>CM042092.1:49792399-52192399 GCA_023512835.1 Taxillus chinensis
AGTTAAAAATTAGGGGATTTCTTATTTGCAAACCCTAGAAGCCGTCAGGGAGAGAGAGAGAGAGAGAGAGAGAGAGACACGGCCAGAGAGAGGGAGAGACGGCCAGAGAGGGAGGGAGACGATCCAAGGCCGACGATCTGAGGTTCCTGCTGACGACGGGAGACCGGAGGCGTCGAGGTAGCTAGGATACAACGATCAGTTGTATTCCCAAATTCTTGAGGTAGGGATTTCTTGATCAACCCTTGAAACTCTCTCACAAAATTCTGTATTTTCACATGTCATGGTTGTGATGCTGAGTATATACCTATATATATATATATATATAAGCGCGTGTTGGTTTATTGTGAGAGTTTCAATAGATATCTGAGGGAAAATTGATTTGGACGGCTTGGGTTTTTCTAGATGGGTGGTTAAGCATGAGTGTAGAGGCTGGAATTGAAAATAGGCCTTGTATCCTAGGTTTAACGCCTAATAATTTACAAACTAACCGGAATTGGAGGTGGGTTCTTTAGAGAGAAGTCTTTAGAATAACAAAACAAAGAAAATTGTGCAAAAACATGGCTGCACGCCAATTTGCACGCCATATCCCCAATTGGCGTGCAGGTCCAATTACCCTGAAAATTTACCCCGGACATCCCTGAGGTGTGTAGAATGTAGGGAGCCAAAAATACCCCTACACGCCATATGGCCCATATGACGTGCACCCTTCATCTCGCTTCTTTTGGCTGCCCCATTTAGCCAGAAGTCCCTTGTGTGAAAAATAGAGTGATTTGGGTAATAAGCATGAGTTGAATTTGTCTTAAAATTTGCCAAAACAGCTCAAAAACACCTATGTTGGTAGAACTGTAAATTGTGAATGTTAGTGAATGCTGTTGCACAGTATGAGCTGAATGCACTGTTGATTTACATTGATATATCTGAGTTATGCTTGCTGAGTTGCATTGATATATTTGAGTTGTGCTCTCTGAGTTACTTTGTACTGAGTTGAGATGTATGCCTAAGTTGCATTACTGAGTTACACTTGCGTTTGAGCTGTGTTTGCTGAGATGTACTTGAAATGTATTCCTTCGAGATTGTCGTGAACTTGTATTTGAGAATGAGTACCCAAACACTTGTGGGTTGAGATGACTTATGGGCTAGGCACAACTACTGGACCCCCTTTGAGATTTGGCCAGGATTGCGGTCCTGAGTCTCGGTGTAGCACTCATGACGGTGGGCTAAGTCTGCACCCATTCCTGAGGGTAGGTATGGCAACCGAGGAGGTGATGGCCATATCTGACTCGGGTGGAAAATGTTGCATTAGTGACCATGCAACATTCGCCTGGTTGTGGTATGTCATGTCGCCGTGGTGGTGGGGTGTCCTTTGCCCTCCAGTGTGGGCACAGGTAAATGGTGTGTTACTGGGTGATGTGTGCTGTTTAGCTTTACATACTACACGAGCACAAGCATACACTTGTCATGCATACTGTAGAGTGGGACGGATCAGGGGAAACTGGAACCCTACTGAGCTTTGGTTTGCTCACCCCTCCTATAAACTGTTCTTTTGCCGGGTCTAGCAGGCGATAGGTGAAAGAGCGTGGTGGTGGTAGGCTACTGAGGCTGAAGATTTTATTAATGTCATTGTTTTTGTGGAATTGTGCTTTTATGGTTTGGATTGTTTGTAAACAGAATATATTATGGTTTGATGGGAGTTTTTCCCCAACTGAGTTGTAATAGACTTTGAGCCCCTTTGAAATGTAATAAATTGAGATATGATTATCATTTAATTTGTGGTTGTATGCATGGTTTGGGAGCAGGAGCATGCCCCGTGGCATGTAGCCTGGTTGTACAAGTTTGGGACAGCACCCATGTCAAGTCCTTTTTCTTTTAGGTGCTTGCACCAACCCCTTGACCCTTTGGGTGCGGGCATGGGCGGTCATTACCCATTTCCAAGTGAAAGGAAATTGGGGCGTGACAATATGGTATCAGAGCCCAAGTTCATGGTCTAGTGGACTTAGGATAGTGGGGAGGGATAATTACTTTTGAGGCTCTCAGGAGGCAGTATAGGACACACCTGATCACCGTGGTTCTATCTGGGTTTCTGGGGTGTACTCAGGGGTAGTTAGACCAAGGAGTAGGACATTTTGCATTTGGGTTGGGGTGCATACATGCATTGGCATTAGGGCACTAGTTTAATTTCAATATAAATGTCATGATTTGGAATGTTGTGTTGCTGAAAATTGTTGCTGAAATTTTTTTGCTGCGAATTGTTGTTGAAAATTGTTGCTGTGAATTTTTGTTGTGCAATTCTGAGTGATTATCCTGTATGTTTACATGTGAAAAGTTGCTTGAGTACCTCATGGCCCATGGGGATGAGGGTGTATAGAGCCTGAGAGATGCTGACTCTAGTCTTGTTTAATATGTAGACTATGCCTCCTAGGAGAGTAACCCGAGCTACCCCAGCTGTAGAAGATGAATCTTCTGCACGTGCTGGACAGGAGAGAGATAGCGAGTAGAGGGCGATGATCCCCTGGAGCAGATCATGGCCCAAGTCCGGGCCTTAAGTGAGAACGTGAAGGAAATGCGTGAGGATCTCAGGGGGGAGATCCTAAACGAGGTATGTCAGGAGATGATGGCACGACAGGCAATGCCACCCTCTCCACCCCGTGAGGCGGGACCTTCGCGTAAGCAGGAAGTGCCGGTGAGGCGGGAAGAGGGAGATGTGGTGACACGGTTCAGAAAGGAACACCCACCAAGGTTCAAAGGAGGAGCTGAACCTTTTGCAGCAGAGCATTGGCTGTGACAGATCGAGCATATATTCTCCTTTCTCCGACCCCAGGAGGAAGACAAGGTGAGGCTGGCAGTCCGACAGTTGGAGGAGGAGGCATTGGAATGGTGGCTTAGCATTTTAGGAAGTCGAGACATGGAGGCCATGTCCTGGAATGAGTTCCTCCAGTTATTCCATGAGGAGTTCTTCCCCGAGTCGCTGCAGTGGCAGAAACGGGAGGAGTTCAGCAGTCTTAAGCAGGGATCGCGTACGGTGGCAGAGTATGAACGAGATTTTAGAGGGTTGAGTCGATTTGCTCCAGAAGCGATTTCAAGGGAGGACCTGAAGGCCCATAAGTTTACCATGGGACTCAGGCCTGCCCTGAAGTAGAGAGTAGAGATGCTACGATTGAAGACTTATGCTGAAGTCGTGGATACAGCAAAGATTGTGGAGAGAGGATTAGAAGAGGCTAGACAGGCTCATCAGGAGCAGCTGGGACAGAGTACGCATGACAAGCAGGGGGAAACCAAGAGACAGAGGGTTGAGCCTGGGAGTGGGACTCTTCCCAAGGACAGGGGCCAAGCTTCAATGGCTCCACCCAGATCCCGTTATTTTGGAGGACAGGGAGGCTCAGCTAGGAGTTTCCCAATGTAATGACCCGTGTGTAACCCGTGTGTAAGGAGTTAACCACAAACACCTTGGATGTTGGTACACAAGTTTAAGGTAAGAGATGAGCCCAAGAGGGGACTTTTGAGAGGTGTATGTGTCAAGCGATAGCGTACATTTATGCCCTAGGAAGATGCTATGCGTTTACAGGCGGTTTTAAGCTGTTTTGGCTGATCTTCGAGCTCACTTTTGACCTAGTAGATGGCCTCAAACAATTGGCGTGCAAGAACAAAAGTTTCTTAGAATGAGGTCCTCTATCTACCACAGAAATTTCAGAGCATTTGGAGCTGCACGTGAATTCACCCATTTCACGTGCAAGCATATTTTTGCTTCTCAGGCCTCTACAAGATGCAAGGAGACTTGGGGTAAAGTTTGAGTGCATTTGGAGCTGCACGCCAATTGGGGAATTGGCGTTCAAATTGGCGTGCAGGCATATTTTTGCATGGTTACCTTGGTTTTGTTATTCTAATCATCTTTTTCCAAAGGACTAGGTTGGAATAGTGAGTATTTTGGTGTGTATGGATGTGGAAAGGTTGTAGCTTGTGTAATCAAAACTACGTCGTTTTGATCCTGGGTTTCACTTAATCAAAACTACGTCGTTTTGATAATGGGAGGTCTATATAAGGATGAGGAGACTCCTTGTTCTAGGGTTAGGGTTCTTTTCGTCCGTCGCAGGAGAGAGAGAGAGAGAGAGAGAGAGGGAGAGAGAGAGAGAGGGAAGGAAGGAGAGCTGCTGGCTTGCCGCCGGAGCGTCGTGCGTGGGGAAGACAACGTCTAGCATGGAAGCAAGAGAGTGGAGGACGTTTTCAAGGTAGGGGTTCTGTCTCACCTGGTCTGTTCTGGGGTTAGGCCCTGTGTAGAGGGTTTCTCGAGTTTCTATTGATATTGTTATATTATTTATATGTAAATTCATATAGGTGTGACCTCCTATATGAATGTTGGCCTTCAATGGCGTGTTGTTTGGATATATGTATATATGCCTGCCAAGTGTTTGAAATTATGCCTGTGAGGCTGTGCATGTTATGTGTTTGAGGTAATGCCTGTGAGGTTGTGCATGTTATGTGTTTGAGGTAATGCCTTGTGAGGCCACGCACGTCAAGTGTGTTAGATTATGTCCTGTGTGGCTGGGTTTATAAGCTTGTGGATATATGCATGCTAAGTGTTCGATGTTATTCCTGTGTGACTAAGCATACTAAGTGTTTGATGTTATGCCTGTATGGCCATGTGTCTCGCGTGTTTGCTTGTACACCCGGTGGCCGTGGAAGCCCGGGACTGTTTTGTGGAACCCGGTGGCTGTGGAAGCCCGGGACTGTTTTGTAGAACCCGGTGGGTTGTGGAAGCCCTGGGACTGTTTTGTGGAACCCGGTGGCCGTGGAAGCCCGGGATTGTTTTGTGGAACCCGGTGGCTGTGGAAGCCCTGGGACTGTTTTGTGGAATCCGGTGGTCGTGGAAGCCCGGGACTGTTCTTGAAACCCGGTGGCCGTGGAAGCCCGGGAGTGTTTATGTACCAGCCCATGTATGATTGTGTTCTTTGTTATAGCCTTGTAACTATATCCTGGTGGAATAATTGTATCACGACACGCACTTGTACACAAGGCATGTAGATATTAGGTGCATGGGATGGGTTGGGGAGACATGATCCCTAACGAGCCGTGGTTGCTCACCCCTCCTACCATGTTGTTTTCTTTACAGGAACCTACAGGCGTTAGGCGGGACCCCAAGGTGGAAGACCATCTTCATTATATTGTTCTCTTCTGAAATGTAATTTTATGATTTATGTAACCCCAGGGAGGGAAATGTACCGAGGGATTGAATTGTAGTAGGGAACATGGTTGTTTTGTGAACCTTTAATATTTGGAATTAAATAAAGATGTGACTTGTTTGATTTATTGAAATTGTTAGACTTGCTTGTGGCATCCAGTAATCCAACCCCATTGCCCTCCGTGTGGGTGAATGGGGAGTCACGTACCGGTTTCCTCGGGTTGGAAATCCGGGGCGTGACAATATGGTATCAGAGCATGGTCTAGTTGGCCTAGGGTAGTGGGCGGACTTGGTTATCTTGGGTCCTTTGGAGGAGCCTGGAGGGACGTGCCTGATCAACACGGTCCTCTTGGAGCCTCCAAGGTGTACTTGGGGTAGTCCAGTCTTGTGGTAGGATTTGCATGCATTGGCATTAGGGCACTAGTTGCATTGGTTGTTGTATGTGAAGGTGTGGATACCTGAAAAAAAAAAAAATTAATTGTGATAAAAGAAAAATATGAATAATGTGATAAGGTGAGAACTGTGCAACTCTGATTAACTCTGATTTTATGACAACTTGAGCTGTGTGCTTGTGGAATTGCTGTTTGTGCAATGTGGTTTAATGAGAACTAAAATGTGTGCAGTGTGTGTAATTGTATGGATAAATGGTTGAACGTGATAAAGTTTCAATTGTGCAACTCTGAAATTTTGTGATGATTCGAGCATGAAAACATGGAAAAGAATTTGTGGTATTGAAACCGAGCGTTTGTGAACGTGAAGCTTGTGAAATGTGAACGAACAAAAATAAAATAAAATAAAATAAAATACAATAATGTTGGTGTTCGTGAATGATTGAGTATGTGCCTTTGTATGGTGTTGTGTGGAGGAAGCGATGTTGTGTTCAAAACGATGAGATATCCACTTAAGTATAGAATTATATGGGCAATGAAAAGGTGTGAACTTGTTGTAAGGGTGTGAACTTGTATAGTTTTGTGATGTGCATCCATGAATTTGTGTGGTGATAATGCATGTTTTGAGGTTAGTTATAGTTCAGAATGCCTAGTCGGTAATGGTATTGAGATTATTGAGTGATAACCTAGAGCGCTGCCTTTTCGTGGAGCCAATGTCTCCGAAAATTGTGACCGGTACGACTATTGAGGTAGCAAAGAAGCCCGCCCCCCCAAGCTGGGCAAGTGGGAGAGCTGCAGGATGTAAGTAATGATATAATCATGGCAGAGGTTGGCATCTTAAGCCTGGTAATTTAAGAGTTGAAGGATGAGATTCGACAACTGATTAAGAGCGAGGTACGTCGAGAGCTATCAACCCACATCATCGGGGGGATCTTGGGTGAAGATTAATTGAAGCATAGTTGTCCTGATCAGCAGAAAGGGGCTCAAGAGGTAGAGACCAGTTTCCCAAAGGGGTTGTTCTTGCAGTGGACAACCGGGACATTGGAAAAGAGTATGGCAGGAAGAAGTACTAGTGTCGCGTCTATGGAAAAGTAGGACATCTCCAGACAGCCTGTTTTGGTAAAGCAAGTCTTGGTGCTAGAAGCCGGCCCAACGAGCTAGGAATAAAGCAAAATTCAAGTGAGGCTAGGAGAAGAGCATGGCAGAACTTTCCTTAGTCAAGGGTACGATTTTGATTCTCGCGTGTTAAGATTGTTGTTTAGTGGTGGTATCATATTCCTTTAATGATAGTGATCGGTTGAGTCTCGTGCTGGATTAGGTGAGGCTGGGTGAACCTTTGATTGTTGCGTTTCTAGCAATTTAATTAAGACACTTGTGATAGAGGGGTATTTTATCTGGGTGGGCTCTTGAGCCACGGTTTTGTGTTGGGTGAGGCTTAGAAGGTCGTTTGAGTTACCATTTTGGATGGACGTAGTTGGGGACCTACTAGAGAATAAATGAGTAAAATAAATAAATATATATATATGATACCAAAAGACTAATAAATTACTAATGGTTATAAATAGTTGTTGGAAAGAGTTGGTGGTTTTAATATGGTCTAAAGTGTTAATTGTATCTTTGTGTGGTAGTCAATTTTGGGCGCCCGTGTGTGAGGAAAGTAATAAATGTTCTTGTGTTACCCCTAATACTTTAGCGTAGGTGAGATTACCTCCGGCCTAGCTAGCCTAGGAAGCCGGAGGCATGAGTTAGTGGCTTGTGGGTAGTGTGTGACCCCGCTATGGCAACCTTGAGTAATAGAAATGTGTTTTCATGTGAGTAGAGGTTTCTGTAGATGTGCTACTTAAGAAGGATGTTCTTTGGGTAACCTTTCCAAGTGTCAAGGTTGAGGGAGGAAATTGCCACTAGTATAACCCACCCCTTGAGTCATTGAAATCTAAATTGATTGGCGAGAGTGGTATGTGGTTTTAAGATTCTTATGGGTGTCCTATGGAAATGGCTGCAAATTCTTGGGTGGCCAAACATTGACCACGTGTCATGCTGGTGGTGTGTGAAAGACCTTGGGTAATGTTCATAGGATATGTGGTGAAATGGGTTTGCGTATGTATAAAAATGTGATGAGTTCTGGAACTAGGTTACGAGTGAGTTTATAGGATCGTGCCCAGTGAACCCAATCGGTGCAAGAGCAAGCGAGTGAGATTGGGCAGGCCTTGTTTGGGTTTTTCCTCATAATTGGGAGACACCTTCCGAGGGGTTGAGGATGTACTCCTGGTGGTGGGACCATTCCGTTAATCCATGTCGTGTGGGTAATAGGCTTAAAAGAGGCGAGGAGGTGGGGACTAGTATGTCCTCTCTTACATGTGTTCTACATAGTAGTTTATTTCGTGTGTTGTGGTTGCTTTGTTTTGTTGTGTGTGTTACATATGTGCTAAAGGAGTAGCAAAGTTCTTATGTGTGGGCCTCGTGGCATTCATATGCGAGAGGAGTAAGAGGTGATGCATGCGCATATTATGTGCGGTGTGGGATGAAGAGGGGTGTTATGTGTAATGTTGATGTTATTCCTTGTCACATGTGATGGCATGCTAAGTTAAAGTGTGAAAGTATTGATGCATTGTGATTCACTAAATGGAGTCAGATGTGAGTTTTGCTTGTAAGGGGTATTAATGCTACCCCTTTGGGGGAGACTTGTGTCCTGCGGCTATCATGGGGTCCTCATGCTACATATGTTCTTCTTGAAAGTCTTTCGTGTGCGTTTTGATGCGGTAAGTGAGATGGTCCACGCCATCAAAGTGTTGGTGTGTTTGGGAGCTACATGAATGTCCCGAATAAGGAGTTTGCATGCCTCGTTTCTTGTGCCTACCCGGAGGAATTGCAGTGACCATATTAAGCTGCGGTTAGAGCCTGAGTATTTCTTGGTCCATTTGAGTGTTTTGCTGGTGTGTTGAGATAAAACGTAATAGTTGATATAGCGGAGTTGGTGGGCCATGAGGTGGAGTATGTCTTGGAGGCAAGGGATTTTCTTGTGACCTGTGAGTGGTGACATAGAGGATTCCATTGTGGTCAGGTTGCAGATAGGAGAGTTTTCGTGTGGGGGGGGGACTATGTTGTTCACGACTACTCGGCGTCAAGGGATTCCTATCGTGTGGTCCGTCTCGCCGACTTGGTAAGGCATCATCCCTTGGGCTGTACGGTAAGCCTTAGTTGTGAAGGCAATGTGGGACCATGGCAGATCTCTATTTGGCCGTGATCAAGGAGGTCGCTTCTCAAAGTCGGTGATTAGTGATAGCCCGATAGTGGGTTTTGGTCTTACCATGGTTGTGTGTGTGGTGCTGCATTTATCGTTTTTAGTGCATCCTTGGACTTCGTTGGGCGCCAGGTTGACTGCAACCGAGTGGTTAAGGGCACACTCCATTCTCGTGTTTCTATGTCTAGGCTTGTATTCCGTTCTGCGTCCCCATTGGCGTTGGTGGGGTTTCGATGTTCCTTACTTGAGTGAGGTGGTTTTCGCAGTGATGATGGTGCTGCTGAGATGAGCTCCCTGTGTGGGAATGTGATTATGGTTTGCATAATGCTATCCTATTTGTTTGTGTTTCATTGTGACCTCATTGTGCTTGCTGTTAGGGTGAGGTCTACCTATGGGCTGCGGCTACGTTGACTTCAAATCCCAATTGTTGGGTATTTTACGTTGTGGAGTGTTGGTCCCATCGTGCCGCGAGTTGGCATCTCCAACATTTGTGGTAATGACTGCCTTATGTGTTGCTTTGATCTTATCGCGTTGTTTACTATTTGGTTTCCCTTTTCGGGGACGAAAGGTCTAAAGGTGGGACGGGTGTGAGGAAACTCCCAACGGCCGCGTTTGTATGGTATTGGCGACTGGGCAGTCGAACGTTAAACGTGTAGTAGTGTTTTGTTTATGCCTTGTTCCTTGTAGTGGTGTTTATGATGTGAGTTGGTTTGTGACTTATGTGATTTGTTAAACGTACGTGTTGGGGATGGGCGTATATGTCATACACCGTCGTGACGTGAATACTTGTGACATGTGTTAGGTGAGGAGAACAAGGGTTGTTGGTGAGATTAGAATATGTGTTTCCTTATCATGCTGTGTTGTATTGGGTCTGTGGGTACGTGCCTTCATGTGTGTTATTGTGTGATATCTTCATTCGCGGGTATGTGAATAGTTGTGGACGATGTGCATCAGCATGTGCATTATGGAAAGTGTATTGTCTTTTCGCGGACGACACGTCCTATGGAGGAAATATGGAAACGCGAAACCATGATGCGTGAGCAACCCCCAGAGTTGTTCGAGGACGAACAATCTTAAGGGTGGAGGGGTGGCTGTTGGCTGGTGTATTTGTATTTCCTTTCGACTTTTGACTTTAATTTATATTGAATGTGTTAATCAAATGTGCTTGTGATGGATATTTGTGACATGTGGATGTGTTTCCATAGATTGTGATGCATGTGGTTATGGACTGTGGTGGCACTATGTTATGTGCTATGGTGTACAATGTGCGGTGTATGACCCATTTGGGTGTTGTAGCTCGCCGTGTGGCAAATGGGTAGCTTGTGTTTGTTTTCCTCGTATGTCATTTCTTTTCGAGGACGAAAAGTCTTAAGGGGGAGAGGATGTAATGACCCGTGTGTAACCCGTGTGTAAGGAGTTAACCACAAACACCTTGGATGTTGGTACACAAGTTTAAGGTAAGAGATGAGCCCAAGAGGGGACTTTTGAGAGGTGTATGTGTCAAGCGATAGCGTACATTTATGCCCTAAGAAGATGCTATGCGTTACGAGCGGGTTTAAGTGTTTTGGCTGATCTTCGAGCTCACTTTTGACCTAGTAGATGGCCTCAAACAATTGGCGTGCAAGAACAAAAGTTTCTTAGAATGAGGTCCTCTATCTACCACAGAAATTTCAGAGCATTTGGAGCTGCACGTGAATTCACCCATTTCACGTGCAAGCATATTTTTGCTTCTCAGGCCTCTACAAGATGCAAGGAGACTTGGGGTAAAGTTTGAGTGCATTTGGAGCTGCACGCCAATTGGGGAATTGGCGTTCAAATTGGCGTGCAGGCATATTTTTACATGGTTACCTTGGTTTTGTTATTCTAATCATCTTTTTCCAAAGGACTAGGTTGGAATAGTGAGTATTTTGGTGTGTATGGATGCGGAAAGGTTGTAGCTTGTGTAATCAAAACTACGTCGTTTTGATCCTGGGTTTCACTTAATCAAAACTACGTCGTCTTGATAATGGGAGGTCTATATAAGGATGAGGAGACTCCTTGTTCTAGGGTTAGGGTTCTTTTCAGCCGTCGCAGGGAGAGAGAGAGAGAGAGAGAGAGAGAGAGGGAGAGAGAGAGAGAGGGAAGGAAGGAGAGGCCGCGGCTTGCTGCCGGAGCGTCGTGCGTGGGGAAGACAACGTCTAGCATGGAAGCAAGAGCGGGAGGACGTTTTCAAGGTACGGGTTCTGTCTCACCTGGTCTGTTCCGGGGTTAGGCCCTGTGTAGAGGGTTTCTCGAGTTTCTATTGATATTGTTATATTATTTATATGTAAATTCATATAGGTGTGACCTCCTATATGAATGTTGGCCTTCAATGGCGTGTTGTTTGGATATATGTATATATGCCTGCCAAGTGTTTGAAATTATGCCTGTGAGGCTGTGCATGTTATGTGTTTGAGGTAATGCCTGTGAGGCTGTGCATGTTATGTGTTTGAGGTAATGCCTGTGAGGCCACGCACGTCAAGTGTGTTAGATTATGTCTGTGTGGCTGGGTTTATAAGCTTGTGGATATATGCATGCTAAGTGTTCGATGTTATTCCTGTGTGACTAAGCATACTAAGTGTTTGATGTTATGCCTGTATGGCCATGTGTGCTGCGTGTTTGCTTGTACACCCGGTGGCTGTGGAAGCCCGGGACTGTTTTGTGGAACCCGGTGGCTGTGGAAGCCCGGGACTGTTTTGTAGAACCCGGTGGCTGTGGAAGCCCGGGACTGTTTTGTAGAACCCGGTGGCTGTGGAAGCCCGGGACTGTTTTGTGGAACCCGGTGGCTGTGGAAGCCCGGGACTGTTTTGTGGAACCCGGTGGCTGTGGAAGCCCGGGACTGTTTTGTGGAATCCGATGGCTGTGGAAGCCCGGGACTGTTCTTGAAACCCGGTGGCTGTGGAAGCCCGGGAGTGTTTATGTACCAGCCCATGTATGATTGTGTTTCGTTGTTATAGCTCGTAACTATATCTGGTGGAATAATTGTATCACGACACAGCACTTGTACACAAGGCATGTAGATATTAGGTGCATGGGATGGGTTGGGGAGACATGATCCCTACTGAGCTGTGGTTGCTCACCCCTCCTACCATGTTGTTTTCTTTACAGGAACCTACAGGCGTTAGGCGGGACCCCAAGGTGGAAGACCATCTTCATTATATTGTTCTCTTCTGAAATGTAATTTTATGATTTATGTAACCCCAGGGAGGGAAATGTACCGAGGGATTGAATTGTAGTAGGGAACATGGTTGTTTTGTGAACCTTTAATATTTGGAATTAAATAAAGATGTGACTTGTTTGATTTATTGAAATTGTTAGACTTGCTTGTGGCATCCAGTAATCCAACCCCATTGCCCTCCGTGTGGGTGAATGGGGAGTCACGTACCGGTTTCCTCGGGTTGGAAATCCGGGGCGTGACACCCAAGCGGGTGTACCTGTTGTGGCCAGTCAGGGCACGTCAAACGTGAGTGCCCCAAGCAGCACCTGAAGTGTCACAGCTGTGGGAAAATAGGACACATTAGTACGGTGTGTTTCAGTAGAGGAAATAGCCGGGGAGCTAGGAGTTTAACACAAGGAGGCAGGGGTGGGACCTAATTTCAAGCCCCAGCTCCGAGGCCAGCACGTTCTTGGCAAGCCAGTCAGGCTGGTTCCAGTTATACCAGACCATAGGGGGAGAGGCTACCACAAGGAGGTTCGGAGGGGCATCCAAGTGGACCCCTGTAACGACCCATGAGTGGGTGTTAGTCCCACATTGCTTGGTGAGGAGAACAAAGTCCGCCTTATAGGAGGGGACGGATACCTCACCTCACAGGGACGCGTTTTGGGCGAGGCCCAAAGACAAAACCGTGCGGAGAAGGCTATGAGGGCGAGGCCCAAGACTGGTTGGCCAAAGCGGACAAAATTCTGGTGACGGGTATGGGCTGGGCTATCTGGGATAGTATCAGAGCCAAACCCGGAGCGGTGTGCCATGGTCCCACGGGGACGTGGGCCTCCTAAGGGGGGTGGATTATAACGACCCATGAGTGAGTGTTAGTCCCACATTGCTTGGTGAGGAGAACAAAGTCCGCCTTATAGTAGGGGACGGATACCTCACCTCACAGGGACGCGTTTTGGGCGAGGCCCAAAGACAAAACCGTGCGGAGCAAGCCATGAGGGCGAGGCCCAAGACTGGTTGTCCAAAGCGGACAAAATTCTTGTGACGGGTATGGGCTGGGCTATCTCGGAGATGTAATGACCCGTGTGTAACCCGTGCGTAAGAAGTTAACCACAAACACCTTGGATGTTGGTGCACAAGTTTGAGGTAAGAGATAAGCCCAAGAGGGGACTTTTGGGAGGTGCATGTGACAAGTGATAAAGTACCTTTATGCCCTAGGAAGATGCTATGCGTACATAGGCGGTTTTAAGCTGTTTTGGCTGATCTTGGAGCTCACTTTTGATAGGGTAGATGGCCTCAAACAATTGGCGTGCAAGAACAAAAGTTTCTTAGAATGAGGTCCTATACCTACCACAGAAATTTCAGAGCATTTGGAGCTGCACGTGAATTCACCCATTTCACGTGCAAGCATATTTTTGCTTCCTAGACCTCTACAAGATGCAATGAGGCTTGGGGTGAAGTTTGAGTGCATTTGGAGCTGCATGCCAATTGGGGAATTGGCATTCAAATTGGCATGCAGGCATATTTTTGCATGGTTACCTTAGTTTTGTTATTCTAATCATCTTTTCCCAAAGGACCAGGTTGGAATAGTGAGTATTTTGGTGTGTATGGATGTGAAAAGGTTGTAGCTTGTGTAATCGAAACTATGTCGTTTTGATCCTGGGTTTCACTTAATCAAAACTACGTCGTTTTGATAATGGGAGGTCTATATAAGGATGAGGAGACTCCTTGTTCTAGGGTTAGGGTTCTTTTCAGTCATCGCAGAGAGAGAGAGAGAGAGAGAGAGAGAGAGAGAGAGAGAGAGAGAGAGAGAGAGAGAGAGAGAGAGAGGAAAGAAAGGAGAGCTGCTGGCTTGCTGCCAGAGCGTCGTGCGTGGGGAAGACAACGTCTAGCGTGGAAGCAAGAGCTGGAGGACGTTTTCAAGGTAGGGGTTCTGTCTCACCTGGTCTTTTCCGGGGTTAGGCCCTGTGTAGAGGGTTTCTCGAGTTTCTATTGTTATTGTTATATTATTTATATGTAAATTCATATAGGTGTGACCTCCTATATGAATGTTGGCCTTCAGTGGCGTTTTGGTGTGATTTCTGAGGTTAGTTGGTTAGTGCATGTTAAGTGTTCGATAAAATGCCTGTGTGAATATGCCTGTGTGTATGCTCGGAACGTGTTTGAAATAATGCCTGTGAGGCTATGCATATTATGTGTTTGAAATAATATCTGTGTGGCTGGGTTTGTGAGCCTGTGAATATATGCATGCTAAGTGTTCGACGTTATTCCCGTGTGACTAAGCATATTAAGTGTTTGATGTTATGCCTGTATGGCCTTATGTGCTGCGTGTTTGCTTGTACACCCGGTGGCTGTGGAAGCCCGGGACTGTTTTATGTTAGCCTGTGAGGCTGTGGAAACTATGCCTGAGAGGCGGTTAAATCACTTGAATCATTGGCCTGAAGAGGCGGTTAAATCACTTGAATCATTGGCCTGAAGAGGCGGTTAAATCACTTGTGGTTAAAGTGTTAGCCTGTGTGAATGTAGAAATGATTGTATTTGCTGGTGGTTTGTTATTATATCTGTTGGAATGTATCACGACACCGCACTCGTACACATGTCATGTAGATGCTAGGAGCATGGGATGGGTTGGGGAGACATGATCCCTACTGAGCTGTGGTTGCTAACCCCTCCTACTGTGGTGTGTTTTCTTCCCGGAACCTACAGGCGTTAGGTGGGAACACCTAGGTGGAGGAGTTCCGTTTTGTGGCTTTGTTTTATGTTATGTAATTTGTGTTATGTAATTTCGTTGAGGCCTTGTAACCCCAGCGGGGAGATTTTGTAATGAAGTTTGAAACATAATAAAGGCATGTGGTTTGAATTTAATAATTATGTGATTTCGGTCTCTGAAAATAAAATGTGAAGTGTATGTTGTATCCTACCCCTTTATCCAAACCCGGGTAAAGGGAGGGTCACGTTCCGGTCTACTCGGGTTGGAACACCGGGGCGTGACAATATGGTATCAGAGCATGGTCTAGTTGGCCTAGGGTAGTGGGCGGACTTGGTTATCTTGGGTCCTTTGGAGGAGCCTGGAGGGACGTGCCTGATCAACACGGTCCTCTTGGAGCCTCCAAGGTGTACTTGGGGTAGTCCAGTCTTGTGGTAGGATTTGCATGCATTGGCATTAGGGCACTAGTTGCATATGTTGCTCCTGTGTGATCGTGTGGGAACTGTGATTAAGTTGTATATGTGGTAGGAATGCATGAATAACGTGATAAAGTGTTAATCTGTGCAACTCTGATCTTTTGTGGTAATTTGAACATGAAAGCAAGGAAAAGAAATTGTGGAATTGAAACTGTGTGCTTGGAAACTTGAGGCTTGTGAACTGTTAACAAAAAAAAATTGGTATAGTCTGTGAAATGTGAACCTATGGACTTGTGTACACAAGGATGCGTGTTATAGCTTAAGCTGCTTAATCGGTAGTGATCTCGCAATTGTTGAGATCGTTTAGTGTTAATCTGGAGCGCTACCTTTTCGCATAGCCAATGTTTCTGAGAATTATAAACCGTACGACTGTTGAGGTAACAGAGGAGGCCGTAACTCAGGTTGGGCAAGTGAGAGAGCTGCAGGCTAAAGGTGATAAACTAATCACGGCAGAGGTCGGCATCTTTAACCTGATTATCCAAGCGATGAGGAATCAGATTCGATGACTGATTAGGAGCGAGGTACGCCAAGAGCTGTCAACCCATATCATTGAGGGGAGTTTGGGTGCGGATCAACGGAAGCCACATTTTCCCAATCAGCAGGAAGGACTTAAGAGGCAAAGGGTGCAAGTTGAGAATGGTCACGAGTTTCATGTTGGGGGTCAACCCTCAACACTTCCATTTGAGTCCTGTTTCCCTAAGGGTTGTGCTTGCTGTGGACAACCGGGACATTGGAAAAGAGAGTGTGCCAAGAAGCAGTACCGGTGTCGCCTCTGTGGAAAAGTAGGACGTCTTCGAACAGTCTGTTTTGGTAGGACCGGAAGTGATGCTGGAGGACTAGCTAGTGAGGCCCGTAGAAGAGCAAGACAGAACTTCATTGGTGGTATCGTGCCCCTTTGGTGGGTTGTCGGTTGAGTCTCGTACTAGTTATGTGAGGCAGGGTGGACTTTATCATGTCATGTTTGAGTTAGCATTTCGAATGGATGTGGTTGGTGACCTGTTAGGAAATAAATAAGTAAAAAGAATAAATATAGATTTATAATGCTAGAAGAATAATAAGTAACTAATGAATATATATGGGTGTTGATTTTGTATGTGAGTGGTATTCAACTTTGGCACGTGTTGATAATTAGAGTAACCAAATCTTGTAGGCTGCCTTTTGCCAGTGGGAGGAAATTTAGATTGGCTAGCTAGTAGAGCTTGAGGTGTGAAGTGATGGCTTGTGGGTTATTGTGTGACACCTCCTTGGCAACCTTGATTAATAGAAATATGTCCTTAAGCGGATAGAGGTATGTGTTGGAGTACCACTTGAAAGGGATATTCCTATGGTTACCTTTCTTTTCCAAGCGTTGTGGTTGAGGGGAAAACGCAGCTAGTATAGCCTGCTCTTAGAGTCCTTGAAGTGTTATCTTGTTGGCTAGAGTGGTCGTTGCAAGTTCTGGCTAGTAACTATATAGGTGTTCTGGGTTCTCAGATGGTCAAGCAGTGGCCATATGTCATGTTTGTCGAGTGTGGAAGACCATCAGTGATGTTCTTAGAACATGTTGTGAAATGGGGATGCACACGTGTAAAATGTGAAGTGTTCTGGAGCTCAACTATCGGCTGTGAGTGGGTTTCAAGGGTCGTGCCCGATGCATCCAATTGGTAAAAAGAGGTAAGCAAGTGAGATTTGGCAGGCCTTGTTCGAGCTTTTTACCCACATCTGGAAAACATTTCTCTAGGGGTTGCGGGTGTGCTTTTGCATGGTAGGGCCATTTCTTTGCTCTGTATCTTGAGGAGAAGGTGTAAAAAATAAAAAAATAAAAAAAAATTGGTACGTTCTACTCGTCAGGAGTCTTGTGTTTCGTTGCATGTGTTGAGAATGTGCAGAAAATGTGGCATTGTGTTGTTGTATGTATTGCATAAGTGGTAGAGGTATATAGCGGAGTTGCTACGTGTGGGTGTTGCGACACATATGCATAGAGAAGGATGAGGCATGGTGTATTGGTATAGTAACTGTGGCGTGAGGATGAGGAAGAGTGTTAGAAGTGATGATTGTTTATGTTCTTCCTTGTCTGGTGTTATTAAACTGTTGGTAAGTTAAAAAAAAAAAGGGGGGGGGGTTGTTTGATCCCCAGAATTGAGTCAGTTGGCAGTTTTTGCTTGGAAGGGGTATTAGTGCTACTCCTTGGGGAGCGATTTATGTCGGGCGGATGTCACAAAGGTGCATGTTTTAGAGTAGTGCTGGTAGGCGGATGACCTATATTTGTGCTCTTGAAAACCTTTCAGGTACAGTATCACGCGGTAAGGGAGATGGTTCACGCTATCAAGGTGTTGGTGTGTTTGGGAACTACGTGAAGGTCCCGAACCAGGCGTTTGCATGTCTTGTTTCCTGCGCCACCCGGAGGAATGGCAGTGATCACATTAAGCTGCGGCTAGAGCCTGAGCATTTCTTGGTCAGTTTGAGTGTTTTGTTGGTGTGTTGAGCTAGGACGTGACGGTTGGTATAGCAGGGGTAGTGGGCCATGAGGTGGAGTATGTCCTGGAGGCAAAGGATTCCTTTGTGACCTGTGAGTGGTGACACCGAGGATTCCGTTATTGTCATGTTGAAGGTAGGAGACTTTTCCAGGGTGGAGAGAACTATGTTGTTGGCAACTACCCGACGTCAAAGAATTCCTATCGCATGGAATGTCTGCCGACTAAGTAAGGCGTTATCACTTGGGTTGTAACATAAGCCTCAGTTAGTGACGGCTGTGTGGGCCCTTGGTGGATCCCTATCTGACTGTAGTTAGGGAGGTGTTATTTATGTGACGTTCTGGTTCAAGGGATTCTTTAGTAGATTCTCAACATTGGTGACTGGTGTTAGCCCAATAGTAGCTTTTTGGTCTTGTCGTGGTTGTGTATGGCACTGAATTTGTCATCCCTGGAGTCCATTGGGCGTCATGTTGACTGTAACTGAATGGAAACTTCATCCTAGTATAGCTGTGTCCTGGATTGTAAGCTGTGGAGGGCCATCATTGGTGTTGGTTGTGTTTCATTGTGACCTCATGGTGCTTGCTGTAAGGGTGCGGTCTACATCTGGGGTGTGGCTGCGTGGTAAATTGTTAGTGTCCGTTGCATCAAATCTTAGTGGTGGGTTACTATTGGGGTACCTTTAATTGGGGAGTGTTGCTTCTATTGGGATGCGCTTAGGTTGATGGTGTTGGCCTTGTTCGATTGTCGGGGTCTTAGCGAATCTATGGGAGGTTTCTCGACCTCACTGTTGTCAGACTTGCTCACGTGAGTTGTTGTCAGCGCGCTAATTGGCCAAGCTCTAGTTCTTGTTATGCTCATGGGTGTTATGTGTTGCTTTAATCTTCCCGTGATGTTTGCTACTTAGTTTCTCTTTTCGGGGACGAAAAGTCCAAAGGTGGGAAGGTTGTGAGGAAACTCCCTGCGGATGAGTTTGTATGGTGTCAGTGAGTGGGCAGTGGAACGTTAAACGTGTAGTAGTGTTTTGTTTGTGCTTTGTTCCTTGTAGTGGTGTTTATGATGTGAGTTGGTCTGTGACCTATGTGATTTGTTAAACGTACGTGTTGGGGATGGGCGTATATGTCGTACACCGTCGTGACATGTGAATACTTGTGACATGTGTTAGGTGAGGAGAACAAGGATTGTTTGTGAGTTTAGAATATGTGTTTCCCTATCATGCTGTGTTGTATTAGGTTTGTGGGCACGTGCCTTCATGTGTGTTATTGTGTGATATCTTCGGTTGCGGATATGTGAATGGTTGTGGACGATGTGCATCAGCATGTGCATTATGGAAAGTGTATTGTCTTTTCGAGGACGACACGTCCTATGGAGGAAATATGGAAACGCGAATCCATGATGCGTGAGCAACCCCCAGAGTTGTTCGAGGACGAACAATCTTAAGGGTGGAGGGGTGGCTGTTAGCTGGTATATTTGTATTTCCTTTCGACTTTTGACTTTTATTTATATTGAATGTGTTAATGAAATGTGCTTGTGATGGGTATTTGTGACATGTGGATGTGTTTCCATAGATTGTGATGCATGTGGTTATGGACTATGGTGGCACTATGTTATGTGCTATTGTGTACAATGTGCGGTGTATGACCCATTTGAGTGTTGTGGCTCGCCGTGTGGCAAATGGGTAGCTTGTGTTTGTTTTCCTCGTATGTCATTTCTTTTCGAGGACGAAAAGTCTTAAGGGGGAGAGGATGTAATGACCCGTGTGTAACCCGTGCGTAAGAAGTTAACTACAAACACCTTGGATGTTGGTGCACAAGTTTGAGGTAAGAGATGAGCACAAGAGGGGACTTTTGGGAGGTGCATGTGACAAGTGATAACGTACCTTTATGCCCTAGGAAGATGTTATGCGTATATAGGCAGTTTTAAGCTGTTTTGGCTGATCTTGGAGCTCACTTTTGATAGGGTAGATGGCCTCAAACAATTGGCGTGCAAGAACAAAAGTTTCTTAGAATGAGGTCCTCTACCTACCACAGAAATTTCAGAGCATTTGGAGCTGCACGTGAATTCACCCATTTCACGTGCAAGCATATTTTTGCTTCCTAGACCTCTACAAGATGCAATGAGGCTTGGGGTGAAGTTTGAGTGCATTTGGAGCTGCACGCCAATTGGGGAATTGGCGTTCAAATTGGCGTGTAGGCATATTTTTACATGGTTACCTTAGTTTTGTTATTCTAATCATCTTTTCCCAAAGGACCAGGTTGGAATAGTGAGTATTTTGGTGTGTATGGATGCGGAAAGGTTGTAGCTTGTGTAATCAAAACTATGTCGTTTTGATCCTGGGTTTCACTTAATCAAAACTACGTCGTTTTGATAATGGGAGGTCTATATAAGGATGAGGAGACTCCTTGTTCTAGGGTTAGGGTTCTTTTCAGCCGTCGCAGAGAGAGAGAGAGAGAGAGAGAGAGAGAGAGAGAGAGGGAAGGAAGGAAGGAGAGCTGCTGGCTTGCTGCCGGAGCGTCGTGTGTGGGGAAGACAACGTCTAGCGTGGAAGCAAGAGCTGGAGGACGTTTTCAAGGTAGGGGATCTGTCTCACCTGGTCTGTTCCGGGGTTAGGCCCCGTGTAGAGGGTTTCTCGAGTTTCTATTGTTATTGTTATATTATTTATATGTAAATTCATATAGGTGTGACCTCCTATATGAATGTTGGCCTTCAGTGGCGTTTTGGTGTGATTTCTGAGGTTGGGTGGTTAGTGCATGTTAAGTGTTCGATAAAATGCCTGTGTGAATATGCCTGTGTGTATGCTCAGAACGTGTTTGAAATAATGCCTGTGAGGCTATGCATATTATGTGTTTGAAATAATATCCGTGTGGCTGGGTTTGTGAGCCTGTGAATATATGCATGCTAAGTGTTCGACGTTATTCCTGTGTGACTAAGCATATTAAGTGTTTGATGTTATGCCTGTATGGCCTTATGTGCTGCGTGTTTGCTTGTACACCCGGTGGCTGTGAAAGCCCGGGACAGTTTTATGTTAGCCTGTGAGGCTGTGGAAACTATGCCTGAGAGGCGGTTAAACTATTTGCCTGAGAGGCGGTTAAATCATTGGCCTGAAGAGGCGGTTAAATCACTTGTGGTTAAAGTGTTAGCCTGTGTAAATGTAGAAATGATTGTATTTGCTGGTGGTTTGTTATTATATCTGTTGGAATGTATCACGACACCGCACTCGTACACATGTCATGTAGATGCTAGGAGCATGGGATGGGTTGGGGAGACATGATCCCTACTGAGCTGTGGTTGCTCACCCCTCCTACTGTGGTGTGTTTTCTTGCAGGAACCTACAGGCGTTAGGTGGGAACACCTAGGTGGAGGAGTTCCATTTTGTGGCTTTGTTTTATGTTATGTAATTTGTGTTATGTAATTGATAACGTGCATTTTATGCCGTTATTCTAGTGTTTATTTAGGATATTTAAGAGCATGATTAGAGCCTTATTGCTTCATATATCATATATATTTGCTCTAACCCCTAGGAAGATGCTAGTTGCAAATACATGCGTTTTTAAGCTGTTTTGGCAGGTTTTGGACCTCACTTTTGACATAGTATATGGCCTCAAACAATTTGCGTGCAAAAACAAAAGTTTCTTAGAATGATGTCCTCTACCTACCACAAAAATTTCAGTGCATTTGGAGCTGAACGTGAATTCACCCATTTCACGTGCAAGCCTATTTTTGCCTCTCAGGCCTCTACAGGATGCAAGGAAGCTTGGGGAGAAGTTTGAGCTGATTTGGAGGTGCACGTAAATTCACCATATCACGTGCAAATTGGCGTGCAGAGATATTTTTGGACCGATCCAATCGTTTTTCCATGCTGATCATTTGTTCCTGAAGGCACAAGTCCAAATTGTGGATAGAAGATAGAGTTTTTAATGTTTCGAGTGTTACTTATCAAAACTACGCCGTTTTGATAAGTGGGCTAGGTTACACACCTCAAGGCCCATCCAAACTCTATAAATAAGAGCTCCACGCCCCTTGCTAGCGATGCCTAACCCCCCTACACGTTTTAGAGAGAGAGAGAGGCTCCACGACTTGGAGGTGCTCCTTGACCTAGGAGAGCAGCCGTCGCAGCCGTCGCAGCAGCCGTCGCGGATTTTGGAGCCTGGATTTGAAGCTTTGCTTTGTGCGCGTGATCAAGAAGAAGATGTTGAGCTTTTCTGCTTTGTGTTTGCTTGTAATCATGCGTGAGTAGTCTTTTAATCTAGGGGAGCAATGTAGCCCCCTTGTTGCTTTGCTGTGTTTATGAATATTTGGGTTTGAATGATTGAGTTTTGCATGTTTTATGAATCTGTTCTTAATTCTATCTTTGGATGTACACCTTGGTATTCTTAGCCCTAGTCTGGGGCAGATTGAGATTCATAACTTATTTGTAATTGGTGTGATCATTATCCTTTTGCAAGTATGATTTATTGGCTTTGCATGTTTGTGTGTTTAGATGACCATTCTGGCATACAACTCTTAAAAGGACCTCAATGACCATTTGTTGTCCTTGGCTTATGTTTAGCATGTTTTCAATCAGACAACCCTAATACCATGAACCAGTAGAGATGACATAGGGAGGTGAAATTGTGACCCTAGATGCTTTTAATCCTTGAATCTTAATCTTAAAATCACTTTACTTTCTTTGTTTATTCAGAAAACCACATAAAAATTGGATCTTTAGTTTAAAAAAGAAAACTTTTTGCCAAGACATTTTATAGAACAAGAGTAATTCGGTGATTTGATTTGAGAACTAGAGAACTAGGTTAATCCCTGTGGGTTCGACTCCTTGCTTGCTGCTATTCTGTTAGTGCAAACTTAGGGAATTTATTATTTTGAAGAGAGATTTAACGACATTAGCTAGCTCTTTTAGAGAGGCTAAAAATCTTGTCTGTCAGTAATTTCGTTGAGGCCTTGTAACCCCAGCGGGGAGATTTTGTAATGAAGTTTGAAACGTAATAAAGGCATGTGGTTTGAATTTAATAATTATGTGATTTTGGTCTCTGAAAATAAAATGTGAAGTGTATGTTGTATCCTACTCCCTTATCCAAACCCGGGTAAAGGGAGGGTCACGTTCCGGTCTCCTCGGGTTGGAACACCGGGGCGTGACAACCCCAGGCGGGGACTAAAGGAAAGGCAGTAGAGGCAAGTGGTGGGGCTAGCTAGGGCAGAGTGTTTGCGCTTACCTCAACACCAGCTGAGAGGGAGGACTTACCATCACCCTCCGAGGAAGGTGGAGCCGGACCTTCGGTAGTTCGAGGTACTATTTTAATATCTCACTCTTGTTGTCTTTGTCTTATTTGATACCGGAGCTTCGTGCTCCCTGATTGCTAAGTCCTTGGTTGAGAGCCTTGGACTTGATTGTGTGAGGGCTGAGAGACCTCTGAGGGTCGAGTCACCAATGGGAGGTGTGGAGTCAATTTACTGAGTTTGTCGTCAGTGTGTGCTCACAATAGGAGATGTTGAACTCTCATTTGATTTGTATGTGATGCCCATGAGAACTTTTAGTTTGATTCTGGGGATGGACTGGTTGATGGCCTTTCAGGCTAAGATCGATTGTTATAGACGACGAGTGTCGTTTATTTCATCCACAGGATCTTCCTGTACCCTAATGGGTGAATGGGATAAAAATGCTGGGAGAGTTGGACCGACGAGGGTGTGGCCAGATGTACCAAGGGTGTGGCCAGATGTTGTAACTTAGAGAAAAGGGTGTGGCCAGATGTTGTTGAAAATTTTCAGGATGTGTTTCCTAGGGAATTATTGGAATTGCCCCCAAATAGAAGTATTGAGTTCACGATTGAACTTTTGCCAGGGGTGGGACCTATCTCACAAGTAGCATACCGGATGGGACCTACCAAGTTGCGAGAGCTTCGAAAGCAAATAAAGGAGATTGGAGATAAAGGTTTCATTCGCCCAAGTACCTCACATTGGGGTGCACCAGTTCTGTTTGCTAAGAAGGCAGACGGGTCATTACGACTCTGTATTGATTACCGGAAGCTGAATCAAGTGACGATCAAGAACAAATACCCTTTACCGTGGATCGATGATTTATTTGACCAGCTGAGTGGAGCACGGTGGTTCTCAAAGATTGATCTACGTTCGGGATACCATTAGTTGAGGGTCAGGAAGGAGGACATTCCTAAGACAGTATTCAGGTGCAGATACGGACACTATGAGTGGTTAGTGATGCCTTTTGGGCTCACGAACGCACCGGCGGTGTTCATGCATCTGATGAATCAGGTATTCGCCCCATACCTAGATTCCTTCGTGGTGGTATTTATTGACGATATTCTCGTGTACTCTAAGACATGAACTGAGCATGAGGAGCACCTGACCGTGGTGTTGCAGACACTACGAGATCATCAATTGTATGCTAAATTTAGCAAGTGCGACTTCTGGATGCAAGAGGTGCATTGATGGTCCCTTGGAGCCTAAAGGCGGGGGGGGGGGGGCGTGTGAATAGGCTATTATCGAAACTCTTTCTATTCTCTTATGACACAAACACTTATCTAGTTAAGTGATAGAATCACTACGGAAGATAACCAGATAGTGGAAGTATTTTGTTTTATTATCAAAACATAAATACAACAAAATAGAAGCAAGACTCTCTTACACTCTATTTACAAAAGGATTCACACACTAGCCTATATTATGTCTTTGAACTCTTGTGCATACACAGGATTGATTCAGGCTCGCTCGCACGCATACTTTCAAATATACAAGTATGAATATTTATACAAAAAACATTCCTAAAAGACAACCTTGGAACTTGTAATTCCGGAATGCGTTCAGCACTAACTATTCCTCGGTAATCTCTCTGCCTTGACTATTGCGGTTTGTGGAGCTCAAGATCTTGGGTTTGAAGAGTATAAGTGCCTTTGTGAGTTCCGAAGTATAATTAAAGTTGTGTCCACATATCTGGGTGATCCACGTGTAAGATACTTCAGGTTCTCAACAAGTTTGTCTTACATCGGGACACCACGAGCTGATAACCTTAAATGCGGTTAAGTTGAAGCAGCATCTTCTTGGTCTGGTGTAATTTTCCTTACTCCGTAGCTAATGAAGCTCAGAACCTTACTCCGTGTCAGTGGTTGCTTACTCCGTATCTATTTGGTACTGGAATCCTTAGTCCGTGTCAGCGCTTCCTTACTCCATGTGAATGAGAAGGTCGGAGTGCTTATTCCGTATCAGCGCTTCCTTACTCCGCATGTAAGTTCCTTACTCCGTATGTAAGTTTCTTACTCCGTATGTAAGTTCCTTACTCCGTATGTAAGTTCCTTACTCCGTGCGAGTCTAAAGGATCGGATGGCTTACTCCGTATTAGCACATCCTTACTCCGCATGAATGAGTGGTCCGGATTCCTTACTCCGCATCTGGTTTCCTTACTCCGTGCAAATAAAGACTCGGGTCCTTATTCCGCATCAGTACTTCCTTACTCCGTATGTATGAACGACTCGGATGCCTTACTCTGTGTCTTCTTTACTTTAGTTCACTTGAGTGGAAGACTTAACTTTTTAGCTCCGTGTCGACTCTTTTACTTCGTGCGACCTTGTAGACCAAGATTCTTACTCTACATCAATTTGACTTAGTCCGTTTGAGATATTAAGAGCAAATTACGTAACCCGTAGCTTTGAAGTTCTTAGTCCGCACGAATGTTCCTTATTCCGTATGTATTGGTGACTTGGTTATTTATCAAGTGTTTGACGACACTCACTCTTGTCCGGATCAGGATTATGTATCCTATCCTTAGCTTTGCTCTCACGAGTGTAACTCCGGATTAATAACATATCTTATGCAATGATCAAAGAAACACAAGAGATCTCAAATCAAATTACATAGGGCTTTATCAGCATGATCCAAATTCTGGGTTTGATCCAACATGCATTTTCTTGGACATGTGGTATCCGCCGAAGGAGTTAGAGTGGGTGGACCCAACCAAGATTGAGTCAGTATCATCTTGGAAGATGCCCACGAACGTTTTCGAAATCCGCAGTTTCTTGGGTCTGGCAGGGTTTTACCGGCGTTTCGTGGAAGGATTTTCTCGGTTGGCAGCGCCGATGACAGCCCTGACACGGAAAGGAGCCAAATTCGAGTGGACAGACAAGTATCAGCAAGCTTTTGAGGAATTGAAGACTCGTCTGACTACTGCACCGGTGTTGAGTCTACCGCAGGAGGGAGTGCCATACGAGGTGTATTGTGATGCATCTCGAGTTGTATTGGGTTGTGTCTTGATGCAGGAACACAAAGTCATAGCATATGGCTCGCGACAGCTGAAGCCCCATGAGCAAAATTACCCAACACACGACCTAGAGCTAGCAGCAGTTATTTTTGCCCTCAAGTCTTTGCAACATTACCTGTTGGGGGAGAAATTTGTGGTATACACTGACCACAAAAGCCTACAGTATATCTTCACCCAGAAAGACATGAATTTGAGACAGAGGAGATGGGTAGAGTACTTGCAAATGTTTGATTTTACACTCTCCTATACGCCTGGGAAGGGGAATGTAGTTGCCGATGCGCTGAGTAGGAAGGGAAAGGCTGAAGTTTCCATGAGAGAATGGAAAATGATGGAACAGTTAGCAGTGCTTCAGGTACAACTTGATCTTAGCAGTGGGGAAGCAACCTTGTGTCCTATCACTGTGATGCCAGAGTTGTATCAACGTGTCCGTGATGGACAGTTGGGGGACGTAGACTGTGAAGTAATCCGGGCCCAGATAGAGGCCAGTGAGATATCAGAAGGGTGGACAGAGGGAGCTGAACATGAGTTGAGATTTCAGGGGCGCCTGATAGTACCGCCCTCCTTTCGAGAGGATGTGATGAGGGAGTTTTATCATTCCCATTTGGCGGTACATCCAGGAGGGACAAAGATGTATCACGCCGTGCGAGCACAGTTCTAGTGGCCGGGACTGAAGAGAAGTATAGCAGAGTTTGTTTCCAGGTGCCTTACGTGTCAGCAAGTGAAGGCAGAGCACCAGCAACCTGCTGGTCAACTGCAGCCTTTGCCTGTGGCTGAGTGGAAGTGGGACCATATTACCATGGACTTTGTGACAGGACTTCCTACTACTTCAGGGAGGAAGGATATGATTTGGGTCATAGTAGACCGATTGACCAAATCAGCCCATTTCTTGGCTATTCGGGAGCGAGACTCCATTGGGACGTTAAGCCAGTTATATGTTGATGAAATTGTCCAATTGCATGGAGTACCCGTGTCTATTGTTTCAGACAGAGATGCACGGTTTACCTCACGATTTTGGAGTGGTTTGCAAGAAGCATTGGGGACACGACTTAATTTAAGTACTGCTTATCACCCCGAGACTGATGGTCAGTCGGAGAGGACTATTCAGTACTTGGAAGATTTGTTGAGAGCCTGTGTGCTTGATTTTGGTGGATCATGGGCTTCTCACCTTCCTCTGGTAGAGTTTGCCTATAATAACAGCTACCAGGCTTCCATAGGAATGGCCCCATTTGAGGCTTTGTATGGTAGACCCTGTCGGTCTCCATTGTGTTGGGCCGAAGCTGGAGAGGCAGCTATGTTGGGACCTCAATTGGTCCAAGAGGCTACAGCAAAAGTACAGCTGATTAGGCAGCGTCTTCTTACAGCTCAGAGCAGACAAAAGTCTTATGCAGATCACCGACGCCGTCCGTTGGAATTTTTGGTTGGAGACCACGTGTTCCTTCGTGTTTCCCCATGGAGGGGACATAAGCGATTTGCAAGGGGGTCTAAGTTATCTCCGCGATACATAGGCCCATTTCAGATATTGAGTAGGGCCGGACCTGTTGCATATAGGTTGGCATTACCTCTGAGTTTGAGCAGAGTTCATAATGTCTTCCATGTGTCCCAGTTGCGAGCATATCATCCAGATCCCACACATGTGTTGGACTGGAGTACTTTGGATATTGAGGAGGATCTGACGGTTGTCGAGGCACCTATACGCATTTTGGATAGGCGCGAGAAGCAGCTACGAGGAAAGACTATTCCGTTGGTTTGAGTACTGTGGAAACACTGAGGTATGGAGGAAGAGACTTGGGAACGTGAAGCTGAAATGCGTGCTCACTACCCTGATCTGTTCGAGGACGAACAACCCTGAAGGAGGGGAGGAAGGCAAACATCAAACATCAACATAATCAGGTACTATTGATTATTTTTGCTGTTGTACATTGTGTTCATTGGTTGTGGTCGTTTCCTCATTCCAAGTTTTCTTTTCGAGGACGAAAAGTCTTTAAGGGGGAGAGGATGTAAGGACCCGTGTTTGAGGGGTTCTTGGAGTTAGCCTTAAGTAAGAGACCTTGTCTTAGAGAATGAACATCAGAACAGTGATGTGCGAATCGAATGGAGAATTTTGACTATACTTGGCTCAAGTTGGAGTTCGAGGCCCTGAGGGGTATTTTGGGAATTTCACATATCATAAATAATATTTATTTGAGGGATTTATTTTAAATATTTGTTGGGCTTAATGAATTGGGCTGTTGAGCTTAAGAGATGGGTTAGAAAACCTCGGCCTTTGGGCTTTTAGATGCTGGGTTTTTAATTAATCAAAACTACGTCGTTTTGATGTAGGGATTCACTTAATCAAAACTACGTCGTTTTGATTATGTGGGAAAATATATAAAGAAAAAGGGGTTAAAAATTAGGGGATTTCTCATTTGCAAACCCTAGCAGCCGTCAGGGAGTGAGAGAGAGAGAGAGAGAGACATGGCCAGAGAGAGGGAGAGACGGCCAGAGAGGGAGGGAGACGATCCAAGGCCGACGATCTGAGGTTCCTGCTGACGACGGGAGACCGGAGGCGTCCAGGTAGCTAGGATACAACGATCTGTTATATTCCCAAATTCTTGAGGTAGGAATTTCTTGATCAACCCTTGAAACTCTCTCACAAAATTCTGTATTTTTACCTGTCATGGATGTGATGCTGAGTATATACCTATATATATATATATATAAGCGCGTGTTGGTTTATTGTGAGATTTTCAATAGATATATGAGGGAAAATTGATTTGGATGGCCTGGGTTTGTCTGGATGGGTGGTTAAGCATGAGTGTAGAGGCTGGAATTGAAAATAGGCCTTGTATCCTAGGTTTAACGCCTAATAATTTACAAACTAACCGGAATTGGAGGTGGGTTCTTTAGAGAGAAGTCTTTAGAATAACAAAACAAAGAAAATTGTGCAAAAACATGGCTGCACGCCAATTTGCACGCCATATCCCCAATTGGCGTGCAAGTCCAATTGCCCTGAAAATTTACCCCGGACATCCCTGAGGTGTGTAGAATGTAGGGAGCCAAAAATACCCCTGCACGCCATATGGCCCATATGACGTGCACCCTTCATTTCGCTTCTTTTGGCTGCCCTATTTAGCCAGAAGTCCCTTGTGTGAAAAATAGAGTGATTTAGGTAATAAGCATGAGTTGAATTTGTCTTAAAATTTGCCAAAACAGCTAAAAAACACCTATGTTGGTAGAACTGTAAATTGTGAATGTTAGTGAATGTTGTTGCACAGTATGAGCTGAATGCACTGTTGATTTACATTGATATATCTGAGTTATGCTTGCTAAGTTGCATTGATATATTTGAGTTGTGCTCTCTGAGTTACTTTGTACTGAGTTGAGATGTATGCCTGAGTTGCATTACTGAGTTACACTAGCGTTTGAGCTGTGTTTGCTGAGATGTACTTGAAATGTATTTCGTCGAGATCTTGTGAACTTGTATTTGAGAATGAGTACCCAAACACTTGTGGGTTGAGATGACTTATGGGCCAGGCACAACTACTGGACCCCCTTTGAGATTTGGCCAGGACTACGGTCCTGAGTCTCGGTGTAGCACTCACGACGGTGGGCTAAGTCTGCACCCATTCCTGAGGGTAGGTATGGCAACCGAGGAGGTGATGGCCATATCTGACTCGGGTGGAAAATGTTGCATTGGTGACCATGCAACATTCGCATGGATGTGGTATGTCATGTCGCCGTGGTGGCGGGGTGTCCTCTGCCCTCCAGTGTGGGCACAGGTAAATGGTGTGTTACTGGGTGATGTGTGCTGTTTAGCTTTAGGTACTACACGATCACAAGCATACACTTGTCATGCATATTGTAGAGTGGGACGAGTCAGGGGAGACTAGAACCCTACTGAGCTATGGTTTGCTCACCCCTCCTATAAACTGTTCTTTTGCCGGGTCTAGCAGGCGATAGGTGAAAGAGCTGTGGTGGTAGGCTACTGAGGCTGAAGATTTTATTAATGTCATTGTTTTTGTGGAATTGTACTTTTATGGTTTGGATTGTTTGTAAACAAAATATATTATGGTTTGATGGGAGTTTTTCCCCAACTGAGTTGTAATAGACTTTGAGCCCCTTTGAAATGTAATAAATTGAGATATGATTATCATTTAATTTGTGGTTGTATGCATGGTTTGGGAGCAGGAGCATGCCCCGTGGCATGTAGCCTGGTTGTACAAGTTTGGGACAGCACCCATGTCAAGTCCTTTTTCTTTTAGGTGCTTGCACCAACCCCTTGACCCTTTGGGTGCGGGCATGGGCGGTCATTACCCATTTCCAAGTGAAAGGAAATTGGGGCATGACATAATTGGTTTTATTATTTGAATATCCTGACGATGGTCTATGAAAGTTATATTGAATTTATAGCATGACTCTGTTAATAATAAATTATTTTTCTTAACTTCATAGCATGTGGGAATGTACAAGTATATCTCGGACAGCACCCCACTGTGTAGTCCATATCGGTGCTAGTCACCAACCCCTTAATCCTTCGAGTGCGGGTATGGGGAAGTTACACTCTTAGTTCCGGTCCTTCCGGGATTTGGGGGCGTGACACGAGTGGAGCACAGTGGTTCTTGAAGATTGATCTACGTTCAGTATATCACCAATTGAGGGTCAAAAGAGAGGATGTCCCTAAGACTACATTCAGGTGCAAATATGGACACTATGAGTGGCTAGTGATGCCTTTTGGACTCACGAACGCACCGACAATGTTCATGCATCTGATGAATCAGGTTTTTACCCCATACCTAGAATTCTTTGTGGTGGTGTTTATTGACGACATCCTAGTGTATTCTAAGACCCAAGTTGAGCATGAGGAGCACTTGGTTGTGGTGTTGCAGACATTATGAAACCACTAGTTGTATGCTAAATTTAGTAAGTGTTATTTCTAGATGCAAGAGGTGCATTTTCTTGGCCACGTGGCATCCTTTGAAGGAGTCAGAGTGGATCCAACTAAGATTGAAGCCGTATCATCTTAGAAGAGGCCCACTAATGTTTTTGAGATCGATAGTTTCTAAGGTCTAGCAGGGTACTACCGACGTTTCATGGAAGGGTTTTCTCGGTTGGCAGTGCCGATGACAACTCTAATACGGAAGGGAGTCAAATTTGAGTGGACAGACAAGTGTCAGCAAGCCTTTGAAAAATTGAAAACTCATCTGACTACTGCACCATTGTTGAGTCTACCACAGGAGGGAGTGTCATTTGAGGTGTATTGTGATGCGTCTCGAGTTGGACTAGGGTGTGTTTTGATGTAGGAACACAAAGTAATAGTGTATGGCACATGGCATCTTAAGTCCGATGAACATAATTATCCAACGCATGACCTAGAGTTAGCAGCAGTTATCTTTGCCTTGAAATCTTGGCAACATTACCTTTTGGGGGAGAGATTTGTGATATACACTAATCACAAAAGCCTATAGTATATCTTCACCCAGAAGAACCTAAATTTAAAGCAGAGGAGGTGGGTGGAATACTTGCAGATGTTTGATTTTACACTCTCCTATATGCAGGAAAAGGGAATGTAGTGGCAGATGCACTAAGTAGGAAAGGGAAAGTTGAGGTTTCCATTAGAGAACGGAAAATGATGGAGCAATTAGTAATGCTTCAACTGCAGCCTAATGTCAGCAGTGGGGAGGCAGTTTTGTGCCCCATCATTGCGATGCCAGAGTTATATCAACGTGTCTGTGATGGGCAATTGGGGGATATGGATTGTGAAGTGATTTGGGCCCGGATAGAGGCTGGTGAGCTATCAGAGGATTGAACAAAAAGAGTTGAGCATGAGTTGAGATTCCAGGGGCGTCTGATAGTATTGTCCTCCCTCCGAGAGGATGTGATGAGGGGGTTTCATCATTCTCGTTTAGCTGTGCATCCAGGGGGAACAAAGATGTACCATGCCTTACGAGCGTAGTTCTGGTGGCCAGGACTAAAGAGAAGCGTAGCTGAGTTTGTTTCCAGGTGTCTTACTTGTCAACAAGTGAAGGTGGAACACCAACGACCTGCTGGCCCATTGCATCCCTTGCCTGTGGCTGAGTGGAAGTGGGAACATATTACTGTGGACTTTGTGATGGGACTTCCTACTACTTCAGAGAGGAAGGACATACCTATTTCTTGGCTGTTCGGGAACGAGATTCCATTGGGATGTTAAACCAGTTGTATGTTGATGAAATTATTCAACTACAAGGGGTACCTTTGTCCATTGTTTCAGATAGAGATGCACGATTTACTTCACGATTTTGGGGTGGTTTGCAGGAAGCATTGGGACACGAATAAATTTGAGTACCGCTTTTCACCCTGAGACCGATGGTCAGTCGAAGAGGACTATTCAAACGCTAGAGGACTTGTTTAGAGCTTGTGTGCTTGATTTTGGAGGATCGTGGGGCTCTCACCTTCCCTTGGTGGAGTTTTCCTACAATAACAACTACCAGCTTTCCATTAGGATGGCCCCGTTCGAGGCATTGTATGGTAGACCATGTCGGTCTCTATTATGTTGGGCAGAGGCTGGAGAGGCAGCTATGTTAGCTAATTTCTTTTGTTTGAGCTTCTTCTTGAACAAACTGGTTTTAGTTCGTTTCTTTTCAGTTTTGTGTGTCTAGCTTCTTCTTGAATAGACTGGAATTAGCTACTTTCTTTCTTTTTAGTTTTCCCGGGGCGGTCCGAGTTTCCTTTATTTGAGCTTCTTCCTAAACAAACTTGTTTTAGCTCGCTTCTTTTCAGTTTTGTGTGTCTAGCTTCTTCCTGAACAGATTGGAATTAGCTACTTTCTTTCTTTTCAGTTTTTCCGGGGCAGTTCGGGTTTCTTTTGTTTGAGCTTCTTCCTGAACAAACTGGTTTTAGCTCGCTTCTTTTCAGTTTTGTGTGTCTAGCTTCTTCTTGAACAAACTGGAATTAACTACCTTCTTTCCATCCTAGGATGTCAGGCTTTCTTTTTCCCAGAGGCAACCAAGATTTCTCTTCTCGCCATCTATATGTTCCAACCGAACCTCAGTAGCAGGTAAGTCAGGTCAGTGCTCCAACCCATCCAAAATGAGTCCCTCTTATCTTTGTACACTGTTTGTATACCAATAATGCACAAAGAGAGGCAGCTGCTGGACCCCATTTTATCTGGGTTGGACATACTAACCCCATTTTATATATTGATCTGCCCATGCCATATATGTTGTAAATAGGTCCAAGGAATCCCAAAGTTTAGAACCTTTGCTACCAGCCTTTGAAATGCCCCAAGACCAACACTAGGAGATAGAGGATGAAATTTGGAGACCAATGCACTTGATCGTGCTCAAATCCGATTTAGAATAGAGTTATGGCCAAAATAATTTTCGTCAGAAAAAGTCAAACTTGCCAAAAGACGATCAATGCCCCTAGTCAAATGGCCCAAAAATGTGCTTATGTCAAATAGTCAAATTTGGAACATCAACGTCAAATCTGGAACATCAAAGTCAAATCCGGAACATCAAAGTCAAATCTCGAACATCAAAGTCAAATTTGGATCATCATGGTCAAATTCAAAACATCGTGGTCAACTCCAAGACATCATTAATCCAGACTAAGCTTCCACTGACACGGAGTAAGGATCTGAGCCTTCCATTCATCCGGACTAAGCTTCCACTGACAAGAAGTAAGGATCTGAGCCTTCCATTGATTCGGACTAAGCTTCCATTGACACATAGTAAGGATCCGAACCTTCCATTGATTCGGACTAAGCTTCCATTGACACGGAGTAAGGATCTGAGCCTTCCATTGATCTAGACTAAGCTTCCACTGACACGGAGTAAGGATCTGAGCCTTCCACTGAGCCGGATTAAGCCTCCACTAATACGGAGTAAGGAACCGAACCTTCCATTGATCCGGACTAAGCTTCAATGATACGAAATAAGCGTCAATGATCCAGAATAAGCTCCCATCATACGGATCCGAGCCTTCAATCGTCCAAAAAAGCTTCAATGATATGAATGAAGCTTCGACCTTCCGACCTTTGACCCTGCCAACCTTTGACCTTCCCTGATTGGCCTATTCACGGGTGTGTTCACTATTGCTTCACGGGCTTAGCTGGGAAGATACTCTTCAATGCCTGTCGGACACATCTGCTCACAACAAAACAAAAAGGTAATCATAAGCTGCCTTATTTTCCACACAGGTTGTCCTACCACTAGACAAAGGCTAGAATCTGGCAATAAAAAAGGACTGGCAATCAATAATGAGGATGAAGCATATTGTATTAAAAGGGAAGCTCTCCCCAACGAAAAGAGGGGACGAATTACAAAAAAAAAAAAAAGGAGACCAGCTCTTGCTCTCTCTCTCTCTTTATGAAATTGCTAGCCAAAAAAAATAGAAAACTTTCTCTTTCCCATTCTAGACCTATTCCCTTCCTCTCTCTCAGTTGTCAATCTTTAAACCAAAAGAACCAAAAAAAAATCATTATACCCAACCATCTCCAATCCTTCCCCAGTTCCAGTCCATCTCTGGCATTGATTTCAAATTCCAACCAAACTCCAGCGCGCTACACAGCACGAGTTCATAGCCTTCCACTGGATTTGGATTTTCTTTCATCACTACTGACGACAACAGGAGAGTTCGGACATGGTACTGCAATCGGTTCTGCTACCTTTATTATTTTTTGTTTTGTGCTATATTGCTGAATTTTGTTTCTATTATTTGTATTTCATCGTTTTTTTCTTTTCATTTTAGCGATGTAATTGTTTTTTATTTTGTTTTGTTTATTTTCTTGTATGTAATTGTAATATGTAAAAAGCAAAGCAAAAAAGTGAAAGAAAACAAGCGAAAAAAGAGCAAAGAGAGGCATAAAAAAGAGATAAAAAGAAAAAAGAAGAAAAGAGGGTGGCTGTGTTTTCATATGATTTGTGGATGTCACAATCACACACTCTACATCTATTTTGATATGTGTGGTCATATCCATTTTTAAGCTTTATGATGTATAGATTTAGGTTCAATGCTTGCTACGCAAATGAAAAAAAACAAGAAGATAAAAAATGTGAAGTGTAAAATAAAACTTTTAGGATTCCCTTTAGAAATTTAGGGTAAATCAATTTTAATCATAACGTTAACAAATAATTTAACCTAATAAAAAGCATGGACTTAACCCAATAGGAAAAATAGTAGTGCCTTAACCCAATCAAAACAGTGAAAACAAATAAAAACCTTCTCCTCCTAACATAGGTACCGAAAGGGCATTATAGGGTGCTAATCCTTCCCTACACGTAACCAACCCCCGAACCCTTATCTAGTAATGTAGACCACCCACATTTTAGGTGACCAACTACACCCCAAAAATAGTTGGTGGCGACTCTGTACATTTCATCACTCCGTTGCGGCTCAGATGAAAACCAGTGATGACAGTTTTTATTTGATTATTTTATTTTTTTTAACTCGTTTTTTGAATGATAGTTGTGATTTATACGCTTTAATCCCATGATAGTTGTGATTTAATGCTTTTCCTACCTGTTGCATTCATGCATAACCTTATTGTTAGATCAAGCCTAGAATTTGGATGATGCGGATAAAACCTTATGTAATTTCATTTGAGACCTTGTGTGTTTATTCTTAGTTGTTGCAGAAGATATAACCTTAATCCAGACCTTCACTTGTGAGAGCAAAGCTAAGGACAGGATACATAATCCTGATCCGGACCAACGTGAGTGTCGTCAAACACTTGGTAAATAACCAAGTCTTCATACGGAATAAGGATCACTCGTGCAGACCAAATGCTTAAAGTTACGGACTAAGGAATCCGCGTATTACACTTTAAACGGACTAAGTTAAATAGATATGGAATAAGAATCCCAGTCTACATTTCACACGGAGTAAGAGAGAACGATCGCGGAATAAAAAGCTACGTCTTCACTCAAGCGGACTAAGGACAACAAGACACAGAGTAAGGAATCCGAGTTTTTCATTCATGCGGAGTAAGGAACGACTTGTGCGAAATAAGGACCCAAGTCCTTTATTCGCACGGAGTAAGGACAAGAAGATGCGGAGTAAGGAATTCAAACCTTTTACTCAAGAGGAGAAAGGATGCGCTAATATGGAGTAAGCCATCCGGACCTTTTACTCATGTGGAGTAAGGAAGCGCTGATACGGAGTAAGCCCTCCGAACCTTTCATTTATACGGAGTAAGGAAGCGCTGACACAGAATAAGGATTCCAATATTAAACTGATATGGAGTAAAAAACCATTAACACAGAGTAAGGATCCGAGCTTCACTAACACGGAGTAAGGAACTTTACAACGGACTAAGAAGATGCAGTTTCACTATATCGGCTTTGCATTTAAAGTCATCAGCTCACTGTGTCCCAATGTAAGACAAACTCAATGAAAACCTAAATCATCTTACACGTGGATCACACGGAGATGTGGACAGAGCTTTAATTGCACTTGGGATCATGCAAAGTAATTCAATGTTTAAAGACCCAAGATCTTGCGCTCCACATCCGCAGTAATTCAAGCAGAATCATTTTCGAGAAACACTAAGTGGTACATGGTGCTCGAAAGAACAAGTTCCAAGAATGTCTTTCTAACTGATGGCTATATATATTAAGACTTGTATATTTCCATAGCGTGCGCGTACATGTATAAGAGCTTTTAAAGATTATATTGGCTAGTGTGTGTGTGTGAGTCATTGTAAACAGAGTGTAAGAGAGTTTCCAATAGATCGAAAAGCTTTATTAGCTTTAATCTGTTATTGTTTTGTTGTATTTATCTTTTGATAATAAAAAAAATACTTCCATTATCTGGTTGTCTTCCGCATTGATTTTATCGTTTAACCAGATAAGTGTTGTGCCAGAGACGAACAAAGAGTTTTCGATTAGAGCCTATTCACCCCGCTCTAGGCTCCTAGGGACTAACAAGTGGTATCAGAGCAATTCTATCTGCTCAAAGTAGAGATCCCACTCTTTCTCTCTCTCAATAATGGCTGAAGAAAGTAGTATGTTGTTCAACGCTCGCCTTAACTCCGGAGATGCACAAAAGCCCCTTCCCAACTGCAGTAGCAGCGAAAACGTTAATCCGAGCACAAGTGCTCAACCTGATGCTCCCACTACTCCTCAACAATGGAGTTCTGGTTTCACTCTGACCAAACCGCCAAAGTTCACACCTGAGCTTTTCTCCCAGTGGAAAGCTCGCATGAGAATGTTCATGATATTATGATCACCTCATGTGGCCGTGTCTTCATTAGGAGCTACATATTCCGATGACTATCAAAGAAAATGGAGTGAGAAGGCCAAAGACTGATGCTGAACTCACCAACGAGGAAAGAGCCTGGCAGTAAGCTAGGAAAAAAGCTCTGGCTTATGTAACATCATCTTTGGACTCCAAAGCTTTCACGGACGTCCAAGGCTGCACGACAGCGAAAGCTATCTGGGATAAACTGACAATCCTCTATGAGGGAAGTCAGTCCTAAATGCAGAACATCATCTGTGCTCTCAGACAGAACTTTTAGAGCTTCACTCATAAACCTAATGAATCCCTCGAGAGCATCTACTGGAGATTCGGCAAGCTCATTCTTGACTTGAAAACTATCAATGAGCATTACACTCAATTCCAAATCAATGACAAGTTTTTTCGTTCCTTGTCGGATCACTACTACTCCAAGTAGCTCCAGATGCAAGCTGACAAGAACTGGCAGTATGCCCCACTTGAAGAACTATACAGAGAGCTACGGACTCATGAGGTCAAATTCAAATACACTAATCGAGATGAGAAAATAGCTCGGAAAGAAAAGGGGGTAGCATTTAAAGCTACGAAATGTATGAACATATAGCGCGATGATGATACGAAAGAGCCAGAGAACTCTGAATCGGACGTTGTAGAAGAAATAGCTCTTCTGGTCAAATCCTTTAAGTGATTCCTGAGGAAAAGAAGAAAAGGATTCAGAAGTGGCTCCTCATCATCATCTAAAACAAAATGAGCGTCCGGAGTCTACTTCCCAAGACTGCTACAACTGTGGGAAACCCAGTCACTGGGCCAAGGATTGTAAATCCAACTCAAAGATGGCCGATAAAAGTGACAAGGTTAAACCCTGACGCTCCACCTCAGAAAACAGCAACAACAAGAGGAAAAGAGGCTTGGTATCACAATCTTAGAGCTGAAAATCATTTATTAAATACTAACCTAAATGGCCTAACTGTCAATCTTAAAAGACTGGAGAACGAACTTGAAAAGGAGAAAGAAATAAATCATAAGTGGCTAAAATCAGGGGAAATAGCCTCTACATTTAGGATTGATCTGGATGATATCCGAGCTAAACCTGGCCTTGGCTCCAAACCATCAACTTCCACACAAGCTACCGAGTGTCCCTCGGACTTTATTCCGAAACTAACCAACCTTTATCCTATTAGTACATCTAAACCGTTGGATGGTTTTATTTCAAGTGGCACCATAGTTTATATTTGTGGAAGAGTGGCTGTTACTGCTAATCCCAAAGTAGTAGCACCCTACCCTAAAGATAAAGGGAAGGCTGCTAGAGTTAAAGCTGAAACTGTAGCACCCAAACAGAAAGGAAAGGCTAAGGCTGATGCATCTAGGGCCAAGAGCTCATCACCAAATTGCAAAGGACTAAGCCATAGGGAATAGAATAGAAAACCTATTGATAATGTGCATTTATGCTGTTATTCTAGTGTATATTTAGGGCATTAAAGAGCATGACTAAAGCTTAGTTTACCCATATTTCATAGATACTTACTCTAACCCCTTAGGAAAACACTATTTGTTCTAAATGTGTGTTTTTGAGTTGTTTTGGCAGGTTTTTAGGTGATTCCTTCTCAAACAAATCAGCTAGATCATCTTTTCTACTAAAGAGGAAGCTTGTGGCAAAATATGAGCTCAAAAGGAGGCATTTTTTAGGCTGCAAGTGACAAGGCTGCAAGAGGCTTCTTCACACACTGTCAGTGCTGAGCAAGCACGTTTTGAATTTTTTGGACCATGAAGATGGCCTTAATAATATCATGTGCAGAAGGGAAAGTTGCTCCAAATGATGCCCTCTACCTCCCATAAAAATTCAGAGCAAAAGGACAAAAAACAATTTTGCACGTGATATTGGGATTTGATTTTTTTGACCTAGTAGGAGGCTTCATATGATATCACATGCAAAACAAAAGTTTCTCCAAATGATGCCATCTACCTCTCATAAAACTTTTAGAGCATTTGGAGGTGCACGGGATATGGCCATTGTCACATGCATTATCACGTGCAACCATATTTTTGCACAGTGGCCTTTGTTTTGTTATGCTGATGACTTTTCCCTAAAGACCCTTGTCCAAATTCTGCTTGGTTTGAGTGCTATTAAGGTTGGAAGGAAGAATGGATGTTACTTACCAAAACTATGCCGTTTTGATAAGTGACAACAACTGGCACTTAGGGCACACCTTATGCATGACCTGCAGCCCTATATAAAGGGGGAAACACATCTTTTCTAGAGGATTTGAACATCTGGGAGGAGCTTGGGTTCTTCCTCCACCTTGGAGGAGGGAAGAGCAAGACAGACGGCTAGAGAAGGGATTTGAAGGGCAGAATGTGTTCTGCAAGAGCTGGACTTGAAGAGATCAAGCACTACTGCATACTCTGGAGATTTGGGCTGGAAATGGTGACCATCTATCTCTTCCCCCCTTCTGTTCATGAGTTTGTGAATTGTTATTAAGATTATTTTGATTATTATGAGTGTGTAATTCTCTTTTCTAGGGGAGCAATGTAGCCCCCTTATGATGTTGTGACGATTTAATGAATTCTGGGTTTGGTATTTGATAACTTCATGTTTTTATGAATCTGTTCTTCAACTTTTAATATCTGGGCTGTACACCTGGGTTTTCTTAGCCCTAGTCTAGGGTAGACATGAGAGTCATAACATGCTTATGATTGGTGTGACCATTATCCTCTTGTATGTGTGATATATTGGCTGTGTATGCTGTTGTTGTGATAACCATTCAAGCAGTCAACACTTAGAAGGTCTTGCAATGCCTTGGTTAATATATAGCATGCTGTCATCAAAACAACCCCAAAGAACCATAAAATCAATAGCAGCAGCATAGGGAGGTGAATTTGTGACCCTAGAACCACAATCCCTTGGTATCAATTCTGAATTTTCTGCTGTTGAAAATTACAGAAAACAAAATAAAAATTAGTTCTTATTTTAAAAGTTTACTGGTTTACCAAAACAATTTAGAAAGCATTCATAAATCAGTGGGATCGACCCCTTACTTGCCACTACACTGTGGAAAGCATCTAGGGATTAAAAATATTGTTTGGCATGGATTTAAATGACATTAACTAAACTCTGTTAGAGAGAGGTTAAGAACCTCATGTGGTTGATCTGGTAGTGGTAGGTTCTTAGGAACTCCACAGTTAAGTGAGGATATGACCAGAGCAATTCTAGGATGGGTGACCTCCGGGAAACCCACCCATGAAGGTATTTCTTGGAGCCGAAACAACTCCAACCACGGGGTGGAGGTGGGCCGAGGGCTACCAGCTCTGGGGGGTCAGGTGGACGGCTTTCACGATTATGACCCAGGATCGGCCTCGCTCGGTTTCCGAACCATATTCCCGGGATTCCGGGCCATAGATACCCCTGGGGGGGAGGGAGGATGATAACATGAGGTGGTGGGGGGTAATAAACCCACTTCGGGCCAGAGTACCCGGATGGGCACCCCCGGGTGACCATCGGAGAGGACAACTGCGATCTGAGGTGGGTATCAGCATAAATCAAAAATTGGGGTGTATGGCCAGAGATGAAGCCGTGGATGGGAAACCTCCGGGTGACCAACTATCAGGTAACAAATGCGACCAGATCCCAAAAAAAAAAAAAAAAAAAAAGAGGTTGAAAACCCAAATAAAAGAAGTAACTGATGCTAACAAAGTAAAGTTAACATGGAAAGGTAAAGTTCTTAACAAAGCAAAATCCAGAACTGTGATAGCGGATGTTCTGGACATATGACGGGTGATAAGTCTTTACTCGTAGAAATTGCTGACAAATGAGGCCCATCCGTATCATATGGTGACAATAGTAAAGGTAAGACTGTGGGGTATGACACTTTAACCAACGGCTGTGTATCAATAACTAAAGTTACACTAGTCGAAGGTTTGAAACATAATCTGCTGAGTGTCACTAATTTATGTGAAAAAGGATTTACTGTTTCCTTTATGTCTAACACCTACACAGTTAGGGAAAACTTATCTAGATCAAGAGATCAGGACATATATTTAATGGTCTTAAGAAATAATTCTTCTGACTCTATATACTTCCTCACTACAACATCAAATGAAGAGAGTTGGCTATGATACAAGCGTTGCGCTCATTTAAATTTTAAAACTTTGTCTAAACTAGTGTCGCTTGATTTGGTCACTGGTTTGCCCAAACATAAATACTCCAGAGATTCACTCTGTCGAGAATGCCAACTTGGCAAGCAGATCAAGCATAGCTTTAAAAGCAAATCAGTTAATTCAATAACTACTCCTTTTGAACTTCTTCATATGGACCTCTGTGGTCTCATTTCTATTGCTTCTCTTGCTGGTGCGAGATATACCCTTGTGGTTATCGATGACTTCACTAGGTATATATGGGTGATGTTCCTGAAATCGAAGGATCAAATCTTTGAACATCTTGTAGATCTCTTCAACTGGACAAGCAATTCACAAGGACTGAGCATTAAATGCATTAGGAGTGATCATGGTACAGAATTTGACTTTTCAGATATAAGATCATATTGTTCTGAACAGGGCATTTAGCACGACTTCTTTGCGCCCAGAATTCCACAACAAAATAGAGTTGCTGAGCATAAGAATCGTAATTTAGTCAAAGCTGGTAGATCAATGTTAGCAAGGGCAAAGCTTCCTCTTAGTCTATGGGCTGAAGCTATGTCCACTGCATGCTATGTTCAGAACATAACTCTTATCAATAAGGTTACCATGAAAACACCCTATGAGATGTGGAGAGGCAAGAAGCCGTCAATCTCTCATTTCAAAGCCTTTGGGTGTGCTTGCTACGTGTTAAACAATGGCAAAGAGGCCCGGAGTAAATTTGAGCCAAAATCCGATGATGGGATCTTTGTCGGTTACTCGTTACAAAGCAAGGCTTATCGTGTTTTCAATCGAAGACTTTTAAAAGTTGAAGAATCTATCCATGTTGCCTTTGATGAATCTAACCTTGATTGGTCTAGTATAGGATGTTCAAATTCAAATGTGCAGGATCATACGAACATGATCGACTATTCACAGTTCAAGCATGTTCCTGCCACTACTATTGATCAATCATCAAGCACCCATGGAGCAAGAAGAAATGTCACTGATGATGCTTTCCCAGAATTCGACTCAGGAGTTCCACTCAACTCCGGACCAATTGATATGGACATCCAAAAGATCGGAGAACCTTCTAGTCCATCCGGGCCAGTTAATACTGAAAGTCACAGTGTCGAAGAACCTCAAACTACTTCTAAAGCTGTTCATAATATGGATATCACTGGCCCGGAAGAAGCTCAACCAACAAATGTATATGATCTACCCGATCTAGCAGAGCTTCAAATCATTGAATATTCACCACCACTTGCGTAGAATTATCGGTGGACTCGAAACCACCCATCAGATCAAGTGATTGGTGATCCTATTGTTGGCGTACGAATAAGGGCAGCCATCTCCAACTTGTGTCTCTATTCTTGTTTTCTATCATAGATAGAGCCAAAGGTGGTGGATGAAGCCCTTCAAGATTCAAATTGGATAGATGCTATGCAAGAAGAGCTTAATCAGTTCAAGAGGAATGAAGTGTGGACACTCGTACCAAGGCCTAGGTCTGATAACGTGCATTTATGCCGTTATTCTAGGCCATTTTTAGGGTGTTTTAGAGTGTGACTAAGGCTTATTTGCATGATAATTTGTATACATTTGATCTAACCCAAAGGAAGACACTGCTTTGGATATAGTTGTTCTTTTTGAGTGGTTTTGACAGGTTTTTCGGAGATTTTTCTCACACACATTTGCTAAATCACCTTATACACTCAAAAAGAGGCTTTGGGAAGAAGATGGACTCAAAAGAAGGCAAAATCAAGCTACACGTGACAAAGGTCATTGTCACGGGCAGGGCGACTCTTCTCATTTTCTTTGAAGGATAGAGCGCTTGGATGGTTCCAATCTCTACCAGCTAGAAGTATTACCACATGGGATCAAATGGTGGAGAAGTTCCTCTCTAAGTACTTTCCACCAACGCGGGTGATGCATCTGAGCCAGTTCAGCCAGCATAGTGATCAATCTCTCTGTGAAGCTTGTAGAGGTTCAAGGACTTGGTAAGGTACTGCCCTAACCATGGAAGAATGAAATGGTTGCAAGTGGAGTCTTTCTTTATGGGCCTGCAACTAACTATGAGAAACATGGTTGATGCTGCAGCTTGAGGAGCCTTTATGATAATGGAACTCGTTGTTGCTGTTAAGCTATTAGAGAATGGCAATATCTAACTGCCAAGGGTCTACTGACCGGCGTGCTAAGTCCAAACCAGTCGCGGCAATTTCCAATTCAAATCCATTGGAAGAGCTAACCAAGAAAATGGAGATGTTGACTAAGCAAATGTCAGTCATGGCTGTGAGAATGGAGGGACGGACTGATCAGAAAGCTGTTGTTGAGGAGAATGTAACTGCTCAATCCCTTGAGGAAGCTCAGTATGTTGGTAGAGGAGGAGGTTTCCATAGACAATTTCAAAACCAATATCAAAACCCTTCGACAACCAACAATTACCAAAATCAAGGAGGAGCTTAGAATTTTCAGCAACCATACATATGGCAGAGGCAGAACAAAGCTCCAACCAATGGAGCTCCACAATATGGTGAGAGTTCTCAGCCACAATTACCTCTAGGATTTTAGAAGCTTCCACAGCAGAAGGAGGAAGATAAGGAAAAAGCTAAAGATGAAGAGATGAGGAATTTTTTCTACTAATTTGCAAAGCAAGCTACTGATCGGATGAGCAGAGGAGAAACAAGGATTGAATCTCTCACTACTTCGGTTCAAGACCTTGGGACGGCTATGAAGAATATAGAACAGCAAATAGGTCAGTTGGCTAATGCAGTCAAGCCCTCGTCATCAAATAGATTCCCTAGCAACACTGAAGTTAACTCAAGAGAGCATTGCAAGGCTATCACATTAAGAAGTGGGAAAGAACTTCAACCAACAGAGAATGAAGTGGTCTCCAAGGAAGGACCAGAAGAGAATACTGAGGCAGAACAAGGAAAAGGTTGTAGAGAGTCAGCCTACAGCTATAAAGCCAACACCATATCAGCCGCCTATGCCTTATCCTCAAAGGCTAAGGAAGCATAAGCTTAATGCTTAGTTCTATAAGTTTTTGGAAATATTTAAGAAGTTGGAAGTGAACATCCCTTTTATTGAAGCATTGGAGCATATGCCCAAGTATGTAAAATTCTTAAAGGACCTACTTTCCAAGAAAAGAAGTTATGCAGATTGTGAGATTGCGGCTCTCACAAATGATATTAGTGCAGTAGTGCAGTATAAGCTACCACCCAAGCTGAAAGATCCAGGTAGCTTTACCCTTACGTGCACCATTGGGAATTCACAGTTGGAACAAGCCCTTTGTGACTTAGGGGCAAGTATAAATTTGATGCCTATGTCTGTCTATCGATGATTAGGCTTAATAGGTATGAAGCCTACGTCTATCTCATTGCAGTTTGCCGATCGTTCAATAGGTAAACCTACATGCATCATTGAAGATGTCCTAATTAAAGTGGACAAGTTTATCTTCCGGGATGATTTCGTTGTACTAGATATGGAGGAAGATAGAGGTGTCCAACTGATACTAGAGAGGCCATTCTTAAGCATAGGCAGGGCATTAATTGATGTCAGCTAAGGAGAGTTAACGTTGCGTGTTGATGAAGATGCAGTTGTTTTTAACATTGAGAAGTTTATACGCAAAACTAATGGCTCTTCAAGCTATTTCTGGATTGATCACATTGCTGACTTTGTGGATGATTATTTTGAAGAAAATATCATAACTGAAAGTCTGGACCATGAACTACAGCAAGTAGATTTCAGTGAAGTTGACAAAGAAGAAGAGCTAGAAGCTTTAGTTGAGCAGGCTGAGCAACAGTCCTCCGTACCTACAGAGCCTTTAGTATCTATAGAATAGCTCCTAGTATTAAAACAACTTCCTGAACATCTTAAATATGAGCTTTTAGACACACAAGGAAGATATCCCATGATAGTAGCTGCAACATTAACAAAGGAACAAAGTGAACAGCTACTTGAGGTTTTGCGAAAACACAAGCGAGCCTTGGGTTGGACAATTGAGGATATCAAGGGTATTAGCCCGGCAATCTGTATGCACAAGATTTTAATGGAAGAGATATTTAGTCCCACAGTTGGGTGACAATGCAGGCTTAACCCTGCTATGAAAGAAGTAGTTGGCAAGGAAATAATCAAGTGGAGGAAAGTTGGTATCATCTTTGCTATCTCTGACAACTCATGGGTGACAACGCAGAGCAAGTGGTTCCAAAGAAGAGGGGTATGACTGTTATTAGAAATGAGAAAAATGAACTTATTCCTTCCCGAACTGTTACAGGGTGGCGTGTCTGTATTGACTATCGAAAATTAAATAAGGCTACCCGCAAGGACCACTTTCCATTGCCATTTATTGATCAGATGCTGGACCGTCTTGCCGGATATCCATATTATTGCTTCCTTGATGGCTTTTCAGGGTATAATCAGATTGCTGTTGCACCAGAAGACCAGGAGAAGACAACTTTCACGTGCCCATTTGGCACATTTGCATTTAGACGGATGCTATTTGGCGTTTGCAATGTACCTGCTACGTTTCAGAGGTGCATGATGGCAATTTTTCAAGGTTTGGTGGAAGATATTATGGAGGTCTTCATGGATGACTTCTCTGTATTTGGTTCTTCTTTCTCTACTTGTTTGAAGAATTTGGAAACAGTTTTAATCCATTTTGAAGACAAGGACCTCGTCTTCAATTGGGAGAAGTGTCACTTTATGGTCAAGGAGGGTGTTATCCTTGGTCATAAGGTATCTGCCACTGGGCTGGAGGTTGATTGAGCCAAAATCTCTACTATCGAGAGTCTTCCTCCCCCTACCAATGTAAAGGGCATTCGAAACTTTTTGGGCCATGCTGGGTTCTATCGGCACTTCATTCGGGATTTTTCCAAGATAGCGAAACCCCTTAGCATGTTACTGGAAAAGGATGCTCCTTTTATCTTTTTTGGCGATTGTTTGAAAGCCTTTACGGTGTTGAAGGAGAGATTGAGTTCAGCACCTGTGATTCCTGTGATTGTTGCTCCTGACTGGACTCAACCATTTGAGTTGATGTGTGATGCCAGCGATTATGCAGTTGGAGTAGTACTTCAATAGAAAAGGGACAAGGTATTTTGGGCTATTTACTATGCCAGCCGCACACTCAATGAAGCTCAGTTGAATTACACTACTACCAAGAAGGAGTTGCTGGATGTGATGTTTGCTTCTGACAAGTTTCGGTCCTATCTATTGGGAACGAAAGTTATTATTTATACTAATCATGCTTCCCTGAGGTATTTGTTCAGTAAAAAAGATGTTAAACCCAGATTGATTAGATGGGTTCTGTTGCTCTAGGAGTTTGACCCGGAAATCAAAGATTTAAAAGGAACCTCCAACACTGTGGTTGATTATGTATCTAGACTGGAGATAGGGGAAGGTAGCACAAAAGAGTCTAGCATTGCAAACACCTTCCTTGACGAGCAGTTGTTCTCAGCAGAAGCAAAGACACCATGGTTTGCTAACATAGTGAACTATCATGCATGTTCTTATGTACCTCAAGAGTTTACTTATCAGCAAAAGAAATGGTGCTTAGTTGATGCACGCAAGTATATATGGGATGATCCCTATCTTTACAGGCGAGGTGGTGATCAAGTTCTTAGAAGATGTTTGCTAAAGGAAGAAGTGGAAAGTGTTTTGAAGCATTGTCACTCATCTGATTATGCTGGCCACTTTGGAGTGCAAAGAATGGTGGCAAAGATTTTGCAAAGTGGATTCTATTGGCCTACCATGTTCAGAGGCACTTACACCTTTATTAGATCTTGTGATCAGTGTCAACGAATGGGAGGTATCACAAGGAAACAAGAGATACCTCAAAATGGTATTCTTCCAGTTGAACTCTTTAACATTTGGGGTATTGACTTCATAGGGCCCTTTCCACCATCAGATGGCTTCTCCTATATTCTTCTAGCAATTGACTATCTTTCAAAGTGGGTTGAGGCTATCCCCACAAGGAAAAATGACGCTCAAGTGGTCACAAAGTTCCTTCTCCAAAATATATTTAGTAGATTGGGACACCTCAAGCAATTATCAGTGATAAAGGCAGTCATTTTTGTAATAAAATGTTTGAGAAGCTCTTAGGCAAGTATGGAGTCCAGGATAAGCGAACATTAGCCTATCATCCTCAAGCTAACGGCCAAGCTGAAGTCTCTAATCGGGAGATCAAGCAAATATTGGAAAAGACAGTGGGAGGCAACCGCAAGGTTTGGTCTCAGAAGCTAGATGAAGCGTTATGGGCCTACCGCACTGCATTTAAAACGCCCATTAAGATGTCCCCCTACCGTCTGTTGTATGGAAAAGCTTGTCATTTGCCGGTTGAGCTAGAGCACAAGGCATTTTGGGCTGTGCAGAAGCTGAATATGCATCCCAATGCTGCAAAGGAACTTCGCCTGTACCAATTGAATGAATTAGAGGAGTTCCAGTACAACACTTATGAAAGTGCTCGGCTCTACAAGGAGAGGGCCAAGATTATTCATGATAAGAAGATCCATCCCTCTACCATTCAACCTGGACAGAAGGTACTTCTTTTCAACTCCAGACTTAAACTTTTTCCCGGGAAGCTGCGATCAAGATGGATGGGACCTTTTATTGTGACAAAAGTTTTCCCATATGGTAGTGTTGAGCTTCAGTCAACCTTAGGAGGCATTTTTAAGGTTAATGGGCAAAGGGTAAAGCCTTACTTTTCTTCTCAAGAGGCCCAGGTGGTTGACACCTGACTTTGCTCACAAATTGACATAGAGACGGTCAAGCTAATGACCTTAACTAAGCGCTTCATGGGAGGCAGCCCATGGTGTATCCTTTACTTTAAGCTAACTTTATTTTTCATTTTATTTTTATTTTTAGTTCATTGTTAATTTGTGGTTGGTATGTGCATTCTCTAACCATTGCTGCAGGAGGAGGTTTTGGGCTTCACTAACCATTATTGCATAGTGTTAAAGCATAGGCAATTGAGTTTGGTAATCAGGTAGTCTCTATAGAGCCCAAATGTTAAGCATCTGGGGGACCTATCAAGGTTTGAAGAAAATTCAAGAAATTGAAATAAGGGTTTAAAAAGACTGATTCTGATACTACTGTGCATCCGTGACTTGCTGAGAAAAATTGGACTACTTTGCCCCTGCCCGCGACAATGTGATGTCACGTGCAAGTGGGTTTTTGCGTCCTTTTGCTCTGAAATTTTAATAGGAGATAGCTGGCATTTTCTAGAACCATCTTTGGTCTGCACGTGACATCATTGAAGCCCATTTACTTGGTCAAAAATGTAAATTTGTGTTCCTCAATTTGGTATTATATAAGGAGGGGAAGCCTGTGCTTTGGCTTCACAACTTGCCTCCTCTCCTTCCCTTATTCTGCAAGACCACATTTTCTACAACTATGGTGCAAACCCGAAGAGCGCGCTTGGGGGTAGCCACACTAGAAGCCTTAGCCCCATCATCACCTTTAGATTTAAGAGGAGAAGAGGAGATTTTCATTGGACACGTGCTAGACTGGGAGGTTCTGGAATCATCAAATATTGATTGGGCAGAAGAAGTGATGATGAAGCTTCAAACCCTTGGTTTAAAACGGTTAGTCTCTACCTAAAGGGATTTATTGTACCCTGCTATGCATGAGTTCTATAACTCAGGATATGTGAATGATGAGTATGATGAAATAATTGGAGACTATTTTGATCTCCCAAACCCTTCACAAGAAATCCCTAATTTAAGCTTAAGAGCTTACCGTAGAGCATTTAATTTCAGTAGGGAATTTGGGAGAAGAAGGCAGTTCACCAAAAATGGATTTGTAGGGAAATATAGATGCCTTGCCCACTTGGTAGGAAAGTGTCTATTGTTGAAAACTAGTGGGGTTGATTCAGTGCCAAAATCTCATCTTGAGTTTATTTACTGCATTAATCATCAACTAAATATTGACTGGGCAGCTGAGATCTTTCAACTTTGGAAAAGAGATGCGAATAAATGAGTATATGGGAGGGTGTTGAGCATGTTGTTTCACTTTCAGTATACACACTTGTGTGTACATATAGAACCTACCATCTTCCCATCTAATTTGATATTGAGAGTCCTTCAACCTGAAGGGGCTCTAGGGGTTAGGTTCAGAGGGAAATGGGGAGCTAGTACTCCCACTGCACCGCAACCATCACGGCATAGTGTGCACATGGAAAGGCCTGCTGAACATTCTAGAGACATATCTACTCCAATGAATGCAAGAAAACAGCATATATTCCAGTTGACTGCTCTCTACATGCAATATAATGTCCATAAGGCAAATGTGTATAAATTCTTTCAAGGAATTAGTGGGCAGGTTATAAGCGAAGCCGAGGTGATCAATTGGGCCTTCACTAATGGCCACATAACTCGTATCCAGTTGGAGGAGTTGTTGGAATTTCTATCCCAAGACCAGCAAGCAACTTCACGACCGTCAGCAAGAGCATAGGAAGCCCCTGATCCACCTTTTGGCTCATCTTATGAAGACCTGAAGTGAAGAACAGATCAACTTTAAGAAGAATAGGCCGTGACCAAGAAACAAATTGGCTAATTGCAAAAGAGCCAATCCCTTTTAATCAAAGAGCAAAAAGAAGTGAAGGGCATACTAGGAAAAATTTGGAAAGCTTTGGGCAAAAAGAAGAAGTCTACAAAACCCCAAGTTGTAGACCTCTCTGAGGAGACAGTACCTTTAGTACAGCCCGGGTTTGATCAGACAGAGGAGACACCTGAGTATCCACAATACCCCCAAGAGGAGGAGACTCATGCTTATCAGCCATACTCTCATCCAGCAGCGCCAGCTTCATTCGAGCCTCAGTCAGGCCCTTGCTCTTCTCATGCTCTCATTCCCATGATTCAAGCCCTACAATGGTGGTCTGGTGCTTCTTCAGAGGCTGCACAAGAGGATTTATTGGGCAAGCCATTATATGTGAATATCAATCTAGCTTTGTTAACTCCTGAAGCCACGGCAGAGTTTGAGCAGTTTCTTCAAGGTGGAGCTTGGCAAGCGCGATTTGCTAAGTATTCCAAAGTGTTCATGTTAGAAATATAGGATTTAATGAAGCTTCCAAAATACAGTCTAAGTATGGAGACTCGAAGAACCGAAGGTCGTAGGGTCGAAGAGTCGAAGTTTGTAGAAATATACCTGTCACAGGACATATTGGCAAGAGACTCATAGACTCGTAGGGTCTGGAGACTCGAAGTAAAAATATGACAGAACACGCTGTGACTCGTAGATCCAGGGTCGAAGGTCATAGAGTTGAAGTGCGAAAAAGAGAGAGTTACTGCAAGCGTAAATAAATTCAGAGACTCGTAGAGTCAAAGAATTCTAAAGAATAGTAACAAACTTTAAATAACTCAAGGACTCAAAGGCCATAGAACTGTAGAGTCCCTAAGAGTGCCTAAGTCAATTAACAGAATGAAAAGTAGACTCGTAGACTCTAGGGCCATAGAGTGGAACCTTAGAACACTGTTAATAAAATAGGACTCACAGACTCGTAGGTAGAAGATCGAAGAGACGAAGCTAAAAAGACTGACCAACTAAAATGAAACTGTAACTCGAGAGTCATAGAGTCGTAGACTCAAGGGATATAGGTAATTTAAGGAACTTGTTAGACACATCACAGACTCGAAGATCATGAAGGCAAAAAGTAATAGCTGAAGGGTCGTAGCCGTAGAGTCGAAGACTCGTAAAATATGGAAACTCAGTACATGAGCAAATGCGAAAGGCTAAAGAAGAAATGTAAAGTCTAAGACTCCTAGAGTCGAAGGTTTTCAAGGTCAAAGACTCGCAAAGTTGAAGAGCCTCTTAGTCAAGTAAAATAAGTTGAGAAACCCGAAGGTCGTAGTCCCGCAGAGCTAGAGTCATAGACTCACAACTGTAACAATGGGTAGATTAGGCGCACTTCGAAGAAGTCATTCTAAGATCCATTAGGATAGTCACAGACTCGTAGAGTCATAGACTTACAGTTAATAGAGTGACATAACAGACTTAATCTAACTCGAACTCTAGCCTCGGAGACTCGAAGATATGTGAGTCGTAGACTCGCAGATATCAACACTGTAAAGCCTGAAGTAAACTTCCGTAACCTCAACAGGCTCTAACTGAAACCTTCGAGTCATGAAACCTACAAGGCACCCACCTTCAAGGCATACTTAAAGCCCTAAGCATATTCACTTAGCGATATCTTGAGCTAGGGTTTGTACAGTAAGCTTGCGCCGTCTCGAGCAGCTGGAGTGTAGTTAATGCCGCATTAATTGCAATCAACCACTTTCCATGGATGAACGGCCAAGATCAACTGCGCAAGAATGGGCATGCAACTGCGGAGCATGGGCAACAGATCTACAAATCAGAGCTGATCAACCCATCCCCTGACATCCCGCATATCCAGTGGCGGGAAGTCGGCCTTTCGATCCATCATACACTCTTGTTCATCCAAGATCCAGCACAATCATAGAGTCTAATCTCAGTGTTGTCTTCCATAATCCAAACTATCATGTACCATTCCTTGCACATATGAGATTTGAATACAAGGAGCATTTATTACATCTCAGATTTGTTTGATAGTTAATTACTCACATTTCACTCAGATTACTACTATCGTCTTCTTCATCAATACATCCACGTAGTTATCCATAGACAAATCCAAAACCAGCTAACAGTCTAGCTTCCACAGACGAAGAGAGTCTATTCACCCCCCCCCCCCCCCCCCTCTAGACTCACTTTGGGACCTACAATTGGTATCAGAGTAGTTCTACAATTCTGTAGAGATCCCTAAATGGCCGACATGGATTCCAGTAGTGTAGCTCCTGCTCCCGAGCAAGCTCCAGTTCCTATTGAGGAACCTGAAGCCAGTCGTGTTCCAGAAGAAGGAGTAACTGGAAACTAGGAGCAGGAAGAGCCGAGCACCAGTAGCAACAAGAAAGAACAAGAAGACTTCTATGAGATCTTGCCTGGCTCATCCTCCCAAGTTTCGATGTGCACACCCGCGCGCTTCTCCAAATGGAAAGCGAGAATGAGAGCACACCTAGACATGCTTGACACTAATCTCTGGGAAACAATAAAGAACGGGCCTTTCACCCCAAAGAGTATTCAAAGAGGCCGATTGATGATGAAAGACCCAGACAGCTGGTCTAAGGTGGAGCAGAGGAAAGTAAAGCTTGGCTTCAAGGCAAAAGCCATACTTTTCTCTGCGCTCGACGACGATATGTTCACGGATGTGCAAGACTTAGAGACAGCGAAGGAGGTATGGGACAAGCTATGTCTCATATATGAAGGAGATGAACAGATACAGGACAACAAGATTTCCATGCTCAAGCAGGAGTATGAAGCCTTCAGATGTGAATCGAAGGAATCACTAGACAGCATATATAAACGGTTCACAGGTCTGATTCAACGAATGAAGACTTACAATGTTAAGATCTCTCAGAAGGACAAGAATGACAAGTTTCTGAGATCTCTACCCTTCAGACTGCTGATAAAGATATCAGCTATCCGTCAGCTGAAGGAGTGGAAAACTTGTGCCTTGGAAGCACTATATGGGGACCTCAAGACGTTCGAAATGCAAAAAGAAGAACTTGAGGCATTTGAGAACCCTTCCAAGAAAAAGGAGAAATGTATAAAGACCCGTATTTGGGTAGGGCTGAGAGATAGTCTTTCTCTGTTGCTAAAACATTTGAACAATATTGTGTTCATCAATGTGAGCATTTTGACTGTAATTGGGCCCAATTTCGGGTCGAGGCCCCGAGTGGCTCGATTATTGACTTTTTGGGGTTTATTGGTTGACCTTGCGTTTGAGCGGTCAATTGGGTTGGAAAATATCTGGATAGCGATGGGCTCGTCATTTTGAGCGTTTTGACTGTACTTGGACTCAATTTGGAGTTTGTGACCTCGGGAGGTCAATTAATATTTTTGGGATTTATTAATCAAAGAAAATACAGAAACATAAATAGGATGAGAGTAAGCTTCCACGTTACGTTTCAGTTCGTGCGTTGGAGAGTTGAGAGAGAAAGAGAGAGAGAGAAGCTTGGAATCTAATTTGGAGTTCGCTTTGGGGCATTTTAAGCTTGTTCGATCGTCAAGAATCATTCCAAGTAGGTGTTCCATTGATTCTTCACCCTTTCTTTGCTATTTCATTGGATTAACAAGTAAGAATTAGATGAAATCATCAAAATTCGTGATGAACCCTAAGAATTGGGGAAAAATGGAAATTGAGCATGAAACCTAGATGATTTAGATTGTTTGGTAGACTAATATGGCTAGATGATGTTAGAAACCCTTAATAGGGATGAATTGTTGCTTAAAAATGGAGATTTAATGAGTATAATTGGGTTTTGGGACAAAATTAGGAAGAACACAGTTGGCAATTCGCGACTGGGGAACTGCTCGAAGCTAGCTTCGAGTAGAGTCTCGAGCGAAGGCCTCGAGCAGGGAGCATTGAGCAGAATGTAGCCTCGAGCAGTCTCGAGCAGAGGCTTCGAGCAAGGAGCGTCGAGCAGAATGTAGCAACGAGCAGGTGTTTCATGCAGTCTTGAGCAGGCAGTTTCGAGCAGTGTCTCGAGCAGTTGGACAGTGTAGTTCCAGTTTGACTGGTGATGGGTGCTAAATTCACCTAGTAACCGCAATAGGACGGCATAGCAGTAGCTAGCCATGAAGTGCAGGTCGATCCCACAGGGACAGGATAGAAATCCTCAAGAACAGGCCGAACCAATTGTCTAAGCAATCAGGGGATTGTTTTGAATAATTAAAATGATAAATTAATTAAACGATACAATTAAAATAAATTTTACAGGGATAAAAATACCTAGGGAATTGGTTTTCACCGCTACCCAATCGTTTGTTCCAATTTTAAAATTAATTTAGCATGCGATTTCCATAGCTTCGAGGGTGAACGATCCTAAATTGACCGTTAGCCGCTTTCGCGTGATTAACGGTGTGCCGAAACCTTGCAACGGCCTACTCTCGTGACACATTGAGACAAGGTTTGACCCTTTAAAGGTCTGTGACGTTCAAGGGTCTCCTTAGGTAGGCAGACTACTTTCGTGACTGCTATGCCTAAGTCTTAATCCTAGAGTTCAGATAATCGAACGTCACCTTTCAGTGCTTAATCCAATTTCTAATAGTTTGTAAAAATGCAGGCCTCACACTCAACAAACAAACATGATAATGCTAGGATGAAATCACGCAATGGAAATTTTTTGTCAAAATTACATTAACAATTCATGGAACAAAAAATTGGGATTGGGCTATTCACAATCCCTAAGCGTAAGAGACTACTCGCTCATGATGAATGAAATAACAAATATGAAATTAAATAGGTTCTTACAAATGAATTGAGAAATTGAGAAGGGGAAGAATCACTTTCTCTCTCTGTCACAAAGTATGAACCCTCCAATCTTCAATCTTCAATCTTTAATAACCTTCAAGGACGAACAATCTGAACAGTCTAGGATCACCCTACAATGGTGGATGGATTAAGAGATTTTTCTTCAATTTTCTTCCTCTCCCTCTCTCCAATGGCTTCCTCCATATATAAAAACGTCATTGCCACTCCAAAAATGGAAGAAAGATAATTCCACACGTTTTGGTTGACTACTTTAGGGAAACGTAAGATTTCAGCGAGAGATGTAAATGACAAAAAGGGGCAAGGTTCAATGTCTGTCACGGCAAAGGATGTTGGACCCCATTTTGTCCGGGTTGGACATACTAACCCCATTTGATATACCTTTCCGCCCATGCCATATACCTCGTTGAACAGGTCCACAATGATCCCGTACTTCCAAGGAATGGTTTACCCCAATTTGCACGAGATGAATACAATTGACACGGACGGGGGAGTCCAAAATTAATGACTTCTTCTACAAGTATTTGAAGCGCCCCAAGACCAACACCAGGTGATAGAGGATGAAAATTGGAGACTAACGCACTTGACCGAGCTCAAATCGGACTTAAAATGAAGAAGTTATGGCCAAAACAATCTTCGTTGGAAAAGTCAAAACTTGCCAAAAGACGGTCAATGCCCCTGGTCAAACTGCCCGAAAAAGTGATCATGCGAAACTCTCCAAGATGTCTATGTAGGCGAATACGGGTCTTCCCAAACAATCCCTAAAAGGTCGTCCATTTTTGCATTGTGGGTAAGGGTAAAAAGGTAATTAAAAGTTCAAAAAAAACTTCAGGGTTGACCGTTGACCGTTGACCTGCTGACACTTCAACCCATTGACCTTCGAAGCCTCGAAGCCCCGAAGCATCGAAGCCCCGAAGCCCCGAAGCCCCAAAGCCTCGAAACCCCGAAGCCCCGAAGCCTCAAAGCCTTGAAGCCTCGAAGCATCGAAGCCTCGAAGCCTCGAAGCCTCGAAGCCACACTGCCGACACTCCGACCTACGACTCGCCCCTTCGGACTTTCGAACCCTGTGAAGATGCGAAGCCACGAGACTTACGACGCCAGGACTTGCGACCCCTTGACCTGCCGACACCGACCTTCGGCCCTTCAACCCTCTAACTCTCAAAGCCTCGAAGCCCCGCTGCCGACACTCTGACCTTCGACCCTTTGACCCATTGACCGTTGACCTTCGACCTTCAACCCTTCGACCCTGGACACGCGAAGCCTATAAACCTTTGATCTGCCGACACTTCGACCTTCGACCCATTGACCGTTGACCTTCGACCTGCCGACACTTCGACCCGTTGACCGTTGACTTTTGCCCCACCGAAATTTCGACCCTACCGACACTTCGAGCCTCTGACCCCTTGACCGTCGCTGATGGCTTTTCTCGCTGGCTTCATTTTTCTCTCGCTGGTTGTTCACGAGACCTGTTTTATACGCTGGCCATCTGACAAAGAATTATTTTTGAATACCTGTCGGTCACATGTGCTAAATGAAGACATTAAAAAAGGCAATCAAGAGCTACAAGTCGCCAGACCACCCGATAGATCGCACAAAACCTGGACAAAAATAAGGAAATCAATAATACAGCATTAATTGCTGCAATTAATGATAGTCCAGCCAAAAAATTTTTGCAGCCCTTTAAGATGCAGTCGTCCGTCCCTTAAAAAAAGAAAGAGGAGAAGAGAAAAGAGAGAGAGCCATCATCGTGAAAAAAACACACAGAGAGAGCCATCATCGTGGGAAAAGAAACCTGCAAAACATAGAGAGCAAAAAAAAAGAGAGAAAGACAGAAAAGGGAAAGAGATCACTCGTCCACCCAGAAAAAAGAAGAGAGAAATCCAAAATCCAGAAAAAAGAGAGAGGTAACGCAAAGAAAAAAAAAACGCCTCCCTGACTGCCATCCTCTCTCAGATTCATCCTAAAAAAAAACGCCCAGTCTTTCTGCTATTCTGCAATCAAACATCGCCCCTGCATCCCCTTTCCCTCCTATCTCGTTCCAGTTCCTTTTTTTCAGCAAAAAAAAAACACAAAAACAACTCCAACTTCAGCCCTCTGTTTCTCTCATGCCCACTTTAGCCCTCCTATCTCCAAATACCAGGAAAGCCTCTTCACAAGTCCCGCTGCCAGATCTGTTGGTTCTAATTCGAGTAAGTGACTATCAGCGCCGGCGGGAGCTCAAACAGAAGATTGGTGTTGTAAGCCCCAAAGTCGGTTCAGCTCTTATTTCTTCATTACTTTTCAGCTTATTTACATTGATATTTGATGTAATTCTTAATATTTTCTTGTATTTCTTTTTCTTTTTTCTTTTATTTGTTGCGTTGTGTTTCCTTTGTATTTCCCTTTCCTTTGTATATGTGTATGTTGTAATATATAAAGTATAGCAAACAAAAAAACAACAAAGAAAGAAAAAGAGAGAGAGCAAAGGGAGAAGATGAAAAAAAGAAAAAGAAAAAAAGAGTGATTTTATTTTTCTTTTGTGGATGTCATAATCACACACACCACGTTTTTTTATTTTCATGCATATGTTCCTGACTTTGCTTTAAGATTTTGGGTTTGCAAAAAAAAAAAGAGGAAAGAAAGAAAGGTTTCCAAAAAAAAACAAAACAAAAACAAACAAAAAACGTTTTCATGTTTTAAAAAAAAGAGAGGAAGAAAACCAATATTAGTACTTCAATTTCCAAAACCAAAAAAGGACAAAAAAAAATAAAACAAAACAAAACCAAAAAAAACAAAACAAGGCAAAAAACAAAACATTTCTACAAAATACAAAAACAAAAAAATGTGTATGTTTTTTAACCCAAACCAAAAAAACGAGAAAATAAAAACATTTTTTAGGACTTCAATTTCCAAGAGCAAAACCAAAAACCAACATCAACCTGTAGGATCTCATTCTTCACTTCAAACAAAAACCCAAAACTTTTAGGATTCCCTTTAGGGATTTAGGGTAAATCAATTTTAACCATAACTTTAACAAATAACTTAGCCAAATAAAAATCATAGACTCTTTAGGAAACTTAACCTGATCATGGCAAGACAAACAAAAATAAAAACCTCCTCCTCCTAAATTAGATACCGAAAGGGCGCTGTAGGGGTGCTAATCCTTCCCTACACGTAAACAACTCCCGAATCCTTCTCTGATAACGCAGACCACACACTTTAAACTACTCAAAATAGAGGGTATCCAACTGTACCCCAAAAACAGAGTTCATTGGTGAGAGTTGGTGGCAACACTAAATTTCTCACCATTGGTTTAGTTTGAGCTCACCCCAAACAGGCCCGGACGAAAACCAGTGATGACAGCTAGCGACTCTGTTGGGGACAATGAACACTTTAGAGAGTTAGGTCTAAAACTAGGATTAGGAGGTTATATTTAATTGTACTGTTGTATATATTTAACTGTCATGCTAAGTTATTTTTTTAGATATAATTGTGATTTACTTATTTTTTATACAGTTGTCGTCTAAACTGTGATTTATTTATACGCTTTAATTACCATGATAGTTGTGATTTACTGCTTTCCATACTTGTTGCATTCATGCATAACCCTATACCCGAGTTTAGCACAATTTAGGTTAGCGAGGTTCAGTGCGGTCCCCAGCGCGTTGATCATTATCCGCAATGGGGCCTCGGACTCCTCACTCAAGCTTGAGGTTCTTTTAAGGCACATCCTTTTAAGATCCCCCTCCGGTAAATCCCATGGTGTACGGAGCCCTCTATTGAGGAAGTTTGGGAACCAACAAATAAGATAGGTGTAGCAATAGAAGCCCATCAGGGGCATTGACCCACACTTTGTTTGCTCATTCCATGCTAACCCTTGTTTTGCAGGGTAGTCCTTAAGTCATTCCCTGCACATATTAGCTATTTTTTTACTATTGGTTTATTCTTTTTCCTGTCTAACTGCCTTGATATATATTAACCTGTCATCCTAACTTGTCACCATGCATAACACAACATTCATATAGGCATGGCAACTTTCAGTCATCTCCTAAAAGGCCCTCAGGATAAGGAGGCTGTCGCAGTGGTGGCCCAAGCATCTGGACACATTCAACTTCGCCTTGGAGACTTTCCGCCAGGGGAAACCCACAAGGCAAAACATGTTATCATAGAAGATCAGCTGGACTACACTAAGGAGGTGCAGACAATATGGAGGCAGTGGTCAGACGAAAGGAAAAGCATATACATACAATAGTTTGGGGATTTGCTGCTCCATGTGACCGAGCTACTTGCCGATACAGATATGCTTGGGGCAGCCATATATTTTTGGGAGCCTCGACGGCGGTGCTTTGACTTCAACGGCATAGATCTGGTTCCTACAATAGAAGAATACAAAAGATTATTGGACATCCCCGTGGAAAACAAAATGAAGATCTATCTACCTGAGCCCAGAAGGTCATGTCGAAGGGCCTTTGCTGAGATTATGGGAAAGCCAGTATGGCACTCACCGGCGGTCACAACCTACGGTGGGCGAGAATATCTTCCATGGGCAACAATCAAAGAAATAATACAGACTGCAACAGAAGTAGAGGCACACAAACTGCTTACACTAGCTATATATGGGCTAGTCATTTTCCCGAGGATACCGGCCCACATCGATGGGGCAATTGTAGATTTGGTCCAGCAGGTGCTCAAAGGATGTGACCCTACTCCTACTATCTTAGCTGAAACCATCTGATCTCTTACTTACCTGAAGAGTAAAGGTTCGGGATAGTTCATGGGGTGCCTACCTCTCCTGTGTACCTGGTTGCAAGGTCATTTCCCTTGTAGTGTTCATCGTTTCCCTGCTGTTTATCAAGTACCAGCCACAACACTACTAGATATTCTACTCAGCAAGTGGAGCCTACCAAAAGACTTTGAAAGCTGGAAAAAGAAATTGGAGAACCTCACAGAAGCTGACATTACCTGGACTGCTCCTTGGATGCCAGTGGTCTCTATGACATATAGCTGCGGGGACTACAATTGGGTTCCACTTTTAGGTCCCTGGGGAGGAATTGCATATGCACCACTGCAGGTGGGAAGACAAGTGGGGCGTCATCAGATTATTCCCGTGCTCTTTGGCATGGAAGAGTGTGACTTCACTTACAGCAGAACCATGCTCACAGAAGAAGGCAAGAAGATGTATCAAGCATGGTCCACACCACACAAGATCCAACCCAACAGTTCAAAACCTAGTGTTTACCCCACATACATATCTTGGAGGGCACAACACAAGCCACAGCTAACTTCAGACATGAAGGCTATCCTCCAGGAGAATCAGACTTTAAGGCAGCGGATCCAGAGGCTAGAAGCATCTCTAGAAGGAGCTCTTCAAAGGCTGTAGGTGAGGGAAAAACAGATCGAGATGATAATGAAGCAGAGGGAGGAAGCAGGTGAACGACCACCCCAGAGAAAGAGGCGCTGTGCTCCTTAGGAGATGACCTGGAAGAATGCCTTAAGATCATGTAGTGATAGCTTTCATTTTACATGGCATTTCAACATTGTATGTTTGTATTGAGTGTTTGTATTGTGTGTTTTGTTTGTAATAAAGTTGTTTGTTTCTTTAACCCTCTACATAGACATTCATGCATACATGCATATCAAATGAAAAATCAAATAAAAATTCCCTTGTACCCAGGTGGGTAGCAGCCTCCCTCTAGGATTGCGCACTCTTACAATCTCAGATCCCAGTGCAATCAAATACCTCAACCGCAGCCAATGGTAGAAGAAACAGAGAATAGACTCATGGGGTTGGAACAGTCACAGCAAACCCTACAGGGGCAAATGTCCGCAATTATGGAAATGCTCACAAAATTGATCGAAGAAAGAGGAAGACTTCCGACAGGGGGAACTCCAATCACCATCAAGAGCAGGGACAGGAGGCCGTTCAGTCACCCAACCTGGCTCCAAGCCAGGCGCCCATATACCATCCTGCTATGGCACAACCTCCAACCCCGAATCAAACTCATTTCACTATGCCTGCACCGGGAAATGTAATGGAAGTGGTGGGTTCCCCAGCTCCTCAGGAAAACGTTGAGTCTTCCGCTCTACGCCGACTCAAGGAAAGATTGAAAGTCGTAGAAGGCACTGACAGCTATGGCATGACCAGCCCACAAGACTTATGCTTAGTCCCTGGAGTGGTGCTGCCACCAAAATTCAAAATGCCAGAGTTTGAAAAGCTCAACGGGACCCGATGTCCAAAGACACATTTGGCCATGTACTGTCAAAAGATGGCTGCTTATGCTGGTGAAGACAAGCTCCTCATGCATTGTTTCCAGGAGAGCCTAACCGGGGTATCCCTTCGCTGGTACTTTCAACTGAATGGAAACCGCATTAAGACATGGAAGGATTTGGCTACCTCTTTCCTGGCACAATACAAACGTGTCACCGAGCTGGCGCTGGATCGACTAACCCTGCAGTCCATGGAAAACGGATCCGAGGAGAACTTCAAAGATTATGCACGAAGATGGAGAGAGGCCGCTGTGGAGGTCCAACCTCCTCTTACCGAAAGAGAACTCACCACTCTTTTTATCAACACACTAAAAGGCGTATACTACGAGAAGTTGATAGGTAACGTCTCCAACAGCTTTGCAGACTTGGTTGCATCTGGTGAACGTGTAGAAAGTGGAATTAAAGGAGGAAAACTAAAGGGTGATGCAGCTAAGGCATCAAAACAGTTTCAACCACCAACAAAAAAAAAGGAAAATGAAACCAACCTGGTATACTCATCGCACCCGCCGATACAACCAACATTCTACCAAGCACCAGGGTACTATAGAGGGTCACCTGTAGCTGCCTATGCTGCACCTGCACCACCTCCCCAATTCATGCCATACTTGCCACAGGGAGGGGTTCCATTTCCATACCCGATGACACCAAATCCGTTTCAACCAAGAGCGCCTTACGTAGAGCAACCAAAGCCAGCAACTCAAGAAGGATCAGGAGCCTTATTCCAAGGACAGGGGCAACCAAGAGCCCCGACCCAGCAAGCAGGAAAGAATCAAGCTTCTCGTCGACCACGACAAGAGTTTGACCCGATTCCAATGACATATGCCGAATTATATCCCAAGCTTTTAGAAGCAAAGATGGTAACTCCTATACCCTTGGGAGAAATAAGATCTCCTCCTCTGGCCTGGTACAAGCCGGATGCCAGGTGTGAATATCACGCAGGTGGAGCTGGATATGATATCGAGAATTGTATAACATTCAAAAGGAAGGTTCAGGCATTGAAGGATGCAAAGTGGCTGGATTTTTTCGCACTGACTGGGACACCAAATGTGAACAGTAATCCACTTCCAGAACATTCCCATGATGTGGCCAGTATCACAACAGAAGGACGGCTAGAGAAGGTTTCACAAATACAAATGGAGAAAAGCTACTTGTTTAACCTGCTGCAGGAATATGGATATATACATGCTCCCGACGCATTGAAGACAGAGAAGGGGACAGAGTTGGAGAAATAATGCCTTTATCACAAAATGTCACGGGGGCATGACATCGAACACTGTAGCGAGTTTGCTAGCATGGTACAAAGGCTCATGGACCAAAGGATGATCGAATTCTCAAGAGGAGGAACGGATAACCAAAGCCACATGATCCAAGGAGATGATCCACACAAATCGCCATGGGTGCCAACACCCTTTGTCTTAAATGTTAAGGCTCCGGAGATCCCGCTACTGCCACATGGAATCAAGCCTCTCACTATCCATGCCTCAAATCCCATGCCAGACAAGGGGGAGAGAACCAAAATCCCACAACTACCGCATGGAATTGTACCTCTCACCATAGGTGTTCCTGTTCCTTTCCCCTATAAAACCGATAAAGCAGTCCCAAGGAATTACAATTGTGAAGTAGTCCAGGGAGCCACCGCAGCGGAAAAGAAGACCAGGAGCGGTCGGGCTTATGCCCCTGATATGATTGACAAAGCAAGAAAAGAAAAGGTTGTCAAACAAGACATTGATCCAACACTGGAGGCAACAAGGAAAGGAACACCAATCACTGAAGAAGAGACCACAGAATTTCTGAAACTCATGAAGCAAAGCGAGTATAATATTGTGGATCAACTAAGTCGACAGCCGGCTCGCATCTCCTTGCTCTCATTAATGATGGATTCCCAACCTCACCGGGAAGCACTGCTGAAAGTTCTAAGCCAAGCCTACATTCCACCGACCGTCTCAGTGGCAAATATTGATGGAATCGCCAGTAACCTCTGTAGGACCCTATTTTGTCCGGGTTGGACATACTAACCCCATTTGATATACCTTTCTGCCTATGCCATATACCTTGTTGAACAGGTCCACAAAAGGGGTTGACCGTTGACCGTTGACCTGTCGACACTTCGACCCATTGACCCCGAAGCTCGAAGCCTCGAAGCCCCGAAGCTCGAAGCCCCGAAGTCCCGAACCTCGAAGCCTCGAAGCCCCGAAGCCTCGAAGCCCGAAGCTCGAAGCCCCGAAGTCCCGAAGATCGAAGCCCGAAGCTCGAAGCCTCGAAGCCCCGAAGCTCGAAGCCCCGAAGTCCCGAAGCTCGAAGCCCCGAAGCCTCGAAGCCCCGTTGACCTGCTGATTTCTAACCTTCGACCCTTCGACCCTCGAAGCCTCGCTGCCGACACTTCGACCCGCGACTTACGACGCCCACGACCCTCGAAGTCTCGCTACGACGCCTTCGACCCGCGGCACCCGTACGCCTTCCACCTCCGACCCTTCGACCCTCGAAGCCTCGCTACTGACACTTCGACCTGCCGACGCTCCGACCTGCCGACACTTCGAACCTCCGACCCTTTTTTTTGCCTTCGCTGATTTTTTTTCGTCGGTCGTTCGCGCCGGCTTTTTCTCACGGGTTTCCTTTTTTCCTCTCGCTGGTCGTTCACGGGGCTTGTTTTATGCGCTGGCCATCTGACAAAACATTATTTTGAATACCTGTCGGTCACATGTGCTGCTAAACTACAAATTCAAAAAGGCAAATCACGAGTTCCCCTTTTCCCGCACACACTGACCACCCGACCGGACAATCGATCTGCAAATTAATAGAGCTGGAAATAATAATGCACCCGACAGATTGCACAAGACCTGGATGAAAATGAAGAAAGCAATAATGCAGCATTAAATGCTGCAATTAATGAATCCAACCAAAAAAGTTTCTGCAGCCCTTAAGATGCAGTCATCCAATCCCTGCGCAGAAGAGAGTTAGTTTTTTCATTGAAGAGAGCCATCAAAAAAAAGAGAGAGGTTGGGTTTTCGTTGAAGAGAGCCATCAAAAAAAGAGGAAGAGGAAACCCTCCATCATTCCAGTGCAGAAAAAGAAAGAAAGAAAAAACAGAGAGCCCCCTTATCGTTGAAACCCTGTTACCATTCACGTCCTTCCTTCATCCCAGTGCAGACAGAGAGAGAAAAGAAAAAACAGAGAGTTGAAAAAACACAGAAGAGACCTCTCATCGTTGGAAAAGACCTGCTACCATTCCTCATTCCAGCACAAACAGATAAAGAAAAGAAAAAAAGAAAAACAGAGAGTTGAGGGAAAAAAGATACAGAAAAGGAAGAGGTTCAGCAGAGAGAGGGAAAAGAGTTCAGCCCCAAGTCTTTCCAGTTCCTTTTCCCTGACACCTCGTTACAGCTCTTTTACCCAAAAAAAAATACAAAAAACAAACACAATTCTAGTTCCGCTCTTTTTTTCTCTTCCTACGTTTCCATCAAAACAAAAACAATCATTTCTTCATTTCCTATTCCTTACAACTTATACCCCTTCCCCTCAATTCCAGCCACAAAAAAAAATCTTAATCCTAAAAATACACATCATCCTCCTTTCCCACGTTTTACTTAGAACCCAGAGATTTTCTTTTCTCATCTTCTCTCATCTCCACACATCGTTGCAATCTCCCAACTAATTTTTGCCATCTGCGAGATTGGAGCTCGGTAATTGTCGGTGCAGACAAGGATCCCAAACAGAAGTCCAGTGGAAGCCCCAAAGTCAGTTCCATATTTTACTTCTTTTACTTATGTATATTCATATTTAATGTAATGTGTTTTTTTTTTGTATTTTGTTTTGTTGTTGGGTATAGGGCTTATGTTTCTTGTATTATTTATTTGTTTGTTTGTTTGCTATTTTTTCCCCCCTGAAGTTGTAGATATATGTTGTATATACTGTTTATGTTGTAATATGTAAAGAGCAGTAAAAAAAAAGAGAGAGAAAAGCTAGAAAAAAAAGGAGGGCAAAACAAAAAGAAGAGATGAAAAAAAGAAAGGAAAAGAAAGAGTGGCTTTATTTTTGCTTATTTATGGATGTCATAATCACACACTCCACGTTTATTTTATGTGCTCATTACTTTCATATGTATTTGTAACAAGTGTGACTTTGAGTTTTCAAAACAAAAATAATCAAAAGTTTTCAAAAAAAAAAGAGAGAGAGAAAGGTTTCCAAAAACAAAAAAAAAACAAAAAAAACAAAAAAAAAACAAAAACAAACAAAAAACGTTTTCATGTTTTCAAACCAGAACAAAAAAAAAACCAAAATTAGTACTTCAATTTCCAAAAACAAAAAAAAAAAAGCAAAACCAAAACAAAACCTTTTACAAAACATAAAAACCAAAAAATGTATGTTTTCTAACCCAAAAAAAAAAACAAACAAAAAAAACACACAAAAAAAAAACAAAAAAAAAAAAAAAAAAAAAAAAAAAAAAAAAAAAAAAGAAAAAGAAAAAAAAAGAAAAAAAAACAAATATTTTTTAGAATTTCAATTTCCAAGAGCAAAACCAAAAAACAAACCAATTCCTAGGATCTCATTATCCACTTCAAAAATCCAAAACCTTTAGGATTCCCTTTAGAAATTTAGGATAAATCCATTTTAACCATGACTTTAATAAATAACTTAGCCAAATAAACTTTTTAACTTAGCCCAGTCATGGTAGTATAAATAAAATAAAACCTCCTCCTCCTAAATTAGATACCGAAAGGGCGCTGTAGGGGTGCTAATCCTTCCCTACACGTAACCAACTCCCGAACCCATCTCTAATAACGCAGACCATACATTTAAAACTACTCAAAATAGAGGGTATCCAACTGTACCCCAAAAACAGTTGGTGGCGACTCTAAAATTTCTCACCATTGGTTTAGTTTGAGCTCACCCCAAAAGGGCCCGGACGAAAACCAGTGATGACACTGGCGATCTCTGGGAAGATGAACACTTTAGAGAGTTAGGTCTAGAACTAAGGATTAGGAGGTTATTTTAATTATACTGTTGTATATATTTAACTGTTGTGCTAAATTGTGTGATTGTTGCTCATATTTACTGTGATTTATTTATACGCTTTAACTACCATGATAGTGGTGATTTACTGCTTTCCATACTTGTTGCATACATGCATAACCCTATACCCGGGTTTAGCACAATTTAGGTTAGCGAGGTTCAGTACGGTCCCCAACGCGTTGATCATTATCCGCATTAGGGCCTCGGACTCCTCACTCAAGCTTGAGGTTCTTTTAAGGTACGTCCTTTTAAGATCCCCCTCCGGTAAATCCCATGGTGTACGGAGCCCTCTATTGAGGAAGTTTGGGAACCAACGAATAAGATAGGGGTAGCAATAAAAGCCCATCAGGGGTATTGACCCACATTTTGTTTGCTCATTCCATGCCATGCTAACCTTTGTTTTGTAGGGTAGTCTTTAAGTCATCCCCCGCACATTTAACTGTTTTTTTTACAATCGGTTTATTCTTTATCCCGTCTACCTACCTTGATATATATTAACTTGTCATCCTAACCTGTCATCATGCACAACATGACATTCATCATTCATATAGGCATGGCAACTTTCGGTCATCTCCTAAAAGGCCTTCAGGACAAGCGATCATCACGGTGGTGGCCCAAGCATTGGGAGACATTCAACTTCACCTTGGAGATTTCCCCGCTAGGAGAGGCCTACAAGGCAGAACATGTTATCATAGAAGATCACTGGACTACACTAAGGAGGTACAGACAATATGGAAGCAGTGGTCAGACGAAAGGAAAAGCATATACATACGGCAGTTTGGGGATTTGCTCCATGTGATCGAGCTACGGCCGATACGGATATGCTTGGGGCAGCCATTTATTTCTGGGAACCTCCACGGCGGTGCTTCGACTTGAACGGCCTAGATCTTGTTCCCACGATAGAAGAATACGAAGATTACCTGGATATCCCCGTGGAAAACAAAATGAAAATCTATCCGCGAGCCCAAAAGGTCATGCCGAAGTGCCTTTGCTGAGATTATGGGAAAGCCAGTATGGGACTCACCGGCGGTCACAACTTACGGTGGGCGCGAATATCTTCCATGGGCAACAATCAAAGAAATAATACAAACTGCAACGGAAGCGGAGGCACACAAATTGCTTACACTAGCTATATATGGGCTAGTCATTTTCCCGAGGATACCGGCCCACATTGATGGGGCAATTGTAGATTTGGTCCAGCAGGTGCTCAAAGGATGTGACCCTACTCCTGCTATCTTGGCTGAAACCATCCGATCTCTTACTTACTTAAGGAGTAAAGGCTCGGGACAGTTCATGGGGTGCTTACCTCTCCTATGTACTTGGTTGCAAGGTCATTTCCCCTGTAGTGTTCATCGTTTCCCTGCTGTTTATCAAGTACCAGCCACAACACTACTAGATATTCTGCTCAGCAAGTGGAGCCTACCAAAAGACTTTGAAAGCTCGAAAAAGAAGTTGGGGAACCTCACAGAAGTTGACATTACCTGGACTGCTCCTTGGATGCCAGTGGTCTCCATGACATATAGCTGCGGGGACTACAATTGGGTTCCACTTTTAGGTCCCTGGGGAGGAACTGCATATGCACCACTGCAGGTGAGAAGACAAGTGGGGCGCCATCAGATTATTCCCGTGCTCTTTGGCATGGAAGAGTATGACTTCACTTACAGCAGAACCATGCTCACAGAAGAAGGCAAGAAGATGTATCAAGCATGGTCCACACCACACAAGATTCAACCCAACAGTTCAAAACCTGGTGTTTTCCTAGCATACATATCTTGGAGGGCACAACACAAGCCACAGCTAACTTCAGACATGAAGGCTATCCTCCAGGAGAATCAGACTTTAAGGCAGCAGATCCAGAGGCTAGAAGCATCTCTAGAAGGAGCTCTTCAAAGGCTGCAGCTGAGGGAAAAACAGATCGAGATGATAATGAAGCAGAGGGAGGAAGCAGGTAAACGACCACCCCAGAGAAAGAGGCGTCGTGTTCCTTAAGGAGATGACTGGAAGAATGCCTTAAGATCACGTAGTGATAGCTTTCATTTTACATGGCATTTCAGCATTGTACGTTTGTATTGAGTGTTTTGTTTTTTTTTTGCAATAAAGTTGTTTGTTTCTTTAACCCTCTGCATAGACATTCATGCATACATGCATATCAAATGAAAAATCAAATAAAAGTTCCCTTGTACCTAGGTGGGTAACAGCCTCCCTCCAGGATTACGCACTCTTACAATCTCAGATCTCGGCGCAATCAAATACCTCAACCGCAGCCAATGGCAGAAGAAACAGAGAACAGACTCATGGGGTTGGAACAGTCACAGCAAACCCTACAGGGGCAAATGTCTGCAATTATGGAAATGCTCACAAAATTGACTTAGGAAAGAGGAAGAACCCCGATAGGGGGAACTATCAATTACCATCAAGAGCAGGGGCAGGAGGCCGTTTAGTCACCCAACCTGGCTCCAAGCCAGGCACCCACATACCATCCTGCTATGGCACAACCTCCAACCCCAAATCAAACTCATTTCAGTATGCCCACACCGGGAAATGTAATGGAAGTGGTGGGTTCCCCAGCTCCTCAGGAAAATATTGAGTCTCCTGCTCTACGCCGACTCGAGGAAAGATTGAAAGCCGTAGAAGGCATGGACAGCTATGGCATGACCAGCCCGCAAGACTTATGCTTAGTCCCTGGGGTGGTGCTACCACCAAAATTCAAAATGCCAGAGTTTGAAAAGTTCAACGGGACCCGATGTCCGAGGACACATCTGGCAATGTATTGTCAAAAGATGGCTGCTTATGCTGGTGAAGACAAGCTCCTCATGCATTGTTTCCAGGAGAGCCTAACCGGGGCATCCCTTCGCTGGTACTTTCAACTGAATGGAAACCGCGTTAAGACATGGAAGGAATTAGCTACTTCCTTCTTGGCACAGTACAAACATGTCACCGAGCTGGCGCTGGATCGACTAACCCTTCAGTCGATGGAAAAGGGATACGAGGAGAATTTCAAAGATTATGCGCGAAGATGGAGAGAGGCCGCTGTGGAGGTTCAACCTCCTCTTACCGAAAGAGAACTCACTACCCTTTTTATCAACACGCTAAAAGATATCTACTATGAGAAGTTGATCGGTAACGTCTCCAACAGTTTCGCAGACTTGGTTGCATCCGGTGAACGTGTGGAGAGTGGAATTAAAGGAGGAAAGCTAAAGGGTGATGCAGCTGAGGCATCAAAACGGTTTCAACCACCAGCGAAAAAGAAGGAAAATGAAACCAACTTGGTATACCCATCACACCAGTCAATACAACCAACGTTCCACCAAGCGCCAGTGTGCTACAGAGGGTCACCGGTAGCTGCTTATGCTGCACCTGCTCCATTTCCCCAATTCATGCCATACCTGCCGCAAGGAGGCGTCCCATTTCCATACTCAATGGTACCTAACTCATTTCAACCGAGAGCGCCATACCCAGAGCAATCAAGGCCAGCAACTCAGGAAGGACCAGGAGTAGCATTCCAAGGACAGGGGCAACCAAGGGCCCCGACCCAGCAAGCAGGAGCGAATCAGGCTTCTCGTCGACCACGACAAGAGTTTGACCCGATCCCAATGACATATGCCGAACTATACCCCAAGCTTTTAGAGGCAAGGATGGTAACCCCTATACCCTTGGGAGAAATAAAGACTCCTCCCCCGGCCTGGTACAAGCCGGATGCCAGGTGTGAATATCATGCAGGTGGAGCTGGACATGATATCGAAAACTATATAACGTTCAAAAAGAAGGTTCAGGCATTAAAGGATGCAAAGTGGCTGGATTTTTCCGCACTGGCTGGGACACCAAATGTGAACAACAATCCTCTCCCAGAACACTCCGACAATGTTGCTAGTATCGAGAAGGAAGGGCGACGGGAAAGGTTCTCTCAAGTACAAATGGACAAAATGTATTTGTTTACTTTGTTACAGGAGCATGGATATATACTGGCTAAAGACGCGCCAAAGGCAGGGAAAGGAACAGATGGGGAAAAGCAATGCCCTTATCACAAGATGTCACGGGGACATGACATCACGAATGTACCGAGTTTTCGAGGTGGTGCAAAAACTCATGGATCAAAGGATGATCGAATTCTCCACGAAGAGATAGGCGATCAAAGCCACATGATTCAAAGAGATGTGTCATACACACTGTCATGGGTGCCAACCCCCTTGTCTTGAATGTCAAGACTCCAGAAATCCCGCTACTGCCTCATGGAATCACACCTCTCACCATACGGGTGCCTGCCCCTTTCCCCTACAAGACGGATAATGCAGTCCCGTGGAACTATAACTGTGAGGTAGTTCAGGGAGCCGCTATAGCAGAAAAGAAGACCAGGAGCGGTCGGGCTTATGCCCCTGAGATAGTTGACAAAGCAAGGAAAGAAAAAGCTGTAGAACAAGACATTGAGCCTACACTGGAAGCAACAAAGAAGGGAACACCGATCACTGAAGAAGAAACCACAGAATTTCTAAAACTCATGAAGCAGAGCGAGTATAATATTGTGGATCAATTAAGTCGGCAACCGGCTCACATCTCCTTACTCTCATTAATGATGGATTCCCAACCTCACCGGGAAGCACTGCTGAAGCTTCTAAGCCAAGCCTACGTTCCTCCAACCATCTCAGTCGCGAATGTGGATGAACTCACCAGTAACCTCATCCTGAATAACGTAATTAGCTTTGGAGATGACGAGCTACCCCAAGAAGGAAAGGGGCACATAAAAGCTCTGCACATCAAATGCAAGGAGCACACCATAGCCCGTGTACTTATTGACAACGGCTCGGCCTTGAACATTATGCCCTTGCATATACTGCAACAGCTTCCAATTGACACGTCCTATATGTGTCCCTGTACGATGAAGGTACGGGCATTCGATGGAGGAAAGCATGACGTGGTGGGAACTCTGGATGTTCCACTCATGATTGGGCCAACTACTTTTACGGTGGAATTTCAGGTAATGGACATCACTCCATATTACAATTGTTCTTTGGGAAGACCACTGGATCCACATGGCAGGGGCAGTGCCGTCCAGTCTCCACCAAAAGATGAAGTTTGTAATGGGGGACCAGCTCATCTACATCTCTGGAGAGACAAGTTTCCTCGTCACCAAACCGGCATCAGTCCCTTATGTTGAAAGCAACGAAGAGTGCCAGAATGCTCCTATCGGGCTTTTGAGATGGTGAACGTCGCTTCAGCCCCAGACCATCGTCTCTCGAAGGCAGCAAAAATGGTTGCAGCCACTATGATCAAACAGGGGTACAAACCGGGGCAAGGATTAGGCCTGACAGCTCAGGGGATTCAGAAAGCTACACGTGATGGTTTCCCCGTGGCCGTTCTCGCTTTGGGGCATTGACGTTATTGGACCAATATCTCCAAAAGCTTCTAATAGTCATCGTTTCATTTTGGTAGCCATTGATTACTTCACCAAGTGGGTAGAAGCAGCATCATATGCTAATGTCACACAGGCTGTGGTACTTCGATTTATGCGGAACAACATCATATGCCGATATGGGCTTCCCGAGCAGATCATAACGGACAATGCTGCCAATTTAAACAGTCGAATGATAGGGAGGTTGTGTGAAACATATAAAATTTAACACCGCAACTCGACCCCCTACCGCCCAAAGATGAATGGAGCAGTCGAGGCAGCCAACAAGAACATCAAGAACATTATCAGAAAAATGACTGAAACATACAAAGATTGGCACGAGAAGCTACCATACGCTTTGCATGCTTATTGTACCTCAGTGCGTACATCAACCGGGGCAACTCCATTTTCTTTGGTCTACGGCATGGAAGCAGTTCTATCGGTCGAAGTGGAGATACCTTCCCTCTGAGTACTCAAGGATACTCAGCTCGAAGAAGCAGAATGGGCCCAAAGTCGTTATGAGCAGTTGAATTTAATTGAGGGCAAGCGCTTGGCGGTTTGCGAGAGGACAGTTGTATCAACAGAGAATGATGAACAATTACAATAAAAAGGTGAAGCCCGAAGCTTTCAAGAGGGTGATCTTGTCCTTAAGAAGATCTTACCAATTCAACACGACCATAGAGGCAAGTGGACTCCCAATTATGAAGGCCCATATGTTGTGAAAAAAGCATTCTCGGGAGGCGCATTGATCCTTGCCAAAATGGACGGAGATGAGCTTCCTAATCCAGTGAATAGTGACGCCGTCAAAAAGTTTTATGCTTAACTCTCATACCTCCCCACAAGATTCTCATTCATGTAATGAGCAGACTTGGTGAAAACCCGAAAGGGCACCAAGGGTAAAATACAAAGCTCCATGGAAAGACAAAAAAAGAAAACAAAGGCGGACTTGGTGAAAACCTGAAAGGGCACCAAGGGTAAAATACAAAGCCAACAATAAATCTTGAAGGGTGAAATCAGTTCGGTCAGAAACTAAAAGGACCAGGACCACAACAAATAGGGTCCATTGCAAGCAGTAGAGACAACATCATCCAAAAAACAGCGGCTGCAAACAGTGGAAGACTTGGAAGACAAGATTTGTACATTATACTTTTAAAGACTTGTGATTCTATTTATCAGATTATAACAATAGGACACTTTTTTATGATATAAATATGTTTTGTGGAATTAAACCAGCAAAAATCTTTTTTATCTCTTTAATCATGTTACATTGTCTTCATTTCACATTTAAGTAGAACATCTTAAATCCCCAGTAAGCTCTTCTAGCATTGCCTTATGAGTAGGGCCAAGCTCAAAATCCCCAAACAACTTAAGGCCCCCAACTCGGAGTACTCATATCTCCACAGAATATCACTATCCCCAGAGAAGCCGTCAAGTCAAGCTCCTTAATATGGCGAAGCGAAATTTAACAGACCCTTCATGCACAACAGGGAGTTCCCCAGCAAAGACGGGACGGACTCTCCATCCAAAGAGAACATTGTGCCCCAACAAGTTAAATGTTAGCCAACCTCTCCAATGACATTTTCATCCTGACAAACCCTCAGTGATACATCACATGGCATTCGATGCATACATCGTATTGCATCACATTGCATCATATTTCACCCCAAGTTGAGATTTATGCATCCCCGCATACAACACATTGCATTCCATGCATCATTGGCATACATTCAACATACTCTGTAATTGCAGGAATGTTGCCACCTCTGGAGATCCTAGGAGCTCATACTCAGCAAACTTCTCTTCAAGCTATTGTAGCTTTCTTCGTTCAACTGTACAACTCTTTCCTTGCAATTTCCCCAAAGTCTAAACGCATCCCTTTGGCACTTGACAAACTTTTTCCCCTTTTGGGTCACCTCGTAGAGCGATCTCCTTGAGTGAACTCGTAGAGGGAGCCCAAATTGGGTTACTTCCCAAACTCACCAATTCCTTAAAGCATTTCCCCAAATACCAATTGATGTCTCCAACAAGTCTTTTCAATTTAAGCCTATCGCTGCTGTGGGCTTTCCGTTTTCAATACGAGCCTATCGTTGCTGTGGGCCTTTCATTTTTTCATTCAAGCCTAACGTTGCTATAGGCTTTCCATCTTCACTTCAAGCCTACCGTTGCTGTGGGCTTTCCCTCTTTCAATTTAAGCCTATCGTTGCTATGGGCTTTCCATTTTCAATTCGAGCCTATCGTTGCTGTGGGCCTTTCGATTTTTTATTCAAGCCTAACGTTGCTGTAGGCTTTCCATCTTCACTTCGAGCCTATCGTTGCTGTGGGCTTTCCATTTTTCAGTTTAAGCCTATTGTTGCTGTGGCCTTTTCCATTTTCAGTTTACGCCTATCATCGATGTGGGCTATCCATTTTCAATTCGAGCCTATCGTTGCTGTGGGCCTTTCAATTTTTAGTTCACGCCCATCATTGTTGTGGGCCTTTTCCATTTTTCAGTTCAAGCCTATCGTTGCTGTGGGCTATCCATTTTCAATTCAAGCCTATCGTTGCTGTGGGCTATCCATTTTCAATTCGAGCCTATCGTTGCTATGGGCCTTTCAATTTTTAGTTCACACCCACCATTTTTGTGGGCCTTTTCTATTTTCAGTTCAAGCCTATCATTGCTGTGGGCTTTTCATTTTTTAACCAAAGTCTATCGTTGCCGAAGGCTCTCTTTTTCAAGATCAAGCCTGTCATTGTTGTAGGCTTTCAATCTCCCATATGTTTACATCATAGGCAGCCTCAGACCCAAATGTCGCATTCTACTCTTCCGCTGTGCTAGGTAAGTCAGGTAAGTGCTCCAACCCGTCCAAAATGGCTCCCTTTTTATCTTTGTACGCTGTCTGTATACAAACAGTGCACAAAGAGGGGCAGCTGTTGGACCCCATTTTGTCCGGGTTGGACATACTAACCCCATTTGATATACCTTTCTGCCCATGCCATATACCTCGTTGAACAGGTCCACAATGATCCCGTACTTCCAAGGAATGGTTTACCCCAATTTGCACGAGATGAATACAATTGACACGGACGGCGGAATCCAAAATTAATGGCTTCTTCTACAAGTCTTTGAAGCGCCCCAAGACCAACACCAGGTGATAGAGGATGAAAATTGGAGACTAATGCACTTGACCGAGCTCAAATCGGACTTAAAATGAAGAAGTTATGGCCAAAACAATCTTCATTGGAAAAGTCAAAACTTGCCAAAAAACGGTCAATGCCCCTGGTCAAACTGCCCGAAAAAGTGATCATGCGAAACTCTCCAAGATGTCTATGTAGGCGAATACGGGTCTTCCCAAAACAATCCCTCGAAGCCCCGAAGCATCGAAGCCCCAAAGCCCCGAAGCCTCCAAGCCCAGAAGCCCCGAAGCCTCCAAGCCTCGAAGCCTCGAAGCCCCGCTGCCGACACTCCGACCTACGACTCGCCCCTTCGGACTTTCGAACCCTGTGAAGATGCGAAGCCTTGAGACTTACGACGCCAAGACTTGCGACCCCTTGACCTGCCGACACTCCGACCTTCGGCCCTTCAACCCTCTAACTCTCGAAGCCACGAAGCCCCGCTGCCGACACTCCGACCTTCGACCCTTCGACCCGTTGACCATTGACCTTCGACCTTCGACCCTTCGACCTTGGACACGCGAAGCCTATAAACCTTTGACCTGCCGACACTTCAACCTTCGACCTGCCGACACTTCGACCCATTGACCGTTGACTTTCGCCCCATCGAAATTTCGACCCACCGAAGCTTCGACCCTGCCGACACTTCGAGCCTCTGACCCCTTGACCGTCGCTGATGGCTTTTCTCGCTAGCTTAATTTTTCTCTCGCTGGTTGTTCACGAGACCTGTTTTATGCGCTGGCCATCTGACAAAGAATTATTTTTGAATACCTGTCGGTCACATGTGCTAAATGAAGACATTAAAAAAGGCAATCACGAGCTGCAAGTCGCCAGACCACCTGATAGATCGCACAAAACATGGACAAAAATAAGGAAATCAATAATACAACATTAAATGCTGCAATTAATGACAGTCCAGGCAAAAAATTTCTGTAGCCCTTTAAGATGCAGTCATCCGTCCCTTAAAAAAAAAGAGGAGAAGAGAAAAAAAGAGAGAGCCATCATCATGAAAAAAACACAGAGAGAGAGCCATCATCGTGGGAAAAGAAACCTGCAAACCAGAGAGAGCAAAAAAAAAGAGAAAGACAGAAAAGGGAAAGAGATCATTCGTCCACCCAGAAAAAAGAAGAGAGAAATCCAAAATCCAGAAAAAAGAGAGAGGTAACGCAAAGAAAAAAAAAACGCCTCCTTGATTGCCATCCTCTCTCATATTCATCCAAAAAAAAACGCCCAGTCTTTCTGCTATTCTGCAATCAAACATCGCCCCTGCATCCCCTTTCCCTCCTATCTCGTTCCAGTTCCTTTTTTTCAGCGAAAAAAAAACACAAAAACAACTCCAACTTCAGCCCTCTCTTTCTCTCATGCCCACTTCAGCCCTCCTATCTCCAAATACCAGGAAAGCCTCTTCACAAGTCCCGCTGCCAGATCTGTTGGTTCTAATTCGAGCAAGTGACTATCAGCGCCGGCGGGAGCTCAAACAGAAGATTGGTGTTGTAAGCCCCAAAGCCGGTTCAGCTCTTATTTCTTCATTACTTTTCAGCTTATTTACATTGATATTTGATGTAATTCTTAATATTTCCTTGTATTTCTTTTTCTTTTTCTTTTATTTGTTGCGTTGTGTTTCCTTTGTATTTCCCTTTCCTTTGTATATGTGTATGTTGTAATATGTAAAGTATAGCAAACAAAAAAACAACAAAGAAAGAAAAAGAGAGAGAGTAAAGGGAGAAGATAAAAAAAAAAAAGAGTGATTTTATTTTTCTTTTGTGGATGCCATAATCACACACTCCACATTTTTTTATTTTCATGCATATGTTCCTGACTTTGCTTTAAGATTTTGGGTTTGCAAAAAAAAAAAGAGGAAAGAAAGAAGGTTTCCAAAAAAAAAAACAAAACAAAAACAAACAAAAAACGTTTTCATGTTTTAAAAAAAAAAAGAGAGGAAGAAAACCAAAATTAGTACTTCAATTTCCAAAACCAAAAAAGGACAAAACAAAAAAATAAAATAAAACAAAACAAAACCACAAAAACAAAACAGGCAAAAAACAAAACGTTTCTACAAAATACAAAAACAAAAAAATGTGTATGTTTTTTAACCTAAACCAAAAAAAAAAAGGGAAAATAAAAACATTTTTTAGGACTTCAATTTCCAAGAGCAGAACCAAAAACCAACATCAACCTGTAGGATCTCATTCTTCACTTCAAACAAAAACCCAAAACTTTTAGGATTCCCTTTAGGGATTTAGGGTAAATCAATTTTAACCATAACTTTAACAAATAACTTAGCCAAATAAAAATCATAGACTCTTTAGGAAACTTAACCTAGTCATGGCAGTACAAACAAAAATAAAAACCTCCTCCTCCTAAATTAGATACCGAAAGGCGCTGTAGAGGTGTTAATCCTTCCCTACACGTAACCAACTCCCGAACCCTTCTCTGATAACGCAGACCACACACTTTAAACTACTCAAAATAGAGGGTATCCAACTGTACCCCAAAAACAGTTGGTGGCGACTCTAAATTTCTCACCATTGGTTTAGTTTGAGCTCACCCCAAATGGGCCCGGACGAAAACCAGTGATGACAAAGGAAAAGGCCTGTTGCGATGAAAAGTGCATTTCTTCTACGCCGCGACGAAGGCAAAAAGACCTGTCGCAATGGTAACCTTTTTGCAAGACCATCTTAGGCTCTAACTCTCCCGATTCTTCTCTGTTTGCTGCAAAATTCACTTAAAACACAACATAATTCTATAAAACACTAAAACATGGCAAACAACATAATTTAACACTTCTTTATAATTAAAACACACAAAACACTATGAAAATGACTGTAAATAGGGGAAAATAACTATAAAATCTCTATATAAATTATGTTCATCGAATTTTCCCACACTTGCCTTTTGCTTGTCCCCGAGCAAGGACAAAAACAAACAACCAGTCACACAAAAAAATGGTGTAAAATAAGAAAATAAAAACACAAGTGAGATTATGGTTAATTCGGTTATGCAAGTCCCATACGAAGATATTGAAATGCAAACAAATCATAGGCAATTCACCTTAGGGACTATACATGAGAGTCCCCCACACTTAGTCCAAAAATCACATGCCATCATCACAAACGAAAACTAAGGGACAACCAAGTAAAACAAATTCAAGAGCAATTACCTAATCACACAATGGAGTCCTCACAGAGATAAATCAAATGCTCACTCAAAGGATAGATCTCACACCGCTCACACTCAAATCCCCCATGGGTTTTCAGACTTTAGAAAAGTAAAAGAGATATTTCATTGTGACAATGACAACAAGTCTTACCACTAACCCAATTAGCCCTTGTCAATAACCACCTTGAGAGTTGAGCTGCCAAAAATAATGTTCAAACACACACTCTAGCCTTGTTTTTCTATAGTAGCAATGGTATATATTAGTTGGGGCTTACAACGCTATCACATCCACTTGGGTGCATGATAAAATCCACAAGTGGTACAAAATAATAATAGTGAGTACCCCAATTACAAAAATAATGCCCTAACATGTCTCGTTCATTTTCTTTGTTTTGCTTTCCTTTTTTTTAGGCATTGTTTTTTTCTTAGGTTTTTTTTTCATTTGCCTCATTTTTTTTCACAAAGGAATAAATATAGCCAAATGTAAAACATAACATAACCATAACACATAAGCAACTAACTTCAAGGCATTATTGACTCCAGCTCCACCATACTTGCACTATCTAATCACCACAATGTTACCATAATATACTTCCCTAAACTCATCAACCAGGGGGATAGACACACAAGAAAGAACACAAGATGGGAGGACTGTTTCGCTCAAACACACAACTCCATGTGATAATTTCAGCAATTACCCAAAAATAAGAAATACCATAGCAAAGTGCCCAAGTGTTAGTTCAGACATGTGATAATCTCATCCTAAGGTCAAGAAATCCAACGCAGAGACCCAAAAGCAAATTATCCAAGGTAAACATGCACCACATTCCTTAGAATGGAAATAATGGAGAAATTTTGAAAAAAATGGGACCACATTCCTTAGACTTCAGGAACAGGACCCATGTGTACGTGGTGAAGTCATCGATAACCACAAAGGTATATCTCACACCGGCAAGAGAAGCTACGGAAATGGGACCACAGAGGTCCATATGAAGATGTTGTAGAGGAGCAGATATGAAATTAACTGATTTGCTCTTAAAACTATGTTTGGTCTGTTTGCCAAGTTGACATTCTCGACAGAGAGTATCTCCGGAGTATTTGTGTTTGGGCAAACCAGTGACCAAGTCAAGCAATGCTAATTTAGACAAAGTCTTAAAATTTAAATGTGCGCAACGCTTGTGCCATAGCCAACTATCTTCATCTGATGCTTTAGTGAGGAAGCATACAGGGTCAAAAGAATTATTTCTTAAGACCACTGAATATATGTCCCCATCTCTTAATCCGGATAACTTAATATCTCCGGATAAGTTATCCCTAACTGAGCAGGTATTGGACAAGAAGGAAACAGTGAACCCCTTGTTGCATAAGTTACTAACACTCAGCAGATTATGCTTCAAACCTTCGACTAGTGCAACTTTAGTGATTGATACACAACCGTTGGTTAAAGTGCCATACCACACAGTTTTACCTTTACTATTGTCGCCATATGATACGGATGGTCCTCGTTTGTCAGTAATTTCTACGAGCAGAGACTTTTCACCCGTGATATGCCCAGAGCATCCACTATCCATTTGCTTTGATTGATCTTTAACTTTAAGTGGGCTGGGAGTGAATTCCAGAGATGCACCTGTAAGACAATAAATTACACTTTTGGTGCCCAAACTTGTTTTGAGTGGTTAGGAGAAGTAGTAGAAGTGTCAACTATTCCAGATTTAACTTTGTGAGGAACTTTGACTTTCCAAGTTAACTTAACTTTTTCCGTATTAGTTGCTTCTTTAATTCGGGTTTTCTTGGGAGAGTTACTTCTTTGAGGTTTAGATTTAAGTTTGCTAGTTGAACTCTTTTTGATGAACTGATCTTTATTAACCAAACTTTATTTACATAACCAGTCATCAGATAAACTCCAACATTCATAATCATAATGACCTATTTCTCTACAGATTGAGCAAACACTATGATGTGGAGATATAACGGGATACAGGTTTCTTAAGTTTAACAGTTTTCCTAGTTTGATCCTTATGGCCTAATCTTCTACGAACGGGTGACGCACTCTTAGGCCTAGTAGCGTCAACCTTATCCTTTCCTTTCTTTCTAGGTGCTACAGTTTCGGCTTTAACTGCAGTAGCCTTCTCTTCATCGTTTGGTATGGGTGCCACTACTTCGGGATTAGCAGTAGCATCCTCACTTCCACAATTGTAAACTATGGTCCTACCTAAAACAAAACCATCCAACGGTTTAGATGTACTAACAGGATATAGGTTGGTTAGTGTCACGCCCCCGAATTCCAGGGAACCCAGAACCGGGTACATGACTTTCCCTTGCCCGCACCCGATAGGTCAAGGGGTTGGTGACTAGCACCAATGAAGACTACACCGTGGGTGCTCTCTCAAATATGCAACCCTGTACAGTCATACATCTAGGGTAATCCTGTACTTTCCCATATATCATCATGCATACAATGAGTCAAACAGTCATACAGACATCACATCATACAGTATTGAAATACAACTGTCCACGGACCCATGTCCGGGATATCACATAAAACAATACAGAATATAACTGTATCATATATCAGAGTAGTGGGCGTCCTCCTGGAAGAAAGTCCTCCACTAGTCTCGGGTCACACCTGAAAAGGGTAAACAACAAGTAGGGGTGAGCGACAAGCTCAGTAGGTGATCCCAAAACTCCACATCATGCAACACATATAAGTCTATACTATATGCTTAGTGGACTCGTGCACCGTGTAGTGTGCACAATCATCAGGACTCAGCCTGCTCACACAAGACAACTTGTCCACGATCCTCCATGGGATCCCAGCTCAGGGCACTTAGCCCTAGCTCCATGAGCTCAACGGCTCAACTCAGGCCTTAGCCTGCCCACAGCGCAATATGCCTGGCCACAGTCGCCACACAGGCCTGCCATCGGTGCATATGCCTGCCACGTCAACCACATAGCACCATCGGTGCATCACGGTGAGAACCCAAACAAGTCACGGAGTCCATGCCCCAATACCTCACACCAACATACTAACATTAGTATGGCATGTCATTCTCAACATTTCCTTTGGAACTGTAGCCGTCTTCACAAGTAAATCCTCAATCCTTGATTTATGAAGGAAGTACCCATACGCCTATTCTTCTCAAATAAAAAGTCCCGGCATTGGTTTCCCATATCATAAATAAGATAATCTGATTTTTGGGGATTTTTCTGAGATGTCTAACCCCACTTTCCAAAAATTCACCACTACGAACTTTTGGTTTTTCCGAGATTTTACACTAAATCCTAATTTTCACATTTTGAAAGAGTGGAATTAATTTTTCTAGTATTTTTCTTTCAATTCAAATGGGGGGTATTTCGTTATTTACATTGTAACTTAAGTATTACTTAAAATGTGTAGATGGGTATAGGTTGCAATGTAAATAGGTCCAGTCCAGTGCTGTCCAGTGTCCAGTTACACACGACTCGTAGCTCAGAACCTGCGACTCGTAGCTGCGGAACGCGCCTCGAACACTTGAAGCGGAGGCTACGACCTTCGACCTACAAGGCTACGAACTTCGACCCTTCGACTACGAACTATGAGGCTACGAACTACGAACCTTCGAGCTACAAAATACGGGTCTACGAACTACGACCCTACGAACTACGAACTACGACCCTTCGACCCAGAACTTCGGGTCTCCGTCATTTCGAACCAGGAACGCGCCCAGGGTACTGTTCATCGTCGTTTTCACCTGTTCTTCATCTGAAACGCGCCCAGAAACTCCAGACGCTCACTAACACCCCTGTTTCGCAAAAAACTACGATATCTACCTCAAAACGTGTCCAGAACACCTCTAAATCGCGCAGAAACAACAGAAACACGTATAAAATTCCAGATTTCCAGAAATCTAGATTTAAACCCAGATTTCCATGGTTGACTTATCAACCCTCATGAAAAACATAGTTAATCAACCCCAAAATCACAGAAACATATATCCACAATGATAATAAACAGTTCTTAACCACAGATCTTATGCTAAACCATTAGATCGAACCCAAAATTGGTTTTCCCCAAATTCTAGGGTTCATGCTCAATTTCATAAATCATGATAAATTCATGCAGATCCAAAACAAGAGAGAGATAAGAAGTTCAAGGACACCTACTTGAAGTGAATCTTTGAGCTCCACGAACCCAAATCGCCAAGGCCTCCAAGCTCTCTCAAGCTCTCTCTTTCAAATGCACAAATGTGAAATGTAAAGTGAAAGTTTCTTTTTTTTTTCTGCTATTTATATTTCTGCCAGTCAACCGACCTAGTCAACCATTGACCCAGTCAATAATTGACCTCCCAACACAAAAATTGACCTCCAAGGCCCCGAACTCCAAATTGAGTCAAACTACAGTCAAAACGCTCGAAATGACGAGCACAACACTAAACAGATACTATTACACCCAAATTACCACCCAAATGCAAAGTCAACCAATAAACCTCGAAAAGTCAACAATCGGGTCATACAGGGCCCCGACTCGGAATCGGGCCCAAGTACAGTCAAAATGCTCACATCGACGACTACACTACCGTCCAGATAATTACATTCCCATAGAATGACTATCTCTCAAAACTACCCAAATACGAAGTCTTTACAATTAGTTTGGGAGTGAAATCCGTAGGACACTCAATAGCTTGTGTGGAAGATGATAATTCGGAGCCTAGGCCAGGTTTGACTCGGATGTCGTCAAGATTAGTTCTAAACGTAGAGGCTATTTCCCTGGATTTTAGCCATTTATGATTTATTTCCTTTTCCTTTTCAAGTTCCTTCTCGAGTCTTTTAAGATTTAGATTTAGACCTATGAGGTTAGTATTGAGCAAATGATTTTCAGGTCTAAGGTCGCGATGCCAAGCCTCCTTGCTTCTGTAGTCAGCTATGTCTTTTTCCAGTTTTGAAAGAGTAAATTCAAGGCGTTTAGCTCGACCACTCATATCTTGGTACATTTGAGTAATTATTAATCTCCCATTCTTTTCATGATCACGTTCTGCAGTGAGAGATTGTAATTTACTCATGAGCTCAGAGATAGAAGGTACCTCAGTATTTGCCACGAGGTAGACGTTCGCCTTTTCTGTTGGCTCATCGTCCGAAGACTCTTTTTCTTCTTCCGAGCCACTTGTTGGACCCCAGTTTGTCCGGGTTGGACATACTAACCCCATTTGATATACCTTTCTGCCCATGCCATATACCTTGTTGGAAAAAGTCAAATTTGCCAAAAGATGGTCAATGCCCCAGGTCAAACTGCCCGAAAAAGTGATCATGCGGAATTCTCTAAAATGTCTATGTAGGCGAATACGGGTCTCCCAAACAATCCCTAAAAGGTCGTCCATTTTTGCATTGTGGGTAAGGGTAAAAAGGTAATTACAAGTTTAAAAAAACTCGGGGTTGACCGTTGACCGTTGACTTTTGACCTGCCGACACTTTGACCCACTGACCTTCGAAGCCTCGAAGCCTCGAAGCCCCGAACCATCGAAGCCTCAAAGCCCCGAAGCCTTGAAGCCTCGAAGCCTCGCTGCCGACACTCCGACCTACGACTCGCCCCTTCGGACTTTTGAACCTTGTGAAGATGCGACGCCTCAAGACTTACGACCCAAGGAGTTATGACGCCTTCGACACACGACCTACGACCCCTTGACCTGCCGACACTCCGACCTTCGACCCTTCGACCCTTAACCCTCGAAACCCCGGTGCAGACACTCCAACCTTCGAAAAAAAAAACTTCAGGGTTGACCGTTGACCTGCCGACACTTCGACCCATTGACCTTCGAAGCCTCGAAGCCCCGAAGCATTGAAGCCTCGACGCTCGGAAGCCTCGAAGCCTCGACGCCTCGAATCCTCGAAGCCTCGAAGCCTCGAAGCATCGAAGCCTCGAAACCCTGAAGCCTCGACGCATCGAAGCCTCGACGCATCGAAGCCTCGAAGCCTCGAAGCCTCGAAGCCTCGAGGATTCTAAGCCTCGAAGCCTCGCTACCGACACTCCGACCTACTACTTGCCCCTTCCGACTTTCGAACCTTGTGAAGATGCGACGCCTCGAGACTTACGACGCCAGGACTTGCGACGCCTTCGACACACGACCAACGACCCCTTGACCTGCCAACACTCCGACCTTCGACCCTTCAACCCTTGACCCTCGAAAGCCCGCTGCCGACACTCCAACCTTCGAGAAAAAAAAAACTTCGGGGTTGACCATTGACCATTGACCTGCCGACACTTCGACCCATTAACCATCGAAGCCTCAAGGCCACGAAGCCCCGAAGCATCGAAGCCTCAAAGCCCCGAAGCTTTGAAGCCTCGAGGCCTCGCTGCCGACACTCCGACCTACGACTCGCCCCTTCGGACTTTCGAACCTTGTGAAGATGCGACGCCTCGAGACTTACGATGGCCGGACTTGCGACGCCTTCGACACACGACCTACGACCCCTTGACCTGCCGACACTCCAACCTTCGACCCTTCGACCCTTCGACCCATGACCCTCGAAACCCCGCTGCCGACACTCCAACCTTCGAAAAAAAAAAAACTTCGGGGTTGACCATTGACCGTTGAGATGCCGCCACTTCGACCCAATGACCTTCGAAGCCTCGAACGCTCGAAGCCCCGAAGCATCGAAGCCACCGAGCCCCGAAGCCTCGAAGCCTCGAAGCCTCGAAGCATCGAAGCATCGAAACCTCGAAACCACGAAGCCTCGAAGCATCGAAGCATCGACGCCTCGAAGCATCGAAGCCTCGAATCCTCGAAACCTCGAAGCCTCGCTGCCGACACTCCGACCTACGACTCGCCCCTTCAGACTTTCGAACCTTGTGAAGATGCGACGCCTCGAGACTTACGACGTCAGGACTTGCGACGCATTCGACACACGACCTACGACCCCTTGACCTGCCGACACTCCGACCTTCGACCCTTCGACCCTTGACCCTCGAAACCCCGCTACCGACACTCCAACCTTTGAAAAGAAAAAACTTCGGGGTTGACCGTCGACCATTGACCTGCCGACACTTCGACCCATTGACCATCGAAGCCCCGAAGCATCGAAGCCTCAAAACCCCGAAGCTTCGAGGCCTCGAAGCCTCGCTGCCAACACTCCGACCTACGGCTCGCCCTTTCGGACTTTCGAACCTTGTGAAGATGCGATGCCTCGAGACTTACAACGCCAGGACTTGCGACTCCTTCGACACACGACCTACGACCCCTTGACCTGCCGACACTACGACCTTCGACCCTTCGACCCTTGACACTCGAAACCCCGCTGCTGATACTCCAACCTTTGAAAAGAAAAAACTTCGGGGTTGACCGTCGACCATTGACCTGCCGACACTTCGACCCATTGACCATCGAAGCCTCGAAGCCTCGAAGCCCCGAAGCATCGAAGCCTCAAAGCCCCGCAGCTTCGAAGCCTCTAAGCCTCGAGGATTCGAAGCCTCGAAGCCTCGCTGCCGACACTCCGACCTACGACTCGCCCCTTCGGACTTTCGAACCTTGTGAAGATGCGATGCCTCGAGACTTACGACGCCAGGACTTGCGACGCTTTCAACACACGACTTACGACCCCTTGACCTGCCGACACTCCAACCTTCGACCCTTCGACCCTTGACCCTCGAAACCCCGCTGCCGACACTACAACCTTCGAAAAAAAAAAAACTTCGGGGTTGACCATTGACCGTTGAGATGCCGCCACTTCGACCCATTGACCTTCGAAGCCTCGAAGGCTCGAAGCCCCGAAGCATCGAAGCCACCGAGCCCCGAAGCCTCGAAGCCTCGAAGCCTCGAAGCATCGAAGCATCGAAACCTCGAAACCTCGAAGCCTCGAAGCATCGAAGCATCGAAGCATCGATGCCTCAAAGCATCGAAGCCTCGAAACCTCGAAACCTCGAAGCCTCGCTGCCGACACTCCGACCTACGACTCGCCCCTTCAGACTTTCGAACCTTGTGAAGATGCGACGCCTCGAGACTTACGACGCCAGGACTTGCGACGCCTTCGACACATGACCTACGACCCCTTGACCTGCTGACACTCCGATCTTCGACCCTTCGACCCTTGACACTCGAAACCCCGCTGCCGACACTCCAACCTTTGAAAAGAAAAAACTTCGGGGTTGACCGTCGACCATTGACCTGCCGACACTTCGACCCATTGACCATCGAAGCCTCGAAGCCTCGAAGCCCCGAAGCATCGAAGCCTCAAAGCCCCGCAGCTTCGAAGCCTCTAAGCCTCGAGGATTCGAAGCCTCGAAGCCTCGCTGCCGACACTCCGACCTACGACTCGCCCCTTCGGACTTTCGAACCTTGTGAAGATGCGATGCCTCGAGACTTACGACGCCAGGACTTGCGACGCTTTCAACACACGACTTACGACCCCTTGACTCGCCGACACTCCAACCTTCGACCCTTCGACCCTTGACCCTCGAAACCCCGCTGCCGACACTACAACCTTCGAAAAAAAAAAACTTCGGGGTTGACCATTGACCGTTGAGATGCCGCCACTTCGACCCATTGACCTTCGAAGCCTCGAAGGCTCGAAGCATCGAAGCCACCGAGCCCCGAAGCCTCGAAGCCTCGAAGCATCGAAGCATCGAAACCTCGAAACCTCGAAGCCTCGAAGCATCGAAGCATCGAAGCATCGATGCCTCAAAGCATCGAAGCCTCGAAACCTCGAAACCTCGAAGCCTCGAAGCCTCGCTGCGGACACTCCGACCTACGACTCGCCCCTTCAGACTTTCGAACCTTGTGAAGATGCGACGCCTCGAGACTTACGACGCCAGGACTTGCGACGCCTTCGACACATGACCTACGACCCCTTGACCTGCTGACACTCCGATCTTCGACCCTTCGACCCTTGACCCTCGAAACCCCGCTGCCGACACTCCAACCTTTGAAAAGAAAAAACTTCGGGGTTGACTGTCGACCATTGACCTGCCGACACTTCGACCCATTGACCTTCGAAGCCTCGAGGCCCCGAAGCATCGAAGCCTCAAAGCCCCGAAGCTTCGAGGCCTCGAAGCCTCGCTGCCGACACTCCGACCTACGACTCGCCCCTTCGGACTTTCGAACCTTGTGAAGATGCGACGCCTCGAGACTTACGACGCTCGGACTTGCGACGCCTTCGACACACGACCTACGACCCTTGACCTGCCGACACTCCGACCTTCGACCCTTCGACCCTTGACCCTCGAAACCCCGCTGCCGAAACTCCAACCTTCGAAAAAAAAAAGCTTCGGGGTTGACCATTGACCATTGACCTGCCGACACTTCGACCTATTGACCTTCAAAGCCTCGAAGCCTCGAAACCCCGAAGCATCGAAGACTCGAAGCCTCGAATCCTCGAAGCCTCGACGCATCGAAGCCTCGACGCCTCGACGCCTCGCTGCCGACACTTCGACCCACGACTCGCCCCTTCAGACTTTCGAACCTTGTGAAGATGCGACGCCTCGAGACTTACGACGCCAGGACTTGCGACGCCTTCGACACACGACCTACGACCCCTAGACCTGTCGACACTCCGACCTTCGACCCTTCGACCCTTGACCCTCGAAACCCCGCTGCCGACACTCCAACCTTCGAAAAAAAAAACTTTGGGGTTGACCGTTGACCATTGACCTGCTGTCACTTCGACCCATTGACCTTCGAAGCCTCGAAGCCCCGAAGCATCGAAGCCTCAAAGGCCCGAAGCTTCGAGGCCTCGAAGCCTCGCTGCCGACACTCCGACCTATGACTCGCCCCTTCGGACTCTCGAACCTCGTGAAGATGCGACGCCTCGACACTTACGACGCCCGGACTTGCGACGCCTTCGACACACGACCTACGACCCCTTGACTTGCCGACACTCCGACCTTCGACCCTTCGACCCTTGACCCTCGAAACCCCACTGCCGACACTCCAACCTTCGAAAAAAAAAAACTTCGGGATTGACCGTTAACCGTTGACCTGCCGACACAACGACCCATCGACCTTCGAAGCCTCGAAGCCTCGAAGCCCCGAAGCATCGAAGACTCGAAGCCCCGAAGCCTCGAAGCAACGAAGCCTCGAAGCCTCGAAGCCTCGAAGCCTCGAAGCCTCAAAGCATCGTTGCCGCGAAGCCTCGAAGCCTCGCTGCCGACAATCCGACCTACGACTCGCCCCTTCGGACTTTCGAACCTTGTGAAGATGCGACGCCTCGAGACTTACGACGCCAGGACTTGCGACGCCTTCGACACACGACCTACGACCCCTTGAATTGCCGACACTCCGACCTTCGACCCTTCGACCCTTGACCCTCGAAACCCCGCTGCCGACACTCCAACCTTCGAAAAAAAAAACTTCGGCATTGACCGTTAACCGTTGACCTGCCGACACATCGACCCATTGACCTTTGAAGCCTCGAAGCCTCGAAGCCCCGAAGCATCGAAGACTCGAAGCCCCGAAGCCTTGAAGTAACGAAGCCTCAAAGCCTCGAAGCCTCAAAGCATCGTAGCCGCGAAGCCTCGAAGCCTCGAGGATTCTAAGCCTCGAAGCCTCGCTGCCGACACTCCGACCTACGACTTGCCCCTTCGGACTTTTGAACCTTGTGAAGATGCGACGCCTCGAGACTTACGACGCCAGGACTTGCGACTCCTTCGACACACGACCTACGACCTCTTGACCTGCCGACACTCCGACCTTCGACCCTTCGACCCTTGACCCTCGAAACCCCGCTGCCGACACTCCAACCTTCGAAAAAAAAAAACTTCGGGGTTGACCGTTGACCATTGACCTGCCGACACTTCGACCCATTGACCTTCAAAGCCTCGAAGCCTTGAAGCCCCGAAGCATCGAAGCCTCGAAGCCCCGAAGCTCCGAAGCCTCGAAGACTCACTGTCGACACTCCGACCTACAACTTGCCCCTTCGGACTTTCGAACCTTGTGAAGATGCAACGCCTCGAGATTTACGACGCCCAGACTTGCGACGCCTTCGACACATGACCTACGACCCCTTGACCTGCCAACACTCCGACCTTCGACCCTTCGACCCTTGACCCTAGAAACCCCGCTGCCGACACTCCAACCTTCGAAAAAAAAAAACTTCGGGGTTGACCGTTGACCAGTGATCTGCCGACACTTCGAGCCATTGACCTTCGAGGCCTCGAAGCCTCGAAGCCCCGACGCATCGAAGCCTCGAAGCCTCGAAGCCTCGACGCCTCGACGCATCGAAGCCTCAAAGCCTCGAACTGAAGCATCGAAGACTCGAAGCCTCGAAGCCTTGAAGCCTCGAAGCCTCGACGCCTCGACGCATCGAAGCCTCGAACCCACCAATGCTCGAAGCGTCGAGGATTCGAAGCCTCGAAGCCTCGCTGCCGACACTCCGACCTACAACTCGGCCCTTCGAACTTTCGAACCTTGTGAAGATGCGATGCCTCGAGACTTATGTCCCCAGGACTTGCGACGCCTTCGACACACGACCTATGACCCCTTGACCTCCCGACACTCCGACCTTCGACCCTTCGACCCTTAACCCTCAAAACCCCGGTGCCGACACTCCAACCTTCGAAAAAAAAAACTTTAGGGTTGACCGTTGACCTGCTGACACTTCGACCCATTGACCTTCGAAGCCTCGAAGCCCCGAAGCATTGAAGCCTCGACGCCTCGAAGCCTCGAAGCCTCGACGCCTCGAAGCCTCGAAGCCTCGAAGCATCGAAGCCTCGAAACCATGAAGCCTCGAAGCATCGAAGCCTCGAAGCCTCGAAGCCTCGAGGATTCTAAGCCTCGAAGCCTCGCTGCCGACACTACGACCTACGACTTGCCCCTTCCGAGTTTCGAACCATGTGAAGATGCGACGCCTCGAGACTTACGACGCCAGGACTTGCGACGCCTTCGACACACGACCTACGACCCCTTGACCTGCCGACACTCCGACCTTCGACCCTTCGACCCTTGACCCTCGAAACCCCACTGCCGACACTCCAACCTTCGAAAAAAAAAACTTCGGGGTTGACCATTGACCATTGACCTGCCGACATTTCGACCCATTGACCTTTGAAGCTTCAAGGCCTCGAAGCCCCGAAGCATCGAAGCCTCAAAGCCCCGAAGCTTTGAAGCCTCGAAGCCTCGCTGCCGACACTCTGACCTACGACTCGCCCCTTCGGACTTTCGAACCTTGTGAAGATGCGACGCCTCGAGACTTACGACGCCCGGACTTGCGACTCCTTCGACACACGACCTACGACCCCTTGACCTGCCGACACACGACCTTCGACCCTTGACCCTCGAAACCCCACTGCCGACACTCCAACCTTCGAAAAAGAAAACTTCAGGGTTGACCGTTAACCGTTGACCTGTCAAGAATTCGACCCATTGACCTCCGAAACCTCGAAGCCTCGAAGCCCTGAAGGATTGAAAACTCAAAGCCCCGAAGCCTCGAAGCCCCGAAGCCTCGAAGTATCGAAGCCTTGAAGCCTTGAAGCCTCGAAGCCTCAAAGCATCAAAGCCGCGAAGCCTCGAAGCCTCGAGGATTCTAAGCCTCGAAGCCTCGAGGATTCTAAGCCTCGAAGCCTCGCTGCCGATACTCCGACCTACGACTCGCCCCTGTGGACTTTCGAACCTTGTGAAGATGCGACGCCTCGAGACTTACGACTCCTTCGACACACGACCTATGACCCCTTGACCTGCCGACACTCCGACCTTCGACCCTTCGACTCTTGACCCTCGAAACCCCGCTGCCGACACTCCAACCTTCGAAAAAAAAAACTTTGGGGTTAACCGTTGACCATTGACCTGCTGACACTTCGACCCATTGACCTTCAAAGCCTCGAAGCCTTGAAGCATCAAAGCTTCAAAGCCCCGAAGCATCGAAGCCTCAAAGCCCCGAAGCATCGAAGCCTCAAAGCCCCGAAGCTTCGAAGCCTCGGAGCCTCGCTGCTGACACTCCGACCTACGACTCGCCCCTTCGGACTTTCGAACCTTGTGAAGATACGATGCCTCGAGACTTACGACGCCAGGACTTGCGACTCCTTCGACACATGACCTACGACCCCTTGACCTGCCGACACTCCAACCTTCGACCGTTCGACCCTTGACCCTCGAAACCCCGCTGCCGACACTCTAACCTTCGAAAAAAAAAACTTTGGGGTTGACCGTTGACCATTGACCTGCCGACACTTCGACCCATTGACCCTCGAAGCCTCGAAGGCTCGACGCCCCGAAGCATCGAAGCCTCAAAGCCCCGAAGCTTCGAGGCCTCGAAGCCTTGCTGTCGACACTCCGACCTATGACTCGCCCCTTCGGACTTTCGAACCTTGTGAAGATGTGACGCCTCAAGACTTACGACGCCCGGACCTGCGACGCCTTCGACACACGACCTACGACCCCTTGACCTACCGACGTTCCGACCTTCGACCCTTCGACCCTTGACCCTCGAAACCCCGCTGCCGACACTCTAACCTTCGAAAAAAAACTTTGGGGTTGACCGTTGACCATTGACCTGCCGACACTTCGACCCATTGCCTTCGAAGCCTCGAAGCCTCGAAGCCCCGAAGCATTGAAGACTCGAAGCCCCGAAGCCTCGAAGCCCTGAAGCCTCGACGCATCGAAGCCTCGAAGCCTCAAAGCATCGAAGCCGCGAAGTGATAACGTGCATTTGATGCCATTATTCTAGTGTTTATTTAGGATGTTTAAGAGCATGATTAGAGCCTTATTGCTTCATATATCATATATATTTGCTCTAACCCCTAGGAAGATGCTAGTTGCAAATACATGCGTTTTTAAGCTGTTTTGGCAGATTTTGGACCTCACTTTTGACTAGGTAGATGGCCTCAAACAATTTGCGTGCAAGAACAAAAGTTTCTTAGAATGATGTCATCTACCTATCACAGAAATTTCAGAGCATTTGGAGCTGAACGTGAATTCACCCATTTCACGTGCAAGCCTATTTTTGCCTCTCAGGCCTCTACAGGATGCAAGGAAGCTTGGGGAGAAGTTTGAGCTGATTTGGAGGTGCACGTGAATTCACCATATCACGTGCAAATTGGCGTGCAAAGATATTTTTGGACCGATCCAATCGTTTTTCCATGCTGATCATTTGTTCCTGAAGGCCCAAGTCCAAATTGTGGATGGAAGATAGAGTTTTTAATGTTTCGAGTGTTACTTATCAAAACTACGTCGTTTTGATAAGTGGGCTAGGTTACACACCTCAAGGCCCATCCAAACTCTATAAATAAGAGCTCCACGCCCCTTGCTAGCCATGCCTAACCCCCCTACACGTTTTAGAGAGAGAGAGAGAGGCTCCACGACTTGGAGGTGCTCCTTGACCTAGGAGAGCAGCCGTCGCAGCAGCCGTCGCGGATTTTGGAGCCTGGATTTGAAGCTTTGCTGTGCGCGTGATCAAGAAGAAGATGTTGAGCTTTTTTGCTATGGTTTTGCTTGTAATCATGCGTGAGTAGTTTTTTAATCTAGGGGAGCAATGTAGCCCCCTTGTTGTTTTCTTGTGTTTATGAATATTGGGTTTGGATGATTGAAGTTTTGCATGTTTTATGAATCTGTTCTTAATTCTATCTTTGGATGTACACCTTGGTATTCTTAGCCCTAGTCTCGGGGCGGATTGAGATTCATAACTTATTTGTAATTGGTGTGATCATTATCCTTTTGCAAGTATGATTTATTGGCTTTGCATGTTTGTGTGTTTAGATGACCATTCTTGGCATACAACTCTTAAAAGGACCTCAATGACCATTTGTTGTCCTTGGCTTATGTTTAGCATGTTTTCAATCGGACAACCCTAATACCATGAACCAAGTAGAGATAACATAGGGAGGTGAAATTGTGACCCTAGATGCTTTTAATCCTTGAATCTTAATCTTAAAATCACTTTACTTTCTTTGTTTATTAAGAAAACCAAATAAAAATTAGATCTTTAGTTTAAAAAAGAAAACTTTTTGCCAAGACATTTTATAGAACAAGAGTAATTGGGTGTTTTGATTTGAGAACTAGAGAACTAGGCTAATCCCTGTGGGTTCGACCCCTTTCTTGCCGCTTATTCTTTTAGTGCAAACTTAGGGAATTTATTATTTTGAAGAGAGATTTAACGACATTAGCTAGCTCTTTTAGAGAGGCTAAAAATCTTGTCTGTCAAATTGGCGCCGTTGCCGGGGATTCAACGGTTAACTAGTTTTTAAAATCAACATTGAGTGAAATTGTTTGAATTCTGATCTTGGTGTTTTATTTTGTCTTTTATTTTCTGTTATTTTGTGTTCTTTGTTTGTTTATTTTGCATTGTTCGGAGCTGTTGGGTGTGTTCTTGTTGTTTTATAGGAACATACACCATGTGTTTGAGGTATTGCTAGTTGTGTATGCGATGAGGGGAGCTTGTGTCCTTTAATCCAGGAACCTGAACAAGACTCCAATGGACAGAAAGTTTGGAGATGAGGAGGAGCTAACCATGGAAGAATGTTTGGAAAGGATGATCCAAGGCAACAAATATTTGTGGGAAAATCAAAGGAGAGATGAGGAGAATTCAATGATGGCAGACCAAAATGTTTATGTTCCAGGCCATGCAGCAGATCAATTTTCATATAGTGCTTGGGATTGCACTGTCTATGATCCTCCCACAAGCAGTTATTCATACCAGGAGCCTCCTTGTTATGGTGGGAGTATTAATGGAGATGGTAGAGAAGTATGGCCAACTTACACCCAACCTTGAGGGTGACTACTATCCACAAGAGCCACCACCTTGAGGAGTTTAATGGTTTCTTCAATGGATATTCTGAGAATAGATGGGTTGGGCAATATCAAGATGAAGCTTACTATGAAGCCCCACTCTATGGCAATTATTGTCCATATCAACAACAAGAGTGGCATCCCCAAGTTGAAGATGAAGAAACCAGAAGAGAGGATTTGAATGAAAGGCTAGGAAGTATAGAGACTACCATAAAAAATATGGAGCAATTATTGATGAGTATGGTTCAAAATGCAGATTACCGAGTCTCATCTAACTCCTTTGCTGGTGACACAGAGATAAAGACTGAAGAGAATTGCAAAGCCATCACTCCAACTTCCATGTATCAATCTTTGACATCTGCCTCACAAGAATGGGAGTTTTCTGCTAATAATGATTCTGAAGATGAAGCTCGCATTCTAGCTGGTCAAACCATTAATGATGCTATAGACCAAGAAGTGGATACAAGGGCAATGGTTCATTATGATGAGGTTGTCCCTCCACCACAATTTAATAGCCCATGTGATGTATCCACTTCAACTCTTCCCATGGTTGGAGCTTATGAGGACAATTTTTCCATCCAAGAAGAAGAGGAAGACTTGAATTGTTCTGGGGTGTTAGAAGAACATGAGAAACCAATAAATGACAACCCAAGGACGCAGGAACAAATCTTGGATGATGATGCTATAATTCTCATATCTGAAGGCACATCAAACCAAGGTACTCTTTATGAAGACAAGCTACATGAGCCCACCCCTACTATGTTTGCTTTGGAATCATCTTCCCTTATACAAGAGAAGGAAATGATTGACAAGGGAGGTAACCATGCGTGCATCATGACTACTCCAATTGTGAAGTATGTTGAATTTGTGTTACCATCTCGATGGAATGAGAGGAAGGAGAACCATAAGTTTGTGGAGGTGTCTCCCTATCAACAATTGAATCAGGAGTTCAAGTGGCTCCCACAGCGGTTCATTCATCCGATTGCTATGGTCTATGAGACTGCTGAGGTTTACAATGCAAGGATGAAAGCCTTTCATACATTGGTTGAGCTTAGTATGACAAAGTCTAGCTACAGACTTTAAATAAAGCGCTGGTTGGGAGGCAACCCAATGTTTATTGCTATGTTTTATTTTATGTTATTTTCTTTTATTTATTTTATTCAATAAATTTGTTTGCCAGCTAACCATTGTGCAGGAGACTTTGCTTCTTTCTTAACTAACCATTTTCAGGATGAGCAAATTATTAGGTCAATTCAGCTGTGGAATCTTTGCTTGCTACTACATGATGGCTATTCTGCAAGGGAGAGAAACTTGGGAAGTGCGCGGCGAGACGTCGGTTGACTTTGTGGCTCAGGTGCGACGAATGGTGGCCAATGTCATCTACTATTACAGCTTGCCAAACCAGGGGTAAGTATTTTCCTACTCCCTATTTTATGCCATGAGGACATAGCATATTTTAAGTGTGGTGTATGGGAGTGACTTGAGCCACTTGCTTGTCTTTTATGTTGTGATTGCATGTTTTATTTAATTCTAAAAAAAATGTTTTTAGTTGCATGATTGTTTGAGTTGTTAGCTTCAATGATTTGCTTGTGGAGACATGGATATTAAGTATGCAATTTTGGCTTAAAATTTAATTTTTTATGCCACATTAGTATCATGTTGTGATAAGGGTATTAAAGTAGTTAAAATGTGCTCTAATTTAGTTTAATCATGTCTTTATCTGTTGAATGATATCACCATGTTTTTGGAGCTGAGTTTTGAATATTAGCTGAGCATGAAATGCTATGATAGACCTAAGTAACCCTTAAAGTTGAGTGAAAAAGAAATGAAAAATGAGAACAACTTCTTTTTAGCCCTTGAGTGACATTCATGGTTTTTGGGTAATAGTTTGATTTGATACTCTTCTTGCATTCAACATTGGTTATTTAATGGTAGGAGTCAAGTAAGCATGTGATTACTTATTAGTGCTCAGTGTTTGGTGTTTAGTTAGGATGCAAGACCTCTAAGTCACTGTGACTGTCTTTGCATTCTTTTCTTTATTGTTTGATATTATTGGAAAAGGCTGTGATGCACATTGTGGAAAAAGCCCATCACATTTTGAAAAGGGGTATGCATTAGAAAAATTCAGTCTTATTTATGTGTTATGTGAAAAAAAAAAAGAGTGAATAATCCATCAAGGGAGAGCATAAAATGCAGCCTTGTAAGGTTATTACTTAAAAAAAAACAAAAAACAAAAAAGAAAAAAAAAAGAAAAAGAAAAAGAAAAAGAAAAGAGGGATTCAAAATAAAAGCCACAATGGCTTGATGTTTATGTGTGATTGTTTAGATTTGTAGTCACATTGGCTGAGTTTTGTTTGTTTTAAGAGTGTTGAGCTCAATTCTTTAGCTCATGTTTTGTTTATTCAGTTAGTAGATTAGAGTGTGAGTTCAAATAAAGTAGAATAGAGAGTGTGTTTTCTTTGATGAGCACAATAGGGAACTCTCATGATTGCTTGGCAAGTACTTAATCAATAGCTAATGGCGAGTGTCGAGATAGAGTTTTCCATCCATTGTTCATTGATAGGTATTGGGCTTGAGCATTATTATATTTGAGTGAGGCTGCTTATCCTTGGTAAGAACTTAAAGGGAAACTAGGTGCTATTTTATCATGGATTGCTTGCTCATATCTGAAATTTAAGTGGTGATATTGCATGGTTGTTGGACTTAGGGATATGGACATGAATGAACTAAGCTATGACTCATTTTGATGCTTAAATTCCCATTTCATCATGATAGAGTTGCATGCTTAGGAAACCATGATTGTCCTTGATTGTTATTTTATTTTTTCTTCCATTTGACTGCGTGTTTATTTTATTTTTGCATGCTTGTATTTTTTGCTTGAGGACAATCAATGGTTCAAGTGTGGTGAACCTTGTGAAGATGTGACGCCTCAAGACTTACGACGCCCGGACCTGCGACGCCTTCGACACACGACCTACGACCCCTTGACCTACCAACGTTCCGACCTTCGACCCTTCGACCCTTGACCCTCGAAACCCCGCTGCCGACACTCTAACCTTCGAAAAAAAACTTTGGGGTTGACCGTTGACCATTGACCTGCCGACACTTCGACCCATTGCCTTCGAAGCCTCGAAGCCTCGAAGCCCCGAAGCATTGAAGACTCGAAGCCCCGAAGCCTCGAAGCCCTGAAGCCTCGACGCATCGAAGCCGCGAAGCCTCGAAGCCTCGCTGCCGACACTCTGACCTACGACTCGCCCCTTCAGACTTTCGAACCTTGTGAAGATGCGACACCTCGAGACTTACGATGCCATGACTTGCGACTCCTTCGACACACGACCTACGACCCCTTGACCTGCCGACACTCCGACCTTCGACCCTTGACCCTCGAAACCCCGCTGTCGACACTCTAACCTTCGAAAAAAAAAACTTCGGGGTTGACCGTTGACCATTGACCTGCCGACACTTCAACCCATTGACCTTCGAAGCCTCGAAGCCTCGAAACCCCGAAGCATCGAAGCCTCCAAGCCCCCAAGCCTCGAAGCCTCGAAGCCTCGAAGCATCGAAGCCTTGAAGCCTCGAAGCCCCGAAGCATCGAAGACTCGACGCCCCGAAGCCTCGAAGCCTCGAAGCCTCGACGCCTCGACGCCTCGACGCATCGACGCCTCGAACCCTCGAAGGCTCGAAGCCTCGAGGATTCGAAACCTCGAAGCCTCGCTGCCGACACTCCGACCTACGACTCCCCCCTTCGGACTTTCGAACCTTGTGAAGATGCGACGCCTCGAGACTTACGACCCCAGGACTTGCGACACCTTCTACACACGACCTACGACCACTTGACCTGCCGACACTCCGACCTTCGACCCTTCGAGCCTTAACCCTCGAAACCCCGGTGCCGACACTCCAACCTTCGAAAAAAAAAAACTTCAGGTTTGACCGTTGACCTGCCGACACTTCAAACCATTGACCTTCGAAGCCTCGAAGCCTCGAAGCCCCGAAGCATTGAAGCCTCGAAGCCCCGAAGCCTCGACGCCTCGACGCCTCAACGCCTCGAAGCCTCAAAGCCTCGAAGCATCGAAGCCTCGAAACCATGAAGCCTCGAAGCATCGAAGCCTCGAAGCCTCAAAGCATCGAAGCCTCGAAGCCACGAAGCCTCGAGGATTCTAAGCCTCGAAGCCTCGCTGCCGACACTCTGACCTACGACTTGCCCCTTCCGACTTTCGAACCATGTGAAGATGCGACGTCTCGAGACTTACGACACCAGGACTTGCAACGCCTTCGACACACGACCTACGACCCCTTGACCTGCCGACACTCCGACCTTCGACCCTTCGACCCTTGACCCTCGAAAGCCCGCTGCCGACACTCCAACCTTCGAAAAAAAAAACTTCGGGGTTGACCGTTGACCATTGACCTACCGACACTTCGACCCATTGACCTTCAAAGCCTCGAAGCCTTGAAGCCCCGAAGCATCGAACCCTCAAAGCCCCGAAGCATCAAAGCCTTGAGGCCTCGAGGATTCGAAGCCTCGGAGCCTCTAGGATTTGAAGCCTCGAAGCCTCGCTGCCGACACTACAACCTTCGAAAAAAAAAACTTCAGGGTTGACCGTTGACCATTGACCTGCCGACACTTCGACCCATTGACCTTCGAAGCCTCGAAGCCTCGAAGCCCCAAAGCAACGAAGACTCGAAGCCCCGAAGCCTCGAAGCCCCGAAGACTCGAAGCATCGAAGCCTCGAACCCTCGAAGCCTCAAAGCATCGAAGTCGCGAAGCCTCGAAGCCCCGCTGCCGACACTCTGACCTACGACTCGCCCCTTCAGACTTTCGAACCTTGTGAAGATGCGACGCCTCGAGACTTACGACGCCAGGACTTGCGACTCCTTTGTCACATGACCTACGACCCCTTGACCTGCCGACACTCCAACCTTCGACCCTTTGACCCTTGACCCTCGAAACACCGCTGCCGACACTCCAACCTTCGGAAAAAAAACTTCGGGGTAGACCGTTGACCATTGACCTGCCGACACTTCGACCGATTGACCTTCAAAGCCTCGAAGCCTTGAAGCCCCGAAGCATCGAAGCCTCAAAGCCCTGAAGCTTCGAAGCCTCGAAACCTCGAGGATTCGAAGCCTCGAAGCCTCGCTGCCGACACTCCGACCTACGACTCGCCCCTTCGGACTTTCGAACCTTGTGAAAATGCGATGCCTCGAGACTTACGACGCCCGGACTTGCAACCCCATCGACACACAACCTACGACCCCTTGACCTGCCGACACTCCGACCTTCGACCCTTCAACCCTTGACCCTCGAAACCCCGCTGCCGACACTCCAACCATCGAAAAAAAAAAACTTCGGGGTTGACCGTCGACCATTGACCTGCCGACACTTCGACCCATTGACCTTCAAAGCCTCGAAGCCTTGAAGCCCCGAAGCATCGAAGCCTCAAAGCCCCGATGCTTCGAAGCCTCGAAGCCTCGAGGATTCGAAACCTCGGAGCCTCGAGGATTCGAAGCCTCGGAGCCTCGAGGATTCGAAGCCTCGAAGCCTCGCTTCCGACACTCCAACCTTCGAAAAAAAAAAAACTTCGGGGTTGACCGTTGACCATTGACCTGCCGACACTTCGACCCATTAACCTTCGAAGACTCGAAGCCTCGAAGCCCTAAAGCATCGAAGACTCGAAGCCCAGAAGCCTCGAAGCCCCGAAGCCTCGAAGCATCGAAGCCTCGAAGCCTCGAAGCCTCAAAGCATCGAAGCCGCGAAGCCTCGAAGCCTCGCGGATTCTAAGCCTCGAAGCCTCGCTGCTGACACTCCGACCTACGACTCGCCCCTTCGGACTTTCGAACCTTGTGAAGATGCGACGCCTCGAGACTTACGACGCCCGGACTTGCGACGCCTTCGATACACGACCTACGACCCCTTGACCTGCCGACACTCTGACCTTCGACCCTTCGACCCTTGACCCTCGAAACCCCGCTGCTGACACTCCAACCTTCGAAAAAAAACAACTTCGGGATTGACCGTTAACCGTTGACCTGCCGACACTTCGACCCATTGACCTTCGAAGCCTCGACGCCCCGAAGCATCGAAGCCTCAAAGCCCCGAAGCCTCGAAGCCTCGAAGCCTCGAAGCCTCGAAGCCTCGAAGCCTCGAAGCATCGAAGCCTCGAAGCCTCGAAGGCTCGAAGCCTCGAGGATTCGATGCCTCGAAGCCTCGCTGCCGACACTCCGACCTACGACTCGCCCCTTCGGACTTTCGAACCTTGTTAAGATGCGACGCCTCGAGACTTACGACGCCCGGACTTGCGACGCCTTCGATACACGACCTACGACCCCTTGACCTTCCGACACTCCGACCTTCGAGGCTTCGGCCCTTGACCCTCGAAACCCCGCTACCGACACTCCAACCTTCGAAAAAAAAAACTTCGGGGTTGACCATTGACCATTGACCTGCCGACACTTTGACCCATTGACTTTCAAAGCCTCGAAGCCTTGAAGCCCCGAAGCATCGAAGCCTCAAAGCCCTGAAGCTTCGAAGCCTCGACGCCTCGAATTTTCGAAGCCTCGAAGCCTCGCTGCCGACACTCCGACCTACGACTCGCCCCTTCGCACTTTAGAACCCTGTGAAGATGCGACGCCTCGAGACTTACGACGCCAGGACTTGCGACGCTTTCAACACACGACCTACGACCCCTTGACCTGCCGACACTCCAACCTTCGACCCATCGACCCTTGACCCTCGAAACCCCGCTGCCGACACTCCAACCTTCGAAAAAAAAAAACTTCGGGGTTGAACGTTGACCATTCACATGCCGCCACTTCGACCCATTGACCTTCGAAGCCTCGAAGGCTCGAAGCCCCGAAGCATCGAAGGCTCTAAGCCCCGAAGCCTCGAAGCCTCGAAGCCTCGACGCCTCGAAGCCTCGAAGCCTCAAAGCATCGAAGCTTCGACACCTCGACGCATCGAAGCCTCGAAGCCTCGAAGCCCCGAAGCATCGAAGGCTCGAAGCCCCGAAGCCTCGAAGCCTCGAAGCCTCGAAGCCTTGACGCCTCCAAGCAACGAAGCCTCGAACCCTTGAAGGCTCGAAGCCTCGAGGATTCGACGCCTCGAAGCCTCGCTGCCGACACTCCGACCTACGACTCGCCCCTTCGGACTTTCGAACCTTATGAAGATGCGACGCCTCGAGACTTACGACGCCAGGACTTGCGACTCCTTCGACACACGACCTACGACCCCTTGACCTGCCGACACTACGACCTTCGACCCTTCAACCCTTGACCCTCGAAACCCCGCTGCCGACACTCCAACCTTCGAAAAAAAAACTTCGGGATTGACCGTTAAGCATTGACCTGCCAACACTTCGACCCATTGACCTTCGAAGCCTTGAAGCCCCGAAGCATCGAAGCCTCAAAGCCCCGAAGCTTCGAGCCGTCGAAGCCTCGCTTCCGACACTCCGACGTACGACTCGCCCCTTCGAACTTTCGAACCTTGTGAAGATGCGACGCCTCGAGACTTACGACGCCAGGACTTGCGACGCCTTCGCACACGACCTACGACCCCTTGACCTGCCGACACTCCGACCTTCGACCCTTCGACCCTTGACCCTCGAAACCCCGCTACCGACACTCCAACCTTCGAAAAAAAAAAACTTGGGGTTGACCGTTGACCGTTGACCTGCCGACACTTCGACCCGTTGACCTTCGAAGCCTCGAAGCCCCGAAGCATCGAAGGCTCGAAGCCCCGAAGCCTCGAAGCATTGACGCCTCGACGCCTCGAAGCATCGAAGCCTCGAAACCTCGAAGCCTCGAAGCCTCGAGGATTCGAAGCCTCGAAGCCTCGCTGCCGACACTCCGACCTACGACTCGCCCCTTCGGACTTTCGAACATTGTGAAGATGCGACGCCTCGAGACTTACGACGCCCGGACTTGCGACGCCTTCGATACACGACCTTCGACGCCTTGACCTGCCGGCACTCCGACCTTCGACCCTTCGACCCTTGACCCTCGAAACCCCGCTACTGACACTCCAACCTTCGAAAAAAAAAACTTCGGGATTGACCGTTAACCGTTGACCTGCCGACACTTCGACCCATTGACCTTCGAAGCCTCGAAGCCTCGAAGCCCCGAAGCATCGAAGCCTCAAAGGCCCGAAGCTTCGAGGCTTCGAAGCCTCGAGGATTCGAAGTATCGAAGCCTCAAAGCATCGAAGCTGCGAAGCCTCGATGCCTCGAGGATTCTAAGCCTCGAAGCCTCGCTGCCGACACTCCGACCTACGACTCGCCCCTTTGGACTTTCGAACCTTGTGAAGATACGACGCCTCGAGACTTACGACGCCAGGACTTGCGACTCCTTTGACACACAACCTACGACCCCTTGACCTGCCGACACTCCGACCTTCGACCCTTTGACCCTTGACCCTCGAAACCCCGCTGCTGACACTCCAACCTTCGAAAAAAAAAACTTTGGGGTTGACCGTTGACCATTCACCTGCTAACACTTCGACCCATTGACCTTCAAAGCCTCGAAGCCTTCAAGCCCCGAAGCATCGAAGCCTCGCGGCCGACACTCCGACCTACGACTCGCCCCTTCGGACTTTCGAACCTTGTGAAGATGCGACGCCTTGAGACTTACGACGCCAGGACTTGCGACGCTTTCAACACACGACCTACGACCCCTTGACCTGCCGACACTCCGACCTTCGACCCTTCGACCCTTGACCCTCGAAACCCCGCTGCCGACACTCCAACCTTCGGAAAAAAAACTTCGGGGTTGACCATTGACCATTGACCTTCCGACACTTCGACCCATTGACCTTCGAAGCCTCGAAGCCCCAAAGCATCGAAGCCTCAGAGCCCCGAAGCTTCGAAGCCTCGAACCCTCGAGGATTCGTAGCATCGAAGCCTCGCTGCCGACACTACGACCTACGACATGCCCCTTTGGACTTTCGAACCTTGTGAAGATGCGATGACTCGAGACTTACGACGCCAGGACTTGCGACGCCTTCGACACACGACCTACGACCCCTTGACCTGCCGACACTCCGACCTTGGACCCTTCGACCCTTGACCCTCGAAACCACGCTACCGACACTCCAACCTTCGAAAAGAAAAACTTTGGGGTTGACCGTTGACCATTGACCTGCAGTCACTTCGACCCATTGACCTTCGAAGCCTCGAAGCCCCGACGCATCGAAGTCTCCAAGCCCCGAAGCTTTGAAGCGTGGAAGCCTCGTGGCTTCGAAGCCTCGAAGCCTCGAGGATTCGAAGCCTCGAAGCCTCGCTGCCGACACTCCGACCTACGACTTGCCCATTCGGACTTTCGAACCTTGTGAAGATGCGACGCCTCGAGACTTACGACGCCAGGACTTGCGATGCCTTCGACACACGACCTACGACCCCTTGACCTGCCGACACTCCGACCTTCGACCATTCGACCCTTGACGCTCGAAACCCCGCTGCCGACACTCCAACCTTTGAAAAAAAAAAAAACTTCGGGGTTAACCATTGACCGTTGACCTACCGCCACTTCGACCCATTGACCTTCGAAGCCTCGAAGCCTCGAAGCCCCGAAGCATCGAAGCCTGAAAGCCCCGAAGCCTCGAAGCCTCGAAGCCTCGATGCATCGAAGCCTCGAAGCCTCGAAGCCTCGAAGCCTCGAAGCCTCGACGCCTCGAAGCATCGAAGCCTCGAACCCTCGAAGCCTCGAAGCATTGACGCCTCGAAGCCTCGAAGCCTCGACGCAGCAAAGCCTCGAAGCCTCAAAGCCTCGACGCCTCCACGCATCGAAGCCTCGAAACCTCGAAGCCTCGAAGCATCGAAGCCTCGAAGCCTCGACGCATCGAAGCCTCGAAGCCTCGCTGTCGACACTCCGACCTATGACTCGCCCCTTCAGACTTTCGAACCTTGTGGAGATGCGACACCTCGAGACTTACGAAGCCAGGACTTGCGACGCCTTCGACACACGACCTACGACCTCTTGTCCTGCCGACACTCCGACCTTCGACCCTTCGACCCTTGACCTTCGAAACCCCGCTGCCGGCACTCCAACCTTCGAAAAAAAAAAACACTTCGGGGTTGACCGTTGACCGTTGACCTGCCACCACTTCGACCCATTGACCTTCGAAGCCTCGACGCCTCGAAGCCCCGAAGCATCGAAGCCTCAAAGCCCCGAAGCCTCGGAGCCTCGAAGCCTCGATGCATCGAAGCCTCGAAGCCTCGAAGCCTCGAAGCCTCGACGCCTCGAAGCATCGAAGCCTCGAACCCTCGAAGCCTCGAAGCATTGACGCCTCGAAGCCTCGAAGCCTCGACGCATCGACGCATCGAAGCCTCACTGCTGACACACCGACCTACGACTCGCCCCTTCGGGCTTTCGAACCTTGTGAAGATGCGACACCTCGACACTTACGATGCCAGGACTTGCGACGCCTTCGACACACGACCTACGACTCGCCCCTTTGGACTTTCGAACCTTGTGAAGATGCGACGCCTCGACACTTACGATGCCAGGACTTGCGACGCCTTCGACACACGACCTACGACTCCTTAACCTGCCGACACTCCGACCATCGACCCTTCGACCCTGGACCTTCGAAACCCCGCTGCCGACACTCTAACCTTCGAAAAAAAGAAAAAACTTCGGGGTTGACCGTTGACCGTTGACCTGCCGACACTTCGACCCATCGACCTTCGAAGCCTTTGAGCCTCGAAGCCCCGAAGCATAGAAGCCTCAAAGCCCCGAAGCTTTGAAGCCTCGAAGGCTCGAAGCATCGAAGCCTCGAAGCCTCGACGTCTCGAAGCATCGAAGCCTCGAAACCTCGAAGCCTTGAAGCATCAAAGCCTCGAAGCCTCAAAGCCTCGAAGCATCGAGGATTCGTAGCCTCGAAGCCTTGCTGCTGACACTCCGACCTACGACTCGAACCTTCGGACTTTCGAACCTTGTGAAGATGCGACGCCTCGAGACTTACGATGCCAGGACTTGCGACGCCTTCGACACACGACCTACGACCCCTTGACCTGCCGACACTCCGACCTTCGACCCTTGACCCTCGAAACCTTGCTACCGACACTCCAGCCTTCGAAAAAAAAAACTTCGGGGTTGACCGTTGACCGTTGACCTGCCGACACTTCGACCCATTGACCTTCGAAGCCTCGAAGCCTCGAAGCCCCAAAGCATCGAAGCCTCGACGCCCCGAAGCCTCGAAGCCTCGAAGCATCGAAGCCTCGAAGCCTCGAAGCCTCGAAGCCTCGAAGCATCGAAGCCTCGAAGCCTCGAATCCTCGAAGCATCGAAGCCTCGACGCCTCGAGGATTCGAAGCCTCGAAGGCTTGCTGCCGACACTCCGACCTACGACTCGCCCCTTCGGACTTACGAACCTTGTGAAGATGCGACGCCTCGAGACTTACGACGCCAGGACTTGCGACGCCTTCGATACACGACCTACGACCCCTTGACTCGCCGACACTCCGACCTTCGACCCTCGAAACCCCGCTGCCGACACCCCAACCTTCGGGGTTGACCGTTAACCGTTGACCTGCCGACACTTCGACCCATTGACCTTCGAAGCCTCGAAGCCTCGAAGCCCCGAAGCATCAAAGACTCGAAGCCCCGAAGCCTCGAAGCCCCGAAGCCTCGAAGCATCGAAGCCTCGAACCCTCGAACCCTCGAAGCCTCGAAGCATCGAAGCCTCGAAGCCTAGAAGCCTCATTGCCGACACTCCGACCTACGACTCGCCCCTTCGGACTTTCGAACCTTGTGAAGATGCGACGCCTCGAGACTTAACGACTGACAGACAAGATTTTTAGCCTCTCTAAAAGAGCTAGCTAATGTCGTTAAATCTCTCTTCAAGATAATAAATTCCCTAAGTTTGCACTAAAAGAATAGCAGCAAGCAAGGGGTCGAACCCACAGGGATTAGCCTAGTTCTCTAGTTCTCAAATCAAAACACCCAATTACTCTTGTTCAATAAAATGTCTTGGCAAAAACGAATTCTTTTTATAACTAAAGATTTAATTTTTATGTGGTTTTCTGAATAAACAAAGAAAGCAAATTGATTTTAGGATTAAGATTCAAGGATTAAAAGCATCTAGGGTCACAATTTCACCTCCCTATGTTATCTCTACTGGTTCATGATATTAAGGTTGTCTGATTGAAAACATTCTAAACACAAGCCAAGGACAACAAATGGTCATTGAGGTCCTTTTAAGAGTTGTATGCCAAAATGGTCATCTAAACACACAAACATGCAAAGCCAATAAATCATACTTGCAAAAGGATAATGATCACACCAATCACAAATAAGTTATGAATCTCAATCCGCCCCAGACTAGGGCTAAGAATACCAAGGTGTACATCCAAAGATAGAGATTAAGAACAGATTCATAAAACATGCAAAACTCAATCATCCAAACCCAATATTCATAAACACAGCAAGCAACAAGGGGGCTACATTGCTCCCCTAAATTAAAAGAACTACTCACGCATGATTACAAGCAAAACCATAGCAGAAAAGCTCAACATCTTCTTCTAATCCACGCGCACAGCAAAGCTTCAAATCCAGGCTCCAAAATCCGCGACGGCTGCTGCGACGGCTGCTCTCCTAGGTCAAGGAGCAACCTCCAAGTCGTGGAGCCTCTCTCTCTCTCTAAAAACGTGTAGGGGGGTTAGGCATGCATAGCAGAGGGCGTGGAGCTCTTATTTATAGAGTTTGGATGGGCCTTGAGGAGTGTACCTTAGCCCATTTATCAAAACGGCGTAGTTTTGATAAGTAACACTCGAAACTTTAAAATCTCTATCTTCCATCCACAATTTGGACTTGGGCCTTCAGGAACAAATGATCAGCATGGAAAAACGATAGGATCGGTCCAAAAATATCTCTGCACGTCAATTTGCACGTGATATGGTGAATTCACGTGCACCTCCAAATCAGCTCAAACTTCTCCCCAAGCTTCCTTGCATCCTGTAGAGGCCTGAGAGGCAAAAATAGGCTTGCACGTGAAATGGGTGAATTCACGTGCAGCTCCAAATCAGCTCTGAAATTTCTGTGGTAGGTAGATGACATCATTCTAAGAAACTTTTGTTCTTGCACGCCAATTGTTTGAGGCCATCTACTATGTCAAAAGTGAGGTCCAACATCTGCCAAAACAGCTTAAAAACGCATGTATTTGCACATAGCATCTTCCTAGGGGTTAGAGCAAATATATATGATATATGAAGCAATAAGGCTCTAATCATGCTCTTAACATCCTAAATAAACACTAGAATAACGGCATAAAATGCACGTTATCAACGACGCCAGGACTTGCGACGCCTTCAACACACGACCTACGACCCCTTGACCTGCCGACACTCCGACCTTCGACCCTTCGACCCTTGACCCTCGAAACCCCGCTACCGACACTCCAACCTTCGACCCTTGACCTGCATCGCCTGTAAGCCTTCGACCCATTGACCGTTGACCTTCGACCTGCTGACACTTCGACCCGTTAATCGTTGACCTTTGCCCCACCAAAATTTCGACCCACTGAAGCTTCGACCCTGCCGACACTTCGACCGGCCGACACTTCGACTTGCCGACACTTCGATCCTCTGACCCCTTGACCTTCGCTATTTGGCGTTTTTCGCTAGCTCTTCCCGCTGGTTTTTTCGCTGGCTGTTCACGAGACCCGTATTCTGTGCTGGCCATCTGACAAAGAATCATTTTTCAACAACTTGTCAGTCACATGTGCTAAAATACAAATTCAAACGGCAATCACGAGCTGCCCCATTTTACGCACAGGCTGTCCAACCACCCGACAAAGCATCAAATCTGCAAATTAAAATACTACATCAATAATACAGCATTTAATGCTGCAATTAATGACAGTCTAGCCAGCCCTTTAAGATGCAGTCGTCCGTCCCTGCACAAAAAAAGAGAAAAAAAAAGAGAAAAAAAAGGAGACACACAAAGAGACCCATCGATACATAAAAAAAAAAACGCCCCAGCTTCCTCCCAAAAAAAGAACACCCAGAAAAAAACACAGAGACCCCTCATCGTTGAAAAACTGCTACCAGTGTTGCGTTCAATCTTCTTCCCTGCGCAAAAAAAGAAGAAGAGAGAGACAGCCATCATCGTTGGAAAAAACCTGCTACCATTATGCCCCAGCAAAAAAAAAAAGAGAGAAAAAAAGAAAACAGAGAGGCACGAAAACCTGCTATCATTTTCAATCATACCCAGCTGTCTGATCAAAAAAAAAAAGAGGAAGAGTTCAGCTCCCAGACGAAAAGAAAACGCCCAAATTACACCCAAAAAATACCCAGATTTTTTGCCCCAAATTCTCCCTGTTCCAAAATCAAAAAAGCTACCCAGATTTTTCCCCTTTCAAGCTTCTTTTCCGAAAAGAAAAAAGGAGATCTCCCAGACTCTTTTTTTTCCTTTTACGAGTTTTCTTGCCCAAAGCAAAGAAAACTCTACCATCTTCAAACCCCCTCTCACGTTTTTCTGCCCAAAACCCCAAATAAAAATCCTCTCATCATTTGCTCTCAGTTCCAACACAGCACTGCAGTCTCCATGATATATCCCATCTGATTTTCGTAATTACTGGATTTGGTGTTTTTTCAATCTGAAGAATAGCGGTGCAGACAGGATAACTCAAACGGAAGGCCGGTGTTGAAGTCCTACCCAAACTAAAGTCGGTTCAATTTCTAATTCATTTGTATTTGTGTGTTTATTGCTTCTTAGCTTATTTATATCCCTACTTCATGTAAGCCATAGTATTTTGTTCTGTTTATGATTGTTGATACTGTCTATGTTGTAATATGTAAGGTGCAGTAAAAAAAAAAGAGGGACAAAAAATAGAGATATGAGAAAAAAAAAGTGATAAAAAAGGATGAAAAAGAGTTCTTTTATTTTTCTTTTGTGGATGTCACACTCATACACTCCACATCTATTTTGATATATGTGTTCCTATGTATTTTTAATTATTGAAACGCGTAGATTTAGGTTCAAAGCTTTAAAAAAAACACAACAAAGAAAAAAATAACAAAATGTATTCCACAAAATGTTTTTCCAAAAGGTCTTCTATAACATGTTTTTCTATAAAAAGTTTTCAAAATGTGTTCAAAATGTCTCCTTAAAAAAACAAAACAAAACAAAAACAAACAAAAAAACGTTTTCATGTTTTAAAACCGAAAAAAAGAAAGAAGAAAACCAAAATTAGTACTTCAGTTTCTAAAACCAAAAAAAAAAGAACACAAAAAAGGACAAAAAACAACAAAAAAAAACAAAAAATGTATGTTTTCTAACCCAAGAAAACCCAAAAAAAGGGGGAAAAAGAAAAAAATCATTTTCTAGGACCTCAATTTCTAAAATAAAACCAAAAGCCAAAACCAATCCCTAGAACCTCACTATCCACTTCAAACAAAAACCCAAAACCTTTAGGATTCCCTTTAGAAATTTAGGGTAAAATCCATTTTCACTATAGCTTTAATAAATAACTTAGCTAAATAAAAATCATAGACTTTTTAGGAAATTTAACCCAGTCATGGCAGTACAAATAAAATAAAAACCTCCTCCTTCTAAATTAGATACCGAAAGGGCGCTGTAGGGGTGTTAATCCTTCCCTACACGTAACCAACTCCCGAACCCTTCTCTGATGACGCAGACCACACACTTTAAACTACTCAAAGTAGAGGGTATCCAACTGTATCCCAAAAACAGTTGGTGGCGACTCTAAAATTTCTCACCATTGGTTTAGTTTGAGCTCACCCCAAACGGGCCCGGACGAAAACCAGTGATGACACCACTCTTGTATTTAATGACGAATGCCTTCTTCTTGTTCTTACTGTTGTCTAAGGTGGAGCGTTGGGGTTTAACCTTGTCATCCTTGTCGGCCGTCTTAGATTTGGATCTACAGTCCTTGCCCCAGTGACTAGATTTCCCACGGTTAAGCGGTCTTGCGAAGTCGACTCCGATCGCTCCTTTCTTCTTGAAGATGAGGAAGAGCCTCTTCGAATCCTTTTCTCGCTTTTCCTCCCAGAAAAACGTGTGAAGGATTTAACCAGAAGAGCAATTTCTTCTTCCATGTCCAAGTCGAGTCTCCCGACTCTTCCATATCATCCTCATACAACATGCTTGGATTTTCCATAGCTTTGAAAGCTACCACCTTTTCTTTCTGAGCTATTTTCTCATCACGGTCAATGTATTTAAACCTGACCTCGTGAGTCCATAGCTCTCCATATAATTCTTCGAGGGGAACATACTGCCAGTTGTCTTTGGATTGCATCTGGAGCTACTTTGAGAAGTAGCGATTCGGCAAGGAACGAAAGAACTTGTCATTAATTTGAGATTGCGTGTAATGCTCATTGACAGTTTTCAATTCCAGAATAAGCTCGCCGAATCTCCGATAGATACTCTCCAAGGATTCGCCAGGTTTGTGATTGAAGCTCTCAAAATTCCCTGCGGGAGCACAGATAACGTTCTGTATTTGGGACTGACTACCTTCATAGAGAATGGTCAGCTTGTCCCAAACAGCTTTCGCTGTTGTGCAGCCCTGGACGTCTGTGAAAGCTTCAGAGTCCAAAGATGATATCATATAAGCAAGAGCCTTTTCACTGGCATACTGCCAGGCTCTTTCCTCATTGGTAAGTTCTGCATTAGTCTTTGGTCGTCTCACTCCATATTCTCCGATGGTCATCGGAATGGTAAGCTCCTGATGCAGACATAGCCATATGAGATGATCATGACATGTCATGAACATCTTCATGCGAGCTTTCCATTGGGAGAAAAGCTCTGGTGTGAACTTTGGCGGTTTACTCAGAGTGTATGCAGAACTCCGTGGTTAAGGAGCAGCAGCAGCAGGAGGTGGATCGATATTTTCGCTGCTGCTTTGATTGAGAAGTGGCTCTTGAGCACCTCTGGAGTTAAGGCGGGTGTTGAATAGCATGCTACTTTCTTCGGCCATTATTGAGTTGAAAGAGTAAGGATCTCTATGTTGAGCAGGTAGAACTTGCTCTGATACCACTTGTTGGTCTCGGAGAGCCTAGAGGGGGGTGAATAGGCTCTTTAAAATTTTCTTCTGACTTGTTGGTACCACAACCAATCTGATTAAAATGATATAATCAAATGCGGAAGATAATCAGATTAGTGGAAGTATTTTGTTTTATTATCTGTTGATAATTACAAAAAAATGAACAGCGTTTTCAGCTAATTACAACAACACTCTTTCTTACAGTCACACACACACTGGCTAGTTAATATCCTCTAGCTCTTGTACATGTATACGCACATAAATTCTATTTCTTAGTACACACCCTTGTACACACGCACACATAAAAATATACAAGGTTTAGTATTTATAGACAATCCCTGGAGACAATCTTGGAACTGCATTTTCCGAGCAGTGTGTAGAATTGAAAGTTTTCTCAGAAACTGCTTCTGCTTTAACTTCTGCAGATGGGGAGCTCGAACTATTGGAATCATAAGTGTATTGAATTTCATCGCTTGATTCCAATTGTAATTAAAGCTTTGTCCACATCTCTGTGCGTTCCACGTGTAAGACAATTTAGATCTTCAATGAGTTTGTCTTTCATCAGGACGTAGTGAGCTGATGTCTTGAATGCGGCTTAAATAGAACGAAGTAGCATCTTCTTAGAACATGATAAGGTTCCTTACTCCGTGTTAAAAAAGCTCGGATCCTTATTCTGTGTTAGTGTTTACTTACTCCATGTGAGTTTAGTACAGGAATCCTTATTCCGTGGTAGCACTTTCTTACTCCGTCTGAAAAAGAGACTCGGAGTGCTTACTCCGCATCAACGCTTCCTTACTCCGCTGAGTTCCTTACTCCATGTCGGGAATAGGTGATGGACTCCTTACTTCGTATCGGGAAGTCCTTACTCCGCTTGAGTGTTGGTCCGGATTCCTTAGTCCGTATCTGCATGTCCTTACTCCACATAAGTCTTCCTTACTCCGCTTGAATGAGAGACTTGGGCTCCTTGGTTCGTATCTACTTTTCCTTAGTCTGTCAGAGTGGAAAACTTAGATTCTTTCTTCGCAATAAATTTTTCTTACTCCGTGTGAGATGTAAACTCGAAATCTTCATTCCGTAACCTTTGACTTAGTTCAGTTTAGAGATTAACTCAAATTCCTTATTCATTTTAGAAACTTTCTTAGTCTGCATGAAGGGTCCTTACTCCTGGTATGAAGACTTGGTTATGTACCAAGTGATTTTGATGACACTCACGATGATCTGGATTAGGATTATGTATCTTGTCCTTTGCTTTACTCTTTGAGTGCAAATCTCGTTTAAGGTTTTATCTTCTGCAATAACTTAGGGTAAATATAAAACATCTCAGCTCAAATTACACAGGGTTTCATCCGCATCATCCAAATTCTGGGTTTGATCCAACACTAATCAAAAACAAGTTCAGAAAAGGAAAAATTGACCCCACTCTGTTTCTCAAGGAAGGAAAAGGATCACCCTTGATTGTTTAGATTTATGTTGATAACAAGGGATAAAAAACGTTTGTTATGTGTAAGAGAGAGAGAGAGAGAGAAAGAGAGAGAGGGGGGGATCTGCAAATTCCGGCCAAGGGAAAGAGGTTTGAGGCCTGAGGAAGAGAAGGAGAAGACGATCCGGAGGCCGGAAGGGAGATTTCCGGCAATCAAGGATCTTTTCTGGTGGCTGGAAGCTAATTCCTGGAAAAATTCTTTTTCTGCAATACGAGGTAGGGATTTCAAGTTTTGTCTATTTGCCGTCTCTCTCTTACAGATTTCTAGGAAATAAAATTTATGTGATGATCTAGGATGTTGAGAAGGGACCTTTTTATATATATTGAGTTTCTAAATTCTACCTTGAGCCTATGGATGATCTGGGGTTTTTGTCTGAGTTTTTCTAAATTTCTGAATCTCTGTGAGAGATTAATTATACTTTTGGGTTAGGGGTCATTTGTGTACCCATTTTCTTGAAACTATTTAGATGAAGAATTTTAGGAGAAACCCTGTATCTGGTTTGGTTAAGACCTCTGGTATTGGGAAAATCAAAATGAGAGCGAGGCCGAGTTGGATTTTGGCCCGTTTTACGGACTTAGAATCTCAATAACTTATAAACTAAAATGAATTTGAGGTTGGTCCTTTAGGGAAAAATGATTAGAATGACAAAAGGAAGGTTTTGGAACCTGCACGTGAGAAAGCCTTTTTCACTTGCAGATTCATTCTTGCTCCAAATAACCCCAAATTTTAGGTGGAGCTTCCTTAGAGGCATAGGAGTTGAAATACCTCTGCACGTGAAAATGACCTTTTCACATGCAACCTTGTTTTTGGCTAAAAATCGTCCTGAACCTTCTGGGATGGTTAGTTTGAAGTTTGGAGTTAATTTGCCTCCGCACGTGACAATAGGTTGTCACGTGCAGCTTGTTTTGGGCTCCCCTTGAGGTGGATAAGCTTCCTTTGAAAGGTTGTCGATGATCCAGACTATGAGAGTGAGAAATGAGTGGACTTTAGGGACCATGAGGAGTCAGGTGATGTTATATGTGATGACTTGATTGTTCTGAGACTACCTGTTGTTTTACATTCTGGGTTAAGTTTTTGTGTATGCTAAACGAGTTGCATGTCTGGGCTGTGTCTTTGAGTTGTGTTTATGAGCTTACTGGTTGAATTGCATAATATTTGTTGAATTGTACTTATTTGAGTTAAGCTTACTTGAATTGTACTATGTTTATTGAGTTGAGATTGTTGAGTTGTATATGTTGAAATGTGTATGTGGAGGACCCCGAAATGCGGGGAGTTGAGATAAGAACCCTAGAAACGCGGGGAATTGAGCTGAGTATGGGACAATCATTATACTGTACCCCTTGAGATGAGATTCACAATTGCCTGGTGTGGTATGTCACGTTGCCGTGGTGGCGGGGTGTCCTCTGCCCTCCTGTGCAGGCAAAGGTATGAGGCGTGTTTACTGAGTGATGGTTATTGTTTTAGCTTAAGTCACTACACGAGCACATGCATCCACTTGACATGCATAGTTTTAGAGTGGGACAGGGACCGGGGAGACTTGATCCCTATGGAGCTGTGGTGTGCTCACCCCTCCTATGAACTGTTCTTTGCAGGACCTAGTAGGCGATAGGCGGAAGAGCTGAGTTGGTAGGCCGCTGGGGCTGTATGGCCTTATATATATATATACATTTGGTTATTTCATTGTATTTGAGATTCTGTTTGCTTGAACTGTGTACCCTGGTTTTATTATTGGGAATTTGTTCCTTAGTGGGTTGTAAAAGGGCTGGAAGCCTCTAAGCAATGTAATTGATGTATTGGGTTGTGAACACTGTATATATATATATATTGTGGTGGTGTGCTTGGCATGGAAACAGGTACGTGCCCCTTGGCATGTTGACTTGTGATACAGGGATGGGACAACACCTGCGGTAGGTGTCCTCACTTTGGTGTTTACACCGAACCCTTGACCCTTTGGGTGCGGGCATGGGCAGTCATTACCCATTTCCAAGGGAAGGAAATTTCTGTACGTTCGAAATGCATAGTTTTGTGTATTATCCTTTAGACATGTATTTGTATTTGAGATGTGTTTTAAGAAGTGTATTTGTACCATGCGAATATGTGTTATATGCATTGTGATGCATATGGTTATGCATTCAGTACCATGTGTTTGTTTTTTCTTGCGTGTTGTCTTTTCGAGGACGAAAAGTCTTAAGGGGGAAAGGATGTAATGACCCGTGTTTTGGGATGTGAGGAGTTAGTCACAGTTTTGCCTTTGGGGGAGGCAATTGTTGGGTTTTAGGGTGTTTTATTCCCACACACTTTGTCTTGAACACTTTGTATGGTGATGGGCAAGCTTGAGGTAAGAGATGAGCCTAAGAGGACACTTTTAGAGGGTGCACGTGATAATGGTTTGTCACGTGCAGTGATGTTTTTGCATGGGAGCCTTCCAGACTTAGTTCTAAAGCTTGTGGCAAAATCCTAGGGCATTTGGAGCTTGCATGTGACAATGGTCTTTGTCACGTGCAGCCATATTTTTGCACCATCTTCTTTGTTTTGTTATGACGATCATCTTTTCCTAAAGGACCATGTTCGAATTGTGGGTATTTTATCCTGTGTGGATGTGGGAAGGTTGTAGCATGTTTTATCGAAACTACGTCGTTTTGATGATGGGTTTCATTTAATCAAAACTACGTCGCTTTGATGTTGTGGTGTCTATATAAGGAGGTGGAGACCTCTTGTATTGGGGTTTCAGGGTTCATCTGCCGCAGCCGTCGCAGAGAGAGAGAGAGAGAGGAGGGGGGGGGGGAATTGGGGAGAGAGAGCTCCCTGATCCTCACTGCCGTGGTGGTTCCCGTGGTTGGACGGCGTTTGGCGTTGAAGCAAGAGCGTGAAAGATCCTTCTGAGGTAGGGGTTCTGTCTCTTCTAGTACCCATTCTAGGGTTAGGCCCTGTGGTGGATGATTTGTAGAGTATTGTTATTGTTATAATGTATATATATGTAAATCCATATAGGTGTGATCTCCTATATGGATGTTGGCCTTCAATGGCATGTTTTGTTTTATTCTGACGTTGAGTTCGGGGTATGAGAACTCGGGGTTCGTTGCGCAGTATTGGGCCTTAGAGGCCATTGGGATGTATGTGGTTCGTTAGGCTTCCTTTCTGCTGAAGGATCGCGTGGGAAACCTTGGGGTTTCCATGGGAAAAATATACTTGATATAATGATTGTTGATCCAAATGCATGCTATGTATTTGATTATATGTCTGTGTGGCTGAGATGCATGCTATATGTTTGATTATATGCCTGTGTGGCTGAGATGTATGCTATGTGTTTGATTGTGAGCCTATGTGGCTGAATGTGAGCCTGTGTGGCTGATTGTGGAGCCTGTGTGGCTGTGAATGTGGAGCTTGTGTGGCTGTGAATGTGGAGCCTGTATGGCTGTGTATGTGGAGCCTGTGTGGTTGTGGTTGTGGTTGTGGTCGTACCTGTTCGTGTGACTTGTTTGTGTTGACATACTCTTTGTGGATGTTTATACTTGTTTCAATACTTGTACCACGACACTGCATCTATTCACGTTGACATGTAGATACTAGGAGCATAGGATGGGTAGGGGAGACATGATCCCTACTGAGCTGTGGTTGCTCACCCCTCCTACTGTGTTGTTTTCCTTTTAGGGACCTACAGGCATTAGGTGGGTACACCAAGGTGGAAGGCAGTTCTGCTTTGCTGCTTTGTTAAATGTAATTTGTGTTATGTTTTTGTGGAACCTTTGTAACCCCAGTGGGGAATGATTGTAAAAGGTTTTGACTGCAATAAAGGCATGTTTGGTTTGTAAACATTTAATTGTGGTTTGAATTTAATAAATATATGATTTTGTCTTTCTGAATATCTATTGTGGATGTTTGCATTGTCCTGTGTGGAGTTATTTATCCCAACCCCTTGCCCACTGGGTGGGTAAAGGGGAGTCACGAACTGGTTTCCTTGGGTTGGAAATCCGGGGCGTGACACCTGTAGGGTCGAAGATTGGGAGACCCGTTGCTGAGAACAAAGACCCGTTGATGTGAACAGAGGATTAGCCAAGGTAGAATACGGTTGTGACTGACTCGAAACTAGAGATTTGAAGACTCAAAAACTCATAGAGTAAAAAGTCAGTTGATCATTGGTACCGAAGAGCAGAAGAATTGGAAGATCAATTCCCAAGACTCAAAGACTCAGACTCGAAGATTCGAAGGTGAAGACTCGGAGGCAGTAGCATGTGTAGTTGGAGAAGTAACAGTGAAGTTACGAGGCATACATCTTCGAGGCTATGTCTAGTCGAAGGAGCGAAACGCACTAAAGGTTGTTGTTTAAGTAAGTTATTACTCAGACAACGTTTTTGAGCACGCTAAGTACTAGAAAAGACGTGAACGTCATCTAAGGCTGGCTTAACATGTGTCAACATTGAAGATCAAAAGGTGAAACGTGCTTAACCCTAGCAGAAGGGTTTCATACTATGAATGTTCTATAAAAGCAAGCACATGTCAGAATATTAGAGAATACAAGGAAGGTATCTAGAGCGATACAAAAAGGCGACGTAGAGTAGTTTGTTTGATATACACAGAGAGTGAGGAACATTGAAAGCAAGATAACAGTGAGTTAATCTGACTTCATTTCTCATACATTCAATGAACAGATTATGAGTTTGGTAAAAGGTTGGTTGAAGGTCAAGTAGTGCAAACGATTGAATACGCAGAAGCAGATTACGCTAGACAGTTTGTCACAGTGAGTGAGTACTGGAGTAATACTATTTTTGTATTTGTATTTAAGAGAAAAGAGAGTTTATCCTATTATAACAAGGGTTAGGCCTTACTGTATTAAAAGCATATAGTGGATTGGACTCGGTATAAGTACACCCTCACCACTGTGGAGTAGATCACATTGATCAAACCATGTAAACTGTGTGACTTTGTCTTTTACTTCTCAAACATACCTGTTGTTAATCTGATATTGCATAAAATACTGAAATAGCACCCAAAGAAGAACCACATCTATAGAATACATATGAATATCATACTACTCTTAAAACTAAAGAAAATAGTTTTAAATATACAGATTTACCCCCCTCTCTGTATACACACACATATATACCCAAACGAACTTGCTTGGATCCTGGGAATATCAATTGGTATCAAAGCTAAGTTCCCACTAGAGACATATCTATCACTTTGTAGAGAAGTGATTTCATAGATCGGTATATTTGTGTTACGGAGATCTATGGCTTAAGAGCTTAGTGGACCAGGCAAGAGTTCATTAGTATATACATATAATGGAGATTCCTATTAGTAGACCGAATACCAGCTCCAACTACGCAAAAAGAGTGCCCATTTTTGATGGCACAAATTACAAGATCTGGAGACCAAGAATAAAGATAGTGTTTATGTCCATGGGTATGGACGTTGAGCGGGTAATCAGAGATGGATACATAGAACCAGCCAATGACAGAGAACCCATAGAAGCTAAAAGAAGAACATATGAGCTAAATGGTAGAGCTCTGAGTGTGATTACATCAGCACTCATAGACTCTAAATATGAAAAGGTGATGGACTGTAGAGTAGCAAAGGAGCTATGGGATAAACTGGAAAGTGTCTATCAAGGTGATGGAAGACTAAAGGAAAGCAGGATGCAATTGTATACACAGAGATTTGAAGCTCTCAAAATGGAAGAGTAGGAGAGTGTACATGAGTTCTTTGTACGGTTAACAGAGATTGTCAATGACATGAGAAGTTATGACAAAAATAAGAAAAACTTTGCAATTTTAAAGGTGTTGAGAGTTCTACCCAAGAGATTCATTCCAAGGATGGAAGTTCTGGAAAACAACCGAGACCTTGAGACGATGACATTGTAGGAGTTACAATGCAGTCTGGCTGCATTCGAAATAAAGCTGCACTCTTATGAAGAGCCATCCACATCAACATCCTAGCCTAGAGCCAAGGAATCAAAAGAAGTAGCCTCCAAAGCTATGAAGAAATTAAAGATAAAGAAAAAAGCTGATTCCTCATAAGAACAAGAGGACAGTGACAAAAAAGACGGTGAAAATAAGGTTGTTACCTACTTTACTAGAAAAGTTAGAAGAGGTGGAGCAGGAAAGCAAGCTAGTGGAAAAAGAAAGGAAGGCTTTCCCTCAGGTGTTTTAAATGTGGAAAGCGAGGGCACTTTGTATCTCAATGCAAGGTGAAAGCTAATGACTCAGTTGATGAGACCTTGGATAAAAAAGATACAAAATGGAAGAAGACATCATACCGAAGAAGCACTTCCACACGGAGACCAGCAGCTCCACAGAAGAAGAAAGGCTCACACAAGAACTATATGAGCCGGATTTCAAAATCTAATGATGAAGACAAATGTTCATCAGATTATGCCTTTGTTGCCAAGATAGAGGTAGACAATGGCAGCACTGCCTCAGAGGAGGAAAAAGTAGTAGAAGAAGAAGTAGATCTGGAGGATGAGGGGCTCGAGCTTGCAATAGAGGAGATCTGCAGGAGAGGGTGTAGGATCATTCAACTCAAAGGAGAGCTCAAGCACGTCAAGGGAGAGCTTGAAGAAGTCAGAGGAGAGAAAGACAAGGTGTTAGAGGACTCCAAGAAATTCTGCGAGGAAATTGTCAGCCTAAAGCTCAAGTTAGATGAGCAAATCAAGATATGCTATGACATTTCCACAGAACTCACCACTAGAGACACGACCATTTAGAGGCTTGAATAAGAACTAGTAGGCCTTCGAAAGAAGAACTCGAAAGACAAGGCCACTCAAGCCTCAACCTCTAAATGCATCCAGATCACATCTCTCACAACACCACATATTGCTCAAAAAATCGGGCCAACACTACAGGAGGCAAGGAAAAAGATCACAATACTATAGGCGATGAGGAAGGTCATCAATTCAGATTTTCATGACAATCCTAAGAAGACCACCTTCGTGACCCAAAGCCACAAGAAAGGAAAAAGTGGTGTAAATGATGAGAAGATGGAGAGACATCCGAAGGAGTCCAAAACTACTAGAGTGACCAAATGCATTCAGAGATCTAGGCATTCCAATAGTGTGAAGAAATCTAATGCAAATGCTATTTCCACAAATGTTCAGATGCCCCTTAGGAAAGAAGGTAAATCGTGAAGCCAACCATCAAGGCCAAGCCTATTTTGAAGAAGATTCTAGATGTCTAGAAGTTTAGCAACACCAAGTTTCAGGGTCACATGGCCAAATTCTGTTGGTGGAGGTATCCGGTACAAGCTTTTAGAACAAAGATAAAGACATCCAGAAAGAGCTTGTATCCCATGGAAAGAAGGAAACCTGTAAGAAGTTTCTGTACTTACCGTCAGAAACAAGAACATGATGAGACTTCATGCTAGTGGAAGTCAAAGCCCATTACCACGAACAACAAGTTTGCTGTGCTTGCAGACTTAGAGGTTTGTGACAAGTGTGGCAGTGAATATGACAATGCAAGGAAAGTACTTATTTCTTAGCAGAATAAGAAGAAGAACATTGCGAAAAGAGAAAGCATCTCATAAGACTGTGAAGCCTACGCCTTAAGAGGAGTGCTTCAAGTCTAATGTAAAACAATTATACATGGCTAAGGGGATGGAAGTGTCTCATATTGCTAAGATTTCATTAAAGGAAGACATCAAGGACAGACAGTAGATCCTTGATAGTGGTTGCTTAGGTCACATGACTGGTGATCTAAAGAAATTGTCAGATGTGAATAAAGACAAATCTGGCAAGGTAAGATTTGGTAACAATAGCTCTCTGAAAATTAAGGGGCTAGGATCTACCAAATGGGAAAAGAATAAACTAAAGGATGTTTTGCATGTTGAAGGATTGAAATACAATCTAGCATCCATCAGTCAGCTGTGTGATACAGGTCATGAAGTGACCTTTACAAAAATTGGTTGTCATGTAAAAAGAGAAAATGCTAACACAGTAGCAGCTGGAAGAAGGACAGATTAGGACTTATATGTGATTGATGAAAACAAGACCCATAGCTGCCTTATAACGAAGGTAAAAGAGAATGAACTCTGGAATAGAAGACTGGACATCTCAATCAAAAGAACATGAGGAGGCTTATTAACTGCAAGGTCATTAGTATCACAGACCGAGGCTTATCCTAGCATACTTAGGCCATTTTGGGGTATTTTCCCTTTGTAAAGTGTTGTAACTTAGTTTATAGAGTGAGTTGTAGAGATTTAAATGCTCTAGCTAAAATGATGTGATGTCTCCTGGTGTCAATGCCAGAAAAGTGTTAACATTTATATGTAGGGGAGTGATGTTGTAAAGCTTTCAAGCAATCAATACAATCGATTTATTGCCTTCATTTAATCTTTCTTCTGCTAAGCGTTTCCCTACACAATTGCTTTACAACTGATCGATGGGTTCTGATCAAATGCGACAATTATGGCTGACCTAGCATTCCTTCATACGGGTGGGAACTAAGTGCCGCACGGGTTAAGCTGCGATAAAGGCTGACCCCGTGACAAGTGGTATCAGAGCCAGGTTCAATGGAACAATCAAAAGCTTCGAGATAGTGTAAAATGACAAACGGAGGATCTGTTGTGATTAGTGGTGGCCACGAAGACCGCGACAAGGAGCACAACGCTAAGGAATGGAAGAGAGATAAGTGGAGTTGGCGTTAACTGACCAAATAGAGGTGATTGAGGAGCACACTGGAAGCATCGAAAAGCTGGAGTCAAAGGGTGACGAAAGCTATGGAGGGATGCAAAGGCTTCTTAACTCCATCATGAATGACATGAACTCTCGATCTGAGGGCTTGAAGGATTCTTTCATGTCCCAAATCCTGGCGATGCAGGAGGAAATCAAGGAGATCAAGGCAGATGGTCTTTTTACAAGATGGTGGTCACCCAAGGTGGCGTTGGCGGCCATTCTAGCTCCAAAATTGACGTGTCAAAGCCTAAGACCTATGCTAGGTCAAGGAATGCAAGGGATTTAGACAACTTCCCCTAGACCATAGAGCAGTACTTCGATTCCTTGAATATTGTGGATGAGGCAAAGAAGGTGAAGACCACTCTGTTATACTTAGTCAATTTGGCTATGGTGTGGTGGAGGCGGTGATATGCCGACAAGGAGTGTAGCTTATGCATCATTGACAATTAGGCGGATTTCAAGCGGGAGATTAAGGCCCAATTTTATCCCCAAAATGCGGAGGACGAGTCCTGGGTGAAACTTCAGCGCCTTACCCATAAAGGGATGGTGCGGGAGTATGTCCGTGAATTTTCAGAGCTGATATTGGAGATTCCGGATATATCTGCGAAGGATTCATTATTTTCCTTCATGGACAGATTGCAAAAATGGGCAAAGTTGGAGTTGCATCGGAAAAATGTGCAGGACCTGGCGTCGGCCATGGCGGTGGCCGAATCACTCATCGAATACAAGAAATTGGAGAAGGCCACTAGTTCTTCATCGACTTCTAAGATGAACAGGTTCCACAAGGAGAAATATGGGGGAGACAACCGAAGTGAAGAAAAAGGGAGACCTTTCCAACCATCTAAGGACTTTCACCCAAAACATTTCACGAATGATTCCAAGGACGAGGAGAAGCCAAGGATCACTTATTTCCTTTGAGAAGCCAAGGACGAGTGCCTAAAGCGCTCCAAGCTCTCTGCAATGATCAACAAAGAAGAAGGGAGGGATGCGAGGGATCCAAGACTTGGTTCCTTGCAACTCCTCAATGCAATCAAGGCGAAGGTGGAGGTGCCACCATCCGGAAGACAGAAGGGGCACATGTACGTGCTCGCTAAGACCAACAACCTTGAAACTAAGGTCTTGGTGGACATGGTTGCGACCAACAACTTCATCAAGGTGGAGAAAGCTCGAAGACTGGGATAGTCTAGAAGGAAGAGAAGGGCTGGTTGAAGGCGGTGAACTCCAGTGCTAGTCCAATCCATGGCATTGCTCAAGGTGTTGAGCTAAGTATCGGCAAATGGAGAGGCAAGGTAAATCTCTCCGTGGTGTCAATGGATGACTATCCCATGGTATTGGAGATAGAGTTCATTGACTAAGTGCGGCCAATTCCAATTTCTAGCACCAACACGATGCGCATCATGGATGAGGGGAAGACGTGCATGGTGAAGGTGATGAGGGAGGAAGAACTCAAGGCAAAGTCTCTTTCAGCGCTCCAACTGTCCAAAGAAGTTAAGCGACAGGAGCCAACCTTCATTGCCATGGTGAAGGAAGAATGCCCAAGTGTTGGGGAGGAGCCCCCAACCGAAGTGAAGATGGTCCTTGAAGAGTTTGGGGATATTATGCCACCCAAACTCCCCAAACAACTTCTGCCAAAGCGGGAGGTGGACCACAAGATTGAGCTAGAGGCAGGTGCAAGGCCTTTTGGTGCGGTGCCTTATCGGATGGCACCACCGGAGATGGAGGAACTTTGGAAGCAATTGAAGGACTTGTTGGAGGCCGGGTTCATTTGGTCATCCAAAGCGCCATTTGAAGCACCGGTGTTGTTCCAAAAGAAGCACGATGGGTCGATGCGGCTATGCATTGACTATAGGGTGCTGAACAAGATTACGGTGAAGAATAGCTACCTCATCCCATTCATATCCAACCTGTTTGATCAAGTTAACGCTACGAGATGGTTGTAATGACCCGTGTGTAACCCGTGTGTAAGGAGTTAACCACAAACACCTTGGATGTTGGTACACAAGTTTAAGGTGAGAGATGAGCCCAAGAGGGGACTTTTGAGAGGTGCATGTGTCAAGCGATAGCGTACATTTATGCCCTAGGAAGATGCTATGCGTTCTAGGCGTTTTAAGGTTGTTTTGGCTGATCTTGGAGCTCACTTTTGACCTAGTAGATGGCCTCAAACAATTGGCGTGCAAGAACAAAACTTTCTTAGAATGAGGTCCTCTATCTACCACAAAAATTTCAGAGCATTTGGAGCTGAACGTGAATTCACCCATTTCACGTGCAAGCATATTTTTGCTCCTCAGGCCTCTACAAGATGCAAGGAGACTTGTGGTGAAGTCTGAGTGCATTTGGAGCTGCACGCCAATTGGGGAATTGGCGTGCAAATTGGCGTGCAGGCATATTTTTGCATGGTTCCCTTGGTTTTGTCATTCTAATGAACTTTCTCCAAAGAACCATGTTGAAATTCTAAGTATTTTGGCCTATATGGGTGCGGAAAGGTGCTAACTTGTGTGATCAAAACTACGTCGTTTTGATCTTGGGATTCACTTAATCAAAACTACGTCGTTTTGATGTTGTGTTGTCTATATAAGGAGGAGAAGCCCTCTGTTTTAGGTTTAGGGTTCTCTTCACTGCGGCCGTCGTCGTAGAGAGAGAGAGAGAGAGCTGAGAGAGAGAGAAGGAAGGGGAGTTCCTGGTTGTTGCCGGAGCATCTTGCGTGGGGAGGACGGCGTTTAGCGCGGGAGCAAGGAAGATCTGTTTTAAGGTAGGGGTTCTGTTCTTCCTAAACCCTCCTCTCGTCCTAGGGTCCTAGGGCAGATTCCGGGTATATCTGTTTATATATTTATATGTAAATTCATATAGGTGTGATCTCCTATATGAATGTTGGCCTTCAATGGCGTGTTGTTTGGATATATGTATATATGCCGCAAGTGTTTGACATAATGCCTGTGAGGTCGTGCATGTTATGTGTTTGAGGTAATGCCTGTGAGGTCGTGCATGTTATGTGTTTGAGGTAATGCCTGTGAGGCCGTGCATGTTATGTGTTTGAGGTACCGCTGTGAGGCCACGCACGTCCAATGTGTTAGATTATGTCCGTGTGGTTGGGTTTATGAGCTTATGGATATATGCATGCTAAGTGTTCGATGTTATTCCTGTGTGACCGAGCATACTAAGTGTTTGATGTTATGCCCGTATGGCCATGTGTCTTGCGTGTTTGCTTGTACACCCGGTGGCCGTGGAAGCCCGGGACTGTTTTGTGGAACCCGGTGGTTGTGGAAGCCCGGGACCATTTTTGTGGAACCCGGTGGTCGTGGAAGCCCTGGGACTGTTTTGTGGAACCCGGTGGTTGTGGAAGCCCGGGACTGTTTTGTGGAACCCGGTGGTCGTGGAAGCCCTGGGACGTTTTGTGGAACCCGGTGGTTGTGGAAGCCCGGGACTGTTCTTGTAACCCGGTGGTGTGGAAGCCCGGGACCGTTATTGGAAACCCGGTGGTTGTGGAAGCCCGGGAGTGTTTATGTACCAGCCCGTGTATGATTGCATTTCTTTGTTATAGCCTGTAATTACATCTGGTGGAATAATTGTAACACGACACAGCACTTGTACACAAGGCATGTAGATATTAGGTGCATGGGATGGGTTGGGGAGACATGATCCCTACTGAGCTGTGGTTGCTCACCCCTCCTACCATGTTGTTTTCTTTACAGGAACCTACAGGCGTTAGGTGGGAACACCAAGGTGGAAGACCATCTCCATTTTATTGTTTATTTCAGTAATGTAATTTTATGATTTATGTAACCCCAGGGTGGGAAATGTACTAAGGGATTGAATTGTAATAAGGAACATGGTTGTTTTGTGAACCTTTGATATGTGGAATTAAATAAAGATGTGGCTTGTTTGATTTATTGTAATTGTTAGACTTGTCTGTGGCATCCAGTAATCCAACCCCATTGCCCTCCGTGTGGGTGAATGGGGAGTCACGTACCGGTTTCCTCGGGTTGGAAATCCGGGGCGTGACAATGGTTCTCAAAGCTAGATTTGCGGTTGGGATATTAGCTAGTGAGGATAGCCAAAAGGTGATGAGGCAAAGACGGCGTGTGTCACAAGAGATGGCTCTTACGGGTTCTTAGTGATGCTCTTTAGCCTTACAAATGCCCCTTCCACATTTTGTATGTTGATAAACTAGATCTTCCAACCATACTTGGATAGATTCGTCGAGCTGTACATTGATGACATTGTCGTCTACAACAAAACCTTGGAGGAGCACAAGGCACACCTACGACGAGTTTTCCAAACCTTAAGGGAGAACCAACTGTTTGTAAAGAAGGAAAAATGTGACTTTGCAAAGAAGGAGGTGCCCTTCTTGGGTCACATCATTGGTGGAGGCAAACTAAATATGGATAATAAGAAAGTGTTAGCCATCAAGGAATGGGAGACACCCAAGAAAGTTCCTGAAATGCGTTCCTTCCTTGGCTTGGTTAACTATTATAGAAGATTCATCCATGGTTATTCCCACATTATTGCCATGAGGCATTTGAGAAGTTCCTAAAATGCTTGCCATGAGGCATTTGAGAAGTTGAAGCAAGCTGTGATAAACATACCAGTGATGGCACTACCGGACAATACAAAGACTTATGAAGTTCACACAGACGCTTTAGACTTTGCCATTGGTGGAGTTCTTATGTAGGAGGGGCATCCTATAGCATATGAAAGCCAAAAGCTCAATAACACCGAACGGAGGTATGCAGTGCATGAAAAGGAGATGACGATAGTTATGCATTGCCTTTGGGTGTGGAGGCATTATTTGCTAGGGTCCAAGTTCGTGGTAAATACGAGACAACATTGCTATGAATTATTTCCTAACTCAAAGGAACTTAACTCCGAAGCAAGCACGGTAGCTAGGACTCCTAGCTAAATTCGACTTTGTACTCGAGTAGAAACCAGGCACAAATAATGTGGTGGCTGATGCACTAAGTCAGAAGGCGGAACTTGCAGCCATTAGCTAACCACAAATCCCCCGATGGAAAAATTAAAGGAATGAATGGAGCACGATCCATTAGCCAAGTCCTTGGTGGAATGCGTCAAAGCAGAGAAGACGCGGTGATTTTAGCTAAGGGATAACTTGCTCCATACTTGAGGGGAATGGGTGTACGTTCTTAAATGGGGGAGTTTGAGGAGAGACATCCTAAAAGAATGTCATAACTCGTGATGGGTTGGCCATCACGGAGTCGATCGTACCTTGGCGTTGGTGGAAAGGAGCTATTATTGACCTCAACTTTACAAGGACATCCAAGTGTACGTGCGGACTTGTCTTGTGTGCCAACAAGACAAGATAGAGAATCGGCAATCAGCGGGGCTATTAAAACCTCTGCCTACCCCAGAAAGACCTTGGGAGAGCATCTCCGTGGACTTCATTTGTCTCCCAAGATCCGAAAGATGCAACACGATCGTTGTGGAGGGAATTTAATCAATGTTGATTTAAGCACTATATTAAACAGACTATTTTAATGATATTTCATTTTGTTGATTTTAAAATCTGTCTGTCAAAATGGCGCCGTTGTCGGGGATTCAACGGTTAATAGTCTAATCAAATCACTGATTTACTAGTGCTTTCTAAATTGTTTTGGTAAACTAGTAAACTTTTAAACTAAGAACTAATTTTTATTTTGTTTTTTGTAATTTTCAGATAGTAGAAATTCAGAATTGATACCAAGGGATTGAGGTTCTAGGGTCACAAGTTCACCTCCCTATGCCGATGCTACTGATTTTATGGTTCTTTGGGGTTGTTTTGATGACAGCATGCTATATATTAACCAAGGAACTACAAATGGTCATTGCCAGACCTTCTAAGTGCTGACTGCTTGAATGGTCATCACAACAGCAACATATACAGCCAATATATCACACGTACAGAAGGATAATGGTCACACTAATCGTAAGCATGTCATGAATCTCATGTCTACCCCAGACTAGGGCTAAGAAAACCCAGGTGTACACCCCAGATATTAAAAGTTGAATAACAGATTCATAAAAATATGAAATTATCAAATACCAAACCCAGAATTCATAAAATCGTCACAACATCATAAGGGGGCTACAATGCTTCCCTGGAAAAGATAATTACACACTCATAATAATCAAAATAATCTGAATAATAATCCACAAACCCATGAACAGAAGGGGGGAAGAGATAGATGGTCACTATCTCCACTCTAATCTCCCGAGTACGCAAGCATTGCTTGATCTCTTCAAGTCCAACTCTTGCAGAACACGTTCTGCCCTTATAATCCCTTCTCCAGTTGTTAGCCTTGCTCTCCTCTCCTCCAAGGTGGAGGAAGAACCCTAGGCGTCCCCTCTCTCAAGATTGCTGTTTAGGGCCTGCTGCCCCCTATTTATAGAGGAACCTGCTGTGCAATGTGTGCCCTAGCCACCAGCTGTCGTTATTAATCAAAACGGCATAGTTTTGATAAGTAACGACAATTTTACCTTTTAGCCATTATACAACCCAAACCAAGCATAATATGGACTAGGTTCTTTAGGAAAAGATCATCAGCATGCAAAAATAAAGGACCCCGTGCAAAAATATTCCGCACGTGACAATAGCCATATCACGTGTACCTCTAAATGCTTTGAAACTTTTATGGGAGGTATATGGCATCATTTAGAGCAACTTTTGTTCTGCACGTGATATCATATGAAGCCTCCTACTAGGTCAAAAAAATCAAATCCCAATATCATGTGCAAAATCTTTTGTTGTCCTTTTGCTCTGAAATTTTTATGGGAGGTAGAGGGCATAATTTGCAGCAACGTTCCTTTATACACATAATATTGGTAAGGCCATCTTCATAGTCAAATAAATCAAAACGTGCTTGTTCAGCACTGAGTGTGTGAAGAAGCCTCTTGCTGCCTTGTCGCATGTAGCCTTCAAAATGCCTCCTTTTGAGCTCATATTTTGCCACAAGCTTCCTCTTTAGTAGTCAAGATGATCTAGCTGATTTGTTTGAGAAGGAATTACCTAAAAACCTTCCAAAACAACTCAAAAACACACATCTAGAACAAGTAGTGTCTTCCTAAGGTGTTAGAGCAAATATCTATGAAATATGGGTAAATTAAGCTTTAGTCATGCTCTTTAATGCCCTAAATATACACTAGAATAATGGCATAAATGCACGTTATCAGAGGTCGACCGATTCTCAAAGTATGAAACTTTCATTCCAGCTCCAAGAGATCGCACAATGACAACACGGCCCGATTATTCTTTAAGTACGTGGTGAAATTCGGGGCATTCCAAAGACAATCGTGAGCGATTAGGACTCACAATTTCCTGGGTGGTTTTGGACCGAGTTATTCCGAATAATGGGTTCAGACTTAAACTTTTCAACAAGTTTCCACCCACAAACAAATGGCCAAATAGAACGTGTCAATGATTTACTAGAGTTGTATCTGAGGCACTACGTGAGTGCCAATCAAAGAAATTTGGCCAACTTGCTGGACATAGCCTAATTCTCATATAACTTGCAGAAGAGTGAGTCCATGAATGAGAGCCCATTCGAATTCGCAACTAGGCAGCAACCATTCAAGTTCATAAAAGGATGGCATGAATAGATGGATCTAGCCAAGGCATACTTGTACAAAGTAGTGAAGAAGATAAAGAAGTGGGCAGATTAACAAAGGAGGCCCTTAAAATTTCAGGAAGGAGACATGGTGATGCTCAAACTCCTTCCATGCCAAACCAAAGTACTTAGGCAGTTGCATAAGGGTTTGGTGTGCCGCTATGAGGGGCCTTTCAAAGTTTTTAACAGAGTTGAGAAGGTCTCATACAAACTGGACCTCCCGACTAGCTTACAAAGGCATCCAATGTTTCACGTTAGTTTGCTCAAGCCTTACCATGAAGACTTGGAAGATACGAGTGAACAGCGGACAACGGGTAGTGCAGACACCAACAGCATCAATAGGTAAGACCTATAACAAAGAGATAGAGAAAATCCACTCTCGTAGAGTCATGCTAAGAAGGGGCATAGATCCAAGCCGGGTAGAGTACTACGTCCAATGGAAGAACAGGCCGGTTGAAGAGGCAAGCTGGGAGAAGGAAGAGGATTTGGGGAAATTCTCCAAGGAGATTGAAGAGTACCAGGCGAGAAACCGAATGCCGCATCCAGCGATTCGACGAGTTCAAAGAAGCCGAAGACGCAACGAGGACACTTCGAAATTAGGTGGGGGAGAATGTCACGGACTGAGGCTTATCCTAACACACTTAGGCTATTTTGGGGTATTTCCCATTTGTAAGTGTTCTAACTTAGTTTATAGAGTGAGTTGTAGAGATTTAAACACTCTAGCTAAAATGATGTCTCCCGGTGTCAATGCCAGGAAAAGTGTTAACATCTATATCTCGGGAGAGTGATGTTGTAAATGTCACGCCCCCGAATTCCAGGGAACCCGGAACCGGGTACATGACTTTCCCTTGCCCGCACCCGAAAGGTCAAGGGGTTGGTGACTAGCACCAATAGAGACTACACCGCGGGTGCTGTCTCAAATATGCAACCATGTACAGTCATACATCAAGGGTAATCCTGTACTTTCCCATACATCATCATGCATACAATGAGTCAAACAATCATACAGACATCATATCATACAGTATGCAAATACAACTGTCCACGGACCCATGTCCGGGATATCACATAAAACAATACAGAATATAATACTGTATCATACATCAGAGTAGTGGGCGTCCTCCTGGAAGAAAGTCCTCTACTAGTCTCCGGTCACACCTGAAAAAGGTAAACAGCAAGTAGGGGTGAGCGACAAGCTCAGTAGGTGACCCCAAAACTCCACATCATGCAACACATATAAGTCTATACTATATGCTCAGTGTACTCGTGCACCGTGTAGTGTGCACAATCATCAGGACTCAGCCTGCAAACAAACATTAGGACTCAACCTGCCCACACAGGACAACTTGTCTACGATCCTCCATGGGATCCCAGCTCAGGGCACTCAGCCCTAGCTCCACGAGCTCAACAGCTCAACTCAGGCCTTAGCTTGTCTACAGCGCAATATGTCCGGCCACAGTCGCCACACAAGCCTGCCATCGGTGCATATGCCCGCCACGTCAACCACATAGCACCATCGGTGCATCTCGGTGAGAACCCAAACAAGTCACGGAGTCCATGCCCCAATACCTCACACCAATATACTAACATTAGTATGGCATGTCATTCTCAACATTTCCTTTAGAACTGTAGTCAGTCTTCACAAGTAAATCCTCAATCCTTGATTTATGAAGGAAGTACCCATAGCAGCTATTTTCTTGAAATCAAAAGTCCTAGCATTGGGTTCCCATATCATAAATAAGATAATCTGATTTTTGGGGATTTTTCTGAGATGTCTGACCCCACTTTCCAAAAATTCACTACTACGAACTTTTGGATTTTTTCGAGATTTTACACTAAATCCCAATTTTCACATTTTGAAAGAGTGGAATTAATTTTTCTAGTATTTTTCTTTGAATCCAAATGGGGGGTATTTCATTATTTACATTGTAACTTAAGTAATACTTAAATGTATAGATGGGTATAGGTTACAATGTAAATAGGTCCAGTCCAGTGCTGTCCAGTGTCCAGTTATACTACAGGAGCTGCGACTCGTAGCTCAAAACCTGCGACTCGTAGTTGCAGAACGGCGACTCGTAGCTGTGGAGCGCGCCTCGAAGACTCGAAGTGGGTCTTCGAACTTTGACCTTCGGACTACAGGTCTACGAACTACGACCCTACGAACTACGAACCTTCGAGCTACGAACTATGAGTCTACGAACTACGACCCTACGAACTACAGGTCTATGAACTACGACCCTACGAACTACGGGTCTTTGAACTACGACCCTGGATCTTCGACCCTTCGACCCCGAACTTTGGATTTTCGTCGATTCGACCCGAACGCGCCCAGGGTACTATTTATCATCGTTTTCACTGTTCTTCATCCGAAACGTGCCCAGAAACTCCCAGACGCTCACTAATACCCCTGTTTCGCCACAAACTACGATATCCACCTCAAAACGCGTTCAGAATGCCTCTAAATTGCGCAGAAACAACAGAAACACATATAAAATTCTAGATTTCCAGAAATCTAGATCTAAACCAGATTTCCATGGTTGACTTATCAACCCTCATGAAAAACACAGTTAATCAACTCCAAAAAATCACAAAAACATATATCCACAATGATAATAAACGATTCTTAACCACGGATCTTATGCTAAACCATTAGATCTAACCCAAAATTGGTTTTCCCCAAATTCTAGGGTTCATGCTCAATTTCATAAATCATGATAAATTCGTGCAAATCCAAAACAAGAGAGAGATAAGAAGTTCAAGGACACCTACTTGAAGTGAATCTTTGAGCTCCACGAACCCAAATCGCCCCAAATCGCCAAGGCCTCCAAGCTCTCTCAAGCTCTCTCTCTCAAATGCACAAATGTGAAATGTAAAGTGAAAGCTTCTTTTTTTTTCTGCTATTTATATTTCTGCCAGTCAACTGATCTAGTCAACCATTGACCCAGTCAATAATTGACCTCCCAACACAAAAATTGACCTCCAAGGCCCCGAACTCCAAATTGAGTCAAACTATAGTCAAAACGCTCGAAATGACGAGCACAACACTAAACAGATATTATTACACCCAAATGACTGCCCAAATACAAAGTCAACCAATAAACTCCAAAAAGTCAACAGTCGAGTCAAACGGGGCCCCGACTTAATCGGCCCAAGTACAGTCAAAATGCTCACATTGATGGCTACACTACCGTCCAGATAGTTACATTCCCATAGAATGACTATCTCTCAAAACTACCCAAATGTGAGTCTTTACATCCTCCCCACCTTAGGACTTTTTGTCCTAAAAAATAAAACACATGCCCAAAGGACAGCAAAATTCAAGCTCAATGTCCCAACAACAAAACATAAAACATGATTACCGATCACACATGTGCAATGCAACTCGCAATAAGCCAAAAGGGCTGACAAAATCCAACAACAACGAACTAAACCACATCTCAAACAACATATGCAAAACAAATGCATAAAACATAACTCATACCTTAGGGAAGGTCCTCACAGTAAAACTTTCAAGCAATCAATACAATCGATTTGTTGCCTTTGTTCAATCTTTCTTCCGTTAAGCGATTCCCCATACAATTGCTTTACAACTGATCGATGGGTTCCAATCAAATGCGGCGAGTTAGGCTGACCTAGCGTTCCTTTGTATGGATAGGAACTTGGTGTTGCACGGGTTAAGCTGTGATAAAGGTTGACCCCATGACATCAAAGACATCCTAGACATCAAAAGATAAAGAGAGCATGTTTTCTCAGCAAACTTACACAATAAGTAGACCAGATTTCATTACAAGGTAAAAGAGTATAGCTCAGAAGCAACTCTAGATATTGTATATACTGACTTGTGTGGACCAATGAGAAATAAGGGACTCAACGATGAGAGATATTTCATCTTATTTGTGGATGACTTCATCAGAAGAACTTGTATTATGTATTTAAAACACAAGACAAAAATTTTAGAGTGCCTCAAGAAGTACAAAAGAATGACTGAGAATGACTATGGTCCAAGGATTTAAATCTTAAGATCTGATCAGGGTACTGAGTTTACTAATAATGCCTTTAAAAGGTATTTGAATAAACATGAGATTTAATATCAACTATTAGTAGCTAGAACTCTACAACAAACTGGAGTTGTTAAAATAAAGAATAGGGCTATCATTGAAATGGGCAGAACCCTACTACTGGAAGCTAATCTTCATGCAAGGTTTTGGACAAAGGCAACAAAAACAGCAGTATACCTCCTGAACAGAGTAACACTAAGACTTAAGATAGACTACATACCTTATAAATTATGGTGTGGGAAGAAGCCAATAGCTAAGTACTTCAGAATATTTGGGTGTTCTTTCTTTGTAAAGATAAAGAAGCAAGGAAGAAGAAAGTTTCATGCTAGATCTAAGGAAGGAACATTCATTGGGTGCTCATTTCAGACAAAGGGCTATAGAGTGTTTCTTTTAAGACTTAGAAAAGTAATAACTTCAAGTGAAGTTAAGGTTGACGAGAACTGGAAGAAGGATGTGACTGAGGATAAAGACCCAGAATTTGAAGAAGAAGAACCTTATGATAAAGAAAAGTCTAAGCATGAAAAATAAAAGAAGGATAAGGACACAGACTTAGAGAAGTCTAATGAAGACGAGAAGGAAGAGTCCAATCCTAGAGAAAATTCAAGTAAGAAAACCAGGAGGACATAAAAGCTACTGCATTGCTCTCACAAATTGAACCAACGTGAGTTGGAGAGGCAGTAGAGAATGAAGCTTAGATCGCAACAATGAATGAGGAGCTAGATCAGATTGAAAAGAATAAGACATGGGAGTTGGTTTCTAGACCAAAGAATAAGAATGTTATTGGCACAAAGTGGGTATTCAGAAATAAACTAAATGAGGATGGCAAGGTTATGAGGAACAAGGCTAGACTGGTATGTAAAGGATACTCTCAGATTGAGGGTATTGATGTGGATGAAACATTTGCACTAGTGGCAAGGCTAGAAACAATCAGGATGTTTCTTACATTAGCAGCACATAAGAGATTCAAAGTTTATCAAATGGATGTGAAGTCTGCATTTCTGAATGGATTACTAAAAAAAGAAGTATATATTGAGCAGCCAGATGGAGTACAGATTGCTGATAATGAGACACATGTATGCAGATTAAAGAAAGCCTTGTATGGCCTAAAGCAAGCTCCTAAAACTTGGTATAATCGACTGGATGGGTATTTAAAGAGAATGAATTTCAGTAGAGGTATAGTGGATCATAATCTTTATATCCTGAATTTAGATAAAGGACAGCTGGCTACCATAGTCTATGTAGATGACATTATTTTCGAAGGAAGTCACTCAGGATTATGTGAAGAATTTGCTAAGAGAATGAGTGATGAATTTGAAATGTCTCCCATAGGAGAATTAACCTACTTCTTAGGACTGTAGATTAGGTAGATTGCTGGCGATATTTTCATATCTCAACACAAGTATGTCAAGGAAATACTAAAGAAGTATGGTATGGAAGGTAGCAAGCCTATTGGAACCCAAATGGCTACAGGCTACTAACTACAAAAGCATTAGGAAGGCAATAGTGTAAATCAGAAAGAGTCTCGAGGCATGATTGGAAGCCTCTTACATATTACAGCCTTTAGACCTGATTTGATGCAAGCTGTATGTAAAGACCTGTATTTGGTTAGGGCAGAGAGATAACCTTTCTTTGATGTTGAAAACATCTGGATGGTATTGTGGCCATCGATGTGAGTATTTTGATAGTATTTGGGCCCAATTCTGGGTCGGGGCCCCAAAAGGCTCAGTTGTTGACTTTTCGGAGGTGTGCTGGTCGACTTTGGGCAATTATTGCTATGGGAGGCCAATTATTGACAAGGTCAATTATTGGCAGCAATATAAATAGGTGGAGACAACAGAGAGAAAGCAATTTTTGAGTTCGTTTGAGCTTGTGCGTGGAGGATAGCTTAGGCTTGAGGAGCTTAGAGCTTAGAGCCATGGTTTGGCAATTTGTCGCTATCCGATACATAATAGTACCTCTACGTAGGTGATTCTATCTCTCTACAAGAATCCTAGTGGGATTAGCATGCATGATTTTGCTAGAAATCATGGATTTGGGATGAACCCTAATTTTTTAGGGAAGCCCTTTTTTGAGTTAAATGTTGTCATTTAAGCACATAAGAGGTGATTAAAACCTAATAGGTTGCATTTGGTATGAATTTTATGTGTTATCGGAAGGTTTGAGGGTTGTTAGGTTGATTCATCAATGACGATGAATAATGCCCTTGGTGCGTTAAGGGTTGAAGAGTCGGCAGGCCGAAGGTAGGGTTGCTCGGATGCCTTCCGTATTAGTGAGTATTGTTTCGAATTAGTGTTCTAGATGAGTGTTGTTCCGAATGAGTGTTGTTCTAGATGAGTAGTGTTCCGGAGGAGTGTTATTCTGGATTAGTGTTTTGGATGAGCAGTGTTACGTATTAGTGTTCTGGATGAGTGTTGTTTCGGATTCGTGTTCCTGATGAGTGGTGTTCTGGATTAGTGTTCCAGATGAGTGTTATTCTAAATTAGTGTTCATGATGAGTGTTATTTCGGATGAGTAGTGTTCCATATTAGTGTTCCAGATGAGTGTTGTTCCTGTTCTGAATGATTAGTGTTCCGGATGAGTGACGTGCTAGAGTAGTGCTCTGAATCAGTGTAACGCTCTGGATTTGACTATGATGCTTCGGATTGACCAGGATATTATGAATTTGATCCTGACGCTCTGAATTTGATTTTTCATCATAACTTAACTCAGAATCGTGCTTGGTTAACTGCATTGGTCTAACTCAATGATTAAGGATAGAGTTGTGGTCTTATGGAGGTTGACCTCTGTTATAGAGGGAGTGTTGGGAAATCCTAGTGGTTGACTTGTGTTGCTATAGTATGCATTAAGTTGCTTGATTATGGGACCTTCGGTCCAGGAGTTATATTATGGGTTGTTAAGTTATGTTACAGTGTTGGTTTGTCCATCGTACGTGTGTTTAACTCCAAGTTGGAGGAAGGTAAGACCTATGACTTAGGTTCTTGTTGGGGTTTCTATGGGAAATTAGCTATGGGAGAAACATGGTGTTCTCCGTTGTGGATTGTTTGCGATAGTTTTGGACTTAAAGGAGTCCTTGAGGTGCCAACGGGCACTGTGAGAGCCTAGTGAGGCTATGTGACGAAACTTTTGTGGTTTGTCATGGTTGTTTGAGGTTATGGTTGGGCCATGAGGGCTAAAGTGCCTATGGGACGGTGAGGGTGGTCGGCACCATGAGAGCCTCATGGTCTATTTGTTTGTTTGTTGGTTGCTGTGGTTAGCTTGTCACGTACGAGTAATGCGTGAGACCTTGGGGTCAGTTGCGATAGGCTATGTTCACTTGTATATCTGTGACAGCTATGTGAGATATGGGACTCTTGAGTCCATGTGATATGTTTGATTGCGACAGGGGGCATATTCGGTGGATGAGCTTGAGCTGAGTTGAGCTTGAGCTCTGTGTAGATGTACCCTTGAATGGGTGTGACAGGTGGCTAAGGCCCCTAGGATTGTGATGTACCATGTTAGGTGAGGCTATGGCCTAATGAGATCATGATGAGCGGATCCTATTGACGATCATGGACAAGTTATGCCCTAGTGAAGGCAGGATGCGTCCGATTATTGGGATCCTGTTGAGGATTATGGACAAGTTATGCCCTAGTGAAGGCACGCTGTGTCCAGTTATTGGGATCTTATTAAGGATCGTGGACAAGCTGTCCTAAAGAGGGACAAGCCGTGTCCTGAGGTTGTGTCCTAAATGTCTTGTAGATCCTGTTTGGGGATTGTGGGGGACATACCGAGTCTTGATATGGATAGAATATCTTGGTAATGATTGTGACAGATGAGTTACTTAGGTTGTGAGCCCTGAGCTGGTGATCCTTTGGGATCGTGGGGGACATGCCGTTCTGAATGTTGTGAGGTGTGGTGAGTTGAATGCTTGAGTTAGGAATCCATTCCCTGAATTTAGTTGTTCGGGCTAAGTCCTGATGTTTATTTATTTGATTGTACATTAAGGATGTATTGCATGGTAGGGTGTAGAGTTATAAGTCACCTACTGAGCTTATGGCTCACCCTTACTTTTTATTTTTGTGGTTGTTTGTTGTTGTTGTTTGCCCTCCAGGTGTTATTAAGGCTAGTGGAGGCTTTCCTTCCCGGAGGACTTTGCATGTTCATACTCTGAGGTGCGGTGTAGCATGCTTGCTTGTATATCTATCTTCTGATATACTGTATGGATGATGTGGTTTGATGGTAGTGTACATGATTACCCATACAGTATGATTGTACTTGTTGGTGAGTAAGATAGCACCCGTGATTTTGTGTCTTTCGGATGCGGGCAAAGGGAATTTATATTCCCAGTTCTAGGTTCCTGGAATCGGGGGCATGACACTGTGTATCAGGCAAGTATATATCAAGTAGACCCCAAGGAGTTTTACTTGATGGCAGTCAAATGGATCGTTAGATACTTAAATGGTACATTAGAAATGGGGTTGTGGCACCCCTCTAAGTGAATCCGAGCACTGTAAAAGAAGTTATGGATAATCTACTCACATGAGAAGTGCAAATGTAATCATGGGGACATGCAAACTTTTTTAAATCCAAAATTCACCATATTTTACCAGTAGATAGAGGACTTCAATATCTACAACTTTACTTTTGATCTCAAGTGAATTTGAGCACTATAGAGGGAGTTATGGTCAAAATACCAATATCAGCACATGTAGATCAAAGTTCACCAGATGAATGGCTGAGATTTGTCGACTTAGGTGAGCTTGATCCAATGGCTAAGACAATTTCACTTAAATGAGATTGATCCAATGGCTGAGATAAAGTAGAGAAAGAGATCAATGGATAAGGCTTGGCTTCTGCAATTAGGTTAGCATCTTATTTGAGCTGGCTAATCCTATGGTTGGCCTATCCAAGGGCCAGGGTTTGATGAAGGAAGATGTTGGGTTTTTGGATTAAGAAACCAGGGTTGTGGCGGCTGTGTGATGTGTGAGGGAGAAGAGAGAACTGGAGAGGAAGAGAAGATCAGAGGAGACAGAGGAGTAGCTCTTGGCGTTTACAGAATCCATCTTGATGAGCTTGTTGACTGTAACATCAAAGAGAAGATCACAAACCAGTCCGTTAATGTACTCTGATCAGAGAATAATATAGAAACACTTCTGTGTGGGTTGGTACTGTTCTCTGTGTATCTATTCTTATTATTATCATTGTAACCAGTGAGGTTATTGGTGATTATCGTTGTTGTTGAAATTAGGTAGTGAACCCTAAAACTTGTAAGGTGGTGAACCTTGGATAGCAGTGTGCTATTTAGAATTGCTAGTGGAGATTCTGTGATCAGTTGTTTGCTGGTCACGCCATGAACGTAGCTCTACACATTGTAGGGTGAATCACGTAATTGCTGTGTGTTGTTATCTTTGTTGTTTTCTTTATTCGATATACAAAAATAGAATTTGGTATAGTTTGAAGAGATTATCACGGGAAAAAGAAAAAAGGTTAAAAAATTACATTGATACACTGATTCACCCCCCCCCCCCTCTCAGTGCGTGTCTGGGAATTTCAATTGGTATCAGATCAAGGTTAAACTTGTTAGGCTTAACAACCTGGTTTAGATCTGCACAAGGGGTGTTTGTTTTTATTCCTATATAATGGATTTTGCTGGTCTGAGTATGAGAACAGCTGTACCAAGTTTTGATGGTACAAACTATCAGAGATGGAAAGGTAGGATGTTAAAATATTTTGCTGCTCAAGGTATTATAAAGAGCCCTGATATCTGGAATGATGCTGATCGAAGAAGCTATGAGGCTGATGCTAAGGCACAACACTTTATTGTGACTGCCTTATCTGAGAATGAATATTCAAGGGTGTTACAGTGTGACACAGCTTTTGATATGTGGAACAAACTGAAGAGTGTTCATGAAGGTGACACTAAGGTTAGAGAGGCAAAGTTACAGGTATACAAAGCTCAATATGAAGCTTTGAGGATGACTGAAAATGATAAACCGAAAGACTTCTTTAATAGGGTGCATGACATAATCAACCTGTGCAGAGGGCATGGTTATAAGATTAGTGACTCTGAAATTGTAAGGAAAATATTGAGATCATTGCCGGCTCTGTACAATCCCAAGGTGTCAGCTATAGAAGAAAGTGGACAATATGAGATCATGACATTGGATGGATTGAGAAGCACTTTAGTTGCATATGAGATGAGGGTAGCAGGCTATGGTGAATCTTCTAAGAAGAAGAAAGAGGAGCCAACAGAGATAGCTTTTCATACCAAAAAGAGAAAAGCTAAAATTATCCAAGAAGAGGCATCTACTAGTGAAGATGATACTGATAGAGAAGATGAGTTGTTACAGGCTTTGTTATCTAAAAATTCAGAAAGAAGACAAGTCTGAAAAGCAAGGGGAAGGATAAGTCTACCGTCACATGCTTCAATTGTGGAGGCCGAGGACATTTTGCTCAAGAGTGTCCGAGTGAGAAGATGGATTCTAAGGAGAGACATGTTGATGATATTCAGTACAGGAAAAAGAAGCCACATTTCCAAAAGAAGAGCAAACAAACAACAGAGCAGAAGCTGAGCAAACTAAGAAACTATCTTAGTGCTGTTTTGGATGATTCAAGTTCAGCTGAGGAGGAGGCATCGATGCTATTGTAGAACAAGTATTTATGGTGTCCTTGTAGCAACAGAGTCAGGAAGAAGATGAACCTTCACAAAAAGGAAACAGTGAAACCTTTGTCACATAAATTACTGACACTCAGCAGATTATGCTTCAAACCTTCGACTAGTACAACCTTAGTAATTAATACACAGCCATTGGTTAAAGTGCCATACCCAACAGTCTTACCTTTGTTGTTGTCCCCATATGATACGGATGGTCCTCGTTTGTCATTGACTTCAACAAGCAGAGTCTGATCACCTGTCATATGTCCGGAGCATCCACTATCGAGGATACACTTGCTTTGATTGATCTTTGATTTCAAGTGGTCCGGCAATGAGTTCCAGAGATGCCCCTACAGAACAACAGATTACACTTTTGGTGCCCAAACTTGGTTCGGGCGGTTAGAAAGAACAAAGAACAACAGTAGTGTCAATAGTTCCGGATTTAACTTTGCTAGGACTTTTAGCTTTCTAGGTTGACTTTAGTTTGTTAGTTTCAGCTGATTCTTTTACTTGGGTTTTCTTGGGTGAGATACTCCTTTGAGATTTAGATTGTGTTTTATTCGAAGAACCTTTTTTGTTGAACTGATCTTTATTGGTACGAACTTGATTACAAAGCCAGTTATCAGATAAACTCCAACATTCATAGTGATAATGACCTATTTCCCTACAGATGGAACAAATACTATAATGCGGAGTACAAACAGGGGATACAGGTCTCTTAGATTTTACAGACTTTCTACTTTATTCCCTATGGCCTAGTCCATTGCATTTGGGTGACGCGCTCTTGGCCCTAGATGCGTCAGCCTCTGCGTTTCCTTTCTTTTTGGGTGCTACAGTTTTGGCTTGAACTGCAGCAGCCTTCCCTTTATCATTAAGTACGGGTGCTACTGCTTTGGGGAGTGCAGTAACGGCCTCTCTTCCACAGTCATAAACTATGGTGCCACCTGAAATGAAACTATCCAACGGTTTAGATGTACTAACGGGATATAAGTTGGTTAGTTTCAGAGTGAAGTCTGGAGGATACTCAGTAGCTTGAGCATTGGAAGTTGATGGTTCGGAGCCTAGGCCAGGTTTGACTCGAATATTATCCGGATCAGTCCTAAATGTAGAGGCTATTTCTCTGGATTTTAGCCACTTACGATTTATTTCCTTTTCCTGTTCAAGTTCATTCTCAAGTCTTTTCACAACAACTTTTAGGCCTGATAGGTTGGTATTTAGCAGATGGTTTTCAGCTCTTAGATCATGATACTAAGCCTCTTTTCCTCTGAAGTCAGCTATGTCCTTGCCATGAGGCAGACGTTCGGTTTAGAAGTTTACTCATCATCCGAGGATTCCTCCTCTTCTTCCGAGCCACTAACATATTTTGTGACGAACGCCTTCCTGTTGTTCTTGCCATTGTCTCTGTTGTCTGAGGTGGAGCGGCGAGGAGTTACCTTGTCACTTTTCTCGGCCACTTTAGATTTGGATCTGCAGTCCTTGGCCCAGTGACCGGTTTTCCCACAGTTGTAGCATTCCTGGGAACTGGACTCCGGTCGCTCCTTCTTTCAGAAAGATGATGAGGAATGTCTCCTGAATCCTTTTCTGCTTTTCCATAGGAATCGCTCAAAGGATTTGACAAGGAGAGCTATTTTCTCCTCCTCGTCAGAGTCAGAATTCTCGGACTCGTCCGTATCATCATTCCTCAGTATGCTGAGACATTCCGTAGCTTTGAGAGCTACCCCTTTTTTTTCCGAGCTATTTTCTCGTCCCGATCAGAGTATTTAAACTTGACTTCGTGAGTCCGCAGCTCTCCATATAGTTCTTCAAGGGGAACATACTGCCAGTTCTTGTCGGATTGCATCTGGAGTTGTTTGGAGTAATAGCGATCCGACAAGGAGCGAAAGAACTTGTCATTGATATGAGATTGAGAATAATGCTCATTGACAGTTTTCAGCTCCAAGATAAGCTTACCGAATCTCGATAGATGCTCTCGAGTGATTCGCCCGGTTTATGATTGAAACTCTCAAAGTTCCGTCCGAGAGTACAGATAACGTTCTGCATTTGGGACTAACTTCCCTCATAGAGGATTGTCAGTTTATCCCAGATAGCTTTTGCTGTCATGCAGCCCTGGACGTCCGTGAAAGCCTCGGAATCCAAAGACGATGTAACATATGCCAGAGCCTTTTCGTTGGCACACTACCAGGCTCTTTCATCATTGGTGAGTTCGGCATCAGTCTTTGGTCTTCTAACTCCATGTTCTACGATAGTCATCGGAGTGGGTATCTCCTGATGAAGACATGGCCACATGAGATGATCATGGCAGACCATGAATATTCTTATGCGAGCTCTCCACTGGGAGAAAAGCTCTGGTGTGAATTTGGGTGGCTTTGTCAAAGTGAAGCTAGAACTCCGTGGTTATGGAGCAGCGGCGGCAAGCAGGTTGAGGTGGATCAACATTTTCACTCACGCTTCGATTTGGAAGGGGCTCTTGTGCTCCTCCTGGAGTTAAGGCGAGTGTTGAATAGCATCGTGCTTTCTTCGGCCATTGGTAAGAGTGAAAGAGTGGGATCTCTACTCAGAACGAATAGAACGTGCTCTGATAACACTTGTTGGTCCCTAGGAGCCTAGAGGGGGCTGAATAGGCTCAAATCAAAACTCTTTTGCTCTCACAGGTATAGCACAATCTGGTTAAAAGATGTAAAATCAGTGCGGAAGATAACCAGATAGTGGAAGTATTTTGCTTTATTATCTGATGATAATTACAACAAAATAAGCAGCAATTACAGCTGATTACAATAACACTCAGTTTTACAGTTACATACACTGGCGTTGATATCTCTATAAGCTCTTATTCAACAGCCTTCCTCACGCGCATATCAGTTCTTCCTTTTGTATGTGCGCTCATCTTGAATGTACAACACTACAGATATATATAGACATCCTAGGAATCTAACTTGGAACTGTATTTTTCGAGCACTATGTAACCATTAAGTTCTTCTCGGAAAATGCTTCTGCTATAACTGCTTCGGATGTGGAGCTCGAAATATTGGAAGCATAAGTGAATTGAATTACTTCGCTTGATTCCAATTGCATTTGGGACTGCATCCACATCTTCGAGTGCTCCACGTGTAGGACAGTTTAGATCTTCAATGAGTTTGTCTTACATCAGAACACAGCGAGCTGATATCATAAATGCAGTATGGATAAGTTGAAGTAGCGTCTTTTTAGTCTGGTGTAGATTTCCTTACTCTGTATCAATGAGGCTCGGATCCTTACTCCATGTCAGTTATTGCTTACTCCGTGTACATGAATTCCTGAAATCCTTATTCCGTGTCAGCGCTTCCTTACTCCGCATAAGGTAGATATACGGAATCCTTATTCCGCATCAGCGCTTCCTTACTCCGTGTGAGTTCCTTACTCTGCTTGAGTAATGATTCGGATTCCTTATTCAGCATCAGTTGTCCTTACTCCGCATCAGTCATTTCTTACTCCGCTCGAATGAAAGACTCGGATTCCTTAGTCGTTTTGTCAAGTGATTAGTCCGTATGGAGAGTCCTTACTCTGGATGAAGACTTGGTTATTTACCAAGTGTTTGACGACACTCATGATAATCCGGATCAGGATTATATATCTCATCCTTTGCTTTGCTCTTATAGGAGTAGGTCTGGATTAAAGTTTTATCTTCTGCGTAGACTTAGAATAAACATGAAACATCTTAAATCAAATTACATAGAGTTTGATCCGCATCATCCAAATTCTAGGTTTGATCGAACACTACCATTACTAATCTGAGGCAAGCTTCAGGACAGAGAGTTCAGAGGCTTAAAAGGTTTGAAGGGTATTGTTTCAGTTGTGGGTTACAAGGACACAAATCTGAGCAATGTAACAAAACCCAGTAGAGTAGAGAGCATAGGTTCAATTTGGCTTATATCTACTGCTACAAGTGTGGTAAAAAGGGTCACATGGCTAGAAGATGCATGACCATTCTACCAGGATAGATCCCAAAGGAGCAACATCAACAAGCACAGAGAAAAGTACATAATGCAGTTGATGTTAGAGTCATGAGAACTCAGCAGGTAACAAATGTTGTAAAACCTTCATCTACCAAGATGGAGTATAGGCCAAAGGAGAAGGCTAATGTAGCCGAGATAGCGCTGAAGGCAGATAGCAATGATACAACTTGGATACTAGACAGTGGTTGTACATCACACATGACTGAAAATTGGAAGCTTCTCAATTTATTTACAGAGAAGAGCAGTGGCACAGTCAAATTTGGTGACAATGGGTTACTTCAAATCAGAGGGAAAGGAAAAGCAAAAATTAGAGGTAATTAGCTACATCAGAAAATGTGTATCTAGTTGAAAGGTTGAGACATAGTCTATTGAGTGTCAGTCAGCTATGTGATGATGGACATGATGTTGTTTTTACTAACAAAAGCTGCCTTATTAAGAAGAAGGGATCGATAAATGTGATTGCTAGAGGCAAGAGAACAGATGGAAATTTGTATCATATCCAAGGTACAAATGAAGAAACTTGTTGTTTTAGCAAAGCAGATGAGAATAAGCTATGGCACAGGAGATTAGGGCACCTAAATCAGAAAAATATGAGAGCCCTAGTAACTAATTAAGCTGTGACAGAGACACAATGTATGGTGTTTGTCAAGAAGGAAAGCAAACAAGTATAGTACACAAACCAAAGGAGCACAACAGCTCAAGTTTGCTGAGTCTAATACACACTGATTTATGTGGACCTATGAGAACCAAAGGTACCAATGACGAGAGGTACTTTATGTTATTAATTGATGACTTCAGTAGACTGACTACTATTATTCATCTCAAGCACAAGAGTGATGCATTCAGATGCTTCAAGGACTACAAGAAGAGAGTAGAAAATCAGCTTGGGGTTAAAATCAAAGCTTTGAGGTCAGATCATGGTAGTGAATTCACTTCTGGGGAGTTTGAGGCTTATTTGGCAAAGTATGGGATTCTCCATCAAAAATCTAGCATAAGAACACCACAGCAGAATGGAGTGGTAGAAAGGAAGAACAGAGCAATTGTGGAAATGGCAAGAATTATGTTGATAGATAATGATGTCCCACAAAGATTTTGGAAGGAGGCCACACAGGTTGTAGTGTATATGCAAAACAGAACCTTGTTAAGGTCTAATTCTACCAAGACTCCATATGAATTATGGTATGGGCATAAAGCAACAGTGAAACACTTCAGAGTGTTTGGAAGCCCATGTTATGTCAAGAGGAAGGATCCTATCGGCAAGTTTGATAAGAAAGCCGATAAAGGGATGTTTTTGGGTTACTCTTACACCAGCAAAGCAAACAAGGTTTATAATTATAGGTTACAGAAGTTGGTTGAGAGTTGTGATGTGAAGGTTATGGAGATACAGAACTCAGAAGAGACCACAACAATAATGGTTGATGATCCACTGGGAGAAGTAGAGTCTACCGTGACCACTACCAATGAAGATAAGGAAGTGGCAGGCTTTGGCAGCGACAATGATTCAGAGTCAAAAGCTAATGATACAGAATCACAGCCAACTAGAAGAAAGAAGAGTTCAGCGAACTCTCAAGTGGTTAAAGCTGGAAGAGCACAAATCATTGGTGATGCCAATGCACCAGTGAGAACAAGAAGACAAATTCAAGCTACAGCTTTAATTTCACAAGTTAAGCCTACATCAGTTGAAAAGGCTCAAGATGATCCTTTTTGGATCAAGGCAATGGATGAGGAGCTCGACCAAATTGAGAAAAACAACACATGGGAGCTAGTGGATAGACCCAAGAACAAGAATGTGATTGGCTACAAATGGGTCTACAGAAACAAGATGAATGAAGATGGCAAAATCATTCGAAACAAAGCACGACTAGTTTGTAATGGCTATTCACAGGTGGAAGGAGTTGACTTTGATGAAACTTTTTCCCCTATTGCGAGGTTAGAAAGTGTTTGGATGTTTTTAGCAGTTGCTGCACATCTAAAATATAAGATTTTTCAAATGGATGTGAAGTCAGCCTTCTTGAGTGGAGATTTGGAAGAAGAAGTCTATATGGAATAGCCAGATGGTTTCATACTTGGAGATGATGAAACCAAGGTATGCAGGTTGAAGAAAGCTCCGTATAGCTTGAAACAAGCACCAAGAGCTTGGTATTCAAGGCTAGATAAGTATCTTTGAAGACTTCAGTTCAAGAAAGGAACAGTGGACAACAACTTGTATATCAGGAAGAGTGATAGAGGTCAGCTTGCAGTGGTTGTGTATGTAGATGAGATAATCTTTGCCAGTGACAGTGAAGATATGTGCAAAACGTTTTCAGAATTAATGCAGGCAGAATTTGATATGTCTATGATAGAAGAGCTATCATACTTTTTGGGTCTGCAAGTTGAACAGAGAAAGAATAGCATATTCTTATCACATGCAAAGTACATTCGCGACATGCTGATGAAGTTTGGAATGGTTGATTGTAAGCCCATTTCTACCCCTATGGAGGTAGGCTATCAGATTTCTAAGGATGAAGAGGGTCCAAGTGTGAAACAGAAGCTCTACAAGAGCATGATTGGTAGTTTATTATATTTGACAGCCACATGACCAGACATCATGCAAGCAGTTTGTCTTGTGGCAAGATATAAAGCTAATCCAAAAGAGTCACATATGACTGATGTGAAGAGAATTCTGAGATATGTGAAGGGCACCAATGATTATGGCCTTTGGTATTCAAAAAATATAGATTTAACGTTGGTTCCTTACAGTGATGCTGATTGGGCAGGTTGCAGAGATGATAGAAAGTCCACATCGGGTGGAGCATTCTTTTTGGGCAACAGATGTGTTTCCTGGCTTAGTAAGAAACAAGAGCGTGTGTCCTTGAGTACTACAGAGGCAGAATATATAGCAGCAGCTTCAGCATGCACTCAGGTGATCTGGATGAAGAGACAGCTCAGAGACTTGACTAGAGGAGTTGCAGGCATAACTGTGATAAAATGTGACAATCAAAGTGCCATAAATCTAAGTAAGAATAGTGTTCATCATTCTAGGTGTAAGCACATCGACATCAGGTATCATTTTCTGAGAGAAAAAGTGGAGAGGAAGATTGTTCAATTGGACTTTGTAGTCAGCAAGCAAGAAATAGCTGACATATTTACTAAGCCTTTGCCACGTGAATTGTTTGAGCAGCATTGAGCGAGTCTCAGTGTGTATCCCTTTCATTGAGGGAGTATCATTTACCCTGGATACCCTCCAGGTTCCTGTGAGAACCCCTAGTTCTTTCCAGTGGTATCTACTTTGCAGAGGATGTGTTGTGGTGAACCCTATTTCAATTCTTTGGAATTGTTGTCAAAGGGGGAGAGATGTCTTAGAAAGGGGGAGTTGACCTTCTATCAGGGGAGTTGTTTCCAGGGGGAGAACTAGCCTTTGATAGAGGAAGGTCTACAGCAAAGTAGAGTGCACGATTCAAGATTAATATGAGATGTCATATATAGGGGGAGTGTGTGTCTGGCTGCACACAGGAATTGTTTTTGCAAGAGCTGTAATATGATATTGAAGGGGATGTTTATGATCGCAGTTTATATTATGTAGTTCAATAGGCTCCAACAAAGTTGAACCCGTTATGTGTTTTTCAGTGGTTGGTTTTTTCTAGTGGCTCTAAGATACTCTGAGATAGTTAGCAATGGTGAAGTGAATGACAAAGTGGCGAGATGTCAAAGATGTCAAAGTGGAGAGACAAGTGGTTGCCAACAATTCCAAAGGGGGAGATTGTTATTCCCAATGTACGTTGTTGAGAGTTGGCATAGCTGATAGTGTTGTCATTGTTGTCAACCACAGTGGTGTCAGCCACAATCCTTGTTGTCAACCTTAAATGAAGATAGAGGTAGACATCCATTCAAGACCAAATTGCACCATAAGAAAGAAGAGGTTCAGAGAAGCAGATTTTATCGCCATTGAAGGCCAACATTCATATAGGAGGTCACACCTATATGACGTTACATATAAATAATATAACAGATATAACTCATATTCTGCCCTAGGACCCTAGGACAGAGGAGGATTTAGGAAGAACAGAACCCCTACCTTGAAAACGTCCTCCAGCTCTTGCTTCCACGCTAGACGTTGTCTTCCCCACGCACGACGCTCCGGCGGCAAGAAGCGGCTCTCCTTCCTTCCCTCTCTCTCTCTCTCTCTCTCTCTCTCTCTCTCTCTCTCTCTCTCTCTCTGCGACGGCTGAAAAGAACCCTAACCCTAGAACAAGGAGTCTCCTCATCCTTATATAGACCTCCCATTATCAAAACGACGTAGTTTTGATTAAGTGAAACCCATGATCAAAACGACGTAGTTTTGATTACACAAGCTACAACCTTTCCGCATCCATACACACCAAAATACTCACTATTCCAACCTGGTCCTTTGGAAAAAGATGATTAGAATAACAAAACCAAGGTAACCATGCAAAAATATGCCTGCACGCCAATTTGAACGCCAATTCCCCAATTGGCGTGCAGCTCCAAATGCACTCAAACTTTACTCCAAGTCTCCTTGCATCTTGTAGAGGCCTGAGAAGCAAAAATATGCTTGCACGTGAAATGGGTGAATTCACGTGCAGCTCCAAATGCTCTGAAATTTCTGTGGTAGATAGAGGACCTCATTCTAAGAAACTTTTGTTCTTGCACGCCAATTGTTTGAGGCCATCTACTAGGTCAAAAGTGAGCTCCAAGATCAGCCAAAACAGCTTAAAACCGCCTGTAAACGCATAGCATCTTCCTAGGGCATAAATGTACGCTATCGCTCGACACATGCACCTCTCAAAAGTCCCCTCTTGGGCTCATCTCTTACCTTAAACTTGTGTACCAACATCCAAGGTGTTTGTGGTTAACTCCTTACACACGGGTTACACACGGGTCATTACATCCTCTCCCCCTTAAGACTTTTCGTCCTCGAAAAGAAATGACATACGAGGAAAACAAACACAAGCTACCCATTTGCCACACGGCGAGCTACAACACCCAAATGGGTCATACACCGCACATTGTACACAATAGCACATAACATAGTGTCACCACAGTCCATAACCACATGCATCACAATCTATGGAAACACATCCACATGTCACAAATATCCATCACAAGCACATTTCATTAACACATTCAATATAAATTAAAGTCACAAGTCGAAAGGAAATACAAATACACCAGCCAACAGCCACCCCTCCACCCTTAAGATTGTTCGTCCTCGAACAACTCGGGGTTGCTCACGCATCATGGTTCCGCGTTTCCATATTTCCGCCATAGGACGTGTCGTCCGCGAAAAGACCATACACTTTCCATAATGCACATGCTGATGCACATCGTCCACAACCATTCACATACCCGCGAATGAAGATATCACACAATAACACACATGAAGGCACGTACCCACAGACCCAATACAACACAGCATGATAAGGAAACACATATTCTAATCTCACCAACAACCCTTGTTCTCCTCACCTAACACATGTCACAAGTATTCACGTCACGACGGTGTACGACGTATACGCCCATCCCCAACACGTACGTTTAACAAATCACATAAGTCACAGACCAACTCACATCATAAACACCACTACAAGGAACAAGGCATAAACAAAACACTACGACACGTTTAACGTTCCACTGCCCGATCGCCAATACCATACAAACGCAGCCATTGGGAGTTTCCTCACACCCGTCCCACCTTTAGTAGACCTTTCGTCCCCGAAAAAGGGAAACCAAATAGTAAACAACGCGATAAGATCAAAGCAACACATAAGGCAGTCATTACCACAAATGTTGGAGATGCCAACTCGGGGCACGATGGGACCAACACTCCACAACGTAAAATACCCAACAATTGGGATTTGAAGTCAACGCAGCCGCAGCCCATAGGTAGACCTCACCCTAACAGCAAGCACAATGAGGTCACAATGAAACACAAACAAATAGGATAGCATTATGCAAACCACAATCACATTCCCACACAGGGAGCTCATCTCAGCAGCACCATCATCATCTGCGAAAACCACCTCACTCAAGTAAGGAACATTGAAACCCCACCAACGCCAATGGGGACGCAGAACGGAATACAAGCCTAGACATAGAAACACGAGAATGGAGTGTGCCCTTAACCACTCGGTTGCAGTCACCCTGGCGCCCAACGAAGTCCAAGGATGCACTAAAAACAGTAAATGCAGCACCACACACACAACCATGGTAAGACCAAAACCCACTATCGGGCTATCACTAATCACCGACTTTGAGAAGCGACCTCCTTGATCACGGCCAAATAGAGATCTGCCAAGGTCCCACATTGCCTTCACAACTAAGGCTTACCGTACAGCCCAAGAGATGATGCCCGACCAAGTCGCGAGACGGACCACACGATAGGAATCCCTTGACGCCGAGTAGCCGTGAACAACATAGTCCCCCCCCCACACCGAAAACTCTCCTATCTCGCAACCTGACCACAATGGAATCCTCTATGTCACCACTCACAGGTCACAAGAAAATCCCTTGCCTCCAAGACATACTCCACCTCATGGCCCACCAACGCCGCTATATCAACTATCAACACACCCAGAAAAACACTCAAATGGACCAAGAAATACTCAGGCTCTAACCGCAGCTTAATATGGTCACTGCAATTCCTCCTGGGTAGGCACAAGAAACGAGGCATGCAAACTCCTTATTCGGGACATTCATGTAGCTCCCAAACACACCAACACTTTGATGGCGTGGACCATCTCACTTACCGCATCAAAACGCACACAAAAGACTTTCAAGAAGAACATATGTAGCATGAGGACCCCATGATAGCCGCAGGACACAAGTCTCCCCCAAAGGGGTAGCATTAATACCCCTCACAAGCAAAACTCACCTCGACTCCATTTAGTGAATCACAACGCATCAATACTTTCACACTTTAACTTAGCATGCCATCACATGTGACAAGGAATAACATCAACATTACACATAACACCCCTCTTCATCCCACACCGCACATAATATGTGCATGCATCACCTCTTACTCCTCTGCATATGAATGCCACGAGGCCCACACATAAGAACTTTGCTACTCCTTTAGCACATATGTAACACTCACAACAAAACAAAGCAACCACAACACACGAAATAAACTACCGTGTAGAACACATGTAAGAGAGGACATACTAGTCCCCACCTCCTCGCCTCTTTTAAGCCTATTACCCACACGACATGGATTAACGGAATGGTCCCACCACCAGGAGTACATCCTCAACCCCTCGGAAGGTGTCTCCCAATTATGAGGAAAAACCCAAACAAGGCCTGCCCAATCTCACTCGCTTGCCGCTTGACCGATTGGGTTCACTGGGCACGATCCTATAAACTCACTCGTAACCTAGTTCCAGGAACTCATCACCTTTTTTTATACATACGCAAACCCATTTCACCACATATCCTATGAACATTACCCAAGGTCTTTCACACACCACCAGCATGACATGTGGTCAATGTTTGGCCGCCCAAGAATTTGCAGCCATTTCCATAGGACACCCATAAGAATCTTAAAACCACATACCACTCTTGCCAATCAATTTAGATTTCAATGACTCAAGGGGTGGGTTATACTAGTGGCAATTTCCTCCCTCAACCTTGACACTTGGAAAGGTTACCAAAAGAACATCCTTCTTAAGTAAGACATCTACGAAACCTCTACTCACAAGAAAACACATTTCTATTACTCAAGGTTGCCACAGAGGGGTCACACACTACCCACAAGCCACTAACTCATGCCTCCAGCTTCCTAGGCTAGCTAGGCCAGGAGGTAATCTCACCTACGCTAGAGTATTAGGGGTAACACAAGAACATTTATTACTTTCCTCACACACGGGCGCCCAAAATTGACTACCACACAAAGATACAATTAACACTTTAGACCATATTAAAACCACCAACTCTTTCCAACAACTGTTTATAACCATTAGTAATTTATTAGTCTTTTGGTATCATATGTATATTTTTTATTTATTTTACTCATTTATTCTCCGGAGGTCCCAACTACGTCCATCCAAAATGGTAACTCAAACGACCTTCTAAGCCTCACCTAGCATAAAACAGTGGCTCAAGAGCCCACCCAAATAAAATATCCCTCTATCACAAGTGTCTTAATTAAATTGCTAGAAACGCAACAATCAAAGGTTCACCCGGCCTCACCTAATCCAGCACGAGACTCAACCGATCACTATCATTAAAGGAATATGATACCACCACTAAACAGCAATCTTAACACGCGAGAATCAAAATCGTACCCTTGACTAAGGAAAGTTCTGCCATGCTCTTCTCCTAGCCTCACTTGAATTTTGCTTTATTCCTAGCTCGTTGGGCCGTCTTCTAGCACCAAGACTTGCTTTACCAAAACAGGCTGTCTGGAGATGTCCTACTTTTCCATAGACGCGACACTAGTACTTCTTCCTGCCATACTCTTTTCCAATGTCCCGGTTGTCCACCGCAAGAACAACCCCTTTGGGAAACCGGTCTCTACCTCTTGAGCCCCTTTTCGCCGATCAGGACAACTATGCTTCAATTAATCTTCACCCAAGATCCCCCCCGATGATGTGGGTTGATAGCTCTCGACGTACCTCGCTCTTAATCGGTTGTCGAATCTCATCCTTCAACTCTTAAATTACCAGGCTTAAGATGCCAACCTCTGCCATGATTATATCATTACTTACATCCTGCAGCTCTCCCACTTGCCCGGCACTGGGGGGCGGGCTTCTTTGCTACCTCAATAGTCGTACCGGTCACAATTTTCGGAGACATTGGCTCCACGAAAAGGCAGCGCTCTAGGTTATCACTCAATAATCTCAATACCATTACCGGCTAGGCATTCGAACTATAACTAACCTCAAAACATGCATTATCACCACACAAATTCATGGATGCACATCACAAACTATACAAGTTCATACCCTTACAACAAGTTCACACCTTTACATTGCCCATATAATTCTATACTTAAGTGGATATCTCATCGTTTTGAACACAACATCGCTTCCTCCACACAACACCATACAAAGGCACATACTCAATCATTCACGGAACACCAACATTATTGTATTTTATTTTATTTTATTTTTGTTCGTTCACATTTCACAAGCTTCACGTTCACAAACGCTCGTTTCAATACCACAAATTCTTTTCCATGTTTTCATGCTCGAATCATCACAAAATTTCGAGTTGCACAATTGAAACTTTATCACGTTCAACCATTTATCCATACAATTACACACACCGCACACATTTTAGTTCTCATTAAACCACATTGCACAAACAGCAATTCCACAAGCACACACAGCTCAAGTTGTCATAAAATCGAGTTAATCGAGTTGCACGGTTCTCACCTTATCACATTATTCATATTTTTCTTTTATCACAATTATTTTTTTTTTCAGGTATCCACACCTTCACATACAACAACCAATGCAACTAGTGCCCTAATGCCAATGCATGCAAATCCTACCACAAGACCGGACTACCCCAAGTACACCTTGGAGGCTCCAAGAGGACCGTGTTGATCGGGCACGTCCCTCCAGGCTCCTCCAAAGGACCCAAGATAACCAAGTCCGCCCACTACCCTAGGCCAACTAGACCATGCTCGATACCATATTGTCACGCCCCGGATTTCCAACCCGAGGAAACCGGTACGTGACTCCCCATTCACCCACACGGAGGGCAATGGGGTTGGATTCCTGGATGCCACACAAGCAAGTCTAACAATTACAATAAATCAAATAAGCCACATCTTTATTTAATTCCAAAACATCAAAGGTTCACAAAACAACCAAGTCCCTGATTACCAGTTCAATCCCTTAGTACATTCCCCTCCCTGGGGTTACATAAATCATAAAAGTACATTACCGAAATGAACAATAAAGTGGAGAGGGTCTTCCACCTTGGTGTATCCACCTAACGCCCGTAAGTCCCTGGAAAACAAACAAACACGGTAGGAGGGGTGAGCAACCACAGGCAAGTAGGGATCATGTCTCCCCAACCCATCCCATGTTCCTAGCATCTACATGCCATGTGTACAAGTGCGGTGTCGTGATACAATAATTTCAACAAACATAATAACAACCACATCAACAATTTACAATCTTCCACCGCCACACAAGGCTAACACTTTAACCACAAGTGATTTAACCGCCTCTTCAGGCCAAGTTATTTAACCGCCTCTTCAGGCCAAGTGATTTAACCGCCTCTTCCAGGCCAAGTGATTTAACCGCCTCTTCAGGCCAAGTGATTTAACCGCCTCTTCAGGCCAAGTGATTTAACCGCCTCTTCAGGCCAGATACCACGATCAAGCACACAACACACATGGTCACTCAAGCATACAACCAAACACTTGGTGTGCACCCGTTCACAAGCGCACAAACCCAACCATTCAGGCCATAGAGCAAACATCCAGCATACATACATACACTAAACCACAAGTCCAGTCACACGGACATATTACCAAACACTTAATGGGCATATACACACAGCTAAGTTCACACAGGCATTTCATCAAACATGTAGCAGGCATGTCATACAGGCATTTTATCAAACACTTTTCATGCATCACACAAACACCGAAACACCAAAATCGCCATTGAAGGCCAACATTCATATAGGAGGTCACACCTATATGAAGTTACATATAAATAATATAACAGATATAACTCATATTCTGCCCTAGGACCCTAGGACAGAGGAGGATTTAGGAAGAACAGAACCCCTACCTTGAAAACGTCCTCCAGCTCTTGCTTCCACGCTAGACGTTGTCTTCCCCACGCACGACGCTCCGGCAGCAAGCCAACAGCTCTCCTTCCTTCCCTCTCTCTCTCTCTCTCTCTCTCTCTCTCTCTCTCTCTCTCTCTCTCTCTGCGACGGCTGAAAAGAACCCTAACCCTAGAACAAGGAGTCTCCTCATCCTTATATAGACCTCCCATTATCAAAACGACGTAGTTTTGATTAAGTGAAACCCATGATCAAAACGACGTAGTTTTGATTACACAAGCTACAACCTTTCCGCATCCATACACACCAAAATACTCACTATTCCAACCTGGTCCTTTGGAAAAAGATGATTAGAATAACAAAACCAAGGTAACCATGCAAAAATATGCCTGCACGCCAATTTGAACGCCAATTCCCCAATTGGCGTGCAGCTCCAAATGCACTCAAACTTTACTCCAAGTCTCCTTGCATCTTGTAGAGGCCTGAGAAGCAAAAATATGCTTGCACGTGAAATGGGTGAATTCACGTGCAGCTCCAAATGCTCTGAAATTTCTGTGGTAGATAGAGGACCTCATTCTAAGAAACTTTTGTTCTTGCACGCCAATTGTTTGAGGCCATCTACTAGGTCAAAAGTGAGCTCCAAGATCAGCCAAAAGCACTTAAAACCGCCTTAGAACGCATAGCATCTTCCTAGGGCATAAATGTACGCTATCGCTCGACACATGCACCTCTCAAAAGTCCCCTCTTGGGCTCATCTCTTACCTTAAACTTGTGTACCAACATCCAAGGTGTTTGTGGTTAACTCCTTACACACGGGTTACACACGGGTCATTACATATAATTGTAAAGCAATCCAGAGATTTTGAGCTACAAATGGTACCAAATTTTACCCATGGATAGAAGACTTCAAGATCTATACAAAAAGTTATAGTCCATATACATGTGAACGGCTGAGAGTTACTCCAGCCATGCACATATAATCATAGGACCTGTTGTACCCCATTTTGACCAGGTTAGATCGCAACCGTACTTGGCGAAGGACCACTAAGTGACAGAGGATGACATTCGGAGAATAACGCACTTGACCACGCTTGATTTCGAGGAGAAATGAAATGATTATGATAAAAACATCAAGTTGAATTGGACAACCGGTGGGCAGCCCGCTATTTTATTAATAACTTCCCCGATACTTGTCGTAATCCAACAAAGTCAATTGCATTAGTTAGATAACATCTTTATCTATCATCTCCAATTGGTTTGAGAATATTCCGGGTTGTATTCAATTAGTTATGATTTTTCAAAGTTGGCAACCAAACCTTGTGCAAATTTGGGGGAGACAGCTAGTGCGCAGCGCACTATTTTGCCAATAACTTTCTCAATACTCATTGGATCTGAACAAAGTCAATTGCATTAGTTAGATAACATCTTTATCTATCATCTCCAATTGGTTTGAAGGTAATCCGAGTTCTATGCAATTAACTATGAATTTTTGAATCGGACGGGCAGAATGCTCACTTTATCATGTACCTCTATGCGGTATTTCCCACTTTTCTCCTAAATGGATGATCCGTTTGGAGTGATTCCAATTTCAGGAGATAGATAACAGAATTTAGAGCAAAACAAGACCAATTTGGCCCTAATCCGAGTTCTGTGGAGAAAGTTATGAATTTTTGAAGTTGCCCCAAAAATCTGCCAATTTTTCACGAATTTTGGTTCTTCATATGCATGTTTGTCCCACATTGCCAGTTTTGCTTCTACTTCGCCCAGTATATATACAAAGGCACTCTCCTTACACAGCAAGTGATAACAAGAGAGGCCTAAGGAAGCCCAAGTAGAGGCGTCACGTGGCGACCGAGCCCACACATGGAAATTTTTGGGAAAACCCAAATCCGGTGGTCAAACTTGGTCAAATCCGGACTAAACCCAAATCCGGAGGTCAAACTTGGTCAAATCCGGACTAAGCCCAGATCCGGTGGTCAAACTTGGTCAACTGATGCGGAGTAAGGACTTACTGATCCGGACTAAGCCCAGATCCGGTGGTCAAACTTGGTCAACTGATGCGGAATAAGGACTTACTGATCCGGACTAAGCCCAGATCCGGTGGTCAAACTTGGTCAACTGATGCGGAGTAAGGACTTACAGATTCGGACTAAGCCCAAATCCGGTGGTCAAACTTGGTCAACTGATGCGGAGTAAGGACTTACTGATGCGGACTAAGGCCACTGATCCGGAATAAGCGCAGATCCGGAGGTCAAACTTGGTCAAATCCGAGCTAAACCTATTGATGCGGAATAAGCTCATTAGTGCGGAATAAGGACTTGTTAATACGGAATGAGGACCTATTGATGCGGAATAAGGGCACTGATCCGGAATAAGCCTAGATCCGGAGGTCAAACCTGGTCAATAATTTTGAAAAACTCCAAAATAGCTCCTCTACAGGTCTGGGAGTGACTCCAAAGCATCGAGACTCCGAAAATTCTTTTTAAGTGCATTAAATGCCAGCAGTGTCTCGGAACCCTCTTTTTAAGCGTGGGAATTGAGGAGTCTCCAAATATTACATTCAAATGTCTCGGAACTCCATTTTTGAGCATAGGGACGGAAGACCTCTGTAATTAAATGTCATTTTCCTCGGGACATCACAGTTGACCCTGGGGATTGCATAACCATTAATTCCCAACGGCTCCAATACATCCGGAAATGCATTCCGCCCTTACCCACCAAAGCGTCCAGGTACAACAGAGGATTAAATAATCTCAAACAATTTATTTATTTTCAGGCACTGGGACTCCTTTTTCAAAGCACGGAACCGTGAATTATTGTAAATCCGGGAACCGAGAATTCCATTTCCGAAGTCATTAATTCATTGGAACGATGTAGTTGACTCATGGGGACTGTAAGGCATCCAATAAATGCCGAGGCACGGGCTGTCTCCCCTGGGATTCCTATAAATAGACTGCCCCAAGAGGCAAGGGAGGGGCATGAATTATCAAGTATCAGAGGAGGTTATTCTGAGAGAGAGTTTTCTGACTAAATTTCCGAGAGATAAAAACCAGAGGGGGAGAGAGAGTATCCTGGGAATCACAAAGAGAGATATACTCATTTTCTAAGGGAAAAAGCACCCAGAATCACTGTTCGTCTTCACGGGGAGGAGCTGACACTGGAAAAATTCTTTTTCTAACCTTTGTGCTTTCAGGAAACTCTTTGAAGGCATTACTCGAAGGAAAAAGGGGCTCCCACCGCATCATTTTCTTTCCTCCAGGTTCTCTACTTTTATTTATTTTATTTTATTTTATTTTATTTTTTTTCTCATATTGTTTTCAAACATAAAACCCAAAAACCGCTCTTTTTTTTCCTTTTTTCCTCATCTCTAAAGTAGAAAAACGAAAATATAAAAAACAAACATCTTGCATCTCTTTTTTTTCTTCCTTTATTATTTTCAAAAAAAATAATAAAATGTAAAAAAAACAAAACTCAAATCTCTTCTAGAAAAATTCAAACAAGGCCTGGGCGGTCATGAGGGTTGAGCCCTAGATGCTCACATCCTAGTCCGCTTAGGCCAATATCAATTGTGGCGAGTATTTTCTTATTTGAATTCAAATTGCTTTTGTTTTCTTTTCTAAAAAAGGAAAATTACTTTTGTTTTCTTATAAAAAATGCAATCTTGTCACACACGGGCCTAGATCCCACATTCTTTTTCTAAAATTAGAATGTCCCTTTTTATTTATTTTATTAAAATCTTTTTCTTTGTTGTTTTAAGGCCTAGATCCTAAAATCTTTCTTTTTCTTAAAATTAAAAATAAAAAAACTCTTTTTTTAGAATAAATAATAGAGCAAGCAAACACCCATAGATCAAGACTAGGTACCAATTGTGGGCGTTGTGGGGGTGCAAGAATTTTTCTTCCTTCCCCACACGTAACCGACTCCCGAACCTAATTCTCTGGAACCGTAGACCTTTCTTTTTCTAGGTGCCCAATCACACCTTTAATTTGTTTGGTGGCGACTCTGTGTTTTTCTTTTCTTTAATGGTTTGTGTGAGCCTTGTGCAGGGATGACTCTAGGATCAATGGAATGAACTAGCATGGAGTCCTTTCACAAAAGCCAGTACTAGCCCGGAACACTCAGGCAATGTTGCCCATGTAATAGCCGGATATGGAAATTCTCCTATACAGGATTCCACAATCAAGACGGACAAGTATCAATTATTCATGACCCTACACAAGAATGGATTCATAGTGACCAAGGATGTGACTGATGCTAATAGGGGCAACAACTGGAGGAAGCGATGCCTCTATCACAAGACAGCTTATGGACACGACTTAGAGGAATGTGAAGAATTTCAAGAAGCAGTCCAAGAATTGCTAAACTCTAAGAGACTAGAAATTTCAAAGCTGGAGGTACATCGTGAGGTCTGTATGGCCTCCACTGATAGGTCACAGGTGGCACCCAAGCCTGGGGCACCGAAACCCCTAATTATCCAGTACACGGAGAAGCCGAAGGCTGACTCATTGATGCAAAAGGTCAAAACCCTTACTATTCAGGGGCCGTCGCCTTTCTCATACAAGGATGATAAAGCAGTCCCTTGGAACTATCACTGCAAGTCTGTCATTGCAGGGGTTCCTATAGAAGAGAAAAAGACAAGAAGTGGTCGTTCATACACACCGCAAGAAATCAACAAAGCTGATAAAGGCAAGGCCGTAGAGCAAGATATCATTCCAAAACCGATATCAGCTAACAAAAATACCTCTATCTCAGAGAAGGAGGTAACTGAGTTTCTGAAGCTGATTAAACAGAGTGAATACAACATCATTGATCAATTGAGTCGGCACCGGCTCGCATCTCATTATTATCTTTGCTTATGGATTCTACTCCACACCTGGGAAACCCTTATGAAGGTCTTGAGCAAAGCTTACGTTCCTCCATCCATTTCGTGGAGAACTTAGATGGGATTGCAAATAATATCGTGGCGAGTAACTTTCTCGGCTTCAGCGAAGAAGAGCTCCCTCAGAAGGTGTTGGGCACATCAAGGCTTTGCATATTTTCGTTAAATGCAAGGATCATATTATCTCACGTGTCTTGATTGATAATGGATCCTCTCTGAACATTATGCCAGCTCCCATTCTAAGGCAACTACCAATGGATCCGTCTTACATCCGCCCCACCAACATGATTGTCAGGGCTTTCGATGGGGAAAAGCGAGAAGTAGTGGGAACCCTAGATATACCACTACAAATCGGTCCAAGCACTTTCACTGTGGAGTTCCAAGTCATGGATATCGCTCCTTACTATAGTTGCTTACTGGGAAGGCCATGGATTCATGCAGCAGGGGCAATCCCCTCAACCCTCCATCAGAAGGTTAAATTTATTGTAGACGGGCAACTGATATGTGTGTCCGGGGAAGCAGAAATCCTCGTCACCAAACCTCTCTCTGTCCCTTACATTGAAAGCAGCAAAGATATCCCTGAATGTTCCTTCCGCTCATTCGAAGTTGTCAATGCAACCTACCTCCCGAATCCTACAATAGATCAGGATATTGGGACACGGCTACCAAAAACATCAAGGATGGTAGCGTCAGTCATGTTGAAGCTGGGCCACAAAGCAGGAAAAGGCCTGGGCTTGCAAGGACAAGGGATCAAAGAACCTGTTACGATTCGAAGCACAATTGGTAGATATGGGCTAGGCTACAAGCCTACTAAAGCTGACAGGCAATTAGAGACTGCAAGAAGAAGGGATAATCGATCAAGCAACCGGAGAAAAGAACCTTCCAAGAACAGAAGATGATTTTTCCACCGCTCGGAGCTACATTCAGGAGCGCGGGGTTCATAAACCAGAGAGAGGAGACAAGTGGCCGCTATAGGGGATGACAATGAAGAGGTGAAACTGGTTCGGGTTTGCCAAGGAGACCCAAGACAACAACCGGACAACCGGAAAAGCTTGGACCTCCCTATCATGTAAACGGTTCAAGGAACTCCGGGGACATTTTCAATGTTTTCTCTTTGTTGTTTTTTAATTCCGAGTTTCGTGTAAACTTATTTTTGAAAGTTTGAATAAAATGAAACTTTTTCAAAAACATCCTCTTGCATTTCATAGCATGTGCATTATCATATATGGTTGAGTAAGTCGGACTTTTTCAAACAGGTATGATAAATTCAAAGATATGGTAAGAAAAGAAGAAACGAGTTGCTTAAGACTTGACCATAATCCAAAGCTGGGAACAGTCATTAGTGTCCGAGATAGAGGAAGCTGGAACAAGTAGAAGATCCCTAGCTACCAGAAGACATCCAGCTCCTGCTAGAAAAAGAAGACCAGCCCACTATCCCTAGTGAAGACCCAGTCCACGATCGTAAACTTGAACACCGTGAGCCAAAAGAATTGAGATTGGGGTCTTTAATCCCCAACAATATCAAACATCAGCTACTTGATCTTCTCAAGTCCTACATTGATGTGTTCGCCTGGTCCTACAAAGATATGCCGGGATTGGATATAGATATAGTGCAACACCAGTTGCCCTTGAGACCTGAGTGTAAGCTTGTCCAAAGAAAAGCTAAGGAGGATGAGACCGGAGATGATACTAAAGATCAAGGAAGAAGTCAAAAAGCAATGGGATGCAGGGTTCCTTAGTGTGGCCCACTATCCAGAATGGGTGGCCAATATCGTACCGGCCCAAAGAAAGGGGGGGAAGGTCCGTATGTGTGTAGACTATCGCGACCTCAATAGGGCTAGTCCAAAAGATAACTTCCCACTACCTCACATTGACACTTTGGTAGACAACACGGCAAGACATACTATGTTTTCCTTCATGGATGGATTCTCCTGGCTATAACCAAATTCGGATGGATCCCGAACACAAGGAAAAGACTACATTTATCACTATATGGGGCACCTTTTGCTACAATGTCATGCCTTTCGGACTCAAAAATCTTTGGGGCAACTTATCAAAGAGCCATGGTAACACCTGTTCCATGACATGATGCACAAAGAAGTAGAGGTCTATGTCGATGATATGATCGCCAAATCAAAAGGAGACAAAGACCATGTCGAAGTGTTGCGTAAGCTCTTCGACAGACTACGAAAATATCAATTGAAGTTAAATCCAGCCAAATGTACCTTTGGGGCTACATCAGGCAAGCTATTGGGATTCATCGTCAGTCAACGGGGAATTGAAATTGATCCTGATAAAGTCCGGGCCATCCAAGATATGCCTGTGCCAAGAACTATCAAGGAAGTTAGAGGATTCCTCGGAAGACTCAACTACATCGCTCGGTTCATTTCACAACTCACTATGACTTGTGAACCCGTCTTCAAGGTGCTGCGCAAGAATAGCCCCGAAGTGTGGAACAAAGAATGTCAGGAGGCCTTTGATACAATTAAGCAGTATTTGATGAACCCTCCAATTTTGGTTCCCCCAGTATCTGGTCAACCTCTAATTTTGTACTTAACTGTCCGAGAAACCTCGATGGGTTGTGTACTGGGACAACATGATGCCTCAGGGAAGAAAGAGCAAATCATTTACTATCTGAGCAAGAAGTTTACACCTTGTGAGGAAAAGTACACTCCTCCTGGAAAAGACTTGTTGTGCCCTCACTTGGACAACACGAAGGTTAAGACAAGATACACTCTACCATACCACATGGCTCATCTCTAGACATGACCCGCTCAAATACCTATTGGAAAAGCCATCCATGACGGGAAGAATTGCTAAGTGGCAGCTACTCTTAGCAGAATATGACATTGTCTATGTGCCTCAAAAGGCCATCAAAGGAAGTGCCATAGCTGATTATCTAGCGGATCGAGCCTTGGAAGATTATGAGCCGGCAATCTCTATTTCCCGGATGAATTCATCAACACCATCCAAGAAAATGAAGAGTCAGACACATGGACCCTATGGTTTGATGGAGCATCAAGCTTATCAGGTCATGGCATCGGGGCAGTCCTAATTTCCCCATCCGAAGTACATTTTCCGATGGCCGCCAAGTTGACATTCCCTTGCACAAACAATATAGCAGAATATGAAGCTTGTGTAATGGGCCTCCAAGAGGCATTGAGTAAAGGAATCAGAAAGTTACAAGTATTCGGTGATTCAAGACTAGTCATTTATCAAGTTAGAAAGGAATGGGAAACTCGAAATCACAAGTTGATTCCTTACCGACAAATGATTTGTGAAATGGCTAACCTATTTGATGAAATCACATTTGAACACATGTCAAGAGAGCATAATCGAATTCCCGATGCTTTAGCAACTCTAGCCTCCCTCCTTCGATTGGACACGTGCTTCGAAATACCATGCTTTGACATCAATGTGAACAAGGAACCCATTTACAACATGGTAACCAATGTTGACACCGACAACAAGCCTTGGTATCAAGATATCAAACAAGACTGTCCCAAGACTCATATCCGGTAGGGGCCTCGAAGCGAGAAAAAAGAAACATCCGACGAGCAAGCATCAATTACTTCCTCGACGGTTCAATCTTATACGACGCAACCATAACCAAGTTTTTTTGCGGTGCTTAGACAAAGATGAAGCAGCTCGGGTCACCAATGAGGTTCACAACGGCGATCGCGGATCTCATGCAAATGGGCATACACTAACTAGGCAGATCATGAGGATGGGCTACTATTGGGTTACTATGGAAAAGGACTGCATCGAGCATGTGCGTAAATGTCTTAAATGCCAGGTTTATGGGGATCACATTCAAGCACCCCCATCCAAGTTACACGTGCTTACATCTCCGTGGCCATTTGCATTGTGGGGCATGGACGTCATTGGGCCCATATTTCCAAAAGCCTCCAATGGACATAGATTCATTCTTGTAGCCATCGACTATTTCACTAAGTGGGTCGAGGCAGCCTCCTACGTCCAAGTCACTCAGTCAGTAATCACTAAGTTTGTCCGCAACAACATCGTGTGCCGCTATGGGCTCCCAGAGCACATTATAACAGATAATGCTGCCAATTTGAATAGCCGGATGATGGACAATTTGTGTGAACAGTTCAAAATCCGACATCGCAACTCTACACCTTACCGTCCTCAAATGAACGGAGCGGTAGAAGCGGCAAACAAGAATATCAAGAACATTATCCGAAAAATGACTGAGACGTACAAAGATTGGAGCGAGAAACTCCCATATGCACTACATGCCTATAGAACCACAGTCCGGACTTCAACTGGGGCAACGCCATTTTCCTTAGTTTATGGCATGGAGGCTGTTTTACCGGTGGAAGTAGAAATCCCATCTCTGAGGGTGCTCATGGATACCAAGCTAGATGAAGCCGAATGGGTTAAGAACCGTTTCGAACAGTTGAACCTAATTGACGGGAAACGATTCACAGCAGTTTGCCGAGGTCAGCTTTATCAAAAGAGAATGATGGCTAGCTTCAACAAAAAGGTGCGACCAAGGGCATTTCAAGAAGGAGACCTGGTCCTGAAAAAGATACTACCAATACAGCATGATCACAGAGGCAAATGGACTCCAAATTATGAGGGGCCGTATGTTGTAAAAAGAGCATTCTCGGGTGGTGCACTCGTCCTCACCAAAATGGATGGAGAAGAACTCCCGAACCCTGTAAACAGTGATGCTGTAAAGAAATTTTATGTTTAATTTCCGTTCTTATACCAAAGTGGATTTAAAATTGTCATTTATTGAAAGAATTCTCCATGTTCTTAAACCTTTCATGTATCCTTATTTGCCAGTAAGGGAGCTTTTCCCTAAGAAAGAGAAAAAAAAGGGGAACACCAAAGGGCCAAAAAACAGAGCCTTCTCATCTTTCAAAAGAACTCCAAACAGTCATTCACTATTGAGTCCAAATCTCACGCTCATCATCTCCTTCATAAATGACAACAAAAAAATTCATTTTGGTACAAAGACAAGGAAGTCGCAGCTAAGAGCGGACTTGGTGAAAACCCGAAAGGGCGCTAAGGGTAAAATACAAAGCTCTGTGAAAAGAGAGAAGGATTAAAGGCGGACTTAATGAAAACCTGAAAAGGCACTAAGGGTAAAATACAAAGCCAAACAAAAGGACCAGGATCCAAAGCCACCTAAAGCAGCCTGATAGAATCTCAAGCACCTCAGAGGGATTGATCAGTTACTCCACATCAAAGGCTGGCCTATGAATAGAAGGATTGGTCATGTTTTGAGCACACTTTGATCAACTTTGTAAACCAATATCTTAAAAGATTATCATTCTGTTTTATAAAAGGAAGACTTGTTAAACTCTTATGATAATGCATGAGTCATGTTGTGTATGATGATGTACTTTTCTCAAAATTCTTTTTCAAAATTCCTTTTTTAAAAAAAAAAAATTCCCCAAGCAGAGTTTTCTTGAACATTCCATGCATGGGGATATCAACATGCAGAAAAGATGGAGCCCCGGTCTCTTGGAGCAAAGAGAGAACAAAAAGCACAAGTCATCCACTGGCCTCTTTCCCGACAGAGGAGAAGGATTCACAAACTTAATCATAAAGTCACATACATTCACGCATCTTCATGCATCATTAGCATATATCCTAGCATGTTTGTTCTTCTTACTCACAGGATTATCCGTATATCAGAATGGCATGAGGATTCATCTCATGATCTACCAACAGTTAAGCTTCAAAGACAGATGAGGACTCACCCTCAACAAACAGAATTCCCTTTCGAAATCAAGGAACTAAACTCGGCAGACCTAGATCGTAAGCCCAAGCATAACTCTTGAGTGGTAATCTCGTAGAGCGATCTCTTAGAGTGAACTCGTAGAGGGAGCCATGATAGAGTCACCTATCCATAGCCCAAGATGCTACCTCACTATCATTCGACCCAAGATGTCGTGTCATAGCCCAAGAAGCTATTCGGCCCAAGAAGCCACTCTCATAGCCCAAGAAGCTATTTGGCCCAAGAAGCCACCTTTATAGCCCGAGACGCTATTATTCGGCCCAAGAAGCAACCCTCATAGCCCAAGAAGCTAATCGACCCAAGATGTCACTCAAAATCGACCCAAGATGTCACTCATTTTCGACCCAAGATGTCGTATCATAGCCCAAGAAGCTATATGGCCCAAGAAGCCACTCTCATAGCCCAAGAAGCTATTTGGCCCAAGAAGCCACCTTTATAGCCCGAGACGCTATTATTCGGCCCAAGAAGCAACCCTCATAGCCCAAGAAGCTAACCGACCCAAGATGTCACTCATTTTCGACCCAAGATGTCGTATCATAGCCCAAGAAGCTATATGGCCCAAGAAGCCACTCTCATAGCCCAAGAAGCTATTTGGCCCAAGAAGCCACCTTTATAGCCCGAGACGCTATTATTCGGCCCAAGAAGCAACCCTCATAGCCCAAGAAGCTAACCGACCCAAGATATTACTCATTTTCGACCCAAGATGTCGTATCATAGCCCAAGAAGCTATTCGGCCCAAGAAGCCACCCTTATAGCCCAAGAAGCAAATCAACCTAAGATGTCATATCATAGCCCAAGAAGCTATTCGGCCCAAGAAGCCACCCTCATAACCAAAAATGCCGCCTCAATCTCATAGCAATGCCAAACTCCAAGGAGATCTAACCATTCAAAATGGGTATTTGGTTATCTTTGTACATCATTTGTATACAAACAATGCACAAAGAGGGGCAGCTGTTGTACCCCATTTTGACCAGGTTAGATCGCAACCGTACTTGGCGAAGGACCACTAAGTGACAGAGGATGACATTCGGAGAATAACGCACTTGACCACGCTTGATTCCGAGGAGAAATGAAATGATTATGATAAAAACATCAAGTTGAATTGGACAACCGGTGGGCCGCCCGCTATTTTATTAATAACTTCCCCGATACTTGTCGTAATCCAACAAAGTCAATTGCATTAGTTAGATAACATCTTTATCTATCATCTCCAATTGGTTTGAGAATATTCCGGGTTGTATTCAATTAGTTATGATTTTTCAAAGTTGGCAACCAAACCTTGTGCAAATTTGGGGGAGACAGCTAGTGCGCAGCGCACTATTTCGCCAATAACTTTCTCAATACTCATTGGATCTGAACAAAGTCAATTGCATTAGTTAGATAACATCTTTATCTATCATCTCCAATTGGTTTGAAGGTAATCCGAGTTCTATGCAATTAACTATGAATTTTTGAATCGGACGGGCAGAATGCTCACTTTATCATGTACCTCTATGCGGTATTTCCCACTTTTCTCCTAAATGGATGATCCGTTTGGAGTGATTCCAATTTCAGGAGATAGATAACAGAATTTAGAGCAAAACAAGACCAATTTGGCCCTAATCCGAGTTCTGTGGAGAAAGTTATGAATTTTTGAAGTTGCCCCAGAAATCTGCCAATTTTTCACGAATTTTGGTTCTTCATATGCATGTTTGTCCCACATTGCCAGTTTTGCTTCTACTTCGCCCAGTATATATACAAAGGCACTCTCCTTACACAACAAGTGATAACAAGAGAGGCCTAAGGAAGCCCAAGTAGAGGCGCCATGTGGCGACCGAGCCCACACATGGAAATTTTTGGGGAAACCCAAATCCGGTGGTCAAACTTGGTCAAATCCGGACTAAACCCAAATCCGGCGGTCAAACTTGGTCAAATCCGGACTAAGCCCAGATCCGGCGGTCAAACTTGGTCAAATCCGGACTAAGCCCAGATCCGGTGGTCAAACTTGGTCAACTGATGCGGAGTAAGGACTTACTGATCCGGACTAAGCCCAGATCCGGTGGTCAAACTTGGTCAACTGATGCGGAGTAAGGACTTACAGATCCGGACTAAGCCCAGATCTGGTGGTCAAACTTGGTCAACTGATGCGGAATAAGGACTTACTGATCCGGACTAAGCCCAGATCCGGTGGTCAAACTTGGTCAACTGATGCGGAGTAAGGACTTACTGATGCGGACTAAGGCCACTGATCCGGAATAAGCGCAGATTCGGAGGTCAAACTTGGTCAAATCCGAGCTAAACCTATTGATGCGGAATAAGCTCATTAGTGCGGAATAAGGACTTGTTAATACGGAATGAGGACCTATTGATGCGGAATAAGGGCACTGATCCGGAATAAGCCTAGATCCGGAGGTCAAACCTGGTCAATAATTTTGAAAAACTCCAAAATAGCTCCTCTACAGGTCTGGGAGTGACTCCAAAGCATCGGGACTCCGAAAATTCTTTTTAAGTGCATTAAATGCCAGCAGTGTCTCGGAACCCTCTTTTTAAGCGTGGGAATTGAGGAGTCTCCAAATATTACATTCAAATGTCTCGGAACTCCATTTTTGAGCATAGGGACGGAAGACCTCTCGTAATTAAATGTCATTTTCCTCGGGACATCACGGTTGACCCTGGGGATTGCATAACCAATAATTCCCAACGGCTCCAATACATCCGGAAATGCATTCCGCCCTTACCCACCAAAGCGTCCAGGTACAACAGAGGATTAAATAATCTCAAACAATTTATTTATTTTCGAGCACCTGGGACTCCTTTTTTCAAAGCACGGGAACTGTGAATTATTGTAAATCACTGGGAACCGAGAATTCCATTTCCGAAGTCATTAATTCATTGGAACGATGTAGTTGACTCATGGGGACTGTAAGGCATCCAATAAATGCCGAGGCACGGGCTGTCTCCCCTGGGATTCCTATAAATAGACTGCCCCAAGAGGCAAGGGAGGGGCATGAATTATCAAGTATCAGAGGAGGTTATTCCGAGAGAGAGCTTTCGACTAAATTTCCGAGAGATAAAAACCGAGGGAGAGAGAGAGTATCCTGGGAATCACAAAGAGAGATATACTCATTTTCTAAGGGAAAAAGCACCCGGAATCACCGTTCGTCTTCACGGGGAGGAGCCGACACTGGAAAAATTCTTTTTCTAACCTTTGTTCTTTCAGGAAACTCTTTGAAGGCATTACTCGAAGGAAAAAGGGGCTCCCACCTGCATCATTTTCTTTCCTCCAGGTTCTCTACTTTTATTTATTTTATTTTATTTTATTTTATTTTTTTCTGCGCTGTTTTCAAACATAAAACCCAAAAACTGCTCTTTTTTTCCTTTTTTTCCTCATCTCTCTAAAGTAGAAAAAACGAAAATATAAAAAACAAACATCTTGCATCTCTTTTTTTTTCTTCCTTTATTATTTTCAAAAAAAATAATAAAATGTAAAAAAACAAAACTCAAATCTCTTCTAGAAAAATTCAAACAAGGCCTGGGCGGTCATGAGGGTTAAGCCCTAGATGCTCACATCCTAGTCTGCTTGGGCCAATATCAATTGTGGCAGTATTTTCTTATTTGAATTCAAATTGCTTTTGTTTTCTTTTCTAAAAAAGGAAAATTACTTTTGTTTTCTTATAAAAATGCAATACTGTCACACGGGCCTAGATCCCACATTCTTTTTCTAAAATTAGAATGTCCCTTTTTATTTATTTTATTAAAATCTTTTTCTTTGTTGTTTTAAGGCCTAGATCCTAAAATCTTTCTTTTTCTTAAAATTAAAAATACAAAAACTCTTTTTTTAGAATAAATAATAGAGCAAGCAAACACCCATAGATCAAGACTAGGTACCAATTGTGGGCGTTGTGGGGGTGCAAGAATTTTTCTTCCTTCCCCACACGTAACCGACTCCCGAACCTAATTCTCTGGAACCGTAGACCTTTCTTTTTCTAGGTGCCCAATCACACCTTTAATTTGTTTGGTGGCGACTCTGTGTTTTTCTTTTCTTTAATGGTTTGTGTGAGCCTTGTGCAGGGATGACTCTAGGATCAATGGAATGAACTAGCATGGAGTCCTTTCACAAAAGCCAGTACTAGCCCGGTCAAAAACGGGTGATGACAGGACCGTGCAGACTTTTTGAGCTCTGATTTGTATGAAATTTTACCCATGGATAGATAACTTCAAGGTCTACAAGTTTGCTTTTGACTTCGAGCCGTTTTGAGCTCCGTACAGAAAGTTATGAGCCATATACATCTGCACGGTAGACATTACAACCAGACGTGCAGCTATTTTGAGCTCCAAATGGCACCAAATTTTACCAGTATATAGAGGGCTTCAATATCTACAACTTTGCTTTTGACCACAAGTGAATCCGAGCACTGTAGAAGAAGTTATGGACAATCTACTCACATGAGAAGTGCAAATATAATCATGGGGACGTGCAAACTTTTTTAGCTCCAAAATTCACCATATTTTACCGGTAGATAGAGGACTTCAATATCTACAACTTTACTTTTGACCTCAAGTGAATTTGAGCACTATAGAGGGAGTTATGGTCAAAATGCCAACATCAGCACATGCAGATCAGAGTTCACCAGATGAATGGATGAGATTTGTCAACTTAGGTGAGCTTGATCCAATGGCTAAGACAATTTCACTTAAATGAGATTGATCCAATGGCTGAGATAAAGTAAAGAAAGAGATCAATGGATAAGGCTTGACTGCTGCAATTAGGTTAACATCTTATTTGAGCTGGCTAATCCTATGGCTAATCCTATGGTTGGCCTATCCAAGGGCCAGAGTTTGATGAAGGAAGATGTAGGGTTTTTGGATTAAGAAACCAGGGTTGTGGCGGCTGTGTGATGTGTGAGGGAGAAGAGAGAACTGGAGAGGAAGAGAAGATCAGAGGAGACAGAGGAGTAGCTCTTGGCGTTTACAGAATCCATCTTGACAAGCTTGTTGACTGTGACATCAAAGAGAAGATCACGAACCAGTCCATTGATGTACTTTGATCAGAGAATAGTATAAAAACACTTCTGTGTGGGCTGGTACTGTTCTATGTGTATCTATTCTTATTATTATCATTGTAAAACCATAACCAGTGAGGTTATTGGTGATTATCATTGTTGTTGAAATTGGGTAGTGAACCCTAAAACTTGTAAGGTGGTGAACCTTGGATAGCAGTGTGCTATTTAGAATTGCTAGTGGAAATTCTGTGATCAGCTATTTGCTAGTGACGCCGTGGATGTAGCTCTACACATTGTAGGGTGAACCATGTAATTGCTGTGTTGTTATCTTTGTTGTTTTCTTTATTTGATATACAAACACAGAATTTGGTATAGTTTGAAGAGATTATCACGGGAAAAAGAAAACGGGTTAAAATTACATTGATACACTGATTCACCCCCCCCCCCCCCCTCTCAGTGCGTGTCTGGGAATTTCAGTTGTCAACAAAATGTGAAAGTGGGAGGACTCAGAGTCGAAGATCCGAACTAGGTTGGATAACTTCATAAAGTGATATCTTAGAGTAAGCTCGTAGAGGGAGTCTAACCATGTACTTGTGGAGTCGAAGATCCGAGTTGAAGATTCAAAAACTCGTAGACTCACAAGGTCGAAGATCAGATAACTCAAAGATATGCAGAGTCAAAGATCATCAGACCATCAGGCTCGAAGCATCATTGAAGGAACACAGGGTCGCAGACTCATAGATCCACAGGGTCAAAGATTCGAAGATCCAATGTGTAATCAGGTGAAGAGTAATGTCTCAGAAACTCAAAGACTTGCATGCTTAATGACCCATCGGGTGTAGAGTGGAAATGTTGTAGATTCAAAGCCTGTAGGGTCGAAGATTGGGAGACCCGTTGCCAAGAACAAAGACCCATTGATGTGAATAAATGATTAGCCAAGGTAGAATGCGCTTGTGACTGACTCGAAACTGGAGATTTGAAGACTCAAAGACTCGTAGAGTGAAAAGTCAATTAATCACTGATACCTAACTTCAAAACTAAAGAGCAGAAGAATTGGAAGATCAATTCCCAAGGCTCGAAGACTCAAACTTGAAGATTCAAAGGTGACGACTCGGAGGCAGTAGCATGTGTAGCTGGAGAAGTAACAATGAAGCTATGAGGCATATATCTTCGAGGCTGTGGCTAATTGAAATACCAAAACGTGCTAAAGGTCGTCGTTTAAGTAAGTTATCACTCAGGCAACGTTTTTGAGGCTGGCTTAACATGTGTCAACATTGAAGATTAGAAGGTGAAACATGATTAAAAATATTAGAGAATACAAGGAAGGTATCTAGAGCGATACAAAAGACGACGCAGAGTAGTTCGTTTGATATACATAGAGAGAGAGGAACATTGAAAGCAAGATAACAGTGAGTTAATCTGACTTCGTTTCTCATACATTCAATGAACAGATTGAGAGTTTAGCAAAGGGGTGGTTGAAGGTCAAGTAGTGCAAACGATTGAATATGCAGGAGCAGATTGCACTAGATAGTTTGTCACAGTGAGTGAGTACTGGAGTAATACTATTTTTGTATTGTATTTAAGAGAAAAGAGAGTTGATCATATTGTAACAAGGGTTAGACCCTACTGTATTGAAAGCATATAGTGGATTGAACTCGGTGTATGTACTCCCTCACCACCATGGAGTAAATCACATTAATCGAATCACGTAAACCTTGTGTCTTTGTTTTTTACTTCTCATACATACCTGCTGTTAATCTGATATTGCATAAGACACTGAAATACCACCCAAAGAAGAACCACATCTGCAGAATACCTTTGAGTATCATACTACTCTTAAAACTAAAGAAAATAGTTTTAAGTATACAGATTCACCTCCCTGTATGTATACATACACACATATACCCAGACGATCTTGCTTGGATCTTGTGAATATCAAAAACATAATAATCATCAGATATTGTAGATCTACTTTCTCTCGAAGATCTTCGTGGTCAAACTACTTCTGGAAGAAAATCCTCGGTTTGTGTAGGAACACCACTATTATTTAAGTTCTCTACTTGCATATTTCTATCATCTAATGAGGTCAATTCTATGAATCTATCAACTGTTGGTGGAATAGGCATGACAATAACTCCATTTTTGTGAATTTTGATATAGTATTTGGGGAATGAGCTATACATTTGCTACATCATGTTCTAAGAATTTAGCTGTTAATGATTCCATAATTCTGCTACCTCCAATATTACAACAGAAACAATACCCCTTCAAACTTTCTTGATATCTAATGAAATAACACCGAATTTTTTTGGGATCCATTTTCTTCTCTGAAGGATTAAATAACCTCACTTCTTCAGGACATCCCCAAACATAGAAATGATTAAGAGTAAGCTTTCTCCCAATCTAGTGCACAAAATGCATCTTTGGAACAGATTTACTAGGCACCCTATTAAGGATATACATAGCAATTTTCAAGGCTTCTCCGCACAAAAAAACCAGGCAAGTTGGAATTATTCATCATACTTCTAACCATATCTATGAGAGTACAATTCCGTCTTAATGCCACACCATTTCGTTCAAGACTATAAGGCATAGTATACTATAAAACAATTTCACAAATTTCTAAGAACTTTGCAAAAAAACCCATCTATTGGCTTGAATCACCATGTTTTCCAAAGTATTTATCACCTCTATCTGATCTCACAATCTTAATGGTCTTATCTAATTGGTTCTCCACCTCTAACTTAAATATCTTAAACTTCTCCAATGCATCAGATTTTTCTTTAATCAAGTAAACATATCCATAATGAGAATAGTAATCAATAAAGGTAACAAAATACTTATTTACACATAGTAGCTTGATACGGTCCACTTATATCCATATGAATGATCTCCGATGCCACAAAACTATGAATAATAGTTTTTTTTGGTTTTGGTAAGCTTTCCTCGAATACAATCAACACAAATATACTCATCATCAAAATCAATAGAAGGGAGTAAATTTTCTTTAACTAGTTGTTGTACTCGATCTTTCGAAATATGACCCAAACGTTTATGCCAAAGTATGAAAGACTTATCATTAAATTTGTCTCTCTTAGAAAATTTGAACCATCTAACACATTAATAGCAATTGTGTTGTTGTTCACACCTAAAGGAACGTAAAGAAGTAAATACAACAGATCAATGTACATGTTTATTTAATGAGCTCAAGCATCACAATATTTAACTAAAGAATTCATAATCTCCATTACAAACTCCCCTTTGGGTAGAGCAAGCAAGAAAATTATAAACCTTCCTTTGGGATATTTTAAAATTAATTAATTAATTAAAATATAATGACAAATCAATAAACTTATTATCTTTGGCCAAATAAGCTATCTAAATCATTATATTTCATATCTCACATGCCCACCATTTAATACATGTGTCATTATACTAGGATCACTATAAAGTGAAAATAAGCATAATACAATTTGTTATAAATACCTTATGTGGGCAAATATAATATACAATATATGAAATATTCATGTGTCACTATAAATGAATCACTTTGGTGATCAAACATCTACAATACAATATGAATTTTCAAAACATATCAACCTTGAGGGGAAAACCAACGTGTCACCAAGAAAGACCACTTTGGCAATCAAACATACATGGCATAATGTGATCTCACCTCACTTAAGCTCATTATATTTAAATTAAACATCATAACACATGTAATAGCTCAATAGCCCACGCCACAAATTTTAATTGCATCATCTTTATCAACTTTAACATCCGTTAGTGAATTTATGTTTATTATTATTATTATTATTCCAATGAGAATAAGAATATGATTTAACCGAAAAGAAATTAGAATAATAATGTTATATCACATTCGGTTAAACACAGGTACTTGAAAAAATCCATTTATGGGTTAAAACAAGCTTCATGACCTGTGACGGATTCAGGGGGGCTAGCTGGGGCCATGCCACCACCACCCCCCCCCCCCCAATAAATGTTTTTTTATATATAGTTATATTAAAATAATAATAAAAATATTTGTAGTAATATATATATAGTTATAGTTATATTTATGTGTGTATATATATAAATATAAATTTTAATTATAGCTACATATATAATAATTAGTAATATATATATATATATATATGAACTATCGATTTAAAATATTATCAATTTGGATCGATTTAGTTTATTAATTTTTGAATTCTTGAAAGTTGAAATGATATAAAATAAAAAAATAAATAGTATGTGTGCACATCAATACTAATATAATCGAATTTATAATTTTAAAAGTTTTAAAATTAGATAACATAGTTCTCAAACATAACACATCATGAATTAACAAACCATCTTAAATAAATAAATTTTAAAACATAAAAAAAATAAAAAATAAGTAAATGACAATATTATTTAGTTCGATTTGATTTTAACTGCGATTTTGAAATTCCAAAACAAATCAAACCTATAATATTATTCAATTTCACTTTGTTTGGTTTTGACGGTTTCATAAAATAAATTGGTGGTTTCGAGAGGTTGGTTTAGATTGGTTTTGGCGGTTAGTTTCACCTATAGCTAACTTAGATTATGCTAATCGTAGTTTTAGATAACAAATGTAGATTATACGGTTTGTATCTCGGGCCCCCCAAATTGAACTATCTGGATCCGTCCCTGTTCATGACAATGGTACTTGAAGTTTGATGAGGTAGGGACTTCTCTTGGCTTCAGAGAATCAATTTGACCAGTGTATCTATATGAAGGTTAGTGAGAGTAAAGTTATTATTTTGATACTTTATGTTAATGATATTCTATTGGCTAGTAATGATTTAGCACTGTTGAATAATACTAAGGATATACTATCACATTCTTTTGATATGAAAGATTTACAAAAAGCTAAATATATACTTGGCATAGAGATTCATAGAGATAGATCTCGTGGGATATTAGGTCTTTCTCAAAAATCTTATATCAATAAGATACTTTAAAGATTTTCTATGCAAGCAAAATTTGTGAGCATTTTCTTATTATAGTGATATGTCTCAAGCTATATAGTTGAAGAATTTTATATTAGGCTTGAAGATTGTTGACTCTATTGCAAGACCTCGTGTGATTTATTGTGATAATTGTGTTACAGTGTTCTTCTAAAAAAAATAATAAAAGCTTGAGTGGTTCTAAGCATCTAGAGATTATATATCTCACAGGTTGAGAGTTTGTGAAAAATGGAGATGTCATTATTGAACATATAAAGTTCATGCTTGCTGACCCACTGACTAAATGACTCCGACTAATACAGTTCAAGAATCATGTTTTTAATATAGGTCTTTTAGAAATTTTTGATGTTTTGCATTAGTGGGAGCTTATTTGTTACTTTTATGAATTTTTTGATTCTGTCATTTATGTTTTGAATGAGCTTTAAATGTATACTTCTATTTGATTTGAATATATATTTTGTTGAGCTCTTATCTTTAAAGTATACATGTGACAAATGAATGTATTTGTAAAGACCCGTATTTAGCTAGTTTTGAGAGATAGTCATTCTATGGGAATGTAACTATCTAGACAGTAATGTGGCCGTCAATGTGAGCATTTTGATAGTACTTGGGCCCAATTCAGGGTCGGGGCCCCGAGTGGCCCAATTTTTAACTTTCCCGGGAGTTATTGGTTGACTTTATTTTTGAGCGGCCATTTGAGTGTGATAATACCATAATAGTGTTGTGCTCATCATTTCGAGCATTTTGATAGTAATTTGACTCAATTTGGAGTTCGTGACCTTGAAGGTCAATTATTGCTGAGAGACCAATTATTGGCAGCAGTATAAATAATGAAGAAACTACCTTATCCTTTATTTTCTTGGTGTGTACGTGCTTGAGCGAGAGAGAGAGAGAGAGAGAGAGAGAGAGAGAGAGAGAGAAAGAGAGAGAGAGAGAGAGAGAGAGAAGGTGAGAGCTTGGAGGAGGAGCTTCAGCCTTGGTAATTTGGGGCGATTGGAGATTGTAGATCGTGAAGAATCATTCCAGGTAGGTGATTCTAACTCTCTACATGATTCACAGTAGGATTAGCATGTTTAACTTGGGTGGAATCATGGAATTTGAGGGTGAACCCTAAGATTTGGGGGAAAACCCAATTTTGGGTTACATCTTGTGATTTAAATGCATAACAGAGGTATTTCTGTTGATTTTATGAACTTTAGAGTTGTTTAAGATGTGTGTTAGTGAGTATATTGAAATAAATGTGTTTATGAGTGTTTGGGGTTGCTGGGTTGCCGTTCTAGATGAGAAAATTGGCAAAAACGACAGTGAACAGTATTTCAGAGTGAGTATTCTGGATTAGTGAACCGTGTTTCCGGGTTAGTGAACAGTGTTTCCGGGTTAGTGTTTTGGATTATTGAACAGTATTTCTAGGTGAGTATTTTCTGATGAGTGAATAGTGTTTCTAGGTGAGTTTTCCAGGATTAGTGAACAGTGTTTCTAGGTGAGTGTTCTGGATTACTGAACAGTGTTTTTGGATGAGTGAACAGTATTTCCGGGTTAGTGTTCCAGATAAGTGAACCGTGTTTCTGGGTGAGTGTTCCCGGATGAGTGAACAATATTCCCAAGTTAGTAAACAGTGTTTCTGGATGAGTACTCAGTGTTTCTAGAAGTGTTGTGACCCTCCCTTAGTGGTCACGTGGGCCTGTGAGGCTAGCCTGATAAGCTTGAGAGGCTACTATTGAGGGCCTGTGAGGCAAGATTTATATAGAGCCTAAGAGGTTCTTATGTCTAAGAGACACTATTGAGGCTGAGAGGTACTATGGTACTTGAGAGGCAATATTATTCCTGAAAGGCAATATTTGTGTGACCGGGGAGGTTTACTTTATATGTGAATAGGTGATTTCATGCTTGAGTTGGTGATGTATATGTAGCATTACACGAACACATGCCTACACTATTTTATGAGTTGGGATGGGTTAGGGAGACAGGATCCCTACTGAGCTGTGATGGCTCACCCTTCCTGTTGTGTTTGTTTTTGTTTGTTTCAGGTGCCTACAGGAGCTAGGAGATTCACCAGAGGTGAAGACCCCATGTGTGTTTGCTTGTTTTGTTGGGTTGTAATAATATTATGTAACCCCATTGGGGAAATGACATGTATGAATGTGTGTTTATATTGTAGATTGAAATGATTATTGTATTTGTATGATATATGTGTGATATAGTTCAGGGACGGCACCCGTGTTAAGGTCCCTTTTTCGGTGTTATCACCAATCCCTTCTCCCTTCGGGTGTGGGCATGAGGATTCACTAACCGATTTCTGTGGTCGGAAATCCAGGGCATGACAGATGGTATCAGAGCGTGGTCTAGTTGGCCTAGGGTAGTGGGGTGATTGCTTACTCTTTAATCCTTTTGAGGCGCTTGGAGGGACATGCCTGATCAATATGGTTCTTCTTGAGCCTTGGAGGTGTACTTGGGGTAGTTCAATCATGGAGATAGGAGTGTCATCACTGGTTTTCGTCCGGGCCCTTTTGGGGTGAGCTCAAACTAGACCAATGGTGAGAATTTTTAGAGTCGCCACCAGCTGTTTTTGGGGTACAGTTGGATACCCTCTACTTTGAGTAGTCTTAAGTGTGTGGTCTGCGTTATCAGAGGTGGGTTCGGGAGTTGGTTACGTGTAGGGAAGGATTAGCACCCCTACAGCGCCCTTTCGGTATCTAATTTAGGAGGAGGAGGTTTTATTTTATTTGTACTGCTGTGATTGGGTTAAATTTCCTAAAAAGTCTATGATTTTTATTTAACTAAGTTATTTGTCGAAGTTATGGTTAAGATTGATTTACCCTAGATTTCTAAAGGGAATCCTATAAGTTTTTTTGGTTTTTGTTTGAAGTGGGGAATGAGATCCTATGGGTTGGTTTTGGGTTTTTGGTTTTGCTTTGGAGAAATTGAAGTCCTAGAAAATGATTTTTATCTTTCCTTTTTTTGTTTTTGTTTTGTTTTGTTTTTTTTGTTTTTTTTTTTACATGTTTGTTTGTTTGTTTGTTTGTTTTTTTTGAAATTGAAATTGAAAATGCATATATCAAAAGAGATGTGGAGTGTGTGAGTGTGACATCCACAAAAATAAAATCACTCTCTTTTTCTTTTTCTTTTTCTTCATCCTTTCTCTTTGCTCTCTCTCTCTTTTCTTTTGTTGTTTTTTTTTTTGCACTTTACATATTACACATACACATAAGGAGAAATACAGGGAAAATACAATGGAAAGAGGTTGAAAAGCAATTACATCAAATATAGATAAACTAAAAAAACGAAAATTAGAAAAAAAAAAGAATGCTAAAACAAATACACCAAATATAAATACAAATCAGCTAAAAAAAGGAGTGAAAAGATAAGGGTTGAACCAACTTTCAATCTTCTGCTTGAGCTCCTACTGATGCTGATGATCACCACCTGTTTGGAACTAACAAGATTTGACAACAAGGTTTGTGAGGAGGGTTTTCTTGGTATTTGGAGATAGGAGGGCTGAAGTGGGCGTGAGAGAGAGGGGACTGGAAAAGGATTGGTGTCGTTGTATTTCTTGCTTGCTTTGAAACCGCAGAAAAAAGGGCTGAAATTGGGATTGTTTTTGTGTTTTTCTTTTGCTGGAGGAGAGGGAGCTGTAACGAGAAAGAGGGAATGAGGAGTTGGAGAGGATGGGTGATTTTGATTTTGGGATAGAGAGCGTGTTGGATGAAACGTTGGCAGCTGGGTTTGATGATTTTCTTTCTCTCTTTGAATTCTCGATTCTTCCCTCTGCTGAACTGTGTTTTTCTTTCTCTCTTTTCTGGGTTGGACTGATGGAGGGTTGACAGCCGGTTGGACTGATGGAGGACTGACGGATGGTTGGCAACTGTTTTTTTTTATGCAGGTTTTTTTTCTCTTTTTTTTTCAGAATTCTCTCTTTTTGATGCAGGGACGGGCAACCAATTTTTCCAAATTCTCTCCTCTTTTTTTTTCTCTCTCCTTTACGAGTTTTTTTTCAATCAGCCTCCTCTTTTTTTCACAGAATCCTCCTCTTTTCGATGCAAGGACGGGCAACTGCTTTTAAAGGATTGCAGAAAGTTTGTTTTGGCTGGACTGTCATAATTGCTGCATTATTTGATGCAGTATTTTAATTTGCAGGTTTGTATTTTGTCTGATGGACAGTGTGTGCGGGAGACAGGGCAACTCGTGATTGCTTTTTTTTAAGTTTGTATTTTAGCAGCACATGGGACTGACAGGTTGTTGAGTTATTCCTTGTCTGATGGTCAGCGCAAAAGAGAGTCCCGTGAAGCCAGCGAGAGGAATAAAAGGACACCCGTGAAAAAAAAAAAGAGTTGACGCGAGAAAGCCAGCGAGAAACGAATCAGCGAAGGCAGAAAGGGTCGGAGATTCGAAGTGTCGGCAGGTCGGAGTGTCGGCAGGTCGAAGTGTCGGCAGGGTCGAAGCTTCGGTGGGTCGAATTTCAGTGGGGCAAAAGTCAACGGTCAACGGGTCGAAGTGTCGGCAGGTCGAAGGTCAACGGGCCGAAAACTCAACGGTATTGCAGGTCAGGGTTCGAAGGTCGGAGTGTCGGCAGGGTCGGAGCTTCGAGGCTTCGAGGCTTCGGGGCCTCGGGGCTTCGAGGCTTCGAGCTTCGAGGCTTCGGGGCTTCGAGCTTCGGGCTTCGGGGCTTCGAGGCTTCGAGGCTTTGAGGCTTCGGGGCTTCGGGCTTCGGGCCTTCGAGGCTTCGAAGGTCAACGGGTCGCAGTGTCGGCAGGTCAACAGTCAATGGTCAACCCCGAAGTTTTTTTTTTAATTATCTTTTTACCCCCACCAAAAATGCAAAAATGGATGACCTTCCAGGGATTGTTTGGGGAGATCCATATTCGCCTACATAGGCATTTTGAAAAGTCTCGCATGATCACTTTTGCGGGCAGTTTGACCAGGGGCATTGACCGTCTTTTGGCACATTTTGACTTTTCCAACGAAAGTTGTTTTGGCCATAACTTCTTCATTTTAAGTCCGATTTGAGCTCGGTCAAGTGCGTTGGTCTCCATTTTTCATCCTCCATCACCTGGTGTTGGTCTTGGGGCGCTTCAAGGACTTGTAGCAAAAGTCATTAATTTTGAACTTCCCCATCCGTGTCAATTGTATCCATCTCGTGCCGATTAGGGTAAACCATTCCTTGGAAGTATGGGATCATTGTGGACCTGTTCAACAAGGTATATGGCATGGGCAGAAAGGTATATCAAATGGGGTTAGTATGTCCAACCCGGACAAAATGGGGTCCAACAAGGAGCATAGCGCATATGTGTGGATGTAAGGCACTAGTGTTGCATTGAGAATGTGAAACTGACTTGATGTGTTATATGTTATGATATGATTGTGTGAATTGTGTTTGTTGGTGTGAGCCTTAGATATGATTGACCCATATGATGGGGATGGAATAGAGATTGAACCCTTGTTTCTTTGTGTAGTGAAAATGCCTCCGACGAGAGTGCCGCATGCGTTTGGGGCAGTTGGTGATGAGTCTTCCACGCATGTGGGGCCGGATTCGGGGCAGTCCGCCGGGGGAAATGAGTTGTTAGCACAGCTTATGGCCCAAGTGGGGGGCGCTGAGGGAAAGTATGGGGGACGAGGTCCGGGAAGCGGTGCACCATGAGTTAGCGGCACAACAGGTGGTTCCACCACTACCCCGAGAGAAGGAGTCCCAGCATGAGGATAGGGTTTCGCGCGAGGCAGTAGCGACCCGACATGTTGATAAGGACGTGGTTACGAGGTTCCGAAAGGAACAACCAAGTAAGTTCCTGGGAGGAGGTCATCTAGTGGCCGCGGAGCACTAGCTGAGGCATATAGAGCACCTATTCTCCTTTCTCCTCCCACGGGAGGAGGATAAGGTGAGATTGGTAATCCGCCAGTTGGAGGGTGAGGCCCTAGAGTGGTGGCTTAGTGCTGCTGGGAGCCATGATGTGCAGGCAATGCTGTGGGACGAGTTCCTTTAGCTATTTCATGATAAGTTCTTCCCAAAGTCCGTGAGGTGGCAGAAGAGGGAAGAGTTTGCTAGTCTGAGGCAGGTGTCGAGGACAGTGCCTGAGTATGAGCGAGAGTTCAGAAACCTGAGTAGGTTTGGTACAGAGACCGTGGCGAGGGACGACCTGAACGCCCACAAGTTTACCTTGGGTCTTAGGCCTGCCCTCAAGCAGAGAGTTGAGATGTGATGGTCCCCTGGAGCCTAGAGGGGGGTGAATAAGCTCTTATCGAAACTCTTTCTAATCTCTTAAGATAACACACTTATCTAGTTAAGTGATAGAATCACTGCGGAAGATCACCAGATAATGGGAAGTATTTTGTTTTATTATCAAGAGATAATTACAACAAAATAGAAGCAAGACTCTCTTACACTCTATTTACAAAAGGATTCACATACTAGCCTAGATTATATCTTTGAGCTCTTGTGTATACACAGGGTTAATTCAGGCTCGTTCACACACCCACACAAATGTACAAGTATGAATATTTATACAAACATTCCTAAGAGACAACCTTGGAACTTGTAGTTCCGGAATGCGTTCAGCACTAACTATTCCTCGGTAATCTCTCTGCCTTGACTACTGCGGTTTGTGGAGCTCAAGATCTTGGGTTTGAAGAGTATAAGTGCCTTTATGAGTTCCCAAATATAATTAAGGTTGTGTCCACATATCCGGGTGATCCACGTGTAAGATTCTTCAGGTTCTCAACGAGTTTGTCTTACATCGGGACACCACGAGCTGATAACTTAAAATGCGGTAGTTTGAAGTAGCATCTTCTTGGTCCGGTGTAATTTTCCTTACTCCGTTGCTAATGAAGCTCGGAACCTTACTCCGTGTCAGTGGTTGCTTACTCTGTATCTATTTGGTACTGGAATCCTTAGTCCGTGTCAGCGCTTCCTTACTCCGTGTGAATGAGAAGGTCGGAGTGCTTATTCCGTATTAGCACTTCCTTATTCCGCATGTAAGTTCCTTACTCCGTATGAGTTTAAAGGATCGGATGGCTTACTCCGTACTAGCGCATCCTTACTCCGCATGAGTGAGTGGCCCAGATTCCTTACTCCGTATCTAGTTTCCTTACTCTGTGCAAATAAAGACTCGGGTCCTTATTCCGCATCAATACTTCCTTACTCCGTATGTATGAAAGACTTGGATGCCTTACTCCGTGTCTTCTTTACTTTAGTTCGCTTGAGGGGAAGACTTAACTTTTTAACTCCATGTCAAACCTTTTACTTCATGCGACCTTGTAGACCAAGACTCTTACTCCGCATCAGTTTGACTTAGTCCGTTTGAGGCATTAGGAACAGATTCCGTAATCCATAGCTTTTAAGTTCTTAGTCCGCACGAATGTTCCTTATTCCGTATGTATTGGTGACTTGGTTATTTACCAAGTGTTTGACGACACTCACTCTTGTCCGGATTGGATTATGTATCCTGTCCTTAGCTTTGCTCTCACGAGTGTATCTCCGGATTAATAACATATCTTCTGCAACAATCAAAGAAACACAAAAGATCTCAGATCAAATTACATAGAGCTTTATCAGCATTATCCAAATTCTGGGCTTGATCCAACAATCTCCCCCAATTATGGATATGCCCAAACCCTTTGTAATCTGATCTGGTAAGCAATGCAAAAAGATAACATACAGAATACGCATCATAACCAATTTCATTTATCAGCAACAGAATACAATTTAGCCTTTATACAAGATTTTCATTAAGGTACATAAGGCTTACTATACTTGAAGATCATAGTTCCTGCTTTCTCTCTAAGCTCCATTGTCTGCTTCATCGTATAAGTGGTGTGTTGGCTCCAAGATTTGTCCACAGTTAAGAATGACTTGATGAAGTAACAGACAAAGGCTCCGCAGCTATCTCCATCCGGCTGTTGTGGCACTTGCTTCTTGCCCCGGAATGTCGCCTTCAACTTCTCAATTGGACTCAAGTGTGTGATGCCCAACTCTTCATATAATCCAGCTTTCTTCACAACTTCAGTCAGCCTGAGACACAGTGGTTCCCATTGATTCTTTCTTACATAATGCTCCACAATCTGATGAGAATCAATCAGAATTATTTGTTTGGACTGAATCATGAAGACAGCCATCATGAAATGTGGTGACATGATCCGGTACGGAATGAGGATAGTTGAGAGAGTTTTCCATGGCTTGCTATCCTCAGCAGTTCCGTCGATGAAGGACTGAATGAGATCTACACTGGGAAGATAGCCTTCATTCCAAGACGGCAGAACTTCAAACAAGTGCCCATCCTTGTATAGAGATGGAAACGACCTCATCTCCATTTTAGCAGCCCTAGAGAAGTTGTCAATGTCTTCTGTTGTAAAGAGTCCTCTCTCCGAACAAAGGGTCTGAATGTCGGCCGGGGAGAAAGGGTACAGGTCAGAGAGACATCTTCTCTCAGCAGAAGACGCAGCATAGGACTTCATTGCCTTACGCACGCTTCCATCCGCATCAGAAGGGTCACACGCCGCGTATGATGGGAGGAAGGTGTCAGCTGCGGGTGAAGAGGATGGAGGAGGAGCTGCAGTCGAGGAGCTTGGCTGAGAGAAGTGGCTACGTTTGGGAATTTGAACACCCTGAAGCAATGAAGAGGCAGGCCGCTTCTCAGCACTAGTGGATGGTTGTGGTGTAGGAGGAGCAGAAGGATCAGATGACACTCTCTCCCCCGGTTTGGCAGATCACCGGGAAGCAAAGGGAGGTTGAGCCATCGTGTGCGCCAGGTCCGCGAAGGAGGTAGATAAGGAATGGACGGATGAGGCGATGAGATCCATCTTCTGTTCCATGGAAGTGGAGGAATCAGTGAGAGCGGAGAGGAGTTGGGCGCCAAGTGCATCAACCTTGGCGGCGATGGCGGATATTTGGGCGCTATGAGCTTGAGCGTGTCGGTCCAGCTGGGCGGAGAGCACAGCGTCGGAGTGGACTGTGCCAAAAGAAGCACGCCCAAGGACCAACTCCGGAGCTTTGGAGGACTCCCCCGCATGAACAGGAGCAGGAGTGCGCTGGGCAAAGGAGTCCGCAGGAGTATCAGCAGCAGCAGCAGAAGGGGCATCCGGAGCAGCTGACCCGCTTTGACCAGATAGGTCAAGCATGGGGATCGCAGTAGCAGGAGAAGAGGGGCCAGCCTTAGCAGGGGAAGGACTCCGTGTGGCATGGACTGGGCTGGAGGGGGTAGGGAACGGTACATCTGGAATGGAGGCCGGCGTAAGAAAGTCGTGGTCCAAGTTCCAGATGATCATGGTCTCCGGGGATTGAGTATGGCGCGTGTAAAACATCCGGAGATCAGTGTCAGGAATGGAGGCAGTGTGGGCAAGGCTGAAACGGAGCCATAGGTCCGTTAAGGTGTCGGCGGAGAGATGGTCAAGATAATCTCGGGGTTGAGGTAGGGGAGGCAAAGGAGCTTCCGGAGTAGATGCCGGGATATCAGAAGTGACGGCAGCAATAGCGGTATCAACCGCGGCAGCAATGGCAAAAGTGGAGGGAGTGGGGACATCCGCAGCAGAAGGGGCTGAGGAAACAGCTTTAGGGACGCTGCGCTAAGAGGGCCCCACAACCTCAGAAGGATCAGCACGGACGCTGTGCTGGGAAGCCCAAGAAACGGAGGGTGCAGCAACGGACCGAATCCGGGAGGACCGCTGAGCAGAGCTGACCTCTGGGGCATGGCTAGCAGAGGGGTCACCAACAGAACTGCCTTGTTGTTCCGCGGCAGGGAGGGGGCGAAGAGCTACAGAGGGACGACAGGCTGTCATGTTCCCATCAGGCATAAGATAGCAAAGGTAATAAGCCGGAGGGAATGAAATAGCATCAGAGCGGGCGAAATGGTCTGGATAAAGATGCCGGAAGACAATGCTGAGTATGCGCCCGAAAGAACGGTTCTTGGGTCCAGTCTGCAGCAATCGGAACAAAAATGTCCCCCAGTCCATTGGAAGACCTTCGAAAACGCCGTACATGGCCAGAAGAAGGACGTACGGAACGGAGTCCAGGGCGGATGTGCGAGCCAGTAAACATCGACTCAAGATGGTCGCCATACAGTGATAGCGACCTTGGAAGGACTTCACCTTGTATTCCTTGCCTTTGTAGGTGCAACCCATAGAAGCTCCCATGGGATTGGCATCGGGGCGCTGTGGTTCACCAGGGGGTAGATGGAGAGCAGTGCGGAGAACGGTGGGGGTAATGAGGATGGATTCACCGCGAACATAGGAGATGATGGAGTCGGTGGTACAGCGAATCCATTGGTAAAACTCGAGAATGTCGTCTATAAGCATATCGACAGGATTAGAGATCAGGTTGAGTAGGTGAGAGGCTTCTAGAAGAGGGCGAATATCGGAAAACCAGTCTGGAGGGTTGGAGACAGTGCTCCAATCAACCAGATGGCCGGGATTAACGCCGGAAAGAGAGGTTCTGGGTGCCATTGTAGATGAAAGTTGAAGGGCGAGAGGAAAGGTGAGGTCTTGGGGATTGAAGGAGTAACGAGAGGTTTAGGGATTTGAAAAGGGTAACGCTCGTGCTTCGCAGGAATGACCAGAATATATAAGACCGAGTCCGTAAATGTCAGCGGGTCTAGGAATTTGGCGAGTGAAACAGTGAACCGCTTGACAAGCTGATGTCATTAGTCTTGATATCGATGCGCCTCCGAATTAAAAGATGACGTGGAGGCGGCATGACCAAATAAGAGTAACAGCTGTTCGCCTTCCGGAGAAGTGTGTGCATCACGAGATATGCATTTAATGAATCATCATGATTCCTCCTCAAAAGCATGCGATATAAAAGAAGACATGGATTATCGCAATTTGACAGTGTTAGGAGTCCGGAGGAATGAACCGACAATCATCCGGAATCAACAATAGTCGAGTGAAGAGTATCCGGATGAAAAGTAGACCGTGTCCATAGTAACAAAGTGCAGGGAGAGAGAAGTAGATTTCTTTGCTGTCAATAAGTCGAAGAGAAGAGAAGTACCACAACACTTCAAATCCAAGACTATGGACTAGATTTACTGATAAGGTTGCAAAGAAAAACTGAACCCGTAGCTTAAAAAAATAAACTAAAAATACAAAAGCTGAACAGGCACGGATTAGTACGGATAGGAGAAAATAGTCAGTGAAGAGCTACATAATCCGAACTAAAGAGAAGTAGAACTCATGCATTACAAAGAATGAAATAGACATATACAGACGAGAGAATGATCAATGTGACTGAATCAGGACATATGTCAGATAATAAATACACAAGTTCATATAGGTCAACATAGCGAAACCGTCCTGTTGAACGACATAGCTAAGATTAATTAAAGATCATATGATTTGGCCAAATTAGGATTCATGAGTGAAAAATGAGGAAGTAGGCACAAGTCAAAAGTAAGCTTATTGGATCAAACCCAGAATTTGGATAATGCCGTTAAAGCCTTATGTAATTTGATCTGAGATCTTTTGTGTTTATTTGATCATTGCAGAAGGTATGTCACTAATCCAAAGATGCACTCGTGAGAGCAAAGCTAAGGACAGGATACATAATCCTGATCCGGACAAGAGTTAGTGTCGTCAAACACTTGGTAAATAACCAAGTAACAATAAGTGCGGAGTAAGGAAAATAAATGCGGAGTAAGGATAAGTGCGGAGTAAGGAAAATAAGTGCGGAGTAAGGAAAATAGATGCGGAGTAAGGAATCCGGACTTATTACTCGCCCGGAGTAAGGAACTTACATACGGAGTAAGGAACTTACATACGGAGTAAGGAACTTACACACGGAGTAAGGAACTTACACACGGAGTAAGGAACTTACATACGGAGTAAGGAACTTACATACGGAGTAAGGAACTTACATGCGGAGTAAGGAAGCGCTGACACGGACTAAGGATTCTAGTATCGAATAGATACGGAGTAAGCAACCACCGACACGGAGTAAGGTTCCGAGCTTCATTAACTACGGAGTAAGGAAAATTACACCTGGACCAAGAAGACACTTGCTCCAATGAAACCGCATTTAAAGTTATCAGCTCGTGCTGTCCCGATGTAAGAAGAATGCATTTAGAACAAGAAGAATCTTACACGTGGATCATCCGGATATGTGGACACAACCTTAATTGTATCTCGGAACTCACAAAGACACTTATACTCTTCAAATCCAAGATCTTGAGCTCCACAATCCGCAGCAGTCAAGGCAGATAGATTACCGAGGGATAGTTAGTGCGGAACGCATTCCGGAACTTCAAGTTCCAAGGTTGTCTCTTAGGAATGTTTTGTATAAATATTCATACTTATACTTCTTGTAAAGTGAGTGAGCTAGAGCGAAGAAGTGCAAAAATAGAAAAGGCACTTGGCTAGTGTGTGAATTCAAAGTTGTAAACAGAGTGTAAGAGAGTGTTTGCTTCTATTTTGTTGTAATCACTTTGTGATAATAAAACAAAATACTTCCACTATCCTGGTTATCTTCCGAGTGATATTATCACTTAAACTAGATAAGTCTTTGTGTCTTGAGAGAAAAGAAAGAGTTCGAATAAGAGCCTATTCACCCCCCCCCCTTTAGGCTCCAAGGGACCATCAAGTGGTATCGAGCAAGTTCTACTTCGTTCTAAGTAGAGATCCCACTCTTTCAATCTCGAAATGGCCGAAGAAAGCAGGATGCTTTTCAACACTCGCCTTAACTCCGGAGGTGCACAGGAGCCCATCCCGAATCGAAGCGGCAGTGAAAATGTCGATCCACCACAACGCTGCCGCCACCGCTTCTCAACCACGGAGTTCGGGTTTACTCTAACGAAACCGCCCAAATTCACACCTGAGCTTTTCTCCCAAGTGGAAAGCTCGCATGAAGATGTTTATGGTTTGCCATGATCATCTTATGTGGCCATGTCTTCATCAGGAGATTCCAATTCCGATGACTATCGGAGAACATGGCGTAAGGAGGCCAAAGACCGATCTTGAACTTACCAACGATGAAAGAGCCCGGCGGTGCGCTAGTGAAAAGGCTCGGCTTATGTTACATCGTCCTTGGATTCCGAAGCTTTCCACGGACGTCCAGGGCTGCACGACAAAGAAAAGCTGTTTGGGACAACCGACAATCCTCTATGAGGGGAGTCGGTCCCCAGATGCGAATGTGATCCGTACTCTCGGACGGAACTTTGAGAGTTTTAATCATAAACCGGGCGAATCACTTGAAAGCATCTATCGGAGATTCGGCAAGCTCATACTTGAACCGAAGACTGTCAATGAGCATTACTCTCAATCCCGGATCAATGACAAGTTCTTTCGCTCCTTGCCGGATCGCTACTACTCCAAACAACTCCAGATGCAATCGACAAAAAGCGCGGGATGTTCCCCTTGAAGAACTATATGGAGAGCTGCGGACTCACGAAGTCAGGTTTAAGTACTCGACGAGAGATGAAAAAATAGCTCGGAAAGAAAAGGGGGTAGCTCTCAAAGCTACCGAATGTCTAAACATACCGAGGAATGATGATACGGACGTATCCGACAATTCCGATTCGACGAGGAGGAGGAGATAGCCCTTCTTGTCAAATCCTTTGAGCGATTCCTACGGAAAAGCGAAAAGGGGTCGAAGACGCTCATCATCATCGTTCCAACGGAAGGAGCGACCCGAGTCCAGTTCCCAGGAATGTTTCAACTGTGGGAAAACCGGTCACCTGGGCCAAGGAATGCAGGTCCAAAGCAAAGGTGGCCGAGAAAAGTGACAAGGTAAATTCTCGCCGCTCCACCTCGGATAACAGCAAGAGCAAGAGAAAGGCGCTCGTGACAAAATACATGAGTGGCTCGGAAGAAGAGGAGGAATCCTCGGATGATGAGCCGACCATTAAGCCGAACGTCCGCCTCATGGCAAATACCGAGGTACCTTCTATCTTCGAGCTCCCTGAGTAAATTAGAATCTCTTACTATTGCATGTGATCATGAAAAGAATGAGAGACTAATAATAACTCAAATGTACAAAGATATGGAAAGTCGAATAAACGTCTCGAATTTACCATTAATAGACTCGAAAAGGACGTCGCCGACTTCGGGGGAAAGGAAGCTTGGTATCATGATCTAAGAGCTGAAAATCATCTCTTAAATACCAATCTCTCAGGCCTAAAAGTTATAGTTAAAAGACTCGAAAATGAATTGGAACAGGAAAAAGAAATAAATCGTAAGTGGCTAAAATCCGGGGAAATAGCCTCTACCTTTAGGACCGATCCTGACGACATTCGAGTCAAACCTGGTCTAGGTTCTGAACCATCAACCTCCATAGCTAAAGCCACCGAGTGTCCTCCGGATTTCACTCCTAAACTAACCAACTTATATCCTGTTAGTACATCTAAACCGTTGGATGGTTTCATTTCAGGTGGCACCATAGTTTATGATTGTGGAAATGAGATCATATCGCACTTCCCAAGCGGTAGCACCCGTAACTAAAGATGAAGGGAAGGCTCGCTGCAGTTAAAGCCAAAATCGTAGCACCCAAAAAGAAAGACAAGGCTAAGGCCGACGCATTTAGGGCCAAGAGCGCGTCACCCAAACGTAATGGATTAGGCCACGTGGAACAGTAGAAAATCAGAAAATCTAAGAGACCGTATCCCCTGTTTGTACTTCACATTATAGTGTCTGTTCCATCTTGTAGGAAATGGGTCATTATCACTATGAATGTTGGAGTCTATCCGATAGCTGGCTTTGTAATCAATTTCAATCAAATAAAGATCAGTTTTATAAAAGGGGTTCTTCGAGCAAAACAAAATCTAAATCTAAAAGGAGTGTCTCTCCCAAGAAATCCCAAATAAAAGAAGCTTTGAAACTAACAAGTTAATGTCAACTTGGAAAGCTAAGAGTCCTAACAAAATCAAATCCGTAAATGTTGACAATACTCTGCTCACTCTAACCGCCCGAAACAAGTTTGGGCACCAAAAGTGTAAATTGTTGTCTTTCAGGAGCATCTCTGGAATGAATTGCCGGATCACTTGAAGTTAAAGATAAATCAAAGCAAGTGGATCCTAGATAGTGGATGCTCCGGACATATGACGGGTGACCAGACTCTACTTGTAGAAGTTAATGATAAACAAGGTCCATCCGTCTCATATGGCGACAACAACAAAGGTAAGACCGTCGGGTATGGCACTTTAACTAACGGCCGTGTATCAATCACTAAAGTTGCACTAGTCGAAGGTTTAAAGCATAATTTGCTAAGTGTCAGTAAACTATGTGACAAAGGATTTCTTGTTTCCTTTTTGTCCAACACTCGTACAAGAAGAGAAAACTTATCCAGGAGATGTTAAGTTATCCGGATCAAGAGATGGGGACATATACTCGGTGGTCTTAAGAAATAATTCTTTTGACCTTGTATGTTTCCTCACGAAAGCAACGAGATGAAGATAGTTGGTTATGGCACAAGCGATGCGCACATTTGAACTTTAAGACTTTGTCTAAATTAGCATCACTTGATCTTGTCACCGGTCTACCCAAACTCAAGTTCTCCGAGAGACACTCTCTGTCGAGAATGCCAACTTGGTAAACAGACCAAACACGGCTTTAAGAGCAAATCGGTTAACTCAATAAGCTGTCCTCTGCAACTTCTTCATATGGACCTATGTGGTCCTATATCTGTTTCATCACTAGCTGGTGCGAGATATACCCTTGTGGTTATCGATGATTTCACCGAGATACACATGGGTGATGTTCCTGAAATCAAAGGATCAAACTTTTGAACATCTTGTAGATCTCTTCAACTGGATAAGCAACTCACAAGGACCGAGCATTAAATGCATCAGGAGTGATCATGGTACAGAATTTGATTTTTCCGAAATGAGATCATATTGTTCCGAACAGGGCATACAACATGACTTTTTCGCGCCCAGAACCCCACAACAAAATGGGGTAGCCGAGCGCAAGAATCGAACTTTAGTTGAAGCTGGTAGATCCATGTTAGCAGGGGCAATGCTTCCTCTCGCCTATGGGTCAAGTGTGTCCACCGCCCGCTATGTTCGTAACGGAACTCTAATAAATAAATCTACCATGAAAACACCCTATGAGATGTGGAGAGGTCGAAAACCTTCAATTTCACATTTCAGAGCCTTCGGATGTACTTGCTATATCCTGATCAATGGCAAAGAGACCCGGAATAAATTTGAACCAAAATCGATGATGGGATTTTTGTCGGGTACTCACTTCATAGCAAGGCTTATCGGGTCTTCAATAGAAAACTTTCTAAAGTTGAAGAATCTATCCATGTAACCTTTGATGAAGCTAATCTCGATTGGTCAAAAGTCGGTCCTTCAAATTCTAATCTGCAGTCATAAACGAAACGTCGATTACTCAAAGTTTATGAATATTCCTGCTACACATCCGGACCGGTATCCTGACCAACCACGTGGCATCCGCGAAACACAACGGAATTTTGTGGATGATGCTACGGATGACTCGGACTCCGGACTACCACTTAGCTCCGGACTACCACTTAGCTCCGGACTACCACTTAACTCCGGACTACCACTTAGCTCCGGACAAACTCCTGCAGATACACAAAATTCCGGAGCACCTTCAAGTCCGTCCGGACTAGTTAACACCGAAAGAAACAGTGTTGAAGAACCAATCGGTTCATCCGTACCTCTAAATACGGAAACATCTACTCCGGACGAAGCCCAACCAGTTGATACAACTGAACCACCCAACTGGAAGAGCTTCAAATTGTTCAAGGACAACCAACACACGCACGGAATTATAGATGGACTCGAAACCATCCCTCGGATCAAGTGATTGGTGATCCTACTGTTGGTGTAAGAACAAGAGCAGCCACCTCAAACATGAGTCTTCACTCATGCTTTCTATCTCAAATAGAACCAAAGGTGGTAGATGAAGCTCTTCAGGATTCAAACTGGATAAAGCCATGCAAGAAGAACTGAATCAATTTAAGAGAAATAATGTGTGGACCTTAGTACCAAGGCCTAAGTCTCAAGCAAGTCATTGGCGTTAAATGGGTGTTCCGGAACAAACTTGATACGGATGGAATAGTAATCCGGAACAAAGCGACTGGTAGCCAAAGGATATCGTCAAGAAGAGGGAATAGATTATGATGAAACCTTTGCTCCGGTCGCAAGACTTGAGGCAATCCGAATGTTTCTGGCGTATGCTTCATATGAAAACTTCATAGTTTATCAAATGGACGTCAAGAGCGCATTCCTGAATGGAGACCTTCAAGAGGAGGTGTATGTTGAACAACCTCCCGGCTTCATTGAACCTAAGGCAGGACATCTTGTCTACAAACTTCGGAAAGCTCTATATGGTTTGAAGCAAGCTCCCGAGCCTGGTACGACACCTGTCGAATTCCTACTTGCTCATAACTTCCAAAAAAGGGAAGATAGATACCACCCTATTTCTACGACAAGAGAAAGGACACACTCGATCGTACAAATATACGTGGACGATATCATTTTCGGATCAACAAATCCGAAGCTTTGTGAAGAGTTTGCTAAGTTGATGACAGGCAAGTTTGAAATGAGCATGATGGGAGAACTGTCCTACTTCCTTGGAATTGAAGTCAAACAATTAAAGGAAGGAATCTTTATCAATCAGGCTAAGTACACTCGCGATCTTATTAAGAAGTTTGGTATGGAAGGTTCATCTCCCGTCAAAACTCCAATGCCTGTCAGTGCCAAGTTAGATCCGGATATGGACGGCATATCAGGTAAATGTGACCGACTACGAGGGATGATCGGATCCTTGCTCTATCTTACAGCAAGTCGCCCGGACATTATGTTTGCAACTTGCATTTGTGCACGATATCAGGCGAATCCCAAGGAGTCACATATGCTTCATGTAAAACGGATCTTAAGGTATCTCAAAGGGACGATGAATTTGGGACTCGGTACTCAAAGGAGTCCAACTTCACCTTATCGGGGTACTCGATGCCGACTCTGGATGTCGCATCGACAGGAAAAGCACAAGCGGTACGTGTCGGTTTCTTGGAAATAGATTGATCTCATGGTTCGAAGAAGCAGAATTCCGTATCAACCTCTACTGCCGAGGCGGAATATATCGCTCTTGGAAGTTGCTTGCGCACGCCTACTTTGGATGCAAAGTCAACTTACCGACTACGGATTCAACATGTCCTCTATTCCACTTTACTCGTGACAACACTAGTGCAATTGCCATCAGCAACAATCCTGTCATGCATCCTAAGACGAAGCACATTGAGGTCAGGTATCACTTCATACGCGATCATGTTCTTAAAAAGCATATTTCATCTGGAACATGTTGCCACCGAAGATCAATTAGCAGACATATTTACAAAGCCCCTCCCTGATGCGAGGTTTTTCGAACTACTCTTCCAACTAGGTATGCTCGACTTCTCTGCATAGTTTCTCATTTAAATTTCACAACAAGATATTCTCTCACAAACCATGCATTGTATGTTTACCGAAAGTAGTAGAAAGACCGCATTGTTGATCATACTTACCGACTCCACGGTTCCATGTTTCGATGTTAATCTCAACCTCATTGTGGGAGGATGCTTGCGTTTCCCGACTGAAGTCGTTTAAAGCTAACTTAATTACAGTTTATATGATTTACCTCGATCGGATTCATGATCTTCATATCCATTAATCACCACATGATCAAAGCATGTTCATTTAGATTACTCCATTAACGTGCATAGTTGAAGGAGTGAAATGGGCTAGCTTGGAATGCCTGGTGGATGAATACACAAACGCATTCCGATCAGCTTCAAGTATAGTCTTCTAATAAGATAGACAGTCTTGAACTACAAATTGGAACGGTCAACCGAGAGGATTGCACAATCTACGGGGGAGAAAATGCTTTATATTTTATTCAAGAATACCCCCCGTATATGTCTCATGACCTTTTTCCTTGATCGTCTATCCGAGGGGGAGCTTTTCATTGAGAGGATTAAATGATCTACGGGGGAGCAGCAATGAACCCCTAATATGTCTCGGATTCTCCCTTCTCTACGCTATTACTTCCTGGATCTGATGGACATGCTTGTTTTAAATCGGAAAAGTGGCATGTGTGGATGTATGTTCTTCCTTCAACCATGCATTTTAATCGATTAATCATCTGCATTCTTTTGACATGTGTTCACCTTTTCATCTCACACTCATGAATCCTAATGAAGCCAAATCATTTGACCTTTAATTAATCTTAGCTACTAGTTGTTCAAGCAAGACGGTTTCGCTTATGTTGACCTATATGAACCTGTGTATTGCTATCTCGACATATGCCCTGACTCGGTAATATTGATCAAGTTCACATTGCGTACGTCTACTACATTCTTAGCCATGCATGAGTTCTGTTTCTTATTAGTTCGGATTATGTTGTTTTTCATTGATTATCTTCTCTAATCTATACTAATCTTTGCCTGTTAAGCTTTTGTATTTTCAGGATATTTTTATTTAGCTACAGGTTCAGATTTTCTTTGCAATTGTATTGATAAATCCAGTCCATAGTCTCGGATTTGAAGTGTTGTGGTACTTCTCTTCTCTTTGACTTATTGATCGCAAAGGAATCTACTCTACATTCTCACCAAACTCGTTTACGACGGACAAGGTCTATTATTCATCCGGATACTCTTTCACGAATATTATTAACTCCGGATGAGTGTCGGCTCTTTCCTCCTGGACTCGACTTTGTTCAATTGTGACAATCCACGTATACTCATATGTCGCATGCTTTTGAGGAGGAATAATGATGATTCATTAAATGCCTATCTCGGGTTACACACACACTTCTCTTGGATGGCAACCAGTTGTCATCGCTACTTGGTCATGCGGTCTCCACGACATCGTTTTATTCGGAGACGCCTCGATATCCAGTCAAATGACATCAGCATGTCGCGCGGGTCCCCACCTCACTCCCACATTCCTAGACCCGCTGACATTTGCGGACTTGGTCTTATATGTTCGGATCATTCCTGCGAAGCACGAGTATTGCTTATTTCAAATCCCTAACCCTCTCGTTGCTCCTTCTACTGTCAAGACCTCACCTTTCCTCTTTTCCTTCCCATCGAATCTGCAATGGCACCCAGAATCTTTCTTTCCGGCGTTAATCCTGGCCATCTAGTTGATTGGAATGCTGTTTCTAATCCTCCGGATTGGTTTCACCATCTTCGCCCTCTTCTTGAAGCCTCGCACATACTCAACCTGGTCTCCAATCCCATCGATCTTTTTATCGATGACATTCTTGAGTATTACCAACGGATTCGCTGCACTACCGATTCCATAACCTCTCATGTCCGCGGCGAATCCATCATCATCACTCCGGCTGTTCTCCGCGCTGCTCTCCACCTACCTCTTGGTGAACCACAGCGCCCAGATGCCGATCCGATGGCGGCTTCTATGGGGTGCACATCCAAAGGGAAGGAATACAAGGTGAAATCCTTCCAGGGTCGCTATCGATGTATGGCGACTATTCTAAGTCGATGCCTACTGGCTCGCACATCAGCCCTGGACTCCGTTCCGTACGATCTTCTACTGGCCATGTATGGCGTTTTTGAAGGTCTTCCGATGGATGGGGGATGTTCTTATTTCGTTTGCTACAGAATGGTCCCAAAAACCATTCCTATGGGCGCATCCTCAGCATTGTCTTCCGGCATCTTCGTCCGGACCATTTCGCCTAAGTTGATGCTGTCTCGTTTCCCTCGGCTCTTTATCTTCGTCACCTTACGCCGGACGGAAACATGACCGCTCGCCGACCCACGGTAGCTCTCCGCGCTCTGCCGCCTCGGAACAACAAGGCGGCTCTGTTGGTGACCCCTCCGACGCCCAAGCCCCCCGAGGTCGCTTCAGACACCGATCCTCCCGGATTCGGTCCGTAGCTGCGCCCTCCCACTCACGGGCCTCCCGCCCAAGCGTCCGTGCTGAACCGTCCGAGGTTGCGGGGCCCTCTCGGCGCGGTGCGTCGAGAGTCGTTTCCTCGGCCCCCTGCCGCCGATGTCCCCACTCCCTCCACATCCGCTATAGCCGCTGCGGTTGATACCGTTGTTGCCGCCGCCACCGCCGATGTCCCGGCCGCTTCTCCTGAAGCCCCCTTGCCTCCTCTACCTCAACCCCGAGATTACCTTGACCATCTCTCCGCCGTCACCTTAACGGACCTCTGGCTCCGTTTCGGCTTAGCCCACACCTCCTCCATTCCTGACAACGATCTCCGGGTGTTTTACACACGCAATACCCAATCCCCGGAGACTATGATCATCCGGAATCCGGACCACGGCTTTCTTACGCCGGCCGCCATTCCCGATGTGTCGTTCCCTACACCCCTCGAGCCCCGGCCCCTGCTACCCGAAGTCCTTCTCCTGCTAAGGCTGGGCCCTCTTCTCCTGCCGCCGCGATTCTCGTAGTTGACTTGTCCTGGTCAAAGCGGGTCTCTTGCTCCGGATGCCTCCAATGCTCCGGATGCCTCCGAAGCTCCGGATGCCTCGATGCTCCGGATGCTCCGCTTCTTCGCTGCTACTCCTGCGGACTCCTCCGCCCACCGCACTCCTGCTCCTGTTCATGCGGGGGAGTCCTCCAAAGCTCCAGAGTTAGCCCTTGGGCGTGCCTCTTTGGCACGGTCCACTCCGATGTTGTGCTTTCCGCTCGACTGGACCGCCATGCTCACGCTCAAAGCGCCCAAATTTCCGCCATCGCCGCCAAAGTTGATGCCCTCGGCGCCCAACTACTCTCCGCCCTCACCGACTCCTCCACTTCCATTGAGCGAGAAAATGGATCTTGTCGCCACCTCCGTTCATTCACTATCTACTTCCTTCGCGGATCCGGCGCATACGATGGCTCGTCCTCCCGTTGCTTCCCGGCGATCCGCCAAACCGGGGGAGAAAGTGTCATCTCGATCCATCTACTCCTTCGCCCCACAACCATCTTCCCGGACCGAGAAGCGACCTGCCACTTCGGTGCTTCAGGGAGTTCAAATTCCCAAACGAAGCCGCTTCTCTCAACCTAGCTCCTCTATCGCACCTCCAGCTCCTCCTCCATCCTCTTCATCCAGCCTGGTACCTTCCTCCCATCCTATGCGGAGTTTGACCCGTCCGATGTGGATGGAAGCTTGCGCAAGGCAATGAAGGCCTATCTGCGTCGTCGCCGAGAGACGATGTCTTTTCGAAATGTATCCTTTCTCTCCGTCCGACATTCGGACTCTTTGTTCGGAGAAAGGACTCTTTACTACGAAGACATTGATAACTTCTCGAGAGTCGCTAAAATGGAGATGAGGCTCGTTTCCATCTCTTTACGAAGATGGGCACTTGTTTGAAGTTCTTGCCATGTTGGAATGAGGGCTATCTTCCCAGGTGTGGAGTTAATTCAGACTTACATCGACGGAACCGCTGAAGATAGCAAGCCATGGAAAACTCTCTCAACCATCCTCATTCCGTACCGGATCATGTCGCCACACTTCATGATGGCCGTCTTCATGATTCAATCCAAGCGAGATGATTCTCATTGATTCTCATCAGATTGTGGAGCACTTCGTTAGGAAGAATCAATGGGAACCTCTGTGTCTCGGACTAACCGAAGCCGTGAAGAAAGCCGGACTATATGAAGAGTTGGGTATCACACCCCTGCGCTCTACCGAGAAACTCAAGGCGACATTCCGGGGCAAGAAGCAAGTGCCACAACAAATGGATGGAGATAGGCTGCGGAGCCTTTGTTTGTCATTTCATCAAATCGTTCTTAATCGTGGACAAACATTGGAGCCAACACTCCACCTTTACGATGCAGCAGACAATGGAGCTAAGAGAGAAGGCAAGCAACTATGATCTTCAAGTATAGTAAGCCTTATGTACCTTAGTGAAAAATCAGTATTAAGGCTGATTTGTATTTAGTTGCTGATCAATGAAATTGGTTGTGGTGTATATTCGTATGATATTCGTTTGCATCGCTTACTAGATCAGATTACAAAGGGTTTAGGCATATCCATAATTGGGGGAGATTGTTGGATCAAACCCCGAATTTGGATAATGCCGTTAAAGCCTTATGTAATTTGATCTGAGATCTTTTGTGTTTATTTGATCATTGCGAAGGTATGTCACTAATCCAAAGATGCACTCGTGAGAGCAAAGCTAAGGACAGGATACATAATCCTGATCCGGACAAGAGTTAGTGTCGTCAAACACTTGGTAAATAACCAAGTAACAATAAGTGCGGAGTAAGGAAAATAAATGCGGAGTAAGGATAAGTGCGGAGTAAGGAAAATAAGTGCGGAGTAAGGAAAATAGATGCGGAGTAAGGAATCCGGACTTATTACTCGCCCGGAGTAAGGAACTTACATACGGAGTAAGGAACTTACACACGGAGTAAGGAACTTACACACGGAGTAAGGAACTTACATACGGAGTAAGGAACTTACATACGGAGTAAGGAACTTACATGCGGAGTAAGGAAGCGCTGACACGGACTAAGGATTCTAGTACCGAATAGATACGGAGTAAGCAACCACCGACACGGAGTAAGGTTCCGAGCTTCATTAACTACGGAGTAAGGAAAATTACACCGGACCAAGAAGACACTGCTCCAATGAAACCGCATTTAAAGTTATCGGCTCGTGCTGTCCCGATGTAAGAAGAATGCATTTAGAACAAGAAGAATCTTACACGTGGATCATCCGGATATGTGGACACAACCTTAATTGTATCTCGGAACTCACAAAGACACTTATACTCTTCAAATCCAAGATCTTGAGCTCCACAATCCGCAGCAGTCAAGGCAGATAGATTACCGAGGGATAGTTAGTGCGGAACGCATTCCGGAACTTCAAGTTCCAAGGTTGTCTCTTAGGAATGTTTTGTATAAATATTCATACTTATACTTCTTGTAAAGTGAGTGAGCTAGAGCGAAGAAGTGCAAAAATAGAAAAGGCACTTGGCTAGTGTGTGAATTCAAAGTTGTAAACAGAGTGTAAGAGAGTGTTTGCTTCTATTTTGTTGTAATCACTTTGTGATAATAAAACAAAATACTTCCACTATCTGGTTATCTTCCGCAGTGATATTATCACTTAAACTAGATAAGTCTTTGTGTCTTGAGAGAAAAGAAAGAGTTCGAATAAGAGCCTATTCACCCCCCCTTTAGGCTCCAAGGGACCATCAAAGCTGTTGTTTACCCGATTAAAATGCATGGTTGAAGAAAAAAAATACATCCAAGCATGCCACTATTCTGTTCCAAAACCGCATGTCCAGTCAGATCCGGAAGTAAAGGTTTAGAGGAGAGAGTATCCGAAACATATTAGGGGGTCATTACTGAGGTAATAGATGAAGCTTAAGCTCCCTCGTAGATCAATTGATCCTCTCAATGAAAGGCTCCGCCTCAAATAGACAGCCAGGAAAAAGGTCATAAGACATATACGGGGGGTATTACTCGAATAATTTATAAAGCATTTTCTCCCCCGTAGATTATGCAATGCTCTCGGTAGACCTTTCCGGCTTATAGAAATTCAGCACTGTCTATCTTTTTAGGAAACTATACTTTAGAAGCTGATCAGACTGCGATTGAGTATTCATCCACCAGGCATTCCAAGCTAACCCATTTCATTTCTTCAACTATACATGTTAATAGAGTAATCTAAATGAATAGGCTTTTGTCATGTGGTGATCAGTGGAAATTAAGATTATGAAACCAGAATAAGGTTAATCATATAAACTTTAATCATGTTTGCTTAAACGACTTCAGTCGGGAAACGCAAGCATCCTCCCATTATGAAGTTGATATTAATATCAGAAGCATGAAGCCGTTAATCAGTAAGTATGATCAGCATTAAAATCAATATGTATCTTCTATTTTCACTAAAAGCACAATGCATGTTCTGATAGTAAGTATACTGTTGGGTAATTTAAATGTGAAACTATGCAGAAAAGTCAAGCATACCTAATCGGATGAGTAGTTCAGAGAATCTTGCATCAGGTAGGGGCTTTGTAAGTATGTCTACCGTTGATCTTCAGTAGCAACATGTTCCAAGGAAATGTGATTTTTGAGAACATGGTCGCGTATGAAGTGATACCTGACCTCAATATGCTTTGTCTTAGGGTGCATGACAGGATTGTTGCTGATAGCAATTGCACTAGTGTTGTCGCAGTAGAGTGGAATAGATGACATGTTGAAACCATAGTCAGTAAGTTGACTTTGCATCCAGGAGTAGGCGTGCACAAGAACTTCCAGCAGCTATATATTCCGCCTCAGCAGTAGAGGTTGATACGGAATTTTGCTTCTTACTGAACCATGAAATTAATCTATTTCCAAGAAACTGACACGTACCACTTGTGCTCTTCCGGTCAACGCGACATCCAGTGAAGTCGGCATCAGAGTATCCGGATAAGGTGAAGTTGGACTCCTTTGGGTACCAGAGTCCCAAATTCATCGTTCCCTTGAGATACCTTAATATCCGTTTAACATGAAGCATATGTGACTCCTTGGGATTCGCCTAATATCGTGCACAGATGCAAGTTGCAAACATAATGTCTGGGCGATTTGCTGTAAGATACAGCAAGGATCCTATCATCCCTCTGTAGTCAGTCACATTTACTGATATGCCGTCCACATCAGGTTCTAACTTGGCACTGACAGGCATGGGAGTTTTGACGGGAGATGAACCTTCCATACCAAACTTCTTAATAAGATCGTGAGTGTACTTAGCTTGATTAATGAAGATTCCTTCCTTCAATTGTTTAACTTCTATTCCGAGGAAGTAGGACAGTTCTCCCATCATGCTCATCTCAAACTTGCCTGTCATCAACTTAGCAAACTCTTCACAAAGCTTCGGATTCGTTGATCCGAAAATGATATCATCCACGTATATCTGTACGATTAGAGTGTGTCCTTTCTCTTTTCGTAGAAATAAGGTGGTGTTTATCTTCCCTTTTTGGAAGTTGTGAGCAAGTAGGAATTCTGACAGTGTGTCGTACCAGGCTCTTGGAGCGTGCTTCAAAACATATAAAGCTTTCCGAAGTTTGTAGACTAGATGTCCCGCTTTAGGTTCAATGAAACCGGGAGGTTGTTCTACGTAAACCTCCTCTTGAAGATCTCCATTCAGGAATGCGCTCTTGACGTCCATTTGATAAACTATGAAGTTTTCATATGAAGCATACGCCAGAAACATTCGGATTGCCTCAAGTCCTGCTACTGGAGCAAAGGTCTCATCATAGTCTATTCCTTCTTCTTGACGATATCCTTTGGCTACCAGTCTGGCTTTGTTTCGGATTACTATTCCATCCGTATCAAGCTTGTTCCGGAACACTCATTTAACTCCAATAACTTGCTGAGACTTAGGTCTTGGTACTAAAGTCCACACATTATTTCTCTTAAATTGATTCAGCTCTTCTTGCATTGCTTCTATCCAATTCGAATCCTGAAGAGCTTCATCTGCCACCTTTGGTTCTATTTAAAATAGAAAACACGAGTAAAGACTCATGTTGGAGGTGGCTGCTCTTGTTCTTACACCAACAGTAGGATCACCAATCACTTGATCTGAGGGATGGTTTCGGGTCCATTTGTAATTCTGTGCATGTGATGGATGATCTTGAATAATTTGAAGCTCTGCCAGATGAGGTGGTTCAGGTGTATCTGCTGGTTGAGCTTCGTCCGGACTAGATGTTTCCGTATTAGAAGGTACGGTAAAACTAGGTAGTTCTTCAACACTGTTTCTTTCAGTGTTAACTGGTCCGGACGGACTTGAAGGTGCTCCGGGATTTTGGGTATCCGTAGGAGTATGTCCGGAGCTTAATGGTAGTCTTGAGTCCGAGTCATCCGTAGCATCATCCATATAATTTCTTTGTGCCTCACTGATGCCACGTGGTTGGTCAGAATGTGTAACAGGAACATTCATAAACTTCGAATAATCGATGTTGCTGTCCAAGACCTGCACATTAGAACTTGAAGAAGCAACTTTTAACCAATCAAGATTAGCTTCATCAAAAGTCACATGGATAGATTCTTCAACTTTAAAAAGTTTTCTATTGAAGACCCGATAAGCCTTGCTATGTAATGAGTACCCGACAAAAATCCCATCATCAGATTTTGGTTCAAATTTATTCCGGGTCTCTTTGCCATTTATCAATATGTAGCAAGTACACCCAAAAGCTCTGAAATGTGAAATTGAAGGTTTTCATCCTCTCCACATCTCATAGGGTGTTTTCATGGTAGATTTATTTATTAGAATTCTGTTCTGAACATAGCAGGCAGTGGACACATCTTCAGCCCCTAGACTTAGAGGAAGCGTTGCCCCTGCTAACATAGATCTACCAGCCTCAACTAAGGTACGATTCTTGCGCTCAGCTACCCCATTTTGTTGTAGAGTTCTGGGCGCAAAGAAGTCATGCTATATGCCCTATTCAGAACAATTTGATCTCATTTCTGAAAAATCAAATTTTGTACCATGCTCACTCCTGATGCACTTTATGCTCAGTCCTTGTGAGTTGCTTATCCAGTTGAAAAGATCTACAAGATGCTCAAAAGTTTGATCCTTTGATTTCAGGAACATCACCCATGTGTATCTGGTGAAATCATCGATAACCACAAGGGTATATCTCGCACCTGACCAGGTGCGGAACAGAAATAGGACCACAGAGGTCCATATGAAGAAGTTGTAGAGGAGCAGTTATTGAATTAACTGATTTGCTCTTAAAGCTATGTTTGGTCTGTTTGCCCAGTTGGCATTCTCGACAGAGAGTGTCTCTGGAGAATTTGAGTTTAGGTAGACCAGTGACAAGATCAAGTGACGCTAATTTAGACAATGTCTTAAAGTTTAAATGTGCGCATCGCTTGTGCCATAACCAACTATCTTCATCTGAAGCTTTAGTGAGGAAGCATAGAGGGTCAGAAAAATTATTTCTTAAGACCACTCAGTATATGTCCCCATCTCTTGATCCGGATAACTTAACATCTCCGGATAAGTTTTCTCTTACTATACAGGTGTTGGACATAAAAGAAACAGTAAATCCTTTGTCGCAAAAATTACTGACACTTAGCACATTATGCTTTAAACCTTCGACTAGTGCAACTCTAGTGATTGATACACAGCCGTTAGTTAAAGTGCCATACCCGACAGTCTTACCTTTGCTGTTGTCACCATATGAAACAGATGGACCTCGTTTTTCATTAACTTCTACAAGCAGAGTCTCATCGCCCGTCATATGTCCGGAGCATCCACTATCGAGGATCCACTTGCTTTGATTGATCTTTAACTTCAAGTGATCCGGCAATGCATTCCAGAGATGCTCCTGAAAGATAACAGTTTACACTTTTGGTGCCCAAACTTGTTTCGGATTTGATTTTGCTAGGACTTTTAGCTCTCCAAGTTGACTTTAACTTGTTAGTTTCAGCTGCCTCTTTTATTTGGGTTTTCTTGGGAGAGACACTCCTTTGTGGTTTAACTCCTTTCTTTTTGGGTGCTACAGTTTTTGCTTTAACTGCAGCAGCCTTCCCTTCATCATTAGTTACGGGTGCTACTGCTTCGGGAAATGCAGTAATAGCCTCAACTCCACAGTCATAAACTATGGTGCCACCTAAAATGAAACCATCCAACGGTTTAGATGTACTAACAGGATATAAGTTGGTTAGTTTTGGAGTGAAATCCGGAGGACACTCAGTACCTTGAGCATTGGAGGTTGATGATTCGGAGCCTAGGCCAGGTTTGACTCGAATATTATCCGGATCAGTCCTAAATGTAGAGGCTATTTCCCCGGATTTAAGCCACTTACGATTTATTTCCCTTTCCTGTTCAAGTTCATTCTCGAGTCTTTTTACTATAACTTTTAGGCCTGAAAGATTGGTATTTAGCAGATGATTTTCAGCTCTTAGATCGTGATACCAAGCTTCTTTTCCTCTGAAGTCAGCTATGTCCTTTTCAAGTCTAGTAATAGTAAATTCAAGACGTTTATTCTGACTTTCCATATCTTTGTACATTTGAGTAATTATTAGTCTCTCATTTTTTTCATGATCACATACAGTAGTAAGAGATTCTAATTTACTCATGAGCTCAGAGATAGAAGGTACCTCAGTATTTGACATGAGGCAGACGTTCGGCTTAGGAGTTGGCTCATCATCCGAGGATTCCTCCTCTTCTTCCGAGCCATTGATGTACTTTGTCACGAACGCCTTCCTCTTGTTCTTGCTGTTGTCTGAGGTGGTACGTCGAGGAGTAACCTTGTCACTTTTCTCTGCCGTCTTAGATTTGGATCTGCATTCCTTAGCCCAGTGACCGGGTTTCCCACAATTAAAGCATTCTTGGGAGCTCGACTCCGATCGTTCCTTCCTTCTGGATGATGAGGAGCCTCTTCTGAATCCTTTTCTACTTTTCCGAAGGAATCGTTCAAAGGATTTGACAAGAAGAGCTATTTCCTCTTCTGCGTCTGAGTCAGAATTCTCTGACTCATCCGTATCATCCTCTTGATGATTACTGGAGCATTCCGTAGCTTTGAGAGCTACCCCTTTTTCTTTCCGAGCTATCTTCTCATCACGGTCAGTGTATCTGAATTTGACCTCATGAGTCTGAAGCTCTCCATATATTTCCTCAAGGGTAGTAAACGGCCAGTTTTTGTCAGCTTGCATCTGGAGCTGCTTGGAGTAGTAGCGATCCGGCAAGGATCGAAAGAACTTGTCATTGATTTGAGACTAAGTGTAGTGCTCATTGACAGTTTTTAGCTCTAGAATGAGCTTGCCGAATCTCCGATAGATGCTTTCAAGGGATTCGCTAGGTTTGTGATTGAAACTCTCAAAATTCTGTCTGAGAGCACATATCACATTTTGCATCTGGGACTGAATCCCCTCATAGAGGATTGTCAGTTTATCCCAGATAGCTTTTGGTGACGTGCAGCCCTGGAAGTCCGTGAAAGCCTCGGAATCCAAAGACGATGTAACATAAGCCAGAGCCTTTTCACTAGCGCACTGCCAGGCTCTTTCATCGTTGGTAAGTTCGGCATCCGTCTATGGCCTCCTAACTCCATGTTCTCTAATAATCATCGGAATTGGAATCTCCTGATGAAGACATGGCCACATGAGATGATCATGGCATACTATAAACATCTTCATGCGAGCTTTCCACTGGGAGAAAAGCTCAGGTGTGAATTTGGGCGGTTCTGTCAGGGTAAAACCAGAACTCCGTGGTAGAGGAGCGGCGGCAGCAGCAGGTTGAGGTGGGTCGACGTTTTCACTGCTGCTTCGATTCGGGATGGGCTCTTGTGCACCTCCGGAGTTAAGGCGAGTGTTGAATAGCATACTGCTTTCTTCAGCCATTGCTTAGAGTAAAAGAGTGGGATCTCTACTTTTGAACAAATAGACTTGCTTTGATACCACTTGATGGTCCCTTGGAGCCTAGAGGGGGGTGAATAGGCTCTTATCGAAACTCTTTCTAATCTCTTAAGACAACACACTTATCTAGTTAAGTGATAGAATCACTGCAGAAGATAACCAGATAGTGGAAGTATTTTGTTTTATTATCAAGAGATAATTACAACAAAATAGAAGCAAGACTCTCTTACACTCTATTTACAAAAGGATTCACACACTAGCCTAGATTATATCTTTGAGCTCTTGTGCATACACAGGGTTAATTCAGGCTCGTTCGCACACCCACACAAATGTACAAGTATGAATATTTATACAAACATTCCTAAGAGACAACCTTGGAACTTGTAGTTCCGGAATGCGTTCAGCACTAACTATTCCTCGGTAATCTCTCTGCCTTGACTGCTGCGGTTTGTGGAGCTCAAGATCTTGGGTTTGAAGAGTATAAGTGCCTTTGTGAGTTCCCAAATATAATTAAAGTTGTGTCCACATATCCGGGTGATCCACGTGTAAGATTCTTCAGGTTCTCAATGAGTTTGTCTTACATAAGGACACCATGAGCTGATAACTTAAAATGTGGTAGTTTGAAGTAGCATCTTCTTGGTCCGGTGTAATTTTCCTTACTCCGTTGCTAATGAAGCTCGGAACCTTACTCCGTGTCAGTGGTTGCTTACTCCGTATCTATTTGGTACTGGAATCCTTAGTCCGTGTCAGCGCTTCCTTACTCCGTGTGAATGAGAAGGTCGGAGTGCTTATTCCGTATTAGCGCTTCCTTATTCCGCATGTAAGTTCCTTACTCCGTATGTAAATTCCTTACTTCGTATGTAAGTTCCTTACTCCGTATGAGTTTAAAGGATCGGATGGCTTACTCCGTACTAGCACATCCTTACTCCGCATGAGTGAGTGGCCCAGATTCCTTACTCCGCATCTAGTTTCCTTACTCCGTGCGAATAAAGACTCAGGTCCTTATTCCGCATCAATACTTCCTTACTCCGTATGTATGAAAGACTCGGATGCCTTACTTCGTGTCTTCTTTACTTTAGTTCGCTTGAGGGGAAGACCTAACTTTTTAACTCCATGTCAAACCTTTTACTTCATGCGACCTTGTAGACCAAGACTCTTACTCCGCATCAGTTTGACTTAGTCCGTTTGAGGCATTAGGAACAGATTCCGTAATCCATAGCTTTTAAGTTCTTAGTTCGCACGAATGTTCCTTATTCCGTATGTATTGGTGACTTGGTTATTTACCAAGTGTTTGACGACAGTCACTCTTGTCCAGATCAGGATTATGTATCCTGTCCTTAGCTTTGCTCTCACGAGTGTATCTCTGGATTAATAACATATCTTCTACAACGATCAAAGAAACACAAAAGATCTCAGATCAAATTACATAGGGCTTTATCAGCGTTATCCAAATTCTAGGCTTGATCCAACAAGATGTTCCATCTGAGGACATATTCAGAGGCAATTGAGACAGCCCGTATTATTGAGAAGGGTCTCGACGAGGGAAGATAGGCTTATCAGGGACAACAGCTCCAGAGTGGATCTGATTCCAAGAGGCCCAGGACAAAGTCACGGGGCAGTGGTTTTGTGCATGCTAGGAGTCAGGCTTCAGTGGTGCCAGTGAGGTCCCACCTTAGTGGGAGATAGGGGGTTCAACTGGTGGTCCACATGGTGGCTGTTTGTGTTGTGGGGATCCAGGACACTAGAAACGGGAGTGTCCCTGAAAACATTTGACATGCCGCACTTGTGGTCGAGAGGGACATATTAGCAAAGTGTGCTGTAGCAGAGGTAGTGCTGGCGGTGCTAGTGGGACAGAGTGTCAAGGGTGACACCCAGTTCCGAGCTCCAGCTGAGAGGTCAGTTCATCCATGGCAGAGCAGTCAAGTAGGATATAGCCAGTCTAGACCTCAGTGTAGGCCAGAGAGACAGCCATAGGGAGGTAGAGCGGCCCAGAGTAGGAACCATCTAGAGGATAGAGGACAGAGGAGCGAGGCTACTGGCAGTGCAGTCAGGGCAGAGTGTTTGCCTTGGCCACAACGCCATTGGAGGGGCAAAGCTTCCATTTCCACCCGCGGAGGGCGGGGTAGGACCATCTGTTGCACGAGGTACCTTTCTGATTTCTCGTACGATAGTATCTGTTTTATTTGATACTGGTGCATCATGTTCCTTTGTTGCTGAGTCGGTAATGGATATCCTGGGCTTAGAGAGTGGTGAGGTAGAGAAACCTCTGTTTGTTGAGTCACCGGTCGGTGGCAGATTTGAGGTGCGACAGGTATGTCGCGACTGTTTTCTCACCGTGGATGATGTGGAGTTGTCTTTTGATTTTTATGTGATGCCTTTGAGGGCATTTGATTTGATTTTGGGCATGGATTGGTTGATAGCCTTCCAAGCTACTATTGATTGTTATAGACGGCGTGTGTCTTTCGTGACACCGACAGGGATTCCTTGCACCTTATTGGATGAGTGGGATCGCGAGGCAAGTCGAGCTGGACTGATGGTAGAGCAGTAGGGCGCCATTACCCATAGATTGGCAGCACTTACATTCGCCGAGGGGAATGTAGGGAAGAGAGTATGGCCAGTGGTCGTGGACCAATTCCAGGACGTGTTTCTAGGGGAGCTGTGGAGTCTACCACTTGAGAGGGGCATAGAGTTTTGCATTGAGCTGCTACTGGGGGTAGGGCCTATCTCGCAGGTGGCCTATCGGATGGGGCCTGTGGAGTTGAGAGAGCTGCAGAAACAGCTAGAGGAGCTGGAGGGCAAGAAATTTATTCGGCCGAGTACTTCGCCTTGGGGTGTTCCAGTGCTTTTTGCTAAGAAAGCAGATGTGACGTTGCAGTTGTGCATCGATTACAGAAAACTGAAGCAAGTAATGGTGAAGAACAAATACCCATTGCCTCGGATAAATGATTTTTTTGATCAGTTGAGCGGAGCTCAGTGGTTTTCAAAGATAGATTTGAGATTAGGGTATCATCAGTTGAGGGTTAGGAGGGAGGATATCCCCAAGATCGCTTTTCGATGCAGGTAGGTGATGCCTTTTGGGCTCATGAATGTGACCATCATAAATTATGTCTGAAGGTTTTGCAGCAAGTGCACTGGTCAAGTAATAAAATGGAGTATTAAGACTCCGGTTGTCGAACCCACAGGGAGGTAGCTAATGCTGTTAAGCAGCAAGCACTAAGCTAACAAGTTGATTTTATGTCTGGACAATTGATGTTTGTTGTGCAAATATTTTGAACAAAAAGATATTAAATCAGAATGTTGGCAAGCGGTTGGTATAGACATCTAGGGTCACAATGTTTACCACCCAATTGATTGTACTAATCTGGTTATGGCTCTTGTTCTTGATTTATGTTCTAGTTCAAGTTCATGTTGATTATCTCCTACCTATCTTACATTTGGTCCATGCTAAGATAGATTTAAGGCTTTTATCCCATTTGGTCCATGCGAATAAAAGTGATCAAGGTAGACAAACAATCTAATAGTTGCAGACTTGGTCCATCATGCAATATTAAATCTAATTCACTAGTGTTCCACCCTAGACAAGGGCTAAGATTACCTAATTATGCATAAACTAGGCATTTCCATTCAAGCAAGTGAATTAAACAAGAACCGAATTCTATTTTATTGAACAACCATAACCAAACTGACTACAATTTATTGGGGGCTACATTGCTCCCCTAGACTAACAAGACTACTCCATAATCATGACAAAAACAATAACAATCATAGGAAAGAACATGATTACAGTACCAGGACAATAGAGGAAGACCCCAAGATGAACCAGGACTCCAGCCTCCAAAGACTCCGCGTCACTGCCCAAACTCACTCCTTGCCAAGGACAATCCGATCTTTTAGCAATGGCTATAGCTCTTTTCGAACTCAGATCAGATTCTCCCACTCAAGATGCTTTACAATGCCTCCAAAGACCCCTATTTATAGGTTTTAGTGGGCCAAATCAGGGTTACAAAAGGTGTGCCCTAATTATAAATGTGGTCGCGGCCAAAACGATGTCTTTTTGGTTAGTGACACTAATCGACGTTCTAGGCGACATAAAACTCAAACTACACCAAATTTGACCCCAGTTCTTTAGAGGAAAATGATTAAAACAACAAAATACATCATTTGGAGCACAACAAAGCTTGCACGTGAGAATGCACGTGAGAAGACCCTTTTCGCGTGCAGCTCCAATTCGACTCAAATTTGCTCCAAAGCTTCCTCTTGAGTTGTAGAAGACATCTATACAATAAAATCCTTGCACGTGAGAATGCACGTGAGAAGGCTTTTCACGTGCACCTTGATTTTGCCTTCATCTTCTTCTTATAGCTTCCTTGTGAGTTGGTGGCGTGATCTAGCCAAAGTGTGTGGGAAAAGGTTGCTCCAAAACCTGCCAAAAACACTCAAAAAGTACCACTATACACCAAACCGGATCTTCCTAGGGGTTAGAGCAAATATGTCGAGAATAACATGCAAATAGGTACAAAACATACGCTAAAACACCCTATATAAGGTATAGGATAACGGCATAAATGCACGTTATCAAATTCCCCCATACTTGAACCTTTGCTTGTCCTCAAGCAAAAAGAAATAAACACACAGTCAAACGGAAAAGAATGAATAAACTAACAAACAAGAGAGGCATGGTTTCCCAAGGCATACATTTCTATCATGATGAAGTAGACATTCCAATAGCTAAAAATGAATCATAAGTTAATCAAAACATGCCCTTACTATTAAGTCCAACAACCATGTAATATCGTTACTAACAGTCCAGATAGAAGCAAACATGCCAGGATAAAATGAACTTAGCTCCCCCTGAAAGTCCGCACCAAGGTTAGAGCAGCCTCACTTAAATGTCACTTTCTTTTCTCTCCTTTCAGGCCCTACTATCAATGCCTAGCAGCTAAGGATTTACTCTTTCACCCACTAGTAACTATTGATTAAGTTTTGCCACGTAAACATAAGAGATCCCCATTATGCTCGTCAAGGGAAACACACCCTCTAGTCTACTTTTGGACCAACACTTGGAGCTAAAGATGGAAGCTCACACTTGTGAAACAAATTGCAAGACAAACAACTTAGCCATTATGGCTGCAACACGAAAACAAAAACACATATAAACAGTAAGCCATTGTGGCTTTTATTCTGGCAAACACTTTTTTTTTTCCTGTTTTTTTTTTTTTTTTTTTTTTTTTTTTTGGTTTTTTTTTCACACTTATTTTTAGTAATAACCTTACAAGGTTGCATTTTATGCTCTCCCTTGATGGATTATTCACTCTGCTATTGTCCTCACACAAGCCCTTTTTTTTTATGCTCTCCCTTGATGGATTATTCACTCTGCTATTCCCTTGGTGGGAAGGCTATAGTAGAAGATAACATGGGCCACCATTCGTCGAAGACGTGTGACAAAGTCAGCCGAGGTTTCTCCTGTGAGTGCCCAAGTATCCTTATGCTGTAATAGAGCTATCAAATAATAGCAGACAAAAATCCCACAACTGAATTGATCAGGTTGTTGGGGAAGCTCCATTTCATTGAAGTGCACTAGAGGTAACTTGGATGTCAACAGCCCTTCTTTTCGGAGTGCGGTTTTGATTTTTTTCAAGAAACCATGGACCAGCTTCTTCTTTCGTGTGGAAAACCCATGGGCTTGGCTCGGGTCATAAAGGACGGCATGGCCCACAGTCAGGTCCAACTGCAAGAGTACAAAGTGTCGTTCAAGGAGGACCGGTATAAGAACCTCGTGGACCTGGTGCCAAGAGCGATGTCCTTCTGCAGCTCCATTCATCCGCCGGCGGAAGATATGTTCCTCTAACGGCTGCTCATAAATCTCACACAGCATGATAGAAGTGTACTGAGCCATAGGGTAGTCGTTGGTCTCGGCTTCCACCACATGTCGCATCGTACGGCGAGAATAAGTCAACGTCATCGGAAGATAAGTACTCATCGACTAGGATACGCTGTAAATAAGATGACGTGAAGACTTCGAATCATGTGTAAAATGGGCTTGCAAGGTGTCTCCATAAGTAAATCTGAAAAGCATTGTGGCATCAGCGATGGAGAGGGCCGGATGAAGATGAATATAAACGGGCTCCCCGAGGTCATCTTCCTGGGGGAGCTTCGGAGGATGCGCCAGACCACCATTGCAACGGCCGAATTAAGGGAACTAGGGCCCGTGAAGAGTCGGGCCCAGCGGGGGTGGGAAATAAACCGGAACTCGCTGGAGGGAAGGGTGACGCGGTGTAGGGCTCCGCCTCTTGCGGATACCGTGGATACTCCGATGTCTCTTCGCTATGCGCAGCGTCTCGTCAGCCGGAGGTGACGGTGCGTCAAATGGATCCTCCACAGGAGGTGTAGGAGTTGTCTTCTTCTTTTTCCCCAGGGCTTTCCAGATCTTACCGAGCAGCCCTTTGACTTCCTTCGCTCCTTGAGGATTAGAGTTTGATTTTTCTTCAACAGCCTGATCTCCTGAACGGTTTCCGCTTTGTGCCTCTTGTAGTTGAGCGGTTGCTTCGTAAGTCTTCATAAGAAGCAGCAGGAGTTGGCTCCGGGGCTTCCCATGGTCGGGCAGATGGACGAGACGTTGCTTGTTGATCTTGATTGATGTACTCGAGCAGCTCATCCAGCTGAAGTCTCGTGATGTGGCCATTAGTGAAAGCCCAGTTAAGAACGTCAACTTCACTGATAACTTGGCCACTAATGCCTTGGAAGAAATTGTAGATTTCCTCCTTGTGAACATTGAACTGCATGTACATGGCAGTCAACTGGAAAATGTGCTGTCGGCGGGCATTCATGGGAGTGGAGGTGTCCCGAAAGCGCTCCGTGGGTCGCTCCATATGCACGCTATGACGTGAAGGCTGTGGTGCAACGTGGATACTATCTCCCCATTTGCCCTTGTAGCTAACTCCCAAAGCACCCTCCTGGATAGAGAACTTGTAACCGCAAGTTATCCGGGAAAACCGTGGGGACTACTTGAGCACTAAGATGACCATATTGATATTGCGAAGCATGCTAAGTAGTCGACCATATAAGCATTTATGAATATCCCGTTTCCACAATTTAAAAATTTCCGCAGCCCAATCAATGTGTAACCGGCGATCGATGCAAAACATAAACTCCAAATGGGATTTAGGGACCGAGTCTACGCCACTAGTTTGTAACAAGAAGCACCTCCCTACCAAATTGGCAAGGCAACGGTATTTCCCGTGAAATCCGTTTTTCGTAAATTGCCGACGTTTCCCAAATTCCTTATTATCTGTAAAGCTCTACCATATTCTCCTAAGGTCAATGCAGGCTTTGCATGCATGGGATTTGCGGATCAAAGCAATCTCTCAAAAAAGCAGGGGAAATAGAAATTAAGACACCTTGAACCTCCCCAATTATCTCATCATCTTCCTCATTGACATAGACTGAATTATAGAATTCTAACATGGCAGGGTAATACAAATCACAGCGAGCGCATACTAACCGTCGCAGTCCCAACGCCTGCAGCTTGGTCATAATTTCTTCAGTCCAGTCAAGGGTGGAGGACTCCAGGATCTCCCAATCAAGCACATTCCCCACGAAGATGGTGTCGGCATCTCTCAATGCCGAAGGCATAGAGGTGGCAGAGGCTTCAGGACTGCCTTCTCCTTGGCGGGCTCTCCTTGTGTGCACCATGACTAAACAGAGAAGAATTTTGCTCTCAGCAAGAAAGGAGAAGAAAGTATGAGATGTGAGTTTGAAGCTTGGAACTCATCCCTATTTATAGTGATTCGTCACAAGGGGAAAGACGAAATTAACCCTCTTAAAGTGCTCCATCATTTTCACGTGCAGACCAAAGAAGACTCTAGAAGATGCCAGCTAGCGCCCACCGAAATTTCAGACTGATAAGCCAAAGGTAGGTGTGCACGTGAAAAGCGTGTTTTCACGGGCAGAGCTTGGATGATTCTAGACACTGCCAGCTGCTGTCCACTAAAATTTTAGATCGAAAAGACGCGTCTATCCCTGTGCACGCGAAAAGTGTTGTCACGGGCAGGTCTCAGAAGGGTCTAGAAGATGCCGTTGCCTCTGTGCAAAATTTCAGCTCGATTGGACCATTATACCCTTGTGCACGCGAAAAGCCTTTTCACGGGCAGGGCCTTTTTTGTCCAAATTTCGCCTGCGGGTCACGGATGAACAGTAGATTCATTATAGATGTGAACGTGACATGCTGATTCTCACGGGCAAGCTGGTTGACACCCTGAATGAAGCCCAATGATGTGGAAATTTGACAGGCTAATATCCCATCTCACAAGGACAAAAACGTGTCAGTTAGTGGGCCCAAAATACCATCATATAATCTAGAACTTCATCTCCATGGTTTGGCAAGAGATTGGAGTGGGCCCCTCTGATTTAATTTAACTGAATTTGGTTGTGGGCCTGAGACAATTTAGTTGAAGTTCTGATACACAGGCCCAAGTAAGCCCAAGTTTAAAGAAGCTCCATCAAGGAATTTGGGCCTAGGCCCTGGTTCAACTGCTGCTAATAAGAGTTAAAACAAAACAGATATGCACTCCCTACAGACTATGGGTTAAAACACACAATAACACTATCCCAATAAAATAAATAGCATAAAATAAAAAGGAAGAGAAATCACCATGGGTTGCCTCCCATGAAGCGCTGAGTTTAGGTCTTAGCTTGACCGTCCCCTCTGTCAAGTTGTGCTCAGAGTGAAATGATCAACCTCCTTAACATGATCCTGCATGTAGTATGGCTTCACATGCTGACCGTTTACTTTGAAAATTTGTCCAGAGGTTGATTGGAGTTCAACACTACCATATGGGAACACCTTTGTAACAATGAAAGGCCCCATCCATTTAGATCGCAACTTCCCAGGAAAGAGTTTAAGTCTGGAATTAAAGAGGAGCACCTTCTGCCCTGGTTCAACAAGAGAGGGGCTGATCTTCTTATCATGTCCGAGCTTAGACCTCTCCTTGTACAGCCTTCGCACTCTCATAGGCATTGAAGCGAAATTCCTCCAACTCATTTAATTGGTGCAATCGTAGTTCAGCAACATTGGGATCCATGTTCAGCTTTTTAACTGCCCAAAATGCTTTGTGTTCCAATTCAACAGGCAAGTGGCAGGCCTTTCCGTACAGTAGACGATACGGAGACATTCCAATGGGCGTTTTGAATGCTGTGCGATAAGCCCACAACGCCTCATCGAGTTTTAGAGCCCAATCTTTTCGGTTGCCTCCCACTGTCTTTTCCAAGATGTGCTTGATCTCACGGTTGGAAACTTCACTTGACCGTTTGCTTGTGGATGATAGGCTAAGGTGCGCCTATGTTGCACTCCATATTTGTTTAAGAGCTTGTCGAAAAGCTTATTGCAGAAGTGACTCCCTTCATCACTAATAATTGCTCTAGGTGTTCCAAACCGGCTGAATATGTTGCGGCGAAGGAATTTGGTAACCACTTGAGCATCATTCTTCCTAGTGGGTATAGCTTCAACCCACTTCGAGAGGTAATCAACAGCCAGAAGGATGTAAGAAAACCCATCTGATGGTGGGAAAGGTCCCATGAAATCGATTCCCCATATGTCAAAAAGTTCGACTGGCATAATGCCAATTTGGGGCATCTCTTGCTTCCTTGTAATCCCTCCTGTTCGTTGACACTGATCACATGTCTTAACAAAGGTGTATGTGTCTGTGAACATGGTTGGCCAGTAAAACCCACTTTGTAGGATCTTTGCCACCGTCCTTTGTACTCCTAAATGGCCAGCATAGTCAGATGAATGACAATGCGTCAGTATGCTGTCCACTTCCTCTTCTGGCACACATTTTCTGATGATCTGATCAGCACATAGCCGGTATAGAACAGGCTCATCCCAAATGTATCTTCTTGCATTAAAGAGGAACCTCTTCTTTTCCTGATAAGTGAACTCTGCATGTACATAGTCACATGCATGGTAGTTCACTATATCAGCAAACCATGGCGTCTTTGCTTCAGCTACAAAGAGCTGCTCATCAGGGAAGGTGTCAGAAATAGTAGCACCTTGAGTACTACCTTCCCCTAGCTCGAGCCTTGACAAATGGTCTGCCACAGTGTTAGAAGTCCCCTTCAAGTCTTTAATCTCCAGATCAAACTCTTGGAGTAACAAAACCCATCTGATCAACCTGGGTTTTGCATCCTTCTTGCTGAACAAATATCTCAAGGCAGCGTGGTCGGTGTAAACAATGACCTTAGTGCCCAAAAGATATGACCGAAACTTATCACAAGCAAACACCACAGCAAGTAACTCCTTCTCTGTAGTAGTGTAATTGAGCTGGGCCTCATTGAGTGTGCGACTGGCATAATATATTGCCCTGAAAATTTTGTCCCGTTTCTGCCCAAGCACCGCTCCGATCGCAAAGTCACTTGCATCACACATCACTCAAAGGGTTGTGACCAGCCTGGGAGCCACTATCACCGGTCTTGAATCGAGCTTCTCTTTCAACACTGTAAAGACCTGAAGGCAGTCTTCCGAAAATATGAAAGGAACATCCTTCTCTAAAAGCATGCTTAGAGGCTTGGCAATTTTTGAGAAGTCTTTGATGAACCGCCGATAAAACCCTGCATGACCCAGAAAGCTCCGGATGCCCTTCACATTAGTGGGAGGAGGTAGACTCTCAATGGTGGAGATCTTTGCTCTGTCTACTTCCAACCCAGCTGCGGACACTCTATGCCCAAGGACAACTCCTTCCTTGACCATGAAGTGACACTTCTCCCAGTTCAAGACCAGATCCTTTTCCTTGCATCGGACTAACACGGTTTCCAGATTTCGGAGGCAGATGGAAAAAGTTGAACCGAATACCGAGAAGTCATCCATAAAGACTTCCATAATGTCCTCCACTAACCCTTGAAAAATTGCCATCATACACCTCTGAAAGGTAGAAGGTGCATTGCAAAGACCAAATGGCATACGCCGGAAAGCATACGTGCCAAAAGGGCACGTGAATGTAGTCTTCTCTTGATCCTCCGGGGCAACTGCTATCTGGTTGTATCCAGAATAACCGTCTAGAAAACAATAATATGGGTAGCCAGCTAACCGATCTAGCATTTGATCAATGAAAGGTAACGGAAAGTGGTCCTTACGCGTGGCTTTATTCAGCTTGCGGTAATCAATACACACGCGCCACCCGGTCACTGTGCGGGATGGAATAAGCTCGTTCTTCTCATTGCGTATCACTGTCATGCCACCCTTCTTGGGAACCACTTGCACTGGACTAACCCAGGAGCTATCTGAAATGGCATATATGATGCCTGCTTTCCTCCACTTCAGAATCTCCTTGCCAACGACTTCCTTCATTGCAGGATTGAGCCTGCGTTGGCGCTCTACAGTAGGAGTATAAGACTCCTCCATCAGTATCTTGTGCATGCAGACCGCTGGACTTATACCTTTTATATCTTCCAGAGACCACCCCAGGGCCTGCTTATGCTCCCTTAAGACTTCTAGTAGCTGTCTGGTTTCTTCTACTGTTAAGGACGCAGCTACTATCACAGGATAACGCCCTTGTGTATCCAAGAACTCGTACCTCAGATGTTCTGGGAGTTGCTTCAGAACTGGCAACGGTTCTGTGATTGCTGAGGATTCAGTTGAGGATTTCAGCACTTCATAAGTCTCTTTCGGTTCCACCTCCGCAAAATCCACCTGCCGCAATTCGTGATCCAAGCTTTCAGTGATCAAGCTCTCTTCGAAAAAACTGTCCACGAATTCAGCAATCTGATCAATCCAATAACAGCTGGAATGATCATTCGCCTTGCGCATCGAACGCTCCATGTTGAACACCACTGCGTCTTCATCCACACGTAGCGTCAACTCCCCTGAGTTTACATCGATCAAGGCCCTTCCTGGTACAGGAATGGCCTTCCAAGAATCAATTGGACTCCTTTATCTTCTTCCATTTCCAATACAACAAAATCCACTGGGAAGATAAAGCGATCCACCTTGATTAAAACATCTTCAATAATGCCCGCCGGTTTTCCTATCGATCGATCAGCAAATTGTAAAGATATGGACGTGGGCTTTATGCCAGTCAAGCCCAGCCGCCGATAGATGGACATTGGCATCAGATTTATACTTGCCCCTAAATCACATAGGGCCTGCTCCAAACTGCGAGGTGCCAATGGTACAGTCAGCGTGAAACTACCCGGATCTTTAAGCTTGGGTGGTAGCTTGTCTTGCACCACCGCACTAATGTCATTGGTGAGAGCTACTATCTCACAATCAGTGTAACTTCTCCTCTTGGACAGTAGATCCTTTAGAAATTTGACATATCCAGGCATCTGTTCCAAGGCTTCTATGAATGGGATGTTCACCTCCAGCTTCTTGAAGACATCTAAAAATTTCTGGAACTGAGCATCTAATTTCTTTTTCCTCAGCCTTTGAGGATATGACATAGGAGGTTTATACGGAACGGGAGGGCTAACTTCATGCTGACGGCTTGTCGGTTGACTACTCCCAACCTTTTCTGTCTGGTCCTTACATTACTCAGCATCTCCTTCTTTAGCTTCCTCCTCGGCAAGCTGTTCGGACTCCTCCTTGGTTGGCTCGATTTTCTTCTCTCCAGCTGGTAGTTCTTTCCCACTTCTAAGCATTATAGCTTTGCATTGCTCCCTTGGGTTGACCTCTGTATTGCTGGGAAAAGTGTTTGATGAAGATGGCCTAACTGCATTTGCTAATCGGCCAATCTGGCCGCTCGATATTCTTCATGGCAGCCCCAAGATCCTGGACAGACGTGGTAAGGGACTCAATCCTTGTCTCCCCCTTACCTCATTCGTCGGTTGCTTGCTTAGCAAATTGATAAAAGAAGTTCCGCATCTCTTCATCCTTTGCCTTCTCTTTGTCTTCCTCCTTCGTTGAGGCATCTTCCTGGAACCCAAGGAGGAAGTTGTGATCGAGAATGTTCTCCATACCGTGTTGCTCCAAGAGCAGGAACCTTATTCGCCTTTGCCATAAGTAAGGCCGTTGTTGAAATTGGTGAGGTCCTCCTTGATTCTCGAAAGTTGTTGGGCCGAGGAGGATTCTGGTACTGGTTTGGATTCCGATATTGTCGCTGAAATCCTCCACCTCGATTCCCAACATATTGGGCTTCTTCGTATAGTCTGGGTCGTAGCAAGATCTTCGAAATCGCCTTAGGTGGTTCGGTTCTCGCCCTCCATGCGAACAGCCATTAGCGACATTTGCTCGTCAGGAACTCCATCTTCCTTGTCAACTCATCGAACCGAGTTGAATTTGATGAATTTGATACTACGCCCACTGGCTCAGCTCTAGGGCGTCCGTCATTGGACCATTGGCGGTTTGACAACGCCATTCGCTCTATAAGCTCCACCGCCGTGAAGGCTCCATCATCATGAACGCTCCTCCAGGCGGCCGCATCTATCATGCTCCTTGTATTTGCATGCAGACTTGCATAAAAAGATTCGACTTGTAACCATTCTGGCCGCCATGATTAGGACACCTCCTCACCAAGTCTTTAAACCGCTCCCAGGCCTCGTATAGCGACTCATCACCATCTTGGGTGAATTGATTTATCCTGGCTCCTTAGATGAATAACTCTTGTTGGTGGAAAGTACTTGGAGAGAAACTTCTCCACCATTTGGTCCCATGTGTGTATGTCGCCGCAGGGTAGGACTGGAACCAACCAAGAGCTCGGTCCTTCAGGGAAAACGGGAAGAGTCGCAGCTTAATGGCGTCATCCGAGACTCCATTAATTTTGATGGTGTCGCAAATTTGCAAGAATCGCGCTAGATGGTTGTGTGGATCATCTAGCGCCGAGCCTCGGAATGCATCTTGCCCAACCATTTGCAGTAGCGCAGGCTTCAGCTCGAAGTTGTTTGCTTGGACCGGCACCCTTCTAATGCCTGAATACTCATCCGATAGTACAGGTCTAGCATAATCTATGAAGGTCCTTGGCTGATAACCTCCTTGGCCGTTGTGTCCCTGATCTTCCCTTGCTCTGTTTTCAGCCATGATCTCTTCACACAAGGTATGTAAGCCTTCCAACTGCTATTCAGCTGTAGCTAATACCCTCTGAGCTCTTCGCTGCTCTCGCAATGTTCGTTCGATTTCGGGATCGTATGGTAATAGCTCACCCCTGGTGTGACGCATACACAGAGGAATTTTCTCAAACACCTAAGGTGCACTCCTGACACGTAGCAAAAACAAAAAGATACCAGGTAACACCGTACTAGCAAAAGTACAAGAAAATAAAATTCCAGATCATAAATAAACTTGAGCACCTAATGTCACTTAGTCCTAACAACGTTTGGCGTGCCTCCCCGGCAACGGCGCCAAAAACTTGACCATCATAAATTATGTCTGAAGGTTTTGCAGCAAGTGCACTGGTCAAGTAATAAAATGGAGTATTAAGACTCCGGTTGTCGAACCCACAGGGAGGTAGCTAATGCTGTTAAGCAGCAAGCACTAAGCTAACAAGTTGATTTTATGTCTGGACAATTGATGTTTGTTGTGCAAATATTTTGAACAAAAAGATATTAAATCAGAATGTTGGCAAGCGGTTGGTATAGACATCTAGGGTCACAATGTTTACCACCCAATCGATTGTACTAATCTGGTTATGGCTCTTGTTCTTGATTTATGTTCTAGTTCAAGTTCATGTTGATTATCTCCTACCTATCTTACATTTGGTCCATGCTAAGATAGATTTAAGGCTTTTATCCCATTTGGTCCATGCGAATAAAAGTGATCAAGGTAGACAAACAATCTAATAGTTGCAGACTTGGTCCATCATGCAATATTAAATCTAATTCACTAGTGTTCCACCCTAGACAAGGGCTAAGATTACCTAATTATGCATAAACTAGGCATTTCCATTCAAGCAAGTGAATTAAACAAGAACTGAATTCTATTTTATTGAACAACCATAACCAAACTGACTACAATTTATTGGGGGCTACATTGCTCCCCTAGACTAACAAGACTACTCCATAATCATGACAAAAACAATAACAATCATAGGAAAGAACATGATTACAGTACCAGGACAATAAAGGAAGACCCCAAGATGAACCAGGACTCCGGCCTCCAAAGACTCCAGGCGTCCTGCCCAAACTCACTCCTTGCCAAGGACAATCCGATCTTTTAGCAATGGCTATAGCTCTTTTCAGAACTCAGATCAGATTCTCCCACTCAAGATGCTTTACAATGCCTCCAAAGACCCCTATTTATAGGTTTTAGTGGGCCAAATCAGGGTTACAAAAGGTGTGCCCTAATTATAAATGTGGTCGCGGCCAAAACGATGTCTTTTTGGTTAGTGACACTAATCGACGTTCTAGGCGACATAAAACTCAAACTACACCAAATTTGACCCCAGTTCTTTAGAGGAAAATGATTAAAACAACAAAATACATCATTTGGAGCGCAACAAAGCTTGCACGTGAGAATGCACGTGAGAAGACCCTTTTCGCGTGCAGCTCCAATTCGACTAAAATTTGCTCCAAAGCTTCCTCTTGAGTTGTAGAAGACATCCATACAATAAAATCCTTGCACGTGAGAATGCACGTGAGAAGGCTTTTCACGTGCACCTTGATTTTGCCATCATCTTCTTCCTATAGCTTCCTTGTGAGTTGATGGCGTGATCTAGCCAAAGTGTGTGGGAAAAGGTTGCTCCAAAACCTGCCAAAAACACTCAAAAAGTACCACTATACACCAAACCGGATCTTCCTAGGGGTTAGAGCAAATATGTCGAAAATAACATGCAAATAGGTACAAAACATACGCTAAAACACCCTATATAAGGTATAGGATAACGGCATAAATGCACGTTATCAGAATGCACCTGCAGTGTTTATGCAGTTAATGAACCAAGTGTTTGCTCCTTACTTGGATTCCTTTGTGGTGGTATTCATTGACGACATCTTTCTGCACTCCAAGACCCGATTGGAGCATGAGGATAAGTGTGATTTTTGGATGCAAGAGGTGCATTTCCTTGGCCATGTGGTATCAACTGGAGGAGTCTGAGTGGACCCAGTTAAGATTGAGGCAGTATCATCGTGGAAGAGACTAGTGGATGTGTTTGAGATCAGAAACTTTTTAGGCTTGGCAGGGTATTATTGGTGCTTTGTGGAGGGGTTCTCCCGTTTAGCGATGCTTATGATGGCTTTGACCCAGAAGGGGGTTAAATTTGAGTGGATTGACAAGTGTCAGCAAGCTTTTGAGACCTTGAAGGCCTGGTTGACCACCGCGCCAATGTTGAGGGTACCACAAGGGGGGTGCCTTATGAGGTGTATTGTGATGCATCCAGAGTGGGTTTGGGATGTGTACTGATGCAGGAGCGCAATGTGATTGCAGATAGTTCAAGGTAGTTGAAACCTCATGAGCTGAACTATCCCACGCATGATTTGGAGTTGGCCGCAGTGATCTTTGCCTTAAAGAGTTGGTAGCATTATCTTCTGGGGGACAAGTTCGTGGTGTGTACAGACCATCAGAGTCTTCAATATATATTTACCCATAAGGATTTGAACTTGAGGCAGCGTCGGTCGATAGAGTATCTGCAAATGTTTAATTTTACCCTTGCGTATACCCCTGGTAAAGGGAATGTTATGGCAGATGCCCTGAGTAGGAAGGGCAAGGCCGAGGTGGCCATGAGGGAATGGAAACTGATGGAGCAGTTGGCGATGTTGCAGCTCCAGCCTAGTACCTCTAAGAGAGGAATGGTTTTGAGTCCTATTGTTGTGGTGCCCGAGTTGTATCGGCGAGTCCGGGATGGACAATTGGGGGATATTGAGTCTGAGGTACTCTGTGCACGGATTCTAGTTGGGGAGCTAGCAGGAGATTTGGGCCGAGAGTCCTGAGCATGAGTTGACCTTTCAGGGGCGTCTAATTGTGGCATCTCCTCTGCGTAGGGATGTGACGAGGGAGTTCCATCAGTCCAGAGTAGTTGTTCATCCAGGAGGCACTAAGATGTACCATTCTCTTCGGAGACATTTTTGGTGGCCTGGGATGAAGAGGGATGTGGCAGAGTTTGTTTTTGCATGCCTAACCTACCAACAGGTAAAGGCAGAACACCAGCGTCCAACAGGTATGTTGCAGCCCTTAGCAGTGTCAGAGTGGAAATGGGACAACATTACTATGGATTTTGTGACAGGACTTCCACCCACCTCGGGGAAGAAGGACATGATTTGGGTTATTGTGGATCGGCTAACTAAACCAGCCCATTTCCTAGCTATCAGGGAGCGGGATCCCATTGGGGCTTTGAGCCAATTATATATCAACGAGATCGTTAGGTTGCACAGGGTGCCCTCATCTATTGTATCGGATAGGGAAGATTTACATCCCGCTTTTGGGCAGGTTTGCAGGAGGCTTTGGGGACAAAGCTGAACTTGAGTACAACTTTTCATATTGAGATGGATGGTCAGTCTGAGAGGACGATTCAGACCTTAGAGAATATGCTGCGAGCATGTGTGTTGGATTTTGGGGGTTCGTAGGCCACTCGCCTACCTTTGGTGGAGTTTGCCTACAACAACAGCTATTTGGCCTCCATTGGGATGGCACCATTTGCGACATTGTATGGGAGGCCTTGTCGGTCTCCATTGTGTTGGACTGAGGTGGGCAAGGCTGCTCTATTGGGACCACAGCTGGTTTAAGAGGCCACTAAGAAGGTGAAAATGATTCATCAGTGTTTATTGATAGCCCAGAGTAAGCAGAAATCCTATGTGGATCAGAGGCGGAGACCTTTAGAGTTTTCAGTGGGTGATCATTTATTCCTCCGTGTGTCCCTGAGGAAAGGACATCGACGGTTTGGAAAAGGTTCCAAGCTATCACCGAGATTTATTGGCCCTTTTGAGATACTAGACCGGATTAGTCATATGGCATATCGATTGGCTCTTCTGCCACGATTGAGCAGGGTGCACAGTGTGTTCCATGTATCCCAGTTGTGGAAATATCATCCAGACCCATCTCATGTGATTGATTGGGGTGATCTGGATATTACTGATAATATCTCTGTTATTGAGGTTCCCTATCGGGTGTTAGATAGGCAGGAGAAGCTTTTGCGAGGAAAAGCTATCCCTTTAGTTCGTATCCTGTGGAGACACCGTGGCATGGAGGACGAAACATGGGAACATGAGGCGGAGATGCGGGAGCATTACCCCAAGTTGTTCAAGGACGAACAATCTTGAAGGTGGAAGGTGGCGAGAGCCTTATATAGTATGTGTATGTATGCTTATTGTGTATGTTTTCCGTTTTATTGTTCTGTATGGTTGGGTGTATATATGTGGCATTGTGCATATGTGATATGCGGTGTTTTAAACTGGTGTTTTGAAACCGTGTTAGACATTTGGGCTTTTGGGCTTTGCGGGTTTGTGTGTTGCACATATGAGATATGTGGATTTGTGTTAACCATATGGGATGTGGGTTTTGCATATATGAGATATGACATTATTTTGTGTTTTGATTTGTTTCACATATGTGATATGTGGTGTTATGTGATATGTGGTGTTAGTCATATGTGATATGATACTTTGTGGTGTGCAATATATGGGATATATGTGGTCTATATGGTTATATATGATATGTGGGTTTCTTGTGGGGTTGTTTGTGCCTGTTTCGGCTTGTTGTGAGTTGTGAGCTATGTAATGAGTGACATGTGGGTGGCATGTTTGTGAGTTTTGATGTTAGGTGGGGACTTTGCATTTGGATTTTGCAATAGACTTATTGAGTTTGAGTATGACTTTATGTTGTTGTTTGACCCCTACATTTCTTTTCGGGGACGAAAAGTCTTTAAGGGGTAGGGGGGATGTAAAGACCCGTATTTGGGTAGTTTTGAGAGATAGTCATTCTATGGGAATGTAACTATCTGGACGGTAATGTGGCCGTCGATGTGAGCATTTTGATAGTACTTGGACCCAATTCAGGGTCGGGGCCCCGAGTGGCCCGATTTTTGACTTTCCCGAGAGTTATTTGTTGACTTTGCTTTTGAGCGGCCATTTGAGTATGATAATACCATAATAGTGTTGTACTCATCATTTCGAGCATTTTGATAGTAATTTGACTCAATTTGGAGTTCATGACCTTGAAGGTCAATTATTGCTGAGAGGCCAATTATTGGCAGAAGTATAAATAATAAAGAAACTGCCTTATCTTTTATTTTCTTAGTGTGTACATACTTGAGCAAGAGAGAGAGAGAGAGAGAGAGAGAGAGAGAGAGAGAGAGAGAGAGAGAAGGTGAGAGCTTGGAGGAGGAGCTTCAGCTTTGGTAATTTGGGGCAATTGGAGATCGTAGATCGCGAAGAATCATTCCAAGTAGGTGATTCTAACTCTCTATATGATTCACAGTAGGCTTAACATGTTTAACTTGGGTAAAATCATGGAATTTGGGGGTGAACACTAAGATTTAGGGGAAAACCCAATTTTGGGTTACATCTTGGGATTTAAATGCATAAGAGGGGTATTTCTATTGATTTTATGAAATTTAGAGTTGTTTACGATGTGTGTTGGGGAGTATATCGAAATAAATGTGTTTGAGTGTTTGGGGCTACTGGGTTGCCATTCTAGATAACAAAATTGGCAAAAATGACAGTGAACTGTATTTTTGGGTGAGTATTCTGAATTAGTGAACAGTGTTTCCGGGTTAGTGTTCCAGATTAGTGAACAGTGTTTCCGGATGAGTGAACAGTATTTTCAGATTAGCGAACAGTGTTTTCGGGTGAGTGTTTCCGGATGAGTGAACAATGTTTCTAGATGAGTGTTTCGGATGAGTACTTAGTGTTTATGGAAGTGTTGTGCCCCCTCCCCCCCCCCCCCCCCTTGTAGTAGTCACATGGGCCTGTGAGGCTAGCTTAATAAGCCTGAGAGACTACTGTTGAGGGCGTATGAGGCAAGATTTATATAGAGCCTAAGAGGTTCTTATGTCTAAGAGACACTATTGAGGCTGAGAAGTACTATGGTGCCTGAGAGGCAATACTGTTCCTAAAAAGCAATATTTGTGTGACTAGGGAGGTTTGCTTTATATGTGAATACGTGATTTCATGCTTGAGTTGGTGATTTATATGTAGCATTACACAAGCACATGCCTACACTATTTTATGAGTTGAGATGGGTCAGGGAGACAAGATCCCTACTGAACAATGATGGCTCACCCCTCCTGTTGTGTTTGTCTTTGTTTGTTTCAGGTGCCTACAGGAGCTAGGAGGTTCACCAGAGGTGAAGACCCCATGTGTGTTTGCTTTTTATGTTGGATTATAATAATATTATGTAACCCCGTGGGGGAAATGACATGTATGAATGTGTGTTTATATTGTGGATTGAAATGAGATTGTTGTATTTGTATGATATATGTGTGATATGCTTCAGGGACGACACCCGTACTAAGGTCCCTTCCTCGGTGTTATTACCAACCCATTGTCCCTTCGGGTGCGGGCATGGGGATTCACTAACCGATTTCTGCGCGTCGAAAATCCGAAGCGTGACATTATTAAAATCTTGAGATTGGTGTTTAATCTCAGGTATGGTGGTTTTACCAATTAAGGTATGTCTCAAATAAAACACCGTGAATATGCATGCAATAAAGTTTATGAGACATATGTGCCTAATTGGTTTCCTAATTTATTATAAACTAAAGATATATGAAAACAAAGAACCAACTATAAACGGCATTATCAATAAAGTGACTTGAGATGTTTCCAGTTACACTACCATATAGATTCATGACAACAAGGTTATTAGGTAACTGTAACCATAGACGTTTTGTATTGCATATTAATACATTGGCGGCTATGATTAATTACTTATGATTTTGTTGGTCTGAGTTTTATTTGGAGATATTATTTTTGTTACATAGCTTCAAAGTTTTTTATTCCTTACTATATATATAGATATTTTGCTATAATAAGTTATTTCAAGGTTTTCAAAGATTACAATTAACGTTGCTGAAGTAGGAGAATATTGAAATTTCTTAATTTGAGCTATTGTTAATTGTGATCTATCAATTAAAATTGGACTATGATACAAGACAAAACAAATAGCCCATATAAGGTTGAATTTGTTATTGGGCTGTGTGCATATTATATGTTTTAACAGCTCAGTATTGGCCTTATATGCTAATGGAGCTTGTTAATGGATAGAGTCTATTTGGTCATTACGTGGCTAAGTCCTTTCTTCTGTTCTCTACATATATATTGGTGGTATAACCCTAACTTATCCATCAAGTTAAGTCGTCAAGGAGAGAATAAGAGAAAGAAGACCAGTGGCATATGCAATGTTTGTTCTCGATCTGCTATGGATAAAACAAACAAGTATAATAATGTGATATTAATTCACGATCTTGAATTGTTATATTTGTTCAACATCTTCTTCTTTCTCATCTTTGGCTTCTTCCTGACTTTCAACATCTGACGCCTCCTCAGCGCTATCCATTATGTGAAACAATTTATCATACGCATTTGGCAGTACTAAATCTGGCTTTGCTTGTTCCAAATCTGGCACCACCTCAGCATCATTGGGAGTGTTTGCAGGTTCTGAATCCAACTTCACAATATCTTCTAGCAATTCTTTATGATTTTCCACTTTAATGGCATTCCGGATTATCAAATCATCATAGGGAGTTGTTGGGAGGACTTTTTCTTTTTCCTCGTTGCTACTACCCTGCATGTCTTCGATGCTTTTCTTCTCATTGATATCATTCAACCATTGAACCGAATGGGGTAACAATGGCATGGAGGAGTTCCTAATAAGTTCCGCATTGCTCCTCCTCTCCCCTCCACTTTTATATTGTAGCTGGGACTGATCAAAACTAAGAAGAAATCTTAGAAGAACAGCCGTGCAAATAAGAACAGGCATGGAGCGAATCACATGACCAAAATTGAAAGGAAGAAACTTGAATATAAGAAGGATCAAAGATGAGATGGCAAAAACATTAGGAAAAATGTGTACATCTCTATAACAAGCAGCAAACGAGAATTTAATAGTTTCACATGCACAAACTCGTAATGACTTTACAACATGACCCATCTCAAGAAAATTGATTATTTATTTATTTTTATCAAAGAAGTATAGAATCAGTGAAATTTGAATGTACAGTTCATGTGACTGGCCCTTCAATCCTACATTTCCAGCGGATTCAAAGTATTGCCCTGCCTGTCTCTCATTTGGTCTTTTTCCGTTGTGTCCCTGTGAAATTTTAATTTTGAGGAAATTTGGCCGGTGGATGATTGTGTTGAATCCATACAATAATATGGATAAGCCAAAAAAAGTAGTGGTACGTGGTTATGGCTGTGAACTTATTCGAGTGCTGTAAATTGTTTCTGCCCCAGTAGCAGCGAAAAGGGTGCTCCGCCATCCTTCGTTTAGCCTATATATATATATATATATATATATATAGAGAGAGAGAGAGAGGGGGGGGGGGGGCGGTTTCGCTCTAGACCGTGCTCGTCGCGACGACCGTGATAAGAGAGGTTCAAAGTTGAATTGCTAATGGGTGTTGCATTACTGATAAACGGCTCCACTGAGCCAACTGTTGTTGGGTACGGTTTACTGTGCAGTACAGTAACTACCTCATCATCGATCAGTTAAAGTGAAGCAATAGAGTTGGAGGTGTGTAGTACGAGGAACAGGAGGTGGGTAGTGGGCAGATCTAGATCTCGCTTACAGATGTTGAAGAACAGGAGGTGTGTAGTACGAGGAAGTACATGCTGGAATTGGGGATATATTTGCGGCATCGAATCGCCAGAGATGGGTCTACCAACGCGAGGAAGTGACAGGTTACGCTACTTTTGTCATGGTACATCCGTACATGGGCGTGAGCAGAGTTGCACTTGTGTTCATTTTGAGGTTAATTTGTCTATTTAATTTTTTTTTGTGCTCTAATTTCTTTCTAAAAAATCACATATTTTTATATAAAATTGTCAACTTGTGGCAATCCCATCCCATCAGTTTCTTCATGTTAGCCAAACGCATCGTCGCCGCATCCCTATCACTTATCCATCCTCTTCGAGTTCCAGAGTCCCAGCATTTTGTTCATTCTCGATCAACTTTTCCTTCTTCTATTCAAAGATTTTAATACACCTTGAAGTAAAATTGTTCAAGGATTTCCCTTATGTCACTGTCCGAATGTATTTGCCTCAAACCCCTCTGCTTCTAACTATTTTTCCGGGATTGTGAAGTGTATTGGAAGGATATATTATTCCCAATAATTCCCACGTAGAAATTACTTATTTTCTATTCAGGCTAATGAAATAAAGTATAAATAGAAATCATCATTTAATCAAAAATCAACAAATCAGTCCATTAATCTCCTATAATTTTCTATGATTTATATAATCTTTTACATAAGAAAATAATACGGATGGAAATCCTATCAATTAATAATATATTATCAATTAATATAATATCTTTTAAATGGATAATAATCTCAATACTTCCCTTCAAGTTAATGCATAGATGTGACATATGTCCAACTTGTCTAAGAATTTTGAGAATACTTGATTGGATACCTCTTTAGTAAGAATATCGGCTAATTAATCTTCTGACTGAATCTTTTGTAATTCCATAACTTTTTCTATCATGCCCCCAAGTTCCAAAGAATTCGAAACTAGGAACGTGACTTTCCCTTGCCGACACCCGAAGGGTCAAGGGGTTTGTGATAAACACCAATAGAGACTACAACGCAGGTGCTGTCTCAATCATACAAATCTATACAGTCATACATCAAAGGTAATCTTGTACTTTTTCCTACATCATCATGCATACATTAAGCCAAACAGTCATACATAAATCACATCACAAATAGTGTGCATATACAACTGTCCACGAACCCATGTCCGAGATATCACACAAAAGCAATACAGAATACAATATTGTATCATACATCAGAATAGTAGGCACGTCCTCCACTAGTCTCGAGTCATACTTGAAAAAGATAAACAACAAAGTAGGTGACCCTATAACTACATATTGCTATACTATGCAAAACAGATAAGTCTATACTATATGCTCATTGTACTCGTGTATAGTATAGTGAGCAAAATCATCAGGACTCAACCTGCGAACAAACATCAGGACCCACCCTATCCATAATAGGACAGCATGTCCATAATCTTCAATAAAATCCCAACTCAAGGCACTTAGCCCTAGCATCATGAGCTCAACAGCTCAACTCAGGCCACAGCCTGTCACCATGAGCTCAACAGCTCAACATAGGCCTTAGCCTGTCACCACAAGCTCAACTGCTTAACCCAGGCCTTAGCCTATCATCACGAGTTCAATAGCTCAACCTAGGCCTCATCCTATCAAATCAACCACATAGCACAACCTATGCGTCACGGTGAGAATCCACAAACACGTCACGGAGCCAAGGCCCAAATCTAGGGATGGCAATTTTCCCTGTCCCCACGGGGACCCGACCCGCCTCGCCTCGAATGGGGCGGGTTTTTTTAAATTAATCGGGGCACGGGGCAGGCGCGGGGCGAATATATTTTGCCCCGCCAGGGCACGGGGCGGGGACGGGCCAGGCATCCCACGCTCCATGTACCCGTCCCGCCTCGGGATAAATCCTTGACCCAGCTCCCATGCATACGCTAGCGTGCCCAGCCAGCACTCACCTGTGCGCCCCAGCCAGCCCCTCCGCCCACGCCCGCGCTGTAAAGACCTGTATTTGGGTAGGGCTGAGAGATAGTCTTTCTCTGTTGTTAAAAACATTTGGACAATATTGTGTTCGTCAATGTGAGCATTTTGACTGTAATTGGGCCTAATTCCGAGTCGGGGCCCCAAGTGGCCCGATTTTTGACTTTTCGGGGTTTATTAGATGACCTTGCGTTTGAGAAGTCAATTGGGTTGAAAAATATCTGGATAGTGATGTGCTCGTCATTTCGAGCGTTTTGACAGTAATTGGGCTCAATTTTGAGTTCGTGACCTCGAGAGGTCAATTGATATTTTTGGGATTTATTAATGAAAGAAAATATAGAAATATAAATAGGGGAAAGAGAGCTTCTACGTTACGTTTCAGCATTTCTGCGTTGGAGAGCTTAGAGAGAGAGAGAGAGAGAGAGAGAGAGAGAGAGAGAGAGAGAGAGAGAGAGAAGGAAGCTTGGAGCCTTTGATTTGGGACGTTTTGAGCTCGTTCAAGCATCAAGAATCATTCCAGGTAGGTGTTCCATTGATTCTTCACCATTTTCTTGCTGTTTTATTGGATTAACATGTAAGAATTAGATGAAATCATGCAAATTCGTGATGAACCCTAGAAATTGGGAAAAATAGAAATTGAGCATGAAACCTAGATGATTTAGGTTTTTTGGTAACCTACTATGGCTAGATGATGTTAGAAACCCTTAATAGGGATGAATTGTTGCTTAAAAATGGAGATTTAACGAGTATAATTGAGTTTTGGGACGAATTGGGGAAGAACGCAGTCGACGGTTCGCGACTGGGGAACTGCTCGAGGCTAGCTTCAAGCAGCTTCGAGCAGAGTCTAAAGAAGAGGCCTCGAGCAGGGAGCGTCGAGCAGAATGTTGCCTTGAGCAAGTCTCAAGCAGAGGCTTCGAGCAAGGAGCGTCAAGCAAGAGTGTCGAGCAGTGTAGCATCGAGCAGGTATTTCGAGCAGTGTCTCGAGCAGTTGGACAGTGCAGTTCCAGACTGGACCATTTACATTGTAAACCATTATGTCTCTCTACATTGAAGTAGTATACTTAATTTACAATGTAAATAACAAAATACCCCCCATTTGGATTCAAAGAAAAATACTAGAAAAATAAATTCCCACTCTTTCTAAATGTGAAAATTGGGATTTAGTGTAAAATCTCAGAAAAATCCAGTTTTTCGTAGAGGTGAATTTTTGGAAAGTGGGGTTAGACATCTCAGAAAAATCCCTAAAAATCAGATTATCATAGTTATGATATGGAGACCCAATGTCGGGACTTTTTATTTCAAGAAAATAACTCCTATGGGTATCTCCTTCCTTAGTCAAGGAATAAGGATCGACTTGTGAAGACTGGCTACAGTTCTAAAGGGAGTGTTGTATACCTTAAGACCATATATGTGTTGGTATGTTGGTTTAAGGGATTGGGGCTTAGGCTCTATGACTTGTTGGGTTCTCACCGTGGAGCACAGATGATGCTATGTGGTTGACGGGGCAGGCATATGCGCTGATGGCAGGCCTGTGTGGCACTGTGGCCGGGCATATTGCGCTGTGGCCGTGGCAGGCATATGTGCCGATGGCAGGCCTGTGGGGCACTGTGTCCGGCCATATAGCGCTGTGGTAGGGTTGAGTGCCCTGAGCTAGGATCCTGTTGAGGATCGTGGACAAGCTGTCCTGTGAGGGCAAGCTAGGTCCTGATGTTTGTTTGCAGGCTGAGTCCTGAGGATTGTGCACACTACACAGTGCACGAGTACACAGAGCATGTAGTATAAACTTGTATGTTTGCATGATGTGGAGTGTTGGGGTCACCTACTGAGCTTTTTGCTCGCCCCTACTTGTTGTTTACCTTTTTCAGGTGTGACCCGAGACTAATGGAGGACTTTCTTCCAGGAGGACGTGCCCACTACTCTGATGTATGATACAGTGCTGTATTTTGTATTGTTTGTATTATATCCCGGACATGAGTCCATGGACTTGTATTTGCATACTATTTGTGATGTGATGTCTGTATGACTGTTTGACTTATTGTATGTCTGATGATGTATGGGAAAGTACAGGATTACCCTTGATGTATGACTATACAGGGTTGCATATTTGAGACAGCACCCGCAGTGTAGTCTCTATTGGTGCTAGTCACCAACCCCTTGACCTTTCGGGTGCGGGCAAGGGGAAGTCATGTACCCAGTTCCGAGTTCCCTGGAATTCGGAGGCATGACAAGTTGGTATCAGAGCATGGTCTAGCGGACCTAGGTTAGTGAGGGGTGGTTAATTGATTCCATGTGACTTGAAAAACTGTAGGGAGGGCGCCTGATCAACGCAGTCCTTACATGTGTTCTAGGTTATTTTGGTGTTAGTTAGATAATCCTAGGAGCATACATGGGGATGGTGTGCATTACTAGTGGTATGCTTGTGTACATGTAGGGCACTAGTTTGTCCTTATGTGTGTGATATGATTGCATTTGGTGCCAGGATGGCACGTGGCCGTGAGAGCCAAGACTTGATTGTGGTGTACCCTGAGGGGTGACACGATGCTATATGCATGGTTGTGGACCTACGGGTCGTGTGGTGAGAACCTACGAGTTGATTTGTGTCTTTGATGGCTGTTTGTGCTAGCAGTGCTAGTGTTGATCGTTTGTTGTTTGTTGTTGTGGCTAGTGTGATGGCACCACCGAGGAGAGTTGTCCGAGGCCAGGGCCTGGCAGAGGAGCACACGATAAAGTCAGGGCATCAGGGGCAGCAGAGCCCGCAGCAGAGGTCGTCAGCTCCTGTTGTGGGACCTGATTTGGCTCAGGTGTTGATTCAGTTGCAGGAGGCCATGCAGGGTATGCAAGGCTCGATGAGGGATATGGCTAGAGAGGTGGATGAGCTGAAAAGGCAGCAGCAACCTCAGCAGCCACCACAGCCTCAGTAGCAGGAGGCGAGTATGGTGTAGGATGTGCACCAGCAGGAGGTCGTGATAGAGCCAACACGAAGAGGGGTGGATTGGGCTGCACAGTTTTTGAAACATGCACCCAAGACTTTTGAGGATGGTTCGTGGCCAGAGGCAGCCGAGGACTGGATTAGGTGGACAGAGGACATCTTTGAGATGATTGGGGTGCCAGATGAGGAGCGGGTACGAGTGGCGACGCACTATCTATTAGGTATCTCACGTAGGTGGTGGGAGTCCACTAAAGCTGTCCATGGCAGTCAGATGGGATGGAGGGAGTTTGTGGAGCGCTTCTTTGGGGAGTATTTTCCCAGCTCATTGCAGTATGCACGACGGAGAGAGTATTATGAGCTTCAGCAGGGTAGCCAGACTATGGGTGAGTATGCGCAAGCCTTCACATATTTAGGGCAGTTTGCTCTTGAGGCTTGAGAAAAGGAAGCCCATAAAACGCAGGATTTTATTCAGGGCTTGAGGCCATCTTTGAAGAAACAGCTGGAACCGATGTAGTTGACCAACTACTGGGAGGCGGTCGACAAGGCACTCATTATTGAGCAAGGTCAGAACCAGGCGAGAGCCCAGAGGCCGGGCGGTTTGGTAGGTCCGAGCAAGAAAAGGCAGAGTGGGGAGAGCAGTGCTACTCAGCCTGAGAGGAGGCAAGCGCAGAGGGTTTCCAGCTAGGTAGTGGGACCCCGTGAGAGTTTAGCCAGTCGGAGGTCAGGTACTTGTTGGAGTTGTGGTTTGACCAGACATTTGTCGAGAGACTGCCCGAGGAAAAGGATGACATGCTTCCGATGCGGGAAGGTGGGACATGGAGCTAGGGAATGTGTTACCCTTAGCTCGACTAGCAGTGTAGGCCCTCATCCAAGAGAGCAGGGACAGAGGAGTGGGGCTCCGTCTCAGGGGTTGGTGCCGCCGCCACAGAGCACGCAAACGCGATCTGCGGTGCAGCAGCCTCAGCGGGAGGCACAGGGTCATGTTGATCAGCGGGGCAAGGCCCCAATGGGCCAGCCTAGTGGTAGTGGGCCACGAGGGAGGACTTTTCCCTTACCAGTAGAGAGGCAGAGGTTCCACCAGTGGACAAGGCAGGAGCAGGACCTTCAGTGGTGAGAGGTACCATCATCATTTCTCATACTATCTGTTCATTTTTGATTGATACTGGTTGTAACACCCCCAAATTCAAGACCTCCAAACCGGGTGCATTAGCAGAAATTAAAAATATAAGTTTGATATCAATTTCAAACTATTACTTATTTCATCAAACAAACCATTAATTATTACAAATTCCAATCCAAGATCTTTAAGGTTTCAGGGTTTAGAGACTAAGTGTTCTTAACCCATTATTACATAACAAAGCACACAGGCAAATAAACTTAATAAATCTTTAAAATTTCATACAACTTTATTTTCAAGCACTTCTCGACTCCTTATCCTAGTTTCTCCATTCCTTTAATTACCTGGGATTGGAAAAGAAATCATAAAAAGGGTGAGCTAAAATAGCCCAGTAAGGGTAAACATAAGTGGGTAAGGAAAATCATGAAGATATCGAACATAGGAAATACCATATAACATTTGCACATCATACATGATCAATATTTCACAATGGAATCATAACATGGAAGATTATGTCTGGACATCGTGTCATAACATCATGATCCAGGTTAACTACCCAGATACCATATCATAACATAACATATTATCAGCTGGATTGACACTCTCCAGTGATGTTCTTTACTCAATTCATTGGAGGTCTTTCTGGAACCACCCATCATAAACTTACTTTGTCCAAACATAAGAGGCCATACATAACATGAAACATAGCATGAAATTTCAATAAAACATTCGAGGCTAACAAGGATAACCATGATTACCAAAATAGTTATCTACCCCAATCAATTAAATAGATCATTAAGAGATTAAAACAAAACTAATGTTCTCAACAACAAAATCAACATAGAAGAATAAGAAACATAAAAATATTACAACAATAATAACATGGGAATAGAACATGAGAAGGAGGAAGAGAAAAGTGAGAATGAAGAAATGAAAACCATTACAATAATAATGAAATATAGACTATAATGAAAAAGAAAAATGAGATGAGAAAAATCCTTACAATCCGCTTGTCGTTTTTCGCGTTCTAAACCTTAAAAAAATTCAAAACACTAAATTAGTATTAATGCTTGAAAAGTTCAATATCACACATATCTCTTATATATATATATATATATATATATACAATACTTTAACTTATATCTTTTAATAGACATACCATACTTGTGGGGTTGAATATTAATTTGGGTTCCCACTTCTATCGCGGTTCCATCTCCTATTTCGATCCCACGCATCGTAAGCCTTGAGTTGTGCAATAACTATGTTATATGCCTTGAGAGTTTTTGAATAAGATTTACTTTTTGTATTGGGTGAACGGAAAAGACGTCGATAAGCTTATTTTTCCTACGTGTCTTCCACCTTAACCATGAGGGGATATTAGACATGGGTTTAAAAGGAAGATCTAGAGGAGATAAGGATGGAGATAGCTGTGAGGTTGAAGCATTAACAATTGGGGTTGCGGAAGAAGAAGGGCGATTGTCGGGGGAATTCATTATGAAAGTTGTTCCTTACGATCCTCCGTTATCTAGAACCGTAAAAATAAAAGAAACATTAAGTCAATATTCTCATCTTTTTACTTTAACTATATAATGAAAATGTTATGATGGAATAACATATTTTAAAATAAGGTTTCAATGCCAAACGCGCATGTATATACGCGGTGATATAACCAACCATATAAATAACATATATGAGGTGGTAAAACCAACCATGTAAGTAATATATATGGGGTGGTAAAACCAACCATGAATATAGTATATATGAGGTGGTAAAGCCAACCATATAGTTCTATATAATAAATAAGAAGTAACTTCAAAATTTCAAAATTTTGAGTATTACCTTTCGTAGAACTTCGACGCCTGGTAAATACCAAAAACAAAAGAGGGTTTGAGTAGAGTATTTGGGTTGTTAATAGGGCTTAAGGGAGTGTTTGTAGAGGGAAATTTCGTGGTATGGCTTGAAGGACTTATGCAATGAGAGGGGAGGCAAAATACTCCTTATATAGGGCATGGGTGGTGGTAGGTAGTAGGTGTGATAGGTGAAACTTTTGTCCTAAATACCTTATTTTCTTCCCTAATTTTCTAATTTTCAAATCATTTGATTCTTATCCCATTATTATCTACTGTGTGGCCCCCTTGTTTCCCCCATTTTGAATTTTTTTTGGATTTGTTTGACTTTGAAGGTTCTCTTTGTCACAAAAGTCACATGGGTGCATAGCCTACTATTTTGACTATAACTTTCTAGATTCTTCATTAAATTAAATAAGTCCAATTGGGATGGATTCCTAACTTAATTATCTACATTTCGAGACCAATTTCAAATCTATTGGGCTTGTATATTAAAAGTTATTGGGTTTTGAAGTGAGACTAGAAATTCTGGGCGTGCTACTAGACCTTTGTTCACTGTTTAATTTGTTTCTCCTAATGGACTGATCCAATGAGTCTAAAATTTTAACCAAAGATATATAACTAACTTTGGAGCACGTAGTAAAAATATTAAGTCTTTTGGAGCTACATAAACAAAGTTATAAATTTTTAAAAATGACTTCCAGAACTGCGCTAGTCTATCCTTTCTAAGCATAACTATTGGCCATGGAGTATTAATGAACATTTTGTATTTTACAACTCTTAATAAATTTTGATGTGATAAATTTAAAGTTGTATCTTATTTGATTTAGATTTAACATGTCAACTAAGAAATTATTTATTTACTATAATTAAACAAACGATTGAAGTAATTATATAGTTAGGTGAAATAACGTAACACCTCATTAGAAAACTTAATAATACACTTATTTTCTTAAACCTGTAATTTATTTATGAAAAATAAATCTTATACAATAATTAATTAATATTAATATAATCATCATACACACTATCAAATAATATTTTCTAAATATATGATCAAAATAGTTTAATTATAAACATAAAATAACATCATAAATGTTTATTATTTTATTAAAAAAAACTCGGATATTACATCCTACCCTCCTTAAAGAAATTTCGTCCTCGAAATTATTTCGTACCTTCATTATCACAAAAGCTCATGTTCCCAAGGAGAAAATTATAATTACTTTCTACGCGCTATTCAATATTTCTCGAATTGTATCTGCATAAACCCTGAGGGTTAAACGAGCTTCTGCAACAAAGCCACATTGTCCTTTTACTAACATTGCCGATGTGGCTGCACGGATGAGATTAGCCTTTTCCCTCATCCTTGTTTGCACTAATAGTAGCCAATGATTATGAGCTGTCAGTTCATCTACGGTAAAGAGTAGTCTTATAATCTCTGTCCGCACCCTTCGTCGATCTTCATCTCGCATGGTGCTAGATTTGAGTATATACACATGAGAGTTGCATGATGCCATATCGTTGCACTGCTTCCTATAAAGATTATCTTCTCCTTCTATTTATATTTTATATATAGCACTTGCTTAGAGTACGGCTACTTCAACAATGATAATGATATTATAATTGATATAGGTTCTCAAATGTCAAAATAGCCTTGTTCTATCATCAATCAAAATCATATCAATCACTTCCTATAGATATAAAATATTGACTAAGATTTGTGGTTTCACGTTCTAAAACGTGTCCTAGACATTATCACCAATATTATTACTTTCCATTTATTATGTTTATGATATCACTATTAAAAACTCTAGGGTTCTATGATGACATAGGGTTAAAAGCATAATTTATTTAAAAGAAAATAAAATACGTGAAATAAAATACACCATACAGATTTCAAATTATGATAGAGCTAAGCAGTTTTCTAGATGTTGTCTAGATTCGATGATCCAGCTTCAGCTTCCCAAAGGTCTTTTGGAATAGCACTTTCATGTGTTGGCTTATATGCCTCCATTTTACTTAGTAAATCCTTCACGCTGCTACCAACAATGATGATCCTCTTTTGTGATGGTTTAATGAAACCTTCTTCGATGGCAGTATCGATTTGGGCTATAAAGGGGTCAAAAAATTCACCTATATTAAGTAAGCCTATGGGTTTATCATGGATACCTAGTTGAGCCCAGCTGACGATTTCCATGAATTCCTCCATAGCTCCAAGGTCTCCAGGAAGTATAATGAAGCAATCAGAGAGTCTAACAACTTCTTCCTTTCGTTGATGGAGTTTGGAGATCACGTTTCCATGCTCTGAATGTGTAGATATATGTCCTCCCGCTGAGCGAATGACTTGAGACAAAAGCTCCAGAAGTCCAATAATTTCGCAATTGCAGACAACGTCTAACCCTTTAGAGACAAATTCCTCACCGAGTTCTTTGGTTACAATCTTATAACACTCTTTCTTCCCAATGGTATTTCCTCCAACAACACCAACTCGTTGGAACCTTGAGTTTTGTGGTAGTTTATAGTAGGAAGCCATTCAACTTAAGAGAAATTGTTGTCTAGATCTATAACTATGGAAATGGCACATACTTCCATTTATAGTGTTATTCGTTGGGGTGGGTAAGCTTAGCGTGTAAAAAAAAGCAAGCTAAAAGATAACTTGACCATGTCCTAGAAGCATAGGTGCATTAACTTCTACATATAGCAAGAGCATGGGTGAGTGCCTTTGGCATGCGGTATAAGGCATGCATGATATGGCGTCGACGTGTAGTAAATCTATACCTATGTAGCTTTAGCATGCCTCAATACTGAAGCTAGGATTCTTAACTTAAAGCATGGAACAAGATGATAGGTATTTACTTGAGCATTAAAGAAAGGAATATATATCAAAAATAAAATAACTGTGGTATATGAAAAATATAAGGGTTACTTAAACTTTAAATGGTAACATAAGTTAAACATGGCATGTGATAATAGTGAGATTTCATAAGATAACTATTTAAATTAAGGGGTCATAATTTATTTGCTTGTCTGACCGAGCATTATAGTCCTTACGTTAAATTAGATTACTTACCTGGATATTGCATGGGAGGTGGCCTAGTGGTGTCACCTTGTGTGAATATTCTGAACGTCTTGGTTCGGTTCCTATGCATTCCCGCGGGAGTAGCGGTTGATGATTTGTCACTCATGAGGCTTGCTTGTTATCTGAGCTGGTCCGAGCCTAATTACATATACCAAATTCGACGTGCCTAAAATTGGTTTGGGCTATCAAGTATTGTGTATATTATAATATATATGTATAAACCTCCTACTACACATTAGTTATAGGTTTGTTTTTTCTCTTTTTTCTTTTCAACCACACGTTCACACCTTTATCCCTCACCACATGTTCTCCATTATAGGCTTGCTTCGGTTCCACTTCAACCCTCGTCGTCCCTCACCATCTCGTGTTATACTAGCTTCACCGTCGCCGGACTTCAACTAGCATCACCAACTTCTGTTAATCCATGTTGATGTCAAAGACTCGTCGGGTGATGTGCTTTCACCGTTGACGGTTTGATTTCCTTGCCGGCTAACACTGCACGAACTGGTTGTTGATTGCTATCTCCTCTGGCGAACTTGCAGCTCCTACGACAAGCTTTGAATCCGGAAAAACAACCACTCCTTCCCTTCTCTACAAAATGTTTCCACTTGTCAAGATCTTGTTTACCGTTCTTGTTATTTTTGTAACGTTCTTATTTTTCATGGACGAAGTGTTTAGTCCAATTTTCATACCATTTCTTATGACAATCTATCTGTTTTATATTATCACAGTGTTAGTGTAATTTTATTCATGTAATATTTCTTATAAAATAAAATAATTTATGTGTTTGTGTGCGATATACACTACTATTATTTTATTTTGTAGCGTGTCGAGTGACGTACCTTTCACAAGTGAGTTTTCCTAAAATCACGTAGAAGACTTGATAACATACCTTTCACCGTGTCAATTACTAGATTTCACTGTATCTGCTTCTTTCAAGATATATACATGAAATACCCTGTAAGGACCCGTGTTTGAGGGGTTCGTGGAGTTAGCCTTGAGTAGGAGACCTTGTCTTAGAGAATGAACATCAGAACAGTGAGGTGCTAGTCAAATGGGGAATTTTGACTATACTTGGGCTCGATTTGGAGTTTGAGGCCCTGAGGGGTATTTTGGGAATTTCACATATATTTAAATATCCCAATTAACATTTATTTGAGGGTTTTTATTTTTATATGAGTTGGGCTTAATGAAAATGGGTTGTTGAGCCTGATGAGGTGGGTTAGAAAACCATGGGTTTTGGGCTGTAGACTGCTAGCCTTTAATTAATCAAAACTACGTCGTTTTGATTAAGAGGGGTCTATATAAAAAGGTGGAGTTCAAAGGATTAGGGTTCTTGACCCTTGCAACCCTTGTAGCCGTCAGAGAGAGAGAGAGAGAGAGAGAGAGAGAGAGAGAGAGACACGGCCAAAGAGAGGGAGAGACGGCCAGAGAGGGAGGGAGACGATCCAAGGCCGACGATCTAAGGTTCCTGCTGACGACGGGAGACAGGTGGCATCGAGGTAGCTAGGATACAACGATCTGTTGTATTCCCAAATTCTTGAGCTAGGGATTTCTTTATCATCCCTTGAAACTCTCTCACCAAAATTCTGGATTTTACCTGTCATGGATGAGTCCTAAAAATTTAGTAGTGGATCCTTTGTGACCCTCCTCTTACCCCCAAAATTCTGTGGATGTGATGATGAGTATATACATACATATATATAAGCGTGTGTTGGTTTATTGTGAGATTTTTAATATAGATATCTGAGGGAGAATTGATTTGGATGGCCTGGGTTTGTCTGGATGGGTGGTGGGGCATGAGTGTAGAGGCTGGAATTGAGAATAGGCCTTGTATCCCAAGTTTAAAGCCTAATAATTTACAAACTAACCGGAATTGGAGGTGGGTTCTTTAGAGAGAAGTCTTTAGAATAACAAAACAAAGAAAATCGTGCGAAAATATGGTTGCACGCCATATCCCCATATGGCGTGCAGGTCCAAATACCATGAAAATTTACCCCTGACTTCCTTGAGGTGTGTAGAATGTAGGGAGCCAAAAATACCCCCGCACGTCATATGGCCCATATGACGTGCACCCTTCATTTTGCTTCTTTTGGCTACCCCATTTAGCCTGAAGTCCCTTGTGTGGAAAATAGAGTGATTTGGATAATGATCATGAGTTGAATTTGTCTAAAAATTTACCAAAAACAGTTCAAAAACACCTATGTTGGTAGAATCAGAACCGTGAATGTTGCCGGACCTGTATGAGCCGAGTGCATCGTTGATTTACATTAATATATCCGAGTTATGCTTGCTGAGTTGCACTAACATGTTTGAGTTATGCTCTCTGAGTTACTTTGTACTGAGTTGAGATGTATGCCTGAGTAGCATTACTGAGTTATGCTCTCCGTTTGAGCTGTGTTTACTGTGATGTACTTGAAATGTATTTGCTGAGATGCTGTGAACTTGTATTTGAGAATGAGTACCCAAATACTTGTGGGTTGAGCTGACTTATGGGCCAGGCACAACTACTCGTCCCCCTTTGAGATTTGGCCAAGACTACGATCCTGAGCCTCGGTGTAGCACTCACGACGGTGGGCTAACTCGCACCCATTCCCTGAGGGTAGGTATGGCGCCCGAGGAGGTGATGGCCATATCTGACTCGGGTGGAAAATGTTGCATTGGTGACCATGTAACATTCGCCTGGATGTGGTATGTCATGTCATCGTGGTGGCGAGGTGTCCTCTGCCCTCCAGTGTGGGCATAGGTAAATGGTGTGTTACTGGGTGATGTGTCTTTGTTTAGTTTTAGGCACTACACGAGCACAAGCATACACTTGTCATGCATATTGTAGAGTGGGACGGGTCTGGGGAGACTTGAACCCTAACGAGCTATGGTTTGTTCACCTCTCCTATAAATTGTTCTTCTCACAGGTCTAGCAGGCGGTAGGTGAAAGAGCTGTGGTGGTAGGCTACTGAGGCTAAAGACTTATCATTAATTTTATTGCTTTTAGACCTGTGTTTTATGGTTTGGATTACTTGTAAATAGAATATAATGTGGTTTGATGGGAGTTTTTCCCCAACTGAGTTGTAATGAACTTTGAGCCCCTTTGAAATGTAATAAATTGAGATATGGTTATTGTTTAATTTGTGGTTGTATGCATGGTTTGGGAGCAGGAGCATGCCCCGTGGCATGTAGCCTGGTTGTACAAGTTTGGGACAAGACCCATGTCAAAAGTCCTTTTTTTAGGTGTTTGCACCAACCCCTTGACCCTTCAGGTGCGGGCATGGGGGTCACTACCCATTTCTAAGTGAAAGGAAATTGGGGCGTGACAATATGGTATCGAGCTCGTTCGTGGTCTAGTGGACTTAGGATAGTGGGGAGGGATAATTACTTTTGAGGCTCTCAGGAGGCAGTATAGGACACGCCTGATCACCGTGATTTTACCTGGGTTTCTGGGGTGTACTCAGGGGTAGTTAGACCAAGGAGTAGGAAATTTGCATTTGGGTTGGGGGTGCATACATGCATTGGCATTAGGGCACTAGTTTAATTTCAATATAAATGTTATGATTTGGAATGTTGTGTTGCTGAAAATTGTTGCTGAAAATTATTGCTGAAAATTGTTGCTGCGAATTGTTATTGAGAAGTTCTTTGTGAATTTTTCGTTGTGCAATTCGAGTGATTATCCTGTATGTTTACATGTGAAAAGTTGCTTGAGTACCTCATGGCCCATGGGGATGAGGGTGTATAGAGCCTGAGAGATGCCGACTCTAATCTTGTTTAATATGTAGACTATGCCTCCTAGGAGAGTAACCCAAGCTACCCCGGTGTAGAAGATGAATCTTCGCACGTGCCGGACAGAGAGAGAACAACGAGTAGAGGGCGATGATCTCCTGGAGTGGATCATGGCCCAAGTCCGGGCCTTAAGTGAGAACGTGCGGGGAATGCGTGAGGATCTCAGGGGGGGAGATCCTAAACGAGGTACGTCAGGAGATGATGGCACGACAGCGGTGCCACCCTCTCCACCCCGTGAGGTAGGACCTTCGCGTATGCAAGAAGTGCCGATGAGGCGGGAAGAGGGAGATATGGTGACACGGTTCCGAAAGGAACACCCACCAAGGTTCAAGGGAGGAGCCGAACCTTTAACACAGAGAGCATTGGTCGCGACAGATCGAGCATACATTCTCCTTTCTCCGACCCCAGGAGGAAGACAAGGTGAGGCTAGCAATCCGACAGGTTGGAGGAGGAGGCATTGGAATGGTGGCTTAGCATTTCAGGAAGCCGAGACATGGAGGCCATGTCCCGGGGTGAGTTCCTCCAATTGTTCCATGTGGAGTTCTTCCCCAGTCGCTGCGGTGGCGTAAACGGGAAGAATTCAGCGATCTTAAGCAGGGATCGTGAACGGTGGCGAGTATGAGCGAGATTTTAGAGGGTCGAGCCGGTTTGCTCCGAAGCAATCTCAAGGGAGTACCTAAAGGCCCATAAATTTACCATGGGACTCAAACCTGCCGCCGAGCGAGAGTAGAGATGCCGCAATTGAAGACTTATACCGAAGTCGTGGATACAGCAAAGATTGTGGAGAGAGGATTAGAAGAGGGGAGGCAGGCTCATCAGAGCGACTGAAGCAGTATGTGTGACAAGCAGGGGGAAACCAAGAGACGAAGGTTGAGTCCGGGAGTGGGACTCTTCCCAAGGACGGGGGCCAAGCTTCAATGGCTCCATCCCAATCCCGTTATTTTGGAGGACAGGGAGGCTCACCGGCAAGTTTCCCAAGCGGGTGTACCGTTGTGGCCAATCAGGGCACGTAACCGTGAGTGCCCCAAGCAAGCACTTGAAGTGTCACGGTTGTGGGAAAACTAGACACATCAGGACGGTGTGTTTCAAGAAAGGGAACATCCAGGGAGTTGGAAGTTTAACACAAGGAGGAAGGGGTGGGACCCAATTTCAAGCCCTAGCTCCGAGGCCAAGACGTTCTTGGCAAGCCGGTCAGGCTAGTTCCGGTTATACCAGGACCACGGGGGGAGAGGCAACCACAAGGAGGTTCGGAGGGGCGTCCAAGTGGACCCCAAAGCGGGGACTAAAGGAAAGGCAAGAGAGGCAAGTGGTGGGGCAAGCCAGGGCAAAGTGTTTGCGCTTACCTCAACACCAGATGAGAGGGAGGACTTACCATCACCCTCCAAGGAAGGTGGAGCCAGACCTTCGATAGTTCGAGGTACTATTTTAATATCTCGTACTGTTGTTGTTGTACTGTTTAATACCGGAGCTTCGTGCTCCCTGATTGCTGAGTCCTTGGTTGAGAGCCTTGGACTTGATTGTGTGAGGGCTGAAAGACCTCTGAGGGTCGAGTCACCAATGGGAGGTGTGGAGTCAATCTACCGAGTATGTCGTGAGTGTATGCTTACGATAGGAGATGTGGAACTCTCATTTGATTTGTACGTGATGCCCATGAGAACCTTTAGCTTGATTCTGGGGATGGATTGGTTGATGGCCTTTTAGGCCAAGATTGATTATTATAGACGACGAGTGTCGTTTATTTCACCCATAGGATCTTCTTGTACCCTAGTGGGTGAATGGGATAAGAATGCTGGGAGAGCTGGACCGACGAGGGAGCTATGGGGTAATATTACCCATAGACTTGCCACTCTAACCTTTGAGGAGGAAGCTAACTTAGAGAAAAGGGTGTGGCCGGATGTTGCTGAGAATTTCCAAGATGTGTTTCCTCGGGAGTTGTTGGAGTTGCCTCCAAACAGAAGTATTGAGTTCACGATTGAGCTTTTGCTAGGGGTGGGACCCATCTCACAAGTAGCATACCGGATGGGACCTGCCGAGTTGCGGGAGCTTCAAAAGCAAATAAAGGAACTGGGAGATAAAGGTTTTATCCGCCCTAATACCTCACCTTGGGGTGCACCAGTTCTGTTTGCTAAGAAGGCAGACGGGTCGTTACGACTCTGTATTGATTACCGAAAGCTGAATCAAGTAACAATCAAGAACAAATACCCTTTATCGCGGATCAATGATTTATTTGACCAGCTAAGTGGAGCACGGTGGTTCTCGAAGATTGATCTACGTTCGGGATACCATCGGTTGAGGGTCGGAAGGAGGACATCCCTAAGACAGCATTCAGGTGCAGATACGGACACTATGAGTGGTTAGTGATGCCTTTTGGGCTCACGAACGCACCGGCGGTTTTCATGCATCTGATGAATCAGGTATTCGCCCCATACCTAGATTCCTTCGTGGTGGTATTTATTGACGACATTCTCGTGTACTCTAAGACACGAACTGAGCATGAGGAGCACCTAACCATGGTGTTGCAGACACTACGAGATCATCAATTGTATGCTAAATTTAGCAAGTGTGACTTTTGGATGCAAGAGATGCATTTTCTTAGACATGTGGTATCCGCCAAAGGAGTTAGAGTGGACCCAACCAAGATTGAGTCGGTATCATCTTGGAAGAGGCCCACGAATGTTTTTGAGATACGCAGTTTCTTGGGTCTGGCGGGGTATTACCGGCGTTTTGTGGAAGGGTTTTCTCGGTTGGCAACACCGATGACAGCTCTAACACGGAAAGGAGCCAAATTCGAGTGGACGGACAAGTGTCAGCAAGCTTTTGAGGAATTGAAGACTCGACTGACTACTGCACCAGTGTTGAGTCTTCCATAGGAGGGAGTGCCATTCGAGGTATATTGCGATGCATCTCGAGTTGGACTAGGGTGTGATGGTCCCTTGGAGCCTAAAGGGGGGGGGTGAATAGGCTCTTATTAAAACTCTTTCCTTTCTCTCAAGACACAAACACTTATCTAGTTTAAGTGATAAAATCACTGCGGAAGATAACCAGATAGTGGAAGTATTTTATTTTATTATCACAAGATGAATACAACAAAATAGAAGCAAAACTCTCTTACACTCTGTTTACAAATGAACTCACACACTAGCCAAGTTCTATCTCTAAAAATGATAAAGCTCCTCTATTTTTCGACTTCTTTTTTTCTAATGTATAAGTATGAATATTTATACAAAACATTCCTAAGAGACAACCTTGGAACTTGTAGTTCCGGAATGTGTTCCGCACTAACTATCCCTCGGTAATCTCTCCGCCTTGACCGTCTGCGGATTGTGGAGCTCAAGATCTTGGATTTGAAGAGTATAAGTGTCTCGTGAGTTCCAAGATACAATTAAGGTTGTGTCCACATATCCGGATGATCCACGTGTAAGATTCTTCAGGTTCTCAATACATTCGTCTTACATCGGGACACCACGAGCCGATAACTTTAAATGCGGTTAAGTTGGAGCAAGTGTCTTCTTGGTCCGGTGTAATTTTCCTTACTCCGTAGCTAATGAAGCTCGGAACCTTACTCCGTGTCAATGGTTGCTTACTCCGTATCTATTTAAGATCTGGAATCCTTAGTCCGTGTTAGCGCTTCCTTACTCCGCATGTAAGTTCCTTACTCCGTATGTAAGTTCCTTACTCCGTATGTAAGTTCCTTACTCCGGGCGAGTCTTGAAAAGTCTGATAACTTATTCTGTGTCAGCGCTTTCTTACTCCGCATGTAAGTTCCTTACTCCGTATGTAATTTCCTTACTCCGTATGTAATTTCCTTACTCCGTATGTAAGTTCCTTACTCCAGGCGAGTCTTGAAAAGTCCGATAACTTATTTCGTGTCGCCGCTTTCTTACTCCGCATGTAGGTTCCTTACTCCGCACTTATCCTTTAAGTTCTTAGTCCGTAGGATTGTTCCATATTCCGTATGTATTTGTTACTTGGTTATTTACCAAGTGTTTGACGACACTCACTCTTGTCCGGATCAGGATTATGTATCCTGTCCTTAGCTTTGCTCTCACGAGTGTATCTCTGGATTAATAACATATCTTCTGCAATGATCAAATAAACACAAAAGATCTCGATCAAATTACATAAGGCTTTATCAAGCATTATCCAAATTCTGGGTTTGATCCAACAATCTCCCCCAATTATGGATATGCCCAAACCCTTTGTAATCTGATCTGGTAAGCAATGCAAAAGAATAACATACGTAATACGCAACACAACCAATTTCATTAATCAAGAACTAAATACAATTCAGCCTTAATACAAGTTTTTCACTAAGGTACATAAGGCTTACTATACTTGAAGATCATAGTTGTTGCCTTCTCTCTTAGCTCCATTGTCTCGCTTCATCGTAAATGTGGAGTGTTGGCTCCAATGTTTGTCCACAATTAAGAACGACTTGATGAAGTGACAGACAAAGGCTCCGCAGCCTATCTCCATCCGGCTGTTGTGGCACTTGCTTCTTGCCCCGAATGTCGCCTTGAGTTTCTCGATCGGACGCCGGGGTGTGATACCCAACTCTTCATATAATCCGGCTTTCTTCACGGCTTCGGTTAGCTTGAGACACGAGGTTCCCATTGATTCTTCCTAACGAAGTGCTCCACAACTGATGAGAATCAATGAGAATCATCTGCTTGGATCGAATCATGAAGACAACGGCATGAAGTGTGGCGACATGATCCGGTACGGAATGAGGATGGTTGAGAGAGTTTTCCATGGCTTGCTATCCTCAGCAGCCCGTCGATGAAAGTCTGAATTAACTCCACACCGGGAAGATAGCCCTCATTCCAACATGGCGAACTTCAAACAAGTGCCCATCTTCGTAAAGAGATGGAAACGACCTCATCTCCATTTTAGCGGCTCTCGAGAAGTTGTCAATGTCTCCGTAGTAAAGAGTCCTTTCTCCGAACAAAGAGTCCGAATGTCGGCCGGAGAGAAAGGGTACATTTCGGAAAGACATCTTCTCTCACAGAAGATGCAAGATAAGATTTCATTGCCTTGCGCAAGCTTCCATCCGCATCGGACGGGTCAAACTCCGCATAGGATGGGAGGAAGGTATCACTGGCGGATGAGGAGAATGGAGGAGGAGCCGGAGGTGCGAGAGAGGAGCTTGGTTGAGAGAAGCGGCTTCGTTTGGGAATTTGAACTCCCAAGCACCGAAGTGGCAGGCCGCTTCTCGGTCCGAGTAGATGGTTGTGGGGCGGAAGGAGTAGACGGATCAAATGACACCTCTCCCCGGTTTGGCAGATCGCCGGGAAGCAACAGGAGGACGAGCCATCGTATACGCCGATCCGCGAAGGAAGTAGACGGTGAATGGACGGAGGTGGCGACAAGATCCATTTTCTGGCTCCATGGAAGTGGAGGAGTCGGTGAGAGCGGAGAGGAGTTGGGCGCCGAGGGCATCAACTTTGGCAAGCAATGGCGGAAATTTGGGCGCTTTGAGCGTGGGCATGTCGGTCCAGTGAGCGGAAAGACAAAGATCGGAGTGGACCGTGCCAAAAGAGGCACGCCCAAGTACTAACTCCGGAGCTTTGGAGGACTCCCCCGCATGAACGGGAGCAGGAGTGCGGTGGGCGAGAGGAGTCCAGGAGAGTATCGAAGCAGCAGAGCATCCGGAGCATCGAGGCATCCGGAGCATCGGAGGCATCCGGAGCATTGGAGGCATCCGGAGCAAGAGACCCGCTTTGACCAGACAAGTCAACCACGGGAATCGCGGCGGCAGGAGAAGAGGGTCCAGCCTTAGCAGTAGAAGGACTTCGGGTAGCAGGGACTGGGTCGGAGGGTGTAGGGAACGACACATCGGGAATGGCAGCCGGCGTAAGAAAGCCGTGGTCCAGATTCCAGATGATCATGGTCTCCGAGGATTGGGTATTGCGTGTGTAAAACACCCGGAGATCGGTGTTAGGAATGGAGGAGGTGTGGGCTAGGCTGAAACGGAGCCAAAGGTCCGTTAAGGTGACGGCGGAGAGATGGTCAAGGTAATCTCGAGGTTGAGGTAGAGGAGGCAAAGGGGCTTCCGGAGAAGCAGCCGGGACATCAGTGGTGGTGACAGCAACAGCGGTAGTAACCGCGGCAGCTATAGCGGATGTGGAGGGAGTGGGAACATCAGCAGCAGAGGGGGCAGAGGAAACAGCTTTAGACGCACTGCGCTGAGAGGGCCCCGCAACCTCGGACGGTTCAGCACGGACGCTTGGTCGGGGAGGCCCATGAGTGGGAGGGCGCAAGAACGGACCGAATCCGGGAGGATCGGTGGGCGGAACCGACCTCGTGGGCTTGGCTGTCGGAGGGGTCACAACCGAGCCGCCTTGTTGTTCCGAGGCGGGAGAACGCGGAGAGCTACGATGGGTCGGCGAGCCGTCATGTTCCCGTCCGGCATAAGGTGACGAAGGTAATAAGCCGAGGGAAACGAGACAAAGATCAAATCGGGCGAAATGGTCCGGACGTAGATGCCGGAAGACAATGCCGAGGATGCGCCCGAAGGAATGGTTTTTGGAACCATTCTGCAAAGAAACGAAATAAGAACATCCCCCAATCCATCGAAGACCTTCAAAAAACGCCGTACATGGCCAGGGAGAAGATCGTACGGAATCGAGTCCAGGGGCGATGTGCGAGCCAGAGGGCATCGACTTAGAATAGTCGCCATACATCGATAAGCAACCCTGGAAGGATTTCACCTTGTATTCCTTCCCCTTGTTCGTGCAACCCATAGAAGCCGCCATTGGATCGGCATCGGGCGCCGTGGTTCACCAAGAGGTAGGTGGAGAGCAGCGCGGAGAACAAACGGAGTGATGATGATGGATTCACCGCGGACATAAGAGGCGATGGAATCGGTGGTGCAACTAATCCGTTGGTAATACTCAAGAATGTCATCGATAAGAAGATCGACGGGATTGGAGACCAGCTGAGTATGTGCGAGGCTTCAAGAAGAGGGCGAAGCTGGAAAAACCAATCCGGAGGATCGAAACAAGATTCCAATCAACTAGATGGCCAGGATTAACGCCGGAAAGAGAGATTCTGGGTGCCATTGCAGATTTGATGGGAAGGAAAAGAGGAAAGGTGAGGTCTTGACAAAGAGAAGAAGCAACGAGAGGTTTAGGGATTTGAAATGAGCAATACTCGTGCTTGCAGAATGATCGTAACATATAAGACCGAGTCCGCAAATGTCACGGGTCTAGGAATGTGTGAGTGAGATAGGGACCCGTGCGACATGCCGATGTCATTAGTCTAGATATCGATGCGTCTCCGAATAAAACGATATCGTGGAGACCGCATGACCAAGTAGAGATTACAACTGGTTGCCATCCGAGAGAAGTGTGTGTGCAACCCGAGATATGCATTTAATGAATCATCATTATTCCTCCTCAAAAGCATGCGACATATGAGTATACGTGGATTGTCACAGTTAAACAATGTCGGAGTCCGGAGGTAAGAGCCGACACTCATCCTGGAGTTAATAATATTCGTGAAAGAGTATCCGGATGAATAATAGACCTTGTCCGTCATAAACGAGTTTGGTGAGAGAGTAGAGTAGATTCCTTTGCGGTCAAAAAGTCGAAGAGAAGAGAAGTACCACAACACTTCAAATCCGAGACTATGGACTGGATTTATCAATACGGTTGCAAAGAAAATTTGAACCTGGTAGCTAAATAAAGATATACTGAAAATACAAAAGCTTAAAGAGCAAGGATTAGTACGGATTAGAGATGAAAATCAGTGAAAAACAACATAATCCGAACCAATGAGAAACCAAACTCATGCATAGCTAAGAATGTAGTAGACGTATGCAACGTGAAAGTGATCAATATTACCGAATCAGGGCATATGTCGATAACAATACACAAGGTTCATATAGGTCAACATAACTAAACCGTCTTGCTGAACAACGTAGCTAAGATTAATTAAAGATCATATGATTTGGCTACATTAGGATTCATGAGTGAGCAATGATAAAGCGAACACATGTCAAAAGAAAGCAGATGATTAGTCGATTAAAATGCATGGTTGAAGAAGAAAATACATCCAAACATGCCACTTTTCTCGATTTAAAACAAGATGTCCAATCGGATCCGGAAGTAAAAGTTTAGAGGAGGGAGAATCCGAGACATATTAGGGGTTTATTGCTGCTCCCCCGTAGATCATTTAATCCTCTCAATGAAAAGCTCCTCCTCGGATAGACGATCAGAAAGAGGTCATGAGACATATACGGGGGGGGGGGGGGTATTATCGAATAATATATAAAGTATTTTCTCCCCCGTAGATTGTGCAATCCTCTCGGTTGACCGTTCCGATTTGTAGTTCAAGACTGCTCTATCTTATTAGAAAACTATACTTCGAAGTTGATCAGATCGCGTTTGAGTATTCATCCACCAGGCATTCCAAGCTAGCCCATTTCACTTCTTCAACTATGCATGTTAATAGAGTAATCTAAATGAACATGCTTTTGTCATGTGGTGATTAATGGAAGTTAAGATCATGAACCCGAAGGAGGTAAATCATATAAACTGTAATTTTGTTAGCTTTAAACGACTTCAGTCGGGAAACGTAAGCATCCTCCCATTATGAGGTTGAGATTAATATCAGAAACATGAAACCGTTAAACAGTAAGTATGATCAGCAATACAGTCAGTGAGTTTCTACTACTTTCAAGAACGTACAATGCATGGTCTCGTGAGTAAATATCTTGTTGGGTAATTCAAATGAGAAGCTATGCAGAGAAGTCGAGCATACCTAATCGGAAGAGTAGTTCGAAAAACCTCGATCAGGTAGGGGCTTTGTAAGTATATCTGCTAATTGATCTTGGTGGCAACATGTTCCCAGTTGAAATATGCTTTTTGAGAACATGATCGCGTATGAAGTGATACCTGACCTCAATGTGCTTCGTCTTAGGATGCATGACAGGATTATTGCTGATGGCAATTGTACTAGTGTTGTCACAATAAAGTGGAATAGAGAACATGTCGAATCCGTAGTCGGGAAGTTGACTTTGCATCCAAAGTAGGCTGTGCGCAAGAACTTCCTGTAGCTATATATTCCGCCTCAACAGTAGAGGTTGATACGGAATTCTCGCTTCATCGAACCATGAGATCAATCTATTTCCAAGAAACCGACACGTACCGCTTGTGCTTTCCCTGTCGATGCGACATCCACAGAAGTCGGCATCGAAGTACCCGGATAAGGTGAAGTTGGACTCCTTTGGGTACCAGAGTCCCAAATTCATCGTCCCTTTGAGATACCTTAATATCCGTTTTACATGAAGCATATGTGACTCCTTGGGATTCGCCTCGGTATCGTGCACAAATGCAAGTTGCAAACATAATGTTCGGGCGACTTGGCCGTAAGATACAAGAAGGTTCCGATCATCCCTCTCGTAGTCACACATTTATTGATATGCCGTCCACATCCGGATCTAACTTGGCACTGACAGGCATGGGAGTTTTGACGGGAGATGAACCTTCCATACCAAACTTCTTAATAAGATCGCGAGTGTACTTAGCCTGATTAATGAAGATTCCTTCCTTTAATTGTTTGACTTCAATTCCAAGGAAGTAGGACAGTTCTCCCATCATGCTCATTTCAAACTTGCCTGTCATCAACTTAGCAAACTCTTCACAAAGCTTCGGATTTGTTGATCCGAAAATGATATCATCCACGTATATTTGTACGATCAGAGTGTGTCCTTTCTCTTTTCGTAAAAATAGGGTGGTGTCTATCTTCCCTTTTTGGAAGTTATGAGCAAGAAGGAATTCTGACAGTGTGTCGTACCAGGCTCTTGGAGCTTGCTTCAAACCATATAGTGCTTTCTGAAGTTTGTAGACAAGATGTCCTGCCTTAGATTCAATGAAGCCGGGAGGTTGTTCAACATACACCTCCTCTTGAAGGTCTCCATTCAGGAATGCGCTCTTGACGTCCATTTGATAAACTATGAAGTTTTCATATGAAGCATACGCCAGAAACATTCGGATTGCCTCAAGTCTTGCGACCGGAGCAAAGGTTTCATCATAATCTATTCCTTCTTCTTGACGATATCCTTTGGCTACCAGTCTAGCTTTGTTCCGGATTACTATTCCATCCGTATCAAGCTTGTTCCGGAACACCCATTTAACGCCAATGACTTGCTGAGACTTAGTCCTTGGTACTAAGGTCCACACATTATTTCTCTTAAATTGATTCAGTTCTTCTTGCATGGCTTCTATCCAATTCGAATCTTGAAGAGCTTCATCTACCACTTTTGGTTCTATTTGAGATAGAAAACACGAGTAAAGACTCATGTTGGAGGTGGCTGCTCTTGTTCTTACACCAACAGTAGGATCACCAATCACTTGATCTGAGGGATGGTTTCGGGTCCATCTATAATTCTGTGCATGTGTTGGTTGATCTTGAACAATTTGAAGCTCTTCCAGATTAGGTGGTTCAGTTGTATCGACTGGTTGAGCTTCGTCCGGAGTAGATGTTTCCGTATTGAGAGGTACGGATGAACTAGTTGGTTCTTCAACACTGTTTCTTCCAGTGTTAACTAGTCCGGACGGACTTGAAGGTGCTCCGGAATTTTGTGTATCCGTAGGAGTATGTCCGGAGCTAAATGGTAGTCCGGAGTCAGAGTCATCCGTAGCATCATCCATAAAATTTCGTTGTGTTTTGCTGATGCCACGTGGTTGGTCAGGATATGTAACAAGAATATTCATAAACTTCGAGTAATCGACGTTGCTGTCCATGACCTGCATATTGGAATTTGAAGAACCGACTTTTGACCCAAACGAGATTAGCTTCATCAAAGGTCACATGGATAGATTCTTCAACTTTAAAAAGTTTTCTATTGAAGACCCGATAAGCCTTGCTATGTAGTGAGTACCCGACAAAAATCCCATCATCGATTTTGGTTCAAATTTATTCCGGGTCTCTTTGCCATTGATCAAGTATATAGCAAGTACACCCAAAAGCTCGAAATGTGAAATTGAAGGTTTTCGTCCTCTCCACATCTCATAGGGTGTTTTCATGGTAGATTTATTTATTAGAGTTCTGTTTCGAACATAGCAGGCAGTGGACACAACTTCAGCCCATAGGCGAGAGGAAGCTTGCCCCTGCTAACATGGATCTACTAGCTTCAACTAAAGTTCGATTCTTGCGCTCGGCTACCCCATTTTGTTGTGGGGTTTCGGGAGCAGAGAAGTCATCTTGTATGCCCTGTTCGGAACAATATGATCTCATTTCGAAAAATCAAATTTTATACCATGATCACTCCTGATGCATTTAATGCTCGGTCCTTGTGAGTTGCTTATCCAGTTGAAGAGATCTACAAGATGTTCAAAAGTTTGATCCTTTGATTTTAGGAACATCACCCATGTGTATCTGGTGAAATCATCGATAATCACAAGGGTATATCTCGCCCTGACTAGTGATGAAACAGATATAGGACCACAGAGGTCCATATGAAGAAGTTGTAGAGGAGCAGTTATTGAGTTAACCGATTTGCTCTTAAAGCTGTGTTTGGTCCGTTTACCAAGTTGGCATTCTCGCCAGAGAGTGTCTCTGGAGAACTTGAGTTTGGGTAGACCAGTGACAAGATCAAGTGACGCTAATTTAGACAAAGTCTTAAAGTTTAAATGTGCGCATCGCTTGTGCCATAACCAACTATCTTCATCTGTTGCTTTCGTGAGGAAGCATACAGGGTCGAAGAATTATTTCTTAAGACCACTAAGTATATGTCCCCATCTCTTGATCCGGATAACTTAACATCTCCTGGATAAGTTTTTCTTCTTGTACAGGTGTTGGACAAAAAGGAAACAGTAAATCCTTTGTCACATAGCTTACTGACACTTAGCAAATTATGCTTTAAACCTTCGACTAGTGCAACTTTAGTGATTGATACACAGCCATTAGTTAAAGTGCCATACCCGACAGTCTTACCTTTGCTGTTGTCGCCATATGAAACGGATGGACCTTGTTTATCATTAACTTCTACAAGCAGAGTTTGATCACCCGTCATATGTCCGGAGCATCCACTATCAAGGATCCACTTGCTTTTATTGATCTTTAACTTCAAGTGATCCGGCAATGCATTCCAGAGATGCTCCTGAAAGACAACAGTTTACACTTTTGGTGCCCAAACTTGTCTCAGGCGGTTAGAAGAGAGAGCAAGATATTGTCAACATTTACGGATTTGATTTTGCTAGGACTCTTAGCTTTCCAAGTTGACATTAACTTGTTAGTTTCAGCTACTTCTTTTATTTGGGTTTTCTTGGGAGAGACACTCCTTTTAGATTTAGATTTTGTTTTGCTCGAAGAACCCCTTTTATAAAACTGATCTTTATTGGATTGAAATTGATTACAAAGCCAGCTATCAAATAGACTCCAACATTCATAGTGATAATGACCCATTTCCCTACAGATGGAACAGACACTATAATGTGAAGTACAAACAGGGGATACAGGTCTCTTAGATTTTACAGATTTTCTACTCTGTTCCCTGTGGCCTAATCCATTACGTTTGGGTGACGCGCTCTTGGCCCTAAATGCGTCAGCCTTAGCCTTGTCTTTCTTTTTGGGTGCTACAGTTTTGGCTTTAACTGCAGCAGCCTTCCCTTCATCTTTAGTTACGGGTGCTACTGGTTCGGGAAGTGCAGTAACAGCCTCTGCTCCACAGTCATAAACTATGGTGCCACCTGAAATGAAACCATCCAATGGTTTAGATGTACTAACAGGATATAAGTTGGTTAGTTTAGGAGTGAAATCCGGAGGACACTCAGTAGCTTGAGCTATGGAAGTTGATGGTTCGGAACCTAGGCCAGGTTTGACTCGGATGTCGTCAGGATCAGTCCTAAAGGTAGAGGATATTTCCCCGGATTTTAGCCACTTACGATTTATTTCCTTTTCCTGTTCCAGTTCATTTTCGAGTCTTTTTACTATAACTTTTAGGCCTGAGAGATTGGTATTTAACAAATGATTTTCAGCTCTTAGATCATGATACCAAGCTTCTTTTCCTCTGAAGTCAGTGACGTCCTTTTCGAGTCTATTAATAGTAAATTCAAGACGTTTATTCTGACTTTCCATATCTTTGTACATTTGAGTAATTATTAGTCTCTCATTCTTTTCATGATCACATGCAGTAGTAAGAGATTCTAATTTACTCAGGAGCTCAGAGATAGAAGGTACCTCAGTATTTGTCATGAGGCAGACGTTCGGCTTAGTGGTCGGCTCATCATCCGAGGATTCCTCCTCTTCTTCCGAGCCACTCATGTATTTTGTCACGAGTGCCTTCCTGTTGCTCTTGCTGTTATCTGAGGTGGAGCGGCGAGGAGTTACCTTGTCACTTTTCTCGGCCACTTTTGTTTTGAACCTGCATTCCTTGGCCCAGTGACCGATTTTCCCACAGTTGAAACATTCCTGGGAACTGGACTCCGGTCGCTCCTTCCTTTGGAACGATGATGATGAGCGTCTTCTGAACCCTTTTCTGCTTTTCCGTAGGAATCGCTCAAAGGATTTGACAAGAAGGGCTATCTCCTCCTCCTCGTCAGAATCAGAATTGTCAGATATGTCCGTATCATCATTCCTCAGTATGTTTAGACATTCTGTAGCTTTGAGAGCTACCCCCTTTTCTTTCTGAGCTATTTTCTCATCTCTGTCAGAGTACTTAAACCTGACTTCGTGAGTCCGCAGCTCTCCATACAGTTCTTCAAGGGGAACATACTGCCAGTTTTTGTCTGATTGCATCTGGAGTTGTTTGGAGTAGTAGCGATCCGGCAAGGAGCGAAAGAACTTGTCATTAATCTGGGATTGAGAATAATGCTCATTGACAGTCTTCAGCTCAAGAATGAGCTTGCCGAATCTCCGATAGATGCTTTCAAGTGATTCGCCCGGTTTATGATTAAAACTCTCAAAGTTCTGTCTGAGAGTGCAGATCACATTCTGCATCTGGGACTGACTCCCCTCATAGAGGATTGTCAGTTTGTCCCAAACAGCTTTTGCTTGTCGTGCAGCCCTGGACGTCTGTGGAAAGCCTCGGAATCCAAAGACGATGTAACATAAGCCGAGCCTTTTCACTAGCGCACCGCCAGGCTCTTTCATCGTTGGTAAGTTCAAGATCTGTCTTTGGCCTCCTAACTCCATGTTCTCCGATAGTCATCGGAATTGGAATCTCCTGATGAAGACATGGCCACATAAGATGATCATGGCATACCATAAACATCTTCATACGAGCTTTCCATTGGGAGAAAAGCTCAGGTGTGAATTTGGGCGGTTTCGTTAAAGTAAAACCAGAACTCCGTGGTAGAGGAGCGGCGCAGCAGCGGTTGAGGTGGGTCGACATTTTCACCGCCGCTTCGATTCGGGATAGGCTCCTGTGCACCTCCGGAGTTAAGGCGAGTGTTGAATAGCATACTGCTTTCTTCGGCCATTTCTGAGATTGAAAGAGTGGGATCTCTACTTAGAACAAAGTAGAACTTGCTCTGATACCACTTGATGGTCCCTTGGAGCCTAAACGGGGGGGGGGGGGAATAGGCTCTTATTAAAACTCTTTCCTTTCTCTCAAGACACAAACACTTATCTAGTTTAAGTGATAAAATCACCTGCGGAAGATAACCAGGATAGTGGAAGTATTTTGTTTTATTATCACAAGATGAATACAACAAAATAGAAGCAAAACTCTCTTACACTCTGTTTACAAATGAACTCACACACTAGCCAAGTTCTATCTCTAAAGATGATAAAGCTCCTCTATTTTTCGACTTCTTTTTTTCTAATGTATAAGTATGAATATTTATACAAAACATTCCTAAGAGACAACCTTGGAACTTGTAGTTCCGGAATGCGTTCCGCACTAACTATCCCTCGGTAATCTCTCTGCCTTGACTGCTGCGGATTGTGGAGCTCAAGATCTTGGATTTGAAGAGTATAAGTGTCTTTGTGAGTTCCGAGATACAATTAAGGTTGTGTCCACATATCCGGATGATCCACGTGTAAGATTCTTCAGGTTCTCAATACATTCGTCTTACATCGGGACACCACGAGCTGATAACTTTAAATGCGGTTTAGTTGGAGCAGTGTCTTCTTGGTCCGGTGTAATTTTCCTTACTCCGTAGCTAATGAAGCTCGGAACCTTACTCCGTGTCAATGGTTACTTACTCCGTATCTATTTAGTACTGGAATCCTTAGTCCGTGTCAGCGCTTCCTTACTCCGCATGTAAGTTCCTTACTCCGTATGTAAGTTCCTTACTCCGTATGTAAGTTCCTTACTCCGGGCGAGTCTTGAAAAGTCTGATAACTTATTCCGTGTCAGCGCTTTCTTACTCCGCATGTAAGTTCCTTACTCCGTATGTAATTTCCTTACTCCGTATGTAAGTTCCTTACTCCGAGCGAGTCTTGAAAAGTCTGATAACTTATTCCGTGTCAGCGCTTTCTTACTCCGCATGTAGGTTCCTTACTCCACACTTATCCTTTAAGTTCTTAGTCCGTAGGATTGTTCCTTATTCCGTATGTATTTGTTACTTGGTTATTTACCAAGTGTTTGACGACACTCACTCTTGTCCGGATCAGGATTATGTATCCTGTCCTTAGCTTTGCTCTCACAAGTGCATCTCTGGATTAATAACATATCTTCTGCAATGATCAAATAAACACAAAAGATCTCAGATCAAATTATATAAGGCTTTATCAGCATTATCCAAATTCTGGGTTTGATCCAACAGGGTGTGTTCTGATGCAGGAACACAAAGTCATAGCATATGGCTCGCGACAGCTGAAGCCCCATGAGCAGAATTACCCAACGCACGACCTGGAGTTAGCAGTAGTTATTTTTGCCCTAAAGTCTTGGCAACATTACCTTTTGGGGGAGAAATTTGTGGTATACACTGACCACAAAAGCCTACAGTATATCTTCACCCAGAGAGACCTAAATTTAAGACAGAGGAGATGGGTAGAGTACCTGCAAATGTTTGATTTTACACTCTCCTATACGCCTGGGAAGGGGAATGTAGTTGCCGACGCGCTGAGTAGGAAGGGAAAAGCTGAGGTTTCCATTAGAGAATGGAAAATGATGGAACAGTTAGCAGTGCTTTAGGTATAGCCTGATCTTAGCAGTGGGGAAGCAGTCCTGTGTCCTATCATCGCAATGCCAAAGTTATACCAACGTGTCCGTGATGGCCAGTTGGGGGACTTGGACTGTGAAGTAATCCGGGCCCAAATATAGGCCGGTGAGATATCGGAAGAGTGGACAGAGGAAGCTGAACATGAGTTTAGATTTCAGGGGCGTCTGATAGTACCGCCCTCCCTTCGAGAGGATGTGATGAGGGAGTTTCATCATTCCCGTTTGGCTGTACATCCAGGAGGAACAAAGATGTATCACGCCGTGCGAGCACAGTTCTGGTGGCCGGGACTGAAGAAAAGTATAGCAAAGTTTGTTTCCAGGTGCCTTACTTGTCAGCAAGTGAAGGCAGAGCACCAATGACCTGCTGGTCAATTGCAGCCTTTGCCTGTAGCTGAGTGGAAGTGGAAACATATTACCATGGACTTTGTGATAGGACTTCCTACTACTTCAGGGAGGAAGGACATGATTCGGGTCATAGTAGACCGATTGACCAAATCAGCCTATTTCTTGGCTATTCGGGAGCGAGACTCCATCGGGACGTTAAGCCAGTTATATGTTGATGAAATTGTCTGATTGCATGGAGTACCCGTGTCTATTGTTTCAGACAGATATGCACGGTTTACCTCACGTTTTTGGAGTGGTTTGCAAGAGGCATTGGGGACACGACTTAATTTGAGTACTGCTTATCACCCCGAGACTAATGCTCAGTCAAAGAGGACGATTCAGACACTGGAAGATTTGTTGAGAGCCTATGTGCTTGATTTTGGAGGATCATGGGCTTCTCACCTTCCTCTAGTAGAGTTTGCCTATAATAACAGCTACCAGGCTTCCTTAGGGATGGCCCCGTTTGAGGCTTTATATGGTAGACCCTGTCGGTCTCCATTGTGTTGGGCAGAAGTTGGAGAGGCAGCTATGTTGGGACCTCAATTGGTCCAAGAGGCTACGGCAAAAGTACAGCTGATTAGGCAACGCCTTCTTACAGCTCAAAGTAGACAAAAGTCTTATGCAGATCACCGACGCCGACCGTTGGAGTTTTTGGTTGGAGACCACGTATTCCTTCGTGTTTCCCCACGGAGGGGACATAAGCGATTTGGGAGGGGATCCAAGTTATCTCCGAGATACATAGGCCCATTTCAGATATTGAGTAGGGTCGGACCTGTTGCATATCAGTTGGCATTACCTCCACGTTTGAGCAGAGTTCATAATGTCTTCCATGTATCCCAGTTGCGGGCATATCATCTGGATCCCACACATGTGTTGGACTGGAGTACTCTGGATATTGGGGAGGATATGACGGTTGTCGAGGCACCTCTACGCATTGTGGACAGGCGCGAGAAACTGCTACGAGGAAAGATTATTCCTTTGGTTCGGGTGTTATGGGAACACCGAGGTATAGAGGAAGAGACTTGGGAACGTGAAGTTGAAATGTGTGCTCACTACTCTGATCTGTTCGAGGACGAACAACCCTAAAGGAGGGGAGGAAGGCAAACATCAACCCTGAAATAATCAGGTACTATTGATTATTTCTCTTTGCTGTTGTGTATTGTGTTCATTGGTTGTGGTCGTTTCCTCATTCCAAGTTTTCTTTTCGAGGACGAAAAGTCTTTAAAGGGGAGAGGATGTAAAGACCCGTGTTTGAGGGGTTCTTGGAGTTGGCCTTGAGTAGGAGACCTTGTCTTAGAGAATGAACATCAGAACAGTGAGGTGCTAGTCGAATGGGGAATTTTGACTATACTTGGGCTCAATTTGGAGTTTGAGGCCCTGAGGGGTATTTTAGGAATTTCACATATATTTAAATATCCCAATTAACATTTATTTGAGGGTTTTTATTTTTATATGAGTTGGGCTTAATGAAAATGGGTTGTTGAGCCTGATGAGGTGGGTTAGAAAACCATGGGTTTTGGGCTGTAGACTGCTGGGCTTTAATTAATCAAAACTACGTCATTTTGATTAAGAGGGGTCTATATAAAAAGGTGGAGTTCAAAGGATTAGGGTTCTTGACCCTTGCAACCCTTGTAGCCGTCAGAGAGAGAGAGAGAGAGAGAGAGAGAGAGAGAGAGAGACGGCCAGAGAGAGGGAGAGACGGCCAGAGAGTGGGAGAGACGGCCAGAGAGGGAGGGAGACGATCCAAGGCCGATGATCTAAGGTTCCTGCTGACGACGGGAGACCAGAGGCGTCGAGGTAGCTAGGATACAACGATCTGTTGTATTCCCAAATTCTTGAGGTAGAGATTTCTTTATCAACCCTTGAAACTCTCTCACCAAAATTCTAGATTTTACCTGTCATGGATGAGTCCTAAAAATTTAGTAGTGGATCCTTTGTGACCCTCCTCTTACCCCCAAAATTCTGTGGATGTGATGATGAGTATATACATACATATATATAAGCGTGTGTTGGTTTATTGTGAGATTTTCAATATAGATATCTGAGGGAGAATTGATTTGGATGGCCTGGGTTTGTCTGGATGGGTGGTTGGGCATGAGTGTAGAGGCTGGAATTGAGAATAGGCCTTGTATCCCAAGTTTAAAGCCTAATAATTTACAAACTAACCGGAATTGGAGGTGGGTTCTTTAGAGAGAAGTCTTTAGAATAACAAAACAAAGAAAACTGTGCGAAAATATGGCTGCACGCCATATCCCCATATGGCGTGCAGGTCCAAATACCATGAAAATTTACCCCTGACTTCCTTGAGGTGTGTAGAATGTAGGGAGCCAAAAATACCCCTGCACGTCATATGGCCCATATGACGTACACCCTTCATTTTGCTTCTTTTGGCTGCCCCATTTAGCCAGAAGTCCCTTGTGTGGAAAATAGAGTGATTTGGATAATGATCATGAGTTGAATTTGTCTAAAAATTTGCCAAAACAGTTCAAAAACACCTATGTTGGTAAAACTGTAAACTGTGAATGTTGCTGCACTATATGAGCTGAGTGCACTGTTGATTTACATTAATATATCTGAGTTATGCTTGTTGAGTTGCACTAACATGTTTGAGTTTTGCTCTCTGAGTTACTTTGTACTGAGTTGAGATGTATGCCTGAGTTGCATTATTGAGTCACACTTGCGTTTGAGCTGTGTTTACTGAGATGTACTTGAAATGTATTTGCTGAGATGTTGTGAACTTGTATTTGAGAATGAGTACCCAAATACTTGTGGGTTGAGCTGACTTATGGGCCAGGCACAACTACTCGTCCCCCTTTGAGATTTGGCCAGGACTGCGGTCCTGAGCCTCGGTGTGGCACTCACGATGGTGGGCTAAGTCTGCACCCATTCCTGAGGGTAGGTATGGCGCCCGAGGAGGTGATGGCCATATCTGACTCGGGTGGAAAATGTTGCATTGGTGACCATGCAACATTCGCCTGGATGTGGTATGGCATGACGCCGTAGTGGCGGGGTGTCCTCTACCCTCCAGTATGGGCATAGGTAAATGGTGTGTTACTGGGTGATGTGTGTTGTTTAGTTTTAGGCACTACAGGAGCACAAGCATACACTTGTCATGCATATTGTAGAGTAGGACGGGTCTGGGGAGACTTGAACCCTACTGAGCTATGGTTTGCTCACCCCTCCTATAAACTGTTCTTCTGCAGGGTCTAGTAGGCGGTAGGTGAAAGAGCTATGGTTGAGCCCCTTTGAAATGTAATAAATTAAGATATGGTTATTGTTTAATTTGTGGTTGTATGCATGGTTTGGGAGCAGGAGCATGCCCCGTGGCATGTAGCCTGGTTGTACAAGTTTGGGGCAGCACCCATGTCAAAAGTCCTTTTTTTTAGGTGCTTGCACCAACCCCTTGACCCTTCGGGTGCAGGCATGGGCAGTCACTACCCACTTCCAAGTGAAAGGAAATTGGGGCGTGACATACCCGTTAGTCCATCAATAAACGAAATATAATTTCCTAACAATAATCTCATACATTTAAAGTTTTATTGATTTTGATTTCTTGTAGCGTGCTATACTTTATTCCTATGCTTTATACAAAATTATCATTCTAAGACCTTTAACTTATATATCACACTTCATATTTCTAAGACTCAATCTCTAACCTATACTAAACCATCGCTCTGATACCAACTGTAACGCCCCCAAATTCAGGACCTCCAAACCGGGTACGTTAGCGGAAATTAAAAATACAAGTTTGATATCAATTTCAAACTATTACTTATTTCATCAAACAAACCATTAATTATTACAAATTCCAATCCAAGATCTTTAAGGTTTAGGGGTTTAGAGACTAAGTGTTCTTAACCCATTATTACATAACAAAGCACACGAGCAAATAAACTTAATAAATCTTTAAAATTTTACACAACTTTATTTTCAAGCACTTCTTGACTCCTTATCCTAGTTTCTCCATTCCTTTAATTACCTGGGGTTGGAAAAGAAATCATAAAAAGGATGAGCTCAAATAGCCCAGTAAGGGTAAACATAAGTGGGTAAGGAAAATCATGAAGATATCGAACATAGGAAATACCATATAACATTTGCACATCATACATGATCAATATTTCACAAGGGAATCATAACATGGAAGATTATGTCTGGACATCGTGTCATAACATCATGATCCAGGTTAACTACCCAGATACCATATCATAACATAACATATTATCAGCTGGATTGACACTCTCCAGTGATGTTCTTTACTCAATTCATTGGAGGTCTTTCTGGAACCACCCATCATAAACTTACTTTGTCCAAACATAAGAGGCCATACATAACATGAAACATAGCATGAAATTTCAATAAAACATTCAAGGCTAACAAGGATAACCATGATTACCAAAATAGTTATCTACCCCAATCAATTAAATAGATCATTAAGAGATTAAAACAAAACTAATGTTCTCAACAACAAAATCAACATAGAAGAATAAGAAACATAAAAATATTACAACAATAATAACATGGAAATAGAACATGAGAAGGAGGAAGAGAAAAGTGAGAATGAAGAAATGAAAACCCTTACAATAATAATGAAATATAGACTATAATGAAAAAGAAAAAGGGGATGAGAAAAACCCTTACAATCCGCTTGTCGTTTTCTACGTTCTAAACCTTAAAAAATTCAAAACACCAAATTAGCATTAATGCTTGAAAAGTTTAATATCACACATATCTCTTTTATATATATATATATATATATATATATATATATATATATATATATCATACTTTAACTTATATCTTTTAATAGGCATACCGTACTTGTAGGGTTGAATATTAATTTTGGTTCCCACTTCTATCGCGGTTCCATCTCCTATTTCGATCCCACACATCGTAAGCCTTGAGTTGTGCAATAACTATGTTATATGCCTTGAGAATTTTTGAATAAGATTTACTTTTTGTATTGGGTGAATAGAAAAGACGTCGATAAGCTTATTTTTCCTACGTGTCTTCCACCTTAACCATGAGGGGATATTAGACATGGGTTTAAAGGGAAGATCTAGAGGAGATAAGGATGGAGATAGCTGTGAGGTTGAAGCATTAACAATTGGGGTTGCGGAAGAAGAAGGGCGATTGTCGGGGGAATTCATTATGGAAGTTGTTCCTTACGATCCTCTGCTATCTAGAACCGTAAAAATAAAAGAAACATTAAGTCAATATTCTCATCTTTTTACTTTAACTATATAATGAAAATGCTATGATGGAATAACATATTTTAAAATAATGTGGCAATGCCAACCATGCATGTATATACGAGGTGATATAACCAACCATATAAATAACATATGTGAGGTGGTAAAACCAACCATGTAAGTAATATATATGAGGTGGTAAAACCAACCATGAATATAGTATATATGAGGTGGTAAAACCAACCATATAGTTCTACATCATAAATAAGAAGTAACTTCAAAATTTCAAAATCTTGAGTATTACCTTTCGTAGAACTTCGACGCTTCGTAAGTACCAAAAACAAAAGAGGGTTTGAGTAGAGTATTTGGGGTGTTAAGAGGGCTTAGGAGTGTTTGTAGAGGGAAATTTCATGGTATGGCTTGAAGGACTTATGCAATGAGAGGGGAGGCAAAACACTCCTTATATAGGGTAAGGGTGGTGGTAGGTGGTAGGTGTGGTAGGTAAAACTTTTGTCCTTAATACCTTATTTTCTTCCCTAATTTTCTCCTTTTCAAATCATTTGATTCTTATCCCATTATTATCTACTGTGCGGCCCCCTTGTTTCCCCCATTTTGAATTTTTTTTGGATTTGTTTGACTTTGAAGGTTCTTTTTGTCACAAAAGTCACATTGGTGCATAGCCTACTATTTTGACTATAACTTTCTAGATTCTTCATTAAATTAAATAAGGCCAATTGGGATGGATTCCTAACTTAATTATCTACATTTTGAGACCAATTTCAAATCTATTGGGCTTGTATATTAAAAGTTATTTGGTTTTGAAGTGAGACTAGAAATTCTGGGCCTACTACTAGACCTTTGTGCACTGTTTAATTTGTTTCTACTAATGGGCTGCTCCAATGAGTCTAAAATTGTAACCAAAGATATATAACTAACTTTGGAACACGTTGTAAAAATATCAAGTCGTTTGGAGCTACATAAACAAAGTTATAAATTTTTAAAAATGACTTCCAGAACTGCGCTAGTCTCTCCTTTCTAAGCATAACTATTGGCTATGGAGTATTAATGAACATTTTGTATTTTACAACTCTTAATAAATTTTGATGTGATAAATTTAAAGTTGTATCTTATTTGATTTAGATTCAATATGTCAACTAAGGAATTATTTATTTAATATAATTAAACAAACGATTGAAATAATTATATAGTTAGGTGAAATAACGTAACACCTCATTAGAAAACTTAATAACACACTTATTTTCTTAAACTATAATTTATTTATGAAAAATAAATCTTATACAATATTTAATATAATTATCATACACACTATCAAATAATATTTTCTAAATATATGATCAAAATAGTTTAATTATAAATATAAAATAACATAATAATTGTTTATTATTTTATTAAAAAAAACTCAGATCTTACACTGGTGCTACCCATTCTTTTATTTCGTATGCTACGGTGGTTGGATTGGAGTTAGACCAGGAGACAGTGAGTCAGTCTCTGATGGTTGCTTCACCTTTGGGTGGAATTATTATACTTGAGAGTATCTATCGTGCTTGTCAGGTAACACTTGGGGGTGTTAACCTGTTGTGTGATTTGTATATCATGGAGTTAGATGATTTTGATATTATCCTGGGTATGGATTGGTTGGTCTCTGTGGAGACCAAGATTGATTATTTTCGACGGCGCATGACGTTCCTCACACCAGAGGGCACGCGAGGTGTCTTTGTGGGTGAGTGGACTGAGGAGGCATGCAGGTTGGGACCTTTGAGGCATGAGTGGGGTGATGTGGCCCACCAATTAGCCAGCTTGACGTTGATTGACAAGAGGAGAGAGGGAAAGGCTATTTTGCCACCTATTGTGGATCAGTTCCTGGATGTATTTCCCGAAGACTTAGTCAGTTTGCCACTTGTGAGGGAGGTGGAGTTTTCGATTGAGTTGTTGCCGGGGACAACACCTATTAGGTTGGCGGCCTACCGGATGGCGCCGACAGAGCTTAGAGAGCTCAAGAGGCAGATAGATGACCTACTGGCACGAGGCTTTATCAGGCGGAGTAGCTCACCATGGGGGCGCTCCAATGTTGTTTGCCAAGAAGGCGGATGGTTCGCTTCAGCTGTGTATAGACTACCGGAAGCTGAACCAGGTGACTGTGAAAAACAGGTATCCATTGTCGAGGATCGATGATCAGTTTGATCAGTTTCGAGGTGCAAGATGGTTTTCTAAAATAGACTTGAGATCTGGATACCATCAGTTGAGGGTTAGGGAGGCAGATATCCCTAAGACCGCGTTCAGTTGTGGTGTTCATCGACGATATTTTGGTCTATTCAGCGACCAAGAGGGAGCATGAGGAGCATTTGCAGGTTGTGTTGCAGACCTTGGGAGAGCACCGGTTGTATGTGAAGTTCACAAAATGTGACTTCTGGTAACAACAGGTGAATTTCTTGGGGCATGTGGTATCTTCGGGGGGTATCACAGTGGATCCTGAGAAGATCGAGGCGGTTATGTCATGGAAGAGGCCCATGAATGTGTTTGAGATTCGTAGCTTCCTTGGTTTGGCAGGCTACTATCGAAGGTTTGTGGAGGATTTTTCTCGGTTAGCAGCTCCGATGACGAACTTGACCAGGAAGGGAGTTCCTTTTGTTTGGTCTGATACGTGTGAAAGTGCTTTCATGGAGCTGAAGGCGCGATTGACTTCAGCACTTATCCTGATTCTTCCACGGGGGGTGTACCTTTCGAGGTGTATTATGATGCCTCTAGGGTGGGGCTTGGTTGTGTGTTAATGCAGACTTGGCAGGTGATTGCTTATGGGTCTAGATAGTTGAGACCACACGAGCAGAATTATCCCACGCATGATTTGGAGTTGGTTGCAGCGATCTTTGCTTTAAAGAGCTGGCAGCATTATCTCCTTGGGGAGAAATTTGTGGTATATAAAGAGCTCGCAGTATATCTTTTCTCAGCGAGACCTGAACCTTAGGCAGAGGCGGTGGGTGGAGTACTTGCAGCAGTTTCAGTTTGATATGCTGTATACCCCTGGCAAGGGTAATGTGGTGGCAGATGCTCTGAGTAAGAAGAGCAGGGCCGTGGTTGCCCATTGTGCCATTAAGGAATGGGAAATGATGGGCCAGTTGGCGGCAATGAGGTTGCAGATGGTGACCAGTGGGGAACGGGAGACCCTCAGTGTTATTGTCACAGTCCCTGAGTTACAGCGTAGGATCATAGAGGATCAGCTGGGGGATGTTGATTGTGAGGTCATCAGGGACAGGATTCAAACAGGGCAGGCATCTTCTGATTGGACTAAGGATGCAAAGCATGTACTGCGGTATAGGGGTAGACTGATAGTTCTCACTTCTCTTCAGGAGGAGGTTCTTCGGGAATTTCACCAGTCGAGGTTAGCTGTACATCCTGGTGGGACCAAGATGTACCATGTCGTGAGGAGGCAGTTTTGGTGGCCATGCCTGAAGAAGGTCATTACTGATTTTGTGAGGAGGTGTTTGACCTGTCAGCAGGTCAAGGCAGAGCACCTGAGATCAGCTGGTGAGTTGCAGTCATTGCCAGTGCCAGAGTGGAAATGGGATCACGTAACTATGGATTTTGTCACTGGACTTCCTCGTTCCAGGTGACATGACACTATATGGGTTATTGTGGCCCGATTGACCAAATCGGCGCATTTCATTCTGATTCGAGAGACAGACCCAGTGAGGACTTTGGGACAAAGGTATCTTGATGTGATTATGCGGTTGCATGGAGTCCCATTGTTTATTGTATCTGATTGCGATGCTAGGTTCACCTCTCAGTTTTGGAGACAGTTGCAGCGAGCTTTGGGTACCAGGGTGAACCTCAGTACAGCCTTTCATCCGCAGACGGATGGTCAGTCGGAGTGGACGATTCAGACGCTCGAGGATATGTTGCGTGCCTGTGTCCTAGATTTTGGAGGTTGTTGGGAGACTCACCTTCCTTTGGTAGAATTCTCTTACAACAACAGTTATCAGGCCACGATTAGGATGGCTCCGTATGAGTCACTGTATGGGCGACCTTCTAGGTCACCTTTGTGTTGGGCACAGACGGGAGAGACAACGGTTCTCGGTCTTGCGGGGCAAGACGATCCCACTAGTTTCGGTGTTATGGCGACACCAAGGCATGGAGGAGCAGGCTTGGGAGAAAGAGAGCCAGATGCGGGTTCTTCATCCTGAGCTGTTCGAGGACAATCAGTCCTGAGGAGGGGAGGATGTGAGGACCTTCCCTGAGGTATGAGTTATATTTTATGCATTCGTTTTGCATATGTTTTGTACCCTTATGTGGTTATGCTTGAGATGTGGTTTGAGATGTGGTTAAGCTTGGTTTAGCTTGTTGTTGTTAAATATTGTGAAGCCTTTTTGGCTTGTTGTGAGTTGCTTTGCACATATGTGCTTGGTGATCATGTTGATGATCATGTGTTTGTGTCTGGTTGTTGTGCAGTGCTTGAGCTTGAATTTCGCTATGTCCTTTGGGCATGTGTTTTATTTTCGAGGACGAAAAGTCCTAAGGTGGGGAGGATGTAAAGACCTGTATTTAGGTAGGGCTGAGAGATAGTCTTTCTCTGTTGTTAAAAACATCTGGAAAATATTATGTTCGTCAATGTAAGCATTTTGACTATAATTGGGCTCAATTCCGGGTCGGGGCCCCAAGTGGCCTGATTGTTGACGTTTTGGGGTTTATTGGTTGACCTTGCGTTTGAGCAGTTAATTGGGTTGGAAAATATCTAGATAGTGATGTGCTCGTCATTTCGAGCGTTTTGACAGTAATTGGGCTCAATTTGGAGTTTGTGACCTCGAGAGGTCAATTGATATTTTTGGGATTTATTAATGAAAGAAAATACAGAAATATAAATAGGGGAAAGAGAGCTTCCACGTTACATTTCAGCATTTCTGCGTTGGAGAACTTAGAGAGAGAGAGAGAGAGAGAGAGAGAGAGAGAGAGAGAGAGAGAGAAGGAAGCTTGGAGCCTACGATTTGGGGCGTTTTTAGCTCGTTCAAGCATCAAGAATCATTCCAGGTAGGTGTTTCATTGATTCTTCACCCTTTTCTTGCTGTTTTATTGGATTAACATGTAAGAATTAGATGAAATCATGCAAATTCGTGATGAACCCTAGAAATTGGGGAAATGGAAATTAAGCATGAAACCTAGATGATTTAGGTTGTTTGGTAGCCTACTATGGCTAGATGATGTTAGAAACCCTTAATAGGGATGAATTGTTGCTTAAAAATGGAGATTTAACGAGTATAATTGGGTTTTGGGACGAATTGGGGAAGAACGAAGTCGGCAATTCGCGACTGGGGAACTGCTCGAGGCTAGCTTCGAGCAGAGTCTCAAGCAGTCTCGAGCAGAGGCCTCAAGCAAGGAGCGTCGAGCAGAATGTAGCCTCGAGCAAGTCTCGAGCAGTCTCGAGCAGAGGCTTCAAGCAAGGAGCGTCGAGCAAGAGCGTCGAGGAGTGTAGCATCGAGCAGGTGTTTCGAGCAGTCTCGAGCAGGCAGTTTCGATTAGTGTCTCAAGCAGTTGGACAGTGCAGTTCCAGACTGGATCATTTACATTGTAAACCATTATGCCTCTCCACATTTAAATAGTACTTAAGTTACAATGTAAATAATGAAATACCCCCCATTTGGATTCAAAGAAAAATACTAGAAAAATAAATTCCCACTCTTTCAAAATGTGAAAATTGGGATTTAGTGTAAAATCTCAGAAAAATCCAATTTTTCGTAGAGGTGAATTTTTGGAAAGTGGGGTTAGACATCTCAGAAAAATCCCCAAAAATCAGATTATCATAGTTATGATATGGAGACCCAATGCCGGCCCTTTTTTATTTCAAGAAAATAACTCCTATGGGTATTTCCTTCCTTAGTTAAGGAATAAGGATCGACTTGGGAAGACTGGCTATAGTTCTAAAGGGAGTGTTGTATACCTTAAGACCATATTGGTGTTGGTATGTTGGTTTAAGGGATTGGGGCTTAGGCTCTATGACTTGTTGGGTTCTCACCGTGGAGCACAGATGATGCTGTGTGGTTGACGGGGCAGGCATATACGCTGATGGCAAGCCTGTGTGGCACTGTGGCCGGGCATATTGCGTTGTGGCCGTGGCAGGCATATGCGCCGATGGAAGGCCTGTGTGGCACTGTGTCCGGGCATATAGCGCTGTGGTAGGGCTGAGTGCCCTGAGCTGGGATCCTGTTGAGGATCATGGACAAGCTGTCCTGTGTGGGCAGGCTATGTCCTGATGTTTGTTTGCAGGCTGAGTCCTGAGGATTGTGCACACTACACAGTGCACGAGTACACAGAGCATGTAGTATAGACTTGTATGTTTGCATGATGTGAAGTGTTGGGGTCACCTACTGAGCTTGTCGCTCACCCCTACTTGCTGTTTACCTTTTTCAGGTGTGACCCGAGACTAGTGGAGGACTTTCTTCCCGGAGGACGTGCCCACTACTCTTATGTATGATACAGTGCTGTATTTTGTATTGTTTATATTATATCCCGGACATGGGTCCGTGGATTTATATTTGCATACTATTTGTGATGTGATGTCTGTATGACTGTTTGACTTATTGTATGTCTGATGATGTATGAGAAAGTACAAGATTACCCTTGATGTATGACTATACAAGGTTGCATATTTGAGACAGCACCCGCGGTGTAGTCTCTATTGGTGCTAGTCACCAACCCCTTGACCTTTCGGGTGCGGGCAAGGGGAAGTCATGTACCCGATTCTGGGTTCCCTGGAATTCAGGGGCGTGACACGCGCCTCCCGCCCGCGCACGCACCCACCCGCAGCCAGCCCAAAAATTCAGCAAATATAATGCTTCCACTGAGTTTTGAACCCAAGACCTCCCCCTTGCATGTGTAGCTGTCAAACCATCAAGCTAATTCGATTTTGTTATATAAACGTATGTAAACAATATATATACTTATCATATCACATAATAATAATAATAATAATAATAATAATAATAATAATAATAATAATAATAATAATAATAATAATAATAATAATAATAATAATAATAATAATAATAATAATAATAATAATATTAATAAAGAGTGCATAATTTATTTTTAAAAAAAAAGTAATTACAATATATATATTATAATAAAAACTAAATGTACTATTATTATTGTGATATAAAATACAAATTAATTAGATTCAAGTTTAGTTTTAATTTATTAATAAGTTGATTTATGATTAGGTGATTCAATCAAATATTATTTGATTGAAAATATATTAATATTTAAATTACTAATATCATTTATATATTTTATTAATTTTAATTTAAATATAAAATACATACTATCAAGTGTAATAAAACACAAAACTCAATCTCCTTGTGGATGACTCATATCACACATAAAATAAATTAGTGATACTAATCATATTAATTTGATTGAAATTTAGTTTTAAAATTATTAATATGTTGATTTAAAACTAAATGATCAAATCAAGTATTATTTAATCGATAAATACATTTATATATGAACTTGTAATATCATTTATATTATTTATTATTTAAGCTTTTAACACAAATATGATATATATACTATTAAAAGTCAAATCTCACTTTCACCATGTATTTTTTAGTATATCAAACTTGTTAGTATTGTTTAATTAACTAATAACATTAATTATAATTATAATAATATATATATATATATATATATATATATATATATATACTTATCATACCAAAGAATATATATACATATATATACACTTACACTCAATGACTAGTATTATGCAAAAATAATCATATTATTATATTACTTATAATAAAAATAAGTTTTAATTACATTAAGAAAAATAAGTTTGAGAAACATGACTTTTCATAATATTGTGTTACTTATAACAAAAATAATATGATAACTATGTTATATAATTATATTAATTAGATTTTCACTAATGTGTTATCATTTATTATCAATGATAATTGTATTATTTAAATTATTACTACTCGATATTCAAGTTATTACTTATTAATTATAATCTATAAAATGCATATATATATATATATATATATATATATATTATATATAGTGACAATTATATAACTATATATATATAACATATATAACATAAGTAATATGATAATTGTTGAGTATCTAAAATCTAATAACTAATGTCAGGGAGTTCGTTAATAATTATATATTTCATAGATGATTATTGTTACTATGTTTACATAATTAGTATATATACTTTAAATATGACATATAAATAATATTGGTAGTAATAATAATAATAATAATAACATTACTATTAGTATTAATGATAATAATAATGAGTAAATGTTTTACTTTAAAAAGAATATCAATTATAGAGTATATATACTTATATTTTAATAAAAATAAACATTGAAAAGTAAAAGCAATGTTTTAATATAAAATACAATCATATAAAATATAAGTGATATAATTATATAGTATATTACGTATGCCATAAATAATCTTATAATTATTCGACCAAATAATATTTAATTAGATTATTTTGTATTAAATTAATATATTAATAATTTTTAACACTAAATTTGAATCTAAATAACGTCAATCTACAAATTATTTTATTCATGATATGAGTCATATATTGTGAGAGTGACTTTAACTTTTGATAATATGTATTTTATATTTAAATTAAAAGTAATAAAATATGTAAATGATATTATTAGTTTAAATATTAATACATTCTCAATCAAATAATATTTGATTGGATTATCTAATCATAAAATCAACTTATTTATAAATTAAAAACTAAATTTGAATCTAATTAATTTGTATTTTATATCAAAATAGTAATAGTACATTTAGTTTTTATATATATATATATATATATATATTGTAATTACTTTTTTAAATAAAGTATGCACTCTTTATTAATATTATTATTATCATTACAATTATTAATAATTATAATTATCATAAATTTTTTTATTATTATTTATATGTGATATGATAAGTATATATATTATTTACATAAGTTTATATAACAAAATAGAGTTAGTCTGATGGTTTGGCAGCTGCACATGTAAGGAGGAGATCCTGGGTTCCAAACTTAGTGGAGGCATTATATTTTACTGAATTTTTGGGTGGGTGGGGGTGGGGGGGGGGGGGGGGGGGGGGGTGCGGTGCGGGGCGGGAGGGGCTAGCTAGGGCTAGCTGGGGCGAGCATGGGGACGGGGCAACCCAAAACCCGCCCCACCCCATTGCCATCTCTACCCAAATCCTCAAATCAACAAATCAACCCTAGTATGGTACCTACAGAGTATGGCATTAGGATTTTACAACACTAAGTCTATAACAAAGCCAATCTCCACAAATTTATTCTCATGTCTTAACCAAGAAAGGGGATTTTTATAGAAGGTGTTTTCGTGAAATAAAAAGTCCTGGTAATGGTTCCTCATATCATAACTAAGATAACCTTATTTTTGCAGATTTTTCTGAGAGGTCTAACCCTACTTCACAAATAGTCACCTCGAACCAAAAACTGAATTTTCCTAAGATTTAGTGCTAATTTTCATTTTTCATATTTTAAAGGAGTGAGAATTTGATTTTCTAATATTTTTCTTTGAATCCATAACGGGGTATTTCTATGAAGACCTGTGTTCTATTACATAGAGTTAGAGGTTGGGAGGTGACTTATGGTGTTAAAATTATGGCTTTTATGAGTTTTCTAATATTTTAGAGTGAGCAAAGAAGGAATATGGTCAAATCCAGATCACCATAGTCAAATCCGGATCATCGTAGTCAAATCTAGAGCATGAGTAAGGATCCAAGCGATCTCTTAGCACGGAGTAAACATCCGAGTGATCCCTTAGCACAGAGTAAGGATTCAAGTGATCCCTTAACACGGAGCAAGCCTCAGTAGTCCAGAGTAATCTGTAATCCATGATAACGGAGGTAGATGCGTGTTCTGGGCCACGTTGACCTAGTGTAGCATGTCTTCTTTGTTATATATATATATATATATATATATATATATATATATATATATAATGGATATAGAGATATTTGGTATTTTTTGGGAGAGAGGAACCCTAGCCGTCGTCACACTTTTGGACGAGAGAGAGAGAGAGAGAGAGAGAGAGAACCTTGATCATTGCAACTGCATTCGTGTGGGTGGACGACATCTAGCACAGAGGAATAAGAGCAAGGGGGACCTTTCGATTTCAAATCCTAATGCAATCAGATTCGAGGTAGGTGGTTTTGTCCCATTGAATATGTGTTAGAAGTTGTGGAAATTCTAAATGTCAAGATTTCGAACTCTATTTTGGTAAAACGGTTGGGGAAATTATTGCATTGTGATGAGTGACCTTGATATCAATATGGATTGAGATTTGTTGATTTATAAGTCTATATGAGTACGTTATGTTGTGACATTTGAATAAAGCTATCGTAGATATATCTATATGTATTAAAGTGCATTGAGTATTGGGATATATGTGTGAAAATTATTATTCTGAAATTTTGACATGTGATGAGATGTGTGTATACTATTTTATTTGAGTATGTGATATTGAGGTCTCATTGAGAGGATAGTCCTGGGTTGGACATGAGATGTTGAGGTCCCATTAAGGAGACAGTCCTGGATTGGACATGAGATATTAAGGTTCCATTGAGGAAACAGTCCATGAGATTGACATGAGTTATTGAGGTCCCATTGATGGGATGGTCCAAGAATGGACCTGAGTATTGAGGTTCCATTGAGGGAACCATGTGTACTATTATTTATTATTTTAACTACACTGCGTAGCACACACATTCACACTATGCATATTGTGGAGGAGATGTTGGGTTTGTCTAGGGAGGCATAACCCCAACTAAGCTATGGTTTGCTCACCCACCTTTAATGTCTTTTCTGTAGGACCTAGTAGGAGTTAGGAGGATTACACTGCTATAGAAGTATGTGTGTTTGATTTACTATTTTATTTGAGAAATTGTAATTGTTGAGATTAATACCCATGTATTTGTCTAAAATTGGTTTATTTATTTGAGGCACTGTGTTTTGGGGCTAGTGACCCTATGTATCATTTGACATGGTTTTATTATGTGGAGCATTCTATGTTATAGTTTGTGCATGTCATGTGTGAGATTATAAGAGGTTTGGGGCAACACCTTAGAGGGAGCCATATTAGGTGACCATTCACCAAACCATTATCCTCCTGAATGCGAGACATGGGGCATCACTAACCGGTTCCTCAATGTTGGAAAATCCAAGGCGTAACAATTTTCTTATTTACATTGTAACTTAAGTTACTTAATGTAGAGAGGCATAAAGGTTTACAATATAAATAGTCCTTCAGAATGCTACCTCAAAGCTCACTAGAAACTCCATCTGGTCGATGTCGACCTTCCCATAGGTCAACGTCAACTACACTACCTAGTTTATTCTGACCACACTACACCTCGACCACCCCAAGTCGACTAGGTCGACCTATGTTGACCCCACCACATCAACCATGTCAACCACTCATGTCGACCATATCGACCACACAACGACCATATCGACCGCCCACGTCGACCATGTCGCCTGTACTCGCCCAATTGGATCTACAACCTGCTATTCATCAAAATCCAGTCTGATAACTTCACAAACACAGTTCTAAGCATCAATTCAACCCTAAAATGGGTTTATAATCTCTCCTAGCCAAGTTAGGCTATACAAATAACCTAATATTAAGGTTTCTATCCCAAATTCGTGTTTTCCCCAATTCCTAGGGTTCATCACGAAATTCCTAAAATTGCGTAATTCTTACATGTTAAACATCACATAAAGAGTAAAAAAGTAAAAGAATGCCTACTTGGAATAATTTTTTAGAATCGTCCAAATCGGGCTTTAGGGGACTATTTTAATCCACGTACATAATGATTTTCTCAGCTTGCATATCTTTTGCTTTTTTCTTTTGGTTACTGTCATCACCGGATTTCATTCGGGAGAAAAACCGCTTTTGGGGTGCAGCTCCCCCCAACCTCCAACCGAATGGTGAAAAATACGGAGTCACCACCAACTGTTTTTGGGGTGCGGTTGGCCACCTAAACGAAAAATTAATCTATGCCACTTGGGGAAGGACTAACACCCCCACAACGCCCTTCCGGTACCTATCTTAGGATTTTGGAGGTTTCTACTTTGTTTTAACTGTTTATCCAAACTTGACTGGTTTAAAGGTGAAGTGAAATTTACATTTATCCCTAAAGTCTACGCTTTTTATTTTTCTAAGTTATTTGTTAACGTTAAAATTAAATCCAATTTATCCTAAGCCTCTAAGGGAAATCCTAACAATTTTAATTTTTTTCATTTTTATTTTTACATTCTTTGTTAAAGTTAAAAATTAAATTCAATTTATTCCTAAATATCTAAAGGAAATCCTATGGTTTATTCTAAGGTAAACTATCTAAAAATCTAAAGAAAACATTTTTTATTCCTAAATTTAATGCTAACATTTTTTAAAACTAAATATGTACAAAAAGATGTTGAGCGTGAAAACTAATTAAGAAAGCTAAAATGAAAAATTAGAAGGAAAGGCTCAATGCCAAAGCCCAAGTATTTAAAAATAAAACTCCAAATTAAAACTTTTTTTGTTTTTTTGTTTTGTTTCTGTTGTGATTTTAAAAAAAACCCTCTTTTTTTGTTTAAGAAAAGCTTTTTTTTGGTTTTTTTTAATAAAACAATTTATTTAAGAAAAGAGTTTTGTTTTGTTTTTGTTTTTTTTTTTGAAATGTGTTCAATTAAAAACATTAAAAAAATACATAAGTAAATGAAAACAAATACAAGTGATGTGTGTGATAGTGTGCCATCCAAAAAAAACAAGCTCTATTTTTTTCCTCTCTTTTTTTTCTTTTTTTTTTTTTTGCTCTCTTTTTTTTTGTTTGCTTTTTTTGTTTGTTTTTTTTTTTTTTTGCATGTTACAATTAGGACTAGGTTACATGACTCATGCTTACATAATTACAAATGACCAATACTAACACCACCCTAATGGTCACTAAAAGTCAAACTATGTACAAACTAAAAAAAAGGCAAATAAAATAAAATAAAATAAAAAGGCTACCACTTAACAAGCTAACAAACTACATACAATGAAGCTTGCAAGACATCTAAAAAACAAAATACAGTGTTAGTCCTCATCTTCAAACTGTTGGTGAACAGCCGTAGGCATGTTGGCTTGAAGATCGTGCATCGAGGGAGACGGGTAGAAATTCTCGAGGCATGGATGTATAAGAGGGAAACAAGAAAAAGAATATCCACGCTTAGACAATAGAAACAACGAAAACACAGAAAAACGAACAGTCTATGGCAAGAAACGGGAAAATAAAACACAAACAGTTTATGCTTAGCCGTGTGCATGTTGGTTTATTTTTAAGTCCAGCGTCTGTAACAGGAAAGGAAAACTAAGAAAACAAAGCAAGACCAAGCCGTGACCAATAGTTTATGGCTCTTGAACCCATAGACCCGTGCACTAATGAGCTCAAACAGGAGCCATGACGAAAACAAAACAGATCAGAGACGTTTTGCAATACCCAGGACCAAAAACGAACGTAAATAGGCCAATAGAGACCAACTGGAACAAAAAAATCAAACAGAGACCTCTCTACTAAAATAAACGTTTCAAAAAAAAAAAGCATGCACGACAAGCTAAACAGAGACAAACAAACCAAACCACGATCAAGCCAGACAAAACTCTCTAACATTCAGGCTATGGATGGATGAAATAACATGTACCCAACGGAGACAGAAGACCAGATTATACCTCTTTAGCACACTCTAGACCTACAGAATCAAAGGCAAACCATATAAAATCGGATACACCAAACAAGATAAATCAGTGAGTCAATAAGTGGCACAAACAGTAGACAATAAATCCCATATGAAAGCCAGCAAAAATGAAAACCCACCACTTGGAGGAACGTTTCTTTTTTTGCTACGGTGTTCCTCTTCTCGTCCACGGCCTGGATGCCCCTTGCCTTAAACTTCAGCCGACCGATGTGACGTACACGGCCTGGATGCCCCTTGCCTTGTTTGAGTCTTCCTCCACTCCCTTTCTGCCGCTGTTGGACGCCTCGTAAAGACTCTGGGATGGCGATGGGCGCAACAACAGAAGTCGATAGAAGGAAACGGGAAAGGGACTAGGTGCACACTGATGGATGGGAATGGGTATATCCCCCCGATAGCCAGAGGAAAAGGCTCCGACCAAAGGGGAATGGGGGTTCTCGGATTTGGTGGAAAAGGAAGAAGATAAAAGGTACGTTTTTTTTTTTGTTTTCGGTCAGGAGAGGAGGAAGGAAGGAAAGTTCGGGTTCTGGGTTCTGGGAGTTTTTTCGAGCTAACCAGAGAGAGAGAGGAGTGATGGTTATGTTTTCGGCCAACGATCTCTTGGAGAGGAAGGGGAAGGGGGAGGGCGTGTCTGGATTTCTCGTCCAGAAGGAGAGAGCTTTTGTGAGAGATCGTGGGTGACGATTTTGAAGGGCTGATTTTTCAGAGAGGAGCCAGGAGAGGAGACTACAGACGAGCGGCCTGGGGTTTTATAGGCGAACGGGGCTAGGGTTGAGCCGGGGGTGGAGAGGTGGCCTGGACGCGGTCATGGGTTAGAGGTGAGGTTTGGTTTGAGAGAAGGGGAAAAACTATGGTTTGGGCGACCATGGTTAAGTTGGCTGGGTTTGACGTGCTGGAAGGGTAGGCTGGCATGGAGCTAGTCGTTCGTCCGGTGGTCCTCCGACGCACCAGCGTCGGTTGCGTGGCTTCAGGGATGCGGATGCGGTGAGGATGGAGAGAGAAGGGAAGAAGACGAAAAGGTTGGTGAAGAGGATAAGATCGACTGATTTTTTGATTTTTGATTTTTTTTTATTTTATATTATTATTATTATTATTATTATTTTGTTTTTAGTTTATTTTTCAGTCAATCGATTACTGACATGTGGCGTGGATTGGGCAAGAAAAGAAAAACAGAAAAAATTAATTTTTTGGGTTTTTAACGCCTTTTGGTTTTTGAGATCGGCAGGGCAAACCAGCTTTCAAAATATCTTCAAAAAATTTGTTTTTGGATTCGGGTGTCGTGACGAGCGATCCCATGTTAATTTTATTTGAAAACGACCTTATTTTTACAGCAAGCCCGTACCGATGTTATTTATTACCGAAAAATAATTTTGTTTTTGCTTTTTAATGAAAAAGGTCCCAGGAGCAAATAGATACAATATATATATCAAAATTCTCAGAACGACGGGTAGAATAGAGAAATGAGGTTCATGACCTGACCCGGAGTGTCGTTTGAAAAGTCAAACCATTTTGAGCCCTGATAGCGGCTCAAACGCTGTTTTGATCACATCTTCTTCGTTTGACCTCTGAATTGAGCGCGGTCGGCGGCGTTAATCCTCAAATTTGATTTTCTATTACCCAAGGCTGGCTCTTCAGTAGTCGGAGGCCTTTTGCATAATTTCTTGAAATTGGGAACTTACGGCTCACCAATCACGACTCCATCGCTCTGCAGCATTTCAACAAACGAGGCGGCGTAAAGGAAAATTGGATTTGATGAAATATGTCCAACCCGGACAAATTAGAGTCCAACAGTTACCATGCACCCTGATGGAAGATTCATGTAAACCTATTTAGAAAGATTACCATATAAGAATGCATTCTTCATGTCAAATTGTTGTAATTGCCAATCAAAATTTGCAGCCATGGATAACAAGACTCAGACTGTGTTGATCCTAGCTATAAGTGCAAATGTCTCAGTGTAGTAAATTCCATAAGTTTGCATGTATCCCTTTGCCACCAATCTTGCTTTAAAATGTTCAATTATACCATCAACTTTGTATTTCATGTCAAAGATCCACCAGCATCCAACTGGTTTTTTTCCTATGAGACGACTAACGAGCTCCCAAGTTTGATTCTTTTGTAAAGAGGTCATCTCTTCATTCATTGCAGCTTTCCATCTTAAATTGGTTAACTCCCTGCACACTATTAGGTATAGATACAGTTAATAATTGATTGACAAATAACTGATTTGTTTGTGATAAGCGATATGTAGACATATAATGGTTCATGTGATATCTTGTTTTACTAGCCAATTGAGGTCTAGTTGTAGATTTTGGAATACCTCTGGTAAGGTGTTGTGGTAATTGTCACTTGGATGACTCTAATGTAGTGTAAGGACTTTCCTCAAACAACGATTGCTTTGGTGTATCAATTGGGAGAGACTTAGACTCTATTCAAGATGTCCCTTGGATTTCTTGATGCTTATTATCACTTTGATAAAAGGTTCATCTACTATGCTCCAACTCATCCACTTTTGTACTTACTGTGTCATTGTATAGTGTATCATCACTTAACTCCAAGTTTTGACCAACATGATTCTCATTACCTATATCTTGATTGGATATTTTCACAACAGCTTCCTCTTGGGTGTATATAATAGTCTGAATTTCTGTAAGAGACTTCCCCTGAAATTTAGACTCAAAGAAATACATAATATCTTCATGAAAGACAAGATTTATAGTGATAAACATATGCATAGTAGGGAGATGATAGCACCTATATCCTTGTTGATTAATAGCATATCTAACAAAGACACATTTCAAGGCACAAGGCATTAACTTACTTCGTTGGTTTGGAGGAAGATAAACATAAGCAACACACCTAAAGACATGAGGTGGAAGGTTAGGGACAATGGGAGCAACAACAACTGTGTAGAGTGCCTAAAAGGGTGTATGAAATTGGAGAGAACAAGATGGAACACGATTAACAAGATATATAGCATAGAGAAGAGCTTCACCCCAATAACATAATGGCATGTGAGCCTCAATGAGGGAAGCACAAACGACCTCCAATAAGTGTCTATTTTTTTTGTTCGACCACGCTATTCTACTGAGGGGTATCCAGACAACTAGTTTGATAGATGGAACCATGGGAGGCCAAAAATTATTGGAGGGCTAAACTATGGTATTCCCCGTCATTATCACTACGTAGCACTTGAATTCAAGTATTGTACTGTGTATGAATAAGATTATAATTTTTTTTGAAATAACAGATTAACTTCTGATTTGAATTTCATCAAACATAACTATATCATCCGAGTACAATCATCAATAAAAGTAACAAACCAACTCGACCCACCCAAGGTAAGAACTTTGGATGGTCCCCAAACATCAGAGTAAATAATCAAAAAGGGAACCAGACTTTTATTTAAAGTTAAAGGAAAGGAGGCATGACGGGTTTTTGCATGTTCACAAAAATCACACTTGAACATAGAAAGATTCACATTCATAAACAAACTAGGAAACAACCTTTTGAGATAACCAAATGAGACATGTCCTAAACAGCAATGCCATAGTAAGATGTCTGCAACCTTCTTGGGTGAACCAATGCTCTTTACTGATAAAACCTGATGTAATCTGTTGGAAGTGTCTGATGCCAAGTCCAAGTAATATAACTTCCCTCTCTTAACACCATATCCAATCATCTATTGAGTTTGAATGTCCTCAAACACACAATAATTAGGCCAAAAAATAACAACACAAGACAAGGTAATAGTAATTTGAGAAACAAATAAGTGGTTATAATCTAAAGAAGGAACAACTAACACAGAATTAAGATATAAAGTATTAGTAAGATGTGATGACTCTTCCCTAATTACCGAGGTGGTATTGTCATTAGCCGTCGAGACACATTGTTGGGAGGATGAGTGAAGATTGGTGACTTATCTAAGATTGAATGTCATATGATCAGTAACACCAAAATCAATTATCCATGCAATATTCAAAACAGGTGTAGAAGTGGTAAACACCTTACCTCTGGTTTGAAGTGGTTAACAAAGCAGATAATGTAATGTTAGACCCCATTTTGTCCGAGTTGGGCAAACTAACCCCATTTTATATATATCCTTTGCACCAGACTATATTTTTGTTGAACAAGTCCATAAAGATTCCCCACTATGTAGGAATGGTTTGACGTTGAGGTTAACCCCAATTTGCACAAGATGGGTATACTGACATGAACAGGGAACCCCAAATTTGATAACCTCTGCTACAAGCCTCTGAAGTGCCCCAGGCCAACACTGATAGAGAATGAAATTTGGAGATTAACACATTTGAACATGCTCAATTCTAACTTAACACGAAGAAGTTATGGCCAAAACAATATTCATCAAAAAAAGTCAAACTTACCAAAAAATGGTCAATGCCCTTGGTCAAAGGGCCCAGAAATGTGACCATGCGAGATTCCCTAAAATGACTATTTAGGCGAATACGGGGCTTCCCAAATAATCCCCAAAAGTTCATTCATTTTGGCATTTTAGGTGGGGGTAAAAGGGTAATTAAAAGTTAAAAAAACCAATCTGAAACATCGTAGTCAAATCCGAAGCATTGTGGTCAACTTCGTGACATCACTAATTCGGACTAAGCCTCATTGATACGAAGTAAGGATCCGAGCCTTCTACTGATCCAGACTAAGCCTTATTGATACAAAATAAGGATCCGAGCCATCATTAATCTGGATTGATACGGAGTAAGGATCCGAGCCTTCCACTGATCCAGACTAAGCCTCATTGATATGGAATAAGGATCTGAGCCATCATTAATCGGATTGATACGGAGTAAGGATCTGAGCCTTCCACTGATCCGGACTAAGCCTCATTGATATGAAATAAGGATCTAAGCCATCATTAATCCAGATTGATACAGAGTAAGAATCTAAGCCTTCCATTGATCCGGACTAAACCTCCACTGATACGGAGTAAGGATCCAAGCCTTTCACTGATCCAGACTAAGCCTTATTGATACGGAGTAAGGATCTAAGTCTTCCATTGGTCCGGACTAAGCCTCCGCTGATACAAAATAAGGATCTGAGCCTTCTACTGATCCGGACTAAGCTCCAATCATCCTGATTAGGCTTCAATCATCCAAAATCATCCAGAATAAATTTCCATCAATCCAGATCCAAGCTTCCACTGACCTTTGACCCTACCAACCTTTGAGCTTCATTGTTTGGCCTATCAACGGGCTCGCTCACTGTTTCTTTACGAAATGTGCTAGTATTAGCTGTGCAGATGCTTTTCAATGCATGTCGGTCACATGTGCTCATATGCAACCAAAAAGGCAATCATAGGTTGTCAATCCACTCGACATAAGAATGAATCCAAAAATAAAAAATATTCACATGAATAATACATCAATAAATGCATCAATAATGAGGATACATCCAAAGGCTTTAAAAGGGGTCTTTTTTCTCGCACAAAAAAAAGACTAACGCCCAAAGACTAATGCCCAAGGAAATAACACTCGCATCGTCTGATAATGCAGACCATACCTTAAACTACTCAAAGTTGAGGGTATCCAATTGTAGCCCAAAAATAGTTAGTGGCGACTCTAAATTTCTCACCATTGGTTTAGTTTTATCCCACCCCAAACGGGCCCGGACAAAAACCGGTGATGACATGTAGGATGATCATTGTCGTCCATTGTTTGAGCAACTGTAGTATTGGAAGGGCGCTTTGAATTTCATTGTTTTGTGGGGTCCCACCAATTTGGATAGCCAATGAGTTCAAAGCCGTGATTTTTGGAATCTCCTGTTTGATTGCAATGGGTGCATTTATAGGTAGGTTTGTCGGATTTGTTGGAAGGCTTTGAATTTGTGGATTTAGGACAATTGAGGGGTGTCTTACTGGGTGGATGGCATGAGACCATAGCGGAAGCTTCAGGTTTCTCTATATTTTCGTTCAAGGTAGCAAATCGTATGGCTTCATGATGGACTAAGGAATAACACTCTTCCAAACTTGGGAGTGGTACATGTCATAAGATTTCTCGTTGGAATTGGTCAAAACTTTTATTCAATCCATCCAAAAGGATATGTACTTGAGTTTGCTCAATGGATTGTCAATATGTTGTAACATCATCAGGATCCTTTATGATTACTCTTTCAAGATGATCAAGTTTCTAAAAGATTTATGTTAGCTCCCCGTAATAGACAAAGAGTGATAGAACACCCTGTTTGGCTGAAAAAGCTCTCTGATGTAACGAGTACACATACATCTCATCATTACCATCATAGAAGGCTTTGGATAGAGCATTCTAGATTTCATGAGTAGTCGGTATACGGATATAGTGCTTCATGATGTCAGAAGTCATGGACATGAGAAGCCACCATTTCACCTTTTGATTTTCAACATACCATTTGTCATATCCCATGATTGAGACATTAGGTGGAGCAGATTTGCCGATGAAGAAAGTTTTTCTCGTTCAGCAATATACATCTCTATCAATTGAGAACACACATCATAATTGGTTTTCGTAAGTTGAATGTTGGCATTAAAAGCACCTTTCAACTGGACAAGAATTGGAACAGATTTGGGGCCAGAGGATTTTCTCTTCGCGATCCTGCTTGTAGGGTTCCTCCTTCACTTTGCGTTCTTCAACTCTCTCTCTCTCTCTCTCTCTCTCTCTCTCTCTCTCTCACACACACACACACACACATTCACGCATGGTGGAACACACTCCCCCTCCTCTTCTCTTCTTTCTTTTTTTTCTTTTAATCTATATATTTTCTTTTTATTTATTCTTATTATTAAAACAATTTTACATCCTCCATTAGAATTACCAGAATACTCTAAAACACTCAAACAGTCCAAAACTCCCCTCTAGGGCCCCAAACTCCAAAACGGGTCCAAGTACAATTAAACTTTCTCATTTTTCAAGCCCAACCACCTACTCATATCTATTTACCACAATTATCACTCTTCCATAAGGTCCACTCTTAGGACCAAGAATACGAGTCCTCACAACCAACTTGCAAACATCTTGTTGTTCCTATGGTACTTATGGTTGTCATTGTTGTCAATAGAATGCGAAAGCGAGAGGACGCAGAGTTGAAAATTCGTACTAGGTTAGATAACTTCTACTACGAAAAAACGGAACTTAGTGGTGGTTTTTGTTAGCCTTAGTGGCAGTTATTAACCCCCACTATATGAATTACTGGCAGTTTCGAAACCGTCAGAAAAGTAAGCGCCACAATGGTAATAGCGGCGGTTTTTAACCAACCGCCGGAATAACTGCCACTAAATCATTTTGGATTTTGTGGCGGTTTACTTTGACCTTAGTGGCAGTTTTTAATCCCCACTAAATTTTGCTTTTTTTTTTTTAAAACTTACTAGGAGTTAACAACCTCCACTAAGTCTATGATTTAAAGAAAAAAAATCAGCCACCCCTTTTATTAATGCAATAAGAGTTAAAGCTCCAATAAGCTCCCCAGGTGAAAGAGCATGGAAAATTGGCCACCCCTTTAACTTAGACCACCCCTTCTGTAAGCAAGTCATGGAAAATCTGCTACAATGGGAAGACGTAAGCTCCCCAATTTGATTTAGCAAAGAACATGTCCTTGATGCACAACAGCCTAAGGTGAAAACAAGCCTTTGTAGAATTTGTGCATCAAAATTAGAAGAAAATATTCATCAAAGTTATTAGAGGAATGATAATAAAGGCTCTCAATTACAAACCAGATTTAGAAAGAGGGCATTTAACAAACAAGAAAATATACATGCCAAGATAGTAATGAAAGGAATTAACATTGTGATGTGGTTCAAGTTTTATGAATGCTAATCAAATCTCAATAGTTGAGGGTTAACGTGTTAGGAACACATAATGTTACCTGAGGCTCGTTAGAGAAGCTCTACTCACCACTTTTACACCCTATGAATATTGCAATCTGTGGTGTAGATATATATACAAAGGAAAAAATGTATTTGCTTCATCATAAATTGATTGCAATGTTAAGGTAATCAATAGATTGCAGAAATCAAAGTAGCGTAGAAGCCCAAATATAGGAGAATGTAGATTTTATTTTTTCCTTGAAATGCATATATACAGACCTTAATCCTTGCCACCTGCAGCAAATAAACATAATTTGTTACCACATTTCGTACTAAATTACAAAATACAATTAGGGTCTAATCATTCTATTTTGTTTTAACATATTATGCTTATCAAAGATGTATGATTCATTAGTAGCTAGTAGTAGGTAATTTATGATTTAGAATCAGGTGTTAGAAACATTTACAAAAAAAAGGAAATTTGAAAAAACCCCAGCAATCATAAGCCCACTGTACATATAATGGGGGTTGTATAGTGGACTGGTGGTAGCTAGTGAGTCTGTGAGAAAATCAATTACATTAGTCTAGGGATGATGGTGTCAGAGCTTGTTGGTGCACCAAAGCATGAGCTTGTTGGAGAGTGACCCATGCTATTACAGCTATGGAAGACGAGTCTTCAGCACGTGCTGGACAGGAGGAAGGACAGCAAGCAGGGGGTAATGATCCGATGGAGCATATCATGGCCCAAGCTAGAGCTTTAAGTGAGAACGTGCAGGGGATACGAGATGACATCAGGGGGAGATACAGGATGAGATACACCGAGAGATGATGGCACAACAAACAGTGCTAACCCCTCCACCCCGTGAGACAGAACTCCCACGTGAACAGGGAATGTCGATGAGGCGAGAAGAGGAGGGTGTGGTGACACAGTTCCGAAAGGAACAACCAGCAAGGTTCAAGGGAGGGTCTGACCCTATAACAGTGGAGCATTAGCTGCGGCAGATTGAACATGTTTTCTCTTTTCTTCGACCTTGAGAGGAAGACAAGGTGAGGTTAACGGTCCTACAGCTGGAGGGAGAAGCCTTGGAATAGTGGCTTAGCATAGCAAGCAGTCGAGACATGCAGACTATGTTGTGGGATGAGTTCCTCTAGCTATTTCACGAAGAGTACTTCCCTGAGTCACTACGATGACAAAAATGGGAAGAGTTTGGCAGTCTAAGATAGGGGTCACGCAGGTTGCAGAATACGAACGGGAGTTTTGAGGGTTGAGTCGATTCACTACGGAAGCTGTTTCAAGGGAGGACCTTAAGGCCCATAAATTTACTTTAGGGCTTAGATCTGCCCTGAAGCAAGGGGTTGAGATGTTATGACTGAGAACCTATGGTGAAGTCGTGGAGACAGCAAAGATTATTGAGAGAGGATTGGAGGAGGGGAGACAGGCTCATCAGGAGCGGCAGGTGCAGGGTACACGTGATAAGCAGGGAGAATCCAAAAGACCGAAAACTGATCTTGGAGGTGGTAGTTTTTCCAAGGACACGGGTCAAGCTTCAATAGCTCCACATAAGTCCCATTACACTGGGGGACAGGGAAACTCAGCTGGAGGTTTCCCTAGCGGGTGTACCTATTGTGGTTAGTTTGGGCACTTGAAACGGGAGTGTCCCAAGCAACATGTGAAATGTCATAGTTATGGGAAAATAGGGCATATTAGTATGGTGTGTTTCAGTAGGGGAAACAACCATGGAACTAGAGGTTTGACGCAAGGTGTGAAGAATGAGGCCTAGTTTTGAGCCCCAGCTTCGAGGCCAGCTTACTCATGGCAGGTTGGCTCCAGTCATACCAGACCACAGGGGGAGAGGCAACCACAAAGGGGTTCAAAGAGCCGTCCAAGCGGACACCATGTAGGAGCAAAAGGACATGCAGGTGAGGCCAATGGCGGGGCAAGCCAAGGCAGGGCGTTTGCGCTTACCTCAGCACCATTGGAAAGGGAAGAGTTACCATCACCCTCTGAAGAAGGCGGAGTAGGGTCTTCAATGGTTTGAGGTACTATTTTAATTTCTCGTACTATTATTGTTGTTTTGTTTGTGTTGGACCTCAGCCAGGGCACTCACTATCATAATATTGTCCGCTTTGGCACTCGCGTGCCCACCCATGGGCCGCAGCCCGCACGAATTTGTTTCTAACTGGCTGCGACCCGTTAAAATACGTTATGACAAGGTGCACATGATCCTCTTCATTAGGACGACCTCAATGATTACCCTAACCGATGTGGGATTGTTCTTTGGGACTCCCCGCAGGAGGTTAGAGACTCAACAGTTTGATACTGGAGTTTCGTGCTCCCTGATTATTGAGTCCTTAGTTGAAAGCCTTGGGCTTGTTTGTGTGCGAACGAATAGACCTTTGAGTGTTGAGTCACTAGTGGGTGGTGTAGTGACAATAAATCAAATATGTCATGAATGCGTGTAACTATAAGAGACATTGAACTCTAGTTTGATTTATATGTGATGCCAATGAGGACCTTTGATTTAATCTTGGGGATGGACTGGTTGATGGCCTTTTAGGCTAAGATTGACTATTATAGGCGACGAGTGTTGTTTACTTCACCAACAGGGTCTCCTTGTACCCTAGTCGGTGAATGGGATAAAAGTGCAAGGCGAGCAGGGCCGATGAAAGAACTGTGGGGTGATATTACCCACAGACTTACCACGTTAACCTTTGATGAAGAAGGTAACATGGAGAAACGGGTGTGGCCAAATGTCGTTGAACTTTTTTAGGATGTTTTCCCTAAGGAATTATTGGAATTACCTCCCAATAGAAATTGTCATCATTGGATTTCGTCTGGGGGAAAACCCGCTTTTTGGGATGCAGTTCTCTCACCATTCACCCGAATTGTGATGAAAAAAAACAACAGAGTCGCCACCAATTGTTTTTGGAGTGCAGTTGATCACCTAAAAAATGGTCTACGTTGTCAAAGCTGGGTCCGAGAGTTTATTACGTGTGAGGAAGGATCAGCACCCCTGCGACGCCCTTTCGGTACCTATTTTAGGAGAAAGGAGGTTTCTAATTTGTTTTAACTTTTGCTTTAATTTTAGTTATCTACAATTGATTCTATTCTCCTAAGGATTTGGACTTTTCTACTTTTTTATCTAAATTTTTTGTCAAAGTTAAATTAAGTCCAATTATTCTAAACTGTCTAAAAGGAATATGAAGCATTAGAGAAAAAAACTGAAGTACAATGCTAAAATAATTTAGTCCTAAATTGATTGTGTTCCTAAGTCTAATTAATTCTCCTAAAGACCTACAATTTCTTTATTTTATTGTTCTAAGTCATTTGTTAAGATTAAAATTAAATCCAATTTTCCTAAGAGGTCTAAAGTGAACTTAAAGAGGATTATGTCAAAAAACTTCTAAGAAATGAATCCAAGTGAAAAAAAAGTATATATATATATATATATTACTTTCAAGAAGAAAGAAAGAAAGAAAGAAAAACTTTTTGGTCTTAGGAAAACTTAACTTTTCAAAGGAGGATTTTTTTTTTGTTTAACGACATTTTAAAGATTTTTTTATCTTATTAAAAAAATTAAAGCAAATCTCAATTAAACATAATAAAAAAAGTGTTGGTGTGTGAAAGTAACATCCAAAAATAGATCTCTCTCTTTTTTTCACTCTTTTCTTTACTTTTTTCTTTTTCACTCACTCTTTTTTTCTTATTTCATTATTTTGATTTGTAATTACATATTACAAGAAACCTCAGTTAGGCGCTACAAAAATGATGATAACATAAAGATATGAAATTAAAAAAACCCACAAAAATGGATGAGAAATAAATATAACTACAACCATCGCCTGCAAAATAAATGTTAAGACAATGGATAAACAAATTCAACATCAACAAAGAGAAAAAATGGCTAAACAATTTGGGGTAGACATGCTGTGAAAATATACAACCAAATAGAGGGGGAAGTTGGTGAAAAACGAACACAAAAAAGAAAAGCAAATGGTTAAAACCCATGAAAGTTCATAAACCAGTCGCTAAAAAACAATGTAACCGTGAACAAGTAAAGGACCTTCAAACATGGATGAGAAGCATAAATAAACACTATGAAAAATAATAATAGTAATAATAATCATTATGCTTCACCCAATTTTGCTAAGATAAAAATCTGTTGCCAATACATATAAGGTCTAATATTAGTCAACTAAGCTAGCCATAAAAAAACTAGGTTGAAGCATACCCACTTGCGACAAAGACAATCAAACCAACAATAACAATGAAAACAAACAAATGAATTCGGCAAGAGAAATCAAAAACGGACAAAGGTGGTTTCAACCAAAGACAATCAACGCACAACCAAGTAAAAAACGATCGTTTCTCCAAAGAAGCAGCGATAAAGAGGGACAATATATATCAAGAAGCATTGAAACCAAGCAACAAATAAGACAGAAAAGGGAAAACTAATAACGTTTTCTATAATCTCATGGACTAGTGTGCCTCCTTGTATGCCTTTGGTCGGCCAGTCACAATCCTTTCCTGCCAAGAAATGGTGAGTACTTGCACTCTAATTGCAACGCCGTACCGAACTGATCTACGGGCTCCCCAAATAGCTGGTGGGTTGACGCGTTCCATGAAGGTAACACTAGGACTTGGCACCAAAACCGAGCAGTGATAGGATATGGCGTTCCTCCATGATTCAAAGCGATGCGACCTTTGTTCAGACTCTTTGAGCGGCAATGATGGCTTCGACACCGAGTAGTGGACGCTAACTGCTTGACACAAAGGGGAGCGAGGGGATGTCGTGGTTGGAGTGGTTTGCGTTATCTAGTTGGGGCGGTAGCATTTGCAGGGAGTGTCATCGTTGGGCTGGTCTGTGCTGGTTGGTCATTGTGGTAGCATTGTGGGCTGTCGTGCATCTAGAGCAACAGTAGCGTGGAGGAATAGAGGCGGTCTACGTTGGCTGGTCATGGTGATAGCATCGTAACGTCTAGCAAGCCCCCATAGGAGATGGAGGAATCGCGTAGAACTAGGGGTGCAATGGTGACGGCCGGAGTGGTGGTTTCCGGCCGGGGAGACTCTCTTTGGAGGTGGGAGAAGATGGATTGTAGTTGGGTTTTTCATAGATTGTGAGAGCCTCCCTTGTAATTGATCGACCATGGGGTTTATGGAGGGGATGGAGTTTAAGGTTTAAGGCTTAATTTGGGGCAGTAAGAATTGGTGATGGGTGTGAGCTAGCTAGTTGGGCGTGGCTATAGCGGCAGAAGGGAAAGCCGGGGGAGGGGGAGAAAAGGAGGTAGGTGCATGATGGGCTAGCGTGGCTGTCCGGCGTGGAGGTGAGGAAGACGACGGGAGGGAGAGAGACAGAGAATATCCTATTTTATTTATTTTGCTTTTGCTTTCTTATTTTGTTATTTGATTTTTATTTTGTTTTATTCTTAGTCTAATGAGGAGATGACACATGGATATGGGTAGGTGGAAAAAAGAAAAAGATGGCGGCTACAGTTTCTGATTTCTCAATGAAGTATTTTTTTTAACTGATATTTTTAAGTTTTAAACTCGGGAAGGCAACTCGGGTTTCAAAAAATTATGAGAAAATTATTTTTGGACTCGGGACGTCATGATGAGTGACCCCATGTAATTTTTTTTATTTGAAAATGAACTCTTTTTTATTCTAGACCTGCACCGTGCATCCCGGAACTACTTTATTGTAGAAAATTTATTTTTTAAATTTTTTGAAAATAAGCTTTGTAAGCGAATATGTGTAATATATACATCAAAATTCTCAAAATGATAAGTGGATTAAGAAAATGAAGCAAATATGTAACTTTAGGGATGGGAATTTTTCCCAAATAAGTTTTAATGAACATTTCTTTTGTGATAATATAAATTGTATGTCTATGTGAGCATGTCATGTGGGGACAGACGCGTGCCTTGTGGCATGCAAGATTGTTGTGTAGTTTAGGACAACACCTGTTATAGTCCTTCTTAGGTATTTTGCACCAACCCCTTGACTCTCCAAGTGCAGGCATGGGCAGTCACAACCCGTTTCCAAGGTTGGAGAAAATCAGGGCGTGACATGGGGTTTGGTCGATTGCAGCCAATAAAGAGTGGAATGTATCTAGGTAAATCAGTCACGGCTAGTTTGGGTCAATCGAGACTTATAGACAGTAGAAAATGCAGACTGGATTCTGGTGAGATCGATCGCGGTGGGGTTGGTGTCTGCCGCGATCGGAGGGGTCTCGGTCGGGCTAGTGGGAGGTCTGTCGCGGCTAACACTGTGTTTTATGTGGTGTTGCAGTATTGACCCACCACGGCCGGTCTTGTGTGTTGAGACTATTTGCCCTATTTTGAGTAGTGTTTGGCTTGGGTTGAGTTTTAAGAGGTCCTAAATGCGTCTGAGAGGCCTGGAGTGCATGTTTTGGGGCTAAGAGTCTATATGATTGCATTCGTTTTATTATGTGTTGAGTTGAGTTACATGGGTATGTGTGCACGATTATGAGAAGTATGCAATGCCATGATATGTTTAGATTGTTGTATAGGAGACTTCTTTTTGAGTATTGCATGTGATGCCATGATATAAATTGAGTGTTGCATGTGATGACTTCATTTTTTGTGATATTATGATGGATGCATGAGATGCCTTGTTATAGTATGAATGAGGTAAATGAGGCCTATGATATAAACTATTTCCTATTATGGGATAAGTATGTGCCTGTGAGGCTAGTTGAGATATAAGCCTGTGAAGTTAAGTTAATGGCGCCTAAGAGGCATGGCAAGTGATGATGCTTGAGCGACATGACTTGAATTGGGGCCTGAGAGGCTAAAGGATGCTAAATAAGTATAAAATATGTTTATATGGATTAGTTATGACATGACACGAGCACATACCTACACTATACATATGTATAGAGTATGAGTTGAGATGGATTGGGGAGACATAATCTCTACTGAACTGTGATTGCTCATCCCTTCTGTTATGTTTATTGTTATTTGTTCAAGGTACCGATAAGAGCTAGGAGGTTTACCCCAAGGTGGAAACTGTCACGCCCCCAAATTCCAGGGAACCCGGAACTAGGAATATGACTTCCCCTTGCCCGCACCCAAAGGGTCAAGGGGTTAGTGACTAGCACCAATAGAGACTATACCGCAGGTGCTGTCTCAATCATCCAACCCTGTAAAGTCATACATCAAGGGTAATCCTGTACTTTCTCATATATCATCATACATACAATAAGTCAAACAGTCATACAGACATCACATCACAAACAGTATGCAAATACAACTGTCCACGGACCCATGTCCGGGATATCACATAAAACAATACAGAATATAATACTGTATCATACATCAGAGTAGTGGGCGTCCTCCTAGAAGAAAGTCTTCCACTAGTCTCGAGTCACACCTGAAAAAGGTAAACAACATATAGGGGTGAGCGACAAGCTCAGTAGGTGACCCCAATACTCCACATCATGCAAACATACAAGTTTACACTACATGCTTTGTGTACTCGTGCACTATGTAGTGTGTACCATCATTGGGACTCAGTCTGCAAACAAACATTAGGACCCAGCCTGCTCACATAGGACAGCTTGTACATGATCCTCAACAGGATCCCAGCTCAGGGCACTCAGCCCTACCACAGCGCTATATGCCCGGACATAGTGCCACACAGGCCTGCCATCGGCGCATATGCCTGCCATAGCCACATCACAATATGCCCGGCCACAGTGCCACACAGGCCTGCCATTGGCGCATATGCCTGCCCCATCAACCACATAGCATCATCTATGCTTCACGGTGAGAACCCAACAAGTCATAGAGCCCAAGTCCTAATTTATCAAACCAACATAGCAACACCAATATGACATTAAGGTTCACCATACTCCCTTTATAACTGAAGCCAGTCTTTACAAATCGGTCATCATTCCTTGACCAAGGAAGGAGATACCCATAGAAGTTGTTTTCTTGAAATAAAAAGTCTCGGCATTGGGTCTCCATATCATAACTAAAATAATCTGATTTTTGAGGATTTTTCTGAGATGTCTAACCCCACTTTCCAAAAATTCACCTCTACGAAAAATTGGATTTTTCCGAGATTTTACACTAAATTCTAAATTTTCACATTTTGAAGGAGTGGGAATTTAATTTTCTAGTATTTTTCTTTGAATCTGAAAGGGGGGTATTTCGCTATTTACATTGTAACTTACGTATAATACTTACTTAATGGTTACAATGTAAAAAGTCCAATGCAGTGCAGTTGCACTGCTGCGGATTGATGCTGCGGAATTGATGCTGCGGAAACACTGCTGCGGATTGATGTTGTGGACCACTGTTACTGCCACATCCGGACTAGCTGATCCAGACTAACTGATCCGGACTACTGATCCAGACTAACTAATCCGGACTACTGATCCGAACTAACCAAATCCAGACTAAGTTGCGGATTACTCAGCTGCTAACTATGAAGCTGCTGACTACGAACTTCGACCCTAAAGTTCGCCCAGGATACTGTTCATCGTCATTTTTGCTTGTTCTTTTTTTGCAATCAACCCAATGACCCCCAGACACTCACACACACATGTTTTACTCAACAGACTACAAAATTACATATATAAACTGATATAAATCAGTTCCTAACCACCGATCTTATGCTAAACCATTATATCTAACTCAAAATTGGGTTTTCCCCAAAAACTAGGGTTCATACTCAATTTCACAAATCATGGAAAATTCGCGCATATTCAAATATAGAATCGAACTAAGAAGTTCAAGGACACCTACCTGGAAAGATTATTTGCGACCCACGAACTCCAATCGCCCCAAATCACCAAAGGAAGCTCTTCACCTTCTCTCTCTCTCTCTCTCTCTCTCTCTCTCTCTCTCTCTCTCTTGCTCAAACATGCACGCACCAAGCAATTAAAGGGATAAGGCATTTTCTTAATTATTTATATACTGCTGCCAATAATTGGCCTCCCAGCAATAATTAACCTCCCGAAGTCACGAACTCCAAATTGAGCCCAATTACACTCAAAACGCTCGAAATAACGAGCACAATACTATTTAGATATTATCACACTCAAATGATCGCTCAAATGCAAAGTCAACCAATACACCCCGAGAAAGTCAACAATCGAGACACTCGGGGCCCCGACCCGGAATCGGGCCCATGTACTGTCAAAATGTTCACATCGACAACTACACTACCATCCAGATAGTTGCATTCCCATAAAATGGCTATCTCTCAATACTACCCAAATACGAGTATTTACATCCTCCACACCTTAGGATTTTTCGTCTTCGAAAATAAAACACATGCCCAAAGAACATAGCAAAATTCAAGCTCAAGCACCGCACAACTACAAGACACAAACACATGATCATCAACATGATCACCAACCACACATGTACAATGCAACTCACAACAAGCCAAAAAGGCTCACAAGATGCCAAAATGCCAACAATAACAAGCTAAACCACATCTCAAGTAACATATGCAAAACAAATGGAAAAAACATAACTCATATCTCAGGGAAGGTCCTCACAGAAACCTTGTTTATGTTTGTATTTGTTTGGATTGTAATAACATAATGTAACTACCATGGAGAAAACTAATGTTTGTATGGTTTGAATTGAAATGAGATTTCCATGTTTGTATGTTATATGTGAAATGTTGATTTGGATTTCGGATAATACTCATACTAAGGTCTCTTTCTAGATGTTGTCACTAATCCATTGTTCTTTCAGGTGCGGGCATAAAAATTCACTAATCGGTTTTTGCAGGTGAGAAATTTGGGGCATGACATCAATGTTCCTTCTTTACCAAGGCTATGAGGGATTTCGGTGGCGACGAAATGATAGCAGCGGTGTGGTTGGAGACTCAGGACGATGAGGCCTTCGTGGAGGAAGAGCATTAGATCTAGAATCTAGTAAGTCAATAGTCACCGAGAAGGCTGAGGCGAACATGGTTAAGGCAGCCTGCATTGGCGAGGTGTGCTGTGGTTGGGGCGGCCTGCGTCAACTGGATGGCAAGACAGCGGTGGCTATTGGTATGATGGAAGACATTGTTGAGGTGGCAATGTGCAGGTCCTAATCCTACTAGAACCCCTTGTCGCAGATCTCGCACACGAACTGTTGGTCGCCATTAGTGTTTTGAGCAACAAAGTCACCATCTATGTGTTTGGATTTGCACCTCACTCATCCAAACAAAATATTAATTTTAACTATAAATAATAATAATATAAAAATAATGTCAAATTAAAATAACTAAAAAGTATTGATATAATAAAAAATAATTAATTAAATTTTATAAAAATAAATTTATAGTAAATTTTTAGCTAAACTAAAAATAATACTAACATTAATACTCATAATTTGGCAATTCTGATTGGTTAACCTTGCTGCTGATCAGAGAACCGCGCGCGCGCGCGGACAGAGAGAGAGACAGAGGGAGAGAGAGAGAGAGAGAGAGAGAGAGAGAGAGAGAGAGAGAAAGACGGCAGCAGAATCAGGGCCCCGAATTATTGTCCGACGAAACCAAACCAGAAAAGGCAGAAGGCAGAAGGCAGAAGCAGACATCGGAGTCGGACCGGATAACCCAAGCGCTGCAACGGGAAACAGTCGGTCACTATAAAAGGCCAAAACCAGCCCTACCCATCATCTAACGGCCCATATTTCGACTCCACATTATCCACTACTCTCTCTCTCTCTCTCTCTCTCTCTCTCTCTGTCTGTCTCTCTGTTCTCGTCTCGCCTCGCCTCGCCTCTGTAGCTAGCGGCTAGCGCGAACTACCTCTATAATTAATATGTCAACAACACCACGACCATGATTGAGGTTCTTGTTTATTATTATTATTGTTGTTGTTGTTGTTGTTGCACACATACATAACATAGTGTACAACAATTGAATCGTTTGTTTGTTTGTTTGGGTTTGAGGCTCTCAAAATGCCTGCAATTGATTCACTTCGACCGCTAATTTACTACAACATATCGTCCCGGTTGAGCCATGACCTCCCCGATCGATCCCGTATTTTCTGCCATAAATCGAGCCTTATGTTCCCAAACTTGGCTTCCATTGATCTGCGCAGACAAGCCCAGGCTAGGGTTTCCAAGAACCTAGGGTTTCTAAAGAACCGAGGGTGGAGAGAGAATCGGACTGGGATCCGAGCCACTGGGCAGGACAGCGAGTCCAAGGCGAGCTCGGGAGAGAAGAGCGACCAGAAGGCCAGCGAAGGCCAGGGGGTCACCAAGAGCAGCGGCTCTTCGGGCTCCAATTCCAAGACGACCACGACGCCCAGGAAGGAGAAGCAAGGTAAAGGCGGGTGGTGGTCCTGGTGGACCGGAAAGAAATGGCGGTGGCAGCCTATAATTCAGGCCCAAGAGATGCGCATATTGCTGTCGCAGTTGGCGATTGTCATGTTCGTTATGCGGTTGCTACGCCCGGGTATACCCCTGCTGGGTTCTGAGCCCAGGGCTCCAACTGCGTTCGTTAGCGTCCCTTATAGCGAGTTTTTGAGTAAGATTAATGGTAATCAAGTGCAAAAGGCCGAAGTTGATGGGGTTCACATCATGTTTAGACTAAAATCGGAACCCGGAAATCAGGAGACTGAAGTGGCCACTGCGAATAAGCTCCAGGAAACTGAATCTCTGATTCGGGGTGTCGCCCTCACCAAGCGGATTGTGTACACAACAACTCGACCCACTGATATAAAGACTCCTTATGAGAAAATGCTTGAGAATAATGTTGAGTTTGGGTCTCCAGACAAGCGGTCGGGTGGTTTCTTGAACACTGCATTGGTATGTATGCTATTGGCAACTTACTTACCTACTGAGTTTCATAGGACATCAAATTTGTTGAATGTTCATAAGCATTTTTTAAAATGTATTCATATTTGTCTATTTTTGCTTATTGAATACGTGGATCAACTCGAAACTGTTTCTCTGATTTTGAGCGAAAAAGCCATTGTGGATGTGTTACAATGTAAATCGTCTTGAATTCTTGATATGTAATTGTAAGGTGTCTGCCTATGTCTTGTGCTGTAATTGTAATTTTTAACAGGCTTTGTGCTGTATTATTAAATCGATGCCCAATGTTCCTCTGTCGACATTTTATGTTAACAAAAATTTCAAATCAAATTCTAAAAGTCTTGGGATGTCTGCCCCGTCTCCTTCAACATGAATCCTTTTAGATGGCGCTTGTGCCTCCTTTTGTGTTAACAAATCTTTGGTGAGACCCTTATCCTTGGGACCACAGTGGCCTTCAGCCCCAAGCACCCCATCACTTGGAAACTTGGGGTTGTGAAGACTCAAATGCAGACCTGTCATGTCTGACACTTGTGCCTCTTCTTGCTGATCAGAGATAAAACTATTCTGTTTTCTTAAGGTTTATAATTGCAGTATTCCATTTGAGAACTTCACATATTTCATGCAAGGGAAGAATTACTTGTATTTGTCTGTTTTATGCAGATAGCTTTGTTTTATGTGGCTGTACTTGCAGGACTTCTCCATAAGTTTCCTGTAAGCTTTTCACAGGTGAGATTCATTAAACTAGTCTTATTATCTTTTAAAACCTGAAGCTCCTTTTTGGGTACTGATATAAAGTGAATGCATACTTTCTGTGCAGCACATGGCTGGCCAGCTTAGGAACCGCAAGTCTGGGGCTCCTGGTGGAGTAAAAGTGTCAGAACAAGGGGAAACAATTACCTTTGCTGATGTTGCAGGTGTTGATGAGGCTAAGGAGGAGCTAGAGGAAATCGTCGTATGTCATTAATTCCATAACTTTGTTGCTTTCTATTTGTAGATTAGAAGATTCAGAAGTAATTTCAACAGTGTTCAGAGCTATTACAAAAATGGTCTTTCTTTTATGACTTTTTCCTTTCCAGGAATTTCTAAGGAATCCAGATAGGTACGTGAAACTTGGTGCTCGCCCTCCTCGAGGTGTTCTGCTGGTGAGCTTACTGTTAGAATGGGGAAAAATGTCTCGTATGCATATTCATGTACTATTTTTGCCCTAAAAGCGGCAACAAAGTTATGATGCTTTGACCAACTTCACCAAAGTTACAACAGTGCATTATCCACAGTGTCAATGCCTAGTTGTCCATTCCATAATTCGTCCTTTTTCTACTTACTGTTCTGTTACTAAATTGGGATATGTGTTACCTAGATTCCCCCTCCCACCCATTTTTGAAATATCCTTAATGCATGATTTTATTGGTAACTAGCACTTTGCATGTCACACAGGTGGGTCTTCCTGGAACAGGAAAGACTCTTCTAGCAAAGGCTGTGTCTGGTGAAGCTGAAGTTCCTTTCATAAGTTGTTCAGCAAGTGAGTTCGTGGAATTGTATGTTGGCATGGGAGCATCCCGCGTGAGAGATCTCTTTGCACGCGCAAAGAAGGAAGCACCATCAATTATCTTTATTGACGAAGTCAGGATCTTAATATCCATTTTTAAAGTTGGTTTCCATCGTAAACCTGTGAACCATCTTGGTGGATTAGATGCGTTTTATATTTGTTTTTAAATGCAGATAGATGCTGTGGCAAAGAGCCGTGATGGTAAATTACGTGTTGTGAGCAATGATGAGCGAGAGCAAACCTTAAACCAGTTGCTTACTGTATGAGTTCCTACAAGTTACTCTTTTATAATTCTGAAGTTACTTTTTTGCTGCTCTGGTGGATTACGTGTGCATGAAATTGTGTTTCAGGAGATGGATGGATTTGATAGCAACTCTGCAGTGATTGTTCTTGGAGCAACTAATCGCTCTGATGTGTTAGACCCTGCACTTCGTCGACCAGGGAGATTTGATCGTGTGGTTTCAGTTAGTATACTTGTTCCATAAATTAGCCTTCACTGTATGGTTCCCTTTGATACGATGTTTTATGATGTCTGAATTTTTAGGTGGAGACACCTGATAGGGCTGGAAGAGAAGCCATTTTACAAGTACATGTTTCCAAAAAAGAACTTCCATTGGAACAAGACGTCAATCTTAGGGATGTAGCTTCTATGACCACTGGTTTTACTGGGTACTTCACCCTCCTTTTTCTTATCCCATTAGAAGCAAGACACCAATATTGTTTCTTTACTAGTTTCATTTTAGTCAATAAATCAGGAATGACTTTTTCCTTTTTTGTATTATTGCACAGGGCAGACCTTGCAAATTTGGTCAATGAAGCTGCTTTGCTAGCTGGAAGACAACATAAAAATGTTGTTGGAAAAATTGATTTTGTTCAAGCAGTGGAGAGATCAATAGCTGTACCACCCTGCTCTCTCTCTCTCTCTCTCTCTCTCTCTCTCTCTCTCTCTCTCTCTCTCTCTCTCTCTACCCAAACCACAGCAGCTCCCAACCCCCTTGAAATTCAAGTTAATCTGTTATTCTTGTTTTTGAGTGTAGTTTCATTGCTAAAATTGAATCAAGCTACCTTTTATAGGGCATAGAGAAGAAGACTGCCAGGTTACAAGGAACTGAGAAGGCTGTAGTTGCTCGGCATGAGGCTGGTCATGCAGTTGTAGGGACTGCCATTGCAAATCTTCTTGCTGGACAGCCACGTGTTGAGGTAGTCTTTTTGAAAATTATCAAAATGTTTTCCTCATTTTTGTTTGGAGAACTAAATTCTGCTATAATACTATTGTAAAACTAAAGTATTCTGCTGAGGTGACTGTCTTGTTTCTACTATGATTTATGAGTTGTATGTGACAAAATATATGTATGACCATTCATCCCAAGATTTCATGCTACTAAGTATTGTCTTTATATTAATGGCCTCTAAAATTTTGTAGAGGCAGTTCATAGTGTATGTTTGTCATTCGCTGCAATTGTCGCCAATGCATGCTTAAAGGGTATTTTTGAATACTTAATTGTCATTTGGAAATCCTTTTTTCCTTTATCAGAAGTTGAGCATATTGCCAAGGTCAGGTGGAGCATTAGGATTTACTTACTCTCCTCCCACCAATGAGGATAGATATTTGCTCTTCATTGATGAATTGCGTGGGCGCTTGGTTACACTTCTTGGAGGACGAGCAGCGGAAGAAGTTGTTTATTCAGGCCGTGTATCGACAGGTGCACTTGATGACATCAGGCGAGCAACTGACATGGCATACAAGGCAGTAGCTGAGTATGGTCTTAACCAGAAAATCGGTCCTATATCACTGGCAACACTTTCAGGTGGGGGGATGGATGAGTCTGGAGGATATGCTTCTTGGGGAAGGGATCAGGTTTTGGTTTTGCCTTTTATTATTTCTATATACAAATACTCTTGTTTTTTCTGTTTGTATTTGTTGCAAACGATGACCCTCCACTGAATACACAGCAGGGGCATCTCATCGATCTCGTTCAAAGAGAGGTTAAAGCACTGCTACAATCTTCCCTTGATGTGGCTCTTTCTGTTGTCCGTGCTAATCCCACTGTATTGGAGGGGCTTGGTGCTCATTTAGAAGGTATTCTCTTATTATACCACCCTATTTAACTTTGCGGCATGGAATCTGGAGTCTTGACCTTGAACACTCTTTGTTCAGATAAAGAAAAAGTAGAAGGTGAAGAGCTACAAGAGTGGTTGAAACTGGTGGTGGCACCCGCTGAACTCGCCATCTTCATTAGTGGCAAGCAAGAGTCCTTTCTTCCATTGCAGGTTGACCCTTTAGCAGTTACTCCATATCCTGCCTCTTGATGACCCCAAAATAAGAGTTCCAAGGGGGTTTGGGATCAACATCTTGCAGGATGTTTCTTCGCTATGACCCTAGCTGCAAGGCTATGTATATATGAGTAAGGTCAGCTGCTCTTAACATGTTCCGTTCTTTGCTTTTTTCCTTCAACGAAGTTTCGGAACAAAGAAGGGTTTAATACTTGGAGACTTGATGAGTGCATTGCATTGCACCATCTTACATAAAAACAGGGGAGGGGCGGGTATGTTGTACATGGTGGGCTACTTGTAATTGTAATATACACCATTATTTGTTGTCCGTGAATGGTTGCTCTCAGGCAGCCAACTTGTGCATGTTTTCTTACCAAAAATCGGCATATACATTTGCTCCTAATGTTCCACAGTCCTCATTTTACAGTGCTATGTACGGCACCTAGTAGAAGTAACCTGGCAACAAGAAAGGGAGAAGTAAAATGAGTCTGGTTACCATTTATGTTGGGACAAAGGGAAATAAAAAAAGGGACAATGGAATTATATGTGATTCTGGAAATTTTTTATGTTTACGGAGCTATTGCAATAATTTTTATTATGAAAGTATATACTGTTTTTATACATTTATCTCAATACTCAAATCAGAGAATTATCAATCTATAATTCCTTCAGACTCAATTTTTTTTTCCCTTCACCATTTCGAACTCTTATTGGGATGATATGTCTACTTATTATAGGCCTTTTTTAGCTCTATGTTATTAATCAAATTTATGCCAGTTTTTGTTGAAAAAACTCATACTAGCTATTATGTGCTAGATGTCCTTAAAACTACATTTTCTAATAATCTTTCACTTAAAAATTAATTTTATTCTGTTTTTACATTTATAGTAGTCCTTTCTGATTAATTATTCTTTAAGATCAATTAGAGTTGTGCATAACTTTAATTCGTCTCTAGTGAATAATTTTGATATTCCAAAGATTCAAACAAGATCGTGTAAGTATATGCGTGTGTTTACAAAAAAGGGTTGAATTTGTATACTTAAAACTAATTTATTTAGTTTACTTGTTAGAGATAATCTTACATATGCTGTTATTGTTTGAGTGATATCTTAGTGTCTTGTGCAAAATTAAGTTAACAGCAGGTGTGTATGAAAAATAAAAGACAAAAACACACAATCTGCGTGATTCGATCAATATAATTTATTCAACGGTGGTGGGGGTGTACTTACACTGAGTCCAATCCAGTATAACTTTTAATATAGTGGTCTTAGGATTAACTCTCATATCTTTTAAATGCAAATACAGAAATAATATTACTTCAGTACTCACTCACTGTGATGAACTATCTAGCGTAATCTGCTCCTACGTGTTCAACCGTTTACACCTCTTGACCTTCAATCCCTCCTTTGCCAAACTCATTATCTGTTCGTTGAATGTATAAGAATGAGATCAGGTGAACTCACTATTATCTTGCTCTCAATCTTCTTTTCTTTGTGTATGCAGTACGAACCACTCCCTGTCTTTTGTATCTCTTAAGATACTTTGCGTGTATTTTGAAAATATTCTAACACCATTTTTTGAAGTATGACATCTGCTTTTCTTTTATAGGATGATCGTTGCATGAAAACCTTCTGCTAGAATTAGACATATTCTACCTTCTGATATTCATCATTGAAACATATTACTCTAGCCTCGGATAACGTCCACATGTTTATTTTGGTTGCCTGAATAACTTACTTAAATGGTGATTATAACTATATTTTGATCTTTCGATTAGCTATAGCTTCGAACATGACTACTTTGTAGCCTCACAGATGCTTTATATAGTACACACATATGATTTTTGAGTGTGCACCTTCGAACCTCCAAGTCAGAACCTTCAGACCTACGAGTCAGATCAATTCTAGTTTAGAGCCAGAGACACTTTAATCTTCGGGTTAAGGCTCTGAGTCTTTGAATCCAAGTTAAAGCTAGTGACCAACTGACTTTTGACTCTTGGAGTCTTTGAGTCTCTGGGTCTCCAGTTTAGAGCTAGCGACCAACTTAACTTTGACTCAGCTAATCATCTATTCACATTAATGGGTCTCTAAATCTCTGACCCTTCGAGCTTCGACTCTATGACACCACCACTCTTCACCCAATGCGTCTGCGAGTCTTCGAATCTCCGAGACGCTGCTTTTCACCTGACTGCACTTTCGGTCTTCAAATCTTCGACCTTGTGGATCTTCGAGTCTGTGACCTTATGGACCTTTGAGTCTGTGGTTCTTCGAGCCTGGGGATCTTCGACCCTATAAATCATTAAGTCTACGGATCTTCGACCTTAAATAGACAAAAGAAGTACTTAGTTAGACTCCTTCTACGAGCTCACTTTAAGAAATCACTCTACAAAGTTATTCAGCCAAGTACAAAATGCTGTTGCCCGTATCTAAATATAACTGTTGACAATAATGACAACTCAAAAAAACTATGGGAACAACAGGTTTGGTTAACATATTAGTTGAGTTCTTACTCTCCTATATCTTCACAAGTGTTAACACTTTATCATCCAATAGTGATTAAATGAAATGATAATGAAGTCTAATATGCTTGGTCCTTGAATAAAATGTTAAATTCTTGGTAAGTGTTATCACTATGTAATGCATTCATCTTAGTCTTGAACTACTTATAAGTTTGTTTCATGATTCTATTCATAGTTATAACCTACAATAAATAAACAAAAGCCATCAGACATTCTCATGGTCTAAATGCAAAACTTCTTGGTGTTGGCTAATGGCATCACACTTCAATCATCATTTTTTAATTGATCATCTAAATTTTCAGCTAGGACTGAGTAAAAAAACTGACGAACCTATTTAACCCGATAATCCGATCGACCGAAAACCGAATAAACCGAAAGCTGAATAAACCGATGTTTATTTGAGCGGGTCGACTAACCTATTAAATCGATTAGATAAAAGGTGTATTAGTAAAGTAGTTAGTAACATATTATATTTGTCCTATATATAATGTTATATACATGGGGTCATTCCCCTTAAGAAATATAATAAACATATATCATTCAACCTCTCTTCTCCCTTTTAACATGGTATCAAAGCCATAGCATCATCATCGCACTTGTGATTCACAGTGCAGTCTATACCACAATCATCGCTTCTCAACGACATGCTGTGTATATTTGTATACAGTTTATATGTATACATGTACTATGGGTGATTGATTGGTTGATGCTTATTGTCCCCTTTGAGACTACTGATACATGAATATGTGTTTGGTTGGTTATTGAATTGATGACTGGTTGGTGATTAAAGTGGTGATAACAACAATATGTATTCCGGCTTTGATCCTTTGTATGTGGAGGTGGACATTGGTCTATTTTGTCTGCATTACATTATAAAGGCACATACAACATATGTTGGCATTGTTGATTCCCTTGAATCAGTTATTTTATCCCGTGCTGATTATGAGTTCTTGGTTGGTTCTGCCCGGATGGCTACAAGTTCAGCACATACTGTTACATTGGCATTTTAACCATCAAATAATTCTTCTTGTTTGCTTACTTCCAAGCCTGATACTTGGGTCATAGACTCTAGCGCCACTCATCACATGATTGATAATTTTAAATTTTTATCATCTTTTCAATCTATGGTGCCACATCATCTCATCCTGTTTTGCTGTTGGTTCTCAAACCTTTATCACTGGAATGGAGACTACGCACTTAAGCCCATCTCTTTCCCTTTCAACTATTTTGCATTTACCTCACTCACCATAGAACTTATTATCCCTTAGCTCCTTGACTAAGGCTCTCAATTATTTTATAACCTTTTCATCTTCTAGTTGTATTTTCTAGGATCTGAAGAATGGACGGACGATTGGTGGGGGAACTGAAGTTAATGGCCTCTATTACTTTGATCACACTATTCATTTTGGTTCCGTTTCAGGATCTTCTGTTGCCACTATGGTTGCCCATCGTTCCTATGATCACTTCCAGTTGCACTATCGCTTAGGACATCCTTCTCTCAGTAAGCTTCAATCTATGTCACCCTCTGTTGCTTCTATTAAGTCTTTTTTGTGTGAAACTTGTGAGTTAGGTAAGCACCACCATGTTTTTTTCTTTCCCGTCAAATAAATTGGGTGACTAAACCTTTTAATCGGTTCACTGTGATGTATAGGGTCCTTTTCTTATATCAACGTCTCCTGGTTTTCGGTATTTTGTCACATTCGTGGATGATTATTCTCGCATGACTTAGTTATTTTTAATGAAAAATTAGACTGAAGTTTTCTCTTGTTTTTAGCAATTCTATCATGAAATTCAAAATTAGTTTCAAATCCCTATTAAATACTTGCAATCTGATAATGCCAAGGAGTATATGAGTACCTCTTCTTGGTTTCAGCCCTTTCTTGTCTCTCATGATATTGTGCATCAAACTTCTTGTCCCTATACACTTCAATAAAATGGAGTTGTTGAATGGAAGAATCACCATTTACTTAATGTATCCCAGTTTTTGCTTTTACATATGCAACTTCCTAAATCTTTGTGGGGTTTTGTAGTTCTTACAACAAATTATTTGATAAATCGTTTTCCTTCGTTTGTCCTCCATGAATGTATTCCCTACTATGTTTTTTATCATAATGTTTCTCTTTTCGCTCTTCCACTTCATGTTTTTAGTTGTGTTTGTTTTGTGTAGTGCCTTAGACCTAGTGATGATAAGCTGGATCCCCGCTCTGTTAAGTGTGTTTTTATTGGTTATTCACGCACTCAGAAAGGATATCAGTGTTATAACCCCTCGACTGGTCGCATTTATGTCTCTGTTGATATCACTTTTTATGAGGATGAATCATATTATCAAGGTTATCGAACTCGAGATTTTATGTAAAATCGTTTTTGCTAGATGAAATTAGAATCATAAAATTGAATAGTGAAATCGAGATTTTACTAAATTTAATATAGAATATATAATTAATTATATAAAATTAAAAATAACAATAATAAATTAACTTTGCACTTAAAAATATAAAATTAATTAATAAAATTTGCTTAGAATAATTAAGATGCTAAACATTTAATGTCAATAACTCAAATACTTAATATCCACTTTACTCATTAACACAAATTAAAATAAAGTTCTAAACATTTAAACTTAATAAGCACATAATGTTAAATATTTCATTTCACTCATTAAAATATATTAAAATAACTCATGAATGCTATAATCATCAAGCTCCATGTCGCGACCATAGTTACCGTCATCAAAGGAAGGAACATTGCCATTCTCAATCTCTGAACTAGTTGAAGCTTTATTGGTATTATTCTCAAACTGATTTGTAATTCGACATCACTGAAAGCCTCTTCTGTTTCATCTTCAATAGATTGTTTAACATAGGGGCACTACCCACTATAGCGCGGGCGGGGTCTACCTATTACTGTACCCCGCCCCCGCCTAGGCGGTAAAAAATTTTTAAAACCGTACCCCGCTCCATGTGTAGGAGGGGCGGGTTATCCCGTCCTATGGCGGGCTTAGCGGAGGGAGGCTTCATCCGCCCGCTCTCCGCTACCAACTTTTATTGATCTCTCTCTTAAGACAATCCTGCCTTTTAGAGGCTCCACGAAATAGTTGATACAAGTAATTCAAGTACTATTGAGGGCGGAATCAACCTATTACCGCTTCCTGCCATCACTTAGGTGGTAGATTAAATTTTAAGATTGTATCTCATTCCATATGTAGGAGGGACAGGTTATATCGTTCTTTAATGTGTCTGCGAATGATATTTCATTTGTTATCGCTTTTTATTAGATCTGTTCATATCAATAATTTTGGTTTAAATCAAATTTCAACATCATTTTTAACCTAAAAATTATCAAAAATAATTTAATTTTACAATAATAAATATCATTCAAAGCTATCAAAAATCATAAATAATAGTTAAATAATAATATTTAAAATATTATAAAATTAGAAATAAACATTATTAAAATTAAGCGGGGCAGGACGGGGCGGGGTATCCCGCTACCTATTACCGCTCCCCGTCCCCGTCTGGGGCGGGGTGTCAAGTTTAAAAACTACACCCCGCTCTTGCCTGGGCGGGGTAACTCGCCCCGCATAGCAGGGGCGGAGCGGATAGCGGGCGGGGTAGTGGGGGCGGGTATCCGTTGCCCACCCGTAGTTTAACATCATTTTCAACTAACCATTTATCATCAGATGGTAGATCTTCAATTTCCATATTTTGATTCCTTTGTGCCTTTCTTTCTCTCAATTTTAAATTATACATAACGAAGACCAAGTCATTCAATTTCTTTTGGTGCAAATAGTTTCACTTTTTAGTGTGTACCTATAAAAGATAACAAAATAAAGTAAAAATAAAACAAATTAGTTAGTTTATACTTATTATGTAAAATGTAAATAAACATCATATGACCCATACCATTTCAAAAGCACTCCAATTTCGCTTACATCCCGAAGAGCTGCATGTTAAGCTAAGAACACAAATGGCAAATTTTTTCAACTTTGGTGTTTCATCTCCATAAGAATCCCACCACTCATCAAGTGCTTTTTTATCCCTACTTGACACTGTAGTTGGAATACCAAACATGCCTCTTCCATTCTTGAAGTCTTCAAGTTATACATCAATCTTAGTTTTTTTCTTTATGACTAACAACCAATCTTTCTAAGCAAGTATACAAATCTTACTTTATTGCAAATCCATCATTGAAATTTGGACTACAATGAATTTGAGGATTAAGATAATAGGCAGCAGCATGTAAAGGCTTGTGAAATTACAATTCCCACCTTTCATTAATGATTTTTAAGATAGGCTCATATCTACAAGATATAAGAAATAGAGCAATTAAATTAAAACATATAAATATAATATAAGCCATAAAAATAACATTATAAAGGAAACCCATTGCTAGTGTTTTGCAACTTACTTTTTCTTGACATGGTTGAAGTTAATTTTGATTTTTTCTCTTGCTTTTTTCATCTCATAATAAAGGAAACTCATTGTTGGTTTTTTCCCCGAATCCACCATTCCTAGAAATTTAATTAGGGGGCCAACACCTCTAAAACATATAGTGGTAGCTTCCCAAAAACTTCCATCTAGGATTGTGCTCTATACTAGCTGCCCACCCTTTGTGTGTGTAAACTTACTAGACTTCCATGTGTTAAGAATTTGTCTTCTTATAGAATGTATACAATGATTGTAACATTTTTTCACTTCTTACTATCAATTCTTCAGCAATAATAGGACTGAATAGGTGTTTAAGATCATTCTTTATCACCTCAAATTTGAACCTTGGGTTTAGAACTGTCGTAATATAGGTCAAAAGATTCAATTTCTCAGGTGCACCCAAATACTTATTATACTTTTGTTGCATACACAATGCCATTCTTGCCAACAAGTTATCTGACTCTCCAATCAAATCATTTAATTAAACTTGAACTTCAAGGATTTCTTGAAAAAAAAAAAGATTGGATGTCACATACAAAGAGCCACTGAATTTTAAAATAAGATCATAAAATATCTTCAAAAACTTCAAAAACACCTTAGATTGCTCCCAATCTGCAACCATGGGAGGGTCTTGTATTTTCTTTCCATCCTTTTTTCTTATTTAAAATACCTTATATAATTAGCATCCCCTTCTAGATTCTTGAAGGCTTTCTTAAACTTGAGTGCAGCTTCTAGCATCATGTAGGTGGAATTCCACATAGTAACCACATTTAGGCACAATAATACTTTGAATTCAATGTTCACTTCTTCACAAGCCTCCTTAAATCGTTTCAATCTCGAAGGTGAGTACCTTACATACCTCATTGCATTTCAAATACTTTAAATAGAATCATTCAACTCCTTCAAGCCATCACCCACAATCAAATTCAAAATATGGGCATAACATCTCATATGAAGTAATTCACCTTTCAACAATAAACCAACTTCTTTTCAAAGAGAAATTCTTTCACCACATTCAAAGCAACACTATTAGATGAAGCATTATCAACTGTTATAGAAAAAACTTTAGTGATGCCCCAATCATTCAAACAATTTATCGACTCTTTTCCAACCATATCATCCTTATAGCTTGGAACTTGAACAAAACTAATGATTCTCTTTTGCATTTTCCAATATCACCCATATAGTTGGCTGTAATTTTGTGCGTATTGAGAGCCCTAGCCGTCCTTGGAGCAAGGGAGAGAGAAAAAGGTCGTTGAAGCTTTTGGGCGTTCTGACAAATAAAGTCTGTTGCACCATGTTAGAGGTAGGTGTTTTTATCCTTCTCAAACTCTCCTAGAGTCTTATAACATCTAGGGTTGGTATAGTTTCGGGAATCAAAGATTGAATGAACGATTTTGCATGTAACTGAGATAGGAAGTCTAAATAAAGATGTTTGACGTTCAAGGTCGTTGTTGAGGATGTATAAATCATTTTAAAGAGGATTCTTCGTATGCTGGAACTATATGAACAGTTCGGTCGGTGAACAGTGTTGGTCGGGTGAACAGTAAAGTGATCTGGTGAAGCTAATTTTTATACCGATGAAATATTTGCGGTATTTAAATGAACATTTCCTTTTGGTCGAGTGAAATTTGAGGTGGTCGGGTGAACAGTAACTGGTCGAGTAAAATTAATTTTTAAACGGTTAGAATATTCGCGGTATTTAGATGAATGTTTCCTTCTAGTCGGGTGAATTTTGAGGTGGTCGGGTGAACAATAACTGGTCGAGTGAAGCTAATTTTTAGACGGTTAGAATATTCGCGGTATTTCATTGAACTTTCCCTTCTAGCCGGGTGAACAAAAATCTGATCGGGTGAATAGTAACTTTGTCGGATGATTTTTCTGATATTTGTTTTGGATAGCCAGTTAAAAACCCTTCAAAATAGTGGGTATTAATAGCGAATCAGAGTTCTATAGAATTAGTTATGATTTTTTGAAGTTGGGACAAAATCTGTACTATTTTATTAGCCTGTTTTGTTTCTTTTAATCTGTTAATGGGAATCTAAGCTTGAAACCTTTAGAGTAAAACCCTAATAAATGTTTGGAGATTGTGGTGTGCCTTTCATTGTTATATTGGTATGCATATATTTATTTTTATGCTAAAAACATGTTCGTAATCATTGTACACTGGTATGATTTTATTACAGATGTTATATATTGTTGATGTGTGTTCTTGTTATATAATGCACTATATTTGTTGTGATGAGGTCCGGTAAAGGACAAGGGTCCGGTAAAGGACAGAGGCCCAGTTAAGAGAAATAAGGGTACGATGGATCCGGTCAAAGACATTGGTGTGGTAAAGCACAATTTGCACGGTGAAGTGCGTGATTGAATTGTTATGAATAATGATGTTACATGTGATGTGGTTGTTGAACACTACACTCGCACATTTACACTTTGCATATAAAATTTGTTAGTTTAACTGACCAGAGAGTGTAGAGGGATAGTTACCTACTGAGCTATAAAGCTCACACTTATATTGCTAAATCTCTTGCAGGTACTGAAGGGAGATTGGAGGAGCACTAATAGTCAAGTAGATCATGATTTTGATGTGATGCTTATGTCATTATAGGACTTATGATTATTATATTATTTGTTTGAATTGTGATTTCCCGAACATGGGTTCGTGGACATTGTAAAACAGTATAACTATTTTATGGTTTGCTTGTTTTAAAGTATTTTGTTAATGGATATCATTGAGGAAGTACTATCATACCCCTGTTGTGTGACAGTACAGGGGAGCGTGAGACAGCGCCCGCTTTGTAGTCTCTATTAGGTGCTAGTCACCAACCCCTTAACCTTTTGGGTGCAGGCATGGGACAGTCACGTGCTCAATCTCGGGCTTTCGGAATTGGGGGTGTGACAAGTTAGTATCAGAGCCTTTGTTCTAGATAGACCTAGGTTAGTTAGGGTGATTGATTAATACCTTGGGACTCAAGAGACATTAAGGAGAGCGCCTGATCAACGTAGTCCTTAATGGTTTTCTTAGTCACCTTAGGGTCAGTCAGATCACCTAGGATGCATTGGGAATGGTGCATACATGACATTGTGCATTATAGGCACTAGAAAAAAATTGTTTCCTACCACTCTGTTGTAATATAATTTGATGCGGTTGATTTGTGATATGATGTGGTATATGCTTATTTGTATGTGATATGAACTATGGGTAGGGAAACATGGGCCCTACTAATTGATGTGGACCTTAGAGCCATTAGTGAGTAATGAAAACTTTTTCCAAAGTTGTTTGGAACTATAGTTAATTATCGTTTATGTGGTTGGTGCAGAATGCCACCACGAAGGAGTACAAGAGGTAAATAACCAATGGAGGAGCCTTCCATCGAGTCTGGAGCTCAGGAGCAGCAGGGCACCCAAGCCCCAGCTTTTGGTGAGGATTTTGCTTCCTAATTAGGGGCACAACTCTTCAATCAGATTCAGGGAGCCTTAGAAGGCACCGTTGAGGGTGTGGTTGAGAGAGTGTTGTAAGGCAACAACATCAGCCGGATGTTCAGCTTGGAGGACAACAGATTGAATTGCGATAGGCATCTCGACCTGTTGTAGAATGTGATGATGCAGACTGGGCAAACCAATTTTAAGAAGTATAACCCGAGGACCTTTGAAGACAGAGCAAAGTCAGGGGATGCCGAGAACTGGGTCAAGTGGACTGAAGACATTTTCTCACTACTTAGGGTGCCAGATGATATCAGGGTTTGTTTAGCAACCCACTATCTGCTAGGGGGTGCTCGCAGGTGGTGAGAATGTCACATGGGATGAGTTTGTGGAGCTCTTTTATACAAAATATTTTCCACAATCTGAGCAAAAGGCAAAAAGGAGGGAATATTATGCACTTGAGCAAGGGAACAAGTCAGTGGCTAAGTATGTGAAAGCTTTCACCGAATTGGGAAGATTCGCTCTTAAATCTTGGCAGGTGGAAACAAAGAAGGCCCAGGATTTCGTGGAAGGCCTACGACCGGCCCTAAGAACTCGACTGGAGGTGTGGGAGTTAGCCATGTACCGTGAAGTAGTTAACAAAGCAATTATTATAGAGAGAAGCTTGGAGCAGGCTAAGATTCAAAGGTCTGGAGGGGCTATGGGGTCCGCTCATAAAAGGCCCCGAGATGAACAAGGTTTGGGACAAGTGAACAAAAGACCTGTACTGAAATTTTCAGCTTGCTCAGGACCAACGGGCGGCACCTCAACAATGGGAGACCCAAGGGCATGTTGGGTTTGTGGCATGCCAGGCCACACAAAGAAAGATTGTAATAAGAAACACTTACGCTATCATAAGTTTGGTCAAGTGGGGCATCTGGAGAGGACCTATCAATCTGCGAGTTCAGTTAGTGTAGCAGGGCTGCAACAATCCCGAAATATGGGGCAAAGGGGTGGAAACTCATATCAAAGACCAACACAGTTAGTTCAAGCCTCCCAGGCCCGGCTTGTGGCACAGCAGGCACAGAAAGAGAGTCAGACACCGAGGACCCATGCGGGTGGAGCTTCCACGGAGCAGGCCAGTGGTGGTCCTTAGCATGGAAGGAACTATGCGATTACCGATACTAGGACCAGGGGATCTTTGATGGAGGAAACTGAGTTGGGGCCGTCTACGGTTCAAGGTACAATTCTTGTTTCTCGTACTATATGTGTAGTATTGATAGACACTGGTGCCACACATTCTTTTATCTCAAAGAGAATTGTTGATAAATTAGAATTAGATTATAAGGAGGTGGCTCAACCCTTGATTATTGAGTCACCAGTAGATGGGGAAGTAACTCTGAACCGTGTTTGTGAGAATTGTCCACTTTTGCTTGGAGGTGTGAACCTCCAATGGGATTTGTTTGTAATGGGGTTAGTGCAGTACGATATACTCCTAGGAATGGACTGGTTGGTTTATGCAGAGGCTAAAATAGATTGTGATAGACATCGAGTGACTTTTCGCGCACCTGAAGGTACTAGAGGTACGTTTATTGGAGAATGACAGTGGAGGCATGCAAATTAGGGCCAATGAGGCAAAGATGGAGCAAGGTTACCCAACAGTTATCCAATTTAACCTTGGTGGATGAAAGGAGGGAGGGGAAGGCAGCATTGCCCTTAATTGTGGATCAATTTCTGGATGTTTTTCTAGAGGAGTGAAAAGGGCGTTTGTCGCACACGCACTCCAAATAAAATTTAAACTAAGTATAGCTAGTGGCTTAACCTAGATTGTTCTCTACCGGAGGACTTATAAAATTCAATTCAACTTATTTAATTACTTGTTAAACAAAAACTAATGAAAAAGAATAAATGAAAAATTGGGGGATTTTTGATTGAATGAAAACTAATTAAAGCAAAGATTTTTAACTAAGAAAATTCAATTAATCAAAGATGTAGCCGGTTTAACTTCACACCTGAATGCTGTTTATCACTATCCCAAAAGATTAATTAGATAAATTATGGCCCCATAATTCAAATGCATCAAGACACCATGAATACAATCAAATTATGAATTTATTCCAACCAGAATAATTATGAATTAATTCTCGAAAGACTGCCCGTTCCCTACGAAACAAATCTTCCCACTCAGATAGAATAATAACGCACGATGAATTACTAAATCAATACTCAACCGAGATATCAAATCAACAAATCAAAGAGATATAGAATTAAATCATAGCACATAAAATACCAAATTAAATGTTAAAACATGGATTCAAAACAAGCATCCAAAATGCTGCGCTAAACCGATTACAAAATACTTACCCCGCCATGGGTTGAAAAATCACAAATCTGTTCAGAAAAATTAACACAGCAAAATCAAAACAGAATTAAGAAAAATAGGCTACAAATAATTAAATATTCAGTCTTGAACTCGATCCGAATCTTCAATATTCGTCGCGCTATCTCTTTTTCAATTTTTGCTCGGACAAACGGCTGTGCGAGAGGTGGACTGCGCACGAGATGCTGCAACTATGCACGAGACGCTGGAGGAAAATTTGCTGCGCAGATGATGGTGATGTCGCTGCTTGGTGAAGCCGTGATGGAGATGGGTGATATGACGTGGAGAGGCTAGACTTATGCTGTTGTGCGTGAAGAGGTATTGATGGAAGAGAGGGCTATATCGTGGAGGTTGGTGGAGAAAAGATGGTGCAATGGTGATGGGCGTAGAGATGCTATGCGATGGCTTCACGCTGGAGAGAAGCTGCACGTGCCTTGTTTTTTTAGGGCCTACACACACACACACACACACACACACACACACACACACACATATATATATATAAATCCAAATCTCGTGCAATTTCCACTTTTCAATTTCTCGAACCTACTTGCACAACAAGCAAACAATAAAACAATAAAATAATAATAATAATAATAATAATAATAATAATAATAATAATTAACAAATAAATAATAATTAACACAAAACATTAAATTAAAAACCAAAACAATTAAAATAATCAATTAAGCCCAGAGAATTAATATTAAAATTAGAATAATCAAATTAAACATTAAAGACCACCACAATTAATATTAAATCTATAAAAATAAATAAAACATTAAATAATTGAAATTGGGAAAACTATTATAAAAATGCATTAATTCAATAAAATATTTAATTAAAGCTCATAAATTATATGCAAATTTAATGACAAATTACGCAGTTATCAAATTCCCCCACACTTAAACTTTGGTCGTCCTCGAACAAATACTAAAATTAAGCACCAAACAAAGATTATCCAATTATGCAAATTCAAATATATGAAGAGAACAACTAGAATATCACGAATTAAGTTCTAGTATAGACGTGAGTGTGTGAAGCTAAAATTCATCAACTTTTCCATTCTTTCAATTCAACCCATCTCTCATTCATGACACTTAATCAAGTCATACAAATAGGCAATCATCAATCGGCTGGCTAAGATAAAGCATACTCAAAAGTTAACCATAGTTATTCCATACTCCAAATATCATGTCATCATTCATACACATACTTGAGTGAAATAAATTGGTGAAGATTACTGAAGCTAAACAAGATATATGCAATGGATTGGCCAATCACTTTTTAAATTTTTTTTCTTTCACTTTTTTAAAATAGGTAGCCAAACTTACTTAACAATAACCATCTATACCACCCATGTAGCGGAACCATCCGGCAGCTCCCAGATTATGGCGGATCTTAGGGTACCAGGTTTAAAAGCCCTTCAGGATAAGTGCCGAGTGATATAGCATACTTCGCAAGTCAGCTAACCTTTTTCAATAACGCTCTTTTTTTAATTAATAATCTTACAAGGTTGCATTTTATGCTCTCCCTTGATGGATTATTCACTCTTTTTTTTAACTATCTCACTTTACATCCACAAGCTTAGCTCATATAAAACCCAAATGCAAGAAAAAAACTCAAGTATTGGCATGAATAAGATGTAATGATATAAACAGTATTTCACAACTCATGGAATTAAAGTCCAAGCATAACTCAAAAATAGCTAGAATCATGATTCTCACATGTTTGCACTTCCCAATTAAGGCATAAAAATCAAGATGAATTAATCAAATATTAAAGCATCAAAATTTTAGTTGTGCAAGATATGTATCCATACTAGACAACTTAACTCTAACTATTCAAGATTCTCAATCATTATTCAAACATTGCACAATCAAATAAACTCAAATGGAACTAATCATTAGTGCGCAAAAAGTCACAATAAATTCAAGTGTCAATCAAGTTCAAAATTAAAAACATGCAGCCTAGAAATAAAAAAAAAACAAAGCACACAAAAACAAAAGAAAATCTTTTTGGTTTTTTTATTTTTTTGGAATTAAAAAATAAATAAAGGAAAAAAAAATAGCAATAAAAAACAAACTAATGAAAAAAATGTTTAACTAAACTAAAATAGGTGTTCCCTCCCCCACACTTAAATGTTGCATTGTCCTCAATGTAAGCCAAAAATAGAAACTATGAATCATGGAACGCAATTCGAAAAATGAACAATGAACAATAAATGAGAAGGAAAGAAACAACCTAATGGACTCAAAGAATGACAGGGTCGTACAGTTGGATAGAATCCAACGCAGGTAGAGGATAACTCCCATAGAAGTGCTTAAGCCGATGTACGTTGACCGTGAAGCTATGTCCTGATCCCTCCTGAATGATCTCCACTGCACCATATGGAAAGACACGAACTACAGTATAGGGCCCAGTCCATCTCATCCTCAGCTTGCCAGGCATAAGCTTCAATCTTGAAGTATAAAGAAGAACACGCTCGCCTTCTTCGAACTCTCGCTTATGAATTATCTTGTCATGGGCAGCTTTGGACTTTTCCTTGTAGAGCCTTGCATTATCATAAGAATCCAAACGAAGCTCCTCAAGCTCCTGAAGTTGAAATTTCCTTTGCTCTCCTGCTTGGGCCAAGTCCATATTGCAAGCTTTGACCGCCCAGTATGCTCTATGCTCCACCTCCACGGGAAGATGACAAGACTTCCCATAGACTAATCGAAATGGGGACATGCCAATGGGAGTCTTGTATGTTGTTCGATAGGCCCAAAGTGCATCATCAAGGCGCTGGCTCCAATCTTTCCTATTGGGCTGAATAGTCTTCTCCAAGATTTGCTTCAACTCCCGATTGGACACCTTTGCTTGGCCATTGGTTTGGGGATGGTATGGTGTTGATGTCTTGTGTGTCACCCCATACTTCTGAAGTAGTGCTCGAAAGTGTCTGTTGCAAAAGTGAGTCCCTTGATCGCTAATGATCGCTTTAGGAATGCCAAACCTACAAAAGATGTTAGTTTTCACAAAATCCACAACTTTTGAATCGTTAGTCCTCGTGGCTTTCGCCTCCACCCACTTACTCACATAATCCACAGCAACCAAAATATAAAAATAACCAAAAGAACTAGGAAAAGGACCCATGAAATCAATACCCCAAACATTAAAAAGTTCACAAAATATCATAGGCTGTTGAGGCATCTCATGCTTCCTAGATATATTACTAGTATGTTGGCAACGATCACATGCTTTACAAAACTCATAAGCATCATGAAACAAAGTGGGCCAATACATACCAGAGTCTAATACCTTCCGAGCTGTGCGCTGTGAACCAAAGTGTCCTCCACAAGCAAGTGTGTGGCAGAATTTCAAAATAGATGGGATCTCATGGCTGGGGACACATCGTCGAATAATCTGATCACTACCAATCCGCCAAAGATAGGGGTCGTCCCAAAAATAGTGCCGCACTTCACTCTTCAACTTCACTATTTGGTGCTTCCTATAATGATCAGGAATTTTAGAAGCCACCAAGTAGTTCACCAAATCAGCATACCATGGGAGGGTAGAAGAGACTACATATAGATGCTCATCTGGAAAGGTGTCTCTCAACCCCAAGGAAGTGATGTCCTCTGAAAGGTGGGGAAGTCAGCTCATGTGATCGGCAACTAGATTTTCAGACCCCTTCTTGTCTCTGATCTCTATGTCGAACTCTTGAAGAAGCAACATCCATCGAATAAGTTGTGGCTTGGCATCTGGCTTCTTCAATAGGTACCTCAGGGCCGCATGATCAGAAAAGACAACAACTTTCGATCCCAAGAGATAGGAACGAAATTTGTCTAAGGCAAAGATGACTGCAAGGAACTCCTTCTCTGTAGTGGTGTAGTGGCACTGAGCTGCATCTAGGGTCCTCGAGGCATAGGCAATGACAGGTGGAACTCCATCCACTCTCTGTGAAAGAACATCTCCCACAGCAAAATTGGAAGCATCACACATAAGCTCAAATGGATGGTCCCACTTTAGTGGTTGAATGATCGGCGGGGTGGTCAGCTGCTTTTTCAACTCATCAAAAGCTAACCTGCAAGAATCATCAAAAATAAAAGATTTCTCTTTCTGCAATAATTGCGATAATGGGTGTGCAATCTTGCTGAAGTCCCTAATGAAGCGCCTGTAAAAACCTGCATGTCACACCCCCAAATTCCAGGGAACCCGGAACCGGGTACATGACTTCCCCTTGCCCGCACCCGATAGGTCAAGGGGTTGGTGACTAGCACCAATGGAGACTACACCGCGGGTGCTGTCTCAAATATGCAACCCTATACAGTCATACATCAAGAGTAATCCTGTACTTTCCCATATATCATCATGCATACAATAAATCAAACATTCATACAGACATCACATCACAAACAGTATACAAATACATCTGTCCACGGACCCATGTTCGGGATACAACACATAATAAAATACAGAATACAGTACTGTATCATACATCAGAGTAGTGGGCACGTCCTCCTGGAAGAAAGTCCTCCACTAGTCTCGGGTCACACCTAAAAAGGGGTAAACAACAAGTAGGGGTGAGCGACAAGCTCAGTAGGTGACCCCAAAACTCCACATCATGCAACACATATAAGGACTCCACCGTGTACTATATCCTGGAAGTAAGTCCTCCACTATACTATATGCTCAGTGTACTCGTGCACCGTGTAGTGTGCACAATCATCAGGACTCAGCCTGCAAACAGACATCAGGACTCAGCCTGTTCACACAGGACAACTTGTCCACGATCCTCCATGGGATCCTAGCTCAGGGCACTCAGCCCTAACTCCACGAGCTCAACGGCTCAACTCAAGCCTTAGCTTGTCCACAACGCAATATGCCCAGCCACAGTCGCCACACAGGCCTGCCATCGGTGCATATGCCTGCCATGTCAACCACATAACACCATCGGTGCATCACGGTGAGAACCCAAACAACTCACGGAGTCCATGCCCCAATACCTCACACCAACATACTAACATTAGTATGGTATGTCATTCTCAACCTTTCCTTTAGAACTGTAGCCAGTCTTCACAAGTAAATCCTCAATCCTTGATTTATGAAGGAAGTACCCATAACAGCTATTTTCTTTGTTGGGTCTCTAACGTCCCATAGATCAATCCCACATCGGTTAGGGCGAACATTGAGGTCATCCTAATGAGGAGGCTCATGTGCACCTTGTCACAACGCGTTTTAACGGGTCCCGGCCCGTTAGAAACAAATCCGTGCGGGCTGCGGCCCATGAGTGGGTGCGTGAGTGCCAAAGCGGACAATATTGTGATAGTGAGTGCCCTGGCCGAGGTCTAACAAGTGGTATCAAAGCCGGGTCCTCTAGACCGATGGTGGGATTGGGGGGGAGACAAAAAATAGAAAAAAAAAATTAAAATGCATGGTTGAAGAAAGAAAATACATCCAAGCATGCCACTTTTTTGACCCTAAACAGCATGTCCAGTCAGATCCGGAAGTAAAAGTTTAGAGAAGGGAGTATCCGAGACATATTAGGGGTTCATTATTGCTCCCCCGTAGATCATTTAATCCTCTCAATGAAGAGCTCCCCCTCAAATAGACAGCCAGGAAAGAGGTCATGAGACATATACGGGGGGTATTACTGAATAATATATAAAGCATCCCCCCCCCCCCCGTAGATTATGCAATCCTCTCGATTGACATTTCCGGTTTGTTGAATTCAGCACTGTCTATCTTATTAGAAAACTATACTTCGAGTGACCAGGTGTGATTGAGTATTCATCCACCAGGCATTCTGAGCTAACCCATTTCATTTCTTCAACTATACATGTTAATAGAGTAATCTAAATAAACATGCTATTGTCATGTGGTGTTTAGTGGAAATTAAGATCATGAAACCAGAAGGAGGTAAATCATATAAACTTTAATCATGTTAGCTTAAACGACTTCAGTCGGGAAACGCAAGCATCCTCCCATAATGAAGTTGATATTTATATCAGAAGCATGAAGCCGTTAATCAGTAAGTATGATCAGCATTAAAATCAGTATGTATCTTCCACTTTCAATAAAAACACAATGCATGTTCTGATAGTAAATATGCTGTTGGGCAAATTAAAGGTGAAACTATGCAGAAAAGTCGAGCATACCTAAACGGAAGAGTAGTTCAGAGAATCTTGCATCAGGTAGGGGCTTTGTAAAAATGTCGGCCAGTTGATCTTTAGTAGCAACGTGTTCCAGTGAGATGTGACTTTTAAGAACATGATCACGTATGAAGTGATACCGGACTTCAATATGCTTCGTCTTAGGATGCATGACAGGATTGTTGCTGATAGCAATAGCGCTAGTGTTGTCGCAGAAGAGTGGAATAGATGACATGTTGAAACCGTAGTCAGTAAGTTGACTTTGCATCCAGAGTTGCTGTGCACAGCAACTCCCAGCAGCTATATATTCCGCTTCAGCAGTAGAGGTTGATACGGAATTCTACTTCTTACTGAACCATGAAATTAATCTATTTCCAAGAAACTGACATGTACCGCTTGTGCTCTTCCTGTCGATGCGATATCTAGCAAAGTCGGCATCAGAGTATCCGGATAAGGTGAAGTTGGACTCCTTTGGGTACCAGAGTCCCAAATTCATCGTTCCCTTGAGATACCTTAATATCCGTTTAACATGAAGCATATGTGACTCCTTGGGATTCGCCTGGTATCGTGCACAGATGCAAGTTGCAAACATAATGTCTGGGCGACTTGCTGTAAGATACATCAAAGATCCGATCATCCCTCTGTAGTCAGTCACATTTACGGATATGCCGTCAGCATCCAGATCTAACTTGGCACTGACAGGCATGGGAGTTTTGACGGGAGATGAACCTTCCATACCAAACTTCTTAATAAGATCACGAGTGTACTTAGCTTGATTAATGAAGATTCCTTCCTTTAATTGTTTAACTTCTATTCCAAGGAAGTAGGATAGTTCTCCCATCATGCTCATCTCAAACTTGCCTGTCATCAACTTAGCAAACTCTTCACAAAGCTTCGGATTCGTTGATCTGAAAATGATATCATCCACGTATATTTGTACAACCAGAGTGTGTCCGTTCTCTTTTCGTAGAAATAGGGTGGTGTCTATCTTCCCTTCTTGGAAGTTGTGAGCAAGTAGGAATTCTGACAATGTGTTGTACCAGGCTCTTGGAGCTTGCTTCAAACCATATAAAGCTTTCCGAAGCTTATAGACAAGATGTCCTGCCTTAGGTTCAATGAAGCCGGGAGGTTGTTCAACGTACACCTCCTCTTGAAGATCTCCATTCAGGAATGCGCTCTTGACGTCCATTTGATAAACTATGAAGTTTTCATATGAAGGATACGCCAGAAACATTCGTATTGCCTCAAGTCTTGCTACCGGAGCAAAGGTTTCATCATAATCTATTCCTTCTTCTTGATGATATCCTTTGGCTACCAGTCTGGCTTTGTTCTGGATTACTATTCCATCTGTATCAAGCTTGTTCCGGAATACCCATTTAACGCTAATGACTTGCTGAGACTTAGGCCTTGGTACTAAGGTCCACACATTATTTCTCTTAAATTGATTCAGCTCTTCTTGCATGGCTTCTATCCAATTCGAATCTTGAAGAGCTTCATCTACCACCTTTGGTTCTATTTGAGATAGAAAACACAAGTGAAGACTCATGTTGGAGGTGGCTGCTCTTATTCTTACACCAACAGTAGGATCACCAATCACTTGATCTGAGGGATGGTTTCGAGTCCATCTGCAATTCTGTGCATGTGATGGATGATCTTGAACAATTTGAAGCTCTTCCAGATTAGGTGGTTCAGTTGTATCCGCTGGTTGAGCTTCGTCCGGACTAGATGTTTCCGTATTGAGAGGTACAGTTGAACTAGATGGTTCTTCAACACTGTTTCTTTCAGTGTTAACTAGTCCGGACGGACTTGAAGGTGCTCCGGAATTTTGGGTATCCGTAGGAGTATATCCGGAGCTAAATGGTAGTCCGGAGTCCGAGTCATCCGTAGCATCATCTATATAATTTCTTCGTGCTTCGCTGATGCCATGTGGTTGGTCAAGATGTGTAACAGGAACATTCATGAACTTCGAATAATCGACGTTGCTGTCCATGACCTGCACATTAGAACTAGAAGAACCGATTTTTGACCAATCAAGATTAGTTTCATCAAAGGTCACATGGATAGATTCTTCAACTTTAAAAAGTTTTCTATTGAAGACCCGATAAGCTTTGCTATGAAGTGAGTACCCGACAAAGATCCCATCATCAGATTTTGGTTCAAATTTATTCCGGGGTTCTTTACCATTGTTCAGTATATAGCAAGTACACCCAAAAGCTCTGAAATGTGAAATTGAAGGCTTTCGTCCTCTCCACATCTCATAGGGTGTTTTCATGGTAGATTTATTTATTAGAGTTCTGTTCTGAACATAGCAGGCAGTGGACACAGCTTCAGCCCATAGACTGAGAGGAAGCGTTGCCCTTGCTAACATAGATCTGCCAGCCTCGACTAAAGTGCGATTCTTGCGCTCAGCTACTCCATTTTGTTGAGGAGTTCTGGGCGTAGAGAAGTCATGCTGTATGCCCTGTTCAGAGCAAGTTCTATTTGTTCTAAGTAGAGATCCCACTCTTTCAATCTCAGAAATGGCCGAAGAAAGCAGTATGCTATTCAACACTCGCCTTAACTCCGGAGGTGCACAGGAGCCCATCCCGAATCGAAGCAGCAGTGAAAATGTCGACCCACCTCAACCTGCTGCTGCCGCCGCTTCTCAACCACGGAGTTCTGGCTTTACTTGATGAAACCGCCCAAATTCACACCTGAGCTTTTCTCCCAGTGGAAAGCTCGCATGAAGATGTTTATGGTATGCCATGATCATCTTATGTGGCCATGTCTTCATCAGGAGATTCCAATTCCGATGACTATCGGAGAACATGGAGTTAGGAGGCCAAAGACAGATGCTGAACTTAGCAACGATGAAAGAGCCTGGCAGTGCGCTAGTGAAAAGGCTCTGGCTTATGTTACATCGTCTTTGGATTCCGAGGCTTTCACGGACGTCCAGGGCTGCACGACAGCAAAAGCTGTTTGGGACAAACTGACAATCCTCTATGAGGGGAGTCAGTCCCAGATGCAGAATGTGATCTGTACTCTCAGACAGAACTTTGAGAGTTTTAATCATAAACCGGGCGAATCACTCGAAAGCATCTATTGGAGATTCGGCAAACTCATTCTTGAGCTAAAGATTATCAATGAGCACTATTCTCAATCCCAGATCAATGACAAGTTCTTTCACTCCTTGCCGGATCGCTACTACTCCAAACAACTCCAGATGCAATCAGACAAGAACTGGCAGTATGTTCCCCTTGAAGAACTATATGGAGAGCTGCGGACTCACGAAGTCAGGTTTAAGTACTCTGACAGGGATGAGAAAATAGCTCGGAAAGAAAAGGGGGTAGCTCTCAAAGCTACAGAATGTCTAAACATACTGAGGAATGATGATACGGACGTGTCCGAGAATTCTGATTCTGACGAGGAGGAGGAGATAGCCCTTCTTGTCAAATCCTTTGAGCGATTCCTACGGAAAAGCAGAAAAGGGTTCAGAAGACGCTCATCATCATCTTTCCAAAGGAAGGAGCGACCGGAGTCCAGTTCCCATGAATGCTTCAACTGTGGGAAAACCGGTCACTGGGCCAAGGAATGCAGGTCCAAATCAAAAGTAGCCGAGAAAAGTGACAGGGTAACTCCTCGGCGCTCCACCTCAGACAACAGCAAGAACAAGAAGAAGGCGCTCGTGACAAAATACATGAGTGGCTCAGAAGAAGAGGAGGAATCCTCGGATGATGAGCCAACCACTAAGCCGAACGTCTGCCTCATGGCAAGTACTGAGGTACCTTCTATCTTCGAGCTCCTGAGTAAATTAGAATCTCTTACTACTGCATGTGATCATGAAAAGAATGAGAGACTAATAATTACTCAAATGTACAAAGATATGGAAAGTCAGAATAAACGTCTTGAATTTACCATTAATAGACTCGAAAAGGACATGACTGACTTCAGAGGAAAAGAAGCTTGGTATCATGATCTAAGAGCTGAAAATCATTTGTTAAATACCAATCTCTCAGGCCTAAAAGTTATAGTAAAAAGACTCGAAAATGAACTGGAGCAGGAAAAGGAGATAAACCGTAAGTGGCTAAAATCCGGGGAAATAGTCTCTAACTTTAGGACTGATCCTGACGACATTCGAGTCAAACCTGGCCTAGGTTCCGAGTCATCAACATCCATAGCTCAAGCTACTGAGTGTCCTCCGGATTTCACTCCTAAACTAACCAACTTATATCCTGTTAGTACATCTAAACCGTTGGATGGTTTCATTTCAGGTGGCACCATAGTTTATGACTGTGGAGTCGAGGTCATATCTGCACTTCCCGAAGCAGTAGCACCCGTAACTAAAGATGAAGGGAAGGCTGCTGCAGTTAAAACCAAAACTGTAGCACCCAAAAAGAAAGACAAGGCTAAGGCTGATGCATCTAGGGCCAAGAGCGCGTCACCCAAACGCAATGGATTAGGCCACATGGAACAGAGTAGAAAGTCCGTAAAATCTAAGAGACCTGTATCTCCTGTTTGTACTTCACATTATAGTGTCTGTTCCATCCGTAGGGAAATAGGTCATTATCACTATGAATGTTGGAGTTTATCTGATAACTGGCTTTGTAATCAATTTCATATCAATAAAGATCGGTTAAACAAAAAGTCCCGGCATTGGGTTCCCATATCATAAATAAGATAATCTGATTTTTGGGGATTTTTCTGAGATGTCTAACCCCACTTTCCAAAAATTCACCACTACGAACTTTTGGGTTTTTCTGAGATTTTAGACTAAAACCCAATTTTCACATTTTGAAATAGTGGGAATTAATTTTTCTAGTATTTTTCTTTGAATCCAAATGGGGGGTATTTCGTTATTTACATTGTAACTTAGATACTTAAATGTGTAGATGGGTATAGGTGGCAATGTAAATAGGTCCAGTCCAGTGCTGTACAGTGTCCAGTTACACTGCAGAAGCTGCGACTCGTAGCTCAGAACTGCAGCGCGCCTCAGAGACTCGTAGCGGGAGCTGTGACTCGTAGCTGCATAGCGCGCCTCGAAGACTCGAAGCGGGTCTTTGATCTTCGACCTACGAGGCTACGAACTTCGATTCCTTCGGCTACGAACTTCGAACTTCGGACTACGGGTCTACGAATCTACGAACTACGAACCTTCGAACTACGAACTACGAACCTACGAACTACAGGTCTACGAACTACGACCCTATGACCCAGAACTTCGGATTTTCGTCAGTTCGACCCAGTAACGCGCCCAGGGTACTGTTCATCGTCGTTTTTGCCTATTCTTCGTCTGGAATCAACCCAGTAACCCCCCAGACACGCACAAACACGCATCCTATGCAACAGACTGTGATATTTACCTCAAAATGCGTCCAGAACGCCTCTAAATCGCACGGAAACAACAGAAACACGCATCAAATTCTAGATTTCTAGAAATCTAGATCTAAACCCAAATTTCCATGGTTAACTTATCAACCCTCATGAAAAACACAATTAATTAACCCCAAAATCACAGAAACATATATCCACAATGATATAAAATAGTTCTTAACCACAAATCTTATGTTAAACCATTAGATCTAACCCAAAATTGGTTTTCCCCAAATTCTAGGGTTCATGCTCAATTTCATAAATCATGATAAATTCCTGCATACCAAGCAAAGAATCAAGATAAAAAGTTCAAGGACACCTACTTGAAGTGAATCTTTGAGCTCCACGAACCCAAATCGCCCCAAATCGCCAAGGCTTCCAAGCTCTCTTAAGCTCTCTCTCTCAAACGCACAAACGTGAAACGTAAAGTGAAAGCTTCCTCTTTTTTTTTGCTGCTATTTATATTTCTGTCAGTCAACCGACCTAGTCAACCATTGACCCAGTCAATAATTGACCTCCCAGGCCCCGAACTCCAAATTGAGTCAAACTACAGTCAAAACGCTCGAAATGACGAGCACAACACTAAACAGATATTATTACACCCAAATGACCGCCCAAATGCAAAGTCAACCAATAAACCTTGAAAAGTCAACAATCGGGTCAAACGGGGCCCCGACTCAGAATCGGGCCCAAGTACAGTCAAAATGCTCACATCAACGACTACACTACTGTCCAGATAGTTACATTCCCATAGAATGACTATCTCTCAAAACTACCTGAATACGAGTCTTTACACTGCATGTCCTAGGAAAGAACGAACATCTTGAACACAAGTAGGATAGGTTAAAGATGTAATAAGATCAATTTTTGATTTATCTACCTCTATACCATGCTTGGAAATTACATGTCCTAGAACTATGCCTTTTTCAACCATAAAATGACACTTTTCAAAATTAAGCACAAGGTTTTTATCAATGCAATAACGCAAAACATTACCTAGGCTAGAGAGACATTCATCAAATGAGGAGCCATAAATAGTAAAATCATCCATAAATACTTCCATGCAATTCTCAAGAAAATCAGAAAATATACTCATCATACATATTTGGAAAGTACCAGGGGCATTACAAAGACCGAATGACATCCTTCTATAGGCAAAAGTACCAAATGGGCAAGTGAATGTAGTCTTCTCTTGGTCCTCTGGAGCAATGGGAACCTGAAAATAGCCAGAAAAACCATCCAAGAAGCAATAATGTGTCCTACCTGCCAGTCTCTCTAACATTTGGTCAATGAAAGGGAGTGGGAAGTGGTCCTTGCGAGTGACACCATTAAGTCTCCTATAATCAATGCATACTCGCCAACTATTCTGGACTCGCATAGGAACCAACTCCTCCCTCTCATTTTCACCACAGTGAACCCAGTCTTTTTGGGTTCCACTTGGACAGGACTAACCCACTGAAAATCATAGATAAGATAAATAATGCCAGCTGCAAATAATTTTTCTACCTCTTTCTTTACAACTTCTGACAAAGTGGGGTTTAGCCTCCTTTGGGGCTGCCTCACTGGTTTAACACCATCTTCTAAGAAAATCCTATGCATGTAAGTGGATGGGCTAAGTCTAGGAATATCAGCTAATGTCCAACCTATTGCCTTAATATTGTCCCTCAAGAGAGCCAGCAGTTTGGTCTCTTGGTCTGGTAGGAGATTACTAGCAATGATAACAGGCAATCTATCTCCATTCATCAAATATGCATATTTCAAATTATTAGGCAAAGGTTTCAACTCAAGTGTAGGTGGGTGTTGTATGGAAGGAAGCATGCTAGGTGTAGACATTTGTGCACAAGAAGAAATAGAGTGAACATGTGCAACATCATCAGAAAACAAAGCATTCAATCCATTAACATTATCCACCTCATCATTAAAATCATTCACATCACTGAAATCAAGGTCAGAATCAATATCATATGGTGGTTCAGTGTATGAGAGGAATAAGACACTATGTTCACTAGAGGGATGCTTCATGGAGTCTAAAATATTAAATTTAATAATTTCGTCACCAAACTCCATAGAAAGCGTACCTTGGTAAACATCAATGATGGTCTTGGCAGTTTTTAGGAATGACCTGCCAAGAATGATAGGGGCGTGTGAGTTCGCCAAGTCCTCCTCCATGTTGAGAACATAGAAATCAGCAGGAAAGATGGCATCTCTCACTCTAATTAGAACATCCTTAAGAACGCCTATTGGTCCAACTATGGATCTATTAGCCAATTGGACTACCACCTGTGTTGGCTTAAGCTCCCCAATGTGAAGAGAGGAGTAGACAGAATATGGCATGACATTGATAGAGGCACCCAAGTCACACAAAGCATCAGAAAAGTGAAGTGTCCCAATGGTACATGAAATAGTGAAGGTGCCAGGGTCTTCACACTTCGGAGGCATGGGAGGAGAATGTGTGATGAGTGCTAAGACTATTCTCCCAAGGTTGACCCTTTCAACTTCTTTTAGGCTTCTTCTTCTGTTGATACATAATTCCTTCAAGAATTTAGCAAATCGAGGAATTTGCTTGATGGCCTCCAAGAGTGGAATGTTGATCTCCACCCTTTTAAATATATCTAGAACCTCCTGCTGAATTGCCTCATTTGTCATCTTCTTGTTTTGAATAGCCTTATATGGGAATGAAAGAGGTCTAGAGGTGGTCTCCTTCTCCTGCTTCAGCTCTTTTTCCTTGATCTCTGGTTCCTCAGTGGTTAAGGTAGGGGGTGGCCCCTTGGCTAGTGGTGCAAATCCTGGTGGAGTAGATGGAACCTGTGGATCTCCAGTTTGCTTGCCACTCCTCAAAGTGATAGAACTGACATTCCCCTTAGGATTGGGAGTAGTCTGAGAGGCAAGTGTGTTCTGCTGATGACTAGTGATCTCATGTACAGCAGTGGCCATCTGACTTATTTGCATCTTGAGTTCCTTCAACTCATTCTATTGGTTGAGCACAATCTACTGAAGGAGATTAAAGTTATCTAGTTCTGCCTTTTATTGAGGATGAGCTTGCTGTTGACCATTCGATGTTGGCCCCTCAGGCCTCTTCTGAAAATTCTGAGGATATGGAGGTCTCTGAGGTTGCCCTGTCCCATAGCGAAGATTGGGATGATCTCTCCACCCTGGATTATATGTCTGTGAGAATGGATCATATTTCTGCTGAGGGGGACGTTGTTGCTGCTGCTCATATGGGTGACCTGGAAAGATGCCATTGCACTCTTTTGTCTCCTGAAGTTGTGGACATGCATCAGTAGGGTGATCAGTGGCGGTGCAAATTCCACAAACTTTCGCAGGACTAGTGAGGGCTGGTAAGGCTAAGGCCATCTGCCTTATCATAATAGAGATCTCATCAAGTTTGTGCGCCTCAAGGCTAGGCTGTGTGCTGGGGCTCACATGGTGGACTCCTCGCTGTGTAGGCAACGCTCGATCTCTAAATTGCTGCGTATTCTGTGCCATTTTGTCAATGAAAGCTCTTGCATCCACTGGTGTTTTATCAACTAGGGCTCCTCCTGCAGCTGCATCTACCATGCTCCTCTCCATAGATGTAAGACCCTCATAGAAGTACTGGATGAGGAGTTGGTCGCTAATTTGGTGATGTGGACAACTAGCAACCAACTTCTTGAAGCGCTCCCAATGCTCGTACATCGTCTCACTATGTCCCTGTTTGATGCCTGAGATCTCCTTCTGGATTGTTGTGGTCCTCGATGCTGGGAAGAATCGATTCAAAAATAATTTCTTCAACTCGTTCCAACATGTGACATCTTCTGGTTGCAAGTAATACAACCAATCTCTTGCAGCTCCATCAAGTGAGAATGGGAAAGCTCTCAACTTGATCTGATCTTCTGGGACATTGCGGGGCTTCATGGTTGAGCAGACCACATTGAACTCCTTAAGATGCTTGTGTGGGTCTTCTCCAGATAACCCATGAAACTTGGGAAGAAGATGTATAAGACCAGATCTGAGCTCGAAGTCAGTCTCCAAAGCTGGGTAGGCAATACACGTCAGTTGATAGTTGATGTCTGGTGCTGCCAACTCTCGGATGGTGCGGTTGTACTCTCCGTTTAGCCCTGCCATTGTTGGTGAGGGGCTTTCTTCCTTTACTTGAGTATGTCGAAGACGAGTCCTCAAGTTCCGCTCAACTTCTGGATCCAAATCTAGTAGTTCCCCTGAAGTGGATCGTGTCATAAAACTGCAAAAAAAAAAAAATTAAGAGGAACAAAAGAGAAAATAAAATAAAATAAAATAAAAAACCTGCAAAAAATAAAATAAAAAAACCTGCAAAAAATAAAATTATGAGAAAAAAGGAAATAAAACGAAATAGGAAACTTGTTAGAAAAGGAAACCTGCAAAGAAAAAAAAGAAACTTTAGAAAAATGAAAACTTTTTTTTTATTTTTAAATAAAATAAATAAATAAAATAAAATAAAATAAAATAAAAAAGGAAACCTGCAAAAACAAAGACAAGAAACTACTGGGTAAGTCCGAACAAAATAATAAATAAATTAAAATAAAAACAAATAATAAAACAAGCAAGAAAATGAATTGAATCAAATTTAATGCCTCCCTGGCAATGGCGCCAATTTGAAAAGGGCATTTATCGCACACGCATTCCAAATAAAATTTAAACTAAGTATAGCTAGTGGCTTAACCTAGATCGTTCTCTACCGGAGGACTTATAAAATTCAATTCAACTTATTTAATTACTTGTTAAACAAAAACTAATGAAAAAAATAAATGGAAAATTGAGGGATTTTTGATTGAATGAAAATTAATTAAAGCAAAGATTTTTAACTAAAAAAAATTCAATTAATCAAAGATGTAACCGGTTTAACTTCACACCTGAATGCTGTTTATCACTATCCCAAAAGATTAATTAGATAAATTATGGCCCCATAATTCAAATGCATCAAGACACCATGAATACAATCAAATTATGAATTTATTTCAACCAGAATAATTATGAATTAATTCTCGAAAGACTGCCTGTTCCCTACGAAACAAATCTTCCCACTCAGATAGAATAATAACACACGATGAATTGCTAAATCAACACTCAACCGAGATATTAAATCAACAAATCAAAGAGATAGAGAATTAAATCATAGGACATAAAATACCAAATTAAATGTTAAAACATGGATTCAAAACAAGCATCCAAAGTGCTGCGCTAAACCGATTACAAAATACTTACCCCGCCATGGGTTGAAAAATCACAAATCTGTTCAGAAAAATTAACACAGCAAAATTAAAACAGAATTAAGAAAAATAGGCTACAAATAATTAAATATTTAGTCTTGAACTCGATCCGAATCTTCAATATTCGTCGCGCTATCTTTTTTTCAATTTTTGCTCGGACAAACAGCTGCACGAGAGGTGGACTTCGCACGAGACGCTGGAGGAAAATTTGCTGCGCAGATGATGGTGATGTCGCTGCTTGGTGAAGCCGTGATGGAGATGGGTGATATGACGTGGAGAGGCTAGACTTATGCTGCTGTGCGTGAAGAGGTATTGATGGAAGAGAGGGCTGTATCGTGGAGGTTGGTGGAGAAAAGATGGTGCGATGGTGATGGGCGTAGAGATGCTACGCGATGGCTTCACACTGGAGAGAAGCTGCGCGTGCCTTGTTTTTTTAGGGCCTGCACACACACACACACACACATATATATATATAAATCCAAATCCCGTGCAATTTCCACTTTTCAATTTCTCGAACCTACTTGCACAACAAGCAAACAATAAAACAATAAAATAATAATAATAATAATTAACACAAAATATTAAATTAAAAACCAAAACAATTAAAATAATCAATTAAGCCCAGAGAATTAATATTAAAATTAGAATAATCAAATTAAACATTAAAGACCACCAAAATTAATATTAAATCTATAAAAATAAATAAAACATTAAATAATTGAAATTGGAGAAAACTATTATAAAAATGCATTAATTCAATAAAATATTTAATTAAAGCCCATAAATTATATGCAAATTTAATGACAAATTACACAGTTATCAAGGAACTGGAAAGCCTACCGCCAAGGAGAGGCGTGGAATTTTTAATAGAATTGCTTCCCCAAACAGTGTCTATAAGGTTGGCAGCACACAGGATGACAGCCACAAAGCTTAAAGAACTCAAGAAGCAACTGGATGAATTACTGGCTAAGGGGTTTATTAGGAGAAGTACCTCTCCTTGGGGTGCTCCAGTATTGTTCGCTAAGAAAGTCGATGGTTCCCTTCGTTTATGTATTGATTATCAGAAATTGAATCAAGTGACGGTGAAAAATCGGTATCCACTACCGAGAATTGATGATTTATTCGATCAATTCAGGGATGCTAAATGGTTTTCCAAAATTGACCTGTAATCTAGATATCATCAACTACGAGTGCAGGAGGAAGACATTCTGAAGACGGCATTCAATTGTCAATATGGGCACTATGAATGGTTGGGCATGCCATTTGGACTCACGAATACACCAGCGGTTCTTATGGGCTTAATGAACCAGATCTTTGCTCCTTACTTGGATCTAATCGTTGTGGTTTTTATCGATGATATCTTGGTATATTCTTAAACCAAAGAGGATCGTGAGGAGCATCTTCAAGTAGTATTGCAGATCTTGCGGGATCAACGGTTGTATGCAAAAGTTCCCCAAATGTGACTTTTAGTTGCAAAAGGTGAAATTTCTTGGGCATGTGGTGACACCGGAGGGTATATCTGTGGATTCAGGGAAAATAAAGGCAATAATGTCTTGGAAGAGACCCACAAATGTCTTTGAAATATGAAGTTTTCTGGGTTTAGCAGGTTATTATAGAAGGTTTGTGAAGGATTTCTCCAAATTAGCCGCTGATAAACCCATTTTATATGCATTTTTGGTATGTGTTCATCCCTTATTTTAATGTATTTTAGAGTCTTTATTGTGTTTGCATTTTGTTTTATTTGATTAATATGTGTTTTTAGTATTTTTGTTGTGTTTTGGTGTGTTTCGTGTATTTTGGTGTGTTTTGTAGGTACTTGGAGCAATTTGGCCCAAACAAAGCTGAAAAAGGGCAAAACTGGCATCAAATAATATTGGACAACTAAAAAGTACTTTACACAGGCCATGGTCGCGCAGTGCCTGACCATGGCAGGCGTCTTTTACCGTTCACGACGAAGTCCTTGCCGTGACCGCAAAATTAATGGCTGCCGACCTTCACAAATATCCAGCGTATTGTCGCCATGGCCATGGTTTTTGGTGGTCATGGCCTGTGTCGACGACATTTCTCCTTTTTCTTTTTATTTTATATATTTTTCTTAATTATTTTAATGTAATAATTGGGGGACTATATAAGGGTCATGTTTATGTTAGAGTTAGGGATTCTGAACCATTGGGGAGCTGTCCTTGGCGGCTCAAGAACTATAGCTTTGATTTTAGATTTCTCTTTTGATTTTGGAGAATTTTATGTGATTTTGGATAAAGAACACATTGATTTTGGGTGAGGATCGTTTGTATGCCTTTGTGACAGGTTGGTTCGCCTTCTTTTCTCCCTTTATAATCCCAATTTCATGATTTTATATATAAATATGTTTATTCAAATTGTCATGGGATAATCCGTTCTTCCTAGGGATTGGGGGTAGCCTAATCCCAGTTTCTTAATTGTATGAGTTTTTATTTAATTATTTCTTATCTTTTTCATAAACGATTTCATTTTATTAATTGAATCCGTGTTTGGGCGTCGCGAACCTATTACATGTCTTGGATAATTGGGGGAAGGACCGAAAGGTGAACCTCGATTATCGGAACTATAGAATGAGACCTAGGACTTGCGTGTCACGAAAGTAGTTCGTGATCCTAGGAAGAATCATGGTTGATCACCTATTAATGGGTTTGATCCTATTTCAGCGGGTCACGAGAGTAGGCCGCTGCTGGGATTAGGCACGCTGCTATTTGCGCGAAAGCGATTGGCAGTTACATTAGGATCGGCCACCTTCACGTGTTAAAGAATTAATAGGAATAATTAATTAAACCATACAATTAAGGATTGGAAATTGTGGTGAACCTCAGCCCCTAGACCTTTATTCCCTTATTTTTCCTTTTCTCTAGGATTGTTTTATTTTATTTATTTTAATTTATTTTAATTTATTATTTTTCTTTCTTTTTATTTAATTTCTCTACCATTATTTGCTTAGACAATAGAAGCGCAATTAAGTTATAGATATCCAACTGTGTCTCTGTGGGATCGACCCTGACTATTAGTAACTAAGTTACAGGTTAGTTAGGTTTATAAATATTATTTTGAGAGCGTTGGTGCGACAAAAACGCTATATCAAATTGGCGCCGTTGCCAGGGACACGGCAATTTTTGGGAACTTTAGCCGAACGTGTGAAAATTGGACTAAGCATGTATATATGTGTGTTTGGTTTTGTTTTTTATTTCCTTGTGCGATTTTATTTATTTTATTTGTTTTTTTATTGTTGTGTTGTTTTTTTTGTTGTTTTGTTTGCTTTTTTTTAAATATTTTGCTAGTGTTTTTTTATTTTATTATTGCTATTTTATTTATTTATTTGTTAATTTTAGGTGCAGTTTTTTAAAATTATTTGCTGTTTTTTCTTTTCATTTTCTTTTTTTTTCTTCTCTTCTCCTCTCTAATCGGTAGTGTGCTTTATTTTATTTGAAAATGCCGATTCGTTGTATGTTTTGTGGTGGTGAGCATAAGCCCTCTCGATGTCCACACGCTACTATTAGGCAACTCAGCCAACTGCATTTAGGTGTCACTCATGATGATCCTAATTTTTATGGTGCTTATAATGCATATGTTAATTCATTACCTCTTGTGCTTTGTACTCGTTGTGGAAGTGGTGGCCATATGGCTAATACATGTTTTTTGAATTTATTTGCCCTTCCTATATCTTATGAGGATAATGGTGGGATGGAATCTCTTTGTTCCACCATTCATGAATTACGTAGAGAGGTAGAAGCCTTGGAGAGCTCTACCATTGATGAGGCCATATTTGAGGACCTAGTTAAGGAAACTCATGGCACTGCTTTGATTGCCTTATTGATTTGAATGCCTGTGAGGATAGACTTCATACCTTACTAGAGTCCATAGAGGAGACCGAGAGCTTGATTTTCAGGTTACAAAAATTTTTGGATTTTTGTATCCTTTCTAGTAGTCCCTCTAATTTTGGCATTGATGCACCATGTGAGCATATTGACTATATAGGATTAAAGAGTGAGCATCCTTTTAGGGAGATCGATGACTTTAGTGTGAATGGGCATAGTACTTCTTCTTGGTCCCCGTTGTATGTTGATTTATCTTGCAGGGCCAATGATGATATCATTGATAGCTACCATGCCAGGTCTGCACCACTGGTTGACGGCACATCTGGAGTTAGGCATTTATATGAGACCCTTGCCGAGGGAGATTTCCCCGAACAGGTAATTATTGATGACTCCCAGTTGCATGTCCAAGAACCCGGGCAGGTAAGTCCTAAGGTAACTAGTCCATCTTGCTCTAATTCTGAGGAGGTAACAGTCATTGAATATTATAAACCCTCCTCTCACTCCCTTTGTTCTTTATTTGTTTTACCTATTTCATTTTCTTTTTCTTTTTCTAGTTATAGGTGTAGCTTTTGTTTTTGTTCTTCTTGCTTGTGTGTAGTCTCTCACTTGCAGGGCCTATGCTTACGGGACTTCCTCTGCAACCCCGTCGGCTAATTAGAGGTTTCGTAGGAGTTCCTCTAATTCCGCACAGGTATGATCTCTCCTACACACCACAGCCACCTGATAAAGCCGTGGTATTTGTTTTTATTATTTTTATTTATGATTTATCTTTCTCACCTCGGCCTCCTGATCGGGTCATTTTTTTTCTTTTTTTTTTCTTGTCCTTGTTTTCTTTTTCATTTTTTTAAATTAAATTTTCTATTGTGTTTGATTTTTGAAATAAAATCCTTTCACCCTCTATATGCCTTTCCTCTTTTGTTTTATTTTATTGTTTGCTATGTGTTCTTACATGCTTTGTGTGGGTGTCTATTCCCTTTCACAATGAGGACATTGTGTCTTTCAAGTGTAGGGGAGAGTCTGTATGATTATTTATTCTTGTTTTATTTTGTGTGTAATTGCATGATTGGTTGTATGAGTCTGGAGATATTATGGGAATATTCTTAATATGCTAGTTTTAGTGAATTTTTTTATTTTTGCTATTTACCATGCTTGAGGTGTTATGTATGGTTTGGTTTGGGTAATTATGCCTTTAGGCCTATGTATTATTTTCCTTGTGCTTAGGATGAGATCATTGCGTGTTTGAGCTAGGACTTGGATTTTTTCTTTAGTTTTTCAATTTTAGGGTGAATGCCTTATATTTTCTTGGAGTTGTGTGTTAAGAGCGATACAGTCCATGCATCCTTTATTCTTTTAAGTGTGATTAGCCTCCTGGTTGATGATCTTGGGCAAGTGCTTGCATAGTTGTGTTGTGGTGATGGGTTAGTGCTTGAATGTTGGGCTAGAGTCACATGTTGCTTTGATGTTAGTTGCCTAGATTGGTGCTCTTTAGGGTGTGGCTCAAATTCAAAAAAGAGAGAGAGAGAGAGAGAGAGAGAGAGAGAGAGAGAGAGAGAGAGAGAGAGAGAGAGAAAGAATAAGAGCTTACTTGTTTGCCATTTGTAAGTGACTTGGCCAACCATGTATAATTGGCTATTTTATGTTTTATTTTTCTTAGTCGTGGCATTTTGTGTAAATGGGGTACTCTTATTTGTAATCCTTGTGGCATAATCCTGATATTTAGGCTCAAGGGAATGTTGATTTTGTAAACCCCGTGTTTGATTATTAACATATATATTTATGCCACTTAGTTTGAAAAGAAAAAGAGTTGCAATTATTTGAATGTTTATTTCAACAAAAAAGATGAGATTGAGCCTTATGTTGTTAGTTTAGAGCATCATAACTGGTAGCTTACCTCTCATGGTGGCATGTTGGCAAAGGCATTTGGTTTGTGGTAAGAATTGTTATGTCACCACAATGAGGGACTTGCTTTTACTTTCTTACGGTCTAAAAACCCATGGAGGTTTTGAGTGTTGAGTGATGTGAGACTACCACTTGAGTGAGGTATTTTTGGCTTCTATTGAGAGGACTCCAAGAATTTATGGTTATTTGCTCTATTATTTGATTACTTTGGTTGTTCCTTAGACCCTTAGCTAGGAAAACATGTAATTGTTGGACTAAGTGTGGGGAAGGTCATGTAGAAGCTTAGGGTTCCCTTTGCTTATTTCTTGCTAGCATTTCATTCTCTTGTGTATGGTGCTTGCATATTTGGAATTACCCATATTCTCATATGTGTTTTTGATTTTCTTATTTTCCATTTTTGTGTGATTGTGTGTTTAATTTAGTCCTTGCTCGGGGATGAACAAAAGGCAAGTATGGGGGATTTTGATGAACCCATTTTATATGCATTTTTGGTATGTGTTCATCCCTTATTTTAATGGATTTTAGAGTTTTTATTGTGTTTGCGTTTTGTTTTATTTGATTAATATGTGTTTTTAGTATTTTTGTTGTGTTTTGGTGTGTTTTGTGTATTTTGGTGTGTTTTGTAGGTACTTGGAGCAATTTGGCCCAAACAAAGCTGAAAAGGGCAAAACTGGCATCAAATAATATTGGACAACTAAAAAGTACTTTACACAGGCCATGGTCGCGCAGTGCCTGACCATGGCAGGCGTCTTTTACCGTTTACGACGAAGTTCTCGCCGTGACCGCAAAATTAATAGCTGTCGACCTTCACAAATATCCAGCGTACTGTCGCCATGGCCATGGTTTTTGGTGGCCATGGCCTGTGTCGACGACATTTCTCCTTTTTCTTTTTATTTTATATATTTTTCTTAATTATTTTAATGTAATAATTGGGGGACTATATAAGGGTCATGTTTATGTTAGAGTTAGGGATTCTGAACCATTGGGGAGCCGTCCTTGGCGGCTCAAGAACTATAGCTTTGATTTTAGATTTCTCTTTTGATTTTGGAGAATTTTATGTGATTTTGGATAAAGAACACATTGATTTTGGGTGAGGATCGTTTGTATGCCTTCGTGACAGGTTGGTTCGCCTTCTTTTCTCCCTTTATAATCCCAATTTCATGATTTTATATATAAATATATTTATTCAAATTGTCATGGGATAATTCGTTCTTCCTAGGGATTAGGGGTAGCCTAATCCCAGTTTCTTAATTGTATGAGTTTTTATTTAATTATTTCTTATCTTTTTCATAAACGATTTCATTTTATTAATTGAATCCGTGTTTGGGCGCCCCCAAACCCCGCCCGGGGTGGGGGGGGGGGGGGCCCGGCTAGACCATAATTAAACCATACAATTAAGGATTGGAAATTGTGGTGAACCTCCCCCCCCTAGACCTTTTATTCCCTTATTTTTCCTTTCTCTGTTTTTTTTATTTTTTTTTTTTTTATTTTTTTTTTTTTTATTTTTTTCTACCTGAACAGGTGAACCCTCACCCCTAGACTTTATTCCTTATTTTTCCTTTTCTCTAGGATTGTTTTATTTTATTTATTTTAGATTTATTTTAATTTATTATTTTTCTTTTTTTTATTTAATTTTTCTACCATTATTTTTGGCTTAACATTAAAGGAGTGCAATCATAAGTAATATAGATTCTCTCAAAAGGACCTGGATTTGCGTCACAGGCAGCGGTTTGAGTTTGGAATCGACCTTGACTTACCCTTCCCACCTACACTAGGTGTTAGGTTAGGTTTATAAATATTATTTTAAGAAGGAAGCGATTTAGATTGCGAATAAAAACCCGCTATAGTCACTTTCCGGCTATGTGCCAGGAGACCATATATGATCGAACTAACTACAATTATCTATAAGTGAGTACGCTTTTATAGGGGAAACCCCAAAATGGCCTAGTATGCTGGAAAGCCCGGCCGTGACTTTCCCCCACCATTTCGCGAGCCCCGTGCGCTGGCCCTCGAACTTGAAAGTCCACGATTGATTTCAAGACCTATTCTTATTCTCCTTGAAGAAGGTGTTCCCTCTATGAAGTCTTATTGTGACGTCTTCCAGTGATTAGATTGGGGTGTATGCTTAATGCATGAGGGTAAGGTAGTTGCTTATGGGTCCCGATAGGTTGAAACCCCATGAGCCGAACTACCCTACACATGACTTGGAATTAACTGCCTTTGCTAGCGGGGTCCGGACCTCCCTCGCCCTACCCCCCTTACTGAGTGGTCGTGGAAGGTGATTTTTGCACTAAAGTTCTTAGAAACCATCATCTTTTAGGTGAAAAGTTTAAGGTGTATGCGGATCATAAGAGTTTACAATATATATTCTCTCAAAAGGACTCTTGTGGAAATTTGCGTCAACGAAGATGGGTGGAATTCATGCTGTTTGTGGGTGGAAACTTGTTGAAAAGTTTAAGTCCGAACCCTTATCCCGAGCTCGGTCCAAACCCCAGATGAATCGTGAGTCCCGACCACGATTGTCTTTGGAATGCGCATATCACCACATACTTGAAGAATAGTCGGGCAATGTGGTAAATCGACCGGAAAACCCACTTAGAGTCGAAACGATGTGGCCACCATATGTCACGCTCCTCCGAGCATTGGGGCCCCTCCGACGATTCTCTCTTGCTTGTTGCACACAAGACCAGTCTGTACACGTGAACGTCCCTAATGATGCTCGCACCGCCCACCAAGGACAAGGCGGTTAAGGGACCTTAGCCCACCACGAGTCGTGACATTCCGAGGATGCTCTCCTAAATTCCCATATCACACATCCCTTAGCCAAATCGCCGCGTCTTCCCCTTTGAGCATCCACCAGGTGGCTAATGGATGAATCCTTCCTTCATTTCAGGGGGAAGTGGTTGGCCAATGGACAAACATACATATGGACATGTTTTTGCCCGGTTTCGCCCCAGCCAGTCGATTGACCGGAAGCCTTGTCCCCACATGCTTACTTCATAGGTTCTTACAATACAACAAAACAAATAAATGTTGTCCGTCTTCCAAGGTCTTGCCTAGTAAATAATGCCTCACCCTCGTGAAACCTCCTAGCTCCTTTTCATGAACCGCGACCTCCGTTCGGTGCCATTATGCCCGCCCCCCCCCCCAAGCAAACGAAAACAAAGCACAAGCATCCGTTGAGGCTTTGTATGGTCGAGCCATACCGGCCATTGGCTTGCTTCAACTTCCAAAGTCCCCCCAAAAAACACCCCCCCCACCCCACCCTTTTTTTTTTTTTTAATTTTTTTTTAAGTTAAAAAAAAAAATAGCCCGGATGTATGTCTCTTCCGACCCACCCCAACGCATCTGAAGCATCTCGGGCCCCGAGTTTCTTGAGCTCCCCCCCCCCCCCCCCCCGCTAACACCTTGTTATCCATTTTTAACTTGCCTCGCTGATAATGCTACCCAATAAGTACATATACATCACCAACTCAATCATGTACACACATTTAAATCAAAGAAAACCTCCCATGTATTCCTCAAACATGTGGCGGGGCGTTTGAGGCCAAAGGCATCACCAAGAACTCGTAGAGCCATACCTTGTGGCACGCCGTCTTTGCCTCATCACCTCAGGCTATCCGCACTTACCAATATCCCGACCGCAAGTCTAGCTTTGAGAACCTCTGCCGCCAAGTTGATCAAATAGCTCGGATATGAGTGGGATGGGGTAGCTGTTCTTCACCGAATCTTGTTTACGCCTCTCGTAGCCGCATCGACCCATCGTGCTTCTTTTGGAACAAATCTCACCGTCCAACAAGTCCTTCAATGTTTCCGAGTTCCTCCACCGGTGGTGCCACCGATAGGCCTCCACCGGCCTCTCGTCTTGTGCCCCCCTCTGGCTTAATAAGGTTGTTTGGGGAGTTCGTGGCAACCCCCAAACTCTTCAAGACCGTCTCACTCGGTGGGGGCCCTCCCCAACACTTGGGCCTTCTTCCTTCACCAGGCAATGAAGAGTGTCATAACTCTATCCTTACCGCCCCCGCCTTGAGCTCTTCCTCCCGCATTACCTGCCCGAGTGAAGAGATTTGTCATAGGAGTTGGTTTTGGCTTGAAATCAAGAAGTCCTCCACGCATTAGCTCTCCCATATCATAACTAAGATAATCTGATTTTTGGAGATTTTTCCTTGTGAAGGGTCTCACCCCACTTTCCAAAAAGTTGCACCACTACGAACTTTTGAATATTTCCGGGGATTTTACACTAAATCCCATTTTTCACATTTTCGAAGGAGGGTAGGAACTTTGATTTTCTAGTATTTTTCTTTGAATCCAAATGGGGGGTATTTCTTTATTTATCCTTGTGGAACCCCTTGGCAAGTGATAATACTTAGGCATAATGGTTTACAATGTAAATGGTCTTTCGAACATTCCTCGTGCAGGCTCCGGCTTCGCCCATTGTGCTCCCCAGAAGGAAAATAATGAATCCTTGCCACATGTCCGGGATCTCCAAGATAACCTGAAAACTTGCGAACGTACTCCCGCCCGTGCCTTTGTGGGAAAGGCGCGGGTTCGCCGCGGAGCTTGCGGTCGGGGATAGAACCCGCGCCTTGATCTCCCGCTTGAAATCCGCCCATTGTCAATAATACATAGGCCGCACTCCTTGTCGGCATATCGTCGCCTCCACCACACCATGCCGAACGACTAGGGAGCGGTCCCCCCCTCCCCCCCCGCTTTGCCTCGTTGACAATGTTCAAGGCATCAAGGTCCACGTCAACCGTTACTCGACCCCCTCACATCCTTGACAGATAGGTCTTAGGCTTTGGCACGTCGATTTTAGAGCCGGAATGGCCACCAACGCCACCTTGGGTGACCGCCATCTTCGAGAGACCAATCCGCCTTGATCTCTTTGATTTCCTCTTGCTCGCCTCCCTTCGCTTTGGATTTGGGACATGAGAGAACCCTTAACCCCCAAGCCCTCAAATCGAGAGTTCCCGCGTCCATGACGGAGTTGAGAAGCCCTTGCATCCTCCCATAGCTTTCCTCACCCTCCGAGTCCCAGCTTTCGATGCTTTCGTGTGCCCGACCACCTCCATCCGTTCGGCTAACGCCAACTCCAATTTGGCTAGTCGACTCTCCAGGCGGACGTGTTTCCTCGAAACGGACTTATCTCTCCTCCGTCCCTTAGCGTGGTGCTCTGCTTGTCGCCCCCCGCGGGCCCCGCGGGCCGCCACCACTAATGACAACAGATCCTCCGTTTGTTATTTTTGCACCGTCTCGAAGTTTTGATTGTTCCACCGAATAAAGCGCTCGCCCCCCCCGCCCCCCCCCGATACCACTTGTCACGGGGTCGCCTTTATAGCGGCTTAACCCGGGCGGCACCTAGTTCCCACCCGTACGAAGGACGCTGGCCCCTAACTCGTCGCATTTGGATCGGAACCCATCGATCCGTTGTAAAGCAATTGTGTAGGAAAGCGCTAGCGGAAGATCATTTAAACGAAGGCAACAAACGATTGTATCGATTGCTTGAAAGCTTTACAACATCACTCCCCTACATATAGATGTTAACACTTTGGCTATGTGCCAGGAGACATCATATAAACCCATCCGGTGACCTCAAAAACCTTCAATTTACTCTAAGCATCAATTCAACCCTAAAATGAGTTCTTAACCCATCCTCGCCATATTAGGGCAAGGGGTTAACACTAAACGCCCTAAACATATCTTAATTAAAGCAAGTTCACAATCAAAATCAGGACTTTCCCCACAATTTCTCTAGGGTTTACATCAAACAAAACTTATCAAGACTCTCCAGAATTCACCTTTGCATGTTAAACATCAAATAACGAAGAGAAGAGTAATAGGAATTCCCCCCCCCCCCCCCCAACTCATGGAATGATCCTTGATGCTCGAACAATGCTATATACATACCAACGCATGTACACCCATTTAAATCAAAGAAAACCTCCCAAGATTCCCACTCGCCCTCTCTCTCTCTCTCTCTCTCTCTAAGCCTCGGGCTCGAACAATCTCACCTCCCAAGTCCATACAAACTCCAAAGAAAACGTAGCCTACTGACCACTAGTCTGAAGCTTATCCTTTGCCTTCAGTCTTATTTATTTTTTTGTATTTTCTTAAATTAATACATCCCAAAAATACTTGGGATTTGACCTGAATTCCCATTTTTCACTTTTAAGGGTAGGAATTTGATTTTCTAGTATTTTTCTTTGACTCCAAATGGGAGGTATTTCTTTATTTATATTGTAACTTAAGTATAATACTTAGGCATAATGGTTTACAATGTAAATGGTCTTTGGAACTTTTTTTTCCTTCCCCCCAAAAAAAACGAGTACATCACTATCCAGGATATTTGGTCGTAACCACTCGACCACCTCACATTGACCAGGCTCAACACGACAAGGTCAACCACGACAAACCTCGACAAAGTCAAACATGGGGCTTGCGCCGGACTCGCAACGGGCCCCGACCTGAAACCCATCCGTGGCCTCAAAAACCCAATTTTAAGCATCAATTCAACCCTAAAATGAGTTCTTAACCCATCCTCGCCTCCCTATTAGGGTAACAAAACGACCTTAATTCGCAAGTTCACAATCAAAATCGTTTCCCAAATTCCGGGGTTCATCACGAAATTTATCAAATCTCCAAAATTTTGCATGTTAAACATCAAATAACGAAGAGAAGAGTAAAGGAATCCCTACTGGAATGATCCTTGATGATCCAACAACCCACGCCCCAGTCGAACAAGCTTAAAACCCCCAAAATCAAACCCTCCATTTTTTTCCCCCTGCTCTCTCTCTCTCTCTCATGTCTATTTCTCTGGAAGCTCTCCAACATACAAACCAAAAAAAAAACAACCGGAAACTTCTCCCCTTCCCTTTTTTTTTTTTTTTTTTTTTTTTAAAATAAAAAACCCCAAACACGGGTCATTTGACCTCCTGGGGTCCGAACTCACAAATTGAGCTCAAGTACAGTCAAACCACTCGAAATGACGAGTACATACTTATATATTTTCTAACCCGGTTGTGCTCAAAGGAAAGGTCTCGGGAGAATGATCGGGGCCCCGACCTGAATTGGGCTCACTCACGGTCAAAACTTTCTATTTGATGCGTCGTCGTTTGTAGTCACTTATGTGTCTCCCCCCCACTGCTATTTCCGGAACCCCAAAGGGTCTTACATAATTTGATGGGGAGTATGGGACTCTTAGGGTTAGTTGCTCTTAGTGTTATTGTAGCTACCCTAGAGTTACAACAACGAATTATCGAGGCTCAAGTAAATGATGTTGATTGCGAGAAGGTTCGGGAAAAGATTCATGCTACTGATGCAACAATTGATTTGACAGAGGACACAACCCATGTATTACGATTTAAGGGTTAGTTGGTAGTTCCAATTTCACTCCGAGAAGAGGTTCTAAGGGAATTTCATCATTCCCATCTAGCTGTGCATCTTGGAGAAACCAAAATGTACCACGTGGTGAAGAGGTACTGGTGGCCTAATTAAAAAAGGCGGTAATGGATTTTGTAAGGCGATGTTTGACTTGTCAGCAGGTCAAGGCTCAACATATTAGACCAGCCAGAGAGTTGCAGCCTTTACAAATACCGAAATGGAAATGGGATCATGTCACAATGGAATTAGTGACTGGACTTCCTCACTCTTGAGGACATGATGTGGTATGGGTTGTTGTAGATTGGTAAACAAAGTTAGCTCGTTTTATTCCTATCAAGGAGACTAATCCTGTTCAAGTTTTAGGGCAATGATATGTTGATGAAATTGTAAGGTTACATGGTGTACCTGTTTCCATTGTGTCAGATTGAGACGCCAGATTTACTTCTCAGTTTTGGTGGCAATTACAACGAGCTATGGGTACCTAGTTGAATATGAGTACGGCGTATCACCCACAGACAGATGGACAGTCTGAGCACACCATCCAGATATTGGAAGATATGTTAAGAGCATGTGTGATGGATTTTAGTAAACATTGGGTGTCGCACCTACCCTTGGTGGAGTTTGCTTATAATAACAGCTATCAAGCAACTATCAGGATGGCTCCATATGAGGCTCTGTATGGGAGGCCTTGTCGATCCCCATTGTGTTGGGCACAAGCAGGTGAGGCTGTAACAATTGGTCCAGACCTCGTTCAAGATTCAACAGAAATAGTGCAGTTGATCAAACAATGGATGCTAACAGCCCAGAGTCGTCAGAAATCATATGCTCATAAGAGGCGTTCACCACTATGTTTTAAGATAGGTGACCATGTGTTCTTGTGCATCTCACCACGACGAGGACATCAGAGGTTTGGTCGAGGGTCAACGCTCTCACCATGTTTTGTTGGACCTTTTGAGGTCATAGCTGTTGTTGGCAGTGTAGCATATCGTCTGGCATTGCCACCAGAATTAGCACGTGTTCATAATGTATTTCATGTCTCATAATTGTGTAAATATTATCCAGACCCATCTCATGTATTAGGTTGGCGTGAGATAAAATTAGCCGATGATGGAACGGTGGTGGAGGTTCCTGTTGGATCAAGCCCAGAATTTGGATAATGCTGATAAAGCCCTATGTAATTTGATTTGAGATCTTTTGTGTTTCTTTGATCATTGCAGAAGATATGTTATTAATCCGGAAATACACTCGTGAGAGCAAAGCTAAGGACAGGATACATAATCCTGATCCGGACAAGAGTGAGTGTCGTCAAACACTTGGTAAATAACCAAGCCACCAATACATACGGAATAAGGAACATTCGTGCGGACTAAGAACTTAAAAGCTACGGATTACGGAATCTGCTTTTAATGCCTCAAACGGACTAAGTCAAACTGATGCGGAGTAAGAATCTTGGTCTACAAGGTCGCACGGAGTAAAAGAGTCAACACGGAGCTAAAAAGTTAAGTCTTTCACTCAAATGAACTAAAGTAAAGAAGACACGGAGTAAGGCATCCGAGTCTTTCATACACACGGATTAAGAAAGTACTAATGTGGAATAAAGACCTGAGTCCTTATTCGCACGGAGTAAGGAACTTAGATGCGGAGTAAGGAATTCGGACCACTCACTCATGCAGAGTAAGGATGTGCTAGTATGGAGTAAGCCATCCGATCCTTTAGACTCACACGGAGTAAGGAACTTACATACGGAGTAAGGAACTTACATGCGGAGTAAGAAACTTACATGCGGAGTAAGGAAGTACTGATACGGAATAAGCACTCCGACCTTCTCATTCATATGGAGTAAGGAAGCGCTGACACAGACTAAGGATTCCAGTATCAAATAGATACGGAGTAAGCAACCACTGACACGAAGTAAGGTTCCGAGCTTCATTAGCTACGGAGTAAGGAAAATTACACTAGACCAAGAAGATGCTGCTTCAACTTAACCGCATTTAAGGTTATCAGCTCGTGGTGTCCCGATGTAAGACAAACTTGTTGAGAACCTGAAGAATCTTACACGTGGATCACCCAGATATGTGGACACAACTTTAATTATATTTGGGAACTTACAAAGGCACTTATACTCTTCAAACCCAAGATCTTGAGCTCCACAAACCGCAGCAGTCAAGGCAGAGAGACTACCGAGGAATAGTTAGTGCTGAACGCATTCCGGAACTACAAGTTCCAAGGTTGTCTTTTAGGAATGTTTTTGTATAAATATTTATACTTGTATATTTAAAGGGGTGTGCGAGCAATCCTGAATCGATCCTGTGTATGCACACGAGTTCAAAGAGATAATATAGGCTAGAGTGTGAATCCTTTTGTAAACAGAGTGTAAAAGATTCTTGCTTCTATTTTGTTGTATTTATCTTTTGATAATAAAACAAAATACTTCCACTATCTGGTTATCTTCCGCAGTGATTCTATCACTTAACTAGATAAATGTTTGTGTCATAAGAGAATATAAAAGAGTTTGGATAAGAGCCTATTCACCCCCCTCTAGGCTCCAAGGGACCATCAAATGGTATCAGAGCAAGTTCTATTTGTTCTAAGTAGAGATCCCACTCTTTCACTCTCAGCAATGGCCGAAGAAAGCAGTGTGTTATTCAACACTCGCCTTAACTCCGGAGGTGCACAAGAGCCCATCCCGAATCGAAGCAGCAGTGAAAATGTCGACCCACCTCAACCTGCTGCTGCCTCCACTGCTCAACCACGGAGTTCTGGTTTTACTCTGACAAAACTGCCCAAATTCACACCTGAGCTTTTCTCCCAGTGGAAAGTTCGCATGAAGATGTTCATAGTATGCCATGATCATCTCATGTGGCCCTGTCTTCATCAGGAGATTCCAATTCCGATGACTATCGGAGAACATGGAGTTAGAAGGCCAAAGACGGATGCCGAACTTACCAACGATGAAAGAGCCTAGCAGTGCGCTAGCGAAAAGGCTCTGGCTTACGTTACATCGTCTTTGGATTACGAGGCTTTCATGGACGTCCAGGGCTGCACGTCAGCAAAAGCTGTCTGGATAAACTTATAATCCTCTATGAGCTCTCAGATGCAAAACGTGATATGTGCTCTCAGACAGAACTTTAAGCGTTTCAATCACAAACCTGGCGAATCCCTTGAGAGTATCTATCGGAGATTCGGCAAGCTCATTCTAGAGCTAAAAACTTTCAATGAACACTACACTCAGTCTCAAATCAATGACAAGTTCTTTCGATCTTTGCCGGATCGCTACTACTCCAAGCAGCTCCAGATGCAAGCTGACAAAAACTGGCTGTTTACTGCCCTTGAAGAAATATACGGAGAGCTTCGGACTCATGAGGTCAGATTCAAATACACTGACCGTGATGAGAAAATAGCTCGGAAAGAAAAAGGGGTAGCTCTCAAAGCTACTAAATGCTCCAGTAATCATCAAGAGGATGATACGGATGAGTCAGAGAACTCTGACTCAGACACAGAAGAGGAAATAGCTCTTCTTGTTAAATCCTTTGAACGATTCCTTCGGAAAAGTAGAAAAAGATTCAGAAGAGGCTCCTCATCATCCAGAAGGAAGGAACGATCGGAGTCGAGCTCCCAAGAATGTTTTAATTGTGGGAAACCCGGTCACTGGGCCAAGGAATGTAGATCCAAATCTAAGATGGCAGAGAAAAGTGACAAGGTTACTCCTTGACGTACCACCTCAGACAACAGCAAAAACAAGAGGAAGGCGTTCGTGACAAAGTACATCAGTGGCTCGGAAGAAGAGGAGGAATCCTCGGATGATGAGCCAACTCCTAAGTCGAACGTCTGCCTCATGGCAAATACTGAGGTACCTTCTATCTCTGAGCTCATGAGTAAAATAGAATCTCTTGTTACTGAACGTGATCATGAAAAGAATGAGAGACTAATAATTACTCAAATGTACAAAGATATGGAAAGTCAGAATAAACGTCTTGAATTTACAATTTCTAGACTTAAAAAAGACATAGCTGACTTTAGAGGAAAAAAAAGCTTGGTATCACGATCTAAGGGCTGAAAATCATCTGCTAAATACCAATCTCTCGGGCCTAAAAGTTATTGTAAAAAGACTCGAGAATGAACTAGAACAGGAAAAGGAAATAAATCGCAAGTGGCTTAAATCCGGGGAAATAGCCTCTTTATTTAGGACTGATCCAGATAATGTTCGAGTCAAACCTGGCCTAGGCTCAGAATCATCAACCTCCAATGCTCAAGCTACCGAGTGTCCTCCGGATTTCACTCCAAAACTAACCAACTTATATCCTATTAGTACGTCTAAACCGTTGGATGGTTTCATTTCAGGTGGCACCATAGTTTATGACTGTGGAGTCGAGGTCATTCTTCGCACTTCCCGAAGAAGTAGCACCCGTAACTAATGATGAAGGGAAGGCTGCTGCAGTTAAATCCAAAACTGTAGCACCCAAAAAGAAAGGAAAGGCTAAGGCTGACGCATCTAGGGCCAAGAGCACGTCACCCAAACGCAATGGATTAGGCCACAGGGAACAGAGTAGAAAGTCTGTAAAATCTAAGAGACCTATATCCCCTGTTTGTACTCCGCATTATAGTGTCTGTTCCATCTGTAGGGAAATAGGTCATTATCACTATGAATGGTGGAGTTTATCTGATAACTAGCTTTATAATCAAATTCGTACCAATAAAGATCAGTTCAATAAAAAGAGTTCTTCGAGCAAAACAAAAGCTAAACCTCAAAGGAGTGTCTCTCCCAAGATAACCCAAATAAAAGAAGCAGCTGAAACTAACAAATTAAAGTCAACTTGGAGAGATAAAAGTCCTAGCAAAGCCAAATATGAAACTGTTGACATTACTGCTGTTCTTTCTAACCGCCCGAAACAAGTTTGGGCACCAAAAGTGTAAACTGCTGTTTTTCAGGAGCATCTCTGGAATGTATTGCCGGATCGCTTGAAGTTAAAGATCAATCAAAGCAAGTGGATCCTCGATAGTGGATGCTCCGGACATATGACGGGTGATCAGACTCTGCTTGTAGAAGTTAATGAAAAACGAGGTCCATCTGTTTCATATGGTGACAACAACAAAGGTAAGACTGTCGGGTATGGCACTTTAACCAACGGCTGTGTATCAATCACTAGAGTTGCACTAGTTGAAGGTTTGAAGCATAATTTGCTAAGTGTCAGTAATTTATGTAACAAAGGATTTACTGTTTCCTTTATTTCCAACACTGACATTAAGGGAAAACTTATCCAGGAGATGTAAAGTTATCCAGGATCAAGAGATGGGGACATATATTCGGTGGTCTTAAGAAATAATTCTTCGACCTCGTATGCTTCCTCACTAAAGCTTCAGATGAAGATAGTTGGTTATGGCACAAGCGATGCGCACATTTAAACTTTAAGACATTGTCTAAGTTAGCATCATTTGATCTTGTCACCTGGTTTACCTAAATTCAAATACTCCAGAGACACTCTCGTCGAGAATGCCAACTCGGCAAATAGACCAAACATAGCTTTAAGAGCAAATCGGTTAATTTAATAAGCTGCTCCTCCGCAACTTCTTCATATGGGCCTCTGTGGTCCTATTTTGTTCCTTCGCTGGCCGGTGCGAGATATACCCTTGTGGTTATCGATGATTTCACCAGATACACATGAGTGATGTTCCTGAAATCAAAGGATCAAACTTTTGAGCATCTTGTAGATCTTTTCAACTGGATAAACAACTCATAAGGACTGAGCATAAAGTGCATCAGGAGTGATCATGGTACGTAATTTGATTTTTCAGATATGAGATCATATTGTTCGAACAGGGCATTCAACATGACTTCTCTGCGCCCCGAACTCCATAACAAAATGGGGTAGTCGAGCGTAAGAATTGTACTTTAGTCGAGGCTAGCAGATCTATGTTAGCAGGGGCAACGCTTCCTCTCGCCTATGGGCTAAAGTCGTGTCCACTGCCTGCTATGTTTAGAACAGAACTCTAATAAATAAATCTACCATGAAAACACCCTATGAGATGTGGAGAGGATGAAAGCTTTCAATTTCACATTTTAGAGCTTTTGGGTGTACTTGCTATATATTGATAAATGGCAAAGAAACCCGGAATAAATTTGAACCAAAATCTGATGATGGGATTTTTGTTGGGTACTCATTACATAGCAAGGCTTATCGGGTCTTCAATAGAAAACTTTTTAAAGTTGAAGAATCTATCCATGTGACTTTTGATGAAGCTAATCTTGATTGGTCAAAAGTTACTTCTTCAAGTTCTAATGTGCAGGTCCCGGACAGCAACATCGATTACTCGAAGTTTATGAATGTTCCTGATACACATTCTAACCAACCACGTGGCATCAACGAAGCACAAAGAAATTATATGGATGATGCTACGGATGATTCGGACTCAGGACTACCATTAAGCTCCGGACATACTCCTACGGATACCCAAAATTCCGGAGCACCTTCAAGTCCGTCCGGACCAGTTAACACTGAAAGAAACAGTGTTGAAGAACCACCTAGTTCTACCGTACCTTCTAATATGGAAACATCTGGTCCGGAAGAAGCTCAACCAACAGATACACCTGAACCACCTAACTTGGCAGAGCTTCAAATTATTCAAGATCAACCATCACATGCACAGAATTACAGATGGACCCGAAACCATCCCTCAGATCAAGTGATTGGTGATCCTACTATTGGTGTAAGAACAAGAGCAACCACCTCCAACATGTGTTTTTACTCGTGTTTTCTATCTCAAATAGAACCAAAGGTGGTGGATGAAGCTCTTCGGGATTCGAATTGGATAGAAGCCATGCAAGAAGAGCTGAATCAATTTAAGAGAAATAATGTGTGACTCTAGTACCAAGGCCTAAGTCTCAGCAAGTCATAGGAGTTAAATGGGTGTTCCGGAACAAGCTTGATATGGATGGAATTGTAATCCGGAACAAAGCCAGACTGGTAGCCAAAGGATATCGTCAAGAAGAAGGAATAAACTATGATGAGACCTTTGCTCCGGTGGCAAGACTTGAGGCAATCTGAATGTTTCTGGCGTATGCTTCATATGGAAACTTCATAGTTTATCAAATGGACGTCAAAAGTGCATTCCTGAATGGAGATCTTCAAGAGGAGGTTTACGTTGAACAACCTCCAGGTTTCATTGAACCCAAGGTTGGACATCTGGTTTACAAACTAAGGAAAGCTTTGTATGGATTGAAGCAAGCTCCAAGAGCCTGGTACAACACACTTTCGGAATTCTTACTTGCTCAAAACTTTCAAAAAGGGAAGATTGACACCACGTTATTCTTACGGAAAGAGAAAGGACATACTCTAATCGTACAGATATACGTGGATGATATCATTTTCGGATCAACTAATCCGAAACTTTGTGATGAATTCGCCAAGTTGATGACTGGCAAGTTTGAGATGAGTATGATGGGAGAACTGTCCTACTTCCTTGGGATCGAAGTCAAACAACTGAAGGAAGGGACCTTCATAAACCAAGCTAAGTATACTCGTGACTTAATCAAGAAGTTTGGTATGGAAGGTTCGTCTCCGTCAAAACTCCAATGCCGGCCAATGACAAGTTAGACCCAAGATGATGGCAAATCGGTGAATGTGATCGAGTACGAGAGGATGATTGGATCCTTGCTGTATCTTACAGCAAGTCGCCCGGACATAATGTTTGCAACTTGCATCTGCGCAAGATATCAGGCGAATCCCAAAGAGTCACATATGCTTCATGTAAAACGGATATTAACGTATCTCAAAGGGACAATTAATTTGGGACTTTGGTACCCATAAGAGTCCAACTTCGCCTTATCCGGATATTCTGATGCTGATTTCGCCGGGTGTCGCATAGACAGGAAAAGCACCAGTGGTACATGCCAATTCCTTGGAAACAGATTGATCTCTTGGTTCAGTAAGAAGCAGAATTCCGTATCAACATCTACTGCTGAAACGGAATATATAGCTGCTGGGAGTTGCTGTGCATAGCTTCTCTGGATGCAAAGTCAACTTACTGACTACGGCTTCAACATGACATTTGTTCCACTCTACTGTGACAATACCAGTGCTATTGCTATCAGCAATAATCCCGTCATGCATCCAAAGACAAAACATATTGAGGTCAGGCATCATTTCATTCACGATCATGTTCTTAAAAAGCACATATCCCTAGAACATGTTGCTACTGAAGATCAACTGGCGGATATACTTACAAACCCCTACCTGATGTAAGATTTTCTGAACTTCTTCTCAAATTAAGTATGCTTGACTTTTCTGCATAGCTTCTCACCTGTTATCCATCAGTAGTTGTTTTCAGAACACGCATTGTGCTTTTATTGATAGTAGTAGATACATACTGATCTTAATGATGATCATACTTACTGTCTAATGTGCTTCATGCTTCTGATATTGATAGCAACTTCATATGTAGGATGATGCTTGCGTTTCCCGACTGAAGTCGTTTAAGCAAACATAATTAAAGTTTATATGATTAACATCATTCTGGTTTCATGATCTTAATTTCCACCGATCACCACATGCCAAATGCCTGTTCATTTAGATTACTCTATTAACATGTATTGTTGAAGAAATGAAATGGGTTAGCTCGGAATGCCTGGTGGATGAATACACAATCGCAGTCTGATCAGCTTATGAAGTATAGCTTCCTAAAAAGATAGACCGTGCTGAATTTCTTTAAGCCGGAAAGGTCTACCGAGAGGATTGCACAATCTACGGGGGAGAAAATGCTTTATAAATTATTCAAATAATACCCCCTGTATATGTCTCATGACCTCTTTCCTGGCTGTCTATTCGAGGGGGAGCCTTTCATTGAGAGGATCAAATGATCTATGGGGGAGCCTAAGCTTTATCTATTACCTCAGTAATAACCCCCTAATATGTCTCAGATACTCCCTCCTCTGAACCTTTACTTCCGGATCTGACTGGACATGCGTTGTTGAAACAGAATTGCGGCATGCTTGGAGGTATTTTTTTTCTCCAACCATGCATTTTAATCGGAAAATCAACTGCTTGCTTTTGACATGTGTCCACTTCCTCATTTTTCACTCATGAATCCTAGTTTGGTCAAATTATATGATTTTTAATTAATCTTAGCTACGTCGTTCAGCAGGACGGGTTCGCTATGTTGACCTATATGAACTTGTGTATTTATTATCTGACATATGCCCTGATTTAGTCACATTGATCATTCTGTAGTATGTATATGTCTATTTCATTCTTGGTAATGCATAAGTTCTGCTACTCATTAGTTCGGATTATATAGCTCTTCACTGATTATTTTCTCATATCTGTACTAATCCTTGCCTGTTAAGCTTTTGTACTTTTAACTTATTTTTGTGAAGCTACAGGTTCAGATTTTCTTTGCACACTTATCGATAAATCCAGTCCATAGTCTTGGATTTGAAGTGTTATGGTACTTCTCTTCTCTTCGACTTATTGACAGCAAAGGAATCTACTTCTCTTAAACCGCACTCTGTTACTACGGACACGGTCTACTTTTCATCCGGATACTCGTTACTCGACTATCGCTTATTCCGGATGATTGTTGGTTCATTCCTCCGGACTCCTGATACTGTCAAATTGCGATAATCCATGTTTTATTTTATATCGCGTGCTTTTGAGGAGGAATAATGATGATTTATTAAATGCATGTCTCGAGATGCACACACTTCCCCTGGAAGGCAAACAGTTGTAACCCTTACTTGGTCATGCCGTCTCCACGTCATCTTTTAAGTCGGAGGCGCATCGATATCAAGAGTAATGACATCAGCCTGTCAAGCGATTTACTGTTTCACTTGCCACATTCCTAGACCCGCTGACATTTACGGACTCAGTCTTACATATTCTGGCCATTCCTGCGAAGCACGAGTGTTACTCTTTTCAAATCCCTAAAACTCTCGTTGCTCCTTCAATCCCCAAAGACCTCGCCTTCCCTCTCGCCCTTCACCTTTCATCTATAATGGCACCTAGAACCTCTCTTTCCAGTGCCAATCCCGGCCATCTGGTCGATTGGAGCGCTATCTCCAACCCTCTGGACTGGTTTTTCCATATTCGCCCTCTTCTAGAAGCCTCTTACATACTCGACTTGATCTCCAATCCTATCGATCTTCTTGTAGACGACATTCTCGAGTACTACCTACGGATCCGCTGTACCACCGACTCCATCATCTCCTATGTTCGCGGTGAATCCATCCTCATTACCCCCGACGTTCTCCGCGCTGCTCTCAGTCTACCCCCCGGTGAATCACAGCGCCCCGATGCCGATCCCATGGCAGCTTCTATGGGTTGCACCTATAAAGGCAAGGAATACAAGGTGAAGTCCTTCCAAGGCCGTTATCGCTGTATGGCGGTCATACTGATTCGATGTTTACTGGCTCGCACTTCCGCTCTGGACTTTGTTCCGTACGATCTTCTTCTAGCCATGTACGGCATTTTCGAAGGTCTTCCGATGGACTGGGGGACGTTTTTGTTTCGACTGTTGCAGACTAGACCCAAGAACCTTTCCTTTGGGTGCATCCTTAGCATTGTCTTCCGGCATCTTCATCCGGACTATTTCGCCCGCGCTGATGCTGTTTCATTTCCTCCGGCTTATTACCTTCGCTATCTTACGCCTGATGGGAACATGACAGGCCGTCGTCCCTCTGCAGCTCTCCACATTCTCCCTGCCACGGAACAACAAGGCAGTTCTGTTGATGACCCCTCCGACAGCCATGCCCCTGACGTCAGCTCTGCTCACCGATCCTCCCGGATTTGGTCCATTGCTGCACCATCCATCTCTCGGGCCTCCCAGCATAGCATCCGTGCCGAACCCTCCGAGGTTGCGGGGCTATCTCAGCGCAGTGCCCCTAGAGCTGTTTCTTCAGCCCCTTCTGCTACGGATGTCCCCACCCCCTCCACTTCCGCTGTTGCTGCCACAGTTGCTGCTGCAATTGCTGATGTCCCGGAATCTATTCCGGAAGCTCCTTTGCCTCCCCTACCTCAACCCCGAGATTACCTTGACCATCTCTCCGCCGACACCTTAACGAACCTTTGGCTCTGTTTCAGCCTTGCCCACACCGCCTCCATTCCTGACACCGATCTCCGGGTGTTTTACACTCGCCATACTCAATCCCCGGAGACCATGATCATCTGGAATTTGGACCAAGGCTTTCTTACACCGGCCTCCACTCCAGATGTGTCGTTCCCTAACCCCTCTAGCCCGGTCCATGCTGCACAGAGTCCTTTTCCTGCAAAGGCTGGACCTTCTTCTCCTGATGTTGATATTCCCGTTGTTGACCTATCTGGTCAAAGCGGGTCCGCTGCTCCGGATGCCTCTACTGCTCCGGATGCCCCTTCTACTGTTGCTGCTGATACTCCTGTGGACTCCTCTGCCCAGCGCACTCCTGCTCCTGTTCATGCGGGGGAGTCCTCCAAAGCTCCCGAGTTGGCCCTTGGGCGTGCTTCTTTTGGCACAGTCCACTCCGACGCTGTGCTCTCCGCCCAGCTGGACCGCCACGCCCAAGCTCATAGCGCCCAAATATCCGCCATCGCCGCCAAGGTTGATGCTCTTGGCGCCCAACTCCTCTCCGCCCTCACCGACTCCTCCACCTCCATGGAATAGAAGATGGACCTCGTCGCCTCGTCCGTCCACTCCTTGTCTACCTCCTTCGCGGACCTGGCGCACACGATGGCTCGCCCTCCCGTTGCTCCCTGGTGATCTGCCAAACCGGGGGAGAGAGTGTCATCTGATCCTTCTGCTCCTCCTGTATCACAAACCTCCACTCGTGCTGAGAAGCGGCCTGCCTCTTCATTGCTTCAGGGAGTTCAAATCCCCAAACGTAGCCGCTTCTCTCAGCCAAGCTCCTTGAGTGCAGCTCTTCCTCCATCCTCTCCATCCGCAGCTGACACCTTCCTCCCATCATATGCGGCGTGTGACCCTCTTGATGCGGACGGAAGCGTGCGTAAGGCATTGCTTTCCTATGCTGCGTCTTCTGCCGAGAGAAGATGTCTCTCTGACCTGTACCCCTTCTCCCGGACGACATTCGGACCCTTTGTTCGGAGAAAGGCCTCTTTACAACAGACGACATTGACAACTTCTCTAGGGCTGCTAAAATGGAGATGAGGCTGTTTCCATCTCTGTACAAGGATGGCCACTTGTTTAAAGTTCTGCCGTGCTGGAATGAGGGCTATCTTCCTAGTATAGATATCATTCAGTCCTTTATCGAAGGAACTGCTGAGGATAGCAAGCCATGGAGAACTCTCTCAACTATCCTCATTCCGTACCGGATCATGTCGCCACATTTCATGATGGTCGTCTTCATGATTCAGTCCAAACAGATGATTCTGATTGATTCTCATCAGATTGTGGAGCAGTATGTAATAAAGAATCAATGGGAACCACTGTGTCTCTGATTGACTGAAGTTGTGAAGAAAGTCGGATTATATGAAAAGTTGGGCATCACTCCTTTGAGACCAACTGAGAAGCTGAAAGCGACATTTCGGGGCAAGAAGCAAGTGCCACAATGATCAGATGGAGATAGGCTGAGCTTTTGTCTGTTACTTCATCAAGTCATTCTTAAGTGTGGACAAATCTTGGAGCCAACACACTACTTATGCGATGAAGCAGACAATGGAGCTTAGAGAGAAAGCAGCAACAATGATCTTCAAGTATAGTAAGCCTTATGTACCTTAATGAAAGTCTTGTATAAAGGCTAAATTGTATTTCATGCTTGATAAATGAAAATGGTTGTGATGTGTATTCTATATGTTATCTTTTTGCACTGCTTACCAGATCAGATTACAAAGGGTTTGGGCATATCCATAATTGGGGGAGATTGTTGGATCAAGCCCAGAATTTGGATAATGCTGATAAAGCCCTATGTAATTTGATTTGAGATCTTTTGTGTTTCTTTGATCATTGCGGAAGATATGTTATTAATCTAGAGATACACTCATGAGAGCAAAACTAAGGACAGGATACATAATCCTGATCCGGACAAGAGTGAGTGTCGTCAAACACTTGGTAAATAACCAAGTCACCAATACATACGGAATAAGGAACATTCGTGCGGACTAAGAACTTAAAAGCTATGGATTACGGAATCTACTCTTAATGCCTCAAACGAACTAAGTCAAACTAATACGGAGTAAGAATCTTGGTCTACAAGGTCGCACGGAGTAAAAGAGTCAACACGGAGCTAAAAAGTTAAGTCTTTCACTCAAATGAACTAAAGTAAAGAAGACACGGAGTAAGGCATCCAAGTCTTTCATACACACGGAGTAAGAAAGTACTGATGCGGAATAAGGACCCGAGTCCTTATTCGCACGGAGTAAGGAACTTAGATGTGGAGTAAGGAATCCGGACCACTCACTCATGCGGAGTAAGGATGTGCTAGTACGGAGTAAGCCATCCGATCCTTTAGACTCACACGGAGTAAGGAACTTACATACGGAGTAAGAAACTTACATACGGAGTAAGGAACTTACATGTGGAGTAAGGAAGCACTGATACGGAATAAGCACTCCGACCTTCTCATTCATACGGAGTAAGGAAGCGCTGACACGGACTAAGGATTCTAGTATCAAATAGATACGGAGTAAGCAACCACTAACATGGAGTAAGGTTCCGAGCTTCATTAGCTACGGAGTAAGGAAAATTACACCGGACCAAGAAGATGCTGCTTCAACTTAACCGCATTTAAGGTTATCAGCTCGTGGTGTCCCGATGTAAGACAAACTTGTTGAGAACCTGAAGAATCTTACACATGGATCACCCGGATATGTGGACACAACTTTAATTATATTTGGGAACTTATAAAGGCACTTATACTCTTCAAACCCAAGATCTTGAGCTCCACAAACCGCAGCAGTCAAGGCAGAGAGACTACCGAGGAATAGTTAGTGCTGAACGCATTCCGGAACTACATGTTCCAAGGTTGTCTTTTAGGAATGTTTTTGTATAAATATTTATACTTGTATATTTAAAGGGGTGTGCGAGCAAGCCTGAATCGATCTTGTGTATGCATAAGAGTTCAAAGAGATAATATAGGCTAGAGTGTGAATCCTTTTGTAAACAGAGTGTAAAAGAGTCTTGCTTCTATTTTGTTGTATTTATCTTTTGATATTAAAACAAAATACTTCCACTATCTGGTTATCTTCCGCAGTGATTCTATCACTTAACTAGATAAGTGTTTGTGTCATAAGAGAAGATAAAGAGTTTGGATAAGAGCCTATTCACCCCCCTCTAGGCTCCAAGGGACCATCAGTTCCTGTTTAGATAATCGATCGACGTGAGAAAATTTTGTGAGGCAAAGTCATTCCTTTAGTTCGAGTCCTGTGGAAACATCTTGGGTTAGAGGAGCAAACTTGGGAGCGAGAGAGTCAGATGCGTGTTCTTCATCCTGAGTTGTTCGAGGACGAACAGTCCTAAGGTGGGGAGGATGTCATGTTTCTCCATATTTATTTTGTTCCTTGCTCTGGTGGAGATATGTATTTGTTATAATAATATTTGGTTGGATAGTATTTTATTGTGATATAATGTTACATGATTTTGTTGTGACTTATATACTAGTATGTGACATATAGTGATTAATGATGATGTTGGCTTTCTCATTTCATTTCTTGTCATTGAGGTTGTTGCTTTTTGAGGATGAAAAGTCTTAAGGTGGGGAGAATGTAATATCTCGTATCAAGAAATAACATAAGATAACCGTAATTTGGGATGAGGGTATCATTTTGTGGTAATAATTATGAATATAGTTGTTTTGACTGCAATTTGGATCCAATTTGGGGCCTAGATGACCTAGGGACATTATTATAATTTTTAGTGGCAAGTTAAAGGGTTAATTAGTCAATTTGGTTATTTGAGGATTTAAAAATATTAATATTTAATAGAAATATGAATTTTCATTAATAAAGGGCTTTTTGGTATTTTACATTGATTTAAGATAGGAATTCTAGTATATTAGGAAATCTAGTCTAATTAGGTTTCTTAATCAGCAAGAAGTCTAAGCTAAATTAGACTCTTGCTCACCTCTATAAATAGGGAGGCTGGCCCGGGAGTATTGGCTGTTGTTTCTGTGCGTATTGAGAGCCCTAGCCGTCCTTGGAGCAAAGGAGAGAGAAAAAGGTCGTTGAAGCTTTTGGGCGTTCTGACAAATAAAGTCTGTTGCACCGGGTTAGAGGTAGGTGTTTTATCCTTCTCAAACTCTCCTAGAGTCTTATAACATCTAGGGTTGGTATAGTTTCAGGAATCAAAATTAGAACGAACGATTTTGCATGTAACTGAGATAGGAAGTCTAAACAAATATGTTTGACGTTCAAGGTCATTGTTGAGGATATATAAATCGTTTTAAGGAGGATTCTTCGGATGCTGGAACTGTATGAACAGTTCGGTCGGTGAATAGTGTTGGTTGGGTGAACAGTAAAGTGATCGGTGAAGCTAATTTTTATACCGTTGAAATATTCACAGTATTTAGATGAACGTTTTCTTCTGGTCGGGTGAATTTTGAAGTGGTCGGGTGAACAGTAACTAGTTGGGTGAAGCTAATTTTTAGACAGTTAGAATATTCACGGTATTTCGATGAACTTTCCCTTCTGGTCGGGTTAATTTTAAGGTGGTCGGATGAACAAAAATCTGGTCGGGTGAACAATAACTTTGTAGGATGATTTTTCTGATATTTTCCTTGGATAGCCAGTTAAAAGCCCTTCGAAATGGTGAGTATTAATAGCGAATCAGAGTTCTGTAAAATTAGTTATGATTTTTCGAAGTTGGAACAGAATCTGTACTATTTTATTAGCCTGTTTTGTTTCTTTTAATCTGTTAATAGGAATCTAAGCTTAAAATCTTTAGAGTGATACCCTAATGAATGTTTGGAGATTGTGGTGTGCCTTTCATTGTTATATTGGTATGCATATATTTATTTTTATGCTGAAAACATGTTTGTAATCATTGTGCACTAGTATGATTTTACTGCAGATGTTATGTATTGTTGATGTATGTTCTTGTTATATAGTGCACTATATTTGTTGTGATGAGGTCCGGTAAATGACAAGAGTCCGGTAAAGGACAAGGGTCCGGTAAAGGACAGAGGCCCAGTTAAGAGAAACAAGGGTACGATGGATCCGGTCAAGGACATTGGTGTAGTAAAGCATAATTTGCATAGTGAAGTGCATGATTGAATTGTTATGAATAATAATGTTACATGTGATGTGGTTGTTGAACACTACACTCACACATTTACACTTGCATATAAAATTTGTTAGTTTAACTAACTAAAGAGTGTAGAGGGATAGTCACCTACTGAGCTATAAAGCTCACACCTATGTTGCTAAATCCCTTGCAGGTATTGAAGGGAGATTGGAGGAGCACTAGTAGTCAAGTGGACCATGATTTTGATGTGATGCTTATGTCATTATAGGACTTATGATTATTGTATTATTTGTTTGAATTATGATTTCCCGAATATGGGTTCGTGGACATTGTAAGACAGTATAACTATTTTATGGTTTGCTTGTTTTAAAATATTTTGTTAATGGATATCATTGAAGAAGTATTATCATACCCCTATTGTGTGACAGTACAGGGGAGCATGAGACAGCGCTCGCTTTGTAGTTTCTATTAGGTGCTAGTCACCAACCCCTTGACTTTTTGGGTGCAGGCATGGGACAGTCACGCGCTCAATTTCGGGCTTTCAGAATTGGGGTGTGACAAGTATCATGCAATAATTTCTTTAATTTTTTTTCTCATCCAAAAACATTTGAAAAATATCTCTAGCAATTGTGTACCATGAAGGAAACTCAAACTAAGGAAAGAAATACCTTATGAATTTTTGAAACCCTTTTCCATCAACATGCCTAAAGGGAAGCTCATCTAAACCTACATATGCTGCTATTTCATCTCGAACAACCTTTTGGCTAAACTTCACAGGTTGATTACTTGAAGCAACTTCCTCCTTTGGATTTGTTGATGCATTAGATTTAGTAAACTATAGTATTAATGCTTGCTTTTTATTATTCTTTTTCACCCATTCACTAAAAGGACATTTTTGACACGTCCGATGCACATGGCCCCATAATGTACTAGTTCCACAATGCTTTGTGTTTCCTGCATAATATAATCCACAATAATTGCAAGTAGCCCTCGAATTCGCTGGATCAACACTTGCAACCACTGTGAAATGATCCCATATACTTGATGTCTTCTTACCTTGTCTTTTTTTTTTCTGGACGTTTAATTTCATCATCTGACTTGCCACCATCTTCTTTATCAAATTCCTTAATCCACTCACTTATTTGTTCTTCCAAGTTCTCAACATCTTCCATAGTTTTGCATTAAAAATATAATTTACTTAATATATTCAAATCAAAATTGAAATAAGCTTAGTAGGAACTTAGAATTAGAACTATAATAGTTACTTTGAATTATTGCAGAATTGGGGTTTTAAATTAAAACCCAACTCATATTCTAGCCCTATGGAGTAGGAACTTAGAATTAGAACCAGTCAACTAGAATGGTTAAATGCAAACTGGGTTTAATGGTGAATAGACATTAAATCAGACATTAAACGCAAACCAATTTTGCACTTGAGAAATAATCACGATACTCAATATCTATTTGTAATGCTAGCTAGCCTCAAATCGGACTGGGTAGACCCATTTGAAACAGATCAAGTATACTGCTCTTTGCTCTCTACTCTGTGTTGTTAATATATTTTAACCAAGTAATAACTAGTAAATAAATAAATGTGCACGAGCTAGGATGACTTAGTATTAAAGTAAGCAAGCAAGCAAGCAGTGGGGTTGTGTCAAATAAATAAGTAGAAGCCTCAAATCGGAATGAGTAAAGATTTTTAGATAACTAAACTACACAGTACATACCTTCAAATCAGATGATTTGCGTCGCCGCTAAATTGAAGAGAAGAAGACTCGAGATAGTGATCGAGAGAAGTGAAGATCGACGCAAAGACGATGAACGAGCTTTGATTGAATAGATCCATTGTCCATGAGCTTTGACCAACAGACGAGAAGAGAATTAAAACGAAAATCAGATCAATCAGATGAGAAGATCGCTCAAGCCAGGGTTCATAGTCCTCACGAGACAGCTATCGATGTAACTGTGCAAGTGCTTTTAGTGTTTATATTTTAGTATTTTATAATTTTACCCAATAATAATTAAGCAAATTAAAATATCAACGTGCAAGCCTTCAATCAGGTTAAACTAATTTTTTATATCGCAAATCGAAACCCGACCAATGTCATTAGATGGGTTATTATTCGGGTTTATTGCATCGGGTTGACTCTTTCTTGGTTTGGGCGGTTTGATTTAGTCGGGTTTGTTTTGTGCAACGTAAATCCGAGCCTTGCGATCTTATTCACGCTAAAATGCCATTAAACCAGTTCACTGTACCAAGCAACAAAAAATAATAACCCGAAACGGACTCGTCGGTGGTAAGATTGGTAAGATAAGGTGAGATCCGATCGCTGCGACCCCTTGAGATGATATGATAATTTTTTTATATCTCCGATCCGCTTCGCACCGTAGATGCTCTTCAAGATTTTTGTTTCGATAAAACTTGGATTTGTTGGATAGTACTTGTTTGAGTTCTTGCCTGCTGTGACATTATAATTTTACTTCTACTTTCGCACTTGCTTCATTTGATTTGTTGGTCTTCTTGAAGTTTTTAGGTTATTCATTATGTTTTGAATCTGGTACTTACCTGAGTCTCGTCTGTGACACCATAAATTGTGGGTGATGATTTTTCTTGAATAAGTCTATTATTTGTTACCAGATTGTTTAGTTAAGAACACATCATGGCTGTAAGAAAAATCTCTAACAAATCTATATACCACTTTAAATTGTGCTTACATATTTTTATGCAATAAATATAATTTCCTCTGGCCGATAATCAATGTGGCCTTTTGCTGTGTGTGTTGTTTTTTTGGTTTTTTTGGTTGTAAGTTGTATGTTACCTTTTGAAAATTTATTTTATTTTATTTTATTGATTCAGGAAGGTATTATAGAGATGACATCGATGCATTCTACTCTGACGGCCGTTGTTGGCAAAAATGGCACCCATTGTTTTCCTAGGAGGTTGCCTAACACAAGTTTGGTTCCTGGGTTTGGTGTGGGTGGTCGTGTGAAACATGCGTGGAATAAGGCGTTGTCTCCCATTTCGGTTTATGTTGCCCCTACAGCAACATTGACCCTTGATCCCCCAGCTAGTTCTGAGAAGACCAAACATGGAAGGCACACAATTGATCCTGCTGCCCCTGACTTTCTCCCACTTCCGTCTTTTGAACAATGTTTCCCACAGAGCTCAAAGGAACAAAGGTGCATCTCTGGTTACGTACGATACAAGCACACATATGGCTTCTGTCTGTTTTTTTTTTCTTTTTTGCTTGGATTTGTAAAGCTTATAGCCCATTATTATGTCTTTTTTTTTTTACAGGGAAATTATTCACGAGCAATCTGGTCACACGCTGAAAGTTCCGTTTCGACGAGTCCATCTTTCAGGGGATGAGCCTTATTTTGACACTTATGACACCAGTGGTCCTCAGAATATCAGCCCTACTGTGGGTAAGAAACTCAAGGATTATTGTCATAGCTTATTTGATTTTATTATGTGGCATCAGCACACGTTAAATAAATTCATTCCCATCTTCCCTTTAAAGCTTGTATTGTATTAGAGAGGAGTTTTCCAAACTTTTGACAATCATACTATTTTAGCAGTCTTAAAGTTGCTCATATTTGTGATCCTGTTGATTAACAGGACTTTCTAAATTGCGCAAAGATTGGGTTGATAGGAGGGAAAAGCTGGGTTTTTCTAGATGCACCCAAATGTTCTATGCCAAGCAAGGAATAATAACTGAGGAAATGTTGTTCTGTTCTGCTCGTGAGAACCTGGACCCAGAGTTTGTGAGATCTGAGGTTGCCCGTGGGCGAGCAATCATCCCTTCAAACAAGAAGCACCTAGAATTGGAGCCAATGGTTGTTGGAAGAAATTTCTTGGTCAAAGTTAATGCAAATATTGGAAACTCAGCTGTTGTCAGCTCTATCGAGGAAGAAGTTCAGAAACTTCAGTGGGCAACAATGTGGGGCGCTGACACTGTTATGGATCTCTCTACTGGTCGCTACATACATGAGACTCGTGAGTGGATCATACGTAACTCTGCTGTGCCTGTAGGGACTGTGCCAATATATCAGGCCCTCGAAAAAGTAAATGGGATTGCAGAAAATCTTACCTGGGAAGCCTTCAGAGAAACTTTGATTGAACAGGCTGAGCAAGGTGTAGATTATTTCACAATTCATGCTGGGGTCCTGCTGCGCTATATCCCATTAACAGCAGAAAGAATGACTGGAATTGTTTCCCGTGGGGGATCCATTCATGCAAAGTGGTGCTTGACTTATCACAAGGAAAACTTTGCTTATGAACACTGGGATGACATACTTGACATCTGTAATCAGTATGATGTGGCACTTTCAATCGGTGATGGGTTAAGGCCTGGGTCGATTTATGATGCCAATGACAGTGCTCAATTTGCAGAGCTTTTAACTCAAGGAGAACTTACCCGGAGAGCATGGGAAAAGGATGTTCAGGTAACAATATTCTAACATATTCAGTGTGTAGAACGGAGAATAATACAAAAACAGAATTGATATATTACTATTGAATAGCGGTATATATAAGATTTAGAAGGCTTGTTCCACCCTCCAAGTTATGTACTCAGTCTGCACTCCAAGCAGCACCTTATTACTTAACCAATGTACTTTAATCATATATTTGACATTGCTATATGTAAAAGAATGATATCTATAGTAGTAATGTCATATATATAATTACATATATATATATCTTTACACCCTCCCCAGGACAATAAAATTAGCACACTTTTTAATATAATAATTCACACTTCCTGCCTATAAACTTGAGCCTGGAGAGAATAGTTGACCAAACTAAACATCCACCGGAACATGATGAGAAGATGGTGATCAACATGGTGCTTTATAGTTATCATGAAACATCAGTCAGGGACACTCCTTTCACTTTTATCCAACCTAGAAACATTTAAGAAACTGGTTATGTGGTTTTGTTAATAAACTAAGGCCAAAGCAATATATATTTTTTTTTTATCAGGAAAAACATTTTATTAAGTCACCACGAAGGTTACAAGTTGCACTAGCATAATAAATTATTAACATCTAAACCATCCATGAGCCTTGGAATCTCATAACAAACAATTGCATCACATGATAATATTCAAACTTCTTCCATAAGAGCATTGGTAGTGGCTAATTAAATGTCTCAATAAATTTATTTACATGAAATTTATTTTAACTATAATTTTTTTTATAAAGTTTTAAACTCTAAGGCACTGACTTTAATAAAGATTTAGCCAAAATATATATTCTGAGTTAAATTTGTAATTAATATTGGTAGATAAAATATGAAATAAAACAGAATAGCTAGTCTGTAATTTGAGAGGCAGTCATCTATCCCAATATAATAACATTTTAATTGGATTTTTTACAAAATCAATCATATTCTTACTCACCCCTTGATATTCTTTTTATAATCAAGTCTCTTCTCTTTCAAATTCACACACAATAAATAAATAACCCCCAATGCAAACATAATAAATGTCTCCAAATAAAACTCTCCAATTCAAACACAAAAACTCCCAAATCAAATGCATTAAATAACCCAATTAAAACTCTCAAATTCAAATTCAAACAATAAAAAGACAATCCTACCCTCTTGCCTTGCGTCTAACATAGGTTTGCATGAGTTTGGGCTCAACATTACTTCTCTCCCAAGAAGACACCTTGTCCACAACACAAGGTGGAATGTAGGGAACTGTTCATCAATCACATCAAGCGGTTCCCATGTGGCTTCATAGCCGGGTAAATCTTTTCACCGAATTAACACTTCTGTCTTGCTCGGTGGGCTTATCGGACTTTGGCGCTCACTTTCGAGAGAAGCGGGCTCCAACACAATCTCCATACCTTCGGTTAACGTAGGTGGCAACAATGGGGAGGATGGTCGCCAATAACCTGGCGCAACTGAGATACATGAAACACTGGGTGAATCGTTGAGGAAGGTGGCAACTGCAAGTGATATGCTACTTCACCAATCTGCTTGATAATTTCATACAGTCCAAAATAGCAAGGGGATAGCTTCTCATTCTGTCGTTGCGCCACAATTTGTTGCCAATACGTCCGTAGCTTCAAGTACACCCGGTCCCCGACTGCAAAATGGATATCCTTTCGATGCCCATTAGCTTGCTTCTTCATAATTTGTTGAGCGCGTGATAAGTGTCGCTTTAATTCAGCTAGGGTACGATCTCTGTCCACCAAGTACTCATCTACCACCGAAGTATTGTACCAATATTCTGCCCATGCCAACCACCAGGCCCATTGCTTGGAAGCATTGGACACAAAACAACATAAGTAGGTCTCCACACTACGGTTGACAACCTTAGTCTGTCCATCGGTCTATGGATGATACGCTGTGTTCCGTTTTAGCACCGTGTCTTGTTGCTTGAACAATTCTTTCCAGAAATGGCTAAGAAAGACTTTATCCCGGTCTGTCACGATGGACTCTGGAATCCCATGTAATCGCACCACCTCGCGCACAAAGGCTGTAGTAACGTTCACTGCCGTATATGGGTGACGCAAGGGTATGAAGTGTGTATACTTGCTCAGTCGGTCCACCACCACTAGAATAACTTTAAACCCATCTGAGTGCGGCAGATCCTCAATGAAATCCATTGTCACCTCCTCCCAAACCTGATCTGGCAGTGCTAATGGTTGTAATAATCCCTTTCAGAGCTACGGACATGTATTTGTGACGTTGACAAACATCGCATTTGGCTACCATATTCTCCACATCTTTTTTTCATCCCTACCCAATACAATTCCGCAGCTAGGCGCTGGTAAGTATTAAGGGTGTCGGAGTGTCCCCCAATCTCACTCCCATGAAATTCCTGCAATAATTGCGGTATTTGGGGTGATGTTCGCGGCAACACAAGTCGACCCTAATATAAGAACCATTGTGCCTTCAAGAAATAATCTGGATAACAAGTATCCCCGCACAGGAGGGCCGCACGAATCTCTGCCAACCCTGCATCTATCAAAGAGTCTTGTATAATCGCCTCCTAATCAAGCACCCATGGTACCGATAATGCGGACAAAGTGGGTTTCGCCCCTCGCCTCAACAAGGCATCTACCGCCTTGTTATCCAATTCGGGCTGATATTGTATCTCAAAATCATATCCTAATAGCTTCGACAACCAGCGTTGGTACTCCTCAGTCACCAACCGTTGTTTTAATAGAAACTTGAGATTCCGTTGATCGGTTCGAACGATAAAGTGTCTGCCTAACAAGTACGGTCACCAGTTCTGTATAGCAAACACAATAGCCATGAGCTCACGCTCATATACAGATTAGAGGCATGCACATGCCATTAACACTTGGCTTAAATACGCAATCGGTCGTTGATTCTGCATGAGAACTGCACCTAGACCATATCCAGAGGCGTCAATCTCTACTATAAAAGGTTGGTTAAAATCTAGTAGAGCTAATACTGGAACGGTGGTCATGGCTATTTTTAGTTTCTGGAAGGCTTCAGTGGCTGCATCACCCCATTGAAAGCCATCCTTCTTTAGTTGCTCTGTTAGGGGCCATGCAATGGTGCCATACCCTCTTACAAACTTATAGTAGTAGCCTGTAAATCCCCCCTCAATTCCTTTAGTGTCTTAAGGATCGGCCAGTGCAGCATGGCTACCACCTTCGACTCATTTGCTGCAACCCCCTTAGAAGACACCACATGACCCAAATGTTTTACTCGTGCTTGAACAAACAAACATTTCTTTCGATTGGCATACAATTGGTGTTTACGTAGCCCCTCCAATACCAGTTCCAAATGCCTCACATGTTCCTCCAAGGAACGACTATAGACGAGGTTGTTGTTGAAGAAAACCAAGACAAACTTTCGCACGTACGGCTGAAAAACCTTATTCATTAACGATTGAAAGGTAGTTGGAGCATTAGTAAGGTCAAAAGGCATGACAAAAAATTCATAATGTCCTTCATGAGTCTGAAACGCAGTTTTGACTACATCCTCCGGCTGCATTCGGATCTGATGATATCTTGATTTCAGGTCAAGTTTAATAAATAATGTTGCACCATGTAGCTCATCCAATAACTCGTCAATCACTGGGATTGGAAATTTATCCAACACTGTTGCCTTATTCAAGGCACGATAATCAATGCAAAAACGCCAATCGTCATTTTTTTTACTAATAAAATTGGATTGGAAAATAGACTCACGCTTGGTTGTATAATTCAAGAATACTCAATTTTATTTTACCAAGAATTCTGCCCCCATATTCTGAATCGCCTTTGCCGTCTTGAGCAATACCAAAGTCTTGCTTAAGCTTGGATCTCCTTTTAGAATCCTAGCCTGTTGTCCCACCTTGAACTCCATTGTCAACAATTGCCAATTGACCCGCATGTCACCCAAGGATTGTAACCACTTCATCTCGAGGATGACATTAGTACCACCCAATTCCAAGGGAAGGAAAATGTCTAAGCACTCTCCTACATATGCCCTTGATTTTCTCCACCATTCTCGTACCCATGACCACCCCAAAACTCCCAATATCTGTCAATGGAAGGCCTAATTGATCAACTACATGAGTAGAGACAAAGTTGTGGGTTGCTCCCAATACCTTGAACTCCATTGTCAACAACTGCCAATTGACCCGCATGTCACCCAAGGATTGTAACCACTTCATCTCGAGGATGACAGTAGTACCACCCAATTCCAAGGGAAGGAAAATGTCTAAGCACTCTCCTACATATGCCCTTGCTTTTCTCCACCATTCTTGTACCCATGACCACCCCAAAACTCCCAATATCTGTCAATGGAAGGCCTAACTGATCAACTACATGAGTAGAGACAAAGTTGTGGGTTGCTCCACTATCGATTAACACTACCACAGGTTGCTCACCGATTTTCCCCTTTAATTTCATGGTGTGGGTTGATGTTTAACTCACCACTGGATTAAGTGAAACTTCCGTCATATCAAGGTGTAAATGCTTAACCTCCTCGGTTGTAACCGCCTCGTTGTCCTCATTACTCTCCTCATCACACACCATTAGGACTTGTAGTGTATGGTCCTTACAGCGGTGCCCTAGAAAAACTTCTCATCACATCGGAAACATAGCCCCTTGGCCCTCTTGTCCTGAACCTCAGTCTCAATGAGGAGTTTAAATGTTCCTCCTAGGTGTGTTCCACTGACGTTTTCCTTCAGAGTAGCGTGCGGGAACCCCTGCATGGGAGTCCTTGCCCCTCCTGGTGGTAGGTTGGGACAAGGTAGAAATCCTACGAAATTAGTCTTGGGGCCCCGTTCCATTGCATTTTTCTCCTCAATCATTTGTGCCAGTTTCATTGTCTCCTTGATTACTTGCGGGCGTAGTAGCCGAAGGACAACTTGTATTTTCGGTTTTAGCACTTTCATAAAGGTGCCTTCCAATACTGCTTCAAAAATCCCCTCTAGGCGTCCAGATAGTAATTCAAATTTTTCTCTATACTCCAGCACTGTTTGGTCATAGGTTAGTGTTGCAAATTGGTCATAGATGTCCCCCACCTGGGTGGCTCTAAACAGTGTGAGTAGTTGATCTTTGAACTCACACCACGACCCCAATGGTTGCCTTTGTTTGTACCATTGGAACCATGCTAGTGCCTTACCTTCCAAGCAAACTCCCGTTGTAGCCAACTTTTTCGTGTCTGAGAAGCCATTTAGGGTGAAATAGCATTCTACCCGATATAACCATTCATGCGCATTTGTCCCTTCAAATATGGGCATTTTTAATTTGTGGACCCTGAAATCTGTCCCCCATTGAGAATGCCCGTACCAATTTCATGCCGTTGAGGCCCTACACTCATTCCACCCCTCTCTCCTTTCTCGATTCCCAAAATTGCCAGCCCAAGAACCATTTCCACGTCAGGCCCTTGATCGCAAGGCCCGACGTTGTAGTAGGTCACACCCTCTTGTCCCACGCCTCCTTCCTCCTGGCGAGTTTGTTCTCCTCTCCTCTTCCCAAGACCAAGCACCCTCCAAGGCAAGGTTGTAGCTCCATGCCAGCCCTCCCCTGGCCTCAGCTCCTTAAATGGCACTGCCCGACCACCATTTACTCGTTGACCAGGCTGCGCAGGGTCTGGTCCTCCAGCGAACGAGGCTACTCGTCGTGCTACTTCATGCCATCGCGCACTCCATGACGGGTCGACCTCCTCAGGTTCATAGCCAAGAATGCCTTTGCCAACCACAAACTCCTCTGCCTCATGATGGCCAGCCGTGCTCCATCCACGCTAGGGCTGTCCCGTAGTTCGCGTGCCCCATGCCAGTGCCAAGTGGCTGCCACTAGAGATAGGTTGTCCGTCCGGCGGTCCATAGCCCTCAACACCGCTATGTTCCACCTCGATCCAACCGCCTTGGCCACTATTGCCTCGCTCGACGCCCGAGGAGACAATCCGAGGACGTGGTCCTTGGGTTCCTCCTTCATGAGTTCTTGATCCGCTTGGATCAATCACATCAGGCCGCACGCGTGTTCCCTTCCTAGCCTCGTTGCTCTTGGCTGCATTGCCAGGGAGCTCATTTGCCACTTCTCCCTTAGTCGATGAAATAACCAGAGGGTTTTGTTGATGCTCCATCAGTTTGTGCAGCATGGCCTCCAAGGTGGAGAACTGTTTGTTGGTGCCCAAGGTGGAGAATTGTTTGTTGGTGGCTTCGAATCGCTCGTCAATGATGGCCTTGATGGAGCTGATCTCTGCCTTTAATTTCTCCTCTAAGATTTTTAACTTTTTTCGCAGCCATCAGTCCAAAGATCGGGCTCTGATATCAATTTGATAGGAACCCGAGCAAGAGTAATTTTATTGGTAGAAAAAATATGAAACAAAGCATAATAGCTGGTCTGCAATTCGAGAGGTAGCCATCTCTCCCAATACAATAATCTTCTAATTGGATTTTTCACAAAATCGATCATATTCTTACTCATCTCTTGATTTTTTTTTTATAGCCAAGTCTTCTCTTTTCAAATTCACACGCAATAAATAAATAACTCTCAATTCAAACATAATAAATGTCTCCAAATAAAACTCGCCAATTCAAACACAAAAACTCCCAAGTCAAATGCAATAAATAACCCAATTAAAACTCTCAAATTTAAATTCAAACAATAAAAAAACAATCTTACCCTCTTGCCTTGCGTTTAACATAGGTTTGCATGGGTTTGGGCCTAACAAGTTGATCCTTGAACTCATCCTATGACCCCAACAGTTGTTGCTATTTGCGCCTCTGGAACTATGCTAGTGCCTTACCCTCCAAGCAAACACTTGTTGTGGTCAACTTTTGCCTGTTCGAGAGACCATTAAGAGTGAAATAGTGTTCCACCCGATGCATCCCTCCGTACGCTGCCGTTTTGTCATAGCCATTGTCGCAACTATCTAAGATTAGGTCCTCCAACGAGCGAGGCCACTCGCCTTGCTTCCTCAAGCCACCCCACCCTTGGCCGATGGAATGACTGGAAGGTTTTGTTGGAGCTTCATTAGTTTGTGCAATATGGCCTCCAATGTGGAGAATTGTTGCTTGGTGGCTTCGAATCGCTCATTGATGATAGCCTTGATGAGCCGACCTTTGCCTTTAATTTCTCTTCCAAGATTTCAACTATCTTTGCTACGGTTGGTTTCCAAAAATTGCAGTCTGATACCAATTTGATAGGAACCCTAACAAAAAAGCAAATTTATTAATAGATGAAATACGAAATATCAGAATAGTTGGTCTATAGTTCGAGAGGCAGCCGTCTCTCCTATTATAATAATCTACTAATTGGTTTCTCCAAATAAAGCACACCCTCAATCAAACCCTTATGTCCTATTTAAACCAAAATTTTCAAGTAAAGGACAATTCTACCCTCTTGCCTTGCTTGCATGCACCAACCGTAATAACTTATTAACATCTAAACCATTCATGAGCCTTGGAATCTCATAACAAACAATTGCATCCAACTTCCTCCATAACATCTCAAGAATCTGTCTATTGCTTTCTTTCCATAAAACCCAAAAAATAATTAGAGGGACTTCTCGTATCACCCATCTAGTTCTCCCTCTAGCATGCATTCCTTTCCAAGCTACAATTTCAGGACCCACCGTACCCAACCGAGCCCATGAGACACTGGGTAAGAGCAAAGACAAAATTCTAGATCTGTCGGGCCCATGGACAATGCAACAAAAGATTGTCCATCTTCTCCTGTGTTTTCTTGCACAATGGACACTGACTTGTTGGACCTTGCCCCATAGGAAACGATGTTGAATACCTTCAAGTCTTTTGCCACTGAGGCCGGTATACAGAATAAAGACAAATAATAATCTGGAAGGTTTCCTAATGCTGTTGATAAGTGTAAAGGGACCCCCTAACAGCATCAGATTCTGAAGAATATATCCCTGGAAGGTTTCTAGTGTGCCGTTGATAAGTGTTATGGGACCCCTAACAGCATCAGATTCTGTAGAATATATCACCATGGCAAAGTTAAAAATCAATGGATCATTAAAAGTATTATACAGTTTGTGGTAATGATGGAACACAGGTGCCTGGTGCCTGCCTTTAATTTTCTATTTTCGTCCTTAAATACTGTGTAACTAAGTCTATCTAATCTGACGTTTCAGGTGATGAATGAAGGACCTGGTCATATTCCAATGCACAAGATTCCAGAAAACATGCAAAAACAGTTGGACTGGTGTAATGAAGCCCTTTCTACACTCTTGGCCCTCTAACAACTGATATTGCCCCTGGATATGATCATATTACTCAGCCATTGGCGCTGCAAATATTGGTGCACTTGGCACTGCACTTCTCTGTTATGTTACTCCTAAAGAGCACCTTGGGTTGCCAAACAGGGATGACGTGAAAACTGGGGTGATATCCTACAAAATAGCTGCACATGCAGCCGACTTGGCCAAAGCTCACCCACATGCTCAAGCCTGGGATGATGCACTGAGCAAGGCAAGATTTGAGTTCCGATGGTTAGACCAATTTGCCTTGTCATTGGATCCTGCAACTGCTAGGTCCTTTCATGATGAAACCCTGCCATCTGATGGGGCCAAAGTTGCACATTTTTGCTCTATGTGTGGGCCAAAATTCTGCTCTATGAAAATTACTGAGGATGTGCGGAGGTACGCTGAGGAGCATGGCTATGAGAATGCTGAGGAAGTAGTGCTACATGGGATGGATGCTAAGAGCGCTGAGTTTCTGGCTGCAAAGAAAACTGTGAGTGGAGAACAACATGGTGAATCTGGTGGTGAAATTTACGTGCAACCAGCTAAATAGACGCTTGAGAGAGATAAAGGTCAGTATTCTTCTTCCTGCTGCAAAACGTCACTGCTTAATTTCAATATGTTTTGTTTAAAAGCCTGTACCAGTTGGATATATGAATGCAATTGTATAATCCAAGAACCACATTCAAATAGGGATGCCACTTGTGTCTGACCCGTGTAGGTTTTACCCCAATCCGATCTGATGGGTATGGGTAAAATCCTAATCCAAAAAATAGTATGGATTTGGTGTTAGGTTTGGGTTTTTAGAGGTATCAAACCCATTACCCAATGATAAATCCAAATCCAACTAGTCTAAATTTTATTATTAATTATCCCCAAAAAACTCTATTTACAATTTTATGAAATGAGGGTTGTGGAATGTTTATAATTTGATACTGAATTTTAATTTGTTATTTTGAATGTTTAAATTTGATTAAGAAAAATTTTATGTCTTATATGATTTATTTTAATCATAAATTTTGTGTAATTTTAGCATCAAGAAGATTAACATTTATTTGAAATGAATGAATTTAGTTACGAATATTTTATTTTTTTGTTTTTTTTTTTAAATATTATTTTGGAGTTTTTAATGAATTATAATATTTGTTTTGTTCAGAAAAATTAATGGACTCATTAATTAATGAGTTTAAAAACAAAATCACGTTGAGTATCTAACCATAGTTATTAAAGGCGCCTAGGCATCAAGCACAAGCAGGCGCAACCTATACGCTTCGTTTTCGTCTCAAGTGAGGCAAATTCCGTAAAGCACAGATAAAGCATGCTTCTTTGCGCCTTTGTCCAAGGCTCAAGGTGTAGAGGAAGTGAGGTGTCGTTTATCATAGATATAAAAGAAAAGGAAAAAAATACATAAAAACAATACTCCAGTGACGATTGCTCTATTGCTCCAGCGAAGCCCTAGGTCTCAGCGACATCACCCCCCCAGATTCTTCTTCTTCTCTGTTTTTTCTTCTCTCTTCCCCGTTCTCTGTTCTCTCCTCTCTCAGCGACATCTCTCCTCTCTTGGTTTCAGCGCTGCGTCTTCTTCTTCTTTTGCTGCTGCAAGCTGTATGGCCGTACCCGACTATCCTTTTTTTTGGGTCTGCTCTCTACTCTCTGCTGTAGGGCTACTCTTCTTCTTCTTCTTCTTTATACCTGACTATCCTCTTTATTTTATTTTATTTTGTCTACACTCTGCCATGGTTTTTTGTGTCTATTTGCTCATTTAATATATGTATGACAGCGGGTTTTTTATCAGTTGTTGCCGGCATAATATATGTATGAGATGATAATATGTATATTTTTATCGAAGAAATTAAAATGTAATATATATTTCTTTTTTGTGGCTGATGTAATATATATATTATATATATATGAGATAATATGTTCCTATATTTTGGTGGATGAAAATCTAATGTCTTTTTTTAGGCTATTAAACAAAAATGTGCGTCTCACTTTTCTTAAGCCTGCAGTTTTTTTTTGCGCCTAGTCAAGGCGTGACTTTTGCGCCTTAAATAACAATGTACCTAACCCAAATGTAATTTGGTTGCATCCCTACATTCAAAGAACATTGAGGAAATTTGTTTGTCTTCGCTTAAACGTTGTCTCTCTCTGATTTTGTGGGAATAAATTAAGAAAATAAAAAAATATATTATTGAGGCTGAGTTCACGCTGTGCATTGATATTTGGTGACCAAATATGAAATGTGATTTTGGACATCATCAATCATAGGATTTCATTCAATTTTTTATGGCGTCTGAGATAAAATATAGATGGGGTCTGATTTCTTAGTTCGTTCTTTAATATTGTCACATATTTCTTTTCTTAGTACATAAATATGAAAGGCTTGAAGTATCTCATTGCAGTGGTACCACTTGATATGGTGATTGTTTATGATTAAAGCTTGGAGGCTGTCACAAGAATTGTTCTTCAAGAAGGCTGACCACTGCAGTAGAATCTCAGTCATGGTGAGTGCGTAATGTTTGCTGAATAAACTTTGGAACTATAAGAAATGTTTCTGCTTTGTTTCAGAACTTCAATGTAATAAAGAATTAAAGATATTCATTGCATTTTCTGTGGTTGATAGTTACTATTTTTTGTGCTCTATATTGACGAAAAGAGACGCACCGGGGGTGCCTGTCTCTGCCTCAGCGTGTCTGTTAAGCCAGGGCCTGGGCAGAGAGCAGGCTGAGAAAGTCCCTTCGAACCTGAACAGGATAATGCCTGCGTAGGGAGCGTGCATTTCCTTTTTTGTTTTTTTCTTTCCCTTTTGCGTGCTGAACAGGGAAGGCGGTTCTCTCCAATGCCGGGGCTGCCTGATTCGTTTGATGCAGGCACATCTTGGCCAGGTTTGCAATCTGGTAGGGATCATGGTATTGTCCATTTGTTTCCGTCATCCTTTCATCTGATTTCAACGGAGGTATTGAAAAATTGATAAATAAACTACCTTAACCAATAGTTTTACGATCAATTCTTTCTTTTATATATCTAAAGCTTTGATCTGATTTAAATGCATGAATTTTCCAAAAGCCTATGAATTTTGAGTCGTGTTTTTTTAAAAGTAAAATTTTGACTGAAGCACTTATTATTTTTTCAAGGGAAAGTAGTGTTGAATTTTAAGTAAAAAAATTTGAAATCGTCTCTAGAAATTTTGTCTAAGCGAATCCTAAATGTTGTCCCAGTGGTTACATTGTGTATCTAGTTTAATGGTATGTGTTTATAATCATTTATAAAACCCTTGGGCGTGTTTGGTTTCGGTATGGAATAAAAATATAGTAATTGTGCATGTGTCTCATCACCTTTTAGTTTGAGATTATTAATATCTTCAAAAGGTATATTAATTTTCTATATGTATTGTTAGTACCATTTAAACTCAACCCATGATGATGTATTAACTTTAATCTATAGTATTATTGGTGTTATTTTATGAGTTATGTCGAACTCAAAAATGCATTTTTTGGGTATTTTGTGAAATGTGTTTTTAGCTTGATCTGAGATTAGGAAGTCATGTTTAACTCTGAAGACAGATTTTATTGCAAATAAAAACATTTATTATATAGTCTAATATTTTAACATCTACCAACATATGGTATTGAAATTTATTCAAAACCTGATATCTGATTTCTTTGAACTTCACCAGACTGCTATGCTCACTCTCCCTCTTTTTATTTTTTTTACCCTATCAAACCCAGTTGTGGCTATATTTTCACCAAGTTAAAAAAACCTTATAAAATGATTTGTTAACGTTGCGTCTGGCCCAGCCCCCCGCGTTAGGCGGGACAGGTACAAAATATATTGATGCAAAGGAATGGGTGAAGTTGAGCGAGGACCTTGGTTCACACGTGTCATGTCTAGTCCCTCATTTGCTTGCGTCGGGAATTTATCTTTACTATTTCCTTTGCATGTTTATAAAAGCGATTTTTTTTAAAAATTTTTTTACATAAATTTATTTCACAATATTACCTCCCGCCATCCCCTCGTCATTGCCTCTGTTGCTTCCCTTTTGCAGGCAGATCTGCGTTATATGTTTTCATAATAATGTAAACTGTATGTGTACTTAGCAATGACCTGTGATTTGGATCATTGGCCACATTAGGTCTTCTATAGTTGAATATTGTATTAATCAATGAGAAACCCTATATGTACTGTTATGTTATGTGTTTAATTGTAGAAACATTTTTTAGGTGTTTATTGTTACAATTGCCCTCAAATTATTAATCCTTGCCTAATGGGTCCACGCAAATCTGCTAGTAATTTAGTAATTAAAGGCTTGTATTCAATCATAAATGAGTTATTAATAATTCTATTATTTTTTTAAACTTTTTTTTGCTTGAACCAATTATTTGCAAAATATTTGTAATATTTAAAGATCTAAAATCATGATTTAGTTGTCTTAATTGGTTTGTTTGATTTCATGAATTTTTTGTATTCTGAATTATAGTTGAACTTTTAACATGTACAAATGAAAGGATTAACTATATTTGTAAAAATATTCTATTCTACTAGCACTGGTAAATGTGGTCGCGCTAATATAAAGCAACATTTAAAAGAATGACTTGTTATCTTATTGATCCTTTAACAACCAACTTTAACATCCATCTTTGACTACCATCGTGACCTTATACCTCTTTATGTTTAAATCAGAATTTTTGTCTTATAACCCTATTTGTTCTCTATTGTCTTGAAGTTTAGTTGTAACTTTACAAGCTCTCAAATAGATCCCCCCAATAAAGATCCTCACCCAAGTGGCCATATGCCCTCTCATTTTGGACAGGTAATGGACACCATATTTGGTGCCCTAAAATAAGCGGACAATTTTGCTTTGCACCTGTTTTGTTTGCGCCCAAATGAGTTTGGCCCATGGGCATTTGTGGGGGTGGGCATAGAGTTTCATTATTTCAACAAAAATAATGCAAATTTGTTTGCGTACATGGGTGCCTTTTGGTGTTCATTTGCTAAGTCTACTTTTAAGTGCACTCATATTGGATTAGTTAGCTAAAAAATAGTAAAAATATAAAAAAGATTTACAATGGACTAGTTAGAGCATTCACTATAGATTCTTTATATGTATTTTTTTGTTAGTTTAAAGAACTAGTTTAACAAAAATACCTTAAAACTACACTTTTCAAACTCTCTATTCTAACAAAAAATTTAACAAAATGAATAGTAATTTTTTAAATTTAACCAAATACTATTCACTCTCTATTTATTAAAATATTATATTTTCTCTTATTATATTTACTTTTCTATTTCTTTTTTTTCTTTCCACATTTACTTTTCCATTTAAAAGAATAAATAAATATTTAAAAAGTAATATTTTAATTGATAAAATGGTTAAAATAAAGAGACTAAAAAGTGTGTTTGGGTTGTTAAAATAGAAAAGATATATTTTTGGTTATTTTGAAGAGCCAAATTTGAAGAAACTATAGTGGATGCTCTTATTGCTACAAGGCATTTAACTTTAAATGTCTCACTAAATTTAGCTAGTAAAATTTTGTTATGTTTAGTACATAAAATGAAAATGTAACCGAATAAAAAAATTTATTTTTGCATTTGATATACACAGAGTGAATAATGATTTATTACTTTGAGATTTAAATTATCCTGAATAAGGTAAAATTAATTATTCTTGTTTTTTGGTATTGAGTGATTATCTTAAAATACCAATGATTACCTTGAACAAGGTAATTATATTTTTCAATTGTCTCCCTTCATCCATGTCTATTTATCAATATCTGGGGTAGCCCTTTATCTTCAACCCCTGCGCGAGGAAGGAGAACGCCCAAGGGTGACGGTTTGCCGAAGTAGTAACTTTTGGCCTTACGAGGATGGTCTGCTCGAAGGACGAGCTCTCAAAGCCCAAAAGTAGTAATTGGTATGCTTTTCATGTCAGCAATGAGTTATTGAAATTCATTGATGGGAGGGAGAAAGGAGCTGTTGTTGATGTCAAAGATCAAGGGAGTTGCAGTGAGTCTAAATTTCGTTTTTTTTAACATTTTTCCTATTAAATCAAATATGGAGACACAAAATCTAACTTCTTTTTTTTTTTTTTGTTATTATTATTATTAATTATTATTTTAAAATCATTCCCCAAATCCTGACATCATAACAGATAAATATATTTCATTGATATATTTGTTATTTTAAAAAATAATTATTTATGGTATTGTATATCAAACAGGTAAAATAATGAATTATTCTTATTTTTATTTCTATTACATTTAATTTCCATGTTAATTTTATATGATTGTACAAATGAAAAGTTGAAACATAGCATGTGGTGTAGTATCGTTAAACATTGTGAGCTCTTTTTACATTTTTTTCTATTTGTTTTTGATAAAATCTAACTTTAATCAGCACACCACTAACATTCTTAATTTCAATATTGTATCTCTAAAGTTTTAGGAACAATTTGACTTCCATTTAATTAATAATTTATCACGCCAATGAAGAAAATACAACTTTAGCGGTTAGATTCATTCTTACTATAATAAGTTAAAAGTCGAATAAAAATACTAAATATGTAGTATAAAATTAATATAGATTAATTTACATTTCCTTCGAATGCTATTAGCTAAAGTTTATTAGGATTAATAACTATCAATATTTTTCTATTATTTGTTAATCAAAGTAGTATAAAATGTACATTATTTTCATATATAAGATGCAACAATAATGTTAATATATAATCCAATTCCCAATGTATTCAAAGATTTCTAGATCAAAACAAAATTTTAAAATAATCAACTCGAATAAAAAGAATGATAAGTAATTTAAAAATTATATGTGATCATGCGTGAAAATCAATAATCTATATATATATATATATATATATATATATATAGACAAAGCCAAACAAACATATCAAAATAATCAATTAAATACAATGATAATTCATGAAGATGAAAGACAATTATCCAGAAGGGTGTAAAATTGTGTATATGATTTTTATCTTAATGTGTCCTTAAAATATAATATCATGCTAATTTATACTGTTTATGAATTTATGTTCTTGTAAAATAAGCCTCATAATTCTGGTATTCTTATGTGAAAATTATTTTGACTCCGAAATTTTATTTTACTAACTCTAAATTTTAGTTGTATGAATGAAAATATTAAATAACTTTTCATTCTAAATTTACTAAAATAATGTCAAAATAACTGCTGACGTTAATATACACATAAAGCTAAAATTTAAAACACTCATCAACATTGTACGTTTGAATATACAAAAATATGGCATTAAAATAATAAATATTTGACAATATTAGTTGCCCAAACAAATTACATGTATAATTTTTTTTTTTAAAATTTTTTTGATAGGTAAGAACATTTACCTATCATTTTTTATTTGTATTTTTTTATTAGTTCGAAGAACTAATTTAACAAAAATATTAAAAATTATACTTTTTAAATTTTTTATTATAAATAAAATTTTAATAAAATAAATAGTAACTTTTTAAATTCAATTCAATACTATTTTCTATTTATTTATTAAAATATCATATTTTATTTTATATATATATATTTTTTCATTTTTCATTCCCTTTTCATATTTACTTTTTCATTGAAATAATAAATAAATAATTAAAAAAAATAAAAGTATGCTTTTAGAATAGAAAAGAAATATTTATTTTAAAGAATTAAATTTTAATTTTAGCTCTCAATATATATATATATATATATATATATATATATATATATATATATTCTATTTCTTTATCTTTTTAACATTTCCCCTATTAGTCGTTTCTTCCTTTTCTATTTCTTCTCTTTTTAACGGCATAGAAAATGACTCGGTAGTGGCAACCCCGGCCGTGACCATAGAATCGCTAGCTGAGTCAAACACACTCACCTCAGCTTACATACAATCTACTCATGGCTACAACCCCAAAGCCAATCACCGTAACGCCGTCGTTTTGGATCCAAGAGATATCCTCCCAGCCATTGACTATATATATATATGCCATACTCAGCCGGATCAACAATCCAAAGCGATCAGCTTAATTTTCATATTTGATTAATTATATAAACCAAAAAAGGAAACTCCCACCCAAATCCAATATAGGTTATAAACTAATAACCCTCCTGCATGTAACAACAACATATACAAAACATAACATTGCGGCACCAGGAGGGAAAGAAATGTTCGGTTAGGCAAATTAAAAAAAATAATAATATGTGTGAAGGTGCTGTGCGTGGAAGATAGTGTGTGAAAGCATTAATGATAAGGCAATAATTTGTGTAGAGGCTAAAGTTGTGTTGACAAATGCATGGCCAGTAAGAAAATTATGGCAAGAAAAAAAGCCGCCCGCCTGCAGCATGTGTAAAGCATTGCTAATGGCATTAATTAAGAGAAATTATGGCATTGGACCCATAGTATAGTATTTGATAGCATGTATTAATATGTGCATATATAGTAACATGATATTGCATTATAATTTATGAAAAAAAATCAGATGAAGAGAAAGCTTTCCGTGAGTTGTAGAGAGCAAAGAAAGAAAAATATTTCTCTTCTCCAATATTGTATGAAAATATTAGTGCAATAAAAGTGTGAGTTGTGTGCATTATCTTTTTATATTTTTTCATCTATATATTGATTCTAACATTTGGTATCAGAGAACGGCTTGATCTCTTGATGGATTCAAACATGGCACAATTACAAGTCCCACCATTGACAAAAGAAAATTACGAAAAATGGTGTGTTCAATTCAAGGCGTTGTTTGGCTCGCAAGAGTTGTAGGAAATTGTGAGCAATGGATTTGTCGATCCCACACCGGAGCAGGAAGCCGATTACACCATCGATCAAAGAGTCATGCTAAGAGAACAATGCAAGAAGGATAAGAAAGCGTTATACTTTCTATATCAAGGATTTGATGATGCAATGTTCGAGAAAGTGGCGGAAGCAACGTCAAGCAAGGTAGTATGGGACACCCTAAGCACAGTCTTTAAAGGTGTTGATCGTGTGAAGAGAATTCGACTGCAATCTCTAAGGGCAGAATTTGAAGCGGCCAAAATGAAGGAGGACGAGCACGTCTCCGATTACTATTCTTGATTACTTGTAACCATGAATGAGATGAAGCGAAATGGTGAGAAACTCGAAGATATTCGAGTTATGGAGAAAATCCTACGTTCACTCACACCCAAATTTGAGCACGTAGTAGCGGCAATCGAGGAGTCAAAGGATTTGGAGAAGATGAGTACTGAGGAGTTGTTAGGCTCACTTAAAGTTCATGAGCATCGCATTTTAAAAAATGCAGAAACGGTTGGTTCTATGTCTACATCATTGGACCAGGCGTTGGAAACAAAGTTACATGTCGGAAAGCCACAAGGAGGTGGTCATGGACAAAGGTCGTGACCAATGGAATCCACAAGGTGGTCGTGGACAAGGCAGCCGAGGACAATGGAACCAAAGACGAATTGGTGGTTCCAACTTCCGAGGACGAGGACGTGGAGCTGGCCCAAACAACCGTGGTAGCTCATATCAAGAGAGGGATTTCTCAAATCAAAGAAGGCCCACTATCTAATGTTACAATTGCCAGAAGTTTGGACATATTGCTTCCGAGTGTCATTTTAAGAAGGAAAATCGAGCTAATTTCTCCTCGAGGAGTGAAGAGTATGATGATCCATCTGTTCTATTGGTACACACTAATTCAAATGGCCAATATAACACTTGGTATCTTGACTCCGGAGCAAGCAATCACATGTATGGTAAAAAGGAATTGTTCGTTGACCTCAAAGAGGAAGTGAACGGAAGTGTAAGCCTTGGAGATAGCTCCAAACTTGAAGTCAAAAGAAGAGGAAGAATTCGTATATTCCAAAAGAATAGTGATGAAGCCTTCATCGGAGATGTCTACTATATTCCAAGCATGAAGAGTAATGTCCTAAGTCTTGGACAATTACTGCAGAAGGGCCATACAGTGCGCATGGAGAACAACGCATTCACATTGAGTGATAAAAGTAGTAGATTGATCGCACATGTGCATATGACGGCAAATCGAATGTTCCCTCTAATGTTAAATACGAAGATGGCAAAGTGTCTTATAGGACACATCAAAGACGAGTCGTGGAGATGGCATTATTGATTTGGCCATCTCAATTTTCAAAGCTTAAAGATGCTCTCATATAGAAGGATGGTTCAAGGCCTTCCATATCTTAATACCGCAGATCGTGATTGTGAAAGTTGTATTCTTGGGAAGCAATCTCGCTTGCCTTTTTCGAGTGGCGCGTCCTGGAGGGCTAGAGCACTATTTCAGTTGATGCATACAGACATTTTGTGGCCCATTGGATCCAATTACCAATGGAGGTAATAAATATTTCATAACATCTATTGATGATTTTAACAGGAAGACATGGGTGTACTTTCTGAAGGAGAAAGCCGCAACCTTGACGGTATTTAAGAATTTCAAAAAAACAAGTTGAAACTGAGAGCCAACACAGCCTTGTGATGATAAGATCAGATAGAGGGGGTGAATATACTTCGAAGGCGTTTCAATATTTTTGCAAAGCAACTAGAGTTCAACATTAATTTACTATTCCATACACTCCACAACAGAACGGAGTCACGAAAAGGAAGAATCGAACCATTATGGACATGTCGCGGTCCATGCTGAAAGAGCGAGGACTGCCTCAACAATTTTGGGCAGATGTCGTTTACACTGCTGTTTATTTATTAAATAGGTGTCCAACGAGTAGTGTTAAAGACATGACACTGCAAGAAGCATGGAGCGGATGGAAGCCACGTGTGTCACATCTCCGGATCTTCGGATGTGTGGCATATGCCCAAGTACCGAAAGCAAGAAGAAAGAAGCTAGACGATCGTGGTGAGAGGGGCATCTTCATCGGCTATAGCGAGGAATCAAAGGCGTACAAGCTCTATAACCCACTTACCAAGAAAGTGGTGGTTAGTAGAGATGTCATCTTAGTAGAGATGTCATCTTCCGAGAAGAAGAGTCGTGGAATTTTAATGATAATGATGCAGAAAAAGAAGTTATAATTGTGAACGAGCTGGATGAGCAGGCACAAGATGTTGCACCAGATGCTGCAACTACATCTCAATCTTCTCACCCACTTTCAACACACCAAAACAATGGAGCATCAAGCTCAACTGTATCAAGTGATGAAACCAGAAGATTTAATATCACTCTAGTCAAAATGGGGAATTTGGATGACATTTATACAGAAACAGAAGAGGTAAACTTGTTTTGTTTGTATGCAGATTATGAGCCAATAAACTTTGAAGAAGCTGCCCAAGAAGAGTGTTGGAGATTAGCTACGGAGGAGGAGATTCAAGCCATTGAAAAAATGATACATGGGAGTTGTCAACTCTCCCACCAAAGAAGAAAGCCATAGGAGTTAAATGGGTGTACAGGATCAAGCGCAAGGCGGATGGAAAGGTTGATCGGTACAAGGAGAGACTAGTAGTAAAAGGCTACAAGCAAAAATATGGAATTGATTATGATGAAGTTTTTGCTCCTGTCGCACGGATGGATACGGTAAGGCTGTTAATTTCATTGGCAGCTCATCACAGTTGGAAACTCTACCAACTGGATGTAAAGTCTGCATTTTTGAATGGTGTTTTGGAAGAGGAAGTGTATGTTGAACAGCCAGAGGGCTTTGTGGTTAAAGGAGCAGAAAATCAAGTGCTTCGTTTGAAGAAGGCCTTGTATAGCCTAAAGCAAGCACCCCGTGTGTGGAATGCTAGGATCGATGGTTATTTACAGGAGAATGGGTTTATACAATGCCCATATGAGCACTCAGTCTACATGAAGACCGAAAATGGTGAATGTTTGATTTTGTGTTTATATGTTGATGACTTGTTGTTTACAGGGAGTTGTGAAAGGATGATGGCCAAATTCAAGCAGTCTATGTTTAAAGAATTTGACATGACAGATAATGGTCTGATGTCATATTTTCTTGGCATCGAAGTGAAGCAAGAAGCTGATGGAATTTTTATTTCCCAAGAAAAATATATGGCGGATATTCTAAAAAAATTCAGAATGGAAGACTACAAGGTTGTGAGTACTCCTGTCGTCACAGGATTAAAATTGACAAAGAAAGGAGAAGGAAAAACAGTAGATTCTACCCTGTACAAGAGTCTCATAGGAAGTTTGAGGTATTTAACCATGATCAGACCGGATATACTCTACAGAGTTGGATTGGTAAGCCGATACATGGAGACACCATGAGAATCACATTGGCAAGCTGCCAAGAGAATTATCAGGTACATTAAAGGTACACTAAATTTTGGATTAGTTTATAAATTTGGTGAAGCTGCAGAACTTACTGAATATTCGAATAGCGATTGGGGCGGAGACCAAGATGAAACAAACAGCACAACTAGTCATGTGTTCTATCTCGGGTCCACAGCGTTCTCATGGACTTCAAAGAAACAGAGCATTGTGGCACTATCCTCATGTGAGGCTGAGTATGTTGTAATTGCTTCAGCTGTGTGTGAAGCAATCTGGTTGAAAAATTTATTGGAGTCATTAAACCATCCCTAAGAAAAGGCTACAGTAATTCGGGTGGATAATAAATCGACAATTCAACTATCGAAGAACTAGTTCAACATGGAAACAACAAACATATTGATACGTGCTTTCATTTTTTGCGCGGTCATGTGAAAGAGAAAACAGTTGAGTTGGAATATTGCAATACTCATAATCAAGTGGCTAATATTTTTACAACGGCATTGCCCTTTGCATCTTTCAGCAAATTACGAGACATGCTTGGGATGATAAATTTTTAATTTGAGGGGCTGTGTTCGGTTGGGCAAATTAAAAATAATAATAATATGTGTGAAGGTGCCGTGTGTGGAAGACCGAGTGTGAAAGAATTAATGATAAGGCAATAATTTGTGTGGAGGCTAAAGTTATGTTGACAAATGCATGGCCAGTAAGAAAATTATGGCAAGAAAAAAAGCCACCCGCCTGCACCATGTGTAAAGCATTGCTAATGGCATTAATTAAGAGAAATTATGGCATTGGACCCATAGTATAGTATTTGATAGCATGTATTAATATGTGCATATATAGTAACATGATATTGCATTGTAATTTATGAAAAAAAATCAGAGGAAGAGAAAGCTTTCCGTGAGTTGTAGAGAGCAAAGAAAGAAAAATATTTCTCTTCTCCAATATTGTATGAAAATATTAGTGCAATAAAAGTGTGAGTTGTGTGCATTATCTTTTTATATTTTTTCATCTATATATTGATTCTAACATTTGGTATCAGAGAACGGCTTGATCTCTTGATGGCTTCAAACATGGCACAATTACAAGTCCCACCATTGACAAAAGAAAATTACGAAAAATGGTGTGTTCAATTCAAGGCGTTGTTTGGCTCGCAAGAGTTGTAGGAAATTGTGAGCAATGGATTTGTCGATCCCACACCGGAGCGGAAGCCGGTTACACCATCGATCAAAGAGTCATGCTAAGAGAGCAACGCAAGAAGGATAAGAAAGCGTTATACTTTCTATATCAAGGATTTGATGATGCAATGTTCGAGAAAGTGGCGGAAGCAACGTCAAGCAAGGTAGTATGGGACACCCTAAGCACAGTCTTTAAAGGTGTTGATCGTGTGAAGAGAATTCAGCGCAATCTCTAAGGGCAGAATTTGAAGCGGCCAAATTAATTAGCAATGCTTTACACCTGCAGCATGTGTAAAGCATTGCTAATGGCATTAATTAAGAGAAATTATGGCATGGGACCCATAACATAGTATTTGACAGCATGTATTAATGTGTGCATATATAGTAACGTGATATTGCATTGTAATTTATGAAAAAAAAATCAGAGGAAGAGAAAGCGTGTCGTGAGCTGTAGAGAGCAAAGAAAGAAAAATATTTCTCTTCTCCAATATTGTATGAAAATATTAGTGCAATAAAAGTGTGAGTTGTGTGCATCATCTTTTTATATTTTTTCATCTATATATTGATTCTAACAAGAAAGTGGGGAACAGATATAGAAACAAAGATACTAAGAGAGAGTAATGGAGGCACCAGAAACGGCGTTGCGGCGTTCATGGAGCAGGTTGTGGTGTTCCACTTCACACTAGTGATAGAGAAAGATCTGTCTGTCACTAACGTCATCCGTTTTCGTGGCCACCTCAGCCTGCCGCTGTCCCCTTTCAGCGCCCCCAACTTTCTCACTCCTGAAGAGGAGGAGGCGCTCAGCGATGACGCGGCCATTTCGGCGACCCTTTTGCAGCCTGGCAACACTAGGCCCACCAACATCAATCTCAAGTGGCTTGATATGGTTAAGACCATTGACAGCGGCACCACCACCAGTTCGGTGTACGTCCTGACCGGTCGCTGGAATAATGTCATCCACGATTGCAACCTTCATGCTGGATAACGGATTCAACTCCTATCTTTCCGGCTTGAGGGAAGGCTCTTTCTTGCTCTCGTCGTCGTTGCCCACGACAATTGATGATTGGACCAGCGCCTGATCCTCGCCACCCAAGTCGATAGCTTTTAATAACGTTTACTATTTCTTTTTAATTTGAGTTTAAAGTTTTGTTTTGTCACGAAGGCTAAAGGCTACGTAAGGGCTAAAAACTGTTAAGCAGTTGTTGTTGAGTTGTTTTGTTCATTTGTTCGTTATATAGTTTGCTAGAGAGTCTGTAAGGCCTATATAAGGCCTATTGGTTGTAATCGCTGGGTATGGAAAAATTGGTGGAGACTTGCCATCTCGAATTGGCTAAAGCAACAAAGATTCTTCTTCTTCTTCTTCTTCAAGGAATAGCAGGCAACACCTATTCCAAGTGGTATCAGAGCCTCTTTCTTATGAAAACTAGGTCGATGGGGCAAGACTCTGATTTGGTGCAATTAAGGAAGGACTTGAAATTGAAGGATGACTCCAAGATTCAGAATCATCAGTTCCAAGAAATGTCCAAAAGGCAAGAGCGCTTGGAAATGAAGTTGGATAAACATTTTAATCAATTGCTGAACTGTGTAAAGGAACTTACAGGTATGAGAGTTCCAGTTCAGAGTGGTAAAGAATCGCCTCTGGAACATACTGGTGACCGCGATGGGATGACCTCTGCTGAAGATCTTCCTGAGAGATTTGGTGGTCAGGGTCATGCAAAGGATGAATTTTACACAAAGTCTATCAAGTTGGAGTTCCTAAAATTTAATGGGAACGACCCATCAAATTGGTGTTACAAGGCTGAGCAGTTTTTCACTCACTTTGGTACGTCAGAAGGTCAGAAGATACGAATTTCCTCTTTTCATATGGAAGGTATGGCCCTCACTTGGTTCCAAGAATTACACAAGTCCCATTCTTTTTCTTTATGGAAGGAGTTTGTAGACGCTCTGCAAACTAGGTTTGGAATGGGGTCTTATGATGATCCCATGGAGGCACTTTCTAGGTTATAGCAATGAGGATCCCTAGAGGAATACAAAGGGCAATTTGAGGTACTTGGCAAACAGGGTGTTTGATTTACCGAAGCTCATAAATTGACTTGTTTTATGGGTGGGTTAAGAGATGAAATTCGTTTGGCTATTAAGATGTTTAAACCGAAGATGTTGGTTGAAGCTTATTCTTTAGCTAGAATTCAAGAGGATTACATGTCCAACCTTAAGAGGAACACTAAGTCGTTGTGGAGTCCAGCTCCTACTAATGCTATCAGAAATTTTGGAGGAGAGAGAGGGGCAACTGGTTTGTTAGGAAATAAACCTAACTCTCTTACTCAGTCACGGAGTGGGAATAGTGTTGTCAGTTCTTATAAAAGCAACTCTCCAGTTAATGGCAAAGCAGTACTTCCAGTGCAGAAAATCTTCAATGTTGAAATGATGGAAAGAAGAAAAAAGGGCATGTGTTACACCTGTGATGCTAAGTGAGATCGTGGGCATGTTTGCTCTGCAACAAGATTATTCCTGATTGAAGAAATTGATGAAACAGTGGACAAACAACAAGCAATGCCAGAGGATACAGATCTTGGTGACTTTTTCTTAGATGAATTTCCTGAGATTTCTTTGCATGTAATTATTGGGCATCAAACTCCCAAAACTATGCGCATCATTGGCTTGTTACAAAATCAGAAGGTGGTTATTCTAATTAATTATGGAAGTACGAGATAATTTATGTGATCATAGGTTAATTAAAAAAACAGGAATTCAGCTTGAGGGAAGTGAGACTGTTAAGGTTAAGGTGGCTAATGGTAGTGAGATTGTGAGCCCTGGAAGATGTGACAATGTGCAAGGGTATGCATTCTTGGTTGATTTTTATGCCTTATCCCTTGCCGGGTGTGATATGGTTTTGGGCATTCAATGGTTACGGATGTTAGGGCCAATTTTGTGGGATTTCCTTAATCTGACTATATAGATGTTTGTTACATGGGTTAGTTGCTAATCCAGTGGTGAGTTTAGTGGATATGGAATCTTTCTCCATTAATGGCTGTGAGAATAAGGGTGTTTTGCTACATCTTGTGGCAGAGGAGAAACATCATAGGGTTGAGTCTGATTCCCAAAATGTTGTGAACAGGGGGAAGATTTCGTTGGCTGGGTTGTTGGAAGAATTTGCAGACATTTTTGCGAACCCCAAAGGGTTGCCTCCTAGACGATCTCATGATCACGCAATTAGCTTGAAGGAAGGTACACAACCAATCTCAGTGAAGCCATATCGGTACCTATTCTATTAAAAAGAGGAGATAGAAAAGATTGTCACTGAATTGTTACAGTCTGGAATGATTAGATGCAGCCAGAGTGCTTTCTCTTCCCTAGTGCTTCTTGCGAGGAAAGCTGACGGCAATTGGAGAATGTGTATGGACTATAGAGCCTTAAATCAAGTGACTATCAAAGATAAATTCCCTATACCAATGGTGGATGAACTGTTAGATGAATTGTGGGGAGCCAAGTGGTTTTCTAAACTGAATTTAAGGTCAAGTTATCACCAAATTCGAGTGGAAGAGAAAAATATTCACAAAACTGCTTTTCATACTCATGAAGGGCACTATGAGTTCTTAGTAATGCCATTTGGCCTTACTAATGTCCCATTTACTTTCCAAGGTCTTATGAATCACATCTTTAAATCTTATCTTAGAAAGTTCATTTTAGTTTTCTTTGATGATATTTTGGTCTTTAGTAAGGATTTGGAAACTCATGAGCAACATTTGAGACTTACTTTGGAGCTCCTAAGGAGGCATAAGTTCTTTTCTAAACAATCCAAGTGCTAGTTTGAGTGTGTGGAAGTTTATTACCTTGGGCATGTTATTTCGGCCTCAGGTGTTAAGGTAGAACCCAAAAAAATTGCAACCATAGTGGATTGGCCCCTTCCGAAGACTCTAAAGGCTTTGTGAGGGTTTTTAGGGCTTACAGGGTACTATAAGAAATATATTAAAGGATATGGTTCTATCGCTGGACCTTTTACAGCCATGGTTAAAAAGAATTCTTTTATTTGGGATGAGCAAGCAGTAAAGGCAGTTTATACCCTCAAAGCTGCCATGACAGAAGCTCTAGTTTTAGCCCTTCCAAATTTTTCTCAACCAAATGTAATTGAATGTGATGCTAGTGGAGTGGCCATTGGGGCAGTATTGATGCAATCTAGTCGGCCTATTGCTTTTTTGAGTAAGGCCTTGAAGGGTAAAGTTGTCCATATGTCCACCTATGAGAAAGAACTGTTTGCCTTAGTCACAACTGTACAAAAATGGAGGCTTTATCTACTGGGAAGACCCTTTGTTGTTAGAATAGATCATCAAAGTCTGAAATTTTTTGTTGGAACAGAAAGTAGGAACTCCTTTTTAGCAGAAATGGATCACTAAATTACTGGGTTATGACTTTGTCGTGGAGTATAAGAAGGGACGAAAGAACAAGGTAGTAGATGCTCTTTCAAGAAGGGATGGTTTGGAGCCTAAAATTACTATATCATTTTTGTTTATCCCACAAGTCAGTTGGTTGGAGGATCTTCGAGCTGAGTATGAGACTGATTAGCATTTGCGAGTATTGCTCGATCAATGGCAGCATGGAGAGCTCACCTCAACACAGTTTGTTCTCTGAGATGGGCTATTGTTTTTTAAAAGTAGACTTTATATTGGAAGTTCCCCGACCATAAAAGCTCAGATTTTGAATTTTGAGCATAGTGACCCATCTGCGGGCCATTCTGGATTTGAGAAAACTTTACATAGAGCCAAGAGGGATTTTTATTGGAAGGGCATGACTAAGGATATCAAGCAGTTCATTCGGGAGTGTGAAGTTTGTCAGCAGTCCAAGTATGAGAATACATCCCCGCATGCCTGCTACAACCTCTTCCAATTCCGACAAGGTGTGGACCGACGTGTCCATGGACTTTATTGAAGGATTACCCATTTCTCAAGGAAAATCAGTAATATTGGTGGTTGTTGACAGGCTCTCTAAGTATGGACATTTCATTGCTCTTTCTCTTCCTTACACATTGTAACATTAGCTCAAGTCTTTATTCAAAATGTTAATCGTCTACATGGCATGCCTGCTTCCATAGTTTCGGAGAGACCCTATTTTTACTCGTGTATTTTAGAGAGAATTATTCAAACTTCAAGGGACTACTTTATAGTTTAGTACTAGTTATCATCCTCAAACAGATGGGCAGACAGAAGTTAATAAGTGTGTGGAGAATTATTTGAGGTGCTTTGTACATGAGCGACCTAGGCAATGGGTATCTTGGTTGTCGTGGACTGAATACTGGTACAATACCACCTGGCATGCTTCCACTAAAATGACTCCTTTTGAAGCTGTATATGGAATTCCACCTCCACAGTTGCTATCCTATGTCCCTGGCACCACAAAAGTGGAAGCTGTCAATGAGGTTCTTGATTCTAGGGAGCAGATTTTGTACTCCCTCAAGCATAATCTGCATCAAGCTTAGCAACGCATGAAAAAATATGCTGATTTGAGGAGAACTGAGCGGGAGTTTGCTATTGGGCAGATGGTGTTTTTGAGGTTGCAGCTCTACCGTCAACAATCTGTTTTGATGTGACGGTCATTGAAGTTATCTCCACGATTCTATGGCCCCTACAGGATAATTCGTAGAGTGTATCGGGTAGCATATCAGTTGGATTTGCTTGTGGCAACACGGATTCACCCGGTGTTCCATGTTTCTCAACTGAAGCTTACTTTGGGACATGGAAACTCTCTTCTTCCTACTCTTTCCCCAGTGGATGAGCACGAAACTTTTCATTCTAAACCCTTAACTATTCTGGCAAGGAGGATGAAGAAATAGGGAGCTCGTGCAATTACTGAAGTTTTGGTTCGGTGAGTGGGCCCGTTGTGGATGATGCTTCTTGGGAGGAGTTGTATATCTTACAATAGGCTTATCCGCACCTTGTGGGCAAGGTGCTTTAGAGAGGGAGGCTATGTCACAAAGGCTGAAGGCTACGTAAGGGCTGAAAACTGTTAAGAAATTGTTGTTGAGTTGTTTTGTTCATTTGTTTGTTATATAGTTTGTTAGAGAGTCTGTAAGACCTATATAAGGCCTATTGGTTGTAATCGCTGGGTATGGAAAATTTGGTGGAGACTTGCCATCTCGAATTAGCTAAAGCAACAACGATTCTTCTTCGTTTTCTTTTTCTTTTTCTTTTTCTTTTTCTTTTTCTTCTTCTTCTTCTTCTTCTTCTTCTTCTTCTTCTTCTTCTTCTTCTTCTTCTTCTTCTTCTTCTTCTTCAAGGAACAGTAGGCCATGCATGTTCCATGCTTATTTGTTTTTGACCACAATATGTCAATTGTGGAACAATAATAAATATCAATATTTCTTCTTCAATGCATGTTTTTCTTTACATTAAGCCTGTTTGGATGGTTTGATTTGGGATCTCCAACGTTTATTAAATATTTTTACTTGCAACTGACTTCTCTTATTAATTAAGAATTGAAAGATTTCATCTTAATTTTTTTCTTTATTTAACACACTATAGCTTAATTATAATTATATTTTCAAATAACATGATGAAAAAGAGTATACTTATTTTTAACATTGTATTTGTGTGAAGTAAGATTTTGAAGGAAATGGGAGCCTTGAATTATATTTTTGCCGGTATAAAAGACTGATATATGACGAAAGCTCTATTATTTATTTCATTGAAAATGAGTTTCAGTTGAAAATTGATTTTTAAAAATTATATTTCTCAAGAGATTGAATTTGTTGTTTCACACACCACACAATTTAGCTATTTATTTAATAAAAAATAAACATACAAAAAAAAGCATATGATTTTAAAAAAACGTTGTTATGAAAAAGGGGAATTTAAAAGTTAGTTTATTAAAATTATTCAGTATGTGTTCTAAAACACAGCAATAATGAATGAAATAAACTGTTCTTGGGTTTAATTTGTTTGCCGGATTGAAAATCATCAAAACAAAACAAAACAAAATCTCTAAAACTTTTTGGATACAAAGATATTAATAATTAAGCAAACAAGATAATTCAACATTTTTTTAGAAGGTGTTAAAAAAACAAATGTGTTCCTTACGTAAAAAAGAAAAATAAATTTATACTTTTAATTTCATTTACTAAGTGTTCCTTATATGCTTCTTTTAAAACACAATAATCATTTAAAAAAATTCCTACAAATGTTTTCCTTAAAATAAAAATCAAAAACCTAATAAAAATGTTTTCTTTGAAATCAAATAATAATAAAATAAAATAATTTTATTTTAAAATTAAACTTTCATTTCTTTCCACATTATCGTTTTCCAAATAAACCTTATGATTACTTATTAAAGCATCCACATTAGTCATCCAAAATACATTTTTCTTTAAAATTTATAGGAAATTTTAATTTTTGGATAAAAACTATAATGCATCAAGTTCTTTAAATTGCAAAATTTAGAAATTAAAAATAGAGATTGGAGAGGATCACTATTCATCCTTCAAATATTTTTTTATTATATTTGTTGACATATGTGTGCTTTTAATTGGTTGTAATAAATGAAAGAGATAAAAAAATAGTAAATACAAAATAACAATGTATAATTTTAAAAAATAAAGATAGAGATGAAGAATAAGATGTAGATAGTAACCAAAATATATCAAATAATATACTATTTATTACCTAAAATAGAAATAGAGATTATGGATTTAATGTGGATGCTCTTAGTCCTCTAAGAATAAATTTAATCTAACTTTCAACTTTAATAAAAAGGCTAGAAATAAAGAAATCAAAAGTCAAAACTATCGAATTTCCCCCAGACCCTTAGGATCGGGCTTAATATCAACTTTAACAAAGATGTATAAAATAAAAAATTTAGAAAACCTAGAACGTCTTTTGGTCCTTACCATCAAATGAGGTAGATCAACATTCAAGAAGGTAGTAACCATGTCTATAATTCCCCAACAATTAGATCAACATCAAAATGAATATTTGAAAGAAATGGTAAGGGTTACTCTCCTTTTTGAGTTCAAATTTTATCTTTTAGTACAGAATAAACAAATTACATTATAGACAGGTGAAACCAAGCAAAGAATAAAATAAATAAAACCTCCATACTTTTAAAATAGATATCGAAAGGGTGCTGTAAGAGTGTTAATGCTTTTCCATACGTAACTAACTCTTGAATCTGTCTCTCATAATGTAGATAATATTTTTAACTTCTCAAGGTAGATTGGTATACACCGTATCCTAAAAACAATTGGTAAAGACTCTAATTTTTCTCACCATTAGATTTTGGTTAAGCTCATCTCAAGTGGACCCGAACGAACACCAGTGATGACACTCGTTACCATCGTTGCTCAATGCCATCGTGACCTAAACTCCAGAGTCTTTACTGCTGCATATTCCTTCGTCACTTAGGAGTTCTAGCACATTTACCATCGTTCTTCCCTAATTATAGTCTGATTTGTTCAGGAAGTTGTCTTCAATTTTCACTATTACTGTATTGTCCACCTAGAAGCTCCTAGTGTAAGGTGAATCTTGTTTTCCGTTTATTTCATAAATAATAAATAAAATCTCCTATAAATAACACGATTAAAAATTACATATATATAATATTTTATATTTAAAAAAGGAAAAAAAAGGTCATACTAATATAAATTGTATTTGTATGATAGGGACATTTTAGGAAATAAAATCACAATACGACATCATTCACTAACATATTACATTGTACCAAATAAAAGAAAATTATTATAATGAAATGAAGAAATGCAAATAACTAATTCATTCTTATTCTTAGCTAATCTCAGTAATAGATAACCTTTGTCAAATATAATAGATAATATGTAAACCATGAGGCATAATGTTTTCCTATATTGGTATTGTCAAGGTCAGGGGCGGTTTCATGAATTCTTTTAGGATGTTCAACATTGATTATAAAGCTTAAATATAACATCACAAACAAATATTACATAAAATATTATATAAGTCTTTAAATATAGTGTCACTATAAAAACAATAGAAATTTCATAAAACTCTCCTTTTAAGTCTTGATAGCTTAATATTATTATATGATAAATTCATTATCAATGCTATCGAATATCACTTTCAATGCTATCAAATATATCAATAGGAATAATCATGCATTTAAAAATTTTTTAAGTTAAAATTTTAATAATTTAAATTTCAATTGAATAACAAATAACAATACAACAAATTACAAAAGCAACTTTATGACCTGACATGAAAGAAGGAAAAGAGGCAAAATAAATTGTACGGCTGTTAGTACTGTACCGCTTGTACGTCTATCCCGGCCGTACTAGTACCAAAAACATAAAGAACAACCGATTAACCAAGAGACCAAGAGGGCCGTTGCGGTGTCGTCCGTCATCATCGGTCGCCAATGCCAAGTCCAGAAATCCTGTGGAGGATAGCCAGAGGTTTGGGGCTGGGGACCAAACGCTCAAACTCAATGCCTTAAGACGATTGGAGGCTCGGAGCTGAAGCGAAAGTGTCGTCTATTGATGGTGTGAGCGTTTTTAGGAACCTGCGTGAGAGTGTTCAGCCCATCACGGTGGAGATTGGAGAGCGTTTGTGCCGCCCGGCACTGTGTAAGTGTGCGACTACACGCTAGGTGGCTAGGCTAAGGGTCTAGCCATCTGGGTTGAGAATGGAATGAGAGAACAAGCGTTTTTTTTTTCTCAAAAAAATTTAAATTATAAAAAAATTTAAAAAAATTCAGGATGTGCAGCCCTAGATTTTTTGGTACTCCATGATTTTTTTTTACTGATATATAATAACATATGTAAGTAACGCGGCCCCTGTCAAGGTTGTTTGGTAGTCATGGGATAAGAAATAGAAATACATATATAGCTAGCGATTTATATTAGGAAACATAGAAATTAATTTCCTAGGATGGTCAGGCCATAATGACAATCCTCCCCTACTATAACAATTACCACGCATAACTGTATATTATACCTGGACTAGAAACGCACCATATTTCATCGGTGGCCAAATCAGTCCATCTCCCGTTAGTGGTAACTCCAAATATATATAGTGCTCTATTAATATTTCCAGGTCGGACCCCGTACGGATCTGACAATGTGGGATAGAGGAGAAGATACTTTTGTTGGAGTTATGAAGGTTGTTTGGTAATCCATCGAAGAAATAGAAATATAGCTATTTATTTTTCAAATACATACTGTAAAAGGAAACCATAGACTACTTTATTGCATTATGTGATCCTAATAATTACCAAATATTACTACTCTATTATTAATTAATCATTACAAATTTTATCCATTATAATTTCATTGTAAATATTTTACTATCTTATTTTATATCTTTTATATATAAGAGTATTAGTAGTAGTTTTAGTATATTTAATTAAAATCTACCTAAAAAGTTACTTTTACAAACTTTAACTAATCACTTTACCACCTCAAATATTAAATTCTACATAATTTTATCTGTATTAATAAAATATTAATTTTACTTTAAAAATTAAATTTCCTTATTTTTTTTACTATCTTAAATTGATTTTGAAAATAAAATAAAAATAAAAAATAAAAATATAATATAATATTATTTTTCTAAAGTAAATGACTCTAATTTTGGAGAGTTATTTAGCTAAAAGCTAAATTTACTTTCCATTTAGGTAGCTTATTATATGATAGTTTTCATCTTTTAACCATTTATTTAGCTAGTTCAAAGCATCTTCAATCTTCATTTTTTAAATTGGTTAGATGAAATTATGATTACATTTAACTTGTTACAATAGGGTTTTAGCTAATGGGGCTCCAATGGTACACTATTTTTTTTGATTAACTGTTAATTTTTTCAATCTATCCTTATCCTATATTCTTGTCAAATTCCTAATTCTCAATCATCTTCTCGCAGCCGCAGAAGGAGGGGGGCGTGCTGGAGGCGACATGGGGGATGGAGCTAGGCGGCGTGGGAGGGGATTAGCGGAAGGTTGAGGGTAATTTGTAATTTTAAAATAAAGTTTGGGAGAAAGTTGATGTAGCACATTAATTAAAGTTTAAAAATTATCTAATTTTAAATAATTTTTTTGTTATAACTTTTCGTATAACTAATATATTAGAGATAAATTTGGGCAAAATTTTACTATAATTTTTACTATAGCGAATGGATTGAAAATGTTTTCATTACCAATGCTCTAGATGGATGAGTGGGAGATGCGACAGGGGGAATAAGGGGCAACACGAGCTTTGATGGCGGCATGCGATAGGCTTGGACACAGGGAGACACAATGAGAGGAGGGGGAACACGATGGGAGGAGGGGGAACATGACATGAGAGAGGGAGTGGGTTGGAATTCATTCCAATTTGCTAAGGTGGCATTATCATCCAAAGCAAAAGCTAAAGTAAGATTTAGTTTTTTTTTTAAACTTTTACTAATAGTATACCTAATGCATTAGAGAGAGTTTTTAGGTAAATATAACTTTTAATTTTTCTTTTGCTGGCAGGTTGGAGATGCTTTTAAGAGGTACCGACTAGTCAAATTTGGCCAAATTTAACCAAATTTGATTAACAAGTGTCTAAAAGTTTAAAATTTTAACAAAGTTTGTAGCAAGACACTGATTTTAAGTACAATTTATGGCCAATATTGCTCTATATAGATAAATTTATTAAAAGTTTTAGCTAGTCCACTACTATGCTCTAGCAAAAAAATATTACCAAATAAATAAAAGAAAAATGATAGTCGCAAGCGCCCATACTGCCATCCCTATTAGCAATTTGATCGATTTAAAATTGAGATCCAATAGTATGTGTTTGGTGCTCACACCCAACTTAAATGGAGCACCATTCTAAACAAAAGCAAAAGTGTTCCTCTTCCTACATAACCCAATGCACCCAAATCTCTAACTCTTCATTTGATTTAATTGCATGATGATAATGTAATTTAGTCAAACATGTTTTTTTAAATTCAGGAAAAATTAATGTAGAAAATTTGAAAATAAGAACTAATATTGTGTATTTATTTTTATTGACAAATTTCATTTTGAAAAATTTCATTACAAAATGATATGGTTTTGGCAATGAATTGGTAAATTTGAAGTTCATTATTGCCAATTCTAAATTCATCTAACTCTAGTGTACAAAGTGATAGGTCCTAGTCGGAACAGTTTGTTTATTGCTCTCTTCGGTTGAGAACTTGCCATAATAGTTTTAATGAATAAATCTTTCTCACTTTTTTATTCCTTAATCACTCTTTAAATAAGCCATAACTTAACATTTTTTTTCTGAAAACAAGACAATTAAGATAACAATGAAGGCTTTAACGAATATTATTAAAAGTTAAAAACTTATTTTAAATAATTAAAAACACTAAATAATTTCTTTGATCCATATCTACCATGGCTTATCAATATTTTCCCAATTGAGTAGACTCTTGTCCTCAAGGGTCCTTGTGATGTACATCTATGCATTTGGAGGCCAAGATGGAATGTTTGAGACAAGCACTCGAACACCATATTAAATTAGCAAGATTTTAGGAGAGTTTGTTAGCCGTAACATAGCTAGCATATCCAAAGATTTGGTCAGATGAGTTATAAAAATGCTTCTTGTGAAAATGGTGATGAAAAGAATGGTCATAGGAGCTGTCATTGGCTTCGGTGGGGTGGCTACTAGTTGTGCATAATCCATAAGTAAAGTTGAGAATAATGGCAAAAGAGGAGACAAGACATTATTTAGGGATTTTTCTGAGAGGTCTAACCCAGTGCGTAAATGGTCACCTTGAACAAAAAACTAAATTTTTCCAACATTCGGTGCTAATTCCCATTTTTCACATTTTGAAGGAGTGAAAATTTGATTTTATAGTATTTTTATTTAAATCCAAATGGGGGGTATTTCCTTATTTACATTGTAGCTTAAGTATAATATGGAGAGGCATAAAGGTTTACAATGTAAATGGTCCAATCCAGGGAAACTGAGTCTAGTGAAACTGACTAGATTTCAGAACTCCCTTTGAAACTGCACATTCAAAACTACACATTCAAAACTATCTTCGAATCCCTTTTCGAGACTTCCTTCGAATCTCACCTCGAGACTTCCTCCGAATCTCTTTTCGAGACTCCCTTCGAATCTCACCTCAAGACTTCAAAACTAACATTCGAATCACATTCAAAACCTACAATTCCAGAGTAGATTCTATCGACTGTTTACTACCTTGAGGGTCCCTCGAGTCCTCAACCTCACAATTCTAAGGTTACTGTTCATCATCATTTTAGCCCATTTCTCGTCTGGATTCAACCCAGCAACCCCCAAACTCTCTGAAACCTCATAAAACTCATACCCAATACTACATATTAGGTTTTAATCACATCTTATGCACTCAAGTCACAAGATTCAACCCAAAATGGGATTCCCATAAAACTTAGGGTTTATGATCCAAATTTCACGAATTTGGGGTTAATTCCCATTTTTTAGCTACTTTAGCAAACATAATCAGCAACATATGAGTGAAGAATGAATCCCTACCTCGACTTTGGATGATTTGAGTTTGGATCATCCAATCTCCTTTGCAAGCTTTTGGTTCCTCCTCAAACGTTCTCTCTTTTTCTCTCTTCACGTATATGCACACACACAACAACAAAAAAGAAGGTTCCTCCTCCCTTTTCTCAATTTGTACTTTATTTTATTTTTTAAAATATCAAAATTACCCTTATAGGGCCCGAATTCCAATTGGACAACAAATCGAGCCCAATTATAGTCAAAACTCTCTATTCGATGCATACGTTGTCGTACTAATAGTCACATCCCTTGATGTATATTTCCTCACATAGCTATTTCCCAAAACCTCAAACACGACTTATTACTATTAAAGACCAAATTTAATATGAAGCTATCGCAGCGATACTATGGTCTATTTAAGGTTTTAGAATGGATTGGTGAGGTATCCTATAAACTGGAGTTACCATCATCTTCCAGGCTACATTTGGTTTTCCATATTTCTGTCTTGAAGTTTCATGTGGGAGATCCAATTCTTTTGTCACAAGACTTTCTTGAATTTGATGCTGATGGTAAAGCAGATCTTTAACCAATGGCGGTATTACAATACCGACAACAATATTGGGGTCAAAAGCAGGTGTAGCAAGTTTTGGTCTATTGGTGAGAGGTATTTACGGAAGAGGCTACGTAGGAAGATTGTGAGACCATGGCGAGGCATGTAAAGACCCATACCTGTGTGGGGTTGGAAGTTAGACCCGAATAGAGTTTGGAATATTTCTTCGACAGTGTGGCCTTAGCACGAACGTTTGAGTTATTATTAATATTATTTTAATATCTAGAATATATTAGTATGCGTTATTATTAATTACTATAATTATTTTAATATTTTGAGTTGTTCCTATTATAATGAGTGTTAGAGCTGAAAATGTTTATTTGAGTTTATTAGTATGGGATTATGATTATTACTACAGATATTTTAATAGTGAGACAATAAATATTAATTATAATATTATTATTATTTATTATGATGAATTATTATTATTATTAATTATTACAACTATTACTAAATATCTTATTATTAATATTAATATTATTATGTATTGAAAATATAAATAGGGGGAAGCGTAGGGTGAAACCCTAATTCCGTTGTGCGCAGCTTAGTAGGGGAGAGCACTAGGTTTGAAGTCATTGTATTCCTCATCTCTCCAATTTGAATCCAGGTAGATGATTTCTTTGATTCCATCACTATATGAACGCAGATTTGTTTGGGTTTGTGTTGAACCTATTATATATGTATATACGTATAGGAGTAATTATACATATGTATGTTAATATATATATATATATATATACACATATATATATATACCGATGTATTGGTTTGGGCGTGGGAGGTAACAACGGCGTCGCCGCCGTCCCTGACGATCGAACGTCCGTCGCACGCCGCACGCCGGCGTGAGGAAGATCGGAGCAGCGGCGACTTCATCTAGGTCGTCGCCATGGGGCGTGCGCTGGAAGCGTGGGAGGAGATAGGATTTGTGACGGGGTTACTGTGCGCTAGAGAGAGAGAGAGAGAGAGAGAGAGAGAGAGAGAGAGAGAGAGAGAGAGAGAGAGGGGGCGGCATGGTCGCGGCCTGTCCAGAGAGAGAGAGAAACGGCGAGGCGCTGCGTGCAGGCGAGAGAGAGAGGGCGATAATGTCTTCCGCCCCAGGGCCGCCGTGTGCCTGTGTGCCGGCGTGAGAAGAAGGGGCAAGAGAGGTGCCGCACTTCCTGCTGCCTCGCGCGTCAACACCAACCCGTTAGGGTTGGTGTGTTTTGGGCCCGGTTGGATCGGCCCTTGCCCATTAGGATAATAATAATAATAATAATAGTACAAAAAAAAAAGTGCTAACTGCTACTGAAATATTAAGTAAGAAAATAAATAAATAAATAAGAAACTAAATCGATAATTAAATAGCATTCGAGTTTGGGTTATAATTTGTGAAGGTAGGATAATAATTGTAGTAAATTTGTTGCCTAAATTAGTAATTGTTTAATGGATATATATATGAATATATATATATATAATTTATTATTTGGAATATGTTACTTTTGAATGAGTGCTCTAAATGTTTGTATGTTTGTTGCACTGAATTGATTCTTGGAAATACTGTTGTTAATTATTTATGGATTTTGTGGTTAAATTGGCTTGGTTAACTACAGGTCCCACATAGGGCTGGCAAGAGGCCATGGGTCCCCTATGTGGCTAGTTAACCCAGGTCCCATATGTGGCGGGTTGTCATTAGGGACACCGTGGGTCCCACATATGGTAGTCTAGTAGTAGCTGAAATTCCTAGAGTTGGTAGCGGGAATTTCCACAGATGGCTGTTTCACTGGCGCGAGCTCTTTCTTTGTGGATGTGATGTGATGTGGTGTCTTGATTGTGGTTTTAATGAAATTTTATCTTGATATAAGTGACACTACTCTGGCACATGTATACACAGATTATGTAGACCTAAGAATTTGTGTAATAGGGTAGGGGAGCTGGGGATCACCTACTGGGCACTCGTGCTCACCCTACTTTATTTCTATTTTTCCTACAGGTTGTAGGGAGTAGGTGGTGGAGCCATAGCGGAGCAGGCCGGGACACCCTTGGCATAGAATTCCTTTTATGGACTTACTTTTCTTTTGATTATTTATTTATTACTTCGGATTTGGGTCTGTGACAGTTGTATTAACTTGATTTGTTGGACCTTATTATTTTAGGTTTATGGGTGTGGTTAAATTTAATAATGTTAAATTGCATTGGTATACATGTTACCTTCTTAAGAGTGTTATTGGGCTATTGGAATGTACAATTTTACCCCTGTTGTGGAGTTGTACTGGTTTGGGTTGATCACCTTTCCCCTCAACCCCTGTAGTGTGGGCGTGGGGGAGTCGCGTTCCTAGTTCTGTTGGTTTCTGGATATGGGGGCGTGACAAGTTGGTATCAGAGCATGGTCTAGTGGACCTAGGTTAGTGAGGGGTGGTTGATAGGCACTCAGAAACTTAGAAGACTATAAGAAGGGCGCCTGATCAACGCAGTCCTTATATGTGTTTTGGGTTGACTGGGGGTCTGTTAGATCATCATAGGAGGCATTGGGTTGGGTGCATACATGTTGCATACTTGATTGTGCATAACTGGGCACTAGAAATAATTTGTTAATGCCACTCTGATAATGTGATTGTGTTAAATTGTATTATTGGATATAATGTGATTTGTATTCCCGAGTGACTAATTTTGTTTGCCTGAAAACGCTAATATGTGTGGATAGGGGACTTAAGAAACCTCATTGCTTGCATGATAGGCTTAAAGGATCTGCTTATATGTTAAATTGATTTTGTTGTGTGACTAGTAGGTAGTAATTAATAAATGTTCTTGGTAGGCGTTGGTGCAGAATGGCACCCAAGACTAGGGCTCACGGTCCAACTGAGCATCATAGGCACTACATTTGATTGCGCATGATACTCTGATGATGGATTAATCTAATGGTTACTTGCTAAGTATTGTTTGAGATGATATGGAATTTTGTGAGTATTATATGTTGACATATGATGTTTGTAGTTAAGTGGGTTAATTGAACATTGCATGATAAAAAAAAAAGAAATATGATGTATTATGGGGGTAAGGGAATATGAACCCTACCAATTGATGGGTGGCTTGGTAGCCAGTAAACTTGAGTGGGTGACAAGGGAATATGAACCCTATTAATGTTTGATGAAAACCTATGGGTCATGCTTGTTGGGTTGATTAACCATATGATGATGGTTTATTAGTTACATCATATAGTGTGTGGGTAGTTTTTGTGATAGTTCCTAAGAGGAGTATTAGTGGTCAAGTAAGGCAGAGGAGTTCTTAGCTTAATCGAGTCGATGGGCAACAAGGTCCTAATGCATCGGTATTAGGAGCGGATTTTGTGGCTTAAATCGAGATATAATTTTCAGAATGAATTCAGGGCACCATATGAATGGTTGAATAAAGTAATGCAGGAGGAGTTGCAAGAGCAATGACAAATTCCGTGTCAGCGACACACACCAACATTATCAGCTCTCGCGGAAGTGTTGAGTAATAAATCTATTTCGAGTATTAGGGAAACTTGCTTGGATTGAGATATGCCACATTATGTGGAGGGAGATTTTTGAAGGAAGTATATACATTGGTGCAATTGCGAGCAGCTCGGGTGTAAGAAGGATGTGCTTATTATCCAGTTTGGCCAACAAAATAGGGGCAACCTGTAGCATAGCAAACCTAATGGGATGTATCGATACAAAAGGACCGGTCAGGTGGGAATCCAACGAATTAAGTAGATATAAGTGTGTTTTGTGTGAGGATTGACGTTAGTTTAGACAGACATTAAAAAATTATTCACCAATGGGTGAGGTTGGATTGTGACCCTAGTGGTTAGGGGTATAGTAGATGTTCCCTTTAAATGTGTAAATGGTTTGATTGATACTAGATTGTTTATTGTGTTGTCGTGATAAATGGTTAAATAGACCATGAATTGAGGGATTAACCAGTAGTGGTAGAGTTACTGCCAAGTGGACTAGCTTTTATTAGGTCGGCATTGTGCTTGTGTAGCTATACTCGAGGGTGGTGGCCTCCGGAGTAACAGGTTTGTGATGGGTTCTAGTTAGTTTGGTTATAATTTGGGCATTAGGTACCTTGACTTGAGTATGATAATATGTTAGTTTGAAAGCCAAGAGTGGTGACAGAAGTTATTGTGTGTCTTATCTCACAACAGAAGGTACTAAGGGTATTTTGCAGGTAAAGTGAGTAGCAAATATGTGTATAAATCTGGAATAGAGTTATATTTAATTAGCTAAACTTAAAGAACTCAGGAGATTGAATGATAATTTGTTGACTTAGTATGTAACCCTTACAACAGTTGTAGTTGATGTGTAGTGATTATTAGGACTGTTTGGATGAGAGCATAGCTTGTTGTGCGCATGTCAATGATCCTTAGGATGGATGTCATTATGCATGGACGATATTTCCATATTAGGGATATAGTCAATTTGTTCACTTCTGGGTAATGGTTAGTTCCTGAAATTTCATGGATATCATGTTTGGTAGTTGTTATAGATTTCTGTGTGGCTAGCAATATATTTTGAGACTTGTGGAGATCCCTTGTAGTGTTCATGTATTTAACGAATAGGATATTCTTGGGTATCGTTGGTAGATGTATTATTTTTGGACGAGTAAGATTATCTATTAGTTGACAAAAAAAACACATTGGTGGTGCACAGTTGTGGCTTGTTGGGTTGGCAGTACTTCTCATTAGTTGTGTTGTCTTGTTGCTATATTACCTGGTTGTGTAGACCCTATTTTTTGTGGTTACATTAGTATTGACATTATAAGTAGTTTGTTAGGTATGTAGTTCATGGGTAGTAGTTAAAATTGTTCCAATCTCGCTTTAGTAAGTGGTGGTTATCTTGCTGGAATAATAATAATAATAATATTAGTGTGCTGATATTATGGGAAAGGCCTAGGTTTGTGTGAGCTATGAAGTTTTGTTGGGGGAGTTGGGTATTACAAGTGAGTATAGAGGGTTTGCCGAGATTGGTTGTTCTTCTGCTGGGTCACTCTCTAAAGAAAGCTTGTCATGGGTGGTAGGGTATATGTGAGTAGAGTTTGTTTCATCCATATGCTTTCCTTAAGGCTAGTATGATGTGTCATGAGAGGTGATGGATTGTGGTTCTCGGAAGCTAGTATAGAATGCACGAAGTTGATTGACTCGTAAACAAGCGTCAGTTATGGTTGTGACTGACTAGATAGAATGATTGTTTTATCTCTTTTGGGTGGAAATTTTGTGGTGTGGTTGGAAGAGCATATAATAAATAACGCTTTTCCATGGGTTATAATTTTTGATAGAGTCAGTAAGTATAGTACGCAGTACATTGTCTAACATACCCTAAGAATGAGAGACAGTGATGAATCCACGTGACCATTGTAAGTTTCAAGATAATGAACTTTGGTAGTTTAGATGTTATAGGTTTTGTTATGGCTATCCTTGCGCAGTATGGATGGATTTAAGTGGCATTGTTAAGTGATATAAATTGCATGGTCCTTAGGAACACGGTTTTACCCTATTACGTTGGACAGAAGATTTGAACTAGATGTTTATGTTTTAAACCATTGGTTAGCAATGCTTTCATAAGGTTGTTGTTGTGTGTTGACCCTTAGATTATAGTATTTGATTATGATGTTTGTTTTATCCCTATACAACTATCTTTGTATGCGAAATGTATGAACGGTTTTATAAGTATCCATTATGTTGGGTATAAGCTGGCAAGACGACAGTCGTTGCTCTAGATTTAGTGCAGGATACTGTGGTGATGGTGTAGTTGATTTAATATAAACTATTGTAGGCCTAAAGTCATTGTGGGTCGTATGTTGTTAGGAGATGATCGTCATGTATTTTGAGGTAGGAGATCGCATGTTCAAGCTCTCATCATATCTCGTTAATGTAGTGGTTATGGGCAATGTTGCTAATCGTTTGGTATAGCTACCGGAGCTAGTGCGCATTTATGATTTGTTCTGTCTCGCAGTTTCGAGAGTACTACCCAGGTCCTTCACTTGTGCTGGTTAGCATGAGATAGGTTTGTCGTATGATAGAAGAGTGGTGTAGGGTCAATTTGAATTATCGGGAGTTTGGAGAGAGACTTGTGGTGTTTTCCTTCATTTGAGTCTTTTGGCGTCATTGATGGTTGGACAAGCAAGACTTGTGATGGTGAGAGCCAAGTGTGTGTTTTTTGTCATGAGTTGTTCGAGGACGAACAATCCTAAGGTGGGGAGGATGTCGAGATCTTTTCCATACGTTGGGGTAGTTGACCTGTTTTGTTTTTGTTTTTGTACTTATAGTTGTTGGTATTTTTGGTTGCATGTGATTTGGTGAGTTGTTGATTATTTTATTCATGGGTGTCATTGATCATATTTATTGTAGCTTTGTTGCTTTTGACGATTTCGTGTACTTGAATGCATGTGTTGTGTGACTGCATTGTGTTAGTGGACAATGATTTAATTTTGGTCATGGTTTTAGTTCTGAATGATTTAAGATGTGCATAGTTATTTTAGCTTAAGAGGTGTTATTTAGTTGAGAATGACTTGTCTTTTCGGGGATGAAAAGTCCTAAGGTGGGGAGGATGTAAAGACCCGTACCTGTGTGGGGTTGGAAGTTAGGCCCGAATAGAGTTTGAAATATTTCTTCAACAGCGTGGCCTTAGCACGAACGTTTGAGCTATTATTAATATTATTTTAATATCTAGAATATATTAGTATGCGTTATTATTAATTATTATAATTATTTTAATATTTTGAGTTGTTCCTATTATAATAAGTGTTAGAGCTGAAAATATTTATTTGAGTTTATTAGTATGGGATTATGATTATTACTACAGATATTTTAATAGTGAGACAATAAATATTAATTATAATATTATTATTATTTATTATGATGAATTATTATTATTATTAATTATTATAACTATTACTAAATATCTTATTATTAATATTAATATTATTATGTATTGAAAATATAAATAGGGGGAAGCGTAGGGTGAAACCCTAATTCCGTTGTGCGCAGCTTGGTAGGGGAGAGCACTGGGTTTGAAGTCATTGTATTCCTTTGAATCCAGTTAGGTGATTTCTTTGATTCCATCACTATATGAACGCAGATTTATTTGGGTTCGTGTTGAACCTATTATTTATGTATATACGTATAGGAGTAATTATATATATGTATGTTAATATATATATATATATATATATATATATATACTGATGTTTTGGGTTGGGCGTGGGAGGTAATGACGGCACCGCCGCCGTCCCTGACGATCGAACGTCCGTCGCACGCTGCACGCCGGTGTGAGGAAGATCGGAGCAGCAGCGACTTCATCTAGGTCGTCGCCATGGGGTGTGCGTTGGAAGCGAGGGAGGAGACAGGATTTGTGACGGGGTTACTGTGCGCCAGCGAGAGAGAGAGAGAGAGAGAGACAGAGAAGGGGGCGGCGTGGTCGCGGCCTGTCCAGAGAGAGAGAGAAACGGCGAGGCGCTGCGTGCAGGCAAGAGAGAGAGAGAGAGAGAGAGAGAGAGAGAGAGAGAGAGAGAGAGGGCGATGATGTCTGCCGCCCCAGGGCCGCCGTGTGCCTGTGTGCCGGCGTGAGAAGAAGGGGCAAGAGAGGCGCTGCGCTTCCTGCTGCCTCGCGCGTCAACACCAACCCGTTAGGGTTGGTGTGTTTTGGGCCCGGTTGGACCGGCCCTTGCCCATTAGGATAATAATAATAATAATAATAGTACAAAAAAAGTGCTAATCGCCTCGAAATATTAAGTAAGAAAATAAATAAATAAATAAGAAACTAAATCGATAATTAAATAGCATTCGAGTTTGGGTTATAATTTGTGAAGGTAGGATAATAATTGTAGTAAATTTGTTGCCTAAATTATTAATTGTTTAATGGATATATATATGAATATATATATATATATAATTTATTATTTGGAATATGTTACTTTTGGATGAGTGCTCTAAATGTCTGTATGTTTGTTGCACTGAATTGATTCTTGGAAATACTGTTGTTAATTATTTATGGATTTTGTGGTTAAATTGGCTTGGTTAACTACAGGTCCCACATAGGGCTGGCAAGAGGCCACGGGTCCCCTATGTGGCTAGTTAACCCAGGTCCCATATGTGGCGGGTTGTCATTAGGGACACCGTGGGTCCCACATATGGTAGTCTAGTAGTAGCTGAAATTCCTAGAGTTGGTAGCGGGAATTTCCACAGATGGCTGTTTCACTGGCGCGAGCTCTTTCTTTGTGGATGTGATGTGATGTGGTGTCTTGATTGTGATTTTAATGAAATTTTATCTTGATATAATTTACACTACACTGGCACATGTATACACAGATCATGTAGACCTAAGAATTTGTGTAATAGGGTTGGGGAGCCATGGATCACCTACTGGGCACTCGTGCTCACCCTACTTTATTTCTATTTTTCATACAGGTTGTAGGGAGTAGCTGGTGGAGCCATAACAGAGCAGGCCGGGACACCCTTGGCGTAGGATTCCTTTTATGGACTTACTTTTCTTTTGATTATTTATTTATTACTCCGGACTTGGGTCCATGACAGTTGTATTAACTTGATTTGTTGGACTTTATTATTTTAGGTTTATGGGTGTGGTTAAATTTAATAATGTTAAATTGCATTGGTATACATGTTACCTTCTTAAGAGTGTTATTGGGCCATTGGAATGTACAATTTTACCCCTGTTGTGGAGTTGTACTGGTTTAGGTTGATCAACTTTCCCCTCGACCCCTGTAGTGTGGGCGTGGGGGAGTCGCGTTCCTAGTTCTGTTGGTTTCAGGATATGGGGGCGTGACAAGGCACTTTCCGAGTTCTCCCTTGAGGATAAGGGTAATCTTGAAGGGAGGGAGAATGATGAGAACGTTACATTAACACCTAGATGGAGTGTCCGACTACGTGCATGGAGAGCGCGGGGAGAGAGCCACCAAGCTGCATGCAATGCCAGTGCTGCACGTGGCGTGCACGTGATGATCATCACCACGTGCGATACACCGCCACGTGTAGAAGACCTTGTAACCCTCCGGTGATGATTTGCCCGTATACATAATTCATTGCTACGTGCATTTTATCATTACATGCAATTCATCGCTACATGCAGACATCGCCACGTGCACATATCGTGTTGCGCAAGACATCTTTACCGGTAGGACTCTTCTTATATTTACTTTCCTTTTTATTAATTTTCTTTATTTAATTCGTATTAGGGTATTTTCATATTTTACTTTAATTTTCTAATTGTATTAAGTTTTCAATTCTTAGTTAGTCGTTTGCCTATGAATAGGGCTTGTATTCAGACGTAATAATACATTTAAGAGTGATTTTATCAATTATAAACTCTCGATTATAAGTTTATACTTATTTTTGGCTTTTTTAGATAGTTATTTAAATTGTTTAGGATAGAGTATGGGTATTCAGTTATCCTTCTCTAGGTTTTTGTTAGATCCTAATCAAGGTCCTCAATATAAAGTTATATGAAATTTAAAGATTTATTAAGTTTGATTGCTCATGTGCTTTGTTATGTAATAATGAGTTATGGACACTTAGTCTCTAAAAGCACTCACATGAGACCCCCAATAAGTTTCCCTAAAGTTACAGTTTTATACTACTTTTTGCTTCCCCATATAAATATATATTACAATAAATTCCCTAAATCATCATCTACATCATTAAAATAATATTTTATACTACTTATTTTATTTAATAATAAATTTTTATAATTTAATATGAAATAAAAGTGAATGTTATGGGAAATATCAAGGAAAGGGGTAAGAGAAATTTTTTATATATAATTTAATAATTATAGGGAGTGAATAATGATTCTCAATACATTAGAAAACACTTTACAAATCCCATAGAAAAAGTTAAATATAGGGCATCTCATTTGTGGGAATGATTTTATGACTTTTTAACTTTATTTCCTTAAATATAGGGAAACAAACTTCTATAGGGAATCTGTTACTAATGCTCTAAACTCCTAAACTTTAACGATCTTGGATTGAAATTTGTAATAATTAATGATTTGTTTGATTAAATAATTAATAGTTTGAAATTTATACCAAACTTGTATATTTAAATTCTGCTAACACACCCGGTCTAGAAGTTCTGGATATAAGGGTGTTAGACATAAGGTCTTGGTTTAATTTAATTATGAGGCCATGAATGTGTTGTTTATCTTATGAGATAATAATAAATAATTAGTTGAAGTGAAATTATTGAATCGATTGTGTTGTAGTTAATTGCATTTTAATTCAATTAATTAGTTTTATTTCAATTTTGTAAACAAAATAGCCCAATTTCTAACTCAGTATAACTTATTATTATTTTTAGTTTCTTAAACAATAAGTTGAATTGAATTTTATAAGTCTTCTAATTAATGAATAACCTAGTTAGCCCTATGCTGCACTAGTTTAATTTTATTTGAAAAAAGTTTATATTTTTTATTTATTTAAATAAGAATATATATGTTTTACTTATTTGTTTATTATTACTATTATTATAATACTTTCGTGAACTACATATAATATTTATTTAAACATATTAAATAAAGATCACACAACTTAACGGTTAATAAATTGTACTTTTTTGGATAAGTTTATAGTATGAATTTTTTTTTGTAGATTTTTATGATTTTGAAATTGTGTTTGTAAAGATTTTTGAACAAGTTCGTGAATGTTCGTGAACCATTCGTGAACAACATAATAACATTCGTAAATAGTTTGTAAACATCATAGTTTAAGACTCGTGTTTGGTTTGATTTATTAATGAATAGTAATAAACACGTTCTGTAATGACCCGTGTTTGGGATTTGAGGAGTTAGTCATTTGTGCATTTGGACAAAGACTCTTGTCCAGGCGGTTAGCGGGAGTCTAAGGGCGTAGTGCCTCGATGGGATTCTCGCTGCTTGGTCAACGAGCGGGGGTCAAGAGGGTAGCGCCCCTTAAGGGATTCTTGGGCAGCGCCTCAGAAGCCAAATTATTTTGGAAGAGCTAAGATGGATTTTTGTGTGAAGACCTGGTTGATGCAGCCTTGGTCGATGTGAGAGTTGTCGACGTGGTCGACCTGGCATGGTTAGTGGTCGATGCCGACCAGAGAAGAATCTATAGAGTTTGGTCGATACGGGATGAATTTCGATGTGTGGTCGATGTGTGATCGACATAGTTGAGGTCGACCAGGAGCGGTTCCCAAGAGCTTTCCCATGTTTATTGGTTGATGCGGAAGATGGTCAACATGAGGTCGACGTGGTCGACCTAGCTATAGGTCGACCTTGTTCGTTGTGGAATTTGGTCGATGTGGGTGTCTAGTCGACGCGAGAATAGTTGGTTGATGTGGTTGATCCCGGGTGTTTTTGGTCGATGTCGACTTTGCGACAGCGTATTTTTGAGATATCTTGTTGTTTCGCGATTTTAGGGTTCGGGATTGTTTTGCAGCCATTAGAGAGAGAGAGAGAGAGAGAGAGAGAGAGAGAGAGAGAGAGATTGTTGCCGGTTCGATCGTTGTCGTTGTGTTCTTGGAGGAGGGAGACACCTATCGGAGTGAAGCAAGGAGCTAGGACAATCCTTCAAGTTGAAAACCTAACGCAACCGAATTCGAGATAGGGATTCTGTACTCTTGAGCCTATTCTAAGTTTAGGTCATGAGGTAGATGATTTATGTATGTATATGTATATATGTAAATTTATATAGATGTGATCTTCTATATAAATGTTGGCCTTCATTGGCATGTCATGCTTGTGTATGTTGATGAGTTTAGGGTTAGTGGGGCTTAAGGCTTCGTTCGTGGCATGGTCGTGTTTGTTCATGTTGGTACCGTGGTAGAGTCTCGTGGGAAACCTTTGGAACTATAGGAGGGTTGTGGTTGGGAATACATTATGTGAACTTGACCTAATTATGGCTTGTGTGTTGGATGTTGAATATATGTGCTTATTGATGTGTTGTGAATATATATTTTTGTGTTGTGTTTGAAAATATGATGTATGGTTGTGGAACTATGGTAGCTTGTGTGGCTGTGATTATGATAGCCTGTGTGGCTGTGAATTTGGTGGCCTGTGTGGCCGTGGCAATGGTTGTGTTCACTAGTATGGTTTGCTTGTGTGTTGCCTTAATTATAAATGCTGTATTATAACCTGTTTATGTATTATTGCCATGACACTGCACATTGCACACTCATCATGTAGATTCTAGGAGCATGTGATGAGTTGGGGAGACTTGATCCCTACTGAGCTGTGATTGCTCACCCCTTCTGTTATGATTTGTTTTTTTTTTCAGGAACCTACAGGCATTAGGTGGAATACCAAGGTAAAAGACCGAATTTATTGTTTGAATTCTTTTCCTATTATGTTATTTTGAGAAAACTAATATAACCTCAATGGGAAATTCATATAAAAGGAATTTGAATGTAATAAAGGCATGTGGTTTGGCTTGTGGATATTTGTTGTAGTTGTTTGTAATGTTTCTACATGGTATTGTTTAACTTAACTCCTTGCCCACCGGTTGGATAAAGGGGAGTCACAAACCGGTTTCCTCGGGTTGGAAATTCAGGGCATGACACGTTTGAATACCTTACTACTCTGCTTGGCTTGATTCGTTTACAACTTACCATTTTTCGATTGCTCTTTAAACATTTTGCAATTCCTAATCACTGCCAGAAGAATTGTTTCCTTTGTTATTACTAATTTGAGCCATCAATTGAGAGAAACTTGCTCTAATACCAACAAACACAACGTGTCGATCAAATTAATTAATAAATAATTGCTTGATTAATAGAAACTTGTTTAAAACCAACAAATTTGATAAACAAATCAAAATTTTAAGGAAAATTCATATTTATTTGGTAACTAAGTGATGTATTGTTAAAACGGTTCTAGCAACCTATCTATAGCTTCAATACGGGTTACAACAGTAATTAAAAAGAACTAATAAATAATAAAAACTTTGAGTAACTATTAATTAATTAGAAAAAAGAAAAGTAAAATCTAACTGAATAATTAATTAATAAAAAATAAAAGAAAATTAATATAAATAATAATTAATTAAATTAATCTAGAAAGAGAAACTTTTTCGCTTGTGCTTTTTTGTAGTTGTCACGCTAGAACGGATGGCATGATCGCACGACTTTTCCCACCATCAGATCGCACACCTCCCCTAATTGTAGTCGTCATGCTCACTGTAGGGTCTGGTTGTATATATGCCTAGGCTGATCGTCCACTTACTGATAGGGTATTTTATTTTTGTACGCTTGATTATACATTTCAGGTGGTCCGTGGTCGTACTCATGTTCATAGTACAGCAGAATTTCTAGAGGACTGGATCAGAGCTGTAGTTTTTCTTTTTCTGAAAATGTTGGAGTATGTGGCTCATATAGGGTGTATGAGAGATACTAGTAGAAGGCCGGGCAAGCGAGTGGAGCGCTGCGAAGTGAGGGAAGTGGAGCGACCGAACAGAGCGGCGCGGAACGGAGCTTGGTCGGCCCAGCGGCGGCTTCTTTTCTGTTGGGCCGGAGGCCCAGGCGGTTTGGGGGGGTGCGGGGGTACGGACTAGGGTATCTATATATATTGTTGTAAACCCTAGTGATGTATTGTTGTTGAGAATAATAAAAACAGAAACGCCGTCTCTCTCCCGTGGACGTACCCGATTTTGGGGAACCATGTAAATCCTGTGTTCTTCTGCAATCGCGTGCGTGCGTGTGTGTCGATCCTATTTTTTCTACAATTGGTATCAGAGCCAGGTTGAATCGAACACGCAAACGAACGATGAGCTCTAGTTCGTCCATGACGAAATTCGATGTTGAGAGGTTCAATGGAACGGGAAACTTCGGATTATGGCAACAGAGGGTAAAAGATCTACTGGTGCAGCAAGGGTTGGTGAAGGCGTTGAAGAAGAAACCAGAAACGATGTCAGACGACGACTGGGAGACGCTCCAGATGAAGGCTGTGAGTACTATCCGTTTGTGTCTTGCTGATGAGGTGATGTATCACGTAATTGGTGATGAATCGCCTGCAGGAGTTTGGTCGAAACTGGAATCCAGGTATATGTCTAAATCGTTGACAAATAAATTATTCCTGAAGCAAAAGTTGTATGGGTTGAAGATGGCAGACGGCTCCGATCTGGTTTAGCATATCCATACGTTTAATCAAATTATTAGCGATCTGTTAAGAATCGATGTGAAATTCGATGAGGAAGACCAGGCGCTAATGTTGTTATGTTCTCTACCGGGTTCTATGGAAAACCTTGTTACAACTCTTCTCTGGGGGAAAGAAACTCTTGAACTGGAAGAAGTCACGTCAGCCTTGCTCTCGTACAATCAACGCAAGTTACAGACTGAGGATATTTCAGGTGAAGGACTTGTGGCGAAACGGGAGAGGAACATGGTCGAAGATTTCAGAAGGGAAAGCCAGGAGCTCGCTGGAAGTCAAGGTCAAGGGGAAGAACACCCGAACCAAAGGAACTAAAATGCTATAAGTGTCATGAAATAGGACACTTCAAGAGAGACTGCCCATACAGAAATAAACCATGGGAAAAGGGAACAGGCAAGAAGACGGGACCATCAAAGTCAGCAAACGTTGTTGAGGATTCTGATGATTGTGATGGTGATATGTTGTCTGTTGCAGCAAACACTGAACTTGTAGAAGATTCATGGATTCTGGACTCAGGGTGTTCCTTTCACATGACACCTCAAAAGGAGTGGTTCGACACGTACAGGTTGGTGAACTGTGGAACTGTGTTAATGGGCAATAATGCACCATGTAATGTTGTTGGCATAGGCACAGTGAAAATTAAAATGTCTAATGGTGTCGTAAGAACTCTCAGTCATATGAGACATGTTCCGGGTTTGAAAAAGAACCTAATATCACTAGGAACTCTGGATTCTACTGGTTGTGAGTATAGAACAGCAGGTGGAGTCATGAAGGTGATAAAAGGTGCGCTGGTAATTATGAAAGGCTTAAAGACAAGGGGAAACATCTATCGGCTGGTAGGGAATACTGTTGTAGGTGGAGCAGCCACTACAACTGAGGAAACAGATGAGACTGCGTTATGGCATATGCGGCTGGGGCATATGGGAGAACGTGGGATGCTTGAGCTTCATAGAAGGAATCTTCTAAAAGGTATGAAATCATGTAAACTCGATTTCTGCAGGTTCTGTGTTATGGGTAAACAGTGCAAGGTGAGCTTTAGCCGTTCGGTGAGCAAAACAAAAGGGATTCTTGATTATGTGCATTCTGATGTTTGGGGGCCAGTGGGAGTAGCTTCCAAAGGAGGGTCAGTATATTTTGTCACTTTTATTGATGACTTCTCAAGAAAGGTTTGGGTATATTTTATGCGACACAAGTCTGAAGTTTTTGACAAATTCAAATTGTGGAAAGCAGAAGTGGAAAATCAAACAGGAAGAAAACTCAAATGCCTCAGATCAGATAATGGAAGGGAATACAAGAATGAGCTGTTTCAAAAGTTTTGTGAAAAACATGGTATACAACGGCATTGGACTGTTCGGAAGACACCGCAACGGAACGGGGTGGCCGAACGGATGAACAGAACCATAGCAGAGAGAGCACGGTGCATCAGATTAAATGCTGGGCTCCCAAAGAACTTTTGGGCGAAGTAGTAAGTACACAGGTGTTTATCATAAACAGGTCACCGAACACTTCCTTGGGTAATAAGGTAGCACAGGAGGTGTGGACAGATAAGGAGGTGGATTATTCAGGAATGAAGATTTTTGGTTGTCCTGCTTATGTCCATGTTCCAGGAGATGAGAGGTCAAAGCTTGATGCAAAGTCCAAACGCTGTATCTTTATTGGATATGAGAGGGGCGTGAAAGGGTATAAGCTTTGGGATCCAGAGAAAAAGAAGGCAGTCATTAGTCGGGATGTGGTTTTTGATGAGACTTCAATGGTTAAGGCGTATCATGGATTACGGAGACAGAGAGCCGGTAAATATGATGATAGACGGAATCGGGAACTACGAGTGTCGAGTGGAAAATCAAGACTTACATGAGTCACAACCCATTGAAAAGACTAATCAGCAGCAGCAGCAGCAACTGGAAAGCATAGCCACAGGGAGGTCCAGGCGTACTATTAAACCACCAGAAAGATACGGATTTGAAGATATGGTAGCATATGCCTTGTCTTTGACCGATGGAAATGAGAATCTGTCTACTTTTCAGGATGCTATAAATAGTCCTGACAGAGATAGATGGATGGAAGCTATGGTGGAAGAGATGGAATCCCTAAAGAAGAATGAGACTTGGGAGTTGACAGAACTACCCAAGGGAGAAAAACTGGTAGGATGCAAATGGGTATACAGGAAGAAAGAGGCTGTAGCTGGAAAAGAAGGGGAAAGATTCAAGGCCCGATTAGTGGCAAAGGGGTACACATAGCGGAAAGGTATTGATTATGATGAGGTATTTTCTCCAGTGGTAAGACATACTTCAATTAGAATTATTTTGGCACTCGTGGCTAGTTATAACCTCGAATTGGAGCAGCTGGATGTGAAAACTGCTTTCCTCCATGGCGATTTGGAGGAAGTCATATACATGGAGCAGCCAGAAGGGTTCAAGCAGCCAGATACTAAACACTTGGTTTGTAGATTGAAGAAATCATTATATGGTTTGAAGCAATCTCCAAGACAGTGGAACAAAAGGTTTGACTCATTTATGATCAAAATTGGCTTCACACCTTGTGAGCATGATTGTTGTGTGTATGTGAAGCGGCTTGATGATGATTCCTACATTTATCTACTACTCTATGTGGATGATATGCTTATTGCTGCAAAGAGAAAAGTGGAAATCAACAAAATAAAAGATTTGTTGAGCAAGGAGTTTGACATGAAGGATCTGGGTATTGCAAGGAAAATACTTGGAATGGAAATTTGCAAGGACAGAACAGCTGGTAAGTTGTGGTTGTCTTAAAAGGATTATGTGATAAAATTGTTGGAGCAGTTTGGCATGGTTAATGCTAAACAGGTCAGCACACCACTAGCAACACATTTCAGGTTGTCCAAGTTACAAAGTCCAGAGTCAGCTGAGGAAATTCAGGATATGGCAAATGTGCCATATGCTAGTGCAGTTGGTTGTTTCATGTATGCAATGGTATGTACCAGACCTGATCTAGCCCAAGCGATTAGCACAAGAAGCAAATACATGGCAAATCCAGGCAAGAGAACATTGGAGAGCGGTCAAGTGGATATTCAGGTACTTGAGAGGCACTTCAGATCATGGGATTGTGTTTGCAAAACAGCAGGCTCAGATTTCAGCTGTGGGTTTCGTAGATTCAGATTATGCTGGGAGTTTAGATGACAAGAGGTCTACGATAGGGTATGTATTTACCTGGTAGGTGGACCGGTTCTTTGGAGATCCATGACTCAAGCTATAGTGGCCTTATCTACTACCGAATCCGAGTACATGGCACCGACGGGAGGCCGGGAAGGAAGCACTGTGGCTAAGAGGTTTTGTAAAAGAACTAGGCTTGGATCAAGGTGGAGTACATATATTTTGTGACAGTCAGAGTGCCATTCATTTGGCCAAGCATCAGGTATATCATGCTAGAACCAAGCATATTGACGTGAGATATCACAGGATAAGGGAGTTTGTAGCTTTGGGTGATATCATACTGGAAAAAGTGCACACTTCTGAAAATGCAGCTGACATATTGACAAAGATTGTGACAGCAGATAAGTTCAAGCATTGCTTGGACTTACTTCACGTTTCAAGATGTTAGAAGGGAAACGTGCCCCCCCAAACCAGGTGATCTTCTGAATGGACGAGGTTATTCGCCAAGGTGGAGATTGTTGGAGTATGTGGCTCATATAGGGTGTACGAGAGATACTAGTAGAAGGCCGGGCAAGCGAGTGGAGCGCTGCGGAGTGAGGGAAGCGGAGCGACCGAACGGAGCGGCGCGGAACGGAGACCATACAAGAAATCAGGCCTTTAGTAAGACATAAAATGTGTTACTGTAGGATACCGTAACACTTTTTGGGGTGTTAGGTCTGCTTGGCTTATGAAAAGTCCCCTATCTTTCGGTAACACTTTTTGCTGTGTTACGATTTTATGTTACGGTAGACCATACAGTATGATATTTTTTGTATTACGAAAAGTATCCGAGATATCATAAGCTAACCAGACCTAAGACACCAAAAAGGCTTACGGTAGATGACACAGAAATATAACAAGCCTTTTCAAATGCTTACAATTGTTGGTTACAATTTATAAATACTTTTACAGTTCAAAAACTACCAATATTCAACAAAACAAACCATCAAAAATAACAAACCATCAAGAATATTATTAATATATCTCTACATTGAAAAATAATATTCTAAAATGTTACAATCCAAAATAACTAATGTATTCAAAATATTTTACAAACCACAATATAAAATACAAAAATGTCTCAAAACAAAATCCCGAATGCCATCTTCATTCCATGCCATAAAAAATTATCACAACTCTAGTACTCTGCAAGAAAACACCAACAATAGATCTATTAGTATTATTACATATCTATATTATTAATTTGGTTTACAAATTGATTGATCAATTACCTTACAAATAAACAAAGAAACACCAGTTCTTTTCTTTCTTTCACATTTTCCTTTCCTTGGTTACAAAATTTCCAAGAGAATACCTACATAACGTGGAAAAGTATATATCAAAAGGTTTATTTTACACAAACTATAAAGAAGTAATCGAGAAAATAAATAAATGTATACTTGAGGATTAACTGAGACTTAGCACAATAAGGACCTCCAACAATACATACATTAATATCAAATGCCTTGGTGAGTAAACTCATAGACACCATTAAAAAGAGTAAGCAAGATGGCTCACTTGATAACTTGGCGGCCGAAAACTGTTGGAGCATTGCTATTGACAATTTTATTGAAGAAATCCATAATACTTCTCATTCTTTGGACTTCATGTAACTCTTCTTCCTACCAAAAGAGAAATCAAGAATTAAACATCAAGAAGTAGACCTGCATGCCTAAATAATTAAATCTCACTAAGAATATAATCAAACAAGAAGGATCTAAAAAGAAAAAAAATATACTGTATTCAATGACAAGATGATTAGTAATAGAAATCAGTTACAATACACATGATATATTTACTATGGCTTGCATGATGAGCACATTGACAATCAACCACACTAGCCACAAATGATCTTGCAAGCCAAAAAGCTTTCAAGAAACTCAAAACAAAGTGTTGAATGATCACTGGCATTGAATGACTTGATAACATTTTCAAAGAGAAAATAAAAAAATAAAAGAAGAACTAGAAAAGATATATATTATGAATGTTTTATCAGCTCACTAAGTGTAGTAAGTGTAGCTATGGTAGAAACCCAACCATGAACTACATGTTCTTTGTCTTCATCATCAGCATCATGTCTTCTATTTCTGATGTCAGCATCTCTTCAACCATTGAATATCTGAAAAGGCAAGAAAGAAATAACAAAATTTAGGCGGTCATATTCAAAGTGTTAGGCAATTTCAACCACTAAATTGCACTAAATTGGCTATAAAAGTAAGGAGATAGGAAAGGTCTCTTACTCCCAATGCTCGAAGACCCTTTACACCTTCTTATATAGCCATTTAAATATTGTTATTCTGACTTAAATATTTTTCCCAATTGACTAATTAAAAAATAAAACAAACACTAACTTTCAAAGATCTAGGATAGTTTGGATGAAAATCTCACCTCACTAATACCCATAGTAGGCATTTTCACCAAACTAAGCTAACTAAAAGGTGGTGACCCATTTGTTGTCACCACAAACGAACCACACAACAAACAAGCACAAGATCAAACAATTTCAATGTTAACAGTACCGAAAAAGATAAAGAAATACAAAATCAGAGCATGTGAACCAACAGAAAGCCGTTGGGGAATTCTATCGAACACCTTGCAAGCGCAGAATAAAGAAGCGGACCCACACGCCCCAAACCACACCAATCCGAGCCAACCTGCACACAACAGAAACCACCTGCTAGCAGATAGACCAGAGCCGACGTCGGCCGATCCGTCCAGGGGAGCCACCGCGCGCAGAGCCGAATGGTGTCGAGGGTCACGCGATCCGAGCGTGGAGGGGCTGATCCGGCCAACCGAGGTCACCAAAGACAGGAGGAGATGCCGCCAGGGCTTTCGAGCAGCCATGTGACGCCGCACGAAGCCGCAGAGGCCGCCAGACGGAGCGCCGCCGGAGATCGCACCAGGGAGAGCAAGAGTGTAGGAGAGAGCGTTTTTGGTTTGGTTTTGGTTTAGCTAGGGTTCAGAGGGCGAGAGAGTTTTTTCTTTTTTGGTCAGAAGTAAAGAGAGGGATTTAAGTTTTGTGTGGCGGTAACACTTAATTTCACCAAAAATATTTTGCATACACGAAATATTCGGCGCGCCATCTAACCCAAGTTGCCGCCCCACGAATAGTTTCTAATCCTTATCTATTGTAATACTTTTTTAATAATGTTATCCTTTGATGTTACGGTAGACCTGATTTCTTGTAGTGCAGCGGCGGCTTCTTTTCTGTTGGGCCGGAGGCCCAGGCGGTTTGGGGGGGTGTGGGGGTACTGACTAGGGTATTTATATATATTGTTGTAAACCCTAGTGATGTATTGTTGTTGAGAATAATAAAAACAGAAACGCCGTCTCTCTCCCGTGGACGTACCCGATTTTGGGGAACCACGTAAATCTTGTGTTCTTCTGCAATCACGTGCGTGCGTGTGTGTCGATCCTATTTTTCTACAGAAAAAATAATAAATCTACTTTCCTCATTGAACCACGCAGAAGGCTAATTACGCAATATGTTCTGTTTTCATGCTTCTCGATTCACTTGTTCAAATTTGTGTACTTATGTTTGTCTTCATTTCCGACATTGGCTGGAAGTGATATGCAGCTATGCAAGGGATGTTTGATGTATATGAAACCCATCATGTGATTGTTGAAAAATAATAAGAAATGAAAGAAGGGAGCCAGCTTGACTTTTAATGAATGGCGCATATAGATTGCCTAACAAGTGGCTTGAATTTGGGAGGGGACTGGGGAGACACAGGCTGCTTTCAGCCTTTCATTAAAATTTTCTAACCTGTCATTGCCAATGAACGTTTTAATGACAGACTGATATATATATGTACACGCATGTAGAGAAACATAACCCAAAGGAAAGGGATGGAGATTATGGTAGAAATTCAAAAAAAAAAAAAAACGGAATTTCTTCTCTCCCTGTCTTTCCATCTTCCGTATATCTACCAACAAAGCAAGGCTAGCGTAATCAATTTGAAAGCCTAGAGCCCACAAGACGAGACAACACTAATGAAAGGAAGAGCTCGTGTCCAGACACGTATGACGTATATCTATAATTTTGCATTGCATTTCCTTTGGTTGTTTGTTTTTTTTTTTTTAAATTCCAACAATGGTTGGAGTAGGAGGCGCCTCACCTATCAGGGTAGTATTCGTTTGGCACGTGAAATGACTACCACGTGTCGTTGGGGACTCTTGTCCCCTCCACAGCAAAGCTATAACAGCAATCTCTTTCATTTGTATTGTTGCACATGAGCATCCGACTCTTTCCTATATTTTTCAGTGTAGATGGTGGGTGATGAGCCGTAACACTTTTTGAGTCTTATAAAAAGTAAATCCACACTGACAGACATATACCAAAAACAAAGACAAAAATAAAACAGGGCAAATAAAGAAAAAGAAAAAGTGTAAAGTAATCAGTTCGGTCACACTGACAGCCCCGGCCCATATATGTGATGTTGATAGAGATACGTACATGGGAGTAAATTCAGTGTGTATACACGCTCACAAGGTTGGATCAAACCTTAATTTATAGGCGAGCTCTTGTCTGCGTAATTTTACACATCTTTGCAGGAGATATTCCCAAGATGAATGCAAATATCTCTACTTAAATTGTTCTTTAATTTGTCCGAAAATCATTTACTACATTCACAATTTTTCCTAGAAAGTGGTGCTCTACTATATATCATTGTCAGGCACCTCTTCAATCTTCAACACACTCCAAAGTCTCCAGTACTTTCCCCACACGCTCTCTCTAACACTTTCTCAAGCGTCTCTCTCTCTCTCTCTCTCTCTGAAGAATAGAAAATACTGCTAGTACTTGTGTTTAACTCTATGATGTCGACGCCAGGTAGTGAGGGAATGGGCAGCGGCTCATCAGATGCTGTAGGTGGAAAGACGACGCCGCATCGCAAGCAAAACTCTGCACTCGGAAAAAGGACTACCTGGTTCGCTGGGAATTGCGGATTCGGGTTGCCCAGGAGATCTGGAAAATTCTCGACGGTCGGATTTCTGAAGAATCTCGGAGACAAGATGGCGGCGGCGATGCGTTACGTATCTTGCCGGGGACGAAGACCCTCACCGAAGGTCTCCTCTAAGCCCTTTGCTGCCCCCTCCGATTCTCACAGAACCGAAGCCATTGAGGACTGTATAGACTTCATAAACTCCTCTTCCGTAAAGAGGTCGAGCTCAGTTTCTGCAAATTCTAGCTAGATAGCTAACTGGTTACCCTTCTTGGAGATGGCTTTGAATTTCATATTTGCTTCTTTTTTCTTTTTTCTTTTCTGTTTGGAGGGTGGGTGAGTGGGCAGTGAGAGAATAGCATGCAGCTTAGGAAACTCCAGCTTTCTTCTTTCAGTTTGAGTTGCATTCTGCAGAAGAAAATTGATGGTGTGTATATTTGTTTGAATTTTGTAATGGTGTTAGCTAAAGAACATCCAGGTTCTAGCACCAATAAGAAAAATGTACGGAAAGTGCAATCACAGAGCTAACTAGGACTGTAGATTATATCGCATCTATAACATATATTTTTGGTACACTAGGCATTTTTTTCAGAACAATCACATACAATATATAATTTGGTGGAAAGTAAGCTTGCGGGTCAATTGGACCAGCTGCGCGCTCATACGAGGAACACAAGTGGCCAACATGTTGTAATGCGTGGAAAAGAACCACAACACTTGCTCGCTGTGAGGTCGCATATTTTCTTTTGGACTTAATTATTTTAGAATAAATATTTGTGCAACCGGCTCACAGCATCTTCACGTAACTATGAGAAATTGGACGGTTATGATTTTTTCTTTTTTTCCTCTCTCCTCTGCGATGAATTGATAGGGTGCCACATCGTCACGATTACCCAAAAATTACCTAATTCCGATTGTACCTAGAATTACTCATTATCATTAATTGAAATATTTTTTGTTTAAATATTTATTAGATTGCATTATTCTGCTTTCTTGTGTGGCTGAGCATCATAACATCTCATTGCTTATCAAAGTCTATTACTGGGTATGTGTGAGACACATACAATAGATCCACTAATTAGACTAAGTATAAAATTAGTTCACAATCGGTTAATAGAGTTTGGGATGCTCTATTCTGATAAGATTGTGGTGCGGACTATTTCCATAGTGGGAGTGATCTAATCTAGGATCATTGTAAAGAGTTTACGAATAGTAGTGCCAGTATGTAATCATACATATTGAACAGGACCATGATAGAATAAGTTCTTCAACTAATATCCGTTGCATTGTATGAAGAACTTTATATTTTATCGCTAGATGGCCGATTTATGGATTAATCTTAATCCAGACCGTTTGATTAACTCATGTCTATAATTTATGTCTTTTGACTTATTAATGAGTGAGAGGCTTAATGCTTCAAATACCTCGATAACTTGGAGATATAATATTATAGATAGTGGGAGCGTCAAGTCAGGTGCATGGAATCCACTGCTTCATTATACGAAGAGTAATGATATTCCCATGTTGTTTAATTCGGGATTCTTGGGTGAATCAAGCGCTTGTAATTATATTAGATATAATTTATTATAAATCCTAATTCATGATTGGATCATGAATAGGTCGCCCATTAGAGAATTAATGGTAACACATGGATAAAGATATAATTAGAGAGGTTGAACGGAATCTATTGATACCTGTCTCTAATTATGAATATCATAGTGGAGGATCATATCACATGGAAATCAGTTATATCGATGGACAAATAATTTATTATGGATTCTTGTAATCATATCTGCTTGATCTAGCAAGAGGGACCAAATGGACCCACTTAATCGAAGCTCCAATAAATAATATTTAATTAATTAATCTCATTAATCAATTAAATCATTATTTATTAGTTTTAGTCCGAGCCACGATCAAGGACTAAAAGCGCACTCTAAGATCAAGCGAGATATGATTACAAGAATCCATAATAAATTATTTGTCCATCGATATAACCGATTTCCATGTGATATGATCCTCCACTATGATATTCATAATTAGAGACGGGTATCAATAGATTCCGTTCAACCTCTCTAATTATATCTTTATCCATGTGTTACCATTAATTCTCTAATGGGCGACCTATTCATGATCCAATCATGAATTAGGATTTATAATAAATTATATCTAATATAATTACAAGCGCTTGATTCACCCAAGAATCCCGAATTAAACAACATGGGAATATCATTACTCTTCGTATAATGAAGCATGGATTCCATGCACCCGACTTGACGCTCCCACTATCTATAATATTATATCTCCAAGTTATCGAGGTATTTGAAGCATTAAGCCTCTCACTCATTAATAAGTCAAAAGACATAAATTATAGACATGAGTTAATCAAACGGCCTGGATTAAGATTAATCCATAAATCGGTTATCTAGCGATAAAATATAAAGTTCTTCATACAATGCAACGGATATTAGTGAAGAACTTATTCTATCATGGTCCTGTTCAATATGTATGATTACATACCTGGCACTACTATTCGTAAACTCTTTACAATGATCCTAGATTAGATCACTCCCACTATGGAAATAGTCGCACCACAATCTTATCGGAATAGAGCATCCCAAACTCTATTAACCGATTGTGAACTAATTTTATACTTAGTCTAATTAGTGGATCTATTGTATGTGTCTCACACATACCCAGGAATAGACTTTGATAAGCAATGAGATGTTATGATGCTCACCACACAAGAAAGCGAATAATGCAATCTAATAAATATTTAAACAAAAAATATTTCAATTAATTAGAAATAGTCTTTACATTATTAGGATTACACATTGCTTTATATAGCACTATCCCAACAATCTCCCACTTGCATTAAAGCAACTGTGTCATATCCCGAATTCCCAACCTCTCAAGGTGTCCATCAAAAACTCTAGAAGGAAGAGTCTTTGTAAAAGGATCAACTGGGTTGTCCTCCGATGCTATCTTGCATACTGACACGTCACCGCGCTCCACAATGTCTCTGATGAGGTGAAACTTCCGTTCAATGTGTTTTCCCCTTTGATGGCTTCTTGGTTCCTTACTATTTGCAACCGCACCACTATTGTCACAATAAATGGTCATGGGTTGCTCAAGGTCAGGATAACCTCTAAATCCCTTAAGAAGTTACGGAGCCATACTGACCTCTTTGACGACTTCCGAAGCCGCCACATATTCGGCTTCCATAGTAGAGTCGAAACACAAGATTGTTTCACACTCCTCCAAACTATAGCTCCACCATTCAAAGTGAACACAGAGCCAGAGGTTGATTTCCTCGAATCTGGATCTGATTGAAAATCAGAATCAGTGTATCCCACAGTGTCAAATCGACCCTGAATACACGAGCATGTAATTCCTAGTTCTCCGAAGATACTTAAGAATATGCTTAACCGATTCCCAATGTTTGATTCCCGGATTCGATTGATATCTACTAACAATTCCCACCGCATAACAAATATCCGGTCTCGTACATAACATAGCATACATTAGACTACCAATCTTGAAGCATAGGGTATCTTTCGCATCTTATCGATCTCTGCTTGTGTCTTAGGAGACATTTCCTTAGACAACGTAATTCCATTTCTCATGGGTTGTTGACCCTTTCTGGAATTTTGCATACAATACTTCTCAAGTATTTTATCTATGTACGAGGCTTGGGATAATGCTAACATCTTGTTCTTCCTATCACGGTAAATACGGATTCCAAGAACATAGCTTGCTTCTCCCAAGTCTTTCATCCTGGAATTGTTTAGTCAACCACTGTTTGACCGATTCCAATGATACTATATCATTCCCAATGATAAGAATATCATCAACATAAAGAATAAGAAAGACCACATTTCCATCCTTTATCTTGCTATAGACGCATGACTCGTCTATGCTCTGCTTGAAATCAAATGATTTGACCACCTCGTCAAATCTAATGTTCCAAGACCTAGAGGCTTGTTTGAGTCCATAAATGGATCTCTGCAACTTGCATACTTTATGTTGTTGCCCTTTAGCAATGAATCCTTCAGGCTGTATCATATAGATACTCTCCTCCAAACGACCATTCAAGAATGCCGTTTTCACGTCCATTTGCCAAATCTCATAATCGAGATGTGCGGCTATAGACAGGAGGATGCGAATGGATTTGAGCATGGCAACCGGAGAGAAGGTTTCCTCATAATCGATACCTTCTTTTTGGGTGTAGCCCTTGGCTACTAGCCTAGCTTTAAAAGTCTCTACTTTTCCATCCGCGCCTCTTTTCCTTTTATAAATCCATTTGCATCCAATTGGTTTCACCCCTTTGGGCAAATCCACAAGTTCCCAAACTTGGTTTGAATACATTGAATTCATTTCAAGCATCCATTGCTTGTTGCCATGCTTTGGAATCTACATCATTCGGTGCATCACTCAGGGTCAAGGGATCATCTTTATGATCATTAGAGATAGCTACCAGAGCATCTCCAACTCCCATGTAACGGTCCGGTTGTCTAACAACCCTCCCACTACTGACGCAAAGTAACTGGATGTTGTTCCAATGTTGTGGTCTCATTTCTTATGATTGGTTGATCAATAATGATATCATCATGTTGATCCTGAGTTGGGCCACTGATCTCATCAACTGGTATCTCATCCAACTCTATTCGATGATCCGATTTGTGATTTTTAATATGGTCATCTTCAAGATATTTAGCATTTGTCGATACAAATACTTTATTATCTTTCTGACTATAAAATAAACCACCTTTCGTTTCTTTTGGATATCCTACAAAAATGCACAACTCAGTGCGTGCATCCAACTTATCCACCTTAGCCCTTTTGACATGAGCCCTACACCCCCAAATTCGGATATGCCTTAAACTTGGTTTACGACCTGTCCATAATTCGAATGGTGTCTTAGGTATGGATTTAGAAGGTACCCTGTTTATCAAATAAACAGACGTTTGTAGTGCATACCCCCAAAACGATTTGGGCAATGATGAACTATTTAACATTGATCTCATCATGTCAAGCATTGTCCTATTCCTCCTCTCTGCAACACCGTTTTGTTGTGGTGTGCCAGGTGCAGAGAGTTGAGACAATATCCCATTATTAGTTAGATATGACCTAAACTCATTATCCAGGTACTCTCCACCTCGATCTGATCGAAGCATCTTGATAGATTTACCTAATTGCTTTTCCGTCTCAGTCCGAAATTCTTTGAACTTTTCAAAAGTCTCTGACTTACGGTGTATTAGGTAAACATATCCATATCTAGAGAAATCGTCAATAAAAGTGACGAAATACTCATAACCTCCTCTTTCTTGTACATTAAATGGTCCACAAACATCTGTATGTACTAGCTCTAGGAGATCATTAACACGATGTCCTTTCGAAGGAAAAGACCTCTTGGTCATTTTACCCTCCAAACATGATTCACATGTGGGTAAAGGAGTAACCTCTAAACCATTCAGAAGTCCATCCTTTACTAACCTTTGAATCCTAGTTTGGTTAATATGTCCAAGTCTCACGTGCCATAGATATGTTTCATTTGTATCTAACTTAACTCGTTTTGGAATGGGTTCATCATCAATTATTTCAGTGTTTAACAATGTATGAATGCTAGGATTAATTTTGTAAAGATTGTTTTCCTTTATACCAGAACATATCAAAATATTATTCTTATAAACTGAAACATTTTCAGCAAAACGAATAGAATAACCATGTTCAACCAAAGAAGAAAGCTGAAATCAAATTCCTGTTCAACTCAGGTACATAAAAACAATCCTTTAACAAAATAAATTTATTTCTAAAATATAACTTTAGCACTCCCACTGCCATTGCTGAAACTGAATCCCAGTGCCAACTCTAAAAATGAATTCCCCTTCCTTAAGCTGCCTTTGGACCTGAAGTCCCTGCAAAGAAGTACAAACATTATTAGTGGCACCAGAATCTATAATCCAAAGATTATTTGATTTTTCCACTAAACCAGTTTCAAGGACAAGTACAATACCTTCCTTTGGCTTCACTGTTTGGAGGTACTCTTTACAGTTCCTCTTCCAGTGCCCTTCTTTGCCGCAATGGAAACACTTTCCAGCTTTAGGAGTCTTCTTTTTCTTGTTCACCTTCCTCTTGGCTTTTAAAGATGCCTTTTTCTTGTCACTTAGCTTCTTCTTCTTCTTAAGAGAAGAACCAGCAACAACCATGTTCACCTCACCTTTCTTAGACTTAATCATTCCCTCATAGGTTTGTAATTCAGTCATAAGAGTGGTGAGGTTTAGATCCATTTTATTCAAGACATAATTAGTCTTAAAAGAAATGAAGCTATCGGGGAGAGTCTCTAGTATCATACCAACTTGAGTCTGTTGATCTATACTAGCTCCATGGATCTCGGCCTCATTAAAATGAGCCATGATCTCTAAGAGATGATCCCTAATAGGAGTTCCCACTTTCATGCGACTATTCATAATAGCTCTCACGGCCTCAAACCGCGCACGAATTGAGATCTCCCCAAACATAGCATGTAAAGAATCCATGATATCCTTGGCGGTTCGCATCCCTTGATGTTGTTGTTGCAACACATTGGACATGGATGCCAACATGTAACAACGAGTCATATCATCGGACGCAATCCACTTATCATAGGCATCCTTTGCGGTTTTGAAGCATTAGCCGGAGGTTCAGGTGGACAAGGCTCGATAGCACAAACTTGTGCTTTTCAACGATTAACACAATATTCGATTACGCTTCCAATCATTGAAATTTTCACCGGTCAATTTATTTTGGCTCAATAAAACGGCTAGTGGGTTAAAAGACATTTTCGAAAATATAAAATATAAAATGTTTTAGAATGGCATACATCATAACTAAATTTAGTAAAATGCATATACATTAATGAATGCATGAATGCACAAGTATTAATAAAACCCTAAATCAATACTCTTACTACGAATAACAAAATATCCAGAATCAATAAACCTCCTTTGGGAGAATAAACTTTTTCTTTACTTTGTCGGGACCCTCCCAATTGATTTGGCTTTCCTAAATATCGCATATTCAACCAATTCAATTTTCGTTTATATTTGGTCCACATCCCTTGCAACGGCGCCTCTTTGGAAGATTAATGCAAGAGATCGTGTTGAGTGTATAACCATTATTTCGTGTCTTATTACCTAAACCTTTTGAATTGCCTAGCTTTGGCGAGGTGTCAATCAACTGGTTTAAATAATAAGTAAACTATCCTTTTAGGAAAATAACTTGAGCCTAGTCCATAAAATCTCTTCGGAGATACATTAAGACATATACCTTAGTTATTTAATAATGGAGACCATGGGTCTTATTCCCAATAAAACCCTCTCACACTCAATATTTTACAAATTGGGTTTTAATATATATATATATATATATTTTATTTAACTCTTAAATAAAATATGATGCATGAAAAATAATATGTAGACGGCACTCCTAATTATATATGTAATGTGTTTATGTGATGTGCAATTTATAAAACAAACATTAAATAAACTACGGCCGTAATACCAAGGGATCCATCCTATGAAGAAAAATAAAGCAAAAAACAAGACACTCTTGCAGGCTCTTTATCTTCATCTTTCTGGTTGATCTTCATTGTCTTCATCTTGCAAGCGGCACTGAATAATTTTAATAGATAACAATTATTCATTAAAATTATCTCTTACTTAAAATTAAAATAATTTAATTATGGATAACAATTATCCAATTATAAAATTATTTTTCATTTAAGACTAATATAGATAATTATAGAAAGATCCAATCTTCCAAAATTAACTATGTCAATATTTTTATTTCCAAAAATTATTCTATCAATATAGAATAAAATTTAATAGATAACAATTATCCATTAAAATTTTCTCTCACTTAAATATTTAAATAATTCAATTATGAATAACGAGTTATCCAATTATAGAATTATTTTTTATTTAAAATTGATATAACTAATTATAGAAAGATCTAATCTTTCAAAATTAATTATGTCAACTTTCTATAATTTCTAAATATTATTCCATCAATATAGAATAAACTTTAGAGTATTAAAAATCAAGAAAGTAAATAAATCTGCGAGAAAACCCTGCCGCCGCATGGGACTCCTCCACCACCGGACTGCTTGTGAGAGACTAGGTGGAAGGTTGCGTCTACTTCGGCTCGGCGACTCGTCATCCACTTTTATTCCAGGCTCATGAATATTACATAAAATATTTCTATGCCAATTATGGCTTACAAGATGCTAAAAAATAAAATAAAGAAACTAGCAGGGAAACACGGTGATAATAGACCGCCCCTCTAGCAAATTACATCTCATGTAAATACAACCAAAACTAAGATCCCAAGGCCGGCAAACCATCACAATTAATATATATTAAATCTTTCATCACATGAACAAAATATATAAATCCATACACCACCTGTAACATACATCTCATGTATAAACATATGAACCCTAGAGTGCCGCTACTTCTATTCATACATCCAGGGCCAAATTAAACAAATTGATTAACATGTTTAAAGCTCTAATACCAATTGTTGGAATACTGGAATGGGGTTAATGATTAACCGCAGCGGAAACGAATTTTAAAAATTTTATTCCAGCAAACAAACAGCAGGATCTAAACATGAATCAATTCGTTTAATTTTGCAAAGAGAGAAAAGAAGAAACCAACCTGAAGAACGGTAAAGCTAGAACCCTCTTCTTTTCCCTCCAAGAACGAACTCACGATCTGCCTTTGATCGTTCTCGCAGTCTCCTGGATTCAACCACCAAATAGCCTTCTTTGCTATTCACCTTCTCAAGGAGTACAGGGCTGTGGCACCCTTGGATCAAAGAACAGGAACACCACCTCTGCTAGGGTTGGCCAGTGAATATTCAAATATCATTCCTTCCTAGCATGGCTCATGCACACACAAAGGGGTGAGAGACTTTAATGATATAGACAAAGCAGAGAAAGTTCTCAACATCATGCACTTAATGATTTGCCTACGGAAAAAATGTTATATTATATATGTTAATTTTCATACCTTTACGAATTGTGCTTTAGTTATGAAATATGCTAACCTTAATCTTTTCCGAATTTTTTAAAGCAAGCTTATTTGATCGCGCATGAGGATATTAATTTTGTTAACACAATAATATGTACCTCTCTTTTAAGAAAAAAAGGAAAATCACAAAAGAGGGGAGAGAAGCATGGTATTTCTAAAATGAGGTGTAACTCCTAGCAGTGAGAATAATCTAGTTTTATTAAAAAAAATAAACGAAATGAACGTGTATTGGCTCAAATAACTATCCTCATTACTTTTGCATGACTTTCTCTCCTCTGCCTTTAACTATTCAACATATTCATGAACTCTCCGCCAACTTCCTCTCCAAATGTCAAAAGGCTATAATGACATCTTCTTCCGTCGCGGTTCCTCCTTGCTTGGCTCACCCAAAAAAAAAAAATTAGTTCCCATAGGGGACGCCTATGTGTAATATAAGGTGTTATACAAGGTTTCAATGTTAAGAAAGATATTTGAAGATCATGTAGGAAAATAAAATTTCAATCTCACAAGATCACACACAAGAGAGAGGGGAGCCTTTTTCAAAAATCTGATTCATTTTATACAAAATCTCCTTATATTGGACCAAACTTTATACCAGATTAATTCGTATATGGGACCAATAAACAATCATATGGTTATGGACCTTCAAGATATCTAGGCCATCAACATATCTGGATTTTTATTCAGATAATAAGTTTTAATTTGTCTTTTCAACGCATCCCCTCAAATTAAATTTTTTTATTCCAAGCATATATCATAACTTGTTAAAAGAAACATTTGGTAACACTTTTGTAAAGATATCAACAACTTGTTCCTTCGTATTGTAATATTCCAACTCGATCGTCTTCTCTTTTACATGATTTCTCAGAAAATGAAATCCAAGTTTCAATATGCATGCTCCTCCCATGTTATACCGGATTTTTTCGACAATTCGATTGCAGATTCTTTGTTGACATAAATCACAGTAGAACTTTCTTAGGGATGATTTAAGGATTATTCTAGCAAATTCCTTAACCAAATTGCTTCTTATGTAGTTGAAGTAATTGCAACATACTCTGCTTCACATGAAGAGACTGCAACACAATCAACTGTTTCTTTGATGTCCATGAGAACACTATAGATCCGAGAAAAAAAATATGTTTGGATGTACTCTTCCTTACATATCTTGATCTCCTTCCCAATCACGAGTATCCCACTAGATTTGTCATTTCACCATATTTATAAAATAATTCAAAATCAAGTGTACCTTTAATGTATTGCAGGATTCTACGCGTAATTTGCTAATGTGATTCTCTTGATGTTCCCATGTACTGACTCACAAGACCCACTCTATATAATATATCTGGTATTCTTATTATCAGGTATCTTAAACTTCCTACAAGACTCTTGTATAAAGTTATGAATTTTCCAGTTCCTTCCTTAGATAACTTCAATCCTGTTACAACAAGGGTAATTATTTCTTTGCATCCTTCATCTTGAACTTTTCTAAAATGTCTTGCATACATTTCTTTTGGGAAATAAAAATCTCATCCCTTTCTTGACTTCAATTCCAAGAAAATAAGACATTTGTCCATTGTCTATCATCTCAACCTCTTTGAACATGAAATGTTTGAATTTTTCAAACATTTTTCTCAATGCTTCCTGTAAATAATAAATTATCAACATTAAGACAAAGCATCAAACGGTCACCTTTGTCAGTCTTCATATATATGGAATGCTCATATGGACATTTAATAAATCCATTTTGTTGTAAATATTATCCATATAAAGCCTTTTTTAATCTCAACACTTTATTTTCATTTCCCTATTCAACGAAGCCCTCAGGAAGCTCTACATTCTTCTTCAAGTACTCAATTGAGGAAAGTTGATTTAACATCAAGTTGGTAAAGCTTCCAATTATGATAAGCTACAAGAGAGATCACCATCCTTACTGTATCAAGCCATGCGACAGGTGCAAAGACCTCTTCATAATCAACACCAAATTTTTGTTTGTAGCCTTTAACTACAAGCCTTGCCTCGTATTGTTTAATTCTTGTATCGACATTTCTTTGAATTCTGTAAACCCATTTTACACCTATTGCTTTATTCTCTGGTGGAAGTGTAGATAATTCCGAAGTATCATTCTTTTCAATGAAATGGGTTTCTTCCTCCATTGCTATTCTCCAACAATCTTCTTGACTATCATCTTCAAACTTTAAAGGCTCATGATCAGTATATAAACAAAATAGATTTGCCTCTTCTCTTTCAGTTTATTCATAAATTTCATCAAAATTCCTCATCCTGACTAGAGTTAGATTGAATCTTTCAGACCTATCACTGGAACCTAATGTGTTAGATGCTCCACCAGTCTAAGTTGCTTCAGTTGTAGGAGATGTTATTGCAATTGTGGGTACAACAACTTGTGGTTGCTTTTCTACCTCGATTAGAGTTACATAATCTTTTCCATTATCTCTTGTATTAAGATTCCAAGCATCTTCATCTGAAAATATTACATCTCTATTATATATCACGCTTTCGTGAGTAGATTATAGAGCTTGTATGCTTTTGCGTCGTCACCGTATCCAATGAAGATACACTTCTCACTTTTGTCATTTACCTTTCTCTTTCTTGCTTTAGGGACTTGAGCATAAACGACATATCCAAATATACGTAAATGTGACACATGTAGTTTGACTCCACTCCATGATTTTTGGGGTGTCATTTGATGAATACTCCTTGTGGGGCTTTGGTTCAAAAGATACACAATACATGTTACAGCCTCTCCTCAGAATTGCCCTGACAATTTGTTGAGGACCTTGATTACGATCCAACAACAATCTAGCGATGGATAACAGAATTTACCCAAACCCTAGCCCAAACGATTCAAGTATTAATTTGAAAAACCCAAATAAGAATAAACCTCCAATATGAGAGTTTATAATTGATAAAAGTCTAATTTGATGATTTATTATGTCCAAATATAAGATATATTTATAGGCAAATTAGTAACTAGGAATTAAAAACGTAATACAATTAATAAACTAAAGTAGAATATCAAAATATCCTAATATGAATTAAATAAAGGAAAGTAATAAAAAGGAAAGACTTTTAATATGATAAGAAAAGTAAATATAAGAAAAGTCCCGAGTGTCACACATAGAGAATTTTGTAGCCTCTTATGTTTTGTATAACTCCTAATGGGAGCTAACTTAGTTAGCACCATCATGTAATTTGTATCATAATATATATCTTTCGGTGGCAGAGACGAAAAAATGTTAACATCTATATGTAGAGCAAGGCTCTATAAGATAGTTTTAATTCTGTAAACCTTTCATTCAATCAATGCAAAGAGAATGTATTTCTTACATTGCTTCCGCGTGTGTGTTTGCCATTATTTGTGTGATTGTTTAACAGGTTCTAGGATCATAGGCGAACGATCCGAACGGTGGACATCTGAACTTAGCAATCCGAGTTAAAAGAAAAGTTAGGTGCTGCGCGGGCTGAATTCTCACCGTGACTAATGGTATCAGAGCCAGTTTCGACCAGGAAGCGTCAAGCTTGTTCAAGTAGAGAAACTATCCAGTTTAAGGCGACACAATGTCAAATGGAGGAGCATCGAAAGGGATAAAGAGCGCACTGTGAAGGAGTAGAAGAGAGACAAGTCCGTATTGAGAGAATCATACCCGTTGGAAGGTCTACCAACCAAGTTGGAGTTGGCGCTGACCAATCAGATGGAGACGATTGAGCAGCATAGCGAAAGCATTGAGAGCATCGAGTCAGACGATTGCGAGCTTTTTGTAGTTTATTTATTTTATCTATTTCCTTTTCTTTTTCTTTTTCTATTATTGTAGTTTGTATTTTTCTTTTTCTTGCTCATGTGAGATTCCTCACTTGTAGAGACTAAGCTTACGAGACCTTGCTTTACAACCTCATTAGCTAATTAAAGAGTATGTAGGAGTGTCCTTGATTTTACATAGGTATAATTCTCCTAGATCCCATGAGCATGTTGTGGTAATTATTTTTCTTCTTTCTATTTATATGACTTACCTATCTAGCCTCAGTCTCATAACTGGGTCATTTTTTTTTCTATTTCCATAACATTGTTTTCTTTTTAGTACACTCTTTGTAATAAAAAAAATTATTAGCTTGTGTTTGATTTTTTTTTGCTTTTGATGTCTTTGTTCTTTTATTTTATTTTATTATTTATTATATGAGTTTTCGAATGGTTTGTGTGGTGTCTGTTTCTTTTCACTTGTTTACTTGTTTGTCGTTGTTTACGTGTTGTTAGGGGTGTGCATCTACCCGCCCAACCCGCTTTACCCGCCTGACCCAACCCGAACCTACCCACTACCCGTAAATAAAAATTATATAAATGAGTGGGTCGGTTGAAAATTTTAATTTTTGGTGGGTTGGGTCAGTTAGTGAGTGAAAATGCTCAAATCCGTTATTAACCCGACCCGCCGCACCCCATTATAAAATTAAAGTAAACTTTATTATCTATCTATTAGACATTAGTTCATTATTGTCTCTCCAATTGCGAGAGGTGAGAGCTATGTGGCCCAATGCCTATAATTGTGAGGTTATGATGCTGTGATCCATAAATCTGACATATTTCATCATATGTAATTATAAATACTTAGTGAATAAAATAATATACTTTTGATTATAATTATTTTAGAGTTTATACGTTTAATTTTTTCAGTATATGTCGTATAATTATATACCAATAAATGGCGGTTGACACCCGCTCTATCCGCCATACCCGCCGGTTAGTACCCGCCAAAAAATTAATAAATCCGCCGATTATTGAGGTTGATTGATCGATTGAAAGATGAACGAATTAGTTACTGTTAGCAATTCCGCAAGCGTATGGATCGTTACAAGTAATAAAGTGGACTCAAAGTCCGGATGTCGAACCCACAAGGAAAGTGATCAAGTAAAAAGCTCATTTTGTAAATCCATGATGTATTTAAAGTTGGTTTTGTATCATTAGCAATTTGAATGTTGTAATTTAAATAAACAAAGCAATGTAAATGTTCTTATGGGAGAAAATAGGGATTTGGATGTCAATCAATGTAATTAGTTAATCTCTTGTTCTTAAGGCATATTAATTCAAAATTTCCCTTTTTGTTTAAAACCCAACACCTTTGCATGTACTAGCCTCTTTCGAGTGATCTAGCCGTGTGTATACCCTAGCTTGGGGGACGGGCAACCCATTATGTGCTTAAGTTGTTTGAGTGTAGATTGGCATCACACCAACGTTAACTAGGTTACAAGCAAGATTACTGGCTTTCGCAAATTATAATCTTTACAAGTTAAATCTCTTAACTATCTGGTTATCAATGTCTTCTTTCGATCCATAATTGAATAACCTTAAACAAGAATTAAGATGGCCAAACCTAATTCTCACATGTAAATTCAAGAGACTTGATAAACACCAAAGGGAATTTAAATTAACATACCAAAAGGAAAGAAATCAAAGGCTTACATCAATATCCATCCTCCTCCCATGGAGGTTTAAGCTACCATAGTGATAAACAAAATAATTTTTCTTGCCATAGAAACCCAAAACGCTTCCTCTCTCCCTCTCTTCAGTGAACGATTTTCAGTCTCCATTAATTACAAATTTTCCCCAATATATTTCCTAATTCCCCGTATAACTGCTGGAAACCGTTAGGAACCATTCCCTCCATTAATTTGAAGTTGTTTCCCTCTCAAAATGGTTGATGGAAGGTCGTCAGATCCTTTAAAGATGAGTTACAGGCCGTCCAGGTGGCATCTGTGGAGGTTCATTGACCAGCAGGTTACGTTGTGCAGAAACTGCTCGCGGTCAATTCATTTGGTCAACTCAATTTCAAATGACCGTTTCAAATGACCAAGCTCTCGGGAGCTTCTGGTCAACTCAATTGGTCCCGTCATTTCTTTTTGGTCATTTCAAATTTGAAATGACCGCAGTGCAGATTGTCCCTTGCTCCTTCTCTTTCTTTGGACCTTGTACTTGACCTGTTTTCCATTCAAAGACAACAAAAACACCACAAAAGGATCTACTAATGCTATGTTAGGGGGTTAGTTCATTAATCATTCAAATTCATCAAAATGAAGTTAAAGATGTGATCTTTTATCATAAAATCCCCTTCATTTGACACTAAAATGTGTTAGAAAAATCCCCCTAACAACAACTCCACACTTAGAACTTGCTCGTCCTGAGGCAATTAGAATTATGAGGCATAGCAAAAGTAAGACAATGAATTGATATAAGAGCATGTGAAAGAATAAAACATCCATAAAACATATGGTTTAACTCTTAATATCATGTATGAAGTTTTGTATTCTCGGTCCAACAATCATATGTTCTCTTTGCGAAGACTAAGAAGCAATTGAACCACCAACATTCTGAAAGAAATTTCCTAATTCCTTGTAATCTCACAATGAGCAAAGCAACCTCACTCATATGGTAATGTTACTTCACTCTCTCTCAATCTTTCATGGAATTAAAACTAAAACAAGTGCCTTCCTAATCCTTTTTGGTGATTCAACCATCATTCCATTACCCAATTAGTTTTTGTCATAGACCACAATGATGGTAAAAGTAACAATGCCCAATACACTTCTTATCTATTTTTAATGTACAAGTAAGTTTTATGTACAATGCATTCTGAAAATATACAATTGTAATCTTGTTTTTTTAAGGATTATCTCGCAATAGTCTATATAACCTTACAAGTTTTTCCTTGATGGATTATACATCTCCACAAGTCCATAACCTTCTCTTTCTTTCTTTCTTTTCCAAGGCTTATGCTACAGTAGTCTATATAACCTTACAAAGTTTTCCTTGATGGATTATATATCTCCACAGTTCATAACCTTCTCTGTTTTTTTTAAAGTATACACACTTTATACAACTTGGAACATTGTACTTATTCTAAACAAAGTGGGTTATGACTCCAACTCCACCATTCCAACTATCCAATCACCAATGTAGAACTATAGAAGAACTTATTGAAGTTTAATTTCCATGAAGTGAACACTCATCAAAATATATAGCTCTCAGTAAAGTTATGTTCTCACTCATTCAAGGAATCAAGTTATTTATTCAAAAGTTATCAATTCATCATGGATCCAAGTCTTTGTTCAAACACATGATGATATCATTCCAAGTACATGAGATTCATGCATGGGATTAATGAGTAACCATTGGTTCCAAAAGTATTTCATTCTTAAACATGTTGTATATAAACATTTCAAAGTTTTCACAGTGCCTTCATTTCATATTCATTCTACTCTTCTCACATCATGAGGAAATTAATCCATATTGCAATTCCACAAGCAACTCCACACTTGGAATTTTGCATATCTTTCAAGCAATTGCAACAAGAAGAGGGAAGAGTGTTCAAACTTTTTTTCTTTGACGAGGGGGAGCTGGCTCATTATAAAAATATATCATTTGATCAACCCGTTCACGAAGAGCAGTTACAGGATAAGGGTTTGAAGTTAGGGCTGTCCAAACACCTCCATGAGCTTGCATGCAAGCTGTCATATTGTAACAGATAAAAGGTCCATAGCTTGCACTAACCCATGGATTCTCTGCACACAATTAAATTCAAACAAAATAAAACAAATATTCACAAAACATGTTCGGGTTGCCTCCCAGAAGCGCTGCAGTTAATGTCAGTAGCTTGACATTCTCCTTTTGTTAACTTGAAATTGGAGCAAGGTAAAGAACCTCCTTGACTCCTGCAAGTTCTATAAAGGCCTTCTTTCTTTTTCTCCAAACCTTCAACAAGTGGTCTAGTTGCTCTCCTTGTGGCTCAACAGCTACAATGACAGGCCACTTGCCTTCTTCTCCCAAGAATACATACTTTAGATGTGCTGGTAGAATCTTCAACTCAACCTTTGGTGCCTTTTCAATCGATGGGACTGGTTTAGAATTTCTTCCAATATCTTCAAATTCTTTCTTTGATTGAAAATGAATGAAAGGTGTGGCCTCTAAAGCATTTCTCACCTCTAGAATATCTTCATTAACAGTTGAAGAAACATTCTCCAAACATAACCCTAAGGGATCACGAAATCCCTTAGCATGATCTTCAATTGCAATATTTAACATCTCCACAAGACAACCTTGCTCATGTTCAACTTCCTGAGGATTCTTCATACTCTTATATAAGTTGAACTCCACTTTGTCTTCACCAATGTGTAATTCCAATTTCCCACCTTTGACATCTATGATTGCCCCTGCTGTTGCTAAAAATGGTCTGCCAAGAATAAGTGGCAAAGAACCACCTTCTTCCATATCTAAAGCTATCAAGTCAATTGGGACAATAAAATTCTGAATTTGTAACGGTGCATTCTCAATAATGCCATTGCATACTTAATGGATTTATCAAGCAAGTGCAAGGTCACCGACGTGGGCCGCAATTTTCCAAGACCTAGCTTGCCGCATACTGAAGATGGAATCAAACTCACACTAGCTCCCAAGTCACAGAGAGCTGAATCAAAAGTAACGTTCCCTATAGTGCAAGGTATGGAAAAACTTCCTGGGTCTCCCATCTTCCGAGGTAGTTTTCTCTGAATAATTGCACTGCATTCTTCTGTGAGTGCGATTATTCCATTCTCTTCAATTTTCTTTTTGTTACTCAACATCTCTTTCAACATCTTGAAGTAGGAAGGCATTTGAGCCAATGCTTCCAAAAATGGAATGGTAAGCTTTAATTCCTTAAGATGTTCAACGAATCTTTTGTATTGTTCATCTTTCTTTCTTTGTCTCAATCTTTGAGGGAAAGATATTGGTGGAGCATAACTCTTCACCACCTTAGGAACTTCAGGATGTTCCTCTTTCTTTTCTTCCCTTTCCTCCTCAGATTTAGGTTCACCTTCATCCTTCTTGACATGGGTTGTTTCCTCCACTTGAGGAACTTCCCTCTCTAGTAACTCCTTTCCACTTATTAGCATGACAGCTTGCATATACTCCTTTGGGTTTGGCTCAGTCTTACTAGGAAGCTCTCCTGGGTTCCTAATAGTAAGAGCGTTTGCTATTTGTGCAATTTGAGTCTCTAACTTCTTGTTATGAGTCTCAATTCTATCAAAACGGTTACCAATGTCAGTTTCAATCTTATTCAATCTCTGTTCAGTTCCTGCTGCCATCTTCTCAATTGCACATTCCCAATCAGCCTTCCTTTTCTCACCATACCCAGCTCCTTGATGTTTAGGTTGGAACTGCCTATTGAATTGCTGATTGTTCAGATTATTCTGCCCTTGAGTTGCATTATTTCCACTTTGATTCTGCTGATTATTCTGTCCTCCCCATGAAAAATTTGGATGATTCCTCCATCCAGGATTGTAGGTATTGGAAAATGGATTATTCTGCTGCCTGTTTTGGTTAGCTATGTAATTAACCTCCTCATTCATATTAGCTGAATATCCTTCCACTGTCTCTCCATATGCCTTTAGTGGACACTCATTCGGAATGTGTATGCCTCCACATTCTTGGCAAGCAGAGTTAACCTTTGCTACTCTCTGAACATTTAATTTTTCAACCTGTTTTGTCAAAGCTTCCAACTTAGCATTTAGCATTGTGGAATTATCCACCTCAATTAAACCAGGTTTCTTCACAGCTATTCTCCTAGAGGGCCACTGAGCTTGCTCTTTTGTCTGTTCCTCTATAATCTCTTTAGCTTCTTCTGCAGTCTTGGCTGTCAGAGCACCTCCTGCTGCAGCATTTACCATGTATTGCTCCTCAGCTGTAAGGCCTCCATAAAACACTTCAATAAGTAACCAATCTTCTAAGCCATGATTGGGACATTTTCTCTGCAATTCCCTGAATTTATTCCATGCTTCACCAAGTGTTTCTCCAGTGGTTTGGGTAAAAGCAGTGATGTTGTTTCTCAACTTCACTGTTCTTCCTCTTGGGAAATATTTAGTGAGAAATTCCTGGGCACAATCTGCCCATCTGGTGAAATGTCCCTCTAAAAAAGAATTGAACCAGATCAAAGCATCCTCCTTTAAAGACCAAGGGAATAATTCCAATCTGATAAAATCCTCTGGCACTCCTTGTCTTCTCATTGTTCTGCATATCTGCACAAATCTGGCTAAATGGTGGTGAGGATCTTCCAAAGGTGTTCCCCCAAAACTGTTCTGCACTACTAAATTAATGAGCTGTGGAGAAAACTCAAAATTTTCTCTCAAGAGAGGTGGTGGATAGATAGGATTTCTGATATCAGAAACATCAAGAGTATGATGCTCCCTAAATGGCCTAAGATCTGACTCATTATCTTCCTGTTGCTGCTGTTGTTGTTCCTCCATATCTGAACACGATTCAACACTTTCTTTTTCCCACAACAATTTCTGCAAATCAAACTCTGGATTACTCCAAAATCCAGGAACAGAATTTGATTCTTCTTCAATGCTTGCTGAATGTACACTCCTTTGCTTTCTCAATCTAGCAAAGAATGTACGCTCTGGCTCAGGATCAAACAAATCTTCAAACGTTGATGAACGCTTGCTCATTCATTCGCACCTATAAAAACAACATTGAACACATACCTAGCATAATACCGCACACGGAGTTTGGTAATTACAACAAGTATGCTTCCACACTCAATCACAAAATGTACTTTCAACTTTGTTACTATCCCCGGCAACGGCGCCAAAAACTTGTTAGCAATTCCGCAAGCGTACGGATTGTTACAAGTAATAAAGTGGACTCAAAGTCCGGATGTCGAACCCACAAGGAAAGTGATCAAGTAAAAAGCTCATTTTGTAAATCCATGATGTATTTAAAGTTGGTTTTGTATCATTAGCAATTTGAATGTTGTAATTTAAATAAATAAAGCAATGTAAATGTTCTTATGGGAGAAAATAGGGATTTTGATGTCAATCAATGTAATTAGTTAATCTCTTGTTCTTTAGGCATATTAATTCAAAATTCCCCTCTTTGTTTAAAACCCAACACCTTTGCATGTACTAGCCTCTTTCGAGTGATCTAGCCGTGTGTATACCCTAGCTTGGGGGACGGGCAACCCATTATGTGCTTAAGTTGTTTGAGTGTAGATTGGCATCACACCAACGTTAACTAGGTTACAAGCAAGATTCACGGCTTTCGCAAATTATAATCTTTACAAGTCAAATCTCTTAACTATCCGGTTATCAATGTCTTCTTTCGATCCATAATTGAATAACCTTAAACAAGAATTAAGATGGCCAAACCTAATTCTCACATGTAAATTCAAGAGACTTGATAAACACCAAAGGGAATTTAAATTAACATACCAAAAGGAAAGAAATCAAAGGCTTACATCAATATCCATCCTCCTCCCATGGAGGTTTAAGCTACCATAGTGATAAACAAAATAATTTTTCTTGCCATAGAAACCCAAAACGCTTCCTCTCTCCCTCTCTTCAGTGAACAATTTTCAGTCTCCATTAATTACAAATTTTCCCCAATATATTTCATAATTCCCTGTATAACTGCTGGAAACCGTTAGGAACCATTCCCTCCATTAATTTGAAGTTGTTTCCCTCTCAAAATGGTTGATGGGAGGTCGTCAGATCCTTTAAAGATGAGTTACAGGCCATCCAGGTGGCATCTATGGAGGTTCATTGACCAACAGGTTACGTTGTGCAGAAACTGCCCGCGGTCAATTCATTTGGTCAACTCAATTTCAAATGACCGTTTCAAATGACCAAGCTCTCGGGAGCTTCTGGTCAACTCAATTGGTCCCGTCATTTCTTTTTGGTCATTTCAAATTTGAAATGACCGCAGTGCAGATTGTCCCTTGCTCCTTCATTCTTTCTTTGGACCTTGTACTTGGCCTGTTTTCCATTCAAAGACAACAAAAACACCACAAAAGGATCTACTAATGCTATGTTAGGGGGTTAGTTCATTAATCATTCAAATTCATCAAAATGAAGTTAAAGATGTGATCTTTTATCATAAAATCCCCTTCATTTGACACTAAAATGTGTTAGAAAAATCCCCCTAACAGTTACCCGCTAAGAACGGATCAATTGATGATTTAGCCTTCCATCCGACCCCAGCCCTGGCGTTACGCCGGTATATTTTTGTGTTATAGTTTTTTGTGCATAGCTGTTTTTTTGCAATTGTGTGCATATATAGCTGTTGAATGCATGGTTGTATGTTTATCTTTTTCTTTGTGTTTTTAATCCTCGTAATGCATTTTCAGTAGTGTTTATTGTTGTATATATTTAGCACGCTGTCACAAAGAAGCAAGAAAACAGGTCAACAGGTCGACCAAAAAAAATCACCTTCCACCTGGACGATTTCCTCGACCCGGCCCACTCCTCTGCCCTGCCGTTGACCGTCGATCTCCCTGGCGCCTCCACCGTCGTGCCTTCCGCCGCCTTCCACCGCCACGACGTTGCCACATGCTCTGCTCTCTCGTTCGCTGTTGGGTTTCCATGACATCGCCCTCTGCTCTGCACCGATGTCCACGCCCGAATCGTCGCTCTACTCGCCATCCACTCGGCCGTCCGCCGACCACACCCTTTCCTATCACCGTCCAGCGCCTTTGCACCTACTCTCTCTCTTAAGTCCAAGCAAAGTTTGACCTTATAAAAGCAATGTTTCAGATATTTTGTTTTTATATTCTCGTAATATTGATCCCCTCATTATTTCTCAAAGGAAAAGTTAAAGAAGATGGATTCTTTATAGGAACTCCTAATACTTCTAGTTAATTTATCTTTACAAACCGAAGTTGATAGATCAAGGTTAGTGATAAGATTAGACTGTCCAATTCACAATGCATAAGGTGTAATATAATTCACTTGGATAGCCACGTTGAATTCCACTGAGAGAATTTAACCATTCCAGTACTTGACAATCAATTTTTCATACCATATGTAGCTTTCCTTTTGATTGACATGTGTTGGTCATGGGTACATATTAGTTTCGACGTTAGTTTAAATCTTGATTAGAATAAAATGTTTTCTTTATGCATATATACTGTTCTGTGTCACAGGCTATAGTTGAAAGTTTATGTTAAAATCCCAAGTAAAAGGGATACATTGAATTGAGATCCTTTTAATTCTAAACTTGAAGATTGATTTGATCTAAGAAGAGTCAAATTTGAATCAAGAAATGTTTCTACCTAGAGTTGATTCGAATATAAAGGCAAAAGATAGATTAGAGTCGATGTGGAATTCAAATCGAGGGCAATGGCTTCAAACCTTTGAAAACATCACTTGTGGATTTGGTTTGAGTGAGAAAAAATATAATTCCAATCAAGTTGATTTGAACTAAGAAGGAATCAATTCAATTAGATTATGATGACTATTGGATCTTATTTTGTCCAGGTTGGACATATTAACCCATTTTATATATTTATCTGCCCATGTCATATATCTTATAAATAGGTTCAGGGAAGCTCAAAGTTGAGAATCTTTGCTCTCAGCCTCTGAAGTGCCCCAAGACCAATGCCAAGTGATAGAGGATGAAATTTGGAGATTAACGCACTTGACCGAGCTTAATTTCGATATAAAATGAATAAGTTATGGCCAAGGAAATATGCGTCGGAAAAAGACAAACTTGTAAAAAGATGGTCAATGCCCCTAGTCAAAGGGCCCGAAAATGTGATCATGCTAGATTCTCCCGAATGACTATTTAGGCGAATACGGGACTTCCCAAACAATCGCCCAAAGTTCATCCATTTTGGCATTTTGGGTAGGGGTAAAAAGGTAATTAAAAGTAAAAAAAGTGAGAGAAGGTGGTCAAATCCGAAACATCAAGGTCAAATCTGGAGCATCAAAGTCAAATTCGAAACATCACAGTCAAATCCGGAACATCAAGGTCAAATTCGGAACATCAAAGTCAAATCCGGAGCAAAAGGTCAAACCCGGGACATCATTAGTCCGGACTAAGCTTCCACTGATACGGAGTAAGAATCCAGGACATCACTAGTCCGGACTAATCTTCCAATGACACGGAGTAAGGATCCGAGCCTTCCACTAATCCGGACTAAGCTTCAATGATACAGAATAAGCTTCCAATCATCTGGAATAAGTGTCAATTGTTGGTCCTTGAGAGCCTAGAGGGAGGTGAATAGGCTCTAATCGAAAACTATTTTTCATCTATGGCACAACACCTGTCTGGTTAAAAGATAGAATCAGTGCGGAAGATAACCAGATAGTGAAAGTATTCTATTTTATTATCAAAAGATAATTACAACAAAATATAGCAGATTAAAGCTGATGAAGCTTTTCGATATACTGAAAACTCTCTTATATTCTGTTTACAATGACTCACACACTAGCCAATATAATCTCTAAAAGCTCTTGTATATGTACGCACATATGTACATGAAAATATACAAGTCTTAATATATATAGCCATCCCTGGGAGACATTCTTGGAACTTGTTCTTTCGAGCACCGTGTACCATTTAGTTTTTCTCTGAAATGATTTTGCTTTAATGGCTGTGGATGTGGAGCTCAAGATCTTGGGTCTTTAAACATTGAATTACTTTGCATGATCCCAAGTGCAATTAAAGCTCTGTCCACATCTCCGTGTGATCCACATGTAAGATGATTTAGGTCTTCAATGAGTTTGTCTTACATCGGGACACAACGAGCTGATGACTTTAAATGCGAAGTCGATAAAGTGAAGCAGTGTCTTCTTAGTCTGTTGTAAAGTTCCTTACTCCATGTTAATGAAGTTCAGATCCTTACTCCGTGTCAGTGGTTACTTACTCCGTATCAATTTGATACTAGAATCCTTATTTCGTGTCAGCACTTCCTTACTCCGTATGAACGAAAGGTTCGGAGAGCTTACTCCATATTAGTGCTTCCTTACTCCACTTAAGTTCCTTACTCCGCATGAGTAAAAGGTTCAGATGGCTTACTCCGTATTAGCGCATCCTTACTCCGTGCGAACAAAGGACTTGGGTCCTTATTCAGCACAAGTCGTTCCTTACTCCGCATGAATGAAAGACTCAGATTCCTTACTCCGTGTCTTCTTGTCCTTAGTCCGCTTAAGTGGAAAACTTAGCTTTTTATTTTGCGACAGTTCTCTCTTACTCCGGGCGAGATGTAGTTTAGGATTCTTATTTCGTATCTATTTAACTTAGTCCATTTAAAGTGTAAGACGCGGATTCCTTAGTCTGTAACTTTAAGCATTTGGTCCACACGAGTGATCCTTATTCTGTATAAAGACTTGGTTATTTACCAAGTGTTTGACGACACTCACGTTGGTTCGGATCAGGATTATGTATCCTGTCCTTAGCTTTGTTCTCACGAGTGAAGGTCCAGATTAAGGTTATATCTACTACAACAACTAAGAATAAACATACAAGGTCTCAAATCAAATTACATAGGGTTTTATCCACATCATCCAAATTCTGGGTTTGATCCAACATCAATGATCCGGAATAAGCTCCCATCATATGGATCCGAGCCTTCAATGATCCGGAAAAGCTTCAATGATACGGATTGAGCTTCGACCCTGTCGACACTTCGACCCTCTGACCGTTGACCTTCGCTATTTGGTTGTATTTCCACAGACCCTTTCTTGTGCAGTCACAAGACACGTTTTTATGTGCTAGCCATCTGACAGAACTGTTTTTCAACACCTGTGTGCTAATAGAAACTTAAAAATGGTCCTTATGCTAATAGAACTGTTTTTCAACACCTGTGTGCTAGCCATCTGACAGAACTGTTTTTTAACATCTGACAGAACTGTATTTGTGTGTCATATGTGTGGTATGGATTATGGATGGCACCTATGCTAAGGTCCCTTTCTCGGTGCTATCATCAGCCCCTTGTCCCTTCGGGTGCGAGCATGGAGATTCATTAACCGATTTCTGCGGGTCGGAAATCTGGGGTATGACAATCAAGAGCATACTGTTTTCAAGAAAGGGCATAAATCCTCTGAATGGAATACTTGATCCCTAGACTTTGTTCCTCTAATAATCTTCAAATGTTCTTTTGCATGTTCTAGGGTTTTTGGTCTCTACCCAGTGATAATGATCCAAATCCAGGTCTCCGATCCCAGATCCAATTCCATCTTTAGCCTTTTAATTCCTTTTCTCTATTATCGTTTTTTTCCACAAACACCCATTGTTCCCTTTCTTGTATTTCTTATCCTTTTTTATACTCCATCCATACCAATTAAGGAGCAAACAAGGAGTAGATGCATATATCAATGGAACGACATCATGTAATCAATTAAATACCCTACACGTGGCAATGCATGCCACGTGTAAATGCCACGTGCAAACCTTCAACATGATACGTGCAAGTCTGTTCATTAGTACGTTTAGGATCAACTCTTTTTTCCTTTAGCATACACATGGTGAGAGATACTTCCATGTGTCTTTCCTCTTCACTACATTCTCTTCTTCATTAATACGTTCATAATCAGTTCACGGCACATGCAGGTATTTTCAATCCTTATATGAATTATATATTTTGGCCACAACGTGCATATTGAACACTCCAACACTTAGGTAGATCCTTGTCCTCGAGTTTCTTAAGTCCAAAATCCTGTAAATGCTTAAACAAAACAAGCAAAACTCGACCCAAACACTAGCATAATACAAATGTGAGTGAAACTATAAGAAAATTAAACAAAGACCATACTTATATATACAAAAAAATGGGTGTTACATACATAAGTTGAGCAAATAAATTTCACATATCACTAGGATGAGTTGTCGATGAGGTTGATGATCGAGAGTGCAAATCTCAATAAAAATGGAAGGAAGCAAAGGCTTATTATGCTGGTGAACGAGGCTTATTAAAATAGGGAGTAAGTTGTATTGATTTTTTCTTTTTTTTTTAAAAAGTGATTCTATCCCTCTACATGTTTTTATTAGATCAAACATGCCTATATTATATAAAACTTAGTGAGTTGAGATGAACCCTATGAATTGAAGATTTGAGGAATTGGGTTTAATTAATAAAATTGAGGTTCCTACTATATTTAGAATCTTGTTTCTAGTTTGTCTACATTAATTTCATATATAATGATTAATTAAAGAGGATGAAATTAGAGAATTACGGATTTGGTTGTATTCTTGGGAAATGTCACGCCATGTCTAGGTCAAGGAACCTGGAACCAGGAACATGACTTCTCCTTGCCCGCACCCGAAAGGTCAAGGGGTTGGTGACAAGCACCAATAGAGACTACATAGCAGGTGCTTTCTCAATCATGCAAACTTGTACAGTCATATATCAAGGATAATCCTGTACTTTTTCATACATCAACATGCATACAATATGTCATACAAACATCACATCACAAACAATGTGCAAATACAACTGTCCACGGACCTATGTCTAGGATATAATACATTATTAATACATAATACAATACGGTCTCCTACATCAGAGTAGTGGGCACGTCCTCCTGGAAGAAAGTCCTCCACTAGTCTCGGGTCACACCTGAAAAGGGAAAACAACAAATTAGGGTGAGTTACAAGCTCAGTAGGTGACCCCAAAACTCCACATCACTCTACTATGCAAAACATATAAGTTTATACTATATGTTTAGTGTACTCGTGCACCGTGTAGTGTGCACAATCATCAGGACCCATCTTGCAAACAACATCAAGACTCAGCCTATCCACAAAGGACATCTTGTCCATGATCCTCAATAAGATCCCAGCTTAAGGCACTCAGCTCTAACACCACGAGCTCAATAGCTCAACTCAGGCCACAACCTATCATCACAAGCTCAACAGCTCAACCCAGGCCTCAACTTATCAAGTCAACCACATAGCACAAGCTATGCATCACTGTGAGAACACAAACAAGTCATGGAGCCCAAGGCTCAATCCTCAAACCAACACACTTACACGAGTATGGCATTAAATTTCAAAAATTTATAAACAAGAGCAGTCTCCACAAATCTATCCTCATGTCTGACTAAGAGAGAGGATTTTCGTAGAAGGTGCTTTCCTGATATAAAAACTCCCGATAATGGTTCCCCATCTCATGACCAACATAATCTAATTTTTGAGAATTTTTCTAAGAGGTCTAATCCTAGTGCTCAAATAGTCACCTCGAACCAAAAACTAAATTTTTCCAAGATTCAGTGTTAATTCCTCATTTTCACATTTTGAAGGAGTGAGAATTTAATTTTCTAGTATTTTTCTTTGAATCCAAATGGGGGGTATTTCCTTATTTACATTGTAACTTAATACTTAAATGTGAAGATGCGGAATGGTTTATAATGTAAATCGTCCTTCGGAACACTGCTGCTTTGTAGCTCCCTGGAAACTCTGCTTTGAAGCCCTCTAGAAATTGCACTTGGTTAATGTTGACCCTCCCATAGGTCGATGTCGATCCCACTACCTGGTCGTTGTCAACTACACCGCACCTTGACCACCCCAAGCCGACCACATCGACCTATGTCGACCACCCAAATTGACCACCCAGGTCAACCACATCAACCTATGTTGACCACTTAAGTCGACCACATTGATCACATCGACCGCCCACGTCGACCCTATTGTTTTTACTTGCCCAGACGGGTCTGCAACATGTTTGTCCGAAATCCAGTCCAACGACCCCAAAAATGTTGTTCTAAGCCTCGATTCAACCCTAAAATAGGTTTCTAATCCCTCTTAACTAAGTTAGGCTACACAAACAACCTAACCTTGAGGTTTTGATCCCAAATTTGAGTTTTCCACAATTCCTAGGGTTCATCACGAAATTCATACAATTTCCTAATTCTTGCATGTTAAACATCACATAGAGTAGAGAAGTAAAGGAACAACTACCTAAAATGATTCTTAAGGATCAAACAAGCTTAAAATGCCCCAAATTGAAGGCTCCAAGCTTCCTTCTCTCTCTCTCTAAGCTCTCCAATGCACGAAATGAAACGTAATGTGGAAGCTTTTATTTTCCTCCTATTTATATTTCTTCATTTTCTTTCATTAATAAATTCCAAAAATATTAATTGACTTCTTGGGGTCACAAACTTCAAATTGAGACCAAGTACAGTCAAAACATCAAAATGACGAGCACATCACTATCTAGATATTTTCTAACCCAATTGACTGCTCAAACACAAGGTCAACTAATAAACCCCGAGAAAGTCAACAATCGGGCCACTCGGAGCTCCGACCCAAAATCGGGCCAATTACAATCAAAATGCTCACATTGACGAACACAATATCGTCTAAATGTTTTCAGCAACAGAGAGAGGCTATCTCTCAGCCCTACCCAAATACGGGTATTTACAAGAAAGAACCATAATTTTAGGTGTAAAGCGAAAGCAAGAGTTTTGCCATATAGCTATAATTAGCGACTATAACTATGCCGCATGGCCGTGGCCGTCGAGGGGCCTAGCCATGGCCATCGCAAGTGTTCCCTTGGCCAAACAGGTGGGCTGTACTGACTCACCATAGCTGTATGTCCCAACTAGACCCTGTTTTGTGGGTCAATTTTGCTCATTCTCCGCGTTTTAGTTGTTTGGATCCTATTTGAGGCATCTAAGACTTATATGATGATGTTATAACCTTGTTTGAGATTATATGAAGATATTTGGATTGATGTAATAGGGATAATTAAGGGTATTTCCCAATTGGAGACCCAATGATGTGATATAATGTTATTGTTGGATCGAACCTAGAATTTGCATGATGCTGATAAAACCCTATGTAATTTGGTTTGAGATCTTTCAATGTAATTTCTAACATGTTGCAGAAAACAAATGTTAATCTAGATCTTCACTCGTGAGTGCAAAGTTAAGGATAGGATACATAATCCTAATAGGGAGTAAGGATTATTAGCACGGATTAAGAACTTAAAGATATGGACTAAGGAATCTAGGTCTTACACTCAAACACACTAAGAATCCTAGTTTACATCTCGCGTGGAGTAAGAGAGAAATATGCGGAATAAAGAGGTAAGTCTTCCACTCACGCGGATTAAGAACAGACTAAGAACAAGAAGACACGGAGTAAGGAATCTGAGTCTTTCACTCATGCGGAGTAAGGAAGGACTTATGCAGAATAACGACCTGAGTTTTTGTTCGCACAGAGTAAGGAAAAGAGAAGCAGAGTAATGAATTTGAACCTTTACTCAAGCAGAGTAAGGATGTGCTAACACGGAGTAAGCCTACCAAATCTTCGTTCACACGGAGTAAGGACGTGCTGACACGGAATAAGGATTCAAGTATCAAATTGACATGGAGTAAGCAACCACTGACACGAAGTAAGGATCCGAGCTTCATTGACACGAAGTAAGGAACCTTATAACGGATTAAGACGACACTGCTCCTACTAATCAGCTCCGCATTCAAAGTCATCAGCTCGTTGTGTCCCGATGTAAGAAAGATCCGTTGAACATTTATCATCTTACACGTGGATCACCCGGAGGTGGGGACAAAACTGATATTCCCAAGATCCAAGCTAGATCGAGTGGGTATATAGGAATGTATACAGAGAGGGGGGTGAATCTGTATACTTAAAACTATTTCCTTGTGGTTTTAAGAGTAGTGTAATACTCAGAGATATTTTATGGATGTAGTTGGTATTTAGTGTCGGACCCCATTTTGTCCGGGTTGGACATATATATTTATTATTCCATATCTGTCATTGACTTTGTATAGAAAATAAAGAGGCGTAACCATTAAAATAAAGTGAGAGAAAAAGACAGTCACAGGTGATGGAAAATCAAATTTGAGAATCAACACCTCTGACCACGCTCAATTCTGAGGTCAAATGACGAAGTTATGGTCAAAACAGTGTTCAGACCGCTAATAGCGGTCAAATGATAATTGACTTACAAAACCGCACTCCAAATCAGGTCACGAACCTCACCATCATGATCCTCTCGTCATTGTGAGAATTTTGATATATATATATTGGCTATTTAAAAAAAAACATGTGTGAACAGTACCCACGTACTGTTCACGCACGAAAAATAGTAATCTAAAACTAATACAAAAAAAATCATGTGTGAACAGTACCCGCGTACTGTTCACAGGCCCAAAAATATATAAATTTAAAACTAAAAAAAACATTTTTAAATAAAATAAAATAAAAAAATAATTAATTAATAAATAATAATAAATTCTGACATGTTTGTTTTTTTGTATTTTGTATTTTGTTATTTATTTTTTAAGAAAAAAACAAAATCATGAAAAAAAAAATATTTCAAATCTGGGTACTGTTCATGAACAGTACCCGTATACTGTTCATAAACAGTACCGCCGACAGTTTTTTTTTTCTCTTCTTCTTTAACTATAAATACCCCTCATTTTTCATCCCAAAAAAAAAATGAATTTTTCCCCCAAAAAGGCCACTTTCCCTCTTCCTTTCTCTTCATTTTCCTTCCCAAAACCTAAATCAAAAAACCTCATATTTCATCCCAAAAGTCCTACGAATTTTTCCAAAAAAAAAGTCTACTCTCTCTTCTTTCCTCTCCACTCTCCTTTCCCAAAACACAAATAAAAAAACATCATTTTTCATCCCAAAAAATCCTACGAAAATTCTCAAAAAAAATCATCCTCTGTCATTTTTCAATCTTCAAACAAAAAAAAAACCCAAAAATCATTACATATCTCCCTTCCTTTACAGCAATAAATCAAACCCAATTTTCTCCAATCCCTCCCAAGTTCCGATCCGTCTCCGGCATCGATTTCAAGTTCCGGCCAAGCTCCGGCGAGTTCACAGTTTTCCACCGGACTCGGAGTTTCTTTCAACACTACCGACGCCCACAGGATAGCTCGGACGTGGTGTCACTGTCAAGATCGATAAAGTCGGTTCCGCTACCCTTTTATTATTACTTATTTTGTGCTATATTGCTAAATTTCGTTTTTTTGTTTGTTATTTGTGTTTCCTCTTTTCTTTTTTGTTTAGGTGCTGTAATATTATTTTTATCTCTTTGTATTTTTTTTATTTTCTTTTTCTCTTCTTGTTGTATTTTTTACTTTTGTTTGTTTATTTTGTTGTATGTAATTGTAATATGTACAAAGCAAAAAAAAAGCAACAAACAAAAAGAGAAAACAAAAAAAAAAGAGAGACAAAAAAAGAGAGAAGGGATTGTATTTAGTATTCCGATACACACACCACACAATTGTTTAATTTTTGGGTTTAGTTATCTTTATTTCTTTGCTATGTTGCTTGTTTTTATTGTTGTGGTAAAAAAGGTAAAAAAAACGTTTTTTTAAAACTCAAATCAATACAAAAATATATGGTTTTATGAGGTATATGTTCCAAAAACAAAAGTGTAAAAAATCATTTTTTTATAATATAGTGATATAAATATATTTTTCTTGTTTTATTAGGTATGTTTTCAAAGCAAAAGATGTAAAAAAAAATATTTTAATTCACATAAATAAAATAAAGTGATATAAATGTTTTTTTGTGTTATTATGTTAATTTTCCAATATAAAAAAGCAAAAGATGTAAAAACGTTTTTTTAATTCACATAAATAAAATAAAGTGATATAAATGTTTTTTTGTGTTATTATGTTAATTTTCCAATGTAAAAAAGCAAAAGATGTAAAAACGTTTTTTTAATTCACATAAATAAAATAAAGTGATATAAATGTTTTTTTGTGTTATTATGTTAGTTTTCCAATATAAAAAAAAGCAAAAGATGTGAAAACGTTTTTTTTTTAATTCACATAAATAAAATGAAGTGATATAAATGTTTTTTTTGTGTTATTATGTTAGTTTTTCAATATAAAAAAAGCAAAAGATGTAAAAATGTTTTTTTTTAATTCACATAAATAGAATACAATGATATAAATGTTTTTTTTTGTGTTATTATGTTAGTTTTCCAATATAAAAAAAAGCAAAAGATGTAAAAACGTTTTTAATTCGCATAAATAGAATAAAGTGATATAAATGTTTTTTGTTATTATGTTAAGTTTTTCAATATAAGAAAAACAAAAGATGTAAAAACGTTTTTAAATTCACATAAATAGAATAAAGTGTTATAAATAGTTTTCCAATATAAAAAAAACAAACAAACAAAGATGTAAAAAACATTTCATTTTTTAAATAGAAAATAATGGTGATAAGTATAGCATTCTTAGATTTATCAAGTATGTTTTTCAATACCAAAAATAAAACAAAAATAATAAAAATAACCAAAAGGCTTAGTTAAAAAAAATAAAAAAAACAAAAGCAAAAAAAAGTGTTTTCAAACCAAATACCGAAAGATTTCATGTTCCATTTAAAAAAAAACAAGAAACAAAAAAACAAAACAAAAAAACAAAACAAAAGAAAAATAAAAAAAACAAAACATTTAGGATTTCCTTTAGAAATATATATATGGTAAAACAATTTTAACCATAACTTTAACAAATAACTTAGTAAAATAGAAGCATAGACTTTCTAGGAAAACTATAGTTCCTTGACCCAATTACAACAGTAAAAATAAATAAAAACCTCCTCCTCCGAAAATAGATACCGAAAGGGCATTGTAGGGGTACTAATCCTTCCCTACACATAACCAACTCCCGAACCCTTCTCTGATAATGCAGACCACACCTTAAACTACTCAAAGTAGAGGGTATCCAATTATACCCCAAAAACAGTTGGTGGCGACTCTAAATTTCTCACCATTGGTTTAGTTTGTGCCCACCCCAAAAGGGCCTAGACGAAAACCAGTGATGACAGCTGGCGACTCTGCTGGGGATATAAGAATAAACACTTTAGAGAGTTAGCGAGGTTCAGTACGGTCCCCAGCGCGTTGATCATTATCCACAATGGGGCCTCGGACTCCTCACTCAAGCTTGAGGTTCTTTTAAGGCACGTCCTTTTAAGACCCCCCTCCGGTAAATCCCATGGTGTACGGAGCCCTCTATTGAGGAAGTTTGGGAACCAACAAATAAGATAGATGTAGCAATAAAAGCCTATCAGGGGCATTGACCCACATTTTGTTTGCTCATTCCATGCCATGCTAACCTTTGTTTTGCAGGGTAGTCCTTAAGGCATCCCCTGCACATATATTAGCTTTTTTACTATTGGTTTATTCTTTATCCTGTCTAACTGCCTTGATATATATTAATCTGTCATCCTAACCTGTCATCATGCATAACACGACATTCATATAGGCATGGCAACTTTCAATCGTCTCCTAAAAGGCCCCCAGGACAAGGAGACTGTCGCAGTGGTGGCCCAAGCATCTGGAGACATTCAACTTCGCCTTGGAGATTTTCTGCCAGGAGAAGCCCACAAGGCGGAACATGTTATCATAGGAGATCAGTTGGACTACACGAAGGAGGTACAGACAATATGGAGCGGTAGTGGTCGACGAAAGGAAAAGCATATACATACAACAGTTTGGGGATTTGCTCCATGTGACCGAGCTACTGGCCGATAAGGATATGCTTGGGGCAGCCATATATTTCTGGGAGCCTCGATGGCGGTGCTTTGACTTCAACGGCATAGATCTTGTTCCCACAATAGAAGAATACAGAAGATTATTGGACCTCCCCGTGGAAAACAAAATGAAGATCTATCTACCTGAGCCCAGAAGGTCATGTCGAAGGGCCTTTGCTGAGATTATGGGAAAGCCAGTATGGGACTCACCGGCGGTTACAACCTACGGTGGGCGAGAATATCTTCCATGGGCAACAATCAAAGAAATAATACAAAGCGCAATGACGAAGCACACAACCGCTTACACTAGCTATATATGGGCTAGTCATTTTCCTGAGGATACCGGCCCACATCGATGGGGCAATTGTAGATTTGGTCCAGCAGGTGCTCAAAGGATGTGACCCTACTCCTGCTATCTTGGCTGAAACCAGCCGATCTCTTACTTACCTGAGGAGTAAAGGCTCGGGACAGTTCATGGGGTGCCTACCTCTCCTGTGTACCTGGTTGCAAGGTCATTTCCCCTGTAGTGTTCATCGTTTCCCTGCTGTTTATCAAGTACCAGCCACAACACTACTAGATATTCTGCTCAACAAGTGGAGCCTACCAAAAGACTTTGAGAGCTGGAAAAAGAAGTTGGAGAACCTCACAGAAGCTGACATTACCTGGACTGCTCCTTGGATGTCGGTGGTCTCCATGACATATAGCTGCGGGGACTACAATTGGGTTCCACTTTTAGGTCCTTGGGGAGGAACTGCATATGCACCACTGCAGGTGGGAAGACAAGTGGGGCGTCATCAGATTATTCCCGTACTCTTTGGCATGGAAGAGTGTGACTTCACTTACAATGAGAACCATGCTCACGAAGAAGGCAAGAAGATGTATCAAGCATGGTCCACACCACACAAGATCCAACCCAACAGTTCAAAACCTGGTGTTTTCCCAAGCATACATATCTTGGAGGGCACAACACAAGCCACGGCTAACTCCGGACATGAAGGCTATCCTCCAGGAGAATCGGACTTTAAGGCAGCAGATCCGGGGGCTAGAAGCATCACTAGAAGGAGCTCTTCAAAGGCCGCACTGAGGGAAAAACAGATCGAGACGATAATGAAGCGAGAGGGAGGAAGTAGGTGAACGACCACCCCCAGAGAAAGAGGCGCCGTGCTCCTTAGGAGATGACTGGAAGAATGCCTTAAGATCATGTAGTGATAGCTTTCATTTTACATGGCATTTCAGCATTGTATGTTTGTATTGAGTGTTTGTATTGTGTGTTTTGTTTGCAATAAAGTTGTTTATTTCTTTAACCCTCTGCATAGACATTTATGCATACATGCATATCAAATGAAAAATCAAATAAAAGTTCCCTTGTACCCAGGTGGGTAGCGGCCTCCCCTCCAGGATTGCGCACTCTTACAATCTTAGATCCCGGCGCAATCAAATACCTTAACGCGACCAATGGCAGAAGAAACAGGAAAACGACTCATGGGGTTGGAACAGTCACAACAAACCCTACAGGGGCAAATGTCTGCAATAATGGAAATGCTCACAAAATTGACTGAAGAAAGAGGAAGACTTCCGACAGGGGGAACTACCAATCACCACCAAGAGCAGGGACAGCAGGCCGTTCAGTCACCCAATCTGGCTCCAAGCCAGGCGCCCACATACCATCCTGCTATGGCACAACCTCCAACCCCAAATCAAACTCATTTCATTATGCCTGCACCGGGAAATGTAATGGAAGCGGTGGGTTCCCCAGCTCCTCAGGAAAATGTTGAGTCTTTCGCTCTACGCCGACTCAAGGAAAGATTGAAAGCCGTAAAAGGCACTGACAGCTATGGCATGACCAGCCCACAAGACTTATGCTTAGTCCCTGGAGTGGTGCTGCCACCAAAATTCAAAATGCCAGAGTTTGAAAAGTTCAACGGGACCCGATGTCCAAAGACACATTTGGCCATGTATTGTCAAAAGATGGCTGCTTATGCTGGTGAAGACAAGCTCCTCGTGCATTGTTTCCAGGAAAGCCTAATTGGGGCATCCCTTCGCTGGTACTTTCAACTGAATGGAAACCGTATCAAGACCTGGAAGGAGTTATCCACATCCTTTTTGGCACAATACAAACATATCACGGAGCTCGCACTGGACCGATTGACCCTATAGTCCTTAGAAAAGGGGGCTGAGGAAACTTTCAAGGAATATGCCAGGAGATGGAGAGAGACTGCCGTAGAGGTTCAACCTCCCCTCACAGAAAGAGAACTCACTACTCTTTTTATCAATACGCTAAAAGGGGTCTACTACGAGAAGCTGATCGGTAACGTCTCTAGTAGCTTCGCCGACTTGGTCGCATCGGGTGAACGAGCCAAGGGTGGAATTAAAGGAGGAAAACTAAAGGTTTATATCGCAGAGACATCGAAAAAGTTCCAACCAATAGCAGGAAAAAAGAAAGAAGGTGAGACCAATCTGGTATATCCGTCAAGCCCAACGGTACAACCGGCATTCTACCAAGCGCCAGGGTACTATAGAGGATCACCAGTAGCCGCCTATGCTGCGCCTGCGCCAACCCCCAATTCACGCCATACTTGCCGCAAGGAGGGTTTCCTTTTCCATATCCAATGGCCCCTAACCCGTTTCAACCAATAGTGTCATACCTAGAGCAACCAAGGGCAGCAATTCAGGAAGGTCCAAGGGCCCCATTCCAAGGACAGGGGCAACCGAGGGCCCAGACCCAGTATGCAGGAGCGAATCAGGCTCCTCGTCGACCACGACAAGAGTTTGACCCGATTCCAATGACATATGCTGAATTATACCCCAAGCTTTTAGAAGCAAGGTTGGTACTCCCTACACCCTTGGAGAAATATGGTCTCCTCCCCCAGCTTGGTATAAACCCGATGCCAAATGCGAGTATCATGCTGGTGGAGCAGGACATGATATTGAAAATTGCATAACATTCAAAAGGAAGGTTCAGGCATTAAAAGATGCAAAGTGGCTAGATTTTTCTGCACTGACTGGGACGCCAAATGTAAACAGTAATCCCCTCCCAGAATATTCACACGATGTCACTAATATAATAACAGAAGGAAGGCTAGAGAAGGTTTCACAAATACAAATGGAGAAGAGATATTTGTTTAACCTACTACTGGAGCATGGATATATACTTGCCAAAGACACATCGGAGGTAGTGAAGGGTACAGAGTGGGAGAAACAATGCCCTTATCACGAGATGTCACGGGGACATGACATTAAGCAATGTAGTGAGTTCGCCAGCATGGTACAAAAGCTCATGGACCAGAGGATGATAGAATTCTCAAGAGGAGAGACAGACAATCAAAGCCACATGATCCAAGGAGACAATTCATACAAATCACCATGGGTGCCAACACCCCTTGTCTTGAATGCTCAGACTCCAGAAGTCCCGCTACTGCCACATGGAATTAGGCCTCTCATCATCCATGTCGCCAATCCCGTGTTAGACAAGGAGGAGAGAACCGACATCCCACAATTGCCTCATGGCATTGCACCTCTCACTATAGGTGTTCCTGCTCCTTTCCCCTACAAGACAGATAAGGCAGTCCCATGGAACTACAGTTGCGAAATAGTCCAGGGAGCCACCGCAACAGAAAAGAGAACTAGGAGCGGTAAGGCTTATGCCCCTGATATGGTGGATAAAGCAAGGAAGGAAAAAACTGTGGAACTAGACATTGAGCCAATGCTGGAGCCAACTACGAAAGGAGCACCAGTCACTGAAGGAGAGGTAGCAGAATTTTTGAAACTCATGAAGCAGAGTGAGTATAACATTGTGGATCAGCTAAGTCGACAACCGGCTCATATCTCATTGCTCTCATTAATGATGGATTCCCAACCTCATCGGGAAGCACTACTGAAAGTTCTGAGCCAAGCCTATGTTCCTCCAACCATCTCAGTAGCGAATGTGGATGGACTCACCAGTAACCTCATCATGAACAACATCATTAGCTTTGGAGATGACGAGCTGCCACAGGAAGGAAAGGGGCACATAAAAGCTCTGCATATTACTGTCAAATGTAAAGAGCATACCATAGCACGAGTACTCATTGACAACGGCTCCGCCTTGAATATCATGCCCTTACATATACTGCAACAGCTTCCAATTGATGCATCCTATATGCGTCCTTGTATGATGAAGGTACGGGCGTTTGATGGAGGCAAACGCGATGTGGTGGGAACTCTAGACATTCCACTCCTGATTGGACCAGTTACCTTTACGGTGGAATTTCAGGTAATGGACATTACACCATATTATAGTTGTTTGTTGGGAAGACCCTGGATCCACATGGCGGGAGTAGTGCCCTCTAGCCTTCATAAAAAAATGAAATTTGTGATGGGAGACCAGCTCATTTGCGTCTATGGAGAAACAAGTTTCCTCGTCACCAAACCTGCATCAGTCCCATATATTGAAAACAACGAGGATGTACCGGAATGTTCCTATCGATCCTTTAAGGTCATGAACATCACTTCTGTACCAAGCTATCATCTCTCGAAGGCATTAAAGATGGTTGCAGCCACCATGATCAATCAGGGTTACAAACCAGGGCAAGGATTGGGCCCGAAAGCTCAGGGGATCCAGGAACTGTTGACCATCCAAGAAAATACCGAGAAGTTTGGGTTGGGCTACATACCTACTAGAGCTGACAAACAGAGGGCGGCTATCAAAAAGAAGGAAATCAGAATGGCAAAGTTGCAGAAGAGGCCGGTACAGGAAGAAAAGAGGAGCTTCCCCCCCTTAAGTGTTACATTCCGGAGTGGTGGGTTCATCCACAACAGCCAACCTGAGCCCGTGACAGAGTTTGTAGCCGCATTAGATGCAGACGAGCAGGTGCTGAGCAAGATGACTTTGGTGGTGCAAGGGGTTCCCAACCAGCCATTGAACAATTGGACCAGCCTGGACCTCCCCATAATGTAATGCCTAAGGGGTCACTGAGATTTAATGTATTCTTTTTAATATCTTTTGAAGCTATGAACATTGGTTTTCCTTAAACCTTTTCAATAAAATGTACTTTCTTCAAATCTTTCATGGTGCATTCCATTCATGACATATGCATATCATATTTAGTTACCAATTTGTCATTTCTCTTATAAGCAGGTATCACAATGTCAATGAAAACATAGTATGCGAAAGTGAAACGAGATGCCTAAGGTTTGACCAAAGTCCAAACTGGGAGCAGTCAGTGTTTGAAGCGGATGAGAATGAGGTAGAGGAGACACCCGAGCTACCAGGAGAGATCATACGCTTATTGGAAAGAGAAGATCATTTACCCATTCCAAGTGAAGACCCAGTAGAGATGGTGAATTTGGGGACCGCAACCGAACCAAGAGACTTAAGGATAGGGTCTTTAATAGTTGATGACATCAAGAAACAATTAGCTGAGCTGTTAAGGAACTACATAGATGTGTTTGCATGGTCATATCAAGATATGCCGGGATTAGACACAAACATAGTGCAGCATCACATACCATTGAAGCATGAATGCAAGCCAGTTCAGCAGAAATTAAGAAGAATGAGACCGGAGATGTTACTGAAGATTAAAGAAGAGGTCAGAAAGCAATGGGACGCAGGTTTTCTAAGTGTCTCCCACTATCCAGAATGGGTGGCCAATGTTGTACCAGTACCGAAGAAAGGAGGCAAGGTCCGCATGTGTGTCGATTATAGAGATTTGAACTGGGCCAGTCCAAAGGATAACTTCCCACTTCCTCATATTGATACCCTAGTAGATAACACGGCAAAGCATGCTCTATTCTCGTTCATGGACGGCTTCTCGGGTTACAATCAGATTCGTATGGCCCCCGAACACAAGGAGAGGACCACGTTCACGACACTTTGGGGCACATTCTCTTATAATGTGATGTCGTTTGGCTTGAAGAATGCAGGAGCAACTTATCAGGGAGCCATGGTGACCCTATTCCATGATATGATGCATAAAGAAGTCGAAGTATATGTGGATGACATGATAGCCAAATCGCGGAGCACTGAAGATCATATTGAAGTACTCCGTAAGCTTTTCAGTAGGCTACGAAAATATCAGCTAAAATTGAACCCTGAAAAATGCACTTTCGGAGCCATGTCGGGAAAATTGTTGGGTTTCATTGTGAGCCAAAAAGGAGTTGAAACTGATCCAGATAAAGTTCAAGCTATCCAAGAGATGCCGCCACCACGAACCATCAAGGAGGTTAGAGGATTCCTCGGGCGACTGAATTACATTGCTCGATTTATTTCCCAATTGACAGCCACATGTGAACCCATTTTCAAGACCTTACAGAAGAACAATCCAGAAATTTGGAATGACAAGTGTCAAGAAGCTTTTTACAAGATCAAGCAATATCTGTCTAATCCACCTATTTTGGTCCCACTAGTACCAGATAGACCTCTGATCTTATACTTGACCGTTTAGGAGTCATCAATGGGTTGTGTTTTAGGGCAACATGATTCTACAGGCAAGAAGGAGCAGGCCATTTATTATCTAAGCAAGAAATTCACCATCAATGAAGAAAACTACACACCATTGGAGAAGACATGTTGCGCCCTTGTCTGGATAACAAGAAGATTGAGGCAGTACACTCTTTATCATACTACGTGGCTGATTTCAAGACATGATCCGCTCAAATATCTCTTAGAAAAACCATCCATTTCGGGAAGAATCGCCAAATGGCAGCTGATCTTGTCAGAATATGATATCATCTACGTACCTCAAAAAGCCATAAAAGGAAGTGCGATAGCTGATTACTTGGCAGACAGAGCATTAGAAGACTATGAGCCTATGACTATAGGCTTTCCTGATTAGCATATTAACATCCTTACGGCAGAAGTATCAGACATATGGACAATGTGGTTTGATGGAGCCTCCAGCCTCTTAGGGCACGGCATCGGGGCCATCCTGATATCTCCAAAAGGCGAACATTTCCCGATGGTGGCCAAGTTAACCCTCCCTTGTACCAACAATATAGCAGAATATGAGGCCTGTGTGATAGGACTTCAAGAAGCAATTAGCAAAGGCATCAAAAATTTACGAGTATTTGGTGATTTAGCGCTCATCATTTTTCAAGTAAGGGGAGAATGGGAAACTCGAAATCACAAGTTAATTCCATATCGGAAATATATTACGGAGTTAGCTGAGCAGTTCAATGACATCACATTCGAGCATATGCCCAGAGAATGTAATCAGCTTCCTGATGCACTGGCAACTCTAGCCTCCCTCCTTCGGCTGGACACAAAGTTGGAAGTTCAGTCTTTCGATATCCGCATACAAGATACTCCTGCACATTGTATGGCCATTGAAGGAAATATAGAGGAAAAGCCTTGGTACAATGACATCAGACAATATTTGCTTAAACAAGAGTACCCAGCAGAGGCTTCTGAGTCTGATAAGAGAAATATCCGAAGGTCTGCATCCAACTATTATTTCGATGGCTCGCTTCTATATAAGAGAAACCATGATATGGTATTACTGTGTGTGGCAAAAGAAGAGTCAATACAGATAATGAAAGAAGTGCACGAAGGGTAATGCGGTTCACATGCAAACGGACATGCATTAATAAGACAAATCATGCGAATGGGCTATTATTGGGTCACTATGGAGAAAGATTGCATGGAATATGTGCGCAAATGCCTCAAGTGTCAAATTTATGGCGATAAGATCCAAGTACGACCATCCAAACTACATGTGATGGTTTCCCCATGGCCGTTCTCACTTTGGGGCATCGACGTTATTGGACCAATATCTCCGAAAGCTTCCAATGGTCATCGTTTCATTTTGGTGGCCATCGATTACTTTACCAAGTGGGTAGAAGCAGTGTCATATGCTAGTGTTACACAAGCTGTGGTACTTAGATTTATGCGAAATAACATTATATGTCGATATGGGCTTCCAGAGCAGATCATCACGGACAATGCTGCCAACTTGAACAGTCGGATGATGGGTAAGTTGTGTGAAACATACAAAATTCAACATCGCAAGTCAACTCCCTATCGCCCCAATATGAATGGAGCAGTCGAGGCAGCCAATAAGAACATTAAAAACATCATTAGAAAGATGACCGAGACATACAAAGATTGGCACGAGAAGCTACCATATGCTTTGCATGCTTACCGCACCTCGGTACGTACATCAACTGGGGCAACTCCGTTTTCTTTGGTTTATGGTATGGAAGTAGTTCTACCTGTTGAAGTAGAGATACCTTCCCTCCGAGTACTCAAGGATAGTCAACTCGAAGAAGCAGAATGGGCCCGAAGCCGTTATGAGCAGTTAAATTTAATTGAAGGCAAGCGTTTGGCAGCAGTTTGTCGAGGACAGCTGTATCAACAGAGAATGATGAACAATTACAATAAAAAGGTGAAGCCTAGAAGCTTTCAAGAGGGTGATCTCATCCTTAAGAAGATCTTACCAATCCAACATGACCATAGAGGCAAATGGACTCCTAATTATGAAGGCCCATATGTTGTGAAAAAAGCATTCTCAGGAGGCACATTGATCCTTTCTAAAATGGATGGAGATGAGCTTCCTAATCCGGTGAATAGCGATGCTGTCAAAAAGTTTTATGCTTAACTCTCATACCTCCCAACAAGACTCGCATTCCTGTAATGAGCGGACTTGGTGAAAACCCGAAAGGATATCAAGGGTAAAATACAAAGCTCCAATAAAAGACAAAAAAGAAACAAGGGCGGACTTGGTGAAAACCCGAAAGGGCATCAAGGGTAAAATACAAAGCCAACAATAAATCCTGAAGGATAAAAATCAATCAGAAGTTGAAAGGATTAGAACCTCAAAAAATAAGGTTCTTTGCAAATAATGGAAGCAACATCATCCAGCAGCAATAACTGCAAACAGTGGAAGACTTGGTCAAACCTAAGGCACACTCAAATCAAATTTGTACATTATGCTTTTAAGACTTGTAATTCTGTTTATTGGATGATGACAAGTGGCATTTTATATGATATAAGTATGTTTTGTGGAATTAACCCAACAAAAAACCTATTTTTATCTCCCTAATTATGTTTCATCGTCTTCATTTCACATTTAATTAGAATATTTTAAAATCCCCAGTAGGCTTCTTTGGCATTAAATAATGAGTTGGGACAAGCTCGAAAACCTCAAACCAGTCAAGCTCCTTAACTCAGAATACCAATATCTACATGGAGTACCAACATATGCAGTCTATGCCCAAGTCAAGCTTCTCAACACAGCGAGGCTAAGTCAACCAAGCCCCCATCCACAAAAAGGGAGTTCCCCAGCAAAGATGGAAAGGTCTCCCCAGCTAGAAGGGAAACAAGTTCCCCAAAAAGTTAGATGTCGGCCAACCTCTCCAGCAGCATTGAGATGAATCCCCACCCCCGGCAGAACCCTTAGCATTAAAACATTTCACTATGCATCTCCGCATACATTACATTGCATTCCTTGCACCGTTTGCATACATTCAGCATATTCTGCAATTTCAGGAACGTCACCGCCGCCGAAGATCTCAAGAGCTCATACTCAGCAAGCTCTCCATTAAGCTCTCTAAAAGCTTCCCTTGTTTAATCCTTCTTTGCCATTTCCCAAAAACACCCTTTCGTCACTCGAACAAACTTCCCATCTTCTTTGGGTCACCTCGTAGAGCGATCTCCTTGAGTGAACTTGTAGAGGGAGCCCAGATCTCAAGCGCACCAATCCCCCAAAACATCTCCCTCAAATACTAATCGATGTTTCTAACAAATCTCTCCAGTTCAAGTCTATTATGTTGTTGCAGGCTTTAATTTGTCAGTTCAAGCCTATTACGTTGCTATAGTTTCTCAATTTTTAGTTCAAGCCTATTACGTTGCTGTAGGCTCTCAATTTTCACTCTAAGCCTATTACGTTGTTGTAGGCTTTCAATTTTTCAGTCCAAGCTTATTATGTTGTTGTAGGCTTTCAATTTCCAGTATCTTTGCATCGTAGGCGGCAATATTCTTGCCTCTGCGAACCTTTTCAAATTCTGTTAGGCCTTGGATGCCTTTTCCCTTTCTGTTGGGCCTTGGATGCCTTTTCCCTTTCTGTTGGGCCTTGGATGCCTTTTCCTTTTCTGTTAGGCCTTGGATGCCTTTTCCCTTTCCGTTGGGCCTTGGATGCCTTTTCCCTTTCTGATGGGCCTTGAATGCCTTTTCCTTTTCTGTTAGGCCTTGGATGCCTATTTCAATTCCTCTGAGGCCTTGGATGCCTTTTCCCTTTTCTATTAAGCCTTGGATGCCTTTTCAATTCTTATTAGGCTTGAGAGGCCTTTTCAATTCCCGATAGGCTTTGGATGCCTTTTCAATTCTTGTTAGGCCTTGGATGCCTTTTCCAACTCTGTTAAGCCTTAAATGCCTCATCAAAATTGTCCAAAATTCACCGGCCTGAGAAACCCCTTGTCATGCTTGGAGACAGACACGACATCCCACTCTCCTTCTGCTTTAGCATTTGGTAAGTCAGGTAAGCACTCCAACCCGTCCAAAATGACTCCCTTTTATCTTTGTACAATGTTTGTATACAAACAATGCACAAAGAGGGGCAGTTGTCGGACCCCATTTTGTCCGGGTTGGACATATATATTTATTATTCCATATCTGTCATTGACTTTGTATAGAAAATTAAGAGGCGTAACCATTAAAATAAAGGGAGGGAAAAAGACAGTCACAGGTGATGGAAAATCAAATTTGAGAATCAACACCTTCGACCACGCTCAATTCTGAGGTCAAATGACGAAGTTATGGTCAAAATAGTGTTCAGACCGCTAATAGCGGTCAAATGATAATTGACTTACAAAACCGCACTCCAAATCAGGTCACGAACCTCACCATCATGATCCTCTCGTCATTGTGAGAATTTTGATATATATATTGGCTATTTTTTTTAAAAAAAAACATGTGTGAACAGTACCCATGTACTGTTCACGGCCGAAAAATAGTAATCTAAAACTAATACTAAAAAAAAATCACGTGCGAACAGTACCCGCGTACTGTTCACAGGCCCAAAAATATATAAATTTAAAACTAAAATTTTTTTCTTTAAATAAAATAAAATAAAAAATTAATTAATTAATAAATAATAATAAATTCTGACATGTTTGTTTTTTTGTTTTTTTGTTATTTATTTTTTGAGAAAAAAACAAAATCAGAAAAAAATAATAATATTTCAAATCTGAGTACTGTTCATGAACAGTACCGCCGACAGTTTTTTTTTCTCTTCTCTTCTCTTCTTCTTTAACTATAAATACCCCTCATTTTTCATCCAAAAAAAAAAACAAATTTTTCCCCCGAAAAAGCCACTTTCCCTCTTCCTTTCTCTTCATTTTCCTTCCCAAAACCCAAATAAAAAAACCTCATATTTTATCCCAAAAGTCCTATGAATTTTTCCAAAAAAAAGGCCTACTCTCTCTTCCTTCCTCTCCACTCTCCTTTCCCAAAACACAAATAAAAAAACATCATTTTTCATCCCAAAAAATCCTACGAAAATTCTCCAAAAAAATCATCCTCTCTCATTTTTCAATCTTCAAACAAAAAAAAAACCCAAAAATCATTACATATCTCCCTTCCTTTACAGCAATAAATCAAACCCAATTTTCTCCAATCCCTCCCAAGTTCCGATCCGTCTCCGGCATCGATTTCAAGTTCCGGCCAAGCTCCGGCGAGTTCACAGTTTTCCACCGGACTCGGAGTTTCTTTCAACACTACCGACGCCCACAGGATAGCTCGGACGTGGTGTCGCTGTCAAGATCGATAAAGTCGGTTCCGCTACCCTTTTATTATTACTTATTTTGTGTTATATTGCTAAATTTCGTTTTTTTGTTTGTTATTTGTGTTTCCTCTTTTCTTTTTTGTTTAGGCATTTGTAATATTATTTTTATCTCTTTGTATTTTTTTTATTTTCTTTTTCTCTTCTTGTTGTATTTTTTACTTTTGTTTGTTTATTTTGTTGTATGTAATTGTAATATGTACAAAGCAAAAAAAAGCAACAAACAAAAAGAGAAAACAAAAAAAAGAGAGACAAAAAAAGAGAGAAGGGATTGTATTTAGTATTCCGATACACACACCACACAATTGTTTAATTTTTGGGTTTAGTTATCTTTATTTCTTTGCTATGTTGCTTGTTTTTATTGTTGTGATAAAAAAGGCAAAAAAACGTTTTTTTTTAAAACTCAAATCAATACAAAAATATATGGTTTTATGAGGCATATGTTCCAAAAACAAAAGTGTAAAAAATCGTTTTTTTAATAATATAGTGATATAAATATATTTTTCTTGTTTTATTAGGTATGTTTTCAAAGCAAAAGATGTAAAAAATAAATAAGTTTTAATTCACATAAATAAAATAAAGTGATATAAATGTTTTTTTGTGTTATTATGTTAATTTTCCAATATAAAAAAGCAAAAGATATAAAAACATTTTTTTTAATTCACATAAATAAAATAAAGTGATATAAATATTTTTTTGTGTTATTATGTTAATTTTCCAATGTAAAAAAGCAAAAGATGTAAAAACGTTTTTTCAATTGACATAAATAAAATAAAGTGATATAAATTTTTTTTGTGTTATTATGTTAGTCTTCCAATATGAAAAAAAAAGCAAAAGATGTGAAAACATTTTTTTTAAATTCACATAAATAAAATGAAGTGATATAAATGTTTTTTTGTGTTATTATGTTAGTTTTCCAATATAAAAAAAAGCAAAAGATGTAAAAACGTTTTTTTTAATTCACATATATAGAATACAATGATATAAATGTTTTTTTGTGTTATTATGTTAGTTTTCCAATATAAAAAAAAGCAAAAGATGTAAAAACGTTTTTAATTCGCATAAATAGAATAAAGTGATATAAATGTTTTTTGTTATTATGTTAAGTTTTCCAATATAAAAAAACAAAAGATGTAAAAACGTTTTTTAATTCACATAAATAGAATAAAGTGTTATAAATAGTTTTCCAATATAAAAAAAAACAAACAAACAAAGATGTAAAAAACATTTCATTTTTTAAATAGAAAATAATGGTGATAAGTATAGCATTCTTAGATTTATCAAGTACATTTTTCAATACCAAAAATAAAACAAAAATAATAAAAATAACCAAAAGGCTTAGTTAAAAAAAACAAAAAAAAAACAAAAGCAAAAAAAAGTGTTTTCAAACCAAATACCAAAAGATTTCATGTTCCATTAAAAAAAACCAAAAAACAAAAAAAAAACAAAACAAAACAAAAGAAAAACAAAACAAACAAAACATTTAAGATTTCCTTTAGAAATATATGGTAAAACAATTTTAACCATAACTTTAACAAATAACTTAGTAAAATAAAAGCATAGACTTTCTAGGAAAACTATAGTTCCTTGACCCAATTACAACACTAAAAATAAATAAAAACCTCCTCCTCCGAAGATAGATACCGAAAGGACGCTGTAGGGGTGCTAATCCTTCCCTACACGTAACTAACTCCCGAACCCTTCTCTGATAACGCAGACCACACCTTAAACTACTCAAAGTAGAGGGTATCCAACTGTACCCCAAAAACAGTTGGTGGCGACTCTAAATTTCTCACCATTGGTTTAGTTTGTGCCCACCCCAAAAGGGCCCGAACGAAAACCAGTGATGACATTTAGGATAGTATATTAGTGTCTCATGCAATATCAGTTAACAGCAGTTATGTATGGGAAGAAAAAGATAGAGATACACGGACTACATGGTTCGATCAATGTGATCTACTCCATGATGGTGAGGGTGAACCTACACCGAGTCTAATCCACTATATGCTTTTAGTATAGAAGGGTCTATCCCTTGTTACAATAAGATTAACTCTCTTTCTTCTTTTAAATGCAAATACAAAACAGTATTACTTCAGTACTCACTCACTGTGAAGAACTGTCTAACATAATTTGTTCATGCGCATTCAACTATTTGCACTGCTTAACCTTCAACCACTCCTTTGCCGAACTTACACACTATTCGTCAAATGTATGAGATAGAAGAAAAGATTAACTCATTGTTATCTTGCTTACAATCTTCCTCTCTCTTTGTGTATATGAATGAACTACTCTGTGTCTGTCTTATATCGCCGCTTGATAAGTTTCTTATCTTTTGTGATATTCTGACCACCTTTTAAAGTAAGGCATATTCTTTACTTTTATAGGTTAACCTTGGTAAGAAATCCTTCTACTAGGGTTAAGCATGTTTCACCTTTTGATCTTCACCGTTGAAACATGTTACGCTAGCCTCAGATGACGTCCACAAGTTTCCTAGCACTTAGCATGCTCAGAGATGTTGTCTGAGTGATAACTTATTTAAATGCGGTCTTCAGTACGTTTCGCATCTTCGACTAGCCACAGCCTCATAGATATATGTGCCTCATAGCTTCGCTGGTACTTCACAAGCTACCACCGAGTCTTTATTTACGAATCTTCGAGTCTGAGTCTTCGAACCTTGAGAAGTGATCTTCCAATTCTTCTGCTCTCTGGCTTCGAAGCTAGGTAGAACCGGTGCTCAACTGATGTCTCACTCTACGAGCCTTTAAACTCTACGAGTCTTCAGATTCGCGTCAGGTACACCTGCACTCTTCATTGGCTAATCATCTGTTCACCTCAACGGGTCTACTAATCTTCGACCTTATAAGCTTCGGCCTGCGAACTTTGACTCTGCAACACTGCTACTCGATACCCGACGGGTCTTCAAGCTTGCAAGTCTTTGAGTCTGTGAGACGCTGCTCTACACCTGTGGTCTTTAAATCTTCGACCTTGTGGATCTACGAGTCTGCGACCTTGTGTACCTTCAGTGGTGCTTCAAGCCTGTTGGCTAATGATCTTCGACCCAATACCTTCGAGTCTGACGATCTTCGACCCAGCACCTTCGAGTCACCTGATCTTCGACCTAGTAATCTACGAGTCTTTGACTCAGATCTTCGACATTGGTGAGTACATGGTTAAACTCCCTCTATGAGCTCACTCTAAGAGATCACTCTACGAAGTTATCCAACCCAATACGGATCTTCAACCCAGCGTTTACCCACTTCTGTGTAATGTTGACAACAATGACAACCAATAAGATCATGGGAACAACGAAAGCTATTAATGCAATTGAAATCATGAGAAGCAATTCAATATGCTTATACTTTCAACATCTTGAGCTCCACATCCGCAGCAGTTATATCAGATGTATTTTCCAAGAAGTCTTCAATGCTACACACTGCTCGAAAAATCCTGTTCCAAGAATGTTTCCTAGGTATGTCTATATATACTAAGTCTTGTATATTTTCAGGAGTGTGTGTACACGCGAAAGTGCTTAGAGGATTTCATTTTGGCTAGTGTGTGTGTTATTGTAAAACAGAGTGCTACTGTAAACAGAAGTGAGATACTCTTTCAGTAGATCCAAAAGCTTGTACTCAGCTTTAATTTGCTACAATTTGTTGTAATTATCTTGTGATAATTATACAAATCACTTCCCCTATATGGTTGTCTTCCGCATTAATTTATTTTTAACAAGATTAAATGTTGTGCCAAAAAAGAGAGAAGAAATATAAAAAGAGCCTATTCACCCCCCTCTAGGTTTCCTAGGCCAACAAGTGGTATCAGAGCAAGTTCTACCTGCTCAATGTAGAGATCCGTCTCTCTCTCTCTCTCTCTCTCTCTCTCTCTCTCTCTCAATACTTAAACGGCCGAAGAAAGCAGCCTGTTGTTCAACGCTCGCGTCAACTCCGGACGTTTGGGGTCACCTACTGAGCTTATAACTCACCCCTACTTTGTTGTTTCTCCTTTTCAGGTGTGACCCGAGACTAGTGGAGGACTTTCTTCTTTGATGGCGTGCCCACTAGTTTAATGTATGGTATAGTATTATATGTTATATTGATTATGTATTGTATCCAAGATATGAGTCCGTGGACAGTTGTATTTGCACACTATTTGTGATGTTATGCCTGTATGACTGTTTGAAATATTGTCTACATATTGATGTATGAGAAAATATAGGATTACCCTTGATGCATGACTGTACAAGTTGCATGATTGAGATAGCACCCGCGGTGTAGTCTGTATTGGTGCTTGTCACCAATCCCTTGACCTTTCGGGTGCGGGCAAGGAAAAGTCATGTTCTTGATTCTGGGTTTCTTGGAATTCGAGGGCTAAACAAAAAATGCCCTTGAAAAAACAAAAAAAAAACAAAAAATGAGCAAAATCTCATAAACTAAGACAAGGTCCCAATTTTTGGGCATTATAGGGGTGTAAAAATATTTCTTCATTTCTTATACGTAATTGAGTCATAAATTCTCTAGATCTGTATACCTCTCTTAGGTAGCCAATCATACCCACATCATGATTGGTGGCAACTTCTTTTTATTTTATTTTTGTTTTCAACTTATATGTTTTTATTTGCAAGCACTAGGGATGGCAATTCTGGCCCGCCCCGCCCCGCCCCACCCCGATGAGATATCGGGGCGGTGACGGGTACTGCCGCCCCGCCCCGCCCTGACATTTTAATAGATTTTTAACAGTTTTGCCTTTAAATACCTGCCCCGACCCGTGACCGCCCCGACCCGCCGCACTGATTTGTCCTGCCCCGCCCCGCCCCGAACTCATCCGGGGCAGGCTCGGGTCACCCACTACCCGGTCCCGACCCGCCCTGTTGCCATCCCTAGCGAGCACATTGTATAATGATGACTAATATTCTCAAATTCCAAACAAGATCCTACCGATATACATAAATGTATACAGAGAGGGGGGGGTGAATATGTATACTTAAAACTATTTTCTATAGTTTTAAAACTTTTAACAAAGAGCAAGTTGCTTATAAGAGAGATCTTTACAAATATGGTTATTGTTTGGGTGGTATCTTAGTGTCTTGTGCAAAATCAAGTTAGCAACAAGTATGTAAAGGAAAGAAAAGACAAAGACACATGATCTACGTGGTTCGATCAATGTGATCTACTTCATGGTAGTGAGGGTGTACCTACACCGAGTCCAATCCACTATATCCTTTTAATATTATAGGGTCTTGCCCTAGTTAAAACTGGATTAACTCTTTTCTCTTTTAAATGCAAATACAAAAACAGTGTTACTTCAGGACTGACTCACTGTGATGAGCTTTCTATTGTAATCTGCTATTACGTACTCAATTGTTTGCACCTCTTGACCTTCAACCACTCATGTGCCAAGGATGAAAGCTAGATGAACTCACTGTCAATCACACTTTCAATCTTCTTCTCTCTGTATGCAGTACGATCTTCTCTCTATTTCTGTCTCTTCTGTATCTCTCTAGATACTTTTTATATTTTCTAAAAGTATTCTGACCACATTTTGAAGTATGATATATACTTTTCTTTTATAGGATGGTCGTTGCATAAAAACCATCTTCTAGGGTTAGACATATTCCATCTTCTGATCTCCATTGTTGGAACATATTACTTTAGCTTTAGATAACATCCGTGTGTTGATTCTAATACTTACCGTGCTCAAATACATTGTCCAAATAAATTACTAAAATGGCAACCTTAACTGCGTTTTGATGCTTCAATTAGCCATAGCCTTGAAGATGACTGCCTCGTAGCATCGCAGATACTTCGCATATAAATGAGCTACGATCTTCGAGTATGAACCTTTGGACCTTCAAGTCAGAACCTTCGGATCTTCGAGTTAGTTCAACTCCAATTTAAAGCTAGCAACACTCTAATCTTCGGGTCAAGCCTTCATGTCTTCGAATCCAGGTTAGAGCCAGCGATAAACTAACTTCTGACCCTTCAAGTTTTTGAGTCTTTGGGTCTCCAATATAAAGCCAGCGATCAACCAAACTCTGACTTAGCTAATATGTTCACATCAACGGGTCTCCAAATCTTTGACCCTTCGAACTTCGACTCTATGACACCGCCACTCTTCACCCGATGGGTGTACGAGTCTTCAATCCTGCTGATCTTCGAGTCACCGATTCTTCAAGCCTGAGGATCCTTAACTCTGTGAATCTTTGAGTCTATGAATCTTCGACTCTATGAGTTTTCAACTCTGCGGATCTTTAAGTCTTCGGATCATCGACCCTGGGCAGATTATAGTGGTACATAGTTAGACTCCCTGTATAAGCTCATTTTAAGATATCACTCTACAAAGTTATCCAACCAAGTATAGAGTGTTGCTGCCCCCTTTACTAAACACCAACTGTTAACAGCAATAACAACCCAAAAAAGGCTATGAGAACAACAATGACTAACATGGGTGACACTCTTGGTCACCCATTGACCAAAATCCCTTTAAATGCTCTCATGCCCTATCTGGTATGCATCTCTAGTCTTTACATCAAAAACAAGATTAAAGATACTCCTGTCCTAGGTGAAATGAAAGACCATTGTCCAAAAACAACCATACTCAACCTTGGCCTTTCCCATTGATGGGTGGAAAATCTTCATACTTTATGCATGCATTTTGCTTCTTTTATTAGAGTGTTTTGGTATGTTTTACATATATTGACTAACATTTACTTCCAAGTTAGGATATTATGATATGATTGTAAATTTGGGTTGTTTTGTGTGTTTGAGAGCTCTTTTTCTGAACTTGGAAGTAAAAAACTTAAAGGAAAGGATGAATTCAATTTCTTGAGCATAAAAGCCAAAATTCACCTTCAAAGATCATCTAAGAAAAGCATTTGCAAGTAAGATTATAGAGCATAGGCAAAGAGGCCAACCTATGGCGGTAGTGCTTTTGGCAAGTTACCAAGCGCAAAAGATGTGGGCATGCGTTGGGAAGATGCGTTTCAAGTCAGAATGACATTGTTTTGTCAATGAGTTTTATTTCAACATCTCATTATCAAATTAGGGTTGACAATGGCAGTGAACAGTACTTTTTTAGGGATTTGTAAATAAGAGGACACCTAACAAATAAAAGAGGAGATCAAACAAATTCTAGGAGCTTTTGGGTGATCAACTAGGATTGAATCCAAATCTTTGGAGTAGATATTGGCGGCTACTTGAAGATCTAGATGCCAAGAGATAATTGAAGGAGCCAACTCAATCATCTTTTGTTTTCCATCTTTGAGTATGTGGAGATATTTATATTTGATTGTTTTTCATACATCCATGGGCTAATCTCTTCCAATCTAGGGGATAATGTAACCACCTCTAAACTATGCTGAATATTTTGTAATTTGCTTGATGAATTTCTTTATTAATTTTAGACTATCCAATTTAAACTGAAATTGGTTAAATGTATGGATCAATTATCTAAATCCTTGTCTAGGGTGGACAGGAAAATATAGGTTAATTAATTGTAAAGTGGGTCAAGCCTGCAAGAAGTTAATCAATAAAAATTGATTTCTAATTAATCTTATTAATTATGAGATAAGTGTTAACAAGAAACCTTTAATCCTTTCATTATGAGACAAGTGCATAAGGATAAGTAACAACCAAATTGAAAAAGAGTGATAATTCAGCAGATGAGTAACATGAATAAGAAGCAACATATGAATTGTCATCACTGAATTTCGTCCGAGAGGAAAACCGCTTTTGGGATATGGTTCCCCCCAACTTTCATCCGAATGGTGATGAAAATTACAGATTCGCCACCAACCATTTTTGGGGGTGCGTTTGGTCACCTAAAGGAGTTTAAAAAAAATAAATGCAAAAATGATAAAAACAAGTGATGTGTGTGATAGTGTGTCATCTAAAACAAAACAAGCTCACTTTTTTTTCTCTTTTTTTCACTATGTTGGTTTACAAAGTACAATGGTATTGGGTTTTGCAACCCATGAAAAATGAAACAACAAACACCAGCTAGGCACGAAAGCAGACATGGCAAATCAACACTAAATAATACATCTATATGGCCATCTCCGTTTCTAATTATTGGTCTATTTGGTACGTCGTGTGCAGGGATGATTGGCATGATACATTGTAGCAATTAGCGCAGCCAGAACAATGCCCAAACCCTCCCAGTAATGACAAACCCGTCCAACCGAGGGTTCCCCCAAATTCATCCAATAGTTCCCCCGAGCAGATGTAGACATACACAAGCCAAATGCAAACAAACAAAATGTAAGAGGGAAGGATGTAGCAATCGAACCAAGCTGAGATCAAAACAAATCAAACAGGAAATATAAAAGTGTGACCCAACAACAAAACAAAAAAATGAACAAATAAAATGCATCCTTGGTGAGCAATGATTGAACAGACAGAAACAGAAACTCTTGATCAAACACGTCCACCCCAGAAACCATCAATTAGTCAATGAAAATGGGAGTCACAGACGAGCCAGTGCAACAGTAATACAATCTTTGTGACTAAACAACATGGAGGAGGAGACAAGACACGAAGAAACAATTTCTAGTCTGAAGACGTTTTGAAAACAGATTCTTTCTTATCTTTTTTCTCGAAAAGCAAAAAAAATTCAAAAAATGACCCAACACAGAAGCATAAGAGTTATACGTTTGCTTTTTGTTTGATTTGAAATGATGCATTCACTCATCGCAAAAACAGACTACAATTGCCCCAAAAGAAACAAGGAATCGACACCAATACAACATGTACACCATCTCACTCAAAGCTCAAACTGAGATGCAACGCGACCCACAATCACCATATCAAAACATTGCCAGAAAACAAACATCACATAGGCAAGCAAAAGGAAGAGGAACCAACCACTCAGAGGAATTTTTTTTGCCCTTTCTTCTACTACAGAAACTCCCTAGATAGCCGAAACTTTTCCTCACTCGTTGGGTTTGGGATGGTTGACGGCAGAGGCTTGGTGCGACAACTCCTTGGACAGCTGATGCTCCTTTCTCATTTGTGGGGGAAGCCTTGCGGTGATCAACGGCGGGAGTGTGACGCTGCGCCCCTTGGGTAACTGCGACCTCACATTCGGGGAGACGCTGAGATGAGCGATATTGGGACCCTCTTGGCTGGTTGACACTCCTCGGTCGATGATGCTCGGTAATGGGTGTGATGAACAAAAGGAGATGCAAAGGTTGGGTGTTTGGAGAAGGGATGGACAAGGGTTTTTTTTTCGTCTGATTCTGGGATTGGGTTTCGGGGGAAAGAGGAAACCAGAGAATGATGGTTCTGGGTTTTTCAGAGAAGATGATGGTGGTGAAGGACGAAGGCTTGGCATGCGTGAGGTTTTACGAATTTGGAGGAGGCGAGAGAGGACGATTTTCGGGGAGAAGAGGAACCATAGAGCGATAATGGTTCTGGGTATTGGGGTTTTTTTTGAGCTAACCAGAGAGAGAGGGGATGTGTTTGGTTATTTCTTCTTCGGGGAGAAAGAGGTGATGATTTTTTTTTTTTTTGATGATGGAGTGGAGAGCGAACAAAAACCAACCTATGCTTGATCGGGCGTAGGGGTTTTATAGGCGAGGCAGTTAGGGTTACAGCTGGGAAACGGATTGGAGCATTGAACCAGTGGTGCAGTGCGGTTTTATCAGAAAGAGGGAAAAGGAACCGCCCTTGAACCATGGTTGAGAGGTGGGGTATGGAGAGCTGGTTTGCAGTGAGTTGGGTGAACGAATTCCGGTGGGTGCGAGGTGGTCCTTCGAGATCACGGCGCTCGCTACATGGATCCGGCGATATAGACGAGGCGAGGAAGGAGAGAGAGGAAGAAGATAAGAGAAGTTGGTGAAGACGATAAGGGAGACGAGCGATGGTTTTATGTGGCTGAAAAATTTTGCTTTTTATTTTTGTTGTTTTATTTTTTTGTTTTTATTTTGTTATTTTAATTTTCTCTCCCAATTGATAATCGACATGTGTCCTTGAGATGGGCGAAAAAAAAGGAAAAGCATGACATTATTTGTTTTTTGGTTTTTTAACTGATGTCTTTTGGTTTTTGGGATCGGCAGGACAAACTGGATTTCAAAACATCTCAAAAAAATTGTTTTCGGACTCGGGGAGTCATGACGAGCGACCCCGTGTCAATTTTATTTGAAAATGATCTCATTTTTATGGCAAGCCTGTACTAAGATTATTTATTACTGAAAATATATTTATTTTTGATTTTTATCGAAAGGCCCCGAGAGTGAATATATACAATATATATGTCAAAATTCTCATAACGACGAGTAGGATGTGAATATGAGGTTCATGACCTGATTCGGAGTACCCTTTCAAAACTCAATTACCGTTTTGACCTCTGATGGCGGCCTAAGCGCTATTTTGACCATATCTTCTTCTTTGACCTCGGAATCGAGTGTTGATCCTCAAATTTATTTTTTATCATCCAGGACTGGCCCTTTGGCATTTGGAGTCCTTTCTTGAATAATGTCTTGAAATCGGGCACTTGCGGCTCAACGGTCACGACTCCATTGTTCTAAGAAATTTAACAAGCCGAGGTGGCATAGAAGAAAATGAATTTGATAAAATATGTCCAACCCGGACAAATTAGGGTCCAACATGAATGAGAAGGAAAAATCATTTCCCCTAGAAGCATAATTAATTATATTTTACACAACATTACAATTATAGTCTGAAGAGGGCCCTAGATTGGTTGATTTATTTAATTTAAGTTCCTAGAAATTCAAACTTCATTTTTTGTTAGTCCAAACATTACAAAGATTTGCCAATCTTGGTGCTTACCCACTTAGATACATTACTTCCCCGTTGGGTTTGATAATGGAGTCATTTCAAAACACCTTATATTACATACACGACTTGTGCACTTACAAATTACGCTTACGTTCAACATATGTCACTCGTCTCCATGCTCTTCTTTGCCTGGCCTATACAGTGCACCATGCCATTGAAAATAAATTATGCCCATTCAATAGGTAGTCTTTGGTCAATACAATACACCATAGGTGTCACGTCCCCAATTCTAGAGATCCAGAACTAAACACGTGACTTTCCCTTGTACAATCACACAACAAGAGTATAAAAATACTTTCCCAAAATGTCATCCAAGAAATTTCATAGTATTATATTATCAAATCATCATTCTATATTTTGCAACCATTCATTACAACTGCCCACAGTCCCATGTCTGGGAAATAAATACCAATTAAACAAATAACAAAATAAAACTAAGGTCTATACATGAATAGAATCTTGGTCTTGTCATTGGTTCAACTAGCACCCGCCAGCACTTGGAAAACATATCAATAAGTAGGAGTGAGCACAAAGCTCAGTAGGTGAACTACCACTCCTCACCTTTTATATATTACTAAGCTACATGTTGTGCTCATGTGCACATGTAGTGAGAGTTATTAGATGTTAATGCGGCACAACAATATAAACCAGTGTTCAAATTCCACACAGGCACCTATATCCATCATACCGCCACACAAGCAACCATACCCACCATACCGCCACACAGGCAACCATACCCACCATACTGCCACACAGGCAACCATATCTACCATTCATCCCACAGTGATAGTTGCTCATAGGCCAAACTATCTGCTCATCGAGCCATATCCCAGTGACACAGACTCACATGCCAAATTATCGGCTTATCGAGCCTGTTACACACAAACTAAGCATTCATGTGTACCACAACATAATAGCATCTTAAACAATAATATCATGAGTCATCATATGCATTCCATAACACATAAACATTACCATTAAAAACTCATCACATAACATTCGCAGTATAACCTCACCAGCGCATAATTATTACAAACATGTTCCTAGCATAAGAATAAATATATGAACCTCAATTATAATAATAAGAGGCACACTACAATCCCCAAATGATCCTTAGGGTTCCCCTCCAAAGGTTTCAAACTTAAATTCTCATTAACAAACTAAAAGAAGCAAAACAAGCTGTTAAAACAGTGCAGTTTTTATCCCAACATTGAAAAATCATAACTAATTCTACAGACCTCTAATTTGCTTGTGATACCTATTGTTTCAAAGGTTTTTTAACTGGCTATCCAAATAAAATATAAAAAAAGTTGCATGTAGCGATGCTTGCCACGTGCATCGCTATGTGCATTGCCACATGTAGAGTTATTTTTCCAGTTTTGCTTCCAACTTTGAAAAATCATAACTATTTCCAAAGAACTACGATTGGCCTATAAAAGATACCATTTTGTAGCTATTTCAACTCTCTATGCAATAAAAATATAACAAAAATAAAATAAGGTAAAAGAGTGCATGTGGTGACACACCACATGCATCGCCACGTACACCACCACATGCACACCTTGCATGTCCCCTTGCCTTTGATAGTGATCATTTGGACCACTCTTTTAGGGCCATTTTGGGTGTGTATTGACATGAATTATACATCTTTGTCAATCAAAAATGTTTATATTTTCTATCTGACACCCTAACCACCAATTGAAGTTTCCCCTTGGAGTTTTTGGCTTGTTCTTTGTATTATTTATATTAAACTCAGGGATTCCTCCATGGAAGCAAGAAATTGAGGCTAACAGTAGTTACACAACAAAAGGCGGCCAGATCGGATTAAAATAGAATTTCACCCGACTAATATGATTAGTGCACATTCGAATTACACAGACCACAAATGAAGCTGATCGGGTGAAGAATTGTCTTGGTCGGGTGAAGAATGTTCACTCGACCACTTGATATGAAGATGTAATCCGTCGATTGAAACCTTTTCCAACAGTGTTTCCTTCTGGTCGGGTGAGAATTGAAGATAGTCGGGTGAAGCTTCTCTTTACCCGACCAAGTGTGATAATGTAAAGACTCGTATTTGGATAGTTTTGAGAGATAGCCATTCTATGGGAATGTAACTATCTAGACGGTAGTGTAGTCGTCGATGTGAGCGTTTTGACAGTACTTGGGCCCGATTTCGAGTCGGGGCCCCGTTTGACCCGATTATTAACTTTTTGGGGTTTATTGGTTGACTTTGCATTTGGGTGGTCTTTTGGGTGTAATAATATCTGTTTAGTGTTGTGCTCATCATTTCGAGCATTTTGACAGTAATTGGGCTCAATTTGGAGTTTGTGACCTCGGGAGGTCAATTATTGCGTTCGGGAGATCAATTATTGCTAGGAGGCCAATTATTGGCAGTAGTATAAATAATTATGAAACTGCATTATCCCTTTAATTTTGCTTGGTGCGTGTGTGTTTGAGCAAGAGAGAGAAAGAGAGAAGGTGAAGAGCTTCACTTGGCGATTTTGGGGGGATTGGAGCTCGAGGATCGCAAATAATCTTTTAAGTAGGTGTCCTTGAACCTCTTATCTCGTTTCTGTCTTCGAATATGCGTAAATTTATCATGATTTATGAATTTGAGCATGAACCCTAAGTTTTGGGGAAAACCCAATTTCGGGGTTAGATATGATGATTTAGCATAAAATCAGTAGTTAAGAACTGATTTATATCAGTTTGGGTACGTAATTTGGTACTCTGTTTAGTAAAACGCGTGTTTGCGAGTGCCTGGGGGGTTATTGGGTTGATTACAGACGAAAACCAGGCCAAAAACGACGATGAACAGTACCCTAGGCGAACTGTAAGGTCGAAGTTCGTAGTCAGCAGCTTTGTAGTCAGCAGCTGTGGAGTCAGCAGCTTCGTAGTCAGCAGCTATGGAGTCAGCAGCTTCGTAGTCAGCAGCTGTGGAGTCAGCAGCTTCGTAGTCAGTAGCTATGGAGTCAGCAGCTTCGTAGTCCGGAGGAGTTAGTCCGGATCAGTAGTCCGGAGGAGTTAGTCTGGATCAGTAGTCCGGATCAGCAGCAGTGATCCGTAGCTTCGCGCCGCAGCAGTGTATCCGTAGCACCCATTCCGCAGCAGTGATCAGCAACAGTGCACTGCACTACACTGGACATTTACATTGTAAACCATTAAGTATTATACTTAAGTTACAATGTAAATAATGAAATACCCCCCATTTGGATTCAAAGAAAAATACTAGAAAAATTAATTCTCACTATTTCAAAATGTGAAAATTGGGATTTAGTGTAAAATCTCAGAAAAACCCAAAAGTTTGTAGTGGTGAATTTTTGGAAAGTGGGGTTAGACATCTTAGAAAAATCCCCAAAAATCAGATTATCTTATTTATGATATGGGAACTCAATGCCGGGACTTTTGATTTCAAGAAAATAGCTGCTATGGGTACTTCCTTCATAAATCAAGGATTGAGGATTTACTTGTGAAGACTGGCTACATTTTTAAAGGCAATGTTGAGAATGACATGCCATACTCATATTAGTATGTTGGTGTGAGGTATTGGGGCATAGACTCCGTGGCTTATTTGGGTTCTCATCGTGATGGACTGATGGTGCGATGTGGTTGACGGGGCAGGCATATGCGCCGATGGCAGGCCTGTGTGGCGACTGTGGCCGAGCATATTGCGCTGTGCCGTGGCAGGCATATGCGCCGATGGCAGGCCGGTGTGGCGACTGTGTCTGGGCATATAGCGCTGTGGTAGGGCCGAGTGCCCTGAGCTGGGATCCTGTTGAGGATCGTGGACAAGCTGTCCTGTGTGGGCAGGCTAGGTCTTGATGTTTGTTTGCAGGCTGAGTCCTAATGATTGTGCACACTACACAGTGCACGAGTACACAGAGCATGTAGTATAGACTTGTATGTCCGCATGATGTGGAGTGTTGGGGTCACCTACTGAGCTTGTTGCTCACCCCTACTTGTTGTTTACCTTTTTCGGGTGTGACCCGAGACTAGTGGAGGACTTTCTTCCAGGAGGACGCCCACTACTCTGATGTATGATACAGTTATATTCTGTATTGTTTTATGTGATATCTCGGACATGGGTCCGTGGACAGTTGTATTTGCATACTGTTTGTGATGTGATGTCTGTATGACTGTTTAACTTATTGTATGCACGATGATGTATGGGAAAGTACAGGATTACCCTTGATGTATGACTGTACAGGGTTGCATGTTTGAGACAACACCCGCGGTGTAGTCTCTATTGGTGCTAGTCACAAACCCCTTGACCTTTCGGGTGCGGGCAAGGGGAAGTCATGTTCCTGGTTCTGGGTTTTCTTGGAATTCGGGGGCGTGACAAGTTGGTATCAGAGCATGGTCTAGCGGACCTAGGTTAGTGAAGGGTGGTTAATTGATTCCATGTGACTTGGAAAACTGTAGGGAGGGCGCCTGATCAACACAGTCCTTACATGTGTTCTAGGTTATTTTGGTGTCAGTTACATCATCCTAGGAGCATACATGGGGTGCATTTCTAGTGGTATGATTGTGTGCATATAGGGCACTAGATTGTCTTTGTTTGTGATATGATTGCATTTGGTGCCAGGATGGCACGTGGCCGTGAGAGCTAGGACTTGATTGTGGTGTACCCTATGGGGTGACACAATGCTATATGCAAGGTTGTGGACCTACGGGTCATGTGGTGTACCCTGATGGGGGACACGATGCTATATGCATGGTATGGACCTACGGGTCGTGTGGTGAGAACCTACGAGTCGATTGTGCCTTTGATGGCTGTTTGTGCTAGCAGTGCTAGTACTGATTGTTTGTTGTTTGTTGTTGTGGCCAGTGTGATGGCGCCACCGAGGAGAGTTGTCCGAGGCCAAGGCCCGGTAGAGGAGCCCACGATAGAGTCGGGGCACCAGGGGCAGCAGAGCCCGCAGCAGAGATCGTCAGCTCCCGTTGTGGGACCTAATTTGGCTCAGGTGTTGATTCAGTTGCAGGAGGCCATGCAGGGTATGCAGGGCTCGATGAGGGATATGGCTAGAGAGGTGGATGAGCTGAAGAGGCAACAACAGCCTCAGCAGCCACCACAGCCTCAGCAGCAGGAGGCGAGGGTGGTGCAGGATGTACACCAGCAGGAGGTCGTGATAGAGCCAGCACGACGAGGAGTGGACTGGGCTGCACAGTTTTTGAAACACGCACCCAGGACTTTTGAGGATGGTTCGTGGCCAGAGGTAGCCGAGGACTAGATTAAGTGGACAGAGGATATCTTTGATATGATCGGGGTGCCAGATGAGGAGAGAGTGCGCGTGGCGACGCACTATCTGTTGGGTATCCCACGCAGGTGGTGGGAATCCACTAGAGCTGTCCATGGCAGTCAGATGAGTTGGAGAGAGTTTGTTGAGCGCTTCTTTGGGGAGTATTTTCCCAGCTCGGTACAGTATGCCCGACGGAGAGAGTATTATGAGCTTTAGCAGGGTGGCCAGACGGTGGGTGAGTATGTGCAAGCCTTCACAGATTTAGGACGGTTTGCTCTTGAGGCTTTGGAAAAGGAAGGCTGGAAGACACAAGACTTCATTCAGGGCTTGAGGCCATCTCTGAAAAGACAACTGGAACCGATGCCGTTGACCAGCTACCGGGAGGCGGTCGACAAGGCACTCATTATTGAGCGAGGTCAGGATCAGGCGAGAGCCCAGAGGCCGGGCGGTTCGGCAAGTCCGAGCAAGAAGAGGCAGAGTGGGGAGAGCAGTGCTGCTCAGCCTGAGAGGAGGAAGGTGCAGAGGGTTTCCAGCCAGGCGGTGGGACCCCGTGAGAGTTCAGCCAACAGGAGGCTAGGTACCTGTTGGAGTTGTGGTTTGACCGGGCATGTCTCGAGAGACTGCCTAAGGAAAAAGATGACCTATTTCTGATGCGGGAAAGTGGGGCATGGAGCTAGGGAATGTGTTACCCTTAGCTTAACCAGCAGTGTAGGCCCTCGTCCGAGAGAGCAGGGACAGAGGAGTGGGGTTCCGTCTTAGAGGTCAGTACAGAGCACGCAGATGCAACCTGCGGTGCAGCAGCCTCAGCGGGAGGCACAGGGTCATGTTGATCAGCGGGGCAAGGCCCCAATGGGCCAGGCTAGTGGCAGTGGGCCACGAGGGAGGACTTTTGCCCTCACCAGCAGAGAGGCAGAGGTTCCACCAGTAGACGAGGCAGGAGCAGGACCTTCAGTGGTGAGAGGTACCATTATCATTTCTCATACTATCTGTTCAGTTTTGATTAATACTGGTGCTACCCATTCTTTTATTTCGTATGCTACGATGGTTGGGTTAGAGTTGGACCAGGAGACAGTTAGTCAGTCTCTGACGGCTGCTTCACCTTTGGGTGGAATTGTGATACTTGAGAGTTTCTATCGTGCTTGTCAGGTAACACTTGGGGGTGTTAACCTGTTGTGTGATTTGTATATCATGGAGTTAGATGATTTTGATGTTATCCTGGGTATGGACTGGTTGGTCTCCGTGGAGGCCAAGATTGATTGTTTCCGATGGCGCATGACGTTCCTCACGCCAGAGGGCACGCGGGGTGTCTTTGTGGGTGAGTGGACTAAGGAGGCATGCAGGTTGGGACCTTTGAGGCATGGGTGGGGTGATGTGACCCACCAGTTAGCCAGCTTGACGTATGTTGACAGGAGGAGAGAGGGGAAGGCTGTTTTGCCACCCATTGTAAATCAGTTCCCGGATGTGTTTCCCGAGGACTTGGTCAGTTTGCCACCCGTGATGGAGGTAGAGTTTTCGATCGAGTTGTTGCCAGGGACAACACCGATCAGGTTAGCGGCCTACAAGATGGCACCGACAGAGCTTAGAGAGCTCAAGAGACAGATAGATGATTTACTGGCACGAGGCTTTATCAGGCGGAGTAGCTCACCGTGGGGCGCTCCAGTGTTGTTCGCCAAGTAGGCGGATGGTTCACTTCGGTTGTGTATAGACTACCGGAAGCTAAACCAGGTGACTGTAAAGAACAGGTATCCATTGCCGAGGATTGATGACCTGTTCGATCAGTTTCGAGGTGCGAGATGGTTTTCCAAGATAGACTTGAGATCTGGATACCATCAGTTAAGGGTTAGGGAGGCAGATATCCCTAAGACCGCATTCAGTTGTCGCTACGGGCATTATGAGTGCCTTGTGATGCCGTTTGGGCTCACGAATGCTCCAGCAGTGTTTATGGGATTGATGAACCAGGTGTTTGCTCCATATTTAGATATGTTCGTTGTGGTGTTCATCGACAATATTTTGGTCTATTCAGCGACCAAGAGGGAGCATGAGGAGCATTTGCAGGTTGTGTTGCAGACCTTGCGGGAGCACCGGTTGTACGCGAAGTTCACGAAATGTGACTTCTGGTTGCAACAGGTACACTTCTTGGGGCATGTGGTATCTTCGGAGGGTATGACAGTGGATCTTGAGAAGATCGAGGCAGTTATGTCATGGAAGAGGCCCACGAATGTGTTTGAGATTCGTAGCTTCCTTGGTTTGGCAGGCTACTATCGGAGGTTCGTGGAGGATTTTTCCAGGTTGGCAGCTCCTATGACACACTTGACTAGGAAGGGAGTTCCTTTCGTTTGGTCTGATGCGTGTGAGAGTGCTTTCATGGAGCTGAAGGCACGATTGACCTCAGCCCCCATCTTGATTCTTCCACAGAGGGTGTGCCTTTCGAGGTGTATTGTGATGCTTCCAGGGTGGGACTTAGTTGTGTGTTGATGCAGACTCGGCAGGTGATTGCTTACGGATCTAGGCAGTTGAGACCACATAAGCAGAGCTATCCCACGCATGATTTGGAGTTGGCTGTAGTGATCTTTGCACTTAAGAGCTGGCAGCATTATCTCCTTGGGGAGAAGTTTGTGGTGTATACAGACCACAAGAGCTTGTAATATATCTTCTCTCAGCGAGATCTGAACCATAAGCAGAGGCGGTGGATGGAGTACCTACAGCAGTTTCAGTTTGATATGATGTACACCCCTGGGAAGGGTAATGTGGTGGTAGATGCTCTGAGTAGGAAGAGCAGGGTCGTGGTGGCCCATTGTGCCATTAAGGAATGGGAGATGATGGGTCAGTTGGCAGCGATGAGGTTGCAGATGGTGACCAGCGAGGGGCGAGGGACCCTTAGTGTTGTTGTAGCAATCCCAGAGATGCAGCACAGGATCATAGAGGATCAGCTGGGGGACATTGATTGTGAGGTCATCCGCGACAGGCTTCAGACTGGGCAGGCATCTTCTGATTGGACTGAGGATGTAGAGCATGTGCTGCGGTATAGGGGTAGATTGATAGTTCCCACTTCTCTTCAGGAGGAGGTTCTTCGGGAATTTCACCAGTTGAGGTTAGTTGTACATCCTGGTGGGACCAAGATGTACCATGTCATGAGGAGGCAGTATTGGTGGCCAGGCCTGAAGAAGGCCGTTGCTGATTTTGTGAGAAGGTGTTTGACCTGTCAGCAGGTCAAGGCAGAGCACCTGAGATCAGCTGGTGAGTTGCAGTCTTTGCCAATGCCATAGTGGAAATGGGACCACGTGACCATGGATTTTGTCACTGGACTTCCTCGTTCCAGGGGACACAACACTATATGGGTTATTGTGGACCGATTAACCAAATCGACGCATTTTATTGCGATTCGGGAGACAGACCCAGTGAGGACTTTGGGACAGAGGTATATTGATGTTATTGTGCGGTTGCATGGAGTCCCATTGTCTATTGTATCTAATCGGGATGCGAGGTTCACCTCTCAGTTTTGGAGACAGTTGCAGCGAGCTTTGGGCACTAGGGTGAACCTCAGTACAGCCTTTCATCCGCAGATGGATGGTCAGTCGGAGCGGACGATTCAAACACTCGAGGATATGTTGCGTGCCTGTGTCCTAGATTTTGGAGGTTGTTGGGAGACTCACCTTCCTTTGGTGGAGTTCTCTTACAACAACAGTTATCAGGCCACGATTGGGATGGCTCCGTATGAGGCGCTGTATGGGCAGCCTTGTTGACCACCCTTGTGTTGGGCACAAACGGGAGAGACAGCAGTTCTCGGTCCCGATTGTTGGGATAGTGCTATATAAAGCAATGTGTAATCCTAATAATGTAAAGACTATTTCTGATTAATTGAAATATTTTTTGTTTAAATATTTATTAGATTGCATTATTCTGCTTTCTTGTGTGGCTAAGCATCATAACATCTCATTGCTTATCAAAGTCTATTACTAGGTATGTGTGAGACACATACAATAGATCCACTAATTAGACTAAGTATAAAATTAGTTCACAATCGGTGAATAGAGTTTGGGATGCTCTATTCTGATAAGATTGTGGTGCGGACTATTTCCATAGTGGGAGTGATCTAATCTAGGATCATTGTAAAGAGTTTACAAATAGTAGTGCCAGTATGTAATCATACATATTGAACAGGACCATGATAGAATAAGTTCTTTAACTAATATCCGTTGCATTATATGAAGAACTTTATATTTTATCGCTAGATGACTGATTCATGGATTAATCTTAATCCAGACCGTTTGATTAACTCATGTCTATAATTTATGTCTTTTGACTTATTAATGAGTGAGAGGCTTAGTGCTTCAAATACCTCGATATCTTGGAGATATAATATTATAGATAGTGGGAGCGTCAAGTCAGGTGCATGGAATCCACTGCTTCGTTATACGAAGAGTAATGATATTCCCATGTTGTTTAATTCAGGATTCTTGGGTGAATCAAGCACTTGTAATTATATTGGATATAATTTATTATAAATCCTAATTCATGATTGGATCATGAATAGGTCGCCCATTAGAGAATTAATGGTAACACATGGATAAAGATATAATTAGAGAGGTTGAACGGAATCTATTGATACCTGTCTCTAATTATGAATATCATAGTGGAGGATCATATCACATGGAAATCAGTTATATCGATGGACAAATAATTTATTATGGATTCTTGTAATCATATCTGCTTGATCTTAGAGTGCGGTTTTAGTCCCTGATCGTGGCTCGGACTAAAACTAATAAATAATGATTTAATTGATTAATGAGATTAATTAATTAAATATTATTTATTGGAGCTTCGATTAAGTGGGTCCATTTGGTCCCTCTTGCTAGCACCGTTTATTCTTGTATGGATCTTGGATCGTTGTGAGTTAATTCTCTGGTTGTGCTTAAGAGCTAATTAATTAACGTGTGTTAATATATATTTAAGAGTTAAATATATATCACATGGTTATTTATTTAATTAGATTAAATAAATAATAATAAATATTTTATCCATTTAATGTGATTAAATGAATAAATATATTATTTATTTATTTGATAAATAAATAATATTATATATTTATTTAATTAGTTTGTTGCGTAATAATTATATTATTTAAATAGTTTAAATAATATGTATTATTATTATTTAACTAAAGGGGCATATGCGTAATAGCACAGGGGTAACCCTAGGTCTATAAATAGATGCATAGCCTCCTAGGTTAAAGTGTGTGCGTGTGCAATCATTGACAGCCAAGAGAGAGAGAGAGACAGGTGACGGCCAACCCTAGCAGAGGTGGTGTTCCTGTTCTTTGATCCAAGGGTGCCACGTACTGTACTCCTTGAGAAGGTGAATAGCAGAGAAGGCTATTTGGTGGTTGAATCCAGGAGCTGCGAGGACGATCAAAGGCAGATCGTGAGTTCGTTCTTGGAGGGAAAAGAAGAGGGTTCTAGCTTTACCGTTCTTCAGGTTGGTTTCTTCTTTTCTCTCTTTGCAAAATTAAACGAATTGATTCATGTTTAGATCCTGCTTGTTTGTTTCTCTGGAATAAAATTTTTAAAATTCGTTTCATTGCGGTTAATCGTTAACCCCATTCCAGTATTCCAACAATTGGTATCAGAGCTTTAAACATGTTAATCAATTTGTTTAATTTGGCCCTGGATGTATGAATAGAAATAGCGGCACTCTAGGGATTATATGTTTATACATGAGATGTATATTATAGGTGGTGTATGGATTTATATATTTTGTTCATGTGATGAATGATTTAATATATATATTAATTGTGATGGTTTGCCGGCCTTGGGATCTTAGATTTGGTTGTATTTACATGAGATGTAATTTGCTAGAGGGGCGGTCTATTATCACCGTGTTTCCCTGCTAGTTTTCTTTATTTTGTTTTAGCATCTTGTAAGCCATATTGGCAATTGTTGTAATTCTTTGTAATTATCCCTCGCTATCCGGAGGTCTGAGACGAAGAATAGAAGAAGCCCGTTTTTTTGTCAAGGTGGCTCGGGCGATCAAAAAAAAAAAAAGGGGGCGGTTCCACCTAGTCTCTCACAAGCAGTCCGGTGGTGGAGGAGTCCCATGCGGCGGCGGGTTTTCTCATGACCGATTTACTTTCCCCGATTTTTAATACTCTAAAGTTTATTCTATATTGATGGAATAATATTTAGAAATTATAGAAAGTTGACATAATTAATTTTGAAAGATTAGATCTTTCTATAATTAATTATATCAATTTTAAATAAAAAATAATTCTATAATTGGATAACTGTTATTCATAATTGAATTATTTAAATATTTAAGTGAGAGAAAATTTTAATGGATAATTGTTATCTATTAAATTTTATTCTATATTGATAGAATAATTTTTGGAAATAAAAATATTGACATAGTTAATTTTGGAAGATTGGATCTTTCTATAATTATCTATATTAGTCTTAAATGAAAAATAATTTTATAATTGGATAATTGTTATCCATAATTAAATTATTTTAATTTTAAGTAAGAGATAATTTTAATGAATAATTGTTATCTATTAAAATTATTCAGGCTGCTTGCAAGATGAAGACAATGAAGATCAACCAGAAAGATGAAGATAAAGAGCCTGCAAGAGTGTCTTGTTTTTTGCTTTATTTTTCTTCATAGGATGGATCCCTTGGTATTACGGCCGTAGTTTATTTAATGTTTGTTTTATAAATTGCACATCACATGATCACATTACATATATAATTAGGAGTGCCGTCTACATATTATTTTTCATGCATCATATTTTATTTAAGAGTTAAAAAAAAATATTAAAACCCAATTTGTAAAATATTGAGTGTGAGAGGGTTTTATTGGGAATAAGACCCATGGTCTCCATTATTAAATAACTAAGGTATATGTCTTAATGTATCTCCGAAGAGATTTTATGGACTAGGCTCAAGTTATTTTCCTAAAAGGATAGTTTACTTATTATTTAAACCAGCTGATTGACACCTCGCCAAAGCTAGGCAATTCAAAAGGTTTAGGTAATAAGACACGAAATAATGGTTATACACTCAACACGATCTCTTGCATTAATCTTCCAAAGAGGCGCTGTTGCAAGGGATGTGGACCAAATATAAACGAAAATTGAATTGGTTGAATATGCGATATTTAGGAAAGCCAAATCAATTGGGAGGGTCCCGACAAAGTAAAGAAAAAGTTTATTTTCCCAAAGGAGGTTTATTGATTCTGGATATTTTGTTATTCGTAGTAAGAGTATTGATTTAGGGTTTTATTAATACTTGTGCATTCATGCATTCATTAATGTATATGCATTTTACTAAATTTAGTTATGATGTATGCCATTCTAAAACATTTTATATTTTATATTTTCAGAAAATGTCTTTTAACCCGCTAGCCGTTTTATTGAGCCAAAATAAATTGACCGGTGAAAATTTCAATGATTGGAAGCGTAATCTGAATATTGTGTTAACTGCTGAAAAACACAAGTTTGTGCTATCAGAGCCTTGTCCACCTGAACCTCTGGCTAATGCTTCGAAAACTGGAAAGGATGCCTATGATAAGTGGATTGCGTCCGATGATACGACGCGTTGTTACATGTTGGCATCCATGTCCAATGTGTTGCAACAACAACATCAAGGGATGCGAACTGGCAAGGATATCATGGATTCTTTACAGGCTATGTTTGGGGAGATCTCAATTCGTGCGCGGTTTGAGGCCGTGAGAGCTATTATAAATAGTCGCATGAAAATGGGAACTCCTATTAGGGATCATCTCTTAGAGATCATGGCTCATTTTAATGAGGCTGAGATCCATGGAGCTAGTATAGATCAACAGACTCAGGTTGGTATGATACTAGAGACTCTCCCTGATAGCTTCATTTCTTTTAAGACTAATTATGTCTTGAATAAAATGGATCTAAACCTCACCACTCTTATGACTGAATTACAAACCTATGAGGGAATGATTAAGTCTAAGAAAGGTGAGGTGAACATGGTTGTTGCTGGTTCTTCTCTTAAGAAGTAGAAGAAGCTAAGTGACAAGAAAAAGGCATCTTTAAAAGCCAAGAGGAAGGTGAACAAGAAAAATAAGACTCCTAAAGCTGGAAAGTGTTTCCATTGCGGCAAAGAAGGGCACCTGGAAGAGGAACCGTAAAGAGTACCTCCAAACGGTGAAGCCAAAGGAAGGTATTGTACTTGTCCTTGAAACTGGTTTAGTGGAAAAATCAAATAATCTTTGGATTATAGATTCTGGTGCCACTAATAATGTTTGTACTTCTTTGCAGGGACTTCAAGTCCAAAGGCAACTTAAGGAAGGGGAATTCATTTTTAGAGTTGGCACTGGGGATTCAGCCAAAGCAATGGCAAGTGGGAGTGCTAAAGTTATATTTTAGAAATAAATTTATTTTGTTAAAGGATTGTTTTTATGTACCTGAGTTGAACAGAATTTGATTTCGTTTCTTCTTTGGTTGAACATGGTTATTCTATTCGTTTTCCTGAAAATGTTTCAGTTTATAAGAATAATATTTTGATATGTTCTGGTATAAAGGAAAACAATCTTTACAAAATTAATCCTAGCATTCATACATTGTTGAACACCTGAAATAATTGATGATGAACCCATTCCAAAACGAGTTAAGTTAGATACAAATGAAACATATCTATGGCACGTGAGACTTGGACATATTAACCAAACTAGGATTCAAAGGTTAGTAAAGGATGGACTTGAATGGTTTAGAGGTTACTCCTTTACCCACATGTGAATCATGTTTGGAGGGTAAAATGACCAAGAGGTCTTTTCCTTCGAAAGGACATCGTGTTAATGATCTCCTAGAGCTAGTACATACAGATGTTTGTGGACCATTTAATGTACAAGCAAGAGGAGGTTATGAGTATTTTGTCACTTTTATTGATGATTTCTCTAGATATGGATATGTTTACCTAATACACCGTAAGTCAGAGACTTTTGAAAAGTTCAAAGAATTTCGGACTGAGACGGAAAAGCAATTAGGTAAATCTATCAAGATGCTTCGATCAGATCGAGGTGGAGAGTACCTGGATAATGAGTTTAGGTGATATCTAACTGATAACGGGATATTGTCTCAACTCTCTGCACCTGGCACACCACAACAAAATGGTGTTGCAGAGAGGAGGAATAGGACAATGCTTAACATGATGAGATCAATGTTAAGTAGTTCATCATTGCCCAAATCGTTTTGGGGGTATGCACTACAAACGTCTGTTTATTTGATAAATAAGGTACCTTCTAAATCCATACCTAAGACACCATTCGAATTATGGACAGGTCGTAAACCAAGTTTAAGGCATATCCGAATTTGGGGGTGTAGGGCTCATGTCAAAAGGGCTAAGGTGGATAAGTTGGATGCACGCACTGAGTTGTGCATTTTTGTAGGATATCCAAAAGAAACGAAAGGTGGTTTATTTTATAGTCAGAAAGATAATAAAGTATTTGTATCGACAAATGCTAAATATCTTGAAGATGACCATATTAAAAATCACAAATCAGATCATCGAATAGAGTTGGATGAGATACCAGTTGATGAGATCAGTGGCCCAACTCAGGATCAACATGATGAGATCATTATTGATCAACCAATCATAAGAAATGAGACCACAACATTGGAACAACATCCAGTTACTTTGCGTCGCAGTGGGAGGGTTGTTAGACAACCGGACCGTTACATGGGAGTTGGAGATGCTCTGGTAGCTATCTCTGATGATCATAAAGATGATCCCTTGACCCTGAGTGATGCACTGAATGATGTAGATTCCAAAGCATAGCAACAAGCAATGGATGCTGAAATGAATTCAATGTATTCAAACCAAGTTTGGGAACTTGTGGATTTGCCCAAAGGGGTGAAACCAATTGGATGCAAATGGATTTATAAAAGGAAAAGAGGCGCAAATGGAAAAGTATAGACTTTTAAAGCTAGGCTAGTAGCCAAGGGCTACACCTAGAAAGAAGGTATCGATTATGAGGAAACCTTCTCTCCGGTTGCCATGCTCAAATCCATTCGCATCCTCCTGTCTATACCGCACATCTCGATTATGAGATTTGGCAAATGGACGTGAAAACGGCATTCTTGAATGGTCGTTTGGAGGAGAGTATCTATATGATACGGCCTGAAGGATTCATTGCTAAAGGGTAACAACATAAAGTATGCAAGTTGCAGAGATCCATTTATGGACTCAAACATGCCTCTAGGTCTTGGAACATTAGATTGGTGAAGTGGTCAAATCATTTGATTTCAAGCGAGCATAGACGAGCCATGCGTCTAGGCAAGATAAAGGATAGAAATGTGGTCTTTCTTATTCTTTATGTTGATGATATTCTTATCATTGGGAATGATATAGTATCATTGGAATCGGTCAAACAGTGGTTGACTAAACAATTCCAGATGAAAGACTTGGGAGAAGCAAGCTATGTTCTTGGAATCCGTATTTACCGTGATAGGAAGAACAAGATGTTAGCATTATCCCAAGCCTCGTACATAGATAAAATACTTGAGAAGTATTGTATGCAAAATTCCAAAAAGGGTCAACAACCCATGAGAAATGGAATTACATTGTCTAAGGAAATGTCTCCTAAGACACAAGCAGAGATCGATAACATGCGAAAGATACCCTATGCTTAACGAGTTGGTAGTCTAATGTATGCTATGTTATGTCTGAGACCGGATATTTGTTATGTGGTGGGAATTGTTAGTAGATATCAATCGAATCCGGGAATCAAACATTGGGAATCGGTTAAGCATATTCTTAAGTATCTTCGGAGAACTAGGAATTACATGCTCGTGTATTCAGGGTCGGATTTGGCGCCTGTGGGATACACCGATTCGATTTTCAATCGGATCCAGATTCGAGGAAATCAACCTCTGGCTCGTGTTCACTTTGAATGGTGGAGCTATAGTTTGGAGGAGTGTGAAACAATCTTGTGTTTCGACTCTACTATGGAAGCCGAATATGTGGCGGCTTCGGAAGGCGTCAAAGAGGTGTATGGCTCCGTAACTTCTTAAGGGATTTAGAGGTTATCCCTGACCTTGAGCAACCCATGACCATTTATTGTGACAATAGTGGTGCGGTTGCAAATAGTAAGGAACCAAGAAGCCATCAAAGGAGAAAACACATTGAACGGAAGTTTCACCTCATCAGAGACATTGTGGAGCATGGTGACGTGTCAGTATGCAAGATAGCATCGGAGGACAACCCAGCTGATCCTTTTACAAAGACTCTTCCTTCTAGAGTTTTTGATGGACACCTTGAGAGGTTGGGAATTCGGGATATGACATAGTTGCTTTAATGCAAGTGGGAGATTGTTGGGATAGTGCTATATAAAGCAATGTGTAATCCTAATAATGTAAAGACTATTTCTGATTAATTGAAATATTTTTTGTTTAAATATTTATTAGATTGCATTATTCTGCTTTCTTGTGTGGCTAAGCATCATAACATCTCATTGCTTATCAAAGTCTATTACTAGGTATGTGTGAGACACATACAATAGATCCACTAATTAGACTAAGTATAAAATTAGTTCACAATCGGTGAATAGAGTTTGGGATGCTCTATTCTGATAAGATTGTGGTGCGGACTATTTCCATAGTGGGAGTGATCTAATCTAGGATCATTGTAAAGAGTTTACAAATAGTAGTGCCAGTATGTAATCATACATATTGAACAGGACCATGATAGAATAAGTTCTTTAACTAATATCCGTTGCATTATATGAAGAACTTTATATTTTATCGCTAGATGACTGATTCATGGATTAATCTTAATCCAGACCGTTTGATTAACTCATGTCTATAATTTATGTCTTTTGACTTATTAATGAGTGAGAGGCTTAGTGCTTCAAATACCTCGATATCTTGGAGATATAATATTATAGATAGTGGGAGCGTCAAGTCAGGTGCATGGAATCCATCGCTTCGTTATACGAAGAGTAATGATATTCCCATGTTGTTTAATTCAGGATTCTTGGGTGAATCAAGCGCTTGTAATTATATTGGATATAATTTATTATAAATCCTAATTCATGATTGGATCATGAATAGGTCGCCCATTAGAGAATTAATGGTAACACATGGATAAAGATATAATTAGAGAGGTTGAACGGAATCTATTGATACTGTCTCCAATTATGAATATCATAGTGGAGGATCATATCACATGGAAATCAGTTATATCGATGGACAAATAATTTATTATGGATTCTTGTAATCATATCTGCTTGATCTTAGAGTGCGGTTTTAGTCCCTGATCGTGGCTCGGACTAAAACTAATAAATAATGATTTAATTGATTAATGAGATTAATTAATTAAATATTATTTATTGGAGCTTCGATTAAGTGGGTCCATTTGGTCCCTCTTGCTAGCACCGTTTATTCTTGTATGGAGTCCTGGATCGTTGTGAGTTAATTCTCTGGTTGTGCTTAAGAGCTAATTAATTAACGTGTGTTAATATATATTTAAGAGTTAAATATATATCACATGGTTATTTATTTAATTAGATTAAATAAATAATAATAAATATTTTATCCATTTAATGTGATTAAATGAATAAATATATTATTTATTTATTTGATAAATAAATAATATTATATATTTATTTAATTAGTTTGTTGCGTAATAATTATATTATTTAAATAGTTTAAATAATATGTATTATTATTATTTAACTAAAGGGGCATATGCGTAATAGCACAGGGGTAACCCTAGGTCTATAAATAGATGCATAGCCTCCTAGGTTAAAGTGTGTGCGTGTGCAATCATTGATGACCAAGAGAGAGAGAGAGACAGTGACGGCCAACCCTAGCAGAGGTGGTGTTCCTGTTCTTTGATCCAAGGGTGCCACACCCTGTACTCCTTGAGAAGGTGAATAGCAGAGAAGGCTATTTGGTGGTTGAATCCAGGAGACTGCGAGGACGATCAAAGGCAGATCGTGAGTTCGTTCTTGGAGGGAAAAGAAGAGGGTTCTAGCTTTACCGTTCTTCAGGTTGGTTTCTTCTTTTCTCTCTTTGCAAAATTAAACGAATTGATTCATGTTTAGATCCTGCTGTTTGTTTGCTGGAATAAAATTTTTAAAATTCGTTTCCGCTGCGGTTAATCGTTAACCCCATTCCAGTATTCCAACACCGATATGGTTCGAGAAACCACGGAGATAGTGCAGTTGATTAGACAGCGTATGCTGACAGCACAGAGTAGGCAGAAGTCCTACGCGGACCAGAGGCGTCGACCCTTGCAGTTTGAGGTGGGGGGCCGTGTATTTTTGCGGGTTTTGCCGCGTCGAGGGCATCGGAGGTTTGGACGTGGATCCAAACTTTCCCCTCGTTTTGTGGGGCCGTTTGAGATTGTTGCCACCATGGGCGCAGTGGCTTATTGGTTAGCTTTGCCACCGAAGTTGGCGCGAGTACATGATGTGTTTCATGTGTCTCAGTTGAGGCGGTATCACCCTGATCATTCTCATGTGTTGGACTATCGTGAGATAGACTTGGCTGATGATGGTGCCGTTGTTGAGATGCCGGCACAGATTTTGGACAGGCGGGACCAGGTCTTGCGGGGCAAGACGATCCCACTAGTTCGGGTGTTATGGCGACACCGAGGCATGGAGGAACAGACTTGGGAGAAAGAGAGCCAGATGCGGGTTCTTCATCCTGAGCTGTTCGAGGACGATCAGTCCTGAGGTGGGGAGGATGTGAGGACCTTCCCTGAGGTATGAGTTATGTTTTATGCATTTGTTTTGCATATGTTGCTTGAGATATTGTGTAGCTTGTTGATTGTTGGCATCCTGGCATCATGTGAGCCTTTTTGGCTTGTTGTGAGTTGCATTGCACCTGTGTGGTTGGTGATCATGTTGTTGATCATGTGTTTGTGTCTTGTAGTTGTGTGGTGCTTGAGCTTGGATTTTGCTATGTCTTTTGGGCATGTGTTTTATTTTCGAGGACGAAGAGTCCTAAGTTGGGGAGGATGTAAAGACTCGTATTTGGGTAGTTTTGAGAGATAGCCATTCTATGGGAATGCAACTATCTAGTCGGTAGTGTAGTCGTCGAAGTAAGCGTTTTGACTGTACTTGGGCCCGATTCTGAGTCGGGGCCCCATTTGACCCGATTGTTGACTTTTCGGGGTTTATTGGTTGACTTTGCGTTTGGGTGATCTTTTGGGTGTAATAATATCTGTTTAGTGTTGTACTCGTCATTTCGAGCGTTTTGACAGTAATTAGGCTCAATTTGGAGTTCGTGACCTCGGGAGGTCAATTATTGCGTTCGGGAGATTAATTATTGCTGGGAGGCCAATTATTGGCAGTAGTATAAATAATTAAGAAACTGCATTATCCCTTTAATTTTGCTTGGTGCGTGCGTGTTTGAGCAAGAGAGAGAAAGAGAGAAGGTGAAGAGCTTCGCTTGGCGATTTTGGGGCGATTGGAGCTCGAGGATCGCAAATAATCTTCCAGGTAGGTGTCCTTGAACCTCTTATCTCGTTTCTGTCTTCGAATATGCGTAAATTTATCATGATTTATGAATTTGAGCATGAACCCTAAGTTTTGGAGAAAACCCAATTTTGGGGTTAGATAGGATGATTTAACATAAAATCAGTAGTTAAGAACTGATTTATATCAGTTTGGGTATGTAATTTGGTACTTTGTTTAGTAAAACGCGTGTTTACGAGTGCCTGGGGGGTTGCTGGGTTGATTCCAGACGAAAACTAGGCCAAAAACGATGATGAACAGTACCCCGGGCGAACTGTAAGGTCGAAGTTCGTAGTCAGCAGCTGTGGAGTCAGCAGCTATGGAGTCAGCAGCTTTGTAGTCAGCAGCTGTGGAGTCAGCAGCTTCGTAGTCAACAGCTATGGAGTCAGCAGCTTCGTAGTCCGGAGGAGTTAGTCCGGATCAGTAGTCCGGAGCAGTTAGTCCGAATCAGTAGTCCGGTGGAGTTAGCCGGATCAGTAGTCCGGATCAAGGCGATGATCCGTAGCTTCGCTCTGCAGACGGTGTATCCGTAGCATCCATTCCTGGGGTGATGATCAGCGAGAGTGTTTCAGCAGTGCGGTAATGCACCGCCTGGACATTTACATTGTAAACCATTATGCCTCAAGTAACTTAAGTTATAATGTAAATAACGAAATACCTCCAATTTGGATTCAAAGAAAACTACTATAAAAATTAATTCTCACTATTTCAAAATGTGAAAATTGGGATTTAGTGTAAAATCTCGGAAAAACCCAAAAGTTCGTAGTGGTGAATTTTTGGAAAGTGGGATTAGACATCTTAGAAAAATCCCCAAAAATCAGATTATCTTATTTATGATATGGGAACCCAATGCCGGGACTTTTGATTTCAAGAAAATAGCTGCTATGGGTACTTCTTTCATAAATCAAGGATTGAGGATTTACTTGTGAAGACTGGCTCCAGTTTTAAAGGAAATATTGAGAATGACATGTCATACTCATGTTAGTATGTTGGTGTGAGGTATTGGGGCATAGACTCCGTGACTTGTTTGGGTTCTCACCATGATGCACCAATGGTGCGATGTAGTTGACGGGGCAGGCATATGCGCCGATGGCAGGCCTGTGTGGTGACTGTGGCCAGGCATATTGCGCTGTGCCGTGGCAGGCATATGCGCCGATGGCAGGCCGGTGTGGCGACTGTGTCCGGGCATATAGCGTTGTGGTAGGGTCGAGTGCCCTGAGCTGGGATCCTGTTGAGAATCATGGACAAGCTGTCCTGTGTGGGCAGGCTAGGTCCTGATGTTTGTTTGCAGGCTGAGTCCTGATGATTGTGCACACTACACAGTGCACGAGTACACAGAGCATGTAGTATAGACTTGTATGTCCGCATGATGTGGAGTGTTGGGGTCACCTACTGAGCTTGTCGCTCACCCCTACTTGTTGTTTACCTTTTTCAGGTGTGACCCGAGGAGGACTTTCTTCCAGGAGGACGCCCACTACTCTGATGTATGATACAGTTATATTCTGTATTGTTTTATGTGATATCTCGGACATGGGTCCGTGGACAGTTGTATTTGCATACTGTTTGTGATGTGATGTCTGTATGACTGTTTGACTTATTGTATGCATGATGATATATGGGAAAGTACAGGATTACCCTTATTGTATGACTGTACAGGGTTGCATATTTGAGACAGCACCCGCGGTGTAGTCTTTATTGGTGCTAGTCACTAACCCCTTGACCTTTCGGGTGCGGGCAAGGGAAAGTCATGTTCTTGGTTCTGGGTTTTCTTGGAATTCGGGGGCGTGATAGATAAAGCTATAAATCGTTGATTCAAGTCGTATTGGACAAGTTCGTCTTCTGGTCGGGTTAAAGTTGAAGCTAGTCGGGTGAAGGTTTCGTTCACCCAACCAAACTGATTCGGTCTCATGCAACTGATTCAAGTATTTGGAGACTACTTTGGCTTCTGGACAGGTGAGTTTTGAAGATGATCGGGTGAAGCTTTCGTTCACCCGACCAAACTGTTTCTGTGCCAGATTTGCATTGATCCTGAGCTTAAATGCACTATTTCCAAGTCTGCACCACGGCATCCCACACCCAACATTTTTAATGGGACAGTTGCACAAGTTGCAGTGTTTTACACCTATAGGGCTGTGATTAAGCTTAGCTGTGAGGATGCATTTTCGTTTTTACTGTTGCCCTAATTTTTGGAGGCTATATAAGCTTAGTTTTTAGAAGAGATGGGGTTGGAAAATTGAAAGAAAAAATACAGAAAATTCGTAATTACCATTTGAGGGCAGATTTCAGGGAGTTTTTGGAGGATTGGAGCATCTGCAGCATTCTGGAACACTACTAGCTGGGAGCAAGTCATCACGGGGGTCATTTTCTACCTCCAAGCAGCCATAATTACCCTCCTTTCCTTTCCTTCATGTCTTACTTCTTTGTTGTATCTTTTAAAACCAGTATGTTAACTTAGAGCCTCTTGATTGGGGTTAGGATGAAATTTGATGTAATGTGTTAATTGGAATAATCTGCAAATTCGTATTCTCTGTTTTCTACTTATTGAAAGTCTTGATTACTTGTATGGAATGATATTGGCCATGTTGTTCTGTATTTTAGGTAATTATATGATGGATTGTAAGATGAAATATAATTACCAGAAACTCAAGATGATCATACTAGGAATTACATAATATGTGAAAACCAGTGTAAACCTAGGTTACTAAATCAAGAGTGGGTGTAATGCTAGCTCTAGATTAAACAATCCAGTACTTAATGGGTCACCTGCCTCCATGTTAGGGTGTACACAGAGCTATTGTGCTTGAAAGAGACTAGTTCTTGCATTGTGATTGAGTAATAATTGGAAAACAGAAAGAAACATGAACTCTGCAGATTATGTTACTATTAGGAGAAAATACATCAAATGAAGTCCTAACTCCAATCTACTTTCCAATAAACAGAAACTCCACATCAGATCACTTTCTTTACAGTTTGAATACTACAATTTATTTATTTATTTTAAGCTGAAACTAAAAGAAAAACCAAAATCAATTTAAGTCATCCGAGAAAATAATAGGATTTTTATCCCATCACCTTCCCTAGGGTTCGATAACCGGACTTCGTTGTCCATTGTATTACTTGCATGATTTTGTACACTTGCAAATCAATAACAGCCTTGTACTCAATTTTTGCTACAAATAATGAGTTATTAAGCCCTAACACAATTATTCCATTTAATTTCACAACTCTAAACTTTATCTCAGTTACATGCAAACTTGTTCATTCTAAGTTCTATCCTTAATCAAACCAACCCTATTTGTCATTAAATCCCTAAAAGATTAAGAAAGGCAGAATCACCTATCTCAAACACAAAGGAATTGGTTATACTCGACTAAACGCCCAACAATGCCGTAAAACTCAAAGCTTTAACCTCCTTTCTCTCTCCTCTTGACGAAAGACTACTATGGCTCCAAATACTCAAAGAATTAACAACCCACACCTTAAAGACGACCTCTCTATATATAGAGAGATGGCTCAAGAGTCCTATTTCTTTTTAACTTTGATTTCTTGTCGATTAAGAAACCCTTTTAAACTAGATTTCTTAATTATACTAAAACTCCTATTTAAAACAATTATAAAAATATCAAAAATCTTTATTAATAAAATTCGTATTGCTATTTTTAAATGTTAACATTTTTAAATCCCAAATGACCAAATTAACCTTTTTACCCGTTTAATTCACTACATAAAATTTCAATAATGCCCTTGGGTGAACTAGACCCCAAATATGGGCTATTTCATGCTATTTCCAGATTCGGGATATTAATTTTTGTCTTGGTGTTTTTGGAAATGATTGTTTTGTGTTATGATTTGGCACTCGTTCAGAGTATCCTTAATTGATGATTTAATTATTGTGGTCATGTTGTTAGGTTGTGTTGGTTACCTTTTCGAGGATGAAAAGTCTTAAGGTAGGGAGGATGTAATACCCCGGATCAGGAAATAGCATGAGATAGCCCATATTTGAGGTCTAATTCACCCAAGGGCATTATTGAAATTTCATGTGGTGAGTTAAAGAGGTAAAAAGGTTAATTTGTTTGTTTGAGATTTAAAAATATTAATATTTAAAAATAGTAATATGAATTGATAAAATTACAACCCCTTAGCATACCTCATAACATAGACAAAAATGTGAAGAGGTCCTCACAATAGGCAATATCCAAGATACCAAATTCCACCAAATAACTATTTTCTTGCTCAACAAGTAACATGTTCCCCTTAGGTTTCGTAAACTCACTATAACTCTACTTATTTATCCATCAAGCAATCATTTTTAGGCCAAGAAAAGTTACCAAAATGCCCTCTACGAATTAAATCTCACTTTTATATTAAACATAAATAATATTAAATCCTAAGATAGTTAAATTAACTAATTTACCCTTTAATACACCATTAGACATTATTATAATGGCGCTAGGTCATTTATACTCCAAATAAAGTCTAATTATAGTCAAAACAATCGTATTTAAGTCCACATCATTAAACTAACGTCCTCAACCTCAACGATAGACTTTCTCTCAACCTACCTCAACTACCAGTCACTATAATGTAGTCCTAAGTTTTAGTTTAATTGTAGGGTGGTATGGAGTTGTTAGCAGCCTACTGGCATTCATGCTCATGTTGTTATCTCTTTTTAGGTATTGTAAAGACTTGTATTTGGGTAGTTTTGAGAGATAGTCATTCTATGAAAATGTAACTATCTGGACGGTAGTGTAGTCGTCGATGTGAGCATTTTGACTGTACTTGGGCCCGATTCCGAGTCGGGGCCCCGTTTGACCCGATTCTTGACTTTTTGGGGTCTATTGGTTGACTTTGCGTTTGAGCGGTCATTTGGCTGTACTAATATCAGTCTAGTATTGTGCTCGTCATTTCGAGCGTTTTGACTGTAGTTTGACTCAATTTGGAGTTCGAGGCCTCGGAGGTCAATTATTGACTGGGTCAATGGTTGACTAGGTCAATTGATTGGCAGAAATACAAATAGGGGGAAAGAGAGCTTCCACGTTACGTTTTAGCGTTTCTGCATCTACGTTGGAGAGCTTAGAGAGAGAAATAGAAGGAAGCTTGGAGCCTTCGATTTGGGGCGTTTTGAGCTCGTTCGAACATCAAGAATCATTCCAGGTAGGTGTCCTTGAACTTCTTATCTTGATTCTATGCTTGGTATGTACGAATTTATCATGATTTTTGAAATTGAGCATGAACCCTAGAATTTGGGGAAAACCAATTTTGGGTTAAATCTAATGGTTTAATATAAGATTTGTGGTTAAGAACGGTTTTATATCATTGTGGATATAGGTTTCTGTGATTTTGGGGTTAATTAATTGTGTTTTTCGTGAGGGTTGATAAGTCAACCATGGAAATTTGGGTTTAGAGCTAGATTTCTAGAAATCTGGAATTTGATGCGTGTTTCTGTTGTTTCCTTGCATTTTAGAGGCGTTCTGAACGCCTTACGAGGTAAATATCGCAGTCTATTGCGTAGGATGCATGTTTGTTCGTGTCTGGGGGTTTCTGGGCGCGTTCCAGACGAAGAACAGGCAAAAACGACGATGAACAGTACCCTGGGCGCGTTCCTGGGTCGTAGTTCATAGAACCGAAGTTCTGGGTCGTAGGGTCGTAGTTCGTAGACCTGTAGTTCGTAGGTCGAAGGTTCGTAGTTCGTAGGGTCGTAGTTCGTAGGTTCGTAGGTCGAAGGTTCGTAGTTCGTAGACCCGTAGTTCGAAGGTTCGTAGTTCGTAGGTTCGAAGTCCGTAGTTCGTAGGATCGTAGTCCGAAGGTCGAAGATCGAAGACCCGCTTCGAGTCTTCGAGGCGCGCTGCTACGAGTCGCAGCTCCCGCTACGAGTCTCCGAGGCGCGCTGCAGTGCCGCGCTATGAGTTGCAGTCCTGAACCTACGAGGCAGTGCAACAGCACTGGACTGGACCTATACATAGTAACCCATATCTACACATTTAAGTATTAAGTTACTATGTAAATAACGAAATACCCCCCATTTGGATTCAAAGAAAAATACTAGAAAAATTAATTCCCACTATTTCAAAATGTGAAAATTGGGTTTTAGTGTAAAATCTCGGAAAAACCTAAAAGTTCGTAGTGGTGAATTTTTGGAAAGTGGGGTTAGACATCTCAGAAAAATCCCCAAAAATCAGATTATCTTATTTATGCTATGGGAACCCAATGCCGGGACTTTTAATTTCAAGAAAATAGCTGCTATGGGTACTTCCTTCATAAATCAAGGATTGAGGATTTACTTGTGAAGACTGGCTACAGTTCCAAAGGAAATGTTGAGAATGACATGCCATACTAATGTTAGTATGTTGGTGTGAGGTATTGGGGCATGGACTCCGTGACTTGTCTGGGTTCTCACCGTGATGCACCAATGGTGCTATGTGGTTGACATGGCAGGCATATGCACCGATGGCAGGCCGGTGTGGCGACTGTGTCCGGGCATATAGTGCTGTGGTAGGGCTGAGTGCCCCGAGCCGTGATCCTATTGAGGATCGTGGACAAGCTGTCTGCGTGGGCAAGGCTAGGTCCTGATGTTTGTTTGCAGGCCGAGTCGATGATTGTGCACACTACACAGTGCACGAGTACACAAAGCATGTAGTATAGACTTGTATGTCTGCATGATGTGGAGTGTTGGGGTCACCTACTGAGCTTGTCGCTCACCCCTACTTGTTGTTTACCTTTTTCAGGTGTGACCCGAGACTAGTAGAGGACTTTCTTCCAGGAGGATGTGCCCACTACTCTGATGTATGATACAGTACTGTAGTCTGTATTGTATATTGTATTATGTTTGTATCCCGGACATTAGTCCGTGGACAGTTATATTTGCATACTGTTTGTGATGTGATGTCTGTATGACTGTTTGACTTATTGTATGCATGATGATGTATGGGAAAGTACAGGATTACCCTTGATGTATGGCTGTACAGGGTTGTATATTTGAGACAGCACCCGCGGTGTAGTCTCTATTGGTGCTAGTCACCAACCCCTTGACCTATCGGGTGCGGGCAAGGGGAAGTCATGTTCCTAGTTCCGGGTTGCCTGGAATTTGGGGGCGTGACAAGTTGGTATCAGAGCATGGTCTAGCGGACCTAGGTTAGTGAGGGGTGGTTAATTGATTTCATGTGACTTGGAAAACTGTAAGGAGGGCGCCTAATCAACGCAGTCCTTATAGGTATTCTAGGTTATGTTGGTGTCAGTTAGATCATCCTAGGAGCATACATAGGGTGCATTGCTAGTGGTATGATTGTGTGCATATAGGGCACTAGATTGTCTTTGTGTGTGATGTGCTCGTATGTGGTGCCAGGATGGCACGTGGCCGTGAGAGCCAGGACTGGATGTGGTGTACCCTATGGGGTGACACGATGCTATATGCATGGTTGTGGACCTACGGGTCATGTGGTGTACCCTGATGGGGGACACAATGCTATATGCATGGTATGGACCTACGGGTCGTGTGGTGAGAACCTACAAGTCGGTTGTGCCTTTGATGGTTGTTTGTGCTATTGATCGTTTGTTGTTTGTTGTTATGGCCAGTGTGATGGCACCACCGAGGAGAGCTGTCCGAGGCCAAGGCCCAACAGAGGAGCCCACGATAGAGTCGGGGCACCAGGGGCAACAGAGCCCGCAGCAGAGATCGTCAGCTCCCGTTGTGGGACCTGATTTGGCTCAGGTATTGATTTAGTTGCAGGAGGCCATGCAGGGTATGCAGGGCTCGATGAGGGATATGGCTAGAGAGGTGGATGAGCTGAAGAGGCAACAGCAGCCCCAGTAGCCACCACAGCCTCAGCAGCAGGAGGCGAGGGTGGTGCAGGATGTGCACCGGCAAGAGGTCGTGATAGAGGCAGCACGACGAGGAGTGGATTGGGCTGCACAGTTCTTGAAACATGCACCCAGGACTTTTGAGGATGGTTCACGGCCTGAGGTAGCCGAGGACTGGATTAGATGGATAGAGGACATCTTTGAGATGATTGGGGTGCCAGATGAGGAGCGGGTGCGCGTGGCGACGCACTATCTGTTGGGTATCCCACGCAGGTGGTGGGAATCCACTAGAGCTGTCCATGGCAGTCAGATGAGCTGGAGAGAGTTTGTTGAGCGTTTCTTTGGGGAGTATTTTCCTAGCTCGTTGCAGTATGCTTGACGTAGAGAGTATTATGAGCTTGTGCAGGGTAGCATGACTGTGGGTGAGTATGTGCAAGCCTTCACAGATTTGGGGCGGTTTGCTCTGGAGGCTTGGGAAAAGGAAGGCCGGAAGACGCAGGACTTCATTCAGGGCTTGAGGCCATCTTTGAAAAGACAACTGGAACCGATGCAGTTGACCAGCTACCGGGAGGCGGTCGACAAGGCGATCATTATTGAGCGAGGTCAGGATCAGGCGAGAGCCCAGAGGCCAGGCGGTTCGGCAGGTCCGAGCAAGAAGAGGCAGAGTGGGGAGAGCAGTGCCGCTCAGCCTGAGAGGAGGCAGGTGCAGAGGGTTTCTAGCCAGGCGGTGGGACCCCGTGAGAGTTCATCCAGCAGGAGGCCAGGGGCCTGTTGGAGCTGTGGTTTGACTGGGCATGTATCAAGAGATTGCCCAAGGAAAAAGATGACATGCTTCCGATGTGGGAAGGTGGGACATGGAGCTAGGGAATGCGTTACCCTTAGCTCAACCAGCAGTGTAGGCCCTCGTCCGAGAGATCAGGGACAGAGGAGTGGGGCTCCGTCTCAGAGGTCAGTGCCGCCGGCACAAAGCACGCAGACGCGACTTGCGGTGCAGCAGCCTCAACGGGAGGCACAGGGTCATGTTGATCAGCGGGGCAAGGCCCCAATGGGCCAGGCTAGTGGCAGTGGACCACGAGGGAGGACTTTTGCCCTCACCAGCAGAGAGGCAGAGGTTCCACCAGTTGATGAGGTAGGAGCAGGACCTTCAGTGGTGAGAGGTACCATCATCATTTCTCATACTATTTGTTCAGTTTTGATTGATACTGGTGCTACCCATTCTTTTATTTCGTATGCTACGGTGGTTGGATTAGAGTTAGACCAGGAGACAGTGAGTCAGTCTCTGATGGTTGCTTCACCTTTGGGTGAAATTATAATACTTGAGAGTATCTGTCGTGCTTGTCAGGTAACACTTGGGGGTGTTAACCTGATGTGTGATTTGTATGTCATGGAGTTAGATGATTTTGATGTTATCCTGGGTATGGACTGGTTGGTCTCCGTGGAGGCCAAGATTGATTGTTTTCGACGGCGTGTGACGTTCCTCACACCAGGGGGCACGCGGGGTGTCTTTGTGGGTGAGTGGACTGAGGAGGTATGCAGGTTGGGACCATTGAGGCATGGGTGGGGTGATGTGACCCACCAGTTAGCCAGCTTGACGTTGGTTGACAGGAGGAGAGAGGGGAAGGCTGTTTTGCCACCCATTGTAGATCAGTTCCCGGATGTGTTTCCCGAGGACTTGGTCAGTTTGCCACCCGTGACGGAGGTAGAGTTTTCGATCGAGTTGTTGCCAGGGACAACACCGATCAGGTTAGCGGCCTACAGGATGGCACCGACAGAGCTTAGAGAGCTCAAGAGACAGATAGATGACCTATTGGCACGAGGCTTTATTAGGCGGAGTAGCTCACCGTGGGGCGCTCCAGTGTCGTTCGCCAAGAAGGCGGATGGTTCACTTCGGTTGTGTATAGACTACCGGAAGCTGAACCAAGTGACTGTGAAGAACAGGTATCCATTGCCGAGGATCGATGACCTGTTCGATCAGTTTCGAGGTGCGAGATGGTTTTCCAAGATAGACTTGAGATCTGGATACCATCAGTTGAGGGTTAGGGAGGCAGATATCCCAAAAACCGCGTTCAGTTGTCGTTATGGGCATTATGAGTGGCTTGTGATGCCGTTTGGGCTCACGAATGCTCCAGCAGTGTTTATGGGATTGATGAACCAGGTGTTTGCTCCATATTTAGATATGTTCGTTGTGGTGTTCATCGACGATATTTTGGTCTATTCAGCGACAAAGAGGGAGCATGAGGAGCATTTGCAGGTTGTGTTGCAGACCTTGCGAGAGCATCGGTTGTACGCGAAGTTCACAAAATGTGACTTCTAGTTGCAACAGGTGCACTTCTTGGGGCATGTGGTATCTTCGGAGGGTATCACAGTGGATCCTGAGAAGATTGAGGTAGTCATGTCGTGGAAGAGGCCCACGAATGTGTTTGAGATTCGTAGCTTCCTTGGTTTGGCAGGCTATTATCGGAGGTTCGTGGAGGATTTTTCCCGGTTGGCAGCTCCTATGACACACTTGACTAGGAAGGGAGTTCCTTTCATTTGGTCTGATGCGTGTGAGAGTGCTTTCATGGAGCTGAAGGCACGATTGACCTCAGCACCTATCTTGATTCTTCCATAGGAGGGTGTGCCTTTCGAGGTGTATTGTGATGCTTCCAGGGTGGGACTTGGTTGTGTGTTGATGCAGACGCGGCAAGTGATTGCTTATGGGTCTAGGCAGTTGAGACCACATGAGCAGAGCTATCCCACGCATGATTTGGAGTTGGCTGCAGTGATCTTTGCACTTAAAAGCTGGCAGCATTATCTCCTTGGGGAGAAGTTTGTGGTGTATATGGACCACAAGAGCTTGCAGTATATCTTCTCTCAACGAGACCTAAACCTTAGACAGAGGCGGTGGGTGGAGTACCTGCAACAGTTTCAGTTTGATATGATGTATACCCCCGAGAAGGGTAACGTGGTGGCAGATGCTCTGAGTAGGAAGAGCAGGGCCGTGGTGGCCCATTGTGCCATTAAGGAATGGGAGATGATGGGTCAGTTGGCAGCGATGAGGTTGCAGATGGTGACCAGCGAGGGGCAAGGGACCCTCAATGTTGTTGTAACAGTCCCAGAGATGCAGCACAGGATCATAGAGGATCAGCTGGGGGACGTTGATTGTGAGGTCATCCGCGACAGGATTCAGACTGGGCAGGTATCTTCTGACTGGACTGAGGATGCAGAGCACGTCGTCGCGGTATAGGGGTAGATTGATAGTTCCCACTTCTCTTCAGGAGGAGGTTCTTCGGGAATTTCACCAGTCGAGGTTAGCTGTACATCCTGGTGGGACTAAGATGTACCATGCCGTGAGGAGGCAGTATTGGTGGCCAGGCCTGAAGAAGGCCGTTGCTGATTTTGTGAGGAGGTGTTTGACTTGTCAGCAGGTCAAGGCAGAGCACCTGAGATCAGCTGGTGAGTTGCAGTCTTTGCCAGTGTCAGAGTGGAAATGGGACCACATGACCATGGATTTTGTCACTGGACTTCCTCGTTCTAGGGGACACGACACTATATGGGTAGTTGTCGACCGGTTGACCAAATCGGCGCATTTTATTTCGATTCGAGAGACAGACCCAGTGAGGACTTTGGGACAGAGGTATATTGATGTTATTGTGCGGTTGCATGGAGTCCCATTGTCTATTGTATCTGATCGGGATACGAGGTTCACCTCTCAGTTTTGGAGACAGTTGCAGCGAGCTTTGGGCACTAGGGTGAACCTCAGTACAGCCTTTCATCCGCAAACGGATGGTCAGTCTGAGCGGATGATTCAGACGCTCGAGGATATGTTGCGTGCCTGTGTCCTAGATTTTGGAGGTTGTTGGGAGACTCACCTTCCTTTGGTGGAGTTCTCTTACAACAACGATTATCGGGCCACGATTGGGATGGCTCCGTATGAGGCGCTATATGGGCGGCCTTGTAGATCACCCTTGTGTTGGGCACAGACGGGGGAGACAGCAGTTCTCGGTCCCGATATGGTTCGAGAGACCACAGAGATAGTGCAGCTGATTCAACAGCGCATGCTGACAGCGCAGAGTAGGCAGAAGTCCTATACGGACCAGAGGCGTCGACCCTTGCAGTTTGAGGTGGGTGACCGTGTATTTTTGCGGGTTTTGCCGCGTCGAGGGCATCGGAGGTTTGGACGTGGATCCAAACTTTCCCCTCGTTTTGTGGGGCCATTTGAGATTGTTGCCACCGTGGGCGCAGTGGCTTATCGGTTAGCTTTGCCACCGGAGTTGGCCCGAGTACATGATGTGTTTCATGTGTCTCAGTTGAGGCGGTATCACCCAGATCCTTCTCATGTGTTGGACTATCGCGAGATAGACTTGGCTAATGATGGTGCCGTTGTTGAGATGCCGACACAGATTTTGGACAGGCGGGACCAGGTCTTGCGAGGCAAGACGATCCCACTAGTTCGGGTGTTATGGCGACACCGAGGCATGGAGGAGCAGACTTGGGAGAAAGAGAGCCAGATGCGGGTTCTTCATCCTGAGCTGTTCGAGGACGATCAGTCCTGAGGTGGGGAGGATGTGAGGACCTTCCCTGAGGTATGAGTTATGTTTTATGCATTTGTTTTGCATATGTTGCTTAAGATATTGTGTAGCTTGTTGATTGTTGGCATCCTGGCATCTTGTGAGCCTTTTTGGCTTGTGTGGTAGGTGATCATGTTGATGATCATATTTTGTGTCTGGTTGTTGTGCGGTGCTTAAGCTTGGATTTTGCTATGTCCTTTGGGCATGTGTTTTATTTTCGAGGACGAAAAGTCCTAAGGTGGGGAGGATGTAAAGACTTGTATTTGGGTAGTTTTGAGAGATAGTCATTCTATGGGAATGTAACTATCTGGACGGTAGTGTAGTCGTCGATGTGAGCATTTTGACTGTACTTGGGCCCGATTCCGAGTCGGGGCTCCGTTTGACCCGATTGTTGACTTTTCGGGGTCTATTGGTTGACTTTGCGTTTGAGCGGTCATTTGGGTGTACTAATATCAATCTAGTATTGTGCTCGTCATTTCGAGCGTTTTGACTGTAGTTTGACTCAATTTGGAGTTCGGGGCCTTGGAGGTCAATTATTGACTGAGTCAATGGTTGACTAGGTCAGTTGATTAGCAGAAATACAAATAGGGGGAAAGAGAGCTTCCACGTTACATTTTAGCGTTTCTGCATCTACGTTGGAGAGCTTAGAGAGAGAAATAGAAGGAAGCTTGGAGCCTTCGATTTGGGGCGTTTTGAGCTCGTTCGAACATCAAGAATCATTCCAGGTAGGTGTCCTTGAACTTCTTATCTTGATTCTATGCTTGGTATGCACGAATTTATCATGATTTTTGAAATTGAGCATGAACCCTAGAATTTGGGGAAAACCAATTTTGGGTTAAATCTAATGGTTTAATATAAGATTTGTGGTTAAGAACGGTTTTATATCATTGTGGATATAGGTTTCTGTGATTTTGGGGTTAATTAATTGTGTTTTTCGTGAGGGTTGATAAGTCAACCATGGAAATTTGGGTTTAGAGCTAGATTTCTAGAAATCTGGAATTTGATGCGTGTTTCTGTTGTTTCCTTGCGTTTTAGAGGCGTTCTGAACGCCTTATGAGGTAAATATCGGAGTCTATTGCGTAGGATGCATGTTTGTTCGTGTCTGGGGGTTTCTGGGCGCGTTCCAGACGAAGAACAGGCAAAAACGACGATGAACAGTACCCTGGGCGCGTTCCTGGGTCGTAGTTCATAGACCCGAAGTTCTGGGTCGTAGGGTCGTAGTTCGTAGACCCGTAGTTCGTAGGTCGAAGGTTCGTAGTTCGTAGGGTCGTAGTTCGTAGGTTCGTAGGTCGAAGGTTCGTCGTTCGTAGACCCGTAGTTCGAAGGTTCGTAGTTCGTAGGTTCGAAGTCCGTAGTTCGTAGGATCGTAGTCCGAAGGTCGAAGATCGAAGACCCGCTTCGAGTCTTCGAGGCGCGCTGCTATGAGTCGCAGCTCCCGCTACGAGTCTCCGAGGCGCGCTGTAGTGCCGCGCTACGAGTCGCGACCCTGAGCTACGAGGCGGTGCAACAAAGACTGGATCGGACCTATACGAGTAACCCATATCTACACATTTAAGTATTAAGTTACTATGTAAATAACGAAATACCCCCCATTTGGATTCAAAGAAAAATACTAGAAAAATTAATTCCCACTATTTCAAAATGTGAAAATTGGGTTTTAGTGTAAAATCTCGGAAAAACCTAAAAGTTCGTAGTGGTGAATTTTTGGAAAGTGAGGTTAGACATCTCAGAAAAATCCCCAAAAATCAGATTATCTTATTTATGCTATGGGAACCCAATGCCGGGACTTTTAATTTCAAGAAAATAGCTGTTATGGGTACTTCCTTCATAAATCAAGGATTGAGGATTTACTTGTGAAGACTGGCTACAGTTCCAAAGGAAATGTTGAGAATGACATGCCATACTAATGTTAGTATGTTGGTGTGAGGTATTGGGGCATGGACTCCGTGACTTGTCTGGGTTCTCACCGTGATGCACCAATGGTGCTATGTGGTTGACATGGCAGGCATATGCACCGATGGCAGGCCGGTGTGGCGACTGTGTCCGGGCATATAGTGCTGTGGTAGGGCTGAGTGCCCTGAGCTGGGATCCTATTGAGGATCGTGGACAAGCTGTCCTGCGTGGGCAGGCTAGGTCCTGATGTTTGTTTGCAGGCTGAGTCCTGATGATTGTGCACACTACACAGTGCACGAGTACACAAAGCATGTAGTATAGACTTGTATGTCTGCATGATGTGGAGTGTTGGGGTCACCTACTGAGCTTGTCGCTCACCCCTACTTGTTGTTTACCTTTTTCAGGTGTGACCCGAGACTAGTGGAGGACTTTCTTCCAGGAGGACGTGCCCACTACTCTGATGTATGATACAGTACTGTAGTCTGTATTGTGTATTGTATTATGTTTGTATCCCGGACATGAGTCCGTGGACAGTTATATTTGCATACTGTTTGTGATGTGATGTCTGTATGACTGTTTGACTTATTGTATGCATGATGATGTATGGGAAAGTACAGGATTACCCTTGATGTATGGCTGTACAGGGTTGCATATTTGAGACAGCACCCGCGGTGTAGTCTCTATTGGTGCTAGTCACCAACCCCTTGATCTATCGGGTGCGGGCAAGGGGAAGTCATGTTCCTAGTTCCGGGTTGCCTGGAATTTGGGGGCGTGACAGGTATGGACAATAGGTAGTTATTGATAGCGGATCATACTTTCACTTAATGTAGGATGGACCCTTTCTAATTGCTTTGTTACATACATTGATATGTTTCTATTTCTATTTCTTGGACATGGACCTAGGGTTGTTGTATCGGCTTGATATGTGAGTTGATTTGAGGTGTATTGATTTTATACATTTATTGTGATATGTTTGGAAAATTTATTTGGTTGTACTTTATAGTGGATTTCTTAAACCTACTATAACTCTACTTATTTATCCATTAAGCAATCATTTTTAAGCCAAGTAAAGTTACCAAAATGCCCTCTACTAATTAAATCCCATTTTTATATTAAACATAAATAATATTAAATCCTAAGATAGTTAAATTGACTAATTTACCCTTGAATACACCATTAGATATTATTATAATGCCCCTAGGTTATTCATACTCCAAATATAGTTTAATTATAGTCAAAACAAATGTATTTAAGGCCGCATCATCAAACTGACATCCTCAACCTTAATGACAGACTTTCTCTCAACCTACCTCAAGTACTGGTCACTACAATGTAGTCCTAAGTTTTAGTTTATTCGTAGGGTGGTATGGAGTTGTTGGCCACCTACTGCATTTGTGCTTATATTGTTATTTCTTTTTAGCTCTGCACAAGAGATAGTTGTTGATGATATAGCTGAGCGGATTAAACTTCCACGTAATGTAGGGTGGACCCTCTCTAATTGCTTTGCTACATATATTGATATGTTTCGATTTCTATTTCTTGGACATGGGTCAAAGGTAGTTTGTATTAATTGTGTATTAGTTTTATACATTTATTGTGATATGTTTGGGAAATTTATTCTATTGTACTTTATTGGGAATGTAATGAAATACCATTGATGTATGATTGTACAAGTAGATTCAAGACATTACTTATTGTGTAGTCCATTTTAATACTAGTTACCAATCCCTTAACTCTTTGGATGCGTGTATAGAGAGTTACCGACTCGGTTTTAGGTTTCCTAAAATTTGAAAATATGACATTTTAAAATTATTTGAGGCCATCTGTTAAATTTTAAGGTCCTTTGATTTTGAAGTTTGTTATTTCGTTGAACTTCGTCTTTTTTTGAAAATGTCTTGGATTGTAACTAGCCCACAAATTCTCCCACAGGTAATTACAAATCTAGGACTAACACCCTAGCTCATCGAAAAAAGATAAAAGTTATTTTATGGTGTAGTTTTCCAAAAAAAACCACTCTTTAAATGCACATAGATAACACATTTTATTGCTTCTCTTGCAAAATTCATAAACTTCAGTGTTTGCTGTCGGTAGGGATAGATTAAAAAAATTCAGGTTGGGGGGCTAAAATATAAATTGTTAAAATTATTATAACTTGTATTTAGAAATTATTATTTCAAATTGCAATTAACACCACTATATTGTAACATTAATATATAACTCTATATTAACTGACTATGATAATATAATTTGTTAATTCACACCTACGATCGTAGAGATTTTATATTAACGATTACATATTAGTGTCACGCAATTATAAAGCTACAACTCTATTGTTTTAAAAAAACTAATATTATAATAATTCATTTATAAATAAAAAATTTAAAATTATATATAATTTTAATATCTTATCCTTTGAGACATACTGGCCTAAAATGGAGAGAAAAATATTATACAAAAAAACTATTAGATAATAACTACTTAAAAAATATGCTTTAATCATAAAAATATTAGATATAATAATAATTGGTAATACTAAATAAATTTTCGAGTATATTATGATACCAAATGTATATTAAACAATAAAAATAATATATTCCATTATGTTAAGGAAAAGAAAATAACATTTATAATGACATCACATATATGTTTTATATATATTAATGATATATATTAAATATTGTATCATTGTACCATTAGAAGATATGATAATATCACATGAGAATAAGACTTTTATGACTGTATTATTATTATATGCTTGCTCATTTCTTTTAAATTAATAGTTTTACGCTATTAAATTCTCTGATAGCATATTTAATAATTATATAACTTTATGTAAATATTTTAAGGAGTTAAAGCAATATTTTTTTATATTTTTCCTATAATACCATTTGCTTGTATTATTAATTATTTTAATTCTAAAATTATTATATATATATATATATATATATATATATATATATATATATATATATATATATAATTGGTAAAAAAATGAGACGGTGTGCAGCGCACACCTTGAAGATAACGTGGCGCCCCCCAGCCTTTGGGTAGAAATAAGCATAAAATAACATATTTAGTTTTACCAAATGATACATATAAAATACAACTACTTTAGCTAGAATATTGCATCTCTAAGAGTTTAAGAAACATTTCAACTTTCGTTTAATTAGAGAGTACCACATTAGTGAATATAATCTCTCCTATAAAATAACAAAAATCTAACCAAAATATAAAATTTTAATTCACATCCCCTTCGAATAAAATACTGCCTAAATTAGATTGGAGCTAACATCTGTCAATAGTTTTCATCAAAATATCAAGTATCTACTTAAATTTGTGGTAAAATTTAATTTTAAAACTTTAAATGAATTAACCCAAATTTAATTTTTATACACACTTCAAATTATACATAAATAAATTTATTCGCTTTACGTTAAAATTTCACAACTTCACAGGTTCAACAAATCGGCAAATTCATTATCGATAATAACTATTATGATGCATAGGAGATTAAAAATTGGATTCATAGGACAAAAGCATAACAAAAGTAATAAACTACTCTTGCCATTTCTTTTTCATCGTCGTGTAGTGGCCATATACACATACGAATTGAAAAACAAAAGGAGTGAATAATGCCTATTAACAACAGAAGCCATTAAAATTTACCTTTCTTCTCTTGTTCTGCGCGTCCAAATCACTATGTAATATGTAATATGGTGTAATAAAGCAAAATTTATGCACCCAATTCGAAACATGTACTAAAACATCGATAGAGAGGAATCGGCGATTATGTTTCCGTATTTTTTTAACACATGCGTAAAACGCAAGCTCGAGAAATCACACGTAGAGTCGTATTTTTCATTCAAATTAACATTTATAAATAAAACAATATTTTAAATATGGCTAAATAATGACGAAATTTATTAAAATGGAAGGTAATGTCAAATTAAAATTAAAATTATAATGACTTAAGAGAAATTCCAATATATTTTCTATTATCTACAAATAAATATTAAATGCTAAAAATAATTTTTAATAATTTTTTTCATTTGACTTTTCATATGTATAAAATATACTATAGTAATTTTTCATTTTTAAGAGTCACTATATTCATTCTTCTCATATTATTTTATTATTTTTTATTTTTTATTTTTTTTATTCTTTCTAAATAAAAATTTATTATATTAAAAATATAATAAAAAATATTATTTTAATAAAATTAAAATTAAAATAAAAAATATTATTCGAGTTAGCAGAAAAAAATACTCGACAGTTAATTGACTGAGGGACAATTTGATATTTTTCCAACTATTTAATATAATATAACCTCGTGGACGGCGAGTGAATGGTATGGGGAAACGTTGGGGAACGATGACGTGATGAATGATGATAACGTTTTCCCAGTTGTCTGAAATTTAGCTGCAAAAGTCAGTGAGCACTGAGGAGATCAACCTGGCCTCTCCCTCAAGTTAACCCTTCTTTTGTCCTTCAAGTCTCGTTACAAATTGCATTTCTCTATGGCATTGAACAATCATGTGTAGACATTTCCCAGTACGGGTAAACCTACTCCACCCAACACCCCTACCGTCTCAGATTTCTTTGGAAACCCGTCTCTCCTCTCTCTCTCTTTCTCTCTCTCTCTCTGTATATGTATGTATATATGCAGCTGCTTTCTCTCATATATATAATATATGGTGTGGGGAGGAAGGGACCTCCATTCGAAAAGTAAACACAACAAAAACGAACAAAAACACAAAAACAAAAAAAACTAGACAATTATATATATGTAACTTGCTTGATGATGCAGACGTTTGCATGGTGTGGCGCTAGCAACAAAAAAAATATTTTTGTTTATATCAAGGCCACATCGGCTTTCACTTATACTTATTCTATATTCAAATAAATTTGTAAAAATCGTATGCGCGCATAGGGGTATAAAATAGATTGCGATCCGTAGATTAATTTTTAGTTTATGACAGGAGCGGATTCAAACAGAAATATCTGTTTTATTTTAATTGCGTACCCGATTAAATTCATGTGAACGCGGATCAGTTCACGGATCGGTTTTTTTTTTTAAATTAAACTATTACATATCCTACCTACTATATTAGTACCAAAAGCCTAAACATATTAATTTTAAAATTAATATTTAGAAATATAAACTATTAAATATAATTTTAAAATTAAAATTTTAAAACATATTTAACAAAATTAACTCATAATAATTTATAAATAAATAAATAAATATGGACCGATCCACGAACTGGTCCACGTCCGCATGCGGACCGGACCAGAAAAATTCTGGTCCATTAAAAGTACAGGCCTAAATGGGCTAGACCGTTTAATTCCGCTCCATCATGGATCGGACCGGTCCGTTTTACACCCTATGCACGCACTTTAACTTGTTAACCATTAATCTGATTTTTAAAAATCAGATCAATAGTCTGCAAGCTGGTGTACATGCATGTAGAATGACCGTATTGGTCCCAGAGAGCCTAAGAGGAGAGTGAAAAAGACTCTAAAATTTTCTTTCGACAGTTAGTTAATGATTGTATATGTATTATGTAACAGTCCATGCCACCTGTAGTTTGATATTATTTCGATTTGGGCCATTACCCACACAACTTTTGTTCTTAGTAATGCCCACTAGCACCATAAAACGCATTGTGCTAGAGAAGTATTCACGTCCTCCTTATAAGGCACGTTTTGATCTCCCCTCATTCTGATATGGGACTTGTGAAATCGACAAACTCCACATATTAATAATGTGAAAAACAATCTTAATTAATGGAAGTATGATGTTTTATTATTAAAATAATTACAACAATTCAAAAGCAAATCTTTGATGTTTACAACACGCTTTAATCTACTGAAAAGAATATCTCTCTTATTTACAAAAGTAGTCACTCGGTTTCTATTTTATTTCTTACACAATGCACACTCAAAATATTATACAATAATATTATCAATTAAAACACATATTCTATAACGACGTTTTAACTACATATACAAGGTTGATCTTAGTACTGCCCTGGTACTTGCTTGATTTAGCCTTGATCGAGGTGTTGTATTAATTGTGTTTTCTCCTTGGTAAGTTGTGTAATGTCTCTCGAAGCTATTGAAAATATATAATGTAATAAGTACATTGTATAATTCCAATTAATAGTACTGCCTTAATTATCCAATCCAAGCAATCCAAGTGTAAGTAGTCATTTCAGCATTGATGAGAGCCTTTGAGCTTATATCGTACCTTTGAAGTTATACTGGACCTTTAATGATTATCAAATAAGCAACTTGATTATATTGAGACATTAGGTTATACCAAGACTTGATGAATATCGAATGAGAGACTTAGTTATACCAAAATTGTAGCTGTCATTTAAATTCTATAATCTTCACTGTAAAACAAACAAAAATCAATCTAAATCAACTGAGGTAAATTAGGATTTATAATCAACCACCTTCCCTAGGGTTCGACAACCGAACTAAATCATGTACTCCATTACTTGTGCGATTTGTACACTCACAAATCAACCAACAACATCTATATGAGTCCTTAGTGTGATTTGAGGTTTATCATTATCTTTTACAATTCATATTGACCAGTACAATTCATATAGGGTTATATTATACATCTTTTAAATTCCATGTTAAATCCAACATACCCTTCTATAATCTATAGGAAAAGCCAAGATATAGTCTTGAATAATATATTCTTCGAGCACACATTATATGGAAACTAACGTGGATAAAGAGCACATTGTGACGTGCTTGTTTTACCAATACACTTTAATTATTGACATTGGTTTCATTTCAATTATTGACGCGTTTCTAATACATAATTTGTTACAGCACTCGACCACCAACGCAGATCCAAGGAAAAATTCATAAAGCATATCAACTCCATTGCATGTAGGCGGGCATGCTTGATTGACTCGTTTATTGATCTATCAAGGAATCGTTGTAGTCCTCCCCCACCGGCATAGTCCCATGTTGGTTTGCCGAAATATGATTAATAACTAACCACAATGGAAATGGATTTTAAATTTTTTATCCAACAAACAAACACCATAATCTAAACATGAATCAATTAATTTAATTCTGCGAAAAGGGCAAAAAAGAAACCAGCCTTAAGAATGATAAAGCTAGAACCCTTTTCTTTTCCCTCTAAGAACGAAGTCGCAATCAACTTTTGATCGTTTTTGCAGCCTCATGGATACAATTACCACTTAGCCTTATTTGTTATTCACTTTCTCAAAGAATACGGGGTTGTGACACCCTTGCATCAAAGAAGAGGAACACCACCTCTACTAAGGTCAGTCATTACCTATCTTTCTCTCTCTTGGCTATCTACAATTTCATAAACCCTTTAACCTAAGAGGCTATACATTTATTTATAAACCTAAGCTTGCTCCTGTGTTATTATGCATACGCTCTTTCAGTTAAATAATAACAATACACATGATTTAAACTCTCTAAATAATATGATTAGTGTGCATTGAAGCTAATTAAATAAAAATCTAAAATTATTTATTTATCAAATAAATAAATAATATAGTTATTTATGTAATTACATTAAATGGATAAAAATATTTATTATTATTTATTTAATCTAATTAAATAAATAATCATGTAATATATATTTAACAATTAAATATATATATTACTACACGTTAAATAATTAGCTCTTAAACACAGTCAAAGAATTTTCTTACAATGCTTCAGTACTCCATATAAAAATAAATAGTACTAATTAAAGGGACCAAAGGGACCCTAGTTAATTGAAGTTATAATAAATAATATTTAATTAATTAATCTCATAAATAAATTAAATCATTATTTATTAGTTTTAGTCCGAGCCATGATCAAGGACTAAAATTGCACTCTAAGATTAAACAGATATAAATACAAGAATCCACAACAAAAGATTTGTTTATCGATATAATTGTTTGTCATGTGATATAATCCTTCACTGTGATATTCATAATTAGAGATAGATATCAATAGATTCCATTGAATCTTTCTAATTATATCTTTGTCCATGTGTTACCATTAACTTTCCAATGAATGACCTATTCGTGATCCAATCAAGAATTAAGATTTATAATAAATTATATTCAATATAGTAACAAACACTTGATCCACCCAAGAATATCAAATTAAACAATATGGGAATATTATTATTCTTCACATAGCGAAGTAGTGGATTCTATGCACCTAACTCGACGTTTCACTATTTATAATATTATATCTCGAAGATATCAATGTATTTGAAGCTCAAATCCTCTCACTCATTGATAAGTCAAAAGACATAAATTATAGACATGAATTAATCAAACGGTTTGGATTAAGATCAATTCATAAATCAGTCATCTAGTAATATAATACAAAGTTCTTCATATAATGAAACAAAGATTAGTTGAATAACTTATTCTATCATGATCTTGTTCAATATATATATAAATACATACTGGTGCTACTATTTATAAACTCTTTACAATGATCCTAGATTACATTGCTCCCACTATAGAAATAGTATGTACCCCAATCTTATCAAAATAGAGCATCCCAGACTCCATTCACCAATTGTGAACCAATTTTATATTTAGTCTAACTAGTTTATTTATTGTATGCTGGAAAAATGAATTGGAAGCTTGCACTTCTCGTTTTTGACCCAAGGATTTGATTTCTCTCGCTCTCTCTCTCTCTCTCTCTCCAAAAGTGTGAGGTAGCTAGGGTTTCTCCCTCCCAAAAAATACCCAATATATATATAACAAAGAAGACACGTTACCCTAGGTCGATGTGGCCCAGAACACGCGTCGACCTCTGCTATCCCAGATCATTGATGTTGTGGATTAATCCGAGCTAGCAATGCTATGGATTACTCTGGACTACTGAGGCTTGCTCCGTGCTAAGGGATCGCTCGGATCCTTATCCGTGCCAAGGGATCGCTAGGATTTGACCATAATGATCCGGATTTGACCATGATGATCCGGATTTGACCATGATCCTCCTTTGCTTACTTCAACATACTAGAAAACACATAAAAGCTAGAATTTTAGCACTATAAGGTACCTCCCAACCTCTAACGCTCTGAACTAGGACACGGGTCCTCATAGATTCCCTTACAAGTACTAAAGGAATACTGTAGAAATACTGGTAGACTAGTGAACGTTGGGATTAATGTAAACCATTTATGGATATTGGACTATATGTTACACATATATTTTTTGGTTTCGTTTTGTTTTCCTGAACATAGGTTCGTGGTCTTTGTAAACATTTTATTTTATTTTCATTGAATACTTATTTGGCTTAATTTGCATACTTGTGAATGTTTGTTATCATTTCGAAAGTATGGTCATACCCCTATTGTATGACAGTACTATATGGTTAAGTTAGTACTCACTTTCTAGTATTTATCAGATGTTAGACACTAACCCCTTGACCCTTCAGATGACGTGCCTAGATTCGGATTGCTAAATTTGGGGTTGTGACAAAAGTAATCACTTTTTCCAACTTCAAATAAAAGACTCAACAAATTTTATGGCTATCTTAACAAAATATTAATTTCATTATTTTATTTTAATAAAATATTATTTTTAACCTGCCGCCCCATTGCTACCTATGCACATATTAAACATTGCTTCCTACCAATAACTATTAGAGGATCAAATGTCATTGGGATTGTATGAATGTTGTTGGGTCATCATCGAGATGGTGACACATGGTTGGGGGGAGGGGGGGTAAGGTGGCTATTGCATGGGGGAGCTGGCTGTAGCAGAGGAGGAGTGGTATGCAAATCAAATAAAGAAATAATAATATAATACTATTTAGTTAAGAAAATTAACTCTAAATTTAAAAAGTTAGAGTATCTTGTAGGTCCCAAAATGTGTCTAGAGGGGGGGGGGGTGAATAGACTCTTTTCGCAGAAGCTAAGACGGTAAACTAGTGAATGAATATCCAAGAGATGACTATGGTATAGTATTAATGAAGAAGATGGCAATATCGTGTAGGAGAGATTATTGACTATCGAACAGATCTGAGAGTAGAGTAAATGCTCTAGATGGGATAGACCTCAGATATGGAATGAATATTCCTATGAATGTCAATATGAAGAGATTGACTTCGTTTGGAATGTTCTAAGATAGATTTTGACTGCGGATAGACAACACACAGAGAGTAGACCAGATGATTATGCTGGATCTGTTTGAACAAGATTGTATGATGAATCATTCAAGGATGTTCGTTGTTCTTTGATCAACACAGCGCACAACACTTGGAATAATTCTCTCTTAGAGTCTCTCTCTCTAGTGTTAGAACTTCTCATTAATTATTCTACAAGATTTATTTCTTTAATGAATATCAAAATACTATTTCTTGTGTTATGTGTTCTTTGGTTTATGTGAGAGGTTAATTCATTTATTTCGTTAAGCGTGTGAGAAATATATTTTAAGGTTATTGTGTATGTGTGTCTTGTTGTCCATCCTGACAGTTTGACTTCCTGCCACTGAATTTGCGGAAGTACAGAGGATGGATTGATCTGCTCTGATTCTGCAGATCTTGTTGCCCATGCTGCATGTGCATAGTCATACTGGTACAAACGATCTTCATCGTGCATTTACTGATGGTAGTTGGTAGTCATTAATGCGACAATAAATGTGCATGACTGTTTAAGACGGCATAGACAAACTATACAAACCCTAGCTGATGATATCGCCAAGTATAAATGCTGTGATGTGAGTTTGCCTCAAAGGTGTGGTGGCTCGAAGATTTGGGTTGAGCTTACATTAATGTACAATGATGTTTCTAGCGCCAATAACATTAGATTCTGTGAGTCTTCGACTCTTGTTATCTTCGAGTCTTCGTGCGTAGCATATTTCAGGTTATGAATAATTCACCCAATCATATGGTCAATGACTCTGCGAGTTTGCATCTCTTTGCTTTGACACTTGATGCTTTCTTAAAGTGCACCTGACCATTAATAGCTACAACTCTTCGATTCTATTTCTTCAAGTCTCCGAGTGTGGCAGATTGTAGGTTGGCTCAAGTTATGTGGTTCACTCTTTGTTAAGTGATTCGAGTCTCCGACACTTTGCTACAACTCTTCGAGTGACACAGAAGAAGAATGTCCTTAGCCAGTGCCCATTGTCTTAGCTACGAGTCTTCGACTCTTTTTCTTCGAGTCACTCAGTTTGCTTCGGATGGCTGAGAGTGTATAGTGAATCTTCAACCCTGCGGATCTTTGACTCTACGAGTCTAATGCTCAGCCCGTTATAGGTAGGTTGTGGCAAATGGAGTCTTCGTCTCTCTGAGTCTTTGACTCTACAGCTCCGACTCTTCAGGTACGACTCTTGCCTATCAAGGCTACGAGTCTTGGTCTTATTTATGGGATAACAATTTCTTTAACTTAACTGACTTCAACTCTTTAACCCTTCGAGTCTCAGTTACAATTTCATCTGTCAGTTCATGTACCTCAATGGCCTAGACTCTTTGACCTTCGACCTTCGAGTATGCGAGTCTCCTAAAGCTTAGTAGTTGACAGTTTCTATGTGTGACTTCAACTTTTCGACCCTTTGAGTCTCCAAATCTCTCTATTGATTTATGTTCTATCAATTGTTAAGGTATCTTTGGGGACTGTTCAGTTTTACATCCTTTGGATCTTTGAGTCATTTGTTATTCTATCACTTTCCAGCTGTGACTTTTCGCCTCTTCGAGTCTACGAGTCATTTGCCTTGATGCGCAGTGACAGTTTTACTTTCTTCGAACTTCGACTCTTCGACCCTTGTACCTTCGGATCTTCGAGTCTCCAGACTTAAAACTATTATTGGCATCTTCACCAAATTCTATGATTTCCAACACATCCACATCAGGTTTGGCATAATCAACCTAAAAAAATCCACATCAAGTTCCCTAAAAATGGTGTATAGAGATAGGAATGATATGATGATTCACTATTCATCCCCAAATACTTTCATTATATTTTTCTAATATATATTTTTACATATTTTTCTAAAAATAGAGATATAGACGAGGAATGAGATGTAAAAAGTTTTATTATAAAGTATAAGCAGGGACGAATCAAGAAGTTCGGTTTGAGGGGATACAAACTATTAAGATTAGCGTAACTCACATCTAAAAACTATTATCCCAAACTATGATTAGTATTATCTAAGCCACAAGTAATAACATGAAGCATAGAAAGCTTACCAAATCCTCTTATAACCAAGTCTAAGACAATTGTTTTAAATCGTATAATCCATTTACAATTATTATAGTTAGTAACATCTTTATCACAAACACTTTGAGGCAGTATGTTATATTACTAATTAAATCTAAATCCTAATGGAAACTAAAAACATAATTACAAACACTTGTATAGCTCTCTCTCTCTTTATATATATATATATATATATATATATATATATATATATATATATATTATAATTTTCATTAAAATTAAGGGGGATCATGGCCTTAGCCAGTCCCCCCTAGATCCATCCTTGGGTATAAGTATACTGCTCATTCCAAAATAGGGATGGAGAAGTTAGGTAAAAGCTTATTATGTTTGGTTGTGGTATTTTTTGTTTTCGTTTTCAAAAAGCAATAGTTATTTTTGAATAAAAAATAAAATTCGAAAACAATAAAAAGTTATTTTCAATTTAGAGGATCCTTAAAATGATAACATTATTTGGTTGTTTTTAGTTTTATATTTTTGAAGTTCCCAAGAACCCTAGACTAAATCACAAGTTAGTATTTATAACAGAGAAGGGAGGGGTTTAATATGTTATATAGTTCTCAAAATCTTTTTCTTTTAACTAAATATACTTTCTCTCAAGTTAGATCTAGGGTCACACCGATAATAAATTAATAAATGGTCACACTCAATCAGTAAATCTATTAAGAGTTTGACCAACATAGGAAGAGGTGTCACTTCCAAGCTACAAGCCTTGAGACTTCCTATACTACTCATTAATGAACAAAACTTATCATCGTTGGTAGTTTGTTCTCAAGAGTGTTCCTTCAGGCTTTGGTGCTTAGTTGAATCACAATATCTTAGAGTAGATCTAGTGAGCAATATGGTATAATGTGCTATAAACTAAAAAGACACGAAATATACGTGATTTGGTTAACAAGACCTGCTCCACGAGTGATGAGGTTTTTTTGTTTTGGTCGATCCAACTCCTAGATTAACCATATCGACCATATCAATCACGTCAACCACACATCGTAATTAAGTCTAGGTCAACCAAACTATGAAAAAATGTATCTAGAGCCTCTTCTGGTCGATCTCCACCAACACTAGGCTAGGTTGACCATCTCGACCAAGCCATATCGACCACACTGGTTGACCCTATCAATGTTCTGCTTCGCTTCAAGCGGACTCCTCACTTGGTTCTACCCAAAACTCCATTTCTAACACTCCAAATGGTATTTCTAAGTCACGGACATCAATCCTAAACATGTCCTTTAAACCCAAACATATTTATACGAATCATAGCACAATTATTCATACCATACACGTTATAGGAATAAGGTTAGGGTTCTAACACCTATACCTCCATAACCATCCATCAAGAACAATAAATAAACACAGAGAGACAGCACTACCTACTTTAATGTACCGATATTAAATTGAAAGGCTTGATCTTCGCGATCTTCAAGTCTCTCTCTCTCTCTCTCTCTCTCTGGCTAACGCACGATGGAATACAATATGCTCTCCTTTTTCCTCTCCTTTCCCTTTTCTTTTCTTTCTTTATTTTCTTTTAAAATATATTATATTCCTTTAATTTATTTTCATTATTAAAATAATTACCAAAACACCTAGAAACACTCGAACTAGCCAAAACTACTTTAGGGCCCCGAACTCCAAAATGGCTCCAAGTATAGTCAAGCTTCCTCATTTTTCGAGCCCAACTACATTTTCACATCTATTTATCTTAACTCTCATGCTAAAATGAGGTCCACTCCTGTGACCAAGAGCACGGGTCCTCACATAGGGAGTGTTCTCACCTCACAAATTAGATTGAAGGGGGTGTTTTTTTAGTGGGTAGGTAGGCATCTCATGTCTAGTGTCAATGCTAATGTTGAAGAGGGAGAGGCTCAGGTGGCATCATCACTAAGAAGTGAGAAGGGGAAGGGGTGTCAGTGACTCGGTGTTAAGGAGGAGTGGGGGCCGACGAGGCATGGCTGTGTGGGTTTGCGCTAAGAGGTGGGTGTTCCGACGTTAACACTATCGTGCCGAGGGGGGGATTTAGGGGAGAGGGTGTGGCACCTAGGAGGAGGTGAGATTGTGTGTGGGCACCAAAGGTTGGGTTTTCTTATATCCCGAAACAAAATTTATTTGGTAGTACGGGGCCATGGGCCCCCTCAGTCCCCACATAGCTCCTCTGTGTGCAGATTAAACCCCTCTATGAGATCGTACAAAATAACGCTATATTTAATCGTGCACACACACAAGATTGCTGTAATACCTGCCATAAAACCTGTCGTTGACAACAATATAACAATAAACAGTACAATGGGAACAATAATTTTCTATACTCAAAAATAACTATTACATTTTAAAAACAAAAATAAAAAACACCATAACCAAACATATGGGCAGCTTTTATGCTATTTGTTTCTAAAATTTTAATTAGTTTAGCTGTGAATGGATTCACTGCTCAACTCCGCTTCGTTTACATATTCTATTTAGAGCATCTCCAATAGACTCTCTATTATTTACAAATAGATAGCCAAATTGAGAATTAATTCTCTAATAGGCTCTTCATATGACTTTCCACATCTGAAAAATATACAGTAACTCTCTACATCTAAAGTGTCATTGTTTATTTTTTATATATTATTTTATTATTTTCTCTCTCTTCTTTTTTTCGTTTCTCTCTTCATCACGCTCTCCAATCTCTCTTCTCTCCTCTCTACCTCCAACAATGGGCTACCTTCATCATCGCCAATGCCGCAGGCGGGAAGCTTGAGGGCGCCAATGCCATCAAGGGGGGTGAACGGGAAGCACGAGGACATCGCCACTATCAAAGGGGATAAAGAGCTCAGGTGGGTGTCGCAGCCGTTAAGGGGGGCAATGGCGATCTATGTTGGTAGGGGGGTAATTGCAATCCGTGTTCATAGGGTGGGTTTGGAGATCTGTCTTTTATGTGATTATTAATATTATTTTAACATAAATATATATAAAATATATAAGAGCAACTTTAATACCACACTTCAAATTATCTCTATATCTGAAGAGTTTTATACATGTAGATAGTCATTTTTTAACTTATCATCTAACACTATTCTTTAAATTATTTATATTAAAATAATAATTCTTTTATTTGAGGTACAGAAGGCCAAAGAGGCTCTAGTGAAGTGCCAAAGAAGGTGATCAAAAGGACGACATCGACAATGCTGAAGAGGAGAAGAAGTGCGGAGGAGGAAGAAGACAAGGCGGCAATGGTGGCATTAAACACCTCGATTACATGATGCAGTTCTTGGATGGTTGGCTGTCCTCCTCCGCTAACACTAACGATCACAGTAAAGCTCGTGGCGGTGGCCTGCTCGAGTTTCTCAGCGCCAGAGCTGGCGCAGGAATCTTTAAACTCCCACTACAAGCGACGGTTCACCCTACTCGCCTAGTAAGCTCGGAATTGAGGCCTCACCCGTTAAAGGAGTCCCAAGTCGGGTGTTTCCTTAGGACCATTACAAACTTCAAGGAGAGAATGACGAAGAGACAGGCAGAGAAATGGGTGAAGAGAAGAGAAGAATGGGAGATGGGAGAGAGCAGCGGATGGGAGTAAGGAGAGAAAAGAAAAATCTAAAAAATAATAAAATAATATATGAAGAATAAATAGTAATTCTTTATTTGTAAAGAGTTACTATAATAATTAATTTTCAAAGAGTCATAAAAGTCTATTGAAATATAAATTTGAAGTTTTACTCTTTAATTATTCATGTAGTGCATGGGAGTTATTCTAAATTAGAGTTAAACTTAAAAATTAACTGTGCCATATAAATATGAAATACAAATTAGTCTTAGATTTAATTATATAAATGGTAGTTTTTACTCACCACCACTCTTTCTTTTTTCTTTTTTTGTTCGAGCGACGAATCGCCGTCATTTCTCTATCAAATCAACTGCATGGAAGCGAGTGTTGAACTTGGTTCTGAAAGATAATAAATCTGCCACTGATCTATTATTTCGGGAAGCTGTTTTGAAAAAATTGTCTAATAGATTGGAAGCAAGCAGTGTAGGAGATGAAACAAGAAGGAACAACGTAACATTGTATATATATATATATATATATATATATATATACACACACACACACACACACTTGCACTTTTAGCCGATCTTACCAAAGCATCTGTGGCCAATTGGCCATGTATAGCAAAAGAAAGAAAAATAAAATGAAAACTAGATGAACGTCACAAGGGAACATAGTTTCGTGTACTATGTAGTGAGTGACAGGTCCCAGGCCCAGCTGCCACAGCTAAATCAACCCAACAGCGACCAAGCATCCCAGAATTCCCAACAACTCCTCCTAAACATTTTCACTCGCGGATCATCATGAAGGGTCTACATCGCACATACATATATAAATGTAGCTTCTGAGCAGGCAGAGAGGGACATGAAGAGTACGCATTGACAAACCATAACTTATCTGAGCTCACTCATTACTCGGACGCACATATGGAAGCCGCACCCATCGTCGTTGGAGTAGTGGCTGCTGCCGCTACCTATCTCTTCTGGTTTTACCTTCTTGCCCGGAAGCTCTCCGGACCGTCGGTGGTTCCGATTTTCGGCAGCCTCCCCTTTCTGTACAAGAACCGGAGGCGAATCCATGATTGGATTGCCGGGAACCTCCGTCGAACGGGTGGCGCTGCCACCTACCAGACTTGTATCATCGCCCTACCGTTCGTAGCACGGCGTCAAGGGTTCTACACGGTGACGTGCCACCCCAAGAATATCGAACACATCCTGCGAACCCGGTTCGACAACTACCCCAAGGGCCCCGCGTGGCAGGCGGCTTTCCACGACCTGCTGGGCCAGGGGATATTCAACAGCGACGGTGACACGTGGCTGATCCAACGTAAGACCGCCGCCCTCGAGTTCACAACCCGGACCCTCCGGCAGGCCTTGGCCCGGTGGGTGAGCCGCACCATTAAAATGCGCCTCTGGCGCATCTTAGACGACGCAGCGCAGGATAACTTGGCGGTGGACCTGCAGGACCTGCTGCTCCGGCTGACCTTCGACAACATTTGCGGCCTCACGTTCGGGAAGGATCCGGAAACCCTCTCGGTGGGGTTGCCCGATAACCCGTTTTGCGCCGCCTTCGACTCCGCCACCGAGTCGACTCTGCGCCGGGTTATCTACCCCAGCTTCATGTGGAAGCTGAAGAAGGCGCTGGGCATCGGAACCGAGAAGAGACTGAAGGAGTGCATTAAGGTGGTGGAGAACTACCTGACGGAGGCGATAACGGCGCGCAAGGAGACGCCGTCAGACGACCTCCTCTCACGCTTCCTCAACAAACGCGACGTTACGGGTAACATCTTCCCAAGTTCCGTCCTCCAGCGCATCGCTCTCAATTTCCTCCTGGCCGGCCGCGACACCTCCTCCGTGGCCCTCAGCTGGTTCTTTTGGCTCGTCATGAACCACCCACGCGTCGAGGACAACATCGTCGCCGAGTTATCGACGGTGTTGAAATCGACTCGTGGTGACGATCGGAGCAAGTGGGTGGAGGACCCGTTAGTGTTCGACGAGGCCGATAAGTTGGTGTACCTGAAAGCGGCGCTGGCCGAAACGCTGCGTTTGTACCCGTCGGTGCCTCTGGACTTCAAGTACGTAAACGCCGACGACCGGTTACCGGATGGGACGGTGTTGCCGGCGGGGTCGACGGTGACGTATTCGATTTATTCAGTGGGGCGGATGGAAACGATATGGGGAGAGGACTGCATGGAGTTCAGACCGGAGAGGTGGCTGTCAGCCGGAGGAGGCCAGTTCGAACCGCCCAAAGACGGCTACAGGTTCGTGGCGTTCAACGCTGGTCCGAGGACATGCTTGGGGAAGGACTTGGCGTATCTGCAGATGAAGTCCGTGGCTTCGGCCGTACTGCTGCGTTACCGGCTGTCGTTGGTCCCCGGCCACCGCGTGGAGCAGAAGATGTCTCTCACGCTGTTCATGAAGAATGGCCTTCGGGTGTACCTGCGTCCACGTGTCCTCGCGGGTGAGGGAGGGGTTGCGACCGCAACGTAGGAAAGGGTGTTTTCGTCTTTTCACGCGAATCCTACGGTATCTCAATTCTCAAGTCAATTGTGTGTGTATTGCAGCAGGTCAGGTCCGAAGATAGGAGCTGGTTGATTCTGGTAGTGGCAGCCGTGGTTTCCTTGGAGGCGGGGGCATACCAGTCATTTGGTCGCTCTTAAGTTTTTTTTTTTCCTTCCTATTATTATTGAAGTTTTAATAATTGTCCTTATGTTATCGGTTTATTTGAGTGCTTTAAATCTCTCTTGATTTTTCATATATAATACATTAATTGATACAGTGTATTCTTGTTATTGGTTGCCTAAAGTTTATATTAATACTATACGGTGTGCTCTTGCTATGATTGATTGAAATCAGGTCATATTAGAAGCAACAAAAAAGTAAATTTTCTAATGTTATAATGTTTTAAAAAAAAACTTCTATCAATTTTTTGTACCAAGGATAAAATGTTAGAATCGGGCATCTCCCCCTTTGTCACACATCGACCGTATACCATAGGTTGGAGATACACCTACGAAACTGGAGATTTCTTATAATTTCCCCTCAATCCACGCCTTGTAGAGAGATCAAACCGGTTCGATATTAAAGTGACATCATAACCCGGATACCGCCGCACTAACGGGACACGCCGCTCGATCACACAATGTCGAAAAGACTTTCGATATTACGGAACACTTAACGGGGATAACAACTGGGCTCTGATACCAGTTTGTTAGAATCGGGCATAGGTAAAAGCCCGATTAAGTGTCACGATACTGTCCGCTTTGGGCTCGCCACATCGGCCCGCACGGCTTTAAAACGCGTCGTGACATTTAAAGCCTTCTTTCTTCATATATATGCTTTGACTTTCTCGTGTTTAAGCGATGTGGGACAAACATCCCAACATAAAACATCAGGAACTTATATTTGTTTATTTTACTTTATTTTTGCCAAATGAAGGTGCCTTTATTTTGCAAATGAATCAAACTTTAATTTGTTTTTTTAAAACTAATTTTCTAACAATAATTATATGTAAAATTACAAAGAAATTTTGATTATTCTAATTATCATTGCCTAGTTGCCTTCATGACTTTCATGGTCACACATGTTTGAAGACCCATCTATTTGGAAAAACGTAAAAACTCACCTGTCATCATAGGTCTATTAATGCTGAATATTGTGCAGCTAATAATACACGAGCTTTATTAAGTTTCCTTAGTTTTCCTTAGTTTTCCTTAAGGTAGGCCAAGGGGCAAACCAGAGGCGTCAAGAGGGAGCTCCCTTCACCTGACACTTACAGCCGAGGCTGCGCATCCACAGAGGTGCAAGCACCGGTGTGCTGGGTACCGACAGGTGCAAGGGCACCCATACTCCGGGAAATACTCCCGGTGAAAAGCCTAGTTGTGGGGGTGAAAGGCCCAATGCCTTATTGGGGCGCTGAGAACCAGGCCCCGCCGGAATCCGCAAGGGAAAGAGCCGGCGTCCACCAACACTACCGAGGCTCCAGAGGCGTGTCCCTTATGAGGACAGGCCCTACCTGGATAAGCGCACACACATTAGACTATTAGAGGGTTATATTAGAAGCAAGAAAAAAAGTAAATTTTCTGATGTTATAATGTTTTTTTTACAAAAAACTTCTTTGTACCAAGAATAAAACACGCGCGGAAAACTTGTACTTGTTTTATTTATTTATTTTATTTTATTTTAGCCAAATGAAGGTGCCTTTATTTTGCAAATGAATAAATCTTCGTTTAAAAAAAAAGTAATTTTCTAGTAATAATTCTATGTAAAATTACGAATAATTCTGAATTATTTTAATTATCATTGCCTAGTTGCGTTCATGACTTTCACCTGTCATCGTGGGCCCAATGTCAAATCCATATTTCATCTGAGAATATTGTGCAACTAATAACACATGAGCTTTATTAAGCGCGTACACACATAATAAGGTCATATTAGAAGCAAGGCAAAAAAAAGTAAATTTTCTAATGTTATAATGTTTTTTTTTTTTTTACAAAAATCTTCTGTCGATGTTTTTGTATCAAGAATAAAACATGAGAGACTTGTATTTTGCTTATTTATTTATTTATTTATTTATTTATTGTCAAATGAAAGTGTCTTTATTAAAAAAAAACTAATTTTCTAGGAATAATTCTATGTAAAATTACAAAAAGTTCTTGATTATTCTAATTACCATTTCCCAGTTACCTTCATGACTTTCACGATCACAGTCACCTGTCATAGTGGACAGTGCCAAACAAGAAATACATGGCTTGATTAAGCAAACTACATACATAAATATACACATGCAGTTATTCATGGGCTTTGGTTGTTGTCTATTTGGCGGGCAATCGGTGAGCGACCTGGTAACAATCGGTAGTAAGGATCCGGGCACATATTTGTGCCTATAAATAATATATTGTTGCAATATTATAATATTAAGTAACGTACATATTTGTCTTTGTTTTTTTATTTCTTGCCTCCTTTATTTAGTTTAACGCAAGTCTTGATGCCAAAGCAAAAACAGGTCCGGAAACAAAAATAAAAAAATAAAAAAATTGTACCCATTAAACATGGCCAAAGAAGCAAAAAAGAAGAGGCTCAAGATTAGCACTCGGTTTAGTATAGGTTCGAAAATCATGATTTCCTCATTGCGTAAATGACAAATAAATAAGTAAATCAAAAAATATTTGCCAGCTTTTTCCCTGCAGTCGAGAATATTTAGGGCCTTTTTTTTTTTTTTTTAATAATTTTCGCCCAAAAGATATTTAATTGGCGATTTAAAGTGGCTACCAGGTTTATGAGCCGGTGGTATATGAGCCGACAAACCAGTTAGCGTGTGACGTGAAGCACACGCATCCATTTATCTCTGGTCTCACAAGGGGCAAGGGGCAAGGGGGGGTAGGACTAGGAAGTAGGGACCGGAACATGAACAAAACCCAGTGCTTACACGTCACTTGTTCTATTTTTGCTGAGCCACCAAGCGACCAAATCTCACCAATTTTCTACCAAGACCCATCATTTGCGTGAAGGCCCATTGCTTCTTTCTTGTTCCACAAGGGAAGGAGGTGATGTATTGGAAGCATATTTGACTTTAGGATCCTGGGAGATTACTCAATCTAGAAAATATTCGATCTGTTTGGGCGGCAACGCACCCAGTGCCACTTCTGCATGTCTCTGCCCATCGATAATCGTCGCGTTGCAGAACCACTCCCATTGTCACACCCCTCCACATTTCCACGTTTAATGGCTCTTCCCTCTCCCCCACCCGCCTTGTGTTCGTCGTCACTCTTCAGATCCACGCGTTCCGCTTCGCTTTGTGTCCAGCGGGGAAAGTAAGTCGTCTTCGCCTACATTCACTCACGTCCTTTGCGTGACGTTATGCTTTTTTTATCAATTCAATGTTACATACATACATACATATATATATATATATATATTTGCATATTTCTCGACTTTATATAGAAAACCTTTGTTTGTCGGTCTATATATGTTCCGGCAGGACATTTTTATATTTTATTCCTTCTATAAATACCTCCACCACCCCAATCTGTAGTTCAGGGAGAACCGAAGATTTTGGAACGTATCATTTGCCGCTTATTTGGTTTGTGATCAAGCTACTGTTTACTTTATTTCAATTTCCTAAATTTTATGAGTATCTGTTGTTACTTGGCCTTTTTCTATTTAAACAAAAAAACAAACTTTTTTTCAAGAAAGTTTAATTATTATCTGCGTCATGGTTTACAAAAAGTAGAATCAACAGATGTAATATTTTTGGCACTTTTTTTTTTCTTTCTTTTTACCTTTATCACTTTCTGAAAAAATGTCTCGCAAAGTGTTTTCTTTGGACATTTAGGTATTTTTCAACGAACGGAAACAAATAAAACCCATGTGCTCGTCCTCATCTTTTTTTTTTTTTTTTTTTCTGTAGATGGGTATTTTGTTTCGTACATTTGGGATTTCCCAAATTTGCAATATACATGTTTTTCAGCTTTGGCTGTGAACACCCATCCAGCTTTCTTTTGGTGTTGTTATCTGGTATGTAAGTATAACATCACGTAATCATTTTATGGTTCTCATATCTGTTTTTCAGGTGGCTGTGGGGGTAGTAAGTAGTTCGATAATGTCAGACTTCAAGTTGGAGACAGTCATTTGCCATGACCTCAAAGAACCAGAATTGGGCTATTTAAATGGTGAAGTGACATTAGGGGGGAGGATCAATGCGGCTTGCGAGATTTTTGATGGCCTTCATAAGCAAGGGACGAAGTTAATTAGCAATGCTGCAACAAAATCAGGCTTAAGGGCTGCTACTGACAGGTGAGAAGTGTATAACTCCACTCCTTAAGTTCTTTTCTTGCCGCTTTTATTGCCAAAGCATTCAACATGTACGAGTCTGGTACCAACATTACACTAAATATTTTTATTCTCGCATTTGTTTATGAGCAAAGGTAGCAGCATTTGTATTTGCTGCTGGATTATGAAAACACTTTGGTCAGCCTGGTGATCGAAAAGCTTTGAGTTGGTTAAAACTCATTTGGATAAATAAAAATATTGTCTATTGGAAATCTAAATACCTATTTGCTTTCATCGTGTAGATTTTCTAGAGGGAATAAAGCATCATTGGTTGAGACCGTAAAACATGTGATGAGTCGGGATGATAAGCGGGATCATGGATCTGGAAGGAAATATGGACCTCTTTTTTCTGGAACTGCTTACTGCATATGTTCTTGCAGCATGATACTACTAAATAAAGTTGTTTTATCAAGTTATGGCTTCAGTGCTGGAGTATCGTTGATGTTTTATCAGGTGTGTATTCCCCCAATTTATACCTTTTGTTCGAGTCATATAACCAAATATTTTATTGAATCAATTAGAATCTTTTTCAGGCATGATGAAAACAAATTTCCTTCATGTACTTGCAGAATTTTATCAGTTCTGCAGTTGTTCTATTACTGGGTTACTGCGGACTTGTCTCTGTAGAAAGGCTGAATTGGAAGCTGATACGAGTTTGGCTCCCTGTCAATATCATCTTCATTGGAATGCTTGTATCTGGCATGTATAGGTAATAACACTATAACGTAAAACTCATCTTGGGCATTGGAATGTTTGTATCTGGCATGTATAGGTAATAACACTATAACGTAAAACTCATCTTGGGCATTTTTGATTTACTTATATGAGTTCCATATGAAGGGTCATCAGCTAAACCATGCAGAGAGACTTGGCTATGCAACTTCGTATATTATGATTCTCACTTTACCATTTGCACACTTATCCTGCTTCGTGGATACTTCTCAGTTTGAAATACATAAATATAGCCATGGTGACGATCCTGAAGAATATGACAAATATTTTAACTGCCCTTGGAGAGCTACACATTTTCAGGAAGCATCAAAATCAGAAAGTGTGGGCTGCCATGTTCTTTATGGTATTTATACCTTCATTTGTTTCACGAACGTAATATATTATATTTTCAATTGATAAGATTAAGTTAGTTTTTTTTTACTTGCTTATGCCCTCTACACAGGGAGGTTAGGCAGTTTCTTCACTGTGATGATGAGCCTGAAGTTGCAAATTCCTGAAATTTGTTCTTCAGCAAATGCTTTCAAGATTTCTAGTTCTTTTGCTACTATGATTTTTTTTTGTTCTTCTCCACTCGACTACTAAATATTTTCTTTTTCCAAATAACTTTGTCACCTATCCAATTTCGCTGCAGATCATTTCTGCCCTGTGTGGTGGTATCACAGATCTCTCTTTCAACGCAACAGGATATGCGTGGCAAGGTTTCAATTGTGTTCTAACAGCTAGCTATTCAGTATGTCTTTAATGTGCCTGGTTGCATTTTCTTTCCCAATTCTCCAAATATAAAGTGTTTCAAATATATGGAGCATAGTAATTGTTTGTTTCCAGTGAGAAACTCTAAATCCTTTTCACTTGTATGCTAATTGCTATATGTTGTCTTTGTGACAGCTTACCCTCCGCAAGGTCATGGATAAAGTGAAACCATTGACAAAATCTGGATCTCTCAATGAAATCTCAATGGTGTTGCTGAATAACTTAATATCTATACCTATGGCGATCTTTCTAATTGTCCTGTTTGATGAATGGGAATATATAATGAATGTGTAAGCCAGGCGTTTACTTCTCAAGTTCAATTAGGCATTTACCCTGCTAGACCTCTTCATTTAGTGTGTTGCTGTTGTTCTGACTAGCAGGGATGTTATAAAGATGCCGTCATTTTGGGTTGTTTCAACAGCCAGTGGACTGCTTGGACTTGCAATCAGCTTCACTTCAATGTGGTTTCTGCATCAAACTAGCCCAACCACGTACAGGTGGGTGATAACATGCTCTATCAGCATTACTGGTTGACCTCATTTGTTTGCAAAGGGTACTGTGCTGACATTCATGCTCTTGTTTCTCAGCTTGGTGGGTTCTTTAAACAAGATTCCCATCTCCCTTGCTGGTCTACTATTGTTCAAAGTTCCCCTAAATGTACCGAATTTATTCAGTATATTATTCGGTAATGAAGACCGCCAATCCTTTTTAAACTACAGATACGCCCCTATATTATGTCTTTGTGCTCTTAAAAGTGATTTCCAAATATTTGTATTTTGCAGGTTTGTTTGCTGGGGTCTTCTTTGCCAAGGCAAAAATGTCCTGATCCAAGAATGTTCTTCATTAAATTCAAGGAAATTATATGAGCATTGTTGAACTGTCACCATTCATGTGATGTGATGCGATGCTAAAACACAAATAACAAAATTTTGCACAATGGCTGAGTATAGTCTTGCAGATACAAAGTCATGCAGATACATAAACGGACGATGACTTTCAGTGTTTTGGTGGCAAGCGGAGTAGGACTATTCTTCCACCTTCCACTCCTGTAATTCATCAAGCTAGCTGAGATTTTTCCTCGTTCACCTGCGAGGAAATGCGTCTGTGTTTCAAAGAGGATTGGAAAGGGGCCAACTCCAACGACCTACGAACCATGTATGGGCCTATTAGAAGGAAGCTATTTTGTTAACATATTTGTACAATTGTCTGCCATACCAACCATTACCACCATATGTTCCACAGATAAATTAAATGATATTTAACTTGTTCTCTCTTATTCCACTTGATTTTTAGTCAAATGGATGGTGCTTTTGTTATCACATCTCTCAATGCACGTTGTGTCAAAGCTCAAACTCTTAACAAGATTTCTTAACCAAATTACTGTTGGATCCAAACCCATGCAAACCTATGTTAGATGCAAGGCAAAAGGGTAGGATTGTCTTTTTAATGTTGAGAGTTTTAATTGGGTTATTTATTGCATTTGATTTGAGAGTTTTGTGTTTGAATTGGAGAGTTATTTGAGGACATTTATTATATTTGAATTTGTGTTTAATTGGAGAGTTTTATTTGGGGGCATTTATTATATTTGAATTGGGGGTTATTTATTGTGTGTGAATTTGAAAAAAGGGAAGACTTGGCTATAAAAGGGATATCAAGGGGTGAGTAAGGATAAACTTGATTTTGGAAAAAGAAATCCAATTAGAAGGTTATTGTACTGGGAGAGGCGACTGCCTCTTGAATTGCAGACTAACTATTCTGTTTTGTTTCATATTTTATCTACCAATAAAATTACTCTTTTGCTCGGGTTCCTATCAAATTGGTATCAGAGCACGATCTTTGGATTGATGGCTGCGAAGAGAGTCAAAATATTGGAGGCAAAGATCGGCTCCCTCAAGGCCATCATCGACAAGTGATTTGAAGCCACCTTGGAGGCCACCAACAAACATTTCTCTACCTTGGAGGCCATGCTGCACAAACTGATAGATCTCAAACAAAACCCTTGGGCTATTCCATCGACTAAGGGAGGGGTGGTGAATGAGCTCCCTGACAATCACAGTGGGAGCTCCCTGGAGATTACAGTGCTGAATGAGCTCCTTGGCGACACAACCGAGGGTGATGAGGCTGGGAAGGGAACGTGTGCGTGGCCTGACGTGGTTAATATGAGCGGATCGAGAACCCACGAAGAAGACACCAACAGACCTCATCATGGGGTTGTCTTCTTAGGCGTCAAGCAAGGCAATAGCGACAGAGGCGGTTGTATCGGGGCTGAACACAGTGGTGTTAATGGTTATGGACCATTAAACGGATGGCCTGTCTCTGTTGGCGGCTACCTGGCACTGGCATGGGGCACACGAACCACAGGAAAGCCCTGGCGTGGAGGGAGCAAAGCTAGCCATCATGGGGCAGAGGAGTTTAGGGTTGGTGAAGGTGAGTTCGTGGCTAGCGAAGGTGGTCCTAGCTATGGACCTGAGGAGGTCGACCCATCATGGGGTGCACGACAGCTTAAGGAAGCACAACGAGCAACCTCATTCACTGGAGGACCAAACCCTGGGCAGCCAGGACAACAACGAGGGCAGAATGGTGGTGGACGGACAACACCATTTTGGAGGGGCGCTGAGGCCAAGGGAGGGCTGGCATGGGGCTGCAACACTACCTATGAGGGAGCTTAGCCTTGGGTAGAGGAGAAGAGAGCAAACTCGCTGGGAGGAAGGAGGCATGGGGCATGAGTGTATGGCCCACTTCGGCGCCAGGCCTTGGGAGCAAGGGCTTGATGTGGGAAATGGCTCTTAGGCTGACAATTTTGGGAATCGAGAAAGGAGAGAGGGCTGGAAAAGGAGTAGGGTCTCTACGACATGCAATCGGTATAGGCATCCTTAATGGGGGCCAGATTCAAGGGTTCAAAAATTAAAAATGCTCATATTCGAAGGGGCGGATGTGCATGAATGGCTGTATTTGGTGGAATGCTATTTTACCTTTAATGACTTCTTAAAAAATGAAAGGTTGACTGCAACGGGTGTTTGTTTGGAAGGTAAGGTGCTAGCCTGGTTCCAATGGCACGAACGGGCTATAATTCTACAAGGAGATTCAAGTTTAAGCAATATTTTGGTATTGCTAAGAATATGGCAAAGGCGATTCAGGATATAAGGGCAAGATTCTTGGTGGAATTGAGCATTCTCGAAGGGACACCCACATAGTCACATGGGGTGATCCCAGGACCGGTTCAACAATTGTTACACCCTTTTGAGGGGGCTTTTCAAATGGCTACAGGTCTGTCTCCACCGCAAGATCTCGAGTATGCAATCGTGCTTAAAGATAGAGCCTCTCCCGTGAATATCTGCCTGTACCGTTACCTCAAGATACAAAAGGATAAGATTGACCAATCAGTCATGAACATGTTAGAGGCTGGAATTATACAACCAAGCGTGAGTCCATTTTCAAGTCCAATTTTATTGGTAAATAAAAAAATATGGTGGTTGGCATTTTTGTATCAATTATCATGCCTTGAATAAGGTGACGATGGATTTCATTGAGGGTCTGCCGCACTCGGATGGGTTTACAGTTATTCTCGTGGTGGTGGACCGACTGAGCAAGTATGCACACTTTATACCCTTGTGTCACCGATATACGGCTATGAACGTTGCTACAGCCTTTGTGCTCGAGGTGGTGCAGTTACATGGGATTCCAGAGTCCATCGTGATAGACCGGGATAAAGTCTTTCTCAGCCATTTCTGGAAAGAATTGTTCAAACAACAGGGCACGATGCTAAAATGGAGCATGGCGCATCATCCACAAACCGACGGACAAACTGAGGTCATCAATCGTAGTGTGGAGACCTACCTGCGTTGTTTCGTGTCCGATGCTCCTAAGCAATGGGCCCAGTGGTTGGCATGGATAGAATATTGGTACAATACTTCGTACCATACTGATTCACAAACTACTCCTTTCAAGATCTTATATGGGCGAGACCCCCCGCATCTCATACATTATGGGTATCCAAAGACTCCAGTGACGCTGGTAGATGAGTACTTAGTGGACAGAAACCATACCCTAGCTAAATTAAAGCGACACTTATCAAGCGCTCAACAAATTATGAAGAAGCAAACTGATGGGCATCAGAAGGATATCCAATTTGCAATTGGGGACCGGGTGTATTTGAAGCTACGACCGTATCGTCAACAGACGGTGGCGCGTCGATGGAATAAGAAGCTATCCCCTCGCTATTTTGGACCGTATGAAATTATTGAGCGAATTGGTGAAGTAGCGTATCGCTTGCAGCTGTCACCTTCCTCAACGATTCACCCAATGTTTCATGTATCTCAGTTGCGCCGGGTTATTGGCAACCACCCACCCTCCTCATTGTTGTCACCTACATTAACTGAAGGTATGGAAATTGTGTTGGAGCCCGCTTCTCTGGAAGGCGTGCGCCAACGTTTGACGGCCCACCGGGCAAGACAGAGGGATTGATTCGGTAGAAAGATTTACCCGACTATGAAGCCACATGGGAACCGCTTGATATGATTGATGAGCAGTTCCCTTCATTCCACCTTGTGGACAAGGAGGTGTCTTCTTGGGAGGGGAGTAATGTTGGATCCAAACCCATGCAAACCTATGTTAGACACAATGTAAAAGGGTAGGATTGTCTTTTTAATGTTGAGAGTTTTAATTGGGTTATTTATTGCATTTGATTTGAGAGTTTTTGTGTTTGAATTGGAGAGTTATTTGGGGACATTTATTATGTTTGAATTTGTGTTTAATTGGAGAGTTTTATTTGGGGGCATTTATTATATTTGAATTGGGGGTTATTTATTGTGGGTGAATTTGAAAAAAGGGAAGACTTGGCTATAAAAGGGATATCAAGGGGTGAGTAAGGATATACTTGATTTTGGAAAAGAAATCCAATTAGAAGGTTATTGTACTGGGAGAGAAGGCTGTCTCTCGAATTGCAGACTAACTATTCTGTTTTGTTTCATATTTTATCTACCAATAAAATTACTCTTTTGCTCGGGTTCCTATCAATTACCTCTTTCACTGATTTTGTATTAAATAATATATTTATTGATTAAAAGTAGCATTCTAAGAAATAAACAAACCAATAAAATTGAAAATATTAGTTTTAATCTCCTCTTAATGAGATCTTTGCATACCTAGAATTCACAAAAATGATAACCAATGACTTGTTCTTATAATTCTCATTGACAATCATTCTAACATTTGCAATACTTCTCAAATATTTGAGTATTATTACAAGAACTTACTAATAAACTTCAATAAGTCTAGCGATTTATCTACCTGCTCAATTAATAACAAAAGGGCAAATGTAAATTAACATATTGCACTCGCACTACAACAAAAATAGGAAAACTTTTAATGACACTTTCAGAAAGTGTTGTTAAATATTATGTAGAATAGTGTTACGGACAACCGAGGTCATGGCATTGTCGCATCCCTAGCTGACATAGCCTATTTCACGTCAGTGCACAACACTATGCATGGTCTCGACATTGCTCGAGGCTATTTTGCTCGAGTCTTGATCAATTTCTAGGATTGATCATAGACTCGAGCAGAATAGCTTGAGCAAAATAGAGTTGAGCATCTCAACATCGCACAACACTACAACTTAATGTTATAGCTCAACATTCATAATTGAGCAAACGGTATCGAGCACGAGTGTCAAGCACAACATCATTTCCATGTACGAATAACTCGAAATGACTACTTGATTATAGACTCGAGCATGTATTATGGCGTCTCGAGCACTCCTCGAGCACAATGCATCGAGCCAATCTACAACATTCGTACCCGACCCTTCATTTAAACCGCTCGTGTCTTTGTCTTTGCCAAACATACAACATCGACAAACCCTAAAAAAGAAAATGCCCGCCAAACCTTAAACCCACCCACCATTTTAGCAGCTCGACACACCATACCTGGACTCGACGCGAACCTTCGGCTTGTTTCTCTTATGGCTTCTAGGGCTTAAGTTGCTTGATAGTCCAAGTTGAAGATTGCTACTCCTAAATTCCGCGAGGAATATGCCGGCCAAGTCCTAGATTGAGAATCCATTGTTCAGTCTACTATCCCATGGATGGAAGTCGTTCATGCTCGGTTCAAGCGTACCGCCTCCACCACCTTGTAGTCGACTCTTTTCCTCTTCTCAAAGATAACCTTGAAGATTTTTATGATCATGTGCAAGTGGACAAAAGAGATGGAGAGGTAATGCTAATCTTTACAGTTCATGATTTAAAGGTACTTGTCTCTCCCGCTCATTAATGATGCTTTTCAATTGCAAGTGGGCATGAACCCTCCCCCAACGATGCAAATGAGGGACATGGGCAAGGAATTAGGGTACAATGATACAAAATTGGATAAAAGGAAATTTCACAAAAAAGTAGGTTTTGAGGGGAGAACACGCTTTGTTGCAAACATCGTTGGAAAATGTATATGTTTTCAAATATCAGAGACTGATTCCATCCCCAATGAGCATATGAGATTAACATCTATTTATTTTCTTGCTTATTTTATTATTTATCTTGTTTTAAATTTATTTATTATTTTGTTCAGACTTACTCAGTAGTTTCTTATTTTTGTTTTTTGCAGGTTTTCTTTTTCTTTTTATAATTATTAAAAAAAAGTTTCCTTTTTTGTAGGTTTTCTTTTCTAACAAGTTTTTTGTTTTGTTTTGTTTTGTTTTTCTAATAATTTCATTTTTTGCAAGTTTTTATTTTTATTATATTTTATTTTATTTTCCTTTCTCTTCTCTTTCTCTTAATTGCCTTTCTTGCAGTTTTATGACACGATCCACTTTAGGGGAACAACTAGATTTAGATCTAGAGGTTGAGCGAAACTTGAGGAATCGTCTTCGACATACTTAAGTAAAGAAAGAAAGTCCCTCACCAACAATGGTAGGGCACAACGGAGAATACAACCGCACCATTCGAGAATTGGCAGTACCAGACATCAACTATCAACTGACGTGTATTGCTTACCTAGCCTTGGAGATTGACTTTGAGCTCAGATTTGGTCTTATACATTTTCTTCCCAAGTTCCATGGGCTATCTGGAGAAGACCCTCACAAGCATCTTAAAGAGTTCAACGTGGTTTGCTCAACCATGAAGCCCCAAAACGTCTTAAAAGATCAGATCAAGTTGAGAGTTTTCTCGTTCTTACTTGATGGAGCTGCAAAAGACTAGTTATATTACTTGCAAAGGAAGCTTCAACTTCAAGAGCTTGAGGAGCTTCGTTTGGATTTTTATGATAATACACAGCTCTACAAGGAGAAGTCCACAAGGCTGCCCATGACAAGATAATTCCTAAAAGGGAGTTCGAAGAAAGTGAGTGTGTTCTTCTTTATACTTCAAGATTGAAGCTTATGCCTGGTAAGCTGAGGACAAGATGGACTGGACCCTATACTCTAGTTCATGTCTTTCCATATGGTGCAATGGAGATCATTCAGGAGGAAACAAAACATAACTTCACAGTCAACGGACATCAGCTCAAGCACTTCTATGGGGGTTTTCTTATACATGCAGTGAATTATATCCAACTACATGAACCTATCATTCTTTGAGCCCATTAGGTTGTTTCTTTCCTTTTCGTTTTTTGTTCATTATTCATTTTTAGAATTGCATTCCATGTCCATATCTTTTGTTTTTGAGTTACATTGCGGACAATGCAACATTTAAGTGTGGGAGAGGGAACACATAGTTTAGTTTAGCTAAACTTTTTTTTGGTGTGTTTTCTTTAGTTTGTTTTTTATTGCTATTGTGTTTTTTTTTAGTTTATTTATTTGTCTATTTATTTTTAATTCTAAAAAAACTAAAAAAATCAAAAGATTTTCTTTCTTTTGTGCTTTATTTATATTTTTGGTGATTTATAAGCTGCATGTTTTTAGTCTTAAACTTGATTGACACTTGAATTTCTTGTGAATCTTTGAGCACTATGATTAGTTCCATTCGAGTTTATTTGATTATGCAATATTTGAATAATGACTGAGAATCTTGAATAGTTAGAGTTAAGTTGTCTAGTATGGATATATATCTTGGATGCCTTAATATTTGATTAATTCATCTTGATTTTTATGCCTTAATTGGGAAGTGCAAACATGTGAGAATCATGATTCTAGCTATTTTTGAGTTATGCTTGGATTTTAATTCAATAAGTTATGAAATACTATTTATATCATTACATCTTATTCATGCCAATACTTGAGTTTTTCTTGCATTTGGGTTTTATATGAGCTAAGCGTATGGATATAAAATGAGATATAAAAAAAGAGTGAATAATCCATTAAGGGAGAGCATAAAATGCAACCTTGTAAGGTTATTAATTAAAAAAAGAGCGTTATTAAAAAAGGTTAGCCGACTTACGAAGTATGTTATATCACTTGGGACTAATCCTAAAGGGCTTTTAAATCCAATACCCTAAGATCCGCCCTAATCTGGGAGCTGCCAAATGGTTCTGCTACATTGGTGGTATAGATGGTTATTGTCAGGTAAGTTTGGTTGCCTATTTAAAAAAAATAAAAAAAAAAGTTAAAAAAAAAGTGATTGGCCAATCCATTACATATATCTTGTTTAACTCCAGTGATCCTTACCCATTTGTTTCACTTCAAGCATGTGTATAAATGATGGCATGATATTTAGAGTATAGAATAACTATGGTTAACTTTTGAGTATGTTTAATCTTAGCCAGCTGATTGATAATTGCATATTTGTGTGACCTGATTAAGTGTCATGAATGAGAGATTGGTTGAAAGAATAAAGAAGTTGATGAATTTTTAGTTTCACACACTCACGTCTATACTAAAACTTAATTCGTTCAAGTTGTTCTCTTTGTATATTTGAATTTACAATTTTTGGATAATCTTTGTTTAGTGCTTAATCTTTGTTTTTGTTCGAGGACGACCAAAGTTTAAATGTGGAGGAATTTGATAACTGCGAAATTTGTCATTAAATTTGTATGTAATTTATGGACTTTAATTTAATATTTTGTTGAATTGATGCATTTTTATTAGAGTTTTCCTTAAATTTAATTATTTACTGTTTTAATCACTTTGATAGATTTAATATTAATCTTGGTGATTTTTAATGTTAAATTATTTATTCTAATTTTAATATTAATTCTTTGAGCTTAATTTGTAATTCTACTAGTGATATTTTGGTTTAATTAAATTATGAGTATTAATTAATTGTTAATATTAATTTTGGTGGGTTAAAAGCTTGGTGTGATGTTTAGAAAAAATATGGATAGAAAATGAGAGGGCATGCCTTTTACGGAATTGGTGGTGTTTGAAAAGAATTGTGGGCCTTTGTAATTAATGCCTTTTCATGCTTTGGTTTTAATTAATATGAATTGTGATTGTGCAGGGGAGAAAATACTCAAAATAGGAAAGAATTGGTGTGGGTGTTACGTGTGGAGAGAAAGATTGCATGGATTACGTGAGAATTGTTTTATTGCATGGAATTTGGGACTTTAGTCAATGACGGTGGGAGGTTATTATAAATTTGACCTCTCCAAGCATACGAAAGCCCAACGCATATATATATATATATATTTGGAAGCGGACGAATGCCAGAGCGTCGTCTTCATCACGCAAGCCATTTGTAAGCACAGTGCCACCTCCATCATAGCATCCATCACCCAGCGCGTCCCAACAATCCCAACCTCCATTGCGATATCATCTAGCGTCGCTCTGTCTTCGTCCAAGGAAATCACGCCCACCAACCCTCCATCGCACACCAGTTCCATCCACAATCCTAGTGCCGCCACAACCCATAACCATTCACGCAGCAGTGTTTTAGGCAACAGAAAAGAGATTGCGCAGTAGGCGTTGAAGATTCAGATCGAGTTCAAGACCAGATAATTAATTCTATGCGGCCTATTTTTCTTAACTTTTCTCTATTTTTGTTGTTCTAATTTTCTGAACAGCTTTGTGATTTTCCAACCCATAGAGGGAAAAGTATTTTATAATCGGTTTAGCATAACACTTTGGATGCTTATTTTGAATTCATGTTTTAATATTTAATTAGGTATTTTATGTGCTATGAATTAATTCTCCATCTCTTTGATTTGTCGATTTAATATCTCGGTTGAGTGTTGATTTAGTAATTCATCTTGCGTTAATGTTTTATTTGAGTATAAAGATTTGTTTCATAGGGAATGAGATAGTCTTTTGAGAATTAATTCATAATTATTCTGGTTGGATAAATTCATAATTTAATTATATTCATGGTGTCTTGATGTATTTAAATTATGGACTATAATTTGTCTAATTTATCTCTTGTAGTAGTGATAAACAGCATTCTAGTATGAAGTTAAACCGGTTACATTCTTTGATTAATTGAATTTCTTAAGTAAAAATCTTTGCTTTAATTAGTTTTTACTTTAATCAAAAATCCTTCCAATTTTATATTTATTCTTTTGCATTAGTTTTTTTGTTAAACAAGTAATTAAATAGTTTGAATTAAATTTTATAAGTCCTCCGGTAGAGAACGATCTAGATTAAGCCACTAGCTATACTTAGTTTAAATTTTATTTGGAGCGCATGTACGACAAACGTCCTTTTCATCAGCTCATGTCTTGTCAACATTGTATATAGTGCATAAGAGAGAATTTATTTATTTTATATTAGTTATTGGTTATGTGAATTTGAAACCAGGAAAACAAGGCTTTCATGGGACTTCTTGCGGAGAAAAAGTAACTTCCATACCATATGCTTTTGTTGTTGGTATTTATGGACTTTTGTTTTGTTTTTCAATATGGAACTGAGTTTATAATGCTTAATAATTTGTCATTGAACAGCAAGATTATTGAATTGACTAAAGGCGAGTTGAGAAATTTGAGAACTAGTTTTACAAAAATTGCAGCTGCAGAATTAGACCCTTACTCAATCTAATAGTCATATTTTGGCAGTTGGTCCCAAATTCAGAACTAGTATTGTTGTTTTGTTTTCTGTTTTTATGATTGTGACATGTTAATGATGGTTATTATTGTTCTTCTGACCTGGCAGGAACTTAATTAAAGTGAGGTGACTTGTCTTGAGCCCCTCAAGTTATGCTTGTAGGTTTCTTCTCCTACTCATTTTCTATTTGTTTGGTAAAGATTGTTTGGTATCTCAATTTTAGATAAAAGTAGCACACCATGAAATAGCATGCAAGAATGCCTTGTTTAAGGCAAAAACTTTGAAGCAAGAGGTTTGATATAAAATTTCAATTTCAAATATTGCAATAAAATATTTGGAAAATGTTTCACTTCATAATGCTATGGAAAATGGACTTACCAATGCTATTAAATTAAATCATAGATGGTAGTTATTGGAAAACTACCAATTGAGTACAATGACAGTATGATTTTTTTATTTTTTTTATTTTGCAGTGTGAGAAAGAGTGGGGGTGACGCAAAAAGAGAACTTTCTTTCATTTTGTGGGAATATATTTAAGGATTAAAATGAGAGAGGCACAGAGATAGAGTTTGCAACATGTCATGTGATATATTCACCTTGTCTTGCATCACCTTGGACCCACCTAGAAGATTTATCAGATGATTTGAAAGCATCTCTAGGCTCCACTAGCAATTAATTTTTTATAAATAGATCGTAGAATATGCTAATTTGGATAAATATTATTATAGTTATGTGGTAACTATTAATTTGAAAGTATTTATAAGCTAGTTATGACCATTGGGAAAGTTGTGGCCATCTCTAAGCCAGTTATTATTATTATTATTATTATTATTATTATTATTATTATTATTATTATTATTATTTATAAGTTACTGTGAATATTCGAGGAACACTCGATCGAGGTTTAATTTTATCTCTTGAGTTAGATATTAGAGTGGTTTAATATTCCCTTTCTATTCTTTGAGTTCTATTATCCCAACACTCGATCGAGATTCAATTTTATCTCTTGAGTTAGATATTAGAGTGGTTTAATATTCCCTTTCTATTCTTTGAGTTCTGTTATCCCAATAATAACAATTATTGGTAAAAAAAAACTTAGGTGTTACAAAGCATTCAAAAATGATCATTACATGAGGTTTTTTCTATGTGCTCCATTCACCCTTAAGTTACATGGAAAATTCTAAAGATGTTATCTTACATCACTTGTCTCTTTATAAGTGTAAAGACTCGTATTTGGGTAGTTTTGAGAGATAGCCATTCTATGGGAATGTAACTATCTGGACAGTAGTGTAGTCGTCGATGTGAGCATTTTGACTGTACTTGGGCCCAATTCTGAGTCGGGGCCCCATTTGACCCGATTGTTGACTTTTTGGGGTTTATTGGTTGACTTTGCGTTTGGGTGGTCATTTGGGTGTAATAATATCTATTTAGTATTGTGCTCGTCATTTCGAGCGTTTTGACTGTAATTTAACTCAATTTGGAGTTCGGGACCTTGGAGGTCAATTATTGACTAGGTTCATGATTGACTAGGTCAATTATTGACTAGGTCAATTATTGGTCAATGACTGGCAGAAATATAAATAGCAGAAAAAAAGGCTTTCACTTTACGTTATCACGTTTGTGCGTTTGAGAGAGAGAGCTTGAGAGAGCTTGGGGGCCTTGGCGATTTGGGGTGATTTGGGTTCGTGGAGCTCAAAGATTCACTTCAGGTAGGTGTCCTTGAACTTCTTACCTCTCTCTTGTTTTGGATCTGCATGAATTTATCATTATTTATGAAATTGAGCACGAACCCTAGAATTTGGGGAAAACCAATTTTGGGTTAGATCTAATGGTTTAGCATAAGATCTGTGGTTAAGAACTATTTATTATCATTATGGATATATGTTTCTGTGATTTTGGGGTTAATTAACTGTGTTTTTCATGAGGGTTGATAAGTCAACCATGAAAATTTGGGTTTAGATTTAGATTTATGGAAATCTGGAATTTTATTCGTGTTTCTGTTGTTTCTGCGCGATTTAGTGGCGTTCTGGATGCGTTTTGAGGTAAATATTGTAGTTTGTTGCGAAACAGGGGTGTTAGTGAGCGTCTGGGAGTTTTTGGGCGCGTTTCAGACGAAGAACAGGTGAAAACGATGATGAACAATACCCTAGGCGCGTTCCTGGGTCGAAATAACGAAGATCCGAAGTTTTGGGTCGAAGGGTCGAAGATCTAGGGTTGTAGGGTCGTAGTTCGTAGACCCGTAGTTCGTAGCTCGAAGGTTCGTAGTTCGTAGACCCGTAGTTCGTAGATTCGTAGACCCGTAGTCCGAAGGTCGAAGTTCATTGTTCGAAAGTCGAAGATCGAAGACCCGCTTCGAGTCTTCGAGGCACGCTGTCCAGCTACGAGTCGTAGCTCTAGCTACGAGTCTTCGAGGCGCACTGTGCAGCTATGAGTCGCAGCTCCAGCTATGAGTCTCCGAGGCGCACTGTGCAGCTACGAGTCGCAGCTCCAACAGTGTAACTGGACACTAGACTGCACTGGACTGGACTATTTACATTGTAACCCATACCCATCTACACATTTAAGTATTAAGTTATAATGTAAATAACGAAATACCCCCCATTTGGATTCAAAGAAAAATACTAGAAAAATTAATTCCACTCTTTCAAAATGTGAAAATTGGGATTTAGTGTAAAATCTCGGAAAACCCCAAAAGTTCGTAGTGGTGACTTTTTGGAAAGTGGGGTTAGACATCTCAGAAAAATCCCCAAAAATCAGATTATCTTATTTATGATATGGGAACCCAATGCCGGGACTTTTGATTTCAAGAAAATAGCTGTTATGGGTACTTCCTTCATAAATCAAGGATTAAGGATTTACTTGTGAAGACTGGCTACAGTTCTAAAGAAAATATTGAGAATGACATGCCATACTAATGTTAGTATGTTGGTGTGAGGTATTGGGGCATGGACTCCGTGACTTGTTTGGGTTCTCACCGTGATGCACCGATGGTGCTATGTGGTTAACGTGGCAGGCATATGCACCGATGGCAGGCCTATGTGGCAACTGTGGTCAGGCATATTGCGCCGTGGACAGGCTAAGGCCTGAGTTGAGCCGTTGAGCTCGTGGAGCTAGGGCTGAGTGCCCTGAGCTGGGATCCCATGGAGGATCGTGGACAAGTTGTCCTGTGTGGGCAGACTGAGTCCTGATGTTTGTTTGCAGGTTGAGTCCTGATGATTGTGCACATTACATGGTGCACGAGTATACTGAGCATATAGTATAGACTTATATGTGTTGCATGATGTGGAGTTTTAGGGTCACCTACTGAGCTTATCGCTCACCCCTACTTGTTGTTTACCCCTTTTCAGGTGTGACCCAAGACTAGTGGAGGACTTTCTTCCAAGAGGACGTGCCCACTACTCTAATATATGATACAGTACTATATTTTGTATTTTATTATGTGTTGTATTCCGGACATGGGTCCGTAGACAGTTGTATTTGCATACTGTTTGTGATGTAATGTCTGTATGACTGTTTGACTTATCATATGCATGATGATGTATGGGAAAGTACAGGATTACCCTCGATGTATGACTGTACAAGGTTACATATTTGAGATAGCACCCGCGGTGTAGTCTCTATTGGTGCTAGTCACCAACCCCTTGACCTTTCGGGTGCGGGCAAGGGGAAGTCATGTTCCTGGTTCCGGGTTTTCTTGGAATTCGGGGGTGTGACAAGTTGGTATTAGAGCATGGTCTAGTGGACCTAGGTTAGTGAGGGGTGGTTAATTGATTCCATATGACTTGGAAAACTGTAGGGAGGGCGCCTGATCAACACAGTCCTTACATGTGTTCGAGGTTATTTTGGTGTCAGTTAGATCATCCTAGGAGCATACATGGGGATGGGGTGCATTGCTAGTGGTATGATTGTGTGCATATAGGGCACTAGATTGTCTTTGTGTGTGATGTGCTCATATGTGGTGCCAGAATGGCACGTGGCCGTGAGAGCCAGGACTTGATTGTGGTGTACCCTGAGGGGTGACACGATGCTATATGCATGGTTGTGGACCTACGGGTCGTGTGGTGTACCCTGAGGGGGACACAATGCTATATGCATGGTTGTGGACCTACGGATCGTGTGGTGAGAACCTACAAGTCGAATGTGCCTTTGATGGCTGTTTGTGCTAGTAGTGCTAGTGTTGATCTTTTGTTGCTTGTTGTTGTGGCCAGTGCGATGGCACCACCGAGGAGAGCTGTTCGAGGCCAAGGCCCGGCAGAGGAGCCCACGATAGAGTCGGGGCACCAGGGGCAGCAGAGCCCGCAGCAGAGGTCATCAGCTCCCGTTGTGGGACCTGATTTGGCTCAGGTGTTGATTCAGTTGCAGGAGGCCATGCATGCTATGCAGGGTTCGATGAGGGATATGGCTAGAGAGGTGGATGAGCTGAACAGGCAACAACAGCCTCAGCAGCCACCACAGCCTCAGCAGCAGGAGGCAAGGGTGGTGCAGGATGTGCACCAGCAGGAGGTCGTGGTAGAGCAAGTACGACGAGGAGTGGACTGGGCTGCACAGTTTTTGAAACATGCACCTAGGACTTTTGAGGATGGTTCGCGGCCAGAGGTAGCCGAGGACTGGATTAGATGGACAGAGGACATCTTTGAGATGATTGGGGTGCCAGATGAGGAGTGGGTGCGAGTGGCGACGCACTATTTGTTGGGTATCCCACGTAGGTGGTGGGAGTCCACTAGAGCTGTCCATGGCAGCCAGATGAGCTAGAGAGAGTTTGTTGAGCACTTCTTTGGGGAGTATTTTACCAGCTCGATATAGTATACCCGATGGAGAGAGTATTACGAGCTTCAGCAGGGTGGCCAGATGGTGGGTGAGTATGAGCAAGCCTTCACAGATTTAGGGCGGTTTGCTCTTGAGGCTTGGGAAAAGGAAGCTCATAAGATGCAGGATTTTATTCAGGGCTTGAGGCCATCTCTAAAAAGACAGCTGGAACCGATGCAGTTGACCAGCTACCGGGAGGCGGTCGACAAAGCACTCATTATTGAGCGAGGTCAGGATCAGGCGAGAGCCCAGAGGCCGGGCGGTTCGGTAGGTCCGAGCAAGAAGAGGCAGAGTGGGGAGAGCAGTGCCGCTCAGCCTGAGAGGAGGCAGGTGCAGAGGGTTTCGAGCCAGGCAGTGGGACCCCATGAGAGTTCATCCAGCAGGAGGCCAGGGGCCTGTTGGAGCTGTGGTTTGACTGGGCATGTATCGAGAGATTGCCCGAGGAAAAAGATGACATGCTTCCGATGTGGGAAGGTGGGACATGGAGCTAGGGAATGTGTTACCCTTAGCTCAACCAGTAGTGTAGGCCCTCGTCCGAGAGATCAGGGACAGAGGAGTGGGGCTCCGTCTCAGAGGTCAGTGCCTGTTAGGGGGTTTTTAAACCATAATTCAATGTCAAATGATGGAGATTATAAGAGAAATAATCATCCTTTGATCATTATTTTGATGGATTTGATTGATTAATGTACTAACCCCCTAACATAGCAATTGTAGATCCTTTTGTGGTGTTTTTGTTGTCTTTGAATGGAAAACAGGACAAGTACAAGGTCTAAAGAAAGAAGGAAGGAGCAAGGATAATTTGCACTGCGGTCATTTCAAATTTGAAATGACCAAAAAGAAATGATGAAGCCAATTGACTCGACCAAAAGCTCCCGTGAGCTTGGTTATGTGAAATGGTCATTTGAAATTGAGTTGACCAAATGACTTGACCGCGGGCAGTTTCTGCACAACGTAACCTGCTAGTCAACGAACCTCCACAGATGCCACCTGGACGGCCTGTAACTCATCTTTAAAGGATCTGACGACCTTCCATCAACCATTTTGAGAGGGAAACAACTTCAAATTAATGGAGGGAACGGTTCCTAACGGTTTCCAGCAGTTATACAGGGAATTAAGAAATATATTGGGGAAAATTTGTAATTAATGGGTCCCTGAAAATCGTTCACTGAAGAGAGGGAGAGAGGAAGCGTTTTGGGTTTCTATGGCAAGAACAATTATTTTGTTTATCACTATGGTAGCTTAAACCTCCATGGGAGGAGGATGGATATTGATGTAAGCCTTTAATTTCTTTTCTTTTAGTATGTTAATTTAAATTTCCTTTTGTGTTTTATCAAGTCTCTTGAATTTACATGTGAGAATTAGGTTTAGCCATCTTAATTCTTGTTTAAGGTTATTTAATTATGGATCGAAAGAAGACGTTGATAACCGGATAGTTAAGAGATTTGACTTGTAAAGATTATAATTTGTGAAAGCCAGTAATCTTGCCTGTAACCTAGTTAAGGTTGGTGTGATGCCAATCTACACTTAAACAACTTAAGCTCTTAATGGGTAGCCTGTCTCCCAAGCTAGGGTATACACACAGCTAGATCACTCGAAAGAGGCTAGTACATGCAAAGGTGTTGGGTTTTAAACAAAAGGGGAAAGTTTGAATTAATATGCCTTAAGAACAAGAGATTAATTAATTACATTGATTGAAATCCAAATCCCTATTTTCTCCCATAAGATCATTTACATTGCTTTGTTTATTTAAATTACAACATTCAAATTGCTAATGATACAAAACCAACTTCAAATACATCATGGATTTACAAAATGAGCTTTTTACTTGATCACCTTCCCTGTGGGTTCGACATCCGGACTTTGAGTTCACTTTATTACTTGTAACGATCCGTACGCTTACGGAATTGCTAACAAGTTTTTGGCGCCGTTGCCGGGGAAGGTAACAAAGTTGAAAGTACATTTTGTGATTGAGTGTGGAAGCATACTTGTTGTAATTACCAAACTCCGTGTGCGGTATTATGCTAGGTATGTGTTCATTGTTGTTTTCTACATGTGCGAATGAATGAGCAAGCGTTCATCAACGTTTGAAGATTTGTTTGATCCTAGGCCGGAGCGTACATTCTTTGCTAGATTGAGAAAGCAAAAGAGTGTACAGTTAGCAAGCATTGAAGAAGAATCAAATTCTGCTCCTGGATTTTGGAGTAATCCAGAGTTTGATTTACAGAACTTGTGTTGGGAAGAAGAAAGTGTTCAGTCTTGTTCAGTTATGGAAGAACAACAGCAGGAAAATAATGGATCAGATCTCAGGCCAGTTAGGGAGCATCATACTCCTGACGTTTCTGATATCAGAAATTCTATCTATCCACCACCTCTTTTGAGAGAAAACTTTGAGTTCTCTCCACAGCTCATTAATTTAGTAGTGCAAAACAGTTTTGGGGGGACACCTTTGGAAGATCCTCATCACCATTTAGCCAGATTTGTGCAGATATGCAGAACAATGAGAAAACAAGGAGTGCCGGAGGATTTTATCAAATTAGAGTTATTCCCTTGGTTTTTAAAGAGGATGCTTTAATTTGGTTCAATTCTTTTTCAGAGGGACATTTCACCAGATGGGCAGATTGTGCCCAGGAGTTTCTCACTAAATATTTCCCAAGAGGAAGAACAGTGAAGTTGAGAAATAATATCACTGCTTTTACCCAAGCAACTGGAGAAACACTTGGTGAGGCATGGAATATATTCAGGGAACTGCAGAGAAAATGTCCCAATCATGGCTTAGAGGATTGGTTACTTATTGAAGTGTTTTATTGTCACGGGGTCAGATTTCCTGCGCTTCTCAACCCACTGCGGCACTTAGCTTCTCTATCCACGGTCCGCTAAGTTTAGCCTTTAAGGGTTGAAGCGCACGTAGACTGGTTTCGCCGCCTTGCCCTGGGCTCATCAGAGAACGGCTCCAGTTCCCGACCGGTTTGTGTAAGGATGGCCAAATCCCTTCTTCAACGTCAAGTCCTCGACTAGCGGCGTGCTCCCCGCATTCAACCGGGTCGGCACGTCTGAACTCCGAAGGGGTTCCATCCGTTCTCCTCCACGAACTGCCTGGAACCTTCTCGCTGCGCACCATCTACGCTTCAACCAACCCCTCTCCTTTACGTAGCACGAATCCATTCCTGAATCGTGCCACTAAGAAACGTCCCGCCAGCACCACGCTGCTCGGGTCGTGACATTCTCCTCCACCCAATCCTCGCAACGTCCTCGTTGCGCTTGTCGACATCGCTTCCCCGCAGGCGATGGCATCGTTACCTCGACGCCCTCCCACTCGCCCAATGTCAACGGCTTGGACATCGCTTCCCCCGAGGTTGCAACACCTTTACCAAGATGCCCGCCCCACTCGCCCAATGTCCAAAGGATAAGAGGCTTCCAAGATCGCTCCGACGCGCTCCTTCGTACTCCCTTGCCCAACTCTGTATCACACTCTAGGATACTCCAACTCTATGGACGCAAGGCGTGCAAGACACTATCGGTCGACTCACCTCTGTGAGCTCCCACCACGGGATCACGCTACTCGCGAGAGTGCTCGGCGAGTCTTCAGGATACGGGCCGGTTCGGCTCTGATACCACTTGTCACGGGGTCAGATTTCCTGCGCTTCTCAACCCACTGCGGCACTTAGCTTCTCTATCCACGGTCCGCTAAGTTTAGCCTTTAAGGGTTGAAGCGCACGTAGACTGGTTTCGCCTCGCCACCGGGCTCATCAGGAGAATGGCTCCCGGTTCCCGACCAGTTTGTGTAAGGATGGCCAAATCCCTTCTTCAACGTCAAGTCCTCAACTAGCGGCGTGCTCCCCGCATTCAACCGGGTCGGCACGTCTGAACTCCGAAGGGGTTCCATCCGTTCTCCTCCACGAACTGCCTGGAACCTTCTCGCTGCGCACCATCTACGCTTCAACCAACCCCTCTCCTTTACGTAGCACGAATCCATTCCTGAATCGTGCCACTAAGAAACGTCCCGCCAGCACCACGCTGCTCGGGTCGTGACATTCTCCTCCACCCAATCCTCGCAACGTCCTCGTTGCGCTTGTCGACATCGCTTCCCCGCAGGCGATGGCATCGTTACCTCGACGCCCTCCCACTCGAGCAGCGTGGTGCTCGAGCAGCGTGGTGCTGGCGGGACGTTTCTTAGTGGCACGATTCAGGAATGGATTCGTGCTACGTAAAGGAGAGGGGTTGGTTGAAGCGTAGATGGTGCGCAGCGAGAAGGTTCCAGGCAGTTCGTGGAGGAGAACGGATGGAACCCCTTCGGAGTTCAGACGTGCCGACCCGGTTGAATGCGGGGAGCACGCCGCTAGTCGAGGACTTAACGTTGAAGAAGGGATTTGGCCATCCTTACACAAACTGGTCGGGAACTAGAGCCGTTCTCCGATGAGCCCAGTAGCTGGCGAAACCCGTCTCACGTGCGCTTCAACCCTTAAAGGCTAAACTTAGCGGACCGTGGATAGAGATGCTAAGTGCCGCAGTGGGTTGAGAAGCGCAGGAAATCTGACCCCGTGACAAGTGGTATCAGAGCCGAACCGGCCCGTATCCTGAAGACTCGCCGAGCACTCTCGCGAGTAGCGTGATCCCGAGGTGGGAGCTCACAGAGGTGAGTCGACCGATAGTGTCTTGCACGCCTTGCGTCCATAGAGTTGGAGTATCCTAGAGTGTGATACAGAGTTGGGCAAGGGAGTACGAAGGAGCGCGTCGGAGCGATCTTGGAAGCCTCCTATCCTTTGGACATTGGGCGAGTGGGGCGGGCATCTTGGTAAAGGTGTTGCAACCTCGCGGGGAAGCGATGTCCAAGCCGTTGACATTGGGCGAGTGGGAGGGCGTCGAGGTAACGATGCCATCGCCTTGCGGGGAAGCGATGTCGACAAGCGCAACGAGGACGTTGCGAGGATTGGGTGGAGGAGAATGTCACGACCCGAGCAGCCGTGGTGCTGGCGGGACGTTTCTTAGTGGCACGATTCAGGAATGGATTCGTGCTACGTAAAGGAGAGGGGTTGGTCAAGCGTAGATGGTGCGCAGCCGAGAAGGTTCCAGGCGGTTCGTGGAGGAGAACGGATGGAACCCCTTCGGAGTTCAGACGTGCCGACCCGGTTGAATGCGGGGAGCACGCCGCTAGTCGAGGACTTGACGTTGAAGAAGGGATTTGGCCATCCTTACACAACCGGTCGGGAACCTGGAGCCGTTCTCCTGATGAGCCCAGGGCAAGGTGGCGAAACCAGCCTACGTGCGCTTCAACCCTTAAAGGCTAAACTTAGCGGACCGTGGATAGAGAAGCTAAGTGCCGCAGTGGGTCGAGAAGCGCAGAAATCTGACCCCGTGACAAGTGGTATCGAGCCGAACCGGCCCGTATCCTGAAGACTCGCCGAGCACTCTCGCGAGTAGCGTGATCCCGAGGTGGGAGCTCGCGGAGGTGAGTCGACCGATAGTGTCTTGCACGCCTTGCGTCCATAGAGTTGGAGTATCCTAGAGTGTGATACAGAGTTGGGCAAGGGAGTACGAAGGAGCGCGTCGGAGCGATCTTGGAAGCCTCCTATCCTTTGGACATTGGGCGAGTGGGGCGGGCATCTTGGTAAAGGTGTTGCAACCTGCGGGGAAGCGATGTCCAAGTCGTTGACATTGGGCGAGTGGGAGGGCGTCGAGGTAACGATGCCATCGCCTCGCGGGGAAGCGATGTCGACAAGCGCAACGAGGACGTTGCGAGGATTGGGTGGAGGAGAATGTCACGACCCGAGCAGCGTGGTGCTGGCGGGACGTTTCTTAGTGGCACGATTCAGGAATGGATTCGTGCTACGTAAAGGAGAGGGGTTGGTTGAAGCGTAGATGGTGCGCAGCGAGAAGGTTCCAGGCAGTTCGTGGAGGAGAACGGATGGAACCCCTTCGGAGTTCAGACGTGCCGACCCGGTTGAATGCGGGGAGCACGCCGCTAGTCGAGGACTTGACGTTGAAGAAGGGATTTGGCCATCCTTACACAAACTGGTCGGGAACTGGAGCCGTTCTCCTGATGAGCCCAGTGGCAGGGCGAAACCAGTCTACGTGCGCTTCAACCCTTAAAGGCTAAACTTAGCGGACCGTGGATAGAGAAGCTAAGTGCCGCAGTGGGTTGAGAAGCGCAGGAAATCTGACCCCGTGACAAGTGGTATCAGAGCCGAACCGGCCCATTTCCTGAAGACTCGCCGAGCACTCTCGCGAGTAGCGTGATCCCGAGGTGGGAGCTCACAGAGGTGAGTCGACCGATAGTGTCTTGCACGCCTTGCGTCCATAGAGTTGGAGTATCCTAGAGTGTGATACAGAGTTGGGCAAGGGAGTACGAAGGAGCGCGTCGGAGCGATCTTGGAAGCCTCCTATCCTTTGGACATTGGGCGAGTGGGGCGGGCATCTTGGTAAAGGTGTTGCACCTGCGGGGAAGCGATGTCCAAGTCGTTGACATTGGGCGAGTGGGAGGGCGTCGAGGTAACGATGCCATCGCCTGCGGGGAAGCGATGTCGACAAGCGCAACGAGGACGTTGCGAGGATTGGGTGGAGGAGAATGTCACGACCCGAGCAGCGTGGTGCTGGCGGGACGTTTCTTAGTGGCACGATTCAGGAATGGATTCGTGCTACGTAAAGGAGAGGGGTTGGTTGAAGCGTAGATGGTGCGCAGCGAGAAGGTTCCAGGCGTTCGTGGAGGAGAACGGATGGAACCCCTTCGGAGTTCGGACGTGCCGACCCGGTTGAATGCGGGGAGCACGCCGCTAGTCGAGGACTTGACGTTGAAGAAGGGATTTGGCCATCCTTACACAAACCGGCCGGGAACCGGAGCCGTTCTCCTGATGAGCCCAGGGTGGCGGGAAACCAGTCTACGTGCGCTTCAACCCTTAAAGGCTAAACTTAGCGGACCGTGGATAGAGAAGCTAAGTGCCGCAGTGGGTTGAGAAGCGCAGGAAATCTGACCCCGTGACAAGTGGTATCAGAGCCGAACCGGCCCGTATCCTGAAGACTCGCCGAGCACTCTCGCGAGTAGCGTGATCCCGAGGTGGGAGCTCACAGAGGTGAGTCGACCGATAGTGTCTTGCACGCCTTGCGTCCATAGAGTTGGAGTATCCTAGAGTGTGATACGAGTTGGGCAAGGGAGTACGAAGGAGCGCGTCGGAGCGATCTTGGAAGCCTCCTATCCTTTGGACATTGGGCGAGTGGGGCGGGCATCTTGGTAAAGGTGTTGCAACCTGCGGGGAAGCGATGTCCAAGCTGTTGACATTGGGCGAGTGGGAGGGCGTCGAGGTAACGATGCCATCGCCTGCGGGGAAGCGATGTCGACAAGCGCAACGAGGACGTTGCGAGGATTGGGTGGAGGAGAATGTCACGACCCGAGCAGCGTGGTGCTGGCGGGACGTTTCTTAGTGGCACGATTCAGGAATGGATTCGTGCTACGTAAAGGAGAGGGGTTGGTTGAAGCGTAGATGGTGCGCAGCGAGAAGGTTCCAGGCAGTTCGTGGAGGAGAATGGATGGAACCCCTTCGGAGTTCAGACGTGCCGACCCGGTTGAATGCGGGGAGCACGCCGCTAGTCGAGGACTTGACGTTGAAGAAGGGATTTGGCCATCCTTACACAAACTGGTCGGGAACTGGAGCCGTTCTCCTGATGAGCCCAGTGGCAGGGCGAAACCAGTCTACGTGCGCTTCAACCCTTAAAGGCTAAACTTAGCGGACCGTGGATAGAGAAGCTAAGTGCCGCAGTGGGTTGAGAAGCGCAGGAAATCTGACCCCGTGACATTATGGAGGCCTTACAGCTGAGGAGCAATACATGGTAAATGCTGCAGCAGGAGGTGCTCTGACAACCAAGACTGCAGAAGAAGCTAAAGAGATTATAGAGGAACTGAGAAAAGAGCAAGCTCAGTGGCCCTCTAGGAGAGTAGCTGTGAAGAAACCTGGTTTAATTGAGGTGGATAATTCCACAATGCTGAATGCTAAGTTGGAAGCTCTGACAAAACAGGTAGAAAAGTTAAATGTTCAGAGAGTAGCAAAGGTTAACTCTGCTTGTCAAGAGTGTGGGGGTATACACCAACTGAATGAGTGTCCACTAAAAGTTAATGAAGAGACGGTAGAAGGGTATTCAGCTAACATGACTGAGGAGGTTAGCTATATAGCTAACCAAAATAGACAACAGAATAACCCTTTTTCCAATACCTATAACCATGGATGGAGGAATCATCCAAATTTTTCATGGGGAGGACAAAACAATCAGTAGAGTAATCAAGGTGGAAATAATGCAAATCAAGTGCAGAATAATCAGAACAATCAGCAATTCAATAGACAGTTCCAACCTAAACCACAAGGAGCTGGTTATGGTGAAAAGCAGAAGGCTGACTGGGAGTTTGCAATTGAGAATATGGCAGCAGGAACTGAACAAAGATTGAAGAAGTTTGAGACTGATATTGGTAGTAGGTTTGAAAGACTTGAGACTCATAACAAGAAGTTGGAGACTCATATTGCACAAATTGCAAATGCTCATACTACAAGGAATCCTGGTGAACTTCCAAGTAAGATTGAGCCAAACCCAAAGGAGTATGTGCAAGCTGTCATGCTAATAAGTGGAAAGGATTTACCAGAGAGAAAAGTTCCTCAAGTGGAGGAAGTAATTCATGACAAAAAGGATTATAGTGATCCTGTATCTGAGAACAGAGAAGAAGAAAAGAAAGAGGAACAGCCTGAAGTTCCTAAGGTGGTAAAGAACTATGCTCCACCCATACCCTTTCCTCAGAGATTGAAACAAAGAAAGAGGGATAAACAATACAAGAGATTTATAGAGCATCTTAAAGAATTGAAGCTCACTATCCCGTTCTTGGAAGCTATAGTTCAAATGCCTTCATATTCCAAATATTTGAAGGAGATGTTAAGCAACAAACAGAGGATTAAGGAAAAAGGAACAATTGCACTTACAGAGGAGTGTAGTGCAGTTATTCAGAGGAAGTTACCTCAGAAGATGGAAGACCTAGGCAGTTTTTCTATACCCTGCACCATTGGGAATGTTACATTTGACTCAGCTCTTTGTGACTTGGGAGCTAGTGTGAGTCTAATTCCATCTTCGGTTTGCAGCAAGCTTGGGCTAGGAAATTTACAGCCCACTTCAGTCACTTTCCAGTTGGCAGATAAGTCTATCAAATATGCGGTTGGTATTATTGAGAATGCACCGCTGCAAATTCATAATTTCATCGTGCCTATTGACTTAATTGCCTTGGATATAGAAGAAGGTGGTTCTATGCCCCTTATTCTGGGTAGACCCTTTTTAGCAACAGCAGGGGCAATCATTGATGTTAAAGGTGGAAAATTAGAGCTACACATCAGTGAAGACAAAGTAGAGTTTAATCTTTATAGGAGTTTGAAGAATCCTCAAAAGGAAGAGCATGAACAAGGTTGTTTAGTAGAAATGCTGAATACTGTGATTGAAGATCATGTTAAGGGATTCCGTGATCCTTTAGGTTTGTGCGTAGAAAATGTGTCTTCGGTTGTTATTGAAGAAATTCAAGAGGAGAAGCATGCTTTGGAGGCTGCACCAATTATTCAGGTTCAAGACAAGAAGGGATTTGAAGATATTGGAAAAATCTCTAAACCAATCCCATCATTAGAAAAAGCACCAAAGGTTGAATTGAAGACTTTACCAGCACATTTAAAGTATGCATTCTTGGGAGAAGAAGGAGAATGGCCAGTTATTGTAGCTGCTGAGCTACAAGGAGAGCAACTGGACCACTTGTTGAAGGTTTGGAGAAAGAGAAAGAAGGCCTTAGTAGAACTTGCAGGAGTCAAGGAGATTCTTTACCTTGCTCCAATTTCAAGTTAACAAAAGGAGAATGTCAAGCTACTGACATTAACTGCAGCGCTTCCGGGAGGCAACCCGAACATGTTTTGTGAATATTTGTTTTGTTTTGTTTGGATTTCTTTGTGTGCAGAGGGTTCATAGGTTAGCATGAAGGAAGGAGGAGAGCAATGATGTTCAGACTTGAAATCGGCAGAAAACAGTGGTCGATTAAAATGATATATTTTTATAGTGAACCAGTTCCCCCTCATCAAAAAAAAAAAGGTTTGAACACTCTTTCCTCTTCTTGTTGCAATTGCTTGAAAGATATGCAAAATTCCAAGTGTAGAGTTGCTTGTGGCATTGCAATATGGATTAATTTCCTCATGATGTGAGAAGAGTAGAATGAATACGAAATGAGGGCACTGTGAAAACTTTGAAATGTTTATATACAGTATGTTTAAGAATGAAATACTTTTGGAACCAATGGTTACTCATTAATCCCATGCATGAAACTCATGTACTTGGAATGATATCATCATGTGTTTGAACAAAGACTTGGATCCATAATGAATTGACAACTTTTGAATAAATAACTTGATTCCTTGAATGAGTGAGAACATAACTTTACTGAGAGCTATATATTTTGATGAGTGTTCACTTCATGGAAATTAAACTTCAATAAGTTCTTCTATAATTCTACATTGGTGATTGGATAGTTGGAATGGTGGAGTTGGAGTCATAACCCACTTTGTTTAGAATAAGTACAATGTTCCAATTTGTATAAAGTGTGTATACTTAAAAAAAGAGAAGGTTATGAACTGTGGAGATATATAATCCATCAAGGAAAACTTTGTAAGGTTATATAGACTACCGTAGCATAAGCCTTGGAAAAGAAAGAAAGAAAGAGAAGGTTATGGACTGTGGAGATGTATAATCCATCAAGAAAAAACTTGTAAGGTTATATAGACTATTACAGCATAATCCTTGAAAAAAAAACAGTATTACAGTTGTATATTTTCAGAGTGCATTGTACATAGAACTTACTTGTACATTAAAAATAGATAAGAAGTGTGTTGGGCATTGTTACTTTTACCATCATTGTGGTCTATGACGAAAACTAATTAGGTAATGGAATGATGGTTGAATCACCAAAAAGGATTAGGAAGGCACTTGTTTTAGTTTTAATTCCATGAAAGATTGAGAGAGAGTGAAGTGAGATTACCCTATGAGTGAGGTTGCTTTGCTCATTGTGAGATTACAAGGAATTATGAAATTTGTTTCAGAATGTTGGTGGTTCAATTGTTTCTTAGTCTTTTGTAAAGAGAACATATGATTGTTAGACTAAGAATACAAAACTTCATACATGATATTAAGAGTTAAACCATGTGTTTTATGGATGTTTTATTCTTTCACATGCTCTTATATTAATTCATTGTCTTACTTTTGCTATGCTTCATAATTTTATTTGCCTCGAGAGGAGAAAGTTTTAAGTGTGGAGTTGTTGTTAGGGGGTTTTTCAACCATAATTCAATGTCAACTAATGGAGATTATAAGAGAAATAATCATCCTTTGATCATTATTTTGATGGATTTGATTGATTAAAGAACTAACCCCCTAACTTAGCAATTGTAGATCCTTTTGTGGTGTTTTTGTTGTCTTTGAATGGAAAACAGGCCAAGTACAAGGTCCAAAGAAAGAAGGAAGGAGCAAGGTTAATATGCACAGTGGTCATTTCAAATTTGAAATGACTAAAAAGAAATGACGGAGCCAATTGACTCGACCAAAAGCTCCCGAGAGCTTGGTCATGTGAAATGGTCATTTGAAATTGAGTTGGCCAAATGACTTGACCGCGGGCAGTTTCTGCACAACGTAACCTGCTGGTCAACGAACCTCCACAGATGCCACCTGGACGGCCTATAACTCATCTTTAAAGGATCTGACGACCTTCCAGCAGTTATAGAGGGAATTAGGAAATATATTGGGGAAATTTGTAATTAATGGGTCCCTGAAAATCGTTCACTGAAGAGAGGGAGAGATGAAGCGTTTTGGGTTTCTATGGCAAGAACAATTATTTTGTTTATCACTACGGTAGCTTAAACCTCCATTGGAGGAGAATGGATATTGATGTAAGCCTTTAATTTCTTTTCTTTTAGTATGTTAATTTAAATTTCCTTTTGTGTTTTATCAAGTCTCTTGAATTTACATGTGAGAATTAGGTTTAGCCATCTTAATTCTTGTTTAAGGTTATTTAATTATGGATCGAAAGAAGACGTTGATAACCGGATAGTTAAGAGATTTGACTTGTAAAGATTATAATTTGTGAAAGCCAGTAATCTTGCCTGTAACCTAGTTAAGGTTGGTGTGATGCCAATCTACACTTAAACAACTTAAGCTCTTAATGGGTAGCCTGTCTCCCAAGCTAGGGTATACACACAGCTAGATCACTCGAAAGAGGCTAGTACATGCAAAGGTGTTGGGTTTTAAACAAAAGGGGAAAGTTTGAATTAATATGCCTTAAGAACAAGAGATTAATTAATTACATTGATTGAAATCCAAATCCCTATTTTCTCCCATAAGATCATTTACATTGCTTTGTTTATTTAAATTACAACATTCAAATTGCTAATGATACAAAACCAACTTCAAATACATCATGGATTTACAAAATGAGCTTTTTACTTGATCACCTTCCCTGTGGGTTCGACATCCAGACTTTGAGTCCACTTTATTACTTGTAACGATCCGTACGCTTGCGGAATTGCTAACAGTGCCGCCGGCACAGAGCATGCAGATGCGACCTGCGGTGCAGCAGCCTCAGCGGGAGGCACGGGGTCATGTTGATTAGCGGGGCAAGGCCCCAATGGGCCAAGCTAGCGGCAGTGGGCCACGAGGGAGGACTTTTGCCCTTACCAGCAGAGAGGCAGAGGTTCCACCAGTGGACGAGGCAGGAGCAGGACCTTCAGTGGTGAGAGATACCATTATCATTTCTCATACTATCTGTTCAGTTTTGATTGATACTGGTGCTACCCATTCTTTTATTTCGTATGCTACGGTGGTTGGATTGGAGTTAGACCAGGAGACAGTTAGTCAGTCTCTGATGGTTGCTTCACCTTTGGGTGGAATTGTGATACTTGAGAGTATTTGTCGTGCTTGTCAGGTAACACTTGGGGGTGTTAACCTGTTGTGTGATTTGTATATCATGGAGTTAGATGATTTTGATGTTATCCTGGGTATGGATTGGTTAGTCTCCGTGGAGGCCAAGATTGATTGTTTTCGACGGCGTGTGATGTTTCTCACACCAGAAGGCACGTGGGGTGTCTTTGTGGGTGAGTGGACCGAGGAGGCATGCAGGTTGGGACCTTTGAGGCATGGGTGGGGTGATGTGACCCACCAGTTAGCCAGCTTGATGTTGGTTGACAGGACGAGAGAGGGGAAGGCTGTTTTGCCACCCATTGTAGATCAGTTCCCGGATGTGTTTCCCGAGGACTTGATCAGTTTGCCACCCGTAAGGGAGGTAGAGTTTTCGATTGAGTTGTTGCCAGGGACAACACCGATCAGGTTAGCGGCCTACAGGATGGCACCGACAGAGCTTAGAGAGCTTAAGAGACAGATAGATGACCTATTGGCACAAGGCTTTATCAGGCGGAGTAGCTCACCATGGGGCGCTCCAGTGTTGTTCGCCAAGAAAGCGGATGGTTCACTTCGGCTATGTATAGACTACCGGAAGCTGAACCAGGTGACTGTGAAGAACAGGTATCCATTTCCGAGGATCGATGACCTGTTTGATCAGTTTCGCGGTGTGAGGTGGTTTTCTAAGATAGACTTGAGATCTGGATACCATCAGTTGAGGGTTAGGCAGACAGATATCCCTAAGACCGCGTTCACTTGTCGTTATGGGCATTATGAGTGGCTTGTGATGCCGTTCGGGCTCACGAATGCTCCAGCAATGTTTATGGGATTGATGAACCATGTGTTTGCTCCATATTTAGATATGTTCGTTGTGGTGGTAATCGACGATATTTTGGTTTATTCAGCGACCAAGAGGGAGCATGAGGAGCATTTGCAGGTTGTGTTGCAGACCTTGCGAGAGCATTGGTTGTACGCGAAGTTCACAAAATGTGACTTCTGGTTGCAAAAGGTGCACTTCTTGGGGCATGTGGTATCTTCGGAGGGTATCACAGTGGATCCTGAGAAGATCGAGGCGGTTATGTCGTGGAAGAGGCCCATGAATGTGTTTGAGATTTGTAGCTTCCTTGGTTTGGCAGGCTATTATTGGAGGTTCATGGAGGATTTTTTCAGGTTGGCAGCTCCTATGACGAACCTGACCAGGAAGGGAGTTCCTTTTGTTTGGTCTGATGCATGTGAGAGTGCTTTTATTGAGCTGAAGGCACGATTAACTTCAGCACCTATCTTGATTCTTCCATAGGAGGGTGTGCCTTTTAAGGTGTATTGTGATGCCTCTAGGGTGGGGCTTGGTTGTGTGCTGATGCAGACTCGGCAGGTGATTGCTTATGGGTCTAGGCAGTTGTGTGAGGACCTTCCCTGAGGTATGAGTTATGTTTTATGCATTTGTTTTGCATATGTTGTTTGAGATGTGGTTTAGCTTGTTGTTTGTTGGTTGGGATCCTGGCATCGTGTGAGCCTTTTTGGCTTGTTGTGAGTTGCATTGCACCTGTGTGGTTGGTGATCATGTTGATGATCATATTTTTGTGTCTTGTTGTTGTGCGGTGCTTGAGCTTGGATTTTGCTATGTCTTTTGGGCTTGTGTTTGATTTTCGAGGACGAAAAGTCCTAAGGTGGGGAGGATGTAAAGACTCGTATTTGGGTAGTTTTGAGAGATAGTCATTCTATGGGAATGTAACTATCTGGACGGTAGTGTAGCCGTCGATGTGAGCATTTTGACTGTACTTGGGCCCGATTCCGAGTCGGGGCCCCGTTTGACCCGATTGTTGACTTTTTGGGGTTTATTGGTTGACTTTGCGTTTGAGCGAGTCATTTGGGTGTGATAATATCTCGAACAGTGTTGTGCTCGTTATTTCGAGCGTTTTGATGATAATTTGACTCAATTTGGAGTTCGTGACCTCGGGAGGTCAATTATTGCGTTCGGGTCAATTATTCTTTGGGAGGCCAATTATTGGCAACGGTATATATATAATTAAGAACTGCCTTATATCTTTAATTGCCAATTATTGGTATGTGCATGTTTGAGCAAGAGAGAGAGAGAGAGAGAGAGAGAGAGAGAGAGGAGGTGAAGAGCGTAGAGCTTTCTTGGCGATTTTGGGGCGATTGGAGCTCGTGGATCGCAAAGAATCTTCCAGGTAGGTGATTCTAACTCCTTATATGATTCATAGTAGGCTTAGCATGCTTAATTTGGGTGAAATCATGGAATTTGGGGGTGAACCTTAAGATTTGGGGGAAACCCAATTTTTGGTTGAATCTTGTGATTTAAATGCATAAAAGAGGTATTTCTGTTGATTACATGAAATTTAGAGTTATTTAAGACGTGTAATGGGGTGTATATCAAAATAAATGTGTTTATGAGTGTTTGGGGTTGCTGGGTTGCCGTTCTAGCTGAGAAAATTGGCAAAAACGACGATGAATAGTGTTTCCGGGACTAAGTGAATAGTGTTTCCGGGACTAAGTGAATAGTGTTTCCGGGACTAAGTGAATAGTGTTTCTGGGACTAAGTGAATAGTGTTTCCGGGACTAAGTGAACAGTGTTTCCGGGACTAAGTGAACAGTGTTTTTTCGGGACTAAGTGAACAGTGTTTTTCCGGATCAGTAGTCCGGAGGAGTTAGTCCGGAGTAGTTAGTCCGGAGGAGTTAGTCCGGATCAGTAGTCCGGAGTAATCAGTCCGCAGCATCAAATCCGTTGGAGTGAAACAAGTGTTCATTGCGGTAGCAACCGCATCGCCTGGACATTTACATTGTAAACCATTATAAGTATTATACTTAAGTTACAATGTAAATAACGAAATACCCCCCATTTGGATTCAAAGAAAAATACTAGAAAAATTAATTCTCACTATTTCAAAATGTGAAAATTGTGTTTTAGTGTAAAATCTCGGAAAAACCCAAAAGTTCGTAGTGGTGAATTTTTGGAAAGTGGGGTTAGACATCTCGGAAAAATCCCCAAAAAAATCAGATTATCTTATTTATGATAAGGGAACCCAATGCCGGGACTTTTAATTTCAAGAAAATAGCTGCTATGAGTACTTCCTTCATAAATCAAGGGTTGAGGATTTACTTGTGAAGACTGGCTACAATTCTAAAGGAAATGTTGAGAATGACATGCCATACTAATGTTAGTATGTTGATGTGAGGTATTGAGGCATGGACTCCGTGACTTGTTTGGGTTCTCACCGTGATGCACCGATGGTGCTATGTGGTTGACGTGGCAGGCATATGCACCGATGGCAGGCCTGTGTGGCGACTGTGGCCGGGCATATTGCGCTGTGGACAGGCTAAGGCCTGAGTTGAGCCGTTGAGCTCGTGGAGCTAGGGCTGAGTGCCCTGAGCTGGGATCCCATGGAGGATCGTGGACAAGTTGTCCTGAGGTTTGTTGCAGGCTGAGTCCTGATGATTGTGCACACTACACGGTGCACGAGTACACTGAGCATATAGTATAGACTTATATGTGTTGCATGATGTGGAGTGTTAGGGTCACCTACTGAGCTTGTCGCTCACCCCTACTTGTTGCTTACCCTTTTCAGGTGTGACTCGAGACTAGTGGAGGACTTTCTTCCAGGAGGACGCCCACTACTCGATGTATGATCCGATTATATTCTGTATTGTTTTATGTGATATCCCGGACATGGGTCCGTGGACATTGTATTTGCATCTGTATGATGTGATGTCTGTATGATTGTTTGACTCTTTGTATGCATGATGATATATGGGAAAGTACAGGATTACCCTTGATGTATGATCGTACGGGGTTGCATATTTGAGACGGCACCCGCGGTGTAGTCTCTATTGGTGCTAGTCACCAACCCCTTGACCTTTCGGGTGCGGGCAAGGGGAAGTCATGTACCCGGTTCCGGGTTCCCTGGAATTCGGGGCGTGACAAGTTGGTATCGAGCATGGTCTAGTGGACCTAGGTTAGTGAAGGGTGGTTAATTGATTCCATGTGACTTGGAAAAGCGTAGGGAGGGCGCCCGATCAACGCAGTCTTTACATGTATTCTAGGTTATTTTGGTGTCGGTTAGATCATCCTAGGAGCATACATGGGGATGGGGTGCATTCTTAGTGGTATGATTGTGTGCATATAGGGCACTAGCTTGTCTTTGTGTGTGATGTGCTTGTATGTGGTGCCAGGGATGGCACGTGGCCGTGAGAGCCAGGACTTGATTGTGGTGTACCCTGAGGGGTGACACGATGCTATATGCATGGTATGGACCTACGGGTCGTGTGGTGAGAACCTACAAGTCGGTTGTGCCTTTGATGGCTGTTTGTGCTAGCAGTGCTAGTATTGATTGTTTGTTGTTTGTTGTTGTAGCCAGTGTGATGGCACCACCGAGGAGGGTTGTCCGAGGCCAGGGTCCGGCAGAGGAACCCACGATAGAGTCGGGGCACCAGGGGCAGCAGAGCCCACAGCAAAAGTCATCAGCTCTCGTTGTGGGACCTGATTTGACGCAGGTGTTGATTCAGTTGCAGGAGGCCATGCAGGGTATGCAGGGCTCGATGAGGGATATGGCTAGAGAGGTGGATGAGCTGAAGAGGCAACAACAGCCTCAGCAGCCACCACAGCCTCAGCAGCAGGAGGCGAGGGTGGTGCAGGATGTGCACCAGCAGGAGGTCGTGGTAGAGCCAGCACGACGAGGAGTGGACTGGGCTGCGCAGTTTTTGAAACACGCACCCAGGACTTTTGAGGATGGTTCGCGGCCAGAGGTAGCCGAGGACTGGATTAGATGGACAGAGGACATCTTTGAGATGATTGGGGTGCCAGATGAGGAGCGGGTGCGCGTGGCGACGCACTATTTGTTGGGTATCCCACGCAGGTGGTGGGAATCCACTAGAGCTGTCCATGGCGATCGATGAGCTGGAGAGAGTTTGTTGAGCGCTTCTTTGGGGAGTATTTTCCCAGCTCGTTGCAGTATGCTCGACGTAGAGAGTATTATGAGCTTGTGCAGGGTAGCATGAGTGTGGGGGAGTATGTGCAGGCCTTCACAGATTTGGGGCGGTTTGCTCTGGAGTCTTGGGAAAAGGAAGGCCGGAAGACGCAGGACTTCATTCAGGGCTTGAGGCCATCTTTGAAAAGACAGCTGGAACCGATGCAGTTGACCAGCTACCGGGAGGCGGTCGACAAGGCGATCATTATTGAGCGAGGTCAGGATCAGGCGAGAGCCCAAGAGGCCGGGCGGTTCGGCGGAGTCCGAGCAAGAAGAGGCAGAGTGGGGAGAGCAGTGCTCCTCAGCCGAGAGGAGGCAGGTGCAGAGGGTTTCCAGCCAGGCGGTGGGCCCCCGGGAGAGTTCAGCCAGCAGGAGGCCAGGGACCTGTTGGAGTTGTGGTTTGACCGGGCATGTCTCGAGAGACTGCCCAAGGAAAAAGATGACCTGTTTCCGATGCGGGAAAGTAGGGCATGGAGCTAGGGAATGTGTTACCCTTAGCTCAACCAGCAGTGTAGGCCCTCGTCCGAGAGATCACGGACAGAGGAGTGGGGCTCCGTCTCAGAGGTCAGTGCTGCCAGGCACGAGCACGCAGATGCGACTGCGGTACGGCAGCCTCGGCGGGAGGCACAGGGTCATGTTGATCGGCGGGGCAAGGCCCCAATGGGCCAGGCTAGTGGCGGTGGACCACGAGGGAGGACGTTTGCCCTTACCAGTAGAGAGGCGGAGGTTCCACCAGTGGACGAGGCAGGAGCAGGACCTTCAGTGGTGAGAGGTACCATTATCATTTCTCATACTATTTGTTCAGTTTTGATTGATACTGGTGCTACCCATTCTTTTATTTCGTATGCTACGGTGGTTGGATTGGAGTTAGACCAGGAGACGGTGAGTCGGTCTCGATGGTTGCTTCACCTTTGGGTGGAATTGTGATACTTGAGAGTATCTGTCGTGCTTGTCAGGTAACACTTGGGGGTGTTAACTTTGTTGTGTGATTTGTATATCATGGAGTTAGATGATTTTGATGTTATCCTGGGTATGGACTGGTTGGTCTCCATGGAGGCCAAGATTGATTGTTTTCGACGGCGTGTGACGTTCCTCACACCCAGAGGGCACGCGGGGTGTCTTTGTGGGTGAGTGGACCGAGGAGGCATGCAGGTTGGGACCTTTGAGGCATGGGTGGGGTGATGTGACCCACCAGTTAGCCAGCTTGACGTTGGTTGACAGGAGGAGAGAGGGGAAGGCTGTTTTGCCACCCATTGTAGATCAGTTCCCGGATGTGTTTCCTGAGGACTTGGTCAGTTTGCCACCCATGAGGGAGGTAGAGTTTTCGATTGAGTTGTTGCCAGGGACAACACCGATCAGGTTAGCGGCCTACAGGATGGCACCGACAAAGCTTAGAGAGCTCAAGAGACAGATAGATGATCTATTGGCACGAGGCTTTATCAGGCGGAGTAGCTCACCGTGGGGCGCTCCAGTGTTGTTCGCCAAGAAGGCGGATGGTTCACTTCGGTTGTGTATAGACTACCAGGAAGGTGAACTAGGTGATCGTGAAGAACAGGTATCCATTGCCGAGGATCGATGACCTGTTTGATCAGTTTCGAGGTGCAAGATGGTTTTCCAAGATAGACTTGAGGTCTGGATACCATCAGTTGAGGGTTAGGGAGGCAGATATCCCAAAGACCGCATTCAGTTGTCGCTATGGGCATTATGAGTGGCTTGTGATGCCGTTTGGGCTCACGAATGCTCCAGCAGTGTTTATGGGATTGATGAACCAGGTGTTCGCTCCATATTTAGATATGTTCGTTGTGGTGTTCATCGACGATATCTTGGTCTATTCAGCGACCAAGAGGGAGCATGAGGAGCATTTGCAGGTTGTGTTGCAGACCTTGCGGGAGCATCGGTTGTACGCGAAGTTCACGAAATGTGACTTCTGGTTGCAACAGGTGCACTTCTTGGGGCATGTGGTGTCTTCAGAGGGTATCACAGTGGACCCTGAGAAGATTGGGTCTTGGTTGTGTGTTGATGCAGACTCGGCAGGTGATTGCTTATGGATCTAGGCAGTTGAGACCACATGAGCAGAACTATCCCACGCATGATTTGGAGTTGGCTGCAGTGATCTTTGCTTTAAAGAGCTGGCAGCATTATCTCCTTGGGGAGAAATTTGTGGTGTATACGGACCACAAGAGCTTGCGATATATCTTCTCTCGGTGAGACCTGAACCTTAGCAGAGACGGTGGGTGGAGTACCTGCAATGTTTCGGTTTGATATGATGTATACCCCTTGGGAAGGGTAATGTGGTGGCAGATGCTCTGAGTAGGAAGAAGCGGGGCCGTGGTGGCCCATCGTGCCATTAAAGAATGGGAGATGATGGGTCGGTTAGCAGCGATGAGGTTGCAAATGGTGACCAGTGAGGGGCGAGGGACCCTCGGTGTTGTTGTCGCGATCCCTGAGTTGCGGCGCAGGATCATAGAGGATCAGTGGGGGACATTGATTGTGAGGTCATCGGAGACAAGATTCGAGACGGGGCAGGCATCTTCCGATTGGACCGAGGATGCTGAGCATATATTGAGGTATAGGGGTCGCCTGATAGTTCCCACTTCTCTTCAGGAGGAGGTTCTTCTGGGAATTTCACCAGTCGAGGTTAGCTGTACATCCTGGTGGGACCAAGATGTACCATGCCGTGAGGAGGCAGTATTGGTGGCCAGGCCTGAAGAAGGCTGTTGCTGATTTTGTGAGGAGGTGTTTGACCTGTCGGCGCAGGTCAGGCGCAGCACCCGAGATCAGCTGGTGAGTTGCGATCATTGCCGGTGCTAGAGTGGAAATGGGACCACGTGACCATGGATTTTGTCACCTGGACTTCCTCGTTCCAGGGGACACGACACGATATGGGTAGTTGTCGACCGGTTGACCAAATCGGCACATTTTATTTCGATTCGAGAGACAGACCCAGTGAGGACTTTGGGACAGAGGTATATTGATGTTATTGTGCGGTTGCATGGAGTCCCATTATCTATTGTATCCGATCGGGATGCGAGGTTCACATCTCGTTTTGGAGACAGTTGCGGCGAGCCTTGGGTACTAGGGTGAACCTCGGTCTGACCTTTCACCCTGAGACGGATGGTCGATCGGAGCGGACGATTCGGACACTCGAGGATATGTTGCGTGCCTGTGTCCTAGGTTTTGGAGGTTGTTGGGAGACTCACCTTCCTTTGGTGGAGTTCTCTTACAACAACGGTTATCAGCCACGATTGGGATGGCTCCATATGAGGCGCCGTATGGGCGGCCTTGTCGATCACCCTTGTCCTGGGCACGGACGGGAGAGACAGCAGTTCTCGGTCCCGATATGGTTCGAGAGACCACGAGAGATAGTGCGATTGATTCGGCGGCGCATGTTAACAGCGCAGAGTAGGCGAAGTCCTACGCGAGACCGAGGCGTCGACCTTTGCGGTTTGAGGTGGGTGACCGTGTATTTTTGCGGGTTTCACCGCGTCGAGGGCATCGGAGGTTTGGACGTGGATCCAAACTTTCCCCTCGTTTTGTGGGGCCATTTGAGATTGTTGCCACCGTGGGCGCAGTGGCTTATCGGTTAGCTTTGCCACCGGAGTTGGCTCGAGTACATGATGTGTTCCATGTGTCTCAGTTGCGACGGTATCACCCAAATCCTTCTCATGTGTTGGATTATCGCGAGATAGACTTGGCTGATGATGGTGCCGTTGTTGAGATGCCGGCACAGATTTTGGACAGGCGGGACCAGGTCTTGCGAGGCAAGACAATCCCACTAGTTCGGGTGTTATGGCGACACCGAGGCATGGAGGAGCAGACTTGGGAAAAAAGAGAGCCGGATGCGGGTTCTTCATCCTGAGCTGTTCGAGGACGATCGGCCCTGAGGCGGGGCGGATGTGAGGACCTTCCCGAGGTATGAGTTATGTTTTATGCATTTGTTTTGCATATGTTGTTTGAGATGTGGTTTAGCTTGTTGTTTGTTGGTTGGCATCCTGGCATCGTGTGAGCCTTTTTGGCTTGTTGTGAGTTGCATTGCACCTGTGTGGTTGGTGATCATGTTGATGATCATATTTTTGTGTCTTGTTGTTGTGCGGTGCTTGAGCTTGGATTTTGCTTTGTCTTTTGGGCTTGTGTTTGATTTTCGAGGACGAAAAGTCCTAAGGTGGGGAGGATGTAAAGACTCGTATTTGGGTAGTTTTGAGAGATAGTCATTCTATGGGAATGTAACTATCTGGACGGTAGTGTAGCCGTCGATGTGAGCATTTTGACTGTACTTGGGCCCGATTCCGAGTCGGGGCCCCGTTTGACCCGATTGTTGACTTTTTGGGGTTTATTGGTTGACTTTGCATTTGAGCAGTCATTTGAGTGTGATAATATCCGAACAGTGTTGTGCTCGTTATTTCGAGCGTTTTGTGATAATTTGACTCAATTTGGAGTTCGTGACCTCGGGAGGTCAATTATTGCGTTCGGGTCAATTATTGCTTTGGGAGGCCAATTATTGGCAACGGTATATATATAATTAAGAACTGCCTTATATCTTTAATTGCCAATTATTGGTATGTGCATGTTTGAGCAGAGAGAGAGAGAGAGAGAGAGAGAGAGAGAGAGAGGAGGTGAAGAGCGTAGAGCTTTCTTGGCGATTTTGGGGCGATTGGAGCTCGTGGATCGCAAAGAATCTTCCAGGTAGGTGATTCTAACTCCTTATATGATTCATAGTAGGCTTAGCATGCTTAATTTGGGTGAAATCATGGAATTTGGGGGTGAACCTTAAGATTTGGGGGAAACCCAATTTTTGGTTGAATCTTGTGATTTAAATGCATAAAAGAGGTATTTCTGTTGATTACATGAAATTTAGAGTTATTTAAGACGTGTAATGGGGTGTATATCAAAATAAATGTGTTTATGAGTGTTTGGGGTTCTTTGGGTTGCCGTTCTAGCTGAGAAAATTGGCAAAAACGACGATGAATAGTGTTTCCGGGACTAAGTGAATAGTGTTTCCGGGACTAAGTGAATAGTGTTTCCGGGACTAAGTGAATAGTGTTTTTGGGACTAAGTGAATAGTGTTTCCGGGACTAAGTGAATAGTGTTTCCGGGACTAAGTGAACAGTTTTTCCGGGACTAAGTGAACAGTGTTTTTCCGGGACTAAGTGAACAGTGTTTTTCCGGGACTAAGTGAATAGTGTTTCCGGGACTAAGTGAACAGTGTTTTCCCGGATCAGTAGTCCGGAGGAGTTAGTCCGGATCAGTAGTCCGGAGTAGTTAGTCCGGAGGAGTTAGTCCGGATCAGTAGTCCGGAGTAATCAGTCCGCAGCATCAAATCCGTTGGAGTGAAACAAGTGTTCCATTGCGGTCAACCGCCGCATCGCTGGACATTTACATTGTAAACCATTATAAGTATTATACTTAAGTTACAATGTAAATAACGAAATACCCCCCATTTGGATTCAAAGAAAAATACTAGAAAAATTAATTCCGACTATTTCAAAATGTGAAAATTGGGTTTTAGTGTAAAATCTCGGAAAAACCCAAAAGTTCGTAGTGGTGAATTTTTGGAAAGTGGGGTTAGACATCTCGGAAAAATCCCCAAAAAAATCAGATTATCTTATTTATGATAAGGGAACCCAATGCCGGGACTTTTAATTTCAAGAAAATAGCTGCTATGAGTACTTCCTTCATAAATCAAGGGTTGAGGATTTACTTGTGAAGACTGGCTACAATTCTAAAGGAAATGTTGAGAATGACATGCCATACTAATGTTAGTATGTTGATGTGAGGTATTGAGGCATAGACTCCGTGACTTGTTTGGGTTCTCACCGTGATGCACCGATGGTGCTATGTGGTTGACGTGGCAGGCATATGCACCGATGGCAGCGGCCCGTGTGGCGACCGTGGCCGGGCATATTGCGCGTGGACAGGCTAAGGCCTGAGTTGAGCCGTTGAGCTCGTGGAGCTAGGGCCGAGTGCCCTGAGTGGGATCCCATGGAGGATCGTGGACAAGTTGTCCTGAGGTTTGTTGCGAGCCGAGTCCGATGATTGTGCACACTACACGGTGCACGAGTACACTGAGCATATAGTATAGACTTATATGTGTTGCATGATGTGGAGTGTTAGGGTCACCTACTGAGCTTGTCGCTCACCCCTACTTGTTGCTTACCCTTTTCAGGTGTGACTCGAGACTAGTGGAGGACTTTCTTCCAGGAGGACGCCCACTACTCGATGTATGATCCGATTATATTCGTATTGTTTTATGTGATATCCCGGACATGGGTCCGTGGACGATTGTATTTGCATACTTGTATGATGTGATGTCTGTATGATTGTTTGACTCTTTGTATGCATGATGATATATGGGAAAGTACAGGATTACCCTTGATGTATGACTGTACAGGGTTGCATATTTGAGACAGCACCCGCGGTGTAGTCTCTATTGGTGCTAGTCACCAACCCCTTGACTTTCGGGTGCGGGCAAGGGGAAGTCATGTACCCGGTTCCGGGTTCCCTGGAATTCGGGGGCGTGACAAGTTAAGGCCACATGAGCAGAACTATCCCACGCATGATTTGGAGTTGGCTGCAGTGATCTTTGCTTTAAAGAGCTGGCAGCATTATCTCCTTGGGGAGAAATTTGTGGTATATACAGACCACAAGAGCTTGCAGTATATCTTCTCTCAGCGAGACCTAAACCTTAGGCGAGGCGGTGGGTGGAGTACTGCGGCGATTTGGTTTGATATGATGTATACCCCTGGGAAGGGTAATGTGGTGGCAGATGCTCTGAGTAGGAAGAACAGGGCCATGGTGGCCCATTGTGCCATTAAGGAATGGGAGATGATGGGTCAGTTGGCAGCGATGAGGTTGCAGATGGTGACCAGCGAGGGGCGAGGGACCCTTATTGTTGTCGTCGCAGTCCCTGAGTTACAGCGTAGGATCATAGAGGATTAGCTGGGGGACATTGATTGTGAGGTCATCAGGGACAGGATTCAGACTGGGCAGGCACCTTCTGATTGGACTGAGGATGCAGAGCATGTGCTGCGGTATAGGGGTAGATTGATAGTTCTCACTTCTCTTCAGGAGGAGGTTCTTCGGGAATTTCACCAGTCGAGGTTAGCTGTACATCCTAGTGGGACCAAGATGTACCATGCCGTGAAGAGGGAGTTTTGGTGGCCAGGCCTGAAGAAGGCCGTTGCTGATTTTGTGAGGAGGTGTTTAACCTGTCAGCAGGTCAAGGCAGAGCACCTGAGATCAGCTGGTGAGTTGCAGTCATTGCCAGTGCTAGAGTGGAAATAGGACCACGTGACCATAGATTTTGTCACTGGACTTCCTCGTTCCAGGGGACACGTCACGATATGGGTAGTTATCGACCGATTGACCAAATTGGCGCATTTTATTCCGATTCGAGAGACAGACCTAGTCAGGACTTTGGGACAGAGGTATATTGATGTTATTATGCGGTTGCATGGAGTCCCATTGTCTATTGTATCTGATCAGGATACGAGGTTCACCTCTCAGTTTTGGAGACAGCTGCAGCGAGCTTTGGGTACTAGGGTAAACCTCAGTACAACCTTTCATCCGCAGACGGATGGTCAGTCAGAGCGGACGATTCAGACGCTCGACGATATGTTGCATGCCTGTGTCCTAGATTTTGGAGGTTGTTGGGAGACTCACCTTCCTTTGGTGGAGTTCTCTTACAACAACAGTTATCAGGCCACAATTGGGATGGCTCCGTATGAGGCGCTGTATGGGCGGCCTTGTAGATCACCCTTGTGTTGGGCACAGATGGGAGAGATAGCAATTCTGGGTGCCGATATGGTTCGAGAAACCACGGAGATAGTGCAGTTGATTAGACAGCGTATGCTAACAGCACAGAGTAGGCAGAAGTCCTACGTGAATCAGAGGCATCGACCCTTGCAGTTTGAGGTGGGGGACCGTGTATTTTTGCGGGTTTCACCGCGTCGAGGGCATCGGAGGTTTGGGCGTGGATCCAAACTTTTCCCTCGTTTTGTGGGGCCGTTTGAGATTGTTACCACCGTGGGCGCAGTGGCTTACCGATTAGCTTTGCCACCAGAGTTAGCGCGAATACATGATGTGTTTCATATGTCTCAGTTGAGGCGGTATCACCCTGATCCTTCTCATGTGTTGGACTATCGCGAGATAGATTTGGTTGATGATGGTGCCGTTGTTGAGATGCCGTCACAGATTTTGGACAGGCAGGACCAGGTCTTGCGAGGCAAGACGATCCCACTAGTTCGGGTGTTATGGCGAAACCGAGGCATGGAGGAGCAGACTTAGGAGAAAGAGAGCCAGATGCGGGTTCTTCATCCTGAGCTGTTCGAGGATGATCAGTCCTGAGGTGGGGAGGATATGAGGACCTTCCCTGAGGTATGAATTATGTTTTATGCAATTGTTTTGCATATGTTGTTTGAGATGTGGTTTAGCTCGTTATTGTTGGATTTTGTCAGCCCTTTTGGCTTGTTGCGAGTTGCATTGCACATGTGTGCTCGGTGATCATGTTTTATGTTTTGTTGTTGGGACATTCAGCTTGAATTTTGCTATGTCCTTTGAGCATGTGTTTTGTTTTCGAAGATGAAAAATCCGAAGGTGGGGAGGATGTAAAGACTCATATTTATGTAGTTTTGAGAGATAGCCATTCTATGGGAATGTAACTATCTGGACGGTAGTGTAGTCGTCGATGTGAGCATTTTGACTGTACTTGGGCCCAATTCCGAGTTGGGGCCCCGTTTGACCCGATTGTTGACTTTTCGGGGTTTATTGGTTGACTTTGCATTTGGGCGGTCATTTGGGTGTAATAATATCTGTTTAGTGTTGTGCTCGTCATTTCGAGCATTTTGACTTTAATTTGACTCAATTTGGAGTTCGGGACCTTGGAGGTCAATTATTGACTAGGTCAATGATTGACTAGGTCAATTATTGACTAGGTCAATTATTGGTCAATGACTAGCAGGAATATAAATAGCATAAAAAAAAGAAGCTTTCACTTTACGTTATCACGTTTGTGCATTTGAGAGAGAAAGCTTGAAAGAGCTTGGGGGCCTTGGCGATTTGGGGCGATTTGGGTTCGTGAAGCTCAAAGATTCACTTCAGGTAGGTGTCCTTGAACTTCTTATCTCTCTTTTGTTTTGGATCTGCACAAATTTATCATGATTTATGAAATTGAGCACGAACCCTAGAATTTGGGGAAAACCAATTTTAGGTTAGATCTAATGGTTTAGCATAAGATCTGTGGTTAAGAACTATTTATTATCAATGTGGATATATGTTTCTGTGATTTTGGGGTTGATTAACTGTGTTTTTCATGAGGGTTGATAAGTCAACCATGGAAATCTGGGTTTAGATTTAGATTTCTGGAAATCTAGAATTTTATACATGTTTCTGTTGTTTCTGCGCGATTTAGAGGCGTTCTAGACGCGTTTTGAGGTAAATATTGTAGTTTGTTGCAAAACAGGGGTGTTAGTGAGCGTCTGGGAGTTTCTGGGCACGTTTCAGACAAAGAACAGGTGAAAACGATGATGAATAGTACCCTGGGCGCGTTCCTGGGTCGAAATAACGAAGATCTGAAGTTATAAGTCGAAGGGTCGAAGATCCAGGGTCGTAGGGTCGTAGTTCGTAGCTCGAAGGTTCATAGTTCATAGGGTCGTAGTTTATAGACCCGTAGTTCGTAGATTCGTAGACCCGTAGTCCAAAGGTCGAAGTTCATAGTCCGAAGGTCGAAGATCGAAGACCCGCTTCGAGTCTTCGAAGCGCGCTGTGCAGCTACGAGTCTCCAAGGCGCGCTGCAGTTCCGCGCTACGAGTCGCAGCTCCAACAGTGTAAGTAGACACTGGACTACACTGGACTGGACTATTTACATTGTAACCCATACCCATCTACACATTTAAGTATTTAGTTACAATGTAAATAACGAAATACCCCCCATTTGGATTCAAAGAAAAATACTAGAAAAATTACTTCCCACTCTTTCAAAATGTGAAAATTGGGATTTAGTGTAAAATCTCGGAAAAACCCAAAAGTTCGTAGTGGTGACTTTTTGGAAAGTGGGGTTAGACATCTCAGAAAAATCCCCAAAAATCAGATTATCTTATTTATGATATGGGAACCCAATGCCGGGACTTTTGATTTCAAGAAAATAGGTGTTATGGGTACTTCCTTCATAAATCAAGGATTGAGGATTTACTTGTGAAGACTGGCTACAGTTCTAAAGGAAATGTTGAGAATGACATGCCATACTAATGTTAGTATGTTGGTGTGAGGTATTGGGGCATGGACTCCGTGACTTGTTTGGGTTCTCACCGTGATGCACCGATGGTGCTATGTGGTTGACGTGGCAGGCATATGCACCGATGGCAGGCCTATGTGGCGATTGTGGCCAGGCATATTAGCGTGGACAGTGCTAAGGCCTGAGTTGAGCCGTTGAGCTCGTGGAGCTAGGGCTGAGTGCCCTGAGCTGGGATCCCATGGAGGATCGTGGACAAGTTATCCTGTGTGGGCAGGCTGAGTCCTGATGTTTGTTTGCAGGCTGAGTCCTGATGATTATGCACATTACATAGTGCACGAGTACACTGAGCATATAGTATAGACTTATATGTGTTGCATGATGTGGAGTTTTAGGGTCACCTACTGAGCTTGTCGCTCACCCTTACTTGTTGTTTACCCCTTTTCAGGTGTGACCCGAGACTAATAGAGGACTTTCTTCCAGGAAGACGTGCACACTACTCTGATATATGATACAGTACTGTATTCTATATTTTATTATGTGTTGTATCCCGGACATGGGTCCGTGGACAATTGTATTTGCATACTGTTTGTGATGTAATGTCTGTATGACTGTTTGACTTATCATATGCATGATGATGTATGGGAAAGTATAGGATTACCCTCGATGTATGACTGTACAGGGTTACATGTTTGAGATAGCGCCCGCGGTGTAGTCTCTATTGGTGCTAGTCACCAACCCCTTGACCTTTCGGGTGCAGGCAAGGGGAAGTCATGTTCCTGGTTCTGGGTTTCCTTGGAATTCGGGGGCGTGACAATAAGCATTCTTTTTGTCATATTTCTATGTTCTTTTATAACTATTGTATGTAAATTTTACAGTTAGATGTATTGTTGATGTGCTTGTTATGACTTGGTGATAACTGTAGAATTTGTCATTAAATTTACATGTAATTTATGGGCTTTGATTGAATATTTTATTGAATTAATGCATTTTTATAATAGTTTCCTCAATTTCAATTATTGATTATTTTATTCTCTTTTATAAATTTAATATTGATTTTGGTGGTTTTTAATGTTATATTAATTATTCTAATTTTAATATTAATTCTCTGGGCTTAATTGATTATTTTACATGCAAGATATGTACGTGGGAAGGAATTCGAAGAAAGAAGTATGACATGGGCCCTTTATTTTGTAAAGGAGAATTGATGATTGTGTACGTGAGATTGTGAAAAAAAAGAGGAAAGAATTGTATGGGACTGGTGTGAATGCAAAGAAAGAAAAAGAAAAAGGAAAGTAGAAGTGATGGCATTACGTTAGATTTTATGGGATTTAATGCCTAGTGTGGAGAGACCCATAACCCCAGCTTATTTACTTACGCAACCCATCGCTCCAGTGCAACCTCATTCAGCTTCCATCATTCTACCATTCACGCCGCCCAGCACGCTCGTCTTCATCTAGGAGCCCTTCGACCCAGCGTCGCACCATCCATCCATTCATGCCGCCTGATGTAACAGCAATAGAAGAAATTGGAGAGAGATAATACACCGAGTATTAAAGATTTGGATCGAGTTCAAGACCGAATATTTAATTCTCTGTAGCCTATTTTTCTTAATTCTATTTTTTTTTTTTTTGTTCTAATTTTCCGAACAAATTTGCGACTTTCCAACCCACGGAGGGGTAAATATTTTATAATCGGTTTAGCGTAGCACTATGGATACTTGTTTTGAATCCATGTTTTAATATTTAATTTGGTATTTTATGTGCTACGAATTAATTCTCTATCTCTTTGATTTGTTAAGTTAATATCTCGGTTGAGTGTTGATTTAGCAATTCATCGTGTGTTAATATTTTAATTGAGTGAAAAGATTTATTTCGTAGAGAACGGGACAGTCTTTTGAGAATTAATTCATAATTATTCTGGTTAGAATAAGTTCATAATTTAATTATATTCATGGTGTCTTGATGCAGTTAAATTATGAGGCCATAATTTTTCTAATTTATCTCTTAGGATAGTGATAAACAGCATTTAGGTGTGAAGTTAAACCAGTTATATTATTTGATTAATTAAATTTCATAGTTTAAAATCTTTGCTTTAATTAGTTTTAATTCAATCAAAAATCCCCCAATTTTATATTTATTCTTTTTTATTAGTTTTAGTTAAACGGGTAATTAAATAGGTTGAATTAAATTTTATAAGTCCTATGTTGGAGAACGATCTAGGTTAAGCCACTAGCTATACTTAGTTTAAATTTTATTTGGAGTATGTGTGTGACAACCGCCCTTTTCACTTGACTTGAAAGTTCTCTTTGTAATGGACTTCAACAAAGTTCTAGTTATTTGAATAGTCCTTAGGCCATATCCTCTCAAACATATTTTACCTGATCAAAAATAATTAATTGATCTATGATCATAGGTGAATTTCCCCACTGAACTCTACTCAAATAAACTAGACTAGAAATTCTAGATGGTTTTAAATTTATCATATGTAAAGTAAACATGCATATAATTGACCTATCATGTAATAAGGAATAAGGATTAAAGAATATTGGTTGCCCTTTTTCTATCAAAAATGACTTTGGGATATGAGTTCCCATTTTTATTAATGCATCTACTATCTTTTCTCGTTCATATGGAAAACTCTAATTGCATGAAAATGGCAAATGCCAAACTGGAATATTACATTTTTATTTAGAAATTGATGATTAGATGGTAAAAAGAGAAAGCTTGTTTTTAGGATTCCACTATAAATTAGAAAAGTTTGTACTTTGTTTATGTGAACTACTTGCAGCTATTATCATCTCTTTTGAGTAACATGGAGCTGGGAGAACAGTTAGGAAGCCTGCTTCTCAAAAATTTGGGAAAGCAGTGAGCATTGAATCTAAAAGCTAGGGAGCTGAAATCACATCCGCAAATGAGGGTGATGAGGACTTAACAATGGAAGATCTAATGAACATTGTAGAAGAGCTAGTTTATTTTATCATTTATTGTTATCTTTATGCAAGAAAGTGATAGCAATAGGTGCGCTTGATATTTTGTTAAATTATGAAGAGTATATTTGGTATGATCTGCGAAATGTCTAGTCCATTGGGTTAATGCTTCTTCTAATATGTTGGGATATACAGATGCTTATATTTTTGAATTTTGTATATCCTAAAAGTCCGCAGAAAAATCATTATTATGTCACTTGCTCTGTTAATATTTTCAATTTGTAGAATCTTAAGTCGATTGAATTTGGTAAATTCACTAGATTAGTTCTTAAAAGATTGGGTATTAAGTGAATCCATCTTGATTCCACACTATCATAAGCTGGGAGGAGCAAGTTCATGCTAGGCAAATGCAATATGAACTTTAGTAGTAGGGCATAGAGCACTACCGTATTGAATCCTAGTGGCAGTAAACTAGGTAAGGAATCTTCTTATTGTATAAACTCAAGAAAAATTATCTGCAGAACCTTTCCACATTATATCCATAGAAAGTTGAATCAATTTTTACATGAAAGCTTCCGATATAAGTTTTTCTTTTCTCCCCTTTTTCCAAGCTTATTTAAGAATGATGGCTTATTTATTGTCCATAACCAAAATCCAATATTTTAGCTTGTGTTACTCCTCCATTGAGTCATTTTTGGCATTGGAAGATAAAAAAAGATAAATGGACATGTTAGGTGTGTCGTTTTTGAGTTGTGTATAGAATTGTTTTTGAAACTACAAAAGATAATTGTTATGGCAGCGTTTTTGAAATGCCACTATAGGTTCCAAAAATGCCAACATATGGATAGAATGACCCATATGCATGTTGATTGCAGAATTAAGTTTTGTACATGTCTTTTAAGCTATGGTAGTGTACTTAGAACTTGTTAGAACATATTTGGGGACTGGTTTTGGTGATTTTGGGGCATGAGATACTGGAAAAATTGAGTTGTAGTGTAATTCAGGGTTCGTCAAGGGCCGACTGCGGCCGATTCTTGGTCGGTTGCGGTAGCAGGGTGTTCTTGGGGTCGTTAACCCAATCGGTCGTTGTCGGAGATTGGTCGGCCATGACTAATAGAGCATGGATGTTACCTGATGAGATCAATTGTAGCCAGTGTGGGTCGGTCACAATTAACAGAGAGATGGGATTGTCTAAGGAGATCGGGCGCAGTCGGTTTGGTGTCCCCCGCGACCCGGGGGGGTGGGGAGATGGGGGGTCTCGGTCACAGCCGGTGAGAGGTCCACCGCGGCCAATATGATATTTTTATGTGGTGTTGCGGTGTTAATATGCTGCAATTGGAATGATGTGATTGTTTGAGTTAAGTGTGATACACAAGCACATGCCTACATCGTACATATGGATAGAATAGGAGTTGGGATGGGTTGGGGAAACATGACCCCTACTGAGCTATGGTTGCTTACCTCTCCTTTTGTGTGTTTGTCTTTGTGTTGTTTGAGGTGCTTATAGGAGTTAGGAGGTTCAACCAAGGTGGAGACCTTTTTTGTATCATATTTTTTTGTATTTTTTGGATTGTATGACGTGATGTAACCCCATAAGGAAAGAACTATGTATGTACTGTTTGAAGTGAAATGAGATTTCTGTACTAATGTGTTATATGTGTTTGGTATGATGGGTGGATAGGAATGGCACCCGTACGTGCTAAGATCCCTTTCTAAGTGTTTTCACTGATACTTTGTCCCTTTGGGTGCGGACATAAAAATTACTAACCGGTTTCTACGAGCCGAAAATTTGAGGTGTGACATCTTAACTACTCAAAGTAGAAAAATATCCAACTATACTTTAAAAGAAATTGGTGGTGACTCTAGTTTTGCTCATTATTTGGCTTTGGCTGAACCCATTCCAAACAGGTCCAGACGAAAACTAGTGATGACAAAGTGTGAGAGATGAGAGAGTGAGAAAGACAATAAAGAAAACAGAAAAACTAGAAAATTTAAATTAAGTATTAAATTGGGCACTACAAAAAAAATTGAATTTGGATTCTAAAACACAAAAAGAATTGAACCAAAAAACAATCATGAGGCCCACATTTCATTCATGTTGGGATTTGAATCCAATTCAAATCATGTATGTTGGGCCCCATTTTGACCGGGCCAGATCACAGCAATCCAAAAATAAGAGTCATTTCTGAGGGATCTTAAAATGCCCCCAAGGTCAACACCGAATGATAGAAGACGAAATTTGGAAACCAACGCACTTGACCGTGCCCAAATCCGATTTAAAACGAAGAAGTTATGACTAAAATAGCTTTCGGCATGAAAAGTCAAACTTGCGGAAGAACGGTCAATGCCCTTTATCAAACCGGCCGAAAATATGATTACGAAAACCTCCCAGAGACGGTTCAGGCGAATTCATGGTCACTGCCTCGAAGGTTCATAGCACTTACCCTCACAGCCTCGTGGCCAAGCCTGCACTCGCAAACACAGACTCACGGTCAGCCTCGAAGCCCAGCAGTCACCCTCGAAGACTCGTAGCTCAGCCCGCCTCGAAGCTCTCGTAGTCCTATAGTGCAGTCAGCCTCGTAGCGTAGCCCTGCCTCGAAGCCTCACAGTCACAGTCGAAGCCTCGTAGCTCAGCCTGCCTCGAAGCTCAGCAGACTCGTAGTCCTGTAGCGCAGTCAGCCTCATAGCGCAGCCCTGCCTCGAAGCCCCGCAGTCACAGTCAAAGCCTCGTAGCTCAGCCTGCCTCGAAGCTCAGCAGACTCGCAGGCTCGTAGCGCGGTCAGCCTCGCAGTCCAGCTCAGCCTTGTAGCGCAGCGTAGCCCCGTAGCTCGGCAGACTCATAGCGTTGTAGCACAGCCCTGCCTCGAAGCCTCGTAGTCCAGCTCAGCCCCATAGCCTCGTAGCCTCATGGTCAGCCTCGTAGCGCAACCTTGCCTCGAAGCCTCGTAGCGTGGTCAGCCTTATAGCGCAGCCTTGCCTCGAAGCAGCCTGCCACGCAATTCAGCTCAGCCTCGTAGCGCGGCCTCCACCCTTCAACGCGGCTACGAATCTTCGATGCAACCCGGCCTTCGACCCTTCGATGCAACCCGACCTTTGACCCTTCGAGGCATCTCCTAGCCTTCGACCCTCCGAGGCAGCCTTCTGCAGCGACCTTCAACCCTTCGAGGCGGCTTTCAACCTTCGTCCCGCGAGGCAACCTTTGACGCAGCAACGACCTTCGACCCCGCGTGGTAGCCACGCGACCTTCGACCTTACAGGCTTCGGTTGGAGACTCCAAAATAGCACCATTTCACCCCTCCTTTAAGTGCACAGTGAAATAAGCATTGTTTTTCTCGGAAATGCAATTAAACAACTCTAAATCATACATTTAAATGCTGTGATTCTTCGAAATGCAATATGTGGCGCCTGGGAACCCGTTTTGGCCTCGTAAATGCATATGGCATTCTTGGAACATGCTATCAACGCATGGGAACTCCAAAATCATATCAATTTCCAAAGTGGGCGGCTGTCCCCTCTCCAAACTCTATAAAAGGGAGACGTCACCCATTTCCAAAGGGGGGGGCGGTTGGAGACGAACGTCTAGCAAGATAGAAAAATTTGCAGGGAGGCTGAGTGACAAGAGAGAGACCTTGCGTGCTGGAACTGAAGAAGACGTCCTCTACTACTTTGCTGGATTTTGTCTCCACGTTCATCAAGCAGAAAGGAGGGAGAAGCTAGCAGGAACATCAAGCTTGATTTCCAGGTTTTATTCCCCTCTTATCTTATATTCATCATCATAAAGTATACCAATCTCATTTTCTTTTATCTAAAAATACAAAACGTTTTCAAAGGCCTGGTGGCCATGGGATTGAGCTTTCATGCTCATATCCTCGCCGCTTGGCCAACATTGAGTTTAGTAGTGAATCCGAGCTTCTCAGTATGCTCTTCACGACACAGACCCTACTTTTTCGTTTTTTAAGAAAAAAACCCAAATTCTTTTTAAACAAACCCAGGCTCTTGTGATTGTGAGATTAAGTCTTATTGCTCATGTCTCCATTATCCGGCCGACATCAACTGTAGCAATGAATCTGAGCTCCATGTTGTGCTCTTCATGCCACGGGCTTTCTTTCTGTTTTCCTCGATAAAACAAAAGAATAACATTCTTTTTTAAATAAACCAACCATGTTTTTTTTTACAATGAAAAAAGGAAATAAAAATAAGCAAGCACCCATAAATAAAGACCAGGTACCAATCTTGGGCGTTATGGGGGTGCAAAAACTTTTCTTCCTTCCCCACACGTAACCGACTCCCGAACCTATTCTCTGGAAACCGTAGACCCTCCTAGGTGGCCAAACACACCTTTATTTTTGTTTGGTGGCGACTCTATTTCTTCTATCCCTCTTTTGGTTTTGTATGAACTATGGCAATGATGGCTCAATGACCAAATTTCCATCCAAAGGAGTAATCTCAAGCCAGTCACGAGCCCGGACGACACTGGGTGATGACAGCTGGCGACTCTGCTAGGGACTTTGAGAGAGTCTAGCCATGGCCTTTTGTTTTTGGAGTGCTTGCTTGTTTATTTCCCTTTCTGTCTTCTTCATTTCTGTATAAACTGCATTGCTTGTGCATACATGCATTTCTCTCTCCCTCTAACCTTATACCCGGGTTTTCTACTTTTACCTAGGATTAGCGAGGTTCAATAAGGATGCCCCGTGGGTTCTATCTCACGTAAGGTGCCTGAACTCCTCACCCAAGCGGGGTCCTTTTGGAGGGCCCCCTCCGTCAATGCCTCCAGGGGTACGGAGCTTCTCTCAGGAGATAGTTTGGGAACCAACGAATAAGATAGGTGTATATATAAATGCCCATCCGGGGTTTTGACCCTTCATGTGTGTGCTTTAACGTTGTTATGACCGTGTTTGCACCTTGTTTGCTAACTCATGCACTTTTATCACATTTCGCTTTGATTTGCCCTAACCCTCACCCATTTTGCTTGATGCATATCATGACATCTCATGCATACATATAGGAACATGGCAAGTTTTAGGAACCTTTTGAGGGGCGCCAGGGACCCTGAGGACGTGGAAGAAGTGGAGCATGCCTCAATTCAGATCCAGCAAGTTTTAGGAGACTTCTCACCGGAGACGTACTCTGTGGCCAATCAGATCATCATGGACACTCGGATCGAACTCCCCAAAGACCTCCAAGCTACATGGAGTGAATGGCCTAACACGAGACGCATAGCTTACACCCAACAGTTTGGTGATCTCCTGCTCCTGTCACAACTCCCTGTTGATGAGAATATGATCAAGGCAACGATCCACTTCTGGGACCCGAGATGGAGGTGCTTCACCTTTAATGACATCCACCTGGTGCCAACTTTGGAGGAATATCGAAGAATCCTCTGCATCCCCTTTGAAGAAGGCGACTTTGTTTTCCAATCCAACCCACAGAAGTCTTGCAGATGGGGGTTAGCACATTTCATGGGTTTCAAATGCTTGGGCAAGGAGAAAAAGATCATCGACCCCGTGATCAAAGTGGACGGCAAAGAAATCATCCCATGGGAGTTTATCAAAAGCCAGCTAGAAGGTGCAAGTGAAGACAAGATCCACTCACTCCTCACCCTTGCTATTTACGGGTTGGTGGTCTTTCCACGGGTGACCGGTTACATTGATGGGACCGTTTTCGAGCTCGTGGCACAAGTGACCGGTGGCACTGACCCTATTCCGGCCATACTCGCCGAAACCATCAGATCTCTATCATTTATCCAGACTACGGGAAAGGGTCGCTTCATGGGGTGCCTCCCTCTCTTGTGCACATGGCTCAAAAGCCATCTCCACTGTGTTACCCCGCGATTCAGGGCTGTTTACTCATGGCCCCCTACTGTCATATTAGACATTCTAAGGAGTTCGTGGCTCTTACCCAGTAATCTCAATCAATGGAGAAGGCTGCTGAATCACCTGAGTGAGGCAAATGTTGTCTGGATGGCACCCTGGATACCAAGAGAACATATGACCTATAGCTGCGGAAGGTACAATTGGGTCCCACTCCTTGGACCATGGGGTGGGACTGCCTATGTCCCTCTTCAAGTGGCAAGGCAGCTGGGAAATAACCAAATTGTCCCAGTTCTCTACGGAATGGAAAGATGTGATATTAACCATGGCACAGGAAGAGCTGAGTCAGTCGCCGATCGGATGTTCAACGCTGCGTTACAGCCTAGGAAGATCGGTTTCCTTTCTTATTACCCCGACATTGTTCCATCCTATGTGCTTTGGCGGGAGAAACTAGAAGCCGAGCACCTCCGCTGACAACAAGATCTTGTCGGTACTCTTCCGACCATGGAGAGTGATGGTCCCTTGGAGCCTAAGGGGGGGGTGAATAGGCTCTTATTAAAACTCTTTTCGTTCTCTCAAGACACAAACACTTATCTAGTTAAGTGATAGAATCACTGCAGAAGATAACCAGATAGTGGAAGTATTTTGTTTTATTATCACAAGATAAATACAACAAAATAGAAGTAAGATTCTCTTACACTCTGTTTACAAATGAACTCACACACTAGCCAACTTCTATCTCCAAAAAAAATGAAAATGCTTGTGCATACACAAAATTAGTCTATTCTTAACTGATGCATCATTTTTTAATGTATAAGTATGAATATTTATACAAAACATTCCTAAGAGACAACCTTGGAACTTGTAGTTCCGGAATGCGTTCAGCACTAACTATCCCTCGGTAATCTCTCTGCCTTGACTGCTGCGGTTTGTGGAGCTCAAGATCTTAGGTTCGAAGAGTATAAGTGCGTTTGTGAGTTCCCAATTACAATTAAGGTTGTGTCCACATATCCGGATGATCCACGTGTAGGATTCTTCAGGTTCTCAATAAATTCGTCTTACATTGGGACGCCATAAGCTGATAACTTTAAATGCGGTTGAGTTGAAGCAGTATCTTCTTGATCCGGTGTAATTTTCCTTACTCCGTAGCTAATGAAGCTCGAAACCTTACTCCGTGTCGGTGGTTGCTTACTCCGTATCTACTTAGTACTGGAATCCTTAGTCCGTGTCAGCGCTTCCTTACTCCGCATGTAAGTTCCTTACTCCGTATGTAAGTTCCTTACTCCGTATGTATGTTCCTTACTCCGTATGTAAGTTCCTTACACCGGGCGAGTCTTGAAAAGTCTGATGACTTATTCCGTGTCTGCGCTTTCTTACTCCGCATGTGAGTTCCTTACTCCGCATGTAAGTTCCTTACTCTGTATGTAAGTTCCTTACTCCGGGCGAGTAAGATATCCGGATTCCTTACTCCGCATCTGGTTTCCTTACTCCGCACTTATCCTTTAAGTTCTTAGTCCGTACGAATGTTCCTTATTCCGTATGTATTTGTGACTTTGTTATTTACCAAGTGTTTGACGACACTCACTCTTGTCCGGATCAGGATTATATATCCTATCCTTAGCTTTGCTCTCACGAGTGCATCTCTGGATTAGTAACATATCTTCTGTAATGATCAAATAAACACAAAAGATCTCAGATCAAATTACATAAGGCTTTATCAGCATTATCCAAATTCTGGGTTTGATCCAACAATCTCCCCCAATTATGGATATGCCCAAACCCTTTGTAATCTGATCTGGTAAGCAATGCAAAAGAATAACATACAGAATACGCAACACAACCAATTTCATTAATCAGCAACTAAATACAATTCAGCCTTAATACAAGTTTTTCACTAGGGTACATAAGGCTTACTATACTTGAAGATCATAGTTGCTGCCTTCTCTCTTAGCTCCATTGTCTGCTTCATCGTAAAGGTGGTGTGTTGGCTCCAATATTTGTCCACAGTTAGGAATGACTTGATGAAGTGACAGACAAAGGCTCCGCAGCTATCTCCATCCAGTTGTTGTGGCACTTGCTTCTTGCCCCGGAATGTCGCCTTGAGTTTCTCGGTCGGACGCAGGGGTGAGATGCCCAACTCTTCATATAATCCGGCTTTCTTCACGACTTCGGTCGGCCTGAGACACAGAGGTTCCCATTGATTCTTCCTAACGAAGTGCTCCACAATCGATGAGAATCAATGAGAATCATTTGCTTGGACTGAATCATGAAGACAGCCATCATGAAGTGTGGCGACATAATCCGGTACGGAATGAGGATGGTTGAGAGAGTTTTCCATGGTTTGCTATCCTCAGCAGTTCCGTCGATGAAGGACTGAATTAGCTCCACACTGGGAAGATAGCCCTCATTCCAACACGATAAAACGTCAAACAAGTGCCCATCTTTGTAGAGAGATGGAAACAGCCTCATCTCCATTTTAGCAGCTCTCGAGAAGTTGTCAATGTCATCTGTAGTAAAGAGTCCTTTCTCCGAACAGAGAGTCTGAATGTCGGCCGGGGAGATAGGGTACATTTCAGAAAGACATCTTCTCTCAACAGAAGACGCAGCATAGGATTTCATTGCCTTACGCAAGCTTCCATCCGCATCAGAAGGGTCAAACTCCGCATATGATGGGAGGAAGGTATCAGCTGCGGATGAGGAGGATGGAGGAGGAGCCGGAGCTGCAGAGAGGAGCTTAGTTGAGAGAAGCGGCTTCGTTTGGGAATTTGAACTCCCTGAAGCACCGAAGTGGCGGGCCGCTTCTCGGTCCGAGTAGATGGTTGTGGGGCAGAAGGAGTAGACGGATCAGATGACACTCTCTCCCCCGGTTTGGCAGATCGCCGGGAAGCAACAGGAGGACGAGCCATCGTGTGCGCCAGATCCGCGAAGGAGGTAGACAATGAATGGACGGATGTGGCAACAAGATCCATTTTCTGTTCCATGGAAGTGGAGGAGTCAGTGAGAGCGGAGAGGAGTTGGGCACCGAGGGCATCAACTTTGGCAGCGATGGCGGAAATTTGGGAGCTTTAAGCTTGGGCGTGTCGGTCCAGCTGGGCGGAAAGCACAGCGTCGGAGTGGACCGTGCCAAAAGAGGCACGCTCAAGGACCAACTCCGGAGCTTTGGAGGACTCCCCCGCATGAACAGGAGCAGGAGTGCGTTGGGCAGAGGAGTCCGCAGGAGTATCAGCAGCAGCAAGAGAAGAGGGTCCAGCCTTAGCAGAGGAAGGACTTCGTGCAGCAGGGACTGGGCCGGAGGGTGTAGGGAACGGCACATCGGGAATGGCAGCCAGCGTAAGAAAGCCGTGGTCCAAGTTCCAGATGATCATGGTCTCCAGGGATTGGGTATTGCGTGTGTAAAACACCCAGAGATCGGTGTCAGGAATAGAGGAGGTGTGGGCTAGGCTGAAACGGAGCCAAAGGTCCGTTAAGGTGTCGGCGGAGAGATGGTCAAGGTAATCTCGGGGTTGAGGTAGGGGAGGCAAAGGGGCTTCTGGAGAAGCGTCCGGGACATCAGTGGTGGCGACAGCAACAGCGGTATCGACCGCGGCAGCAATAGCGGATGTGGAGGGAGTGGGGACATCAGCAGCAGAGGGGGCTGAGGAAACAGCTTTAGACGCACTACGCTGAGAGGGCCCCGCAACCTCGGACGGGTCGGCACGGACGCTTGGCTGGGAGGCCCGTCAGTGGGAGGGCGCAGCAACAGACCGAATCCGGGAGGATCGGGGTGCAGAACTGACCTCGTGGGCTTGGCTGTCGAAGGGGTCACCAACAGAGCTGCCTTGTTGTTCCGAGGCAAGGAGAATGCGGAGAGCTACAGTGGGTCGGCGAGCGGTCATGTTCCCGTCCGGCGTAAGGTAACGGAGGTAATAAGCCGAGGGAAACGAGACAGCATCAAATCGGGCGAAATGGTCCGGACGTAGATGCCGGAAGACAATGCTGAGGATGCGCCCGAAGGAATGGTTTTTGGGACCATTCTGCAGCAAACGAAATAAGAACATCCCCCAATCCATCGGAAGACCTTCAAAAACGCCGTACATGGCCAGGAGAAGGTCGTACGGAACTAAGTCCAGGGTGGATGTGCGAGCCAGTAGGCATCGACTTAGAATGGTCGCCATACATCGATAGCGACCCTGGAAGGATTTCACCTTGTATTCCTTCCCCTTGTTCGTGCAACCCATAGAAGCCACCATTGGATCGGCATCCGGGCACTGTGGTTCACCAAGAGGTAGGTGGAGAGCAGCGCGGAGAACAGCCAGAGTGATGATGATGGATTCACCGCGGACATAAGAGGTTATGGAATCGGTGGTGCAGCGAATCCGTTGGTAATACTCAAGAATGTCGTCAATAAGAAGATCGACGGGATTAGAGATCAGGCTGAGTATATGCGAGGCTTCAAGGAGAGGGCGAAGCTGGAAAAACCAATCCGGAGGACTAGAAACAGCATTCCAATCAACCAGATGGCCAGGATTAACGCCGGAAAGAGAGATTCTGGGTGCCATTGCAGATTAGATTGGAAGGACAAGATGAAAGGTGAGGTCTTGACAGTGGAAGGAACAACGAGAGGTTTAGGGATTTGAAATGAGTAATACTCGTGCTTCGCAGGAATGATCAGAACATATAAGACCGAGTTCGCAAATGTCAGCGGGCCTAGGAATGTGCGAGTGAGATAGGGACCCGCGCGACATGCTGATGTCATTAGTCTGGATATCGATGCGCCTCCGAATGAAACGATGTCGTGGAGACCGCATGACCAAGTAAAGATAACAACTGGTTGCCATCCAGAGAAGTGTGTGTGCAACCCGAGATATGTATTTAATGAATCATCATTATTCCTCCTCAAAAGCATGCGACATATGAGTATACATGGATTGTCACAATTGAACAGTGCCAGGAGTCCGGAGGAAAGAGCCGACAATCATCCGGAGTAAATAATATTCGTGGAAGAGTATCCGGATGAATAATAGACCTTGTCCGTAGTAAACAGAGTTCGGTGAGAGAGTAGAGTAGATTCCTTTGCAGTCAAAAAGTCGAAGAGAAAAGAAGTACCACAACACTTCAAATCCGAGACTATGGACTGGATTTATCAATACGGTTGCAAAGAAAATCTGAACCTGTAGCTAAATAAGGATAAACTGAAAATACAAAAGCTTAACAGACAAGGATTAGTACGGATTGGAGAAGATAATCAGTGAAAAACAACATAATCCGAACTAATGAGAAACAAAACTCATGCATGGCTAAGAATGTAGTAGACATATGCATACGTGAAAATGATCAATATTACTGAATCAGGGCATATGTCAGACAACAATATACAGGTTCATATAGGTCAACATAGCGAAACCGTCTTGCTGAACAATGTAGCTAAGATTAATTAGAGAGCATATGATTTGGCCACATTAGGATTCATGACTGAAAAATGATAGAGCGAACACATGTCAAAAGAAGGCAGATGATTAGCCGATTAAAATGCATGGTTGAAGAAGGAAAATACATCCAAACATGCCGCTTTTCTGATTCAAAACAGCATGTCCAGTCAAATCCGGAAGTAAAAGTTTAGAGGAAGGAGAATCCGAGACATATTAGGGGTTCATTGCTGCTCCCCCGTAGATCATCTAATCCTCTCAATGAAAAGCTCCCCCTCAGATAAACAGTCAGGAAAGAGGTCATGAGACATATACGGGGGGTATTACTGAATAATATATAAAGCTTTTTCTCCCCCGTAGATTGTGCAATCCTCTCGGTTGACATTTCCGGATTGTAGAATTCAGCACTGTCTATCTTTTTAGGAAACTATACGTCGAGTGACCATGACTACGATTGAGTATTCATCCACCAGGCATTCCAAACTAACCCATTTCACTTCTTCAACTATGCATGTTAATAGAGTAATCTAAATGAACATGCTTTTGTCACGTGGTGATTAATGGAAGTTAAGATCATGAACCCGAAAGAGGTAAATCATATAAACTGTAATTATGTTAGCTTAAACGACTTCAGTCGGGAAACGCAAGCATCCTCCCAATATGAGGTTGAGATTAATGTCAGAAGCATGAAGCCGTTAAACAGTAAGTATGATCAGCAATACAATCAGTAAGTCTCAACTACTTTCAGTAAACGTACAATGCATGTTCTGACAGTAAATATACTGTTGGGTAATGCAAATGTGAAGCTATCGAGAGAAGTCAAGCATACCTAATCGGAAGAGTAGTTCAGAGAACCTCGCATCAGGTAGGGGCTTTGTAAGTATGTCTGCTAATTGATCTTCAGTAGCAACATGTTCCAGTGAAATATGCTTTTTGAGAACATGATCGCGTATGAAGTGATACCTGACCTCAATGTGCTTCGTCTTAGGATGCATGACAGGATTGTTGCTGATGGCAATTGCACTAGTGTTGTCACAGTAAAGTGTAATAGATGACATGTTGAAACCGTAGTCAGTAAGTTGACTTTGCATCCAAAGTAGCTGTGTGCAGCAACTTCCGGCAGCTATATATTCCGCCTCAGCGGTAGAGGTTGATACGGAATTCTGCTTCTTACTAAACCATGAGATCAATCTATTTCCTAGAAACTGACACGTACCGCTTGTGCTTTTTCTGTCGATGCGACATCCAGCGAAGTCAGCATCAGAGTATCCGGATAAGGTGAAGTTGGACTCCTTTGGGTACCAGAGTCCCAAATTCATCGTTCCCTTGAGATACCTTAATATCCGTTTTACATGAAGCATATGTGACTCCTTGGGATTCGCCTGGTATCGTGCACAGATGCAGGTTGCAAACATAATGTCTGGGCGACTTGCTGTAAGATACAGCAAGGATCCGATCATCCCTCTGTAGTCAGTCACATTTACTGATATGCCGTCCACATCCGGATCTAACTTGGCACTGACAGGCATGGGAGTTTTGACGGGAGATGAACCTTCCATACCAAACTTCTTAATAAGATCGCGAGTGTACTAAGCCTGATTAATGAAGATTCCTTCCTTTAATTGTTTAACTTCTATTCTAATGAAGTAGGACAGTTCTCCCATCAAGCTCATTTCAAACTTGCCTGTCATCAACTTAGCAAACTCTTCACAAAGCTTGGAATTCGTTGATCCGAAAATGATATCATCCACGTATATTTGTACGATCAGAGTGTGTCCTTTCTCTTTTCGTAGAAATAAGGTGGTGTCTATCTTCCCTTTTTGGAAGTTATGAGCAAGTAGGAATTCTGACAGTGTGTTGTACCAGGCTCTTGGAGCTTGCTTCAAACCATATAGAGCTTTCTGAAGTTTGTAGACAAGATGTCCTGCCTTAGGTTCAATGAAGCCGGGAGGTTGTTCAACATACACCTCCTCTTTAAGGTCTCCATTCAGGAATGCGCTCTTGACGTCCATTTGATAAACTATGAAGTTTTCATATGAAGCATATGCCAGAAACATTCGGATTGCCTCAAGTCTGGCTACCGGAGCAAAGGTTCATCATAATCTATTCCTTCTTCTTGACGATATCCTTTGGCTACCAGTCTGGCTTTGTTCCGGATTACTATTCCATCCGTATCAAGCTTGTTCCGGAACACCCATTTAACGCCAATGACTTGCTGAGACTTAGGCCTTGGTACTAAGGTCCACACATTATTTCTCTTAAACTGATTCAGCTCTTCTTGCATGGCTTCTATCCAATTCGAATCTTGAAGAGCTTCATCTACCACCTTTGGTTCTATTTGAGATAGAAAACACGAGTAAAGACTTATGTTGGAGGTGGCTGCTCTTGTTCTTACACCAACAGTAGGATCACCAATCACTTGATCTGAGGGATGGTTTCGAGTCCATCTATAATTCTGTGCATGTGTTGGATGATCTTGAACAATTTGAAGCTCTTCCAGATTGGGTGGTTCAGTTGTATCGGCTGGTTGAGCTTTGTTCGGACTAGATGTTTCCATATTGAGAGGTATGATTGAACTAGATGGTTCTTCAACACTGTTTCTTCCAGTGTTAACTAGTCCGGACGGACTTGAAGGTGCTCCGGAATTTTGGGTATCCGTAGGAGTATATCCGGAGCTAAATGGTAGTCCGGAGTCAGAGTCATCCGTAGCATCATCCATAAAATTTCGTTGTGTTTCGCTGATGCCACGTGGTTGGTCAGGATGTGTAACAGGAACATTCATAAACTTCGAATAATCGACGTTGCTGTCCATGACCTGCATATTAGAATTTGAAGAACCGACTTTTGACCAATCAAGATTAGCTTCATCAAAAGTCACATGGATAGATTCTTCAACTTTAAAAAGTTTTCTATTGAAGACCCGATAAGCCTTGCTATGCAGTGAGTACCCGACAAAAATTCCATCATCAGATTTTGGTTCAAATTTATTCCGGGTCTATTTGCCATTTATCAATATATAGCAAGTACACCCAAAAGCTCTGAAATGTGAAATTGAAGGTTTTCGTCCCCTCCACATCTCATAGGGTGTTTTCATGGTAGATTTATTTATTAGAGTTCTGTTCTGAACATAGCAGGCAGTGGACACGACTTCAGCCCATAGACTGAGAGGAAGCGTTGCCCCTGCTAACATGGATCTACCAGCTTCAACTAAAGTACGATTCTTGCGCTCAGCTACCCCATTTTGTTGTGGGGTTCTGGGAGCAGAGAAGTCATGCTGTATGCCCTGTTCAGAACAATACGATCTCATTTCTGAAAAATCAAATTCTGTACCATGATCACTCCTGATGCATTTAATGCTCAGTCCTTGTGAGTTGCTTATCCAGTTGAAGAGATCTACTAGATGCTCAAAAATTTGATCCTTTGATTTCAGGAACATCACCCATGTGTATTTGGTGAAATCATCGATAACCACAAGGGTATATCTCGCACCAGCTAGTGATGGAACTGATATAGGACCACAGAGGTCCATATGAAGAAGTTGTAGAGGAGCAGTTATTGAGTTAACTGATTTGCTCTTAAAGCTGTGTTTGGTCTGTTTGCCAAGTTGGCATTCTCGACAGAGAGAGTCTCTGGAGAACTTGAGTTTGGGTAGACCAGTGACAAGATCAAGTGACGCTAATTTAGACAAAGTCTTAAAGTTTAAATGTGCGCATCGCTTGTGCCATAGCCAACTATCTTCATCTGATGCTTTCGTGAGGAAGCATACTGGGTCAGAAGAATTATTTCTTAAGACCACTAAGTATATGTCCCTATCTCTTGATCCGGATAACTTAACATCTCCGAATAAGTTTTCTCTTACTGTACAGGTGTTGGACAAAAAAGGAAACAGTAAATCCTTTGTCACATAAATTATCGACACTTAGCAAATTATGCTTTAAACCTTCGACTAGTGCAACTTTAGTGATTGATACACGGCCGTTAGTTAAAGTGTCATACCCGACGGTCTTACCTTTCTTTGTTGTCGCCATATGAAACGGATGGACCTTGTTTATCATTAACTTCTACAAGCAGAGTCTGATCACCCGTCATATGTCCGGAGCATCCACTATCAAGGATCCACTTGCTTTTATTGATCTTTAACTTCAAGTGATCCGGCAATGCTTTCCAGAGATGCTCCTGAAAGACAACAGTTTACACTTTTGGTGCCCAAACTTGTTTCGAGCGGTTAGAGAGGGCAGCAGTATTGTCAACATTTACGGATTTGATTTTGCTAGGACTCTTAGCTTTCCAAGTTGACATTAACTTGTTAGTTTCAACTGCTTCTTTTATTTGGGTTTTCTTTGGAGAGACACTCCTTTTAGATTTAGATTTTGTTTTGCTCGAAGAACCCCTTTTATAAAACTGATCTTTATTGGATTGAAATTGATTACAAAGCCAGCTATCGGATAGACTCCAACATTCATAGTGATAATGACCCATTTCCCTACAGATGGAACAGACACTATAATGTGGAGTACAAACAGGGATACAGGTCTCTTAGATTTTACCAGACTTTCTACTCTGTTCCCTGTGGCCTAATCCATTGCGTTTGGGTGACGCGCTCTTGGCCCTAAATGCGTCAGCCTTAGCCTTGTCTTTCTTTTTGGGTGCTACGGTTTTGGCTTTTAATCGCAGCAGCCTTCCCTTCATCTTTAGTTACGGGTGCTACCTGGTTCGGGAAGTGCAAGATGTGACCTCGACTCCACGATCATAAACTATGGTGCCACCTGAAATGAAACCATCCAACGGTTTAGATGTACTAACAGGATATAAGTTGGTTAGTTTAGGAGTGAAATCCGAAGGACACTCAGTAGCTTGAGCTATGGAAGTTGATGGTTCGGAACCTAGGCCAGATTTGACTCAGATGTCGTCAGGGTCAGTCCTAAAGGTAGAGGCTATTTCCCCAGATTTTAGCCACTTACGATTTATTTCCTTTTCCTGTTCCAGTTCATTTTCGAGTCTTTTTACTATAACTTTTAGGCCTGAGAGATTGGTATTTAACAAATGATTTTTAGCTCTTAGATCGTGATACCAAGCTTCTTTTCCTCTGAAGTCAGTGATGTCCTTTTCGAGTCTATTAATAGTAAATTCAAGACGTTTATTCTGATTTTCCATATCTTTGTACATTTGAGTAATTATTAGTCTCTCATTCTTTTCATGATCACATGCGGTAGTAAGAGATTCTAATTTACTCAGGAGCTCAGAGATAGAAGGTACCTCAGTATTTGCCATGAGGCAGACGTTCGGCTTAGTGGTCAGCTCATCATCCGAGGATTCCTCCTCTTCTTCCGAGTCACTCATGTATTTTGTCACGAGCGCCTTCCTCTTGCTCTTGCTGTTGTCTGAGGTGGAGCGGCGAGGAGTTACCTTGTCACTTTTCTCGGCCACTTTTGATTTGGACCTGCATTCCTTGGCCCAGTGACCGGTTTTCCCACAGTTGAAGCATTCCTGGGAACTGGACTCCGGTCGCTCCTTCCTTTGGAACGATGATGATGAGCGTCTTCTGAACCCTTTTCTGCTTTTCCGTAGGAATCGCTCAAAGGATTTGACAAGAAGGGCTATCTCCTCCTCCTCGTCAGAATCAAAATTCTCGGACACGTTCGTATCATCATTCCTCAGTATGTTTAGACATTCTGTAGCTTTGAGAGCTACCCCCTTTTCTTTCCGAGCTATTTTCTCATCCCTGTCAGAGTACTTAAACCTGACTTCGTGAGTCCGCAGCTCTCCATACAGTTCTTCAAGGGGAACATACTGCCAGTTTTTGTCTGATTACATCTAGAGTTGTTTGGAGTAGTAGCGATCCGGCAAGGAGCGAAAGAACTTGTCATTGATCTGGGATTGAGAATAGTGCTCATTGACAGTCTTGAGCTCAAGAATGAGCTTGCCGAATCTCCGATAGATGCTTTCGAGTGATTCGCCCGGTTTATGATTAAAACTCTCAAAGTTCTGTCTGAGAGTGCAGATCACATTCTGCATTTGGGACTGACTCCCCTCATAGAGGATTGTCAGTTTGTCCCAAACAGCTTTCACTGTCGTGCAGCCCTGGACGTCTGTGAAAGCCTCGGAATCCAAAGACGATGTAACATAAGCCAGAGCCTTTTCACTAGCGCACTGCCAGGCTCTTTCATCGTTGGTAAGTTCATCATCTGTCTTTGGCCTCCTAACTCCATTTTCTCCGATAGTCATCGGAATTGGAATCTCCTGATGAAGACATGGCCACATAAGATGATCATGGCAAACCATAAACATCTTCATGCGAGCTTTCCACTGGGAGAAAAGCTCAGGTGTGAATTTGGGCGGTTTCGTTAAAGTAAAGCCAGAACTCCGTGGTTGAGAAGTGGCGGCAGCAGCAGGTTAAGGTGGGTCGACATTTTCACTGCTGCTTCGATTCGGGATGGGCTCCTGTGCACCTCCGGAGTTAAGGCGAGTGTTGAACAGCATACTGCTCTCTTCGGCCATTTCTGAGATTGAAAGAGTGGATCTCTACTTAGAACAAAATAGAACTTGCTCTGATACCACTTGATGGTCCCTTGGAGCCTAAAGGGGGGGTGAATAGGCTCTTATTAAAACTCTTTTTGTTCTCTCAAGACACAAACACTTATCTAGTTAAGTGATAGAATCACTGCAGAAGATAACCAGATAGTGGAAGTATTTTGTTTTATTATCACAAGATAAATACAACAAAATAGAAGCAAGACTCTCTTACACTCTGTTTACAAATGAACTCACACACTAGCCAACTTCTATCTCCAAAAAAAATGAAAACGCTTGTGCATACACAGAATTAGTCTATTCTTAACAAATGCATCATTTTTTAATGTATAAGTATGAATATTTATACAAAACATTCCTAAGAGACAACCTTGGAACTTGTAGTTCCGGAATGCGTTCAGCACTAACTATCCCTCGGTAATCTCTCTGCCTTGACTGCTGCAGTTTGTGGAGCTCAAGATCTTGGGTTCGAAGAGTATAAGTGCGTTTGTGAGTTCCCAATTACAATTAAGGTTGTGTCCACATATCCGGATGATCCACGTGTAGGATTCTTCAGGTTCTCAATAAATTCGTCTTACATTGGGACGCCACAAGCTGATAACTTTAAATGCGGTTGAGTTGAAGCAGTATCTTCTTGATCCGGTGTAATTTTCCTTACTCCGTAGCTAATGAAGCTCGGAACCTTACTCCGTGTCGGTGGTTGCTTACTCCGTATCTATTTAGTACTGGACTCCTTAGTCCGTGTCAGCGCTTCCTTACTCCGCATGTAAGTTCCTTACTCCGTATATAAGTTCCTTACTCCATATATAAGTTCCTTACTCCGTATGTAAGTTCCTTACACCAGGCGAGTCTTGAAAAGTCTGATGACTTATTCTGTGTCAGCGCTTTCTTACTCCGCATGTAAGTTCCTTACTCCGTATGTAAGTTCCTTACTCCGGGCGAGTAAGATATCTGGATTCCTTACTCCGTATCTGGTTTCTTTACTCCGCACTTATCCTTTAAGTTCTTAGTCCGTACGAATGTTCCTTATTTCGTGTGTATTTGTGACTTGGTTATTTACCAAGTGTTTGACGACACTCACTCTTGTCCGGATCAGGATTATGTATCCTGTCCTTAGCTTTGCTCTCACGAGTGCATCTCTGGATTAGTAACATATCTTCTGCAATGATCAAATAAACACAAAAGATCTCAGATCAAATTACATAAGGCTTTATCAGCATTATCCAAATTCTGGGTTTGATCCAACAGAGAGGAAAGGAGAGCCTAGTAATGCATCAAGCTCGTCAAGAAAACGAGGGCATTAAGCGGGGTCACCCCTCTGAAGGAACCCAAAGCTTGTCTTGCATCACATAGTTGCATTTATAGTTAAATAACTCGTTCATGTACGGTGTTGTCCTATTTACATCAATAAAATTTGTTCTTGTCTGTTTCCCATCTCATATGCATAAGCCTTAACATTCATTATAGGAAGCATGGCAAGCTTTGATCATTTTCTAGCTAACTCCGAAGACAAGGAAGACATGACAGAGGTCGCACATGCAGCTTCGGCAATTCAACAACACTTTGGAGACTTTTCAGGAGAAAGTGCCGAGCAAACCATACTGGCCCCAGAAGTCCAGATTCGTGTCCAAATGGCCCACCAAGAGGAACTTGATGATATATGGGCATGATGGCCTTTCCACATACAGGCTGCCTACATTAAAAAATACGGGGACTTGTTACATCTAACGCGAGTACCTATCGACGAGCCTATGTTAAGAGCGGCCGCACATTTCTGGGATCCCAGGCGGAGGTGTTTCGCTTTTAATGAACAGGATTTGACTCCTACTGTGGAGGAGTATCAAGCCCTTTTGGGACGACCAATCAATGGAGGCTTGGAAGTCTTTCTACCAACCATACAAGTTTCTTGCCTACAGACCCTATCACAGTTCTTGGGAGTGACAGAAGATGAGGTAGCCCAGATCGTGCACCGCAGGAGTGGACTCGAGGTCATCCCATGGCCCTTGATCCGAGACAAAATATCTCGAGCATCAGGCATGGAACTCTACTCTTTATTCACACTAACCATGTATGGATTAATTGTATTTCCTAAATTCTTGGGTCACATTGACAGAGTTGTATGCAAACTTGTGATACAAACATTAGGAGGGGCCGATCCCGTTCTTACAATCCTTGCTGAGATAGTTAGATCACTATCACGCATATGGATCTCGGGACAAGGTCGTTTTAAAGGATGTCTTCCACTCCTCTGCGCGTGGTTGAAAAGTCACTTCCCATGCAAGGACGCCCAACTCGAGGAGGTGGCGGTATTTCCACATAGTGCATTACCTGAATTCATTCTAAAAGAATGGGAATTACCTGAAACAGAAGAGGATTGGATCAATGAGCTGCAAACCTTAACTGATGATCAAGTTGTATGGAATGCTTCATGGATGCCCAAAGTCGACATAATTTACAGCTGCGGACCATATAATTGGGTCCCATTACTTGGTCCATGGGGAGCTACCGCGTACGCCCCTCTCCAGGCAGGAAGACAACTCAGGGGTCATCAAATCATTCCTGTGCTACATGAAATGGAAACCTTTGACTCCACATACACTGGTTTAGAGGCTCGAAGCAAGGCTTTCCAGGGGTATCTAGCCTGGCAAACACCTCGGAAAGTCAGCAGTAGTTCTTACTACCCTGAAGTTCATCCTTCATTCCCTCCATGGCGGCAACAGTACATTGCTTATGCAGAAGCCCACCAAGATCCAAGACTGCTACTCCTTCAAAAGGAAAATGAACTCAAGAACTTGCAACAGAAAATTCAAGAGCAGGAAGTAATCATCGGAAAGCTTGGCGAAAGGATCCACCAATTGGAAGAGTGGTCCAGAATCGGAAATTAGCTTGAGATGATCAAGGCTTGTTCCAATTCATCTAGTAGCATATGCATTAAGGCTATCCTTGTTGTACTCCAGTCTTCTTTCTACTGATAATGTACTCAGTTCCAAATCAATAAAGTGTTTTTTTCCATTTCCGTCATTGGCCATTCATTACATGCACTCATTACATACATTCTTGCATTCATGACCAAAGCAAATTCGAAAAGGGAGAAAAGCTTAACGGATCAACATTTCCAGATCAAACAAGATTGGACATTCCTATAATTTGAAATCAACCTGTAATCAAGCACCTGAAGCTATGTCAGACCAAGGCTTGGGAGACCACACGGAGGACCGACTTTCAGGGCTCGAACAAGCTCAGCAAGAGATGGGGAGCAGTCTCCACGAGGTTCAGTTTCAATTAAAAACCATGATGGACCTACTGACCAAAGTGACAACGGCAAGGGAATCAGCTCCAGCAGGAGGGGTGGCTAATCAGGGACAAACGCAGAACCCACCACAAGAGTTTGTACAAGTTCAAGCAGATTCCCAGACCTAAGTAGTTCCGGGAAGTTCTCATCAAGTTCCGACTATGCCGCCAAATGTAGGAACACCAATCTCAGAAAACCCCATGGGAGCAAGAGACTTACCTGCCCAGAAGGAAACCAACCAACAACCAAGCTGGAAGCAAATAGAAGCAAGGTTAAAGGCTGTTGAAGGGGCAGAAAGTTATGGGACAACTAATGCCTATGATTTATGCTTGGTACCTAGAGTTGTGCTACCTCCAAAATTCAAAATGCCGGATTTCGAAAAATTCAATGGTACCCAATGCCCAAAGACCCATTTGACGATGTATTGTCGCAAGTTGGCCGCACATACCAACAATGACAAACTACTAATACACTGCTTCCAAGAAAGCTTAACTGGCGGGCCATTACAATGGTACATTCAGTTAGAAGGCAGTCGTATCCGTACTTGGAATGACTTGGCCACAGCCTTCTTAGCACAATACAAACATGTGACAGAACTAGCACTGGACAGATTGGCGTTGCAGTCATTTGAGAAAGCTGACAAAGAAAGTTTCAAGACTTACGCTCGAAGATGGAGAGAAGCAGCTATGGACGTTCAACCTCCACTAACTGAACGAGAGCTCACCACCCTTTTCATTAGTACGCTAAGGGGTGTTTATTATGAAAAACTAGTTGGGAATGTATCAAACAGCTTCGCCGACTTAGTTGCCTCAAGAGAGAGAATTGAGGGCGGCATCAGGGAAGGCAGGCTTGGTGGGAATAAAACCGAGACTCCTAGAAGGCCCATGCTACCCAATTGCAAAAAAGAGGAAGAAGCACAAGCAGTCTGGCAACCTAAGCTCGACTTCACCTCCTCTGGGGCACAATCAAGACAGTGTATCATGCCAGGATATTATAGCGGGCAGCCCGTGGCATCTTACGTGACATCAGCCCCGCCACCACAATTCCAGCAGTATCATCCACAAGGAGGAAGCCTGTACACGCCTCAGCCGAGCCAACCTCAGCTAGCCCAACCTCAACCCGAGCAATCGAAGTAGCCCCGGCAGAATCAGACTTTTGGAAAGACTGGGCAACAAAAGTTTGATCCAATTCCTGTCACATACATAGAAGCCTATACACGATTTTTAGCAGCAGGACTCGTTAGTCCAATACCCCTAAAAGAACGAACTCCTCCATATCCTGACTGGTACAAAGCTGAGGCCCATTGTGCATACCATGGAGGCGCAAGTGGGCATGACACCGAGAATTGTTTTGCTCTGAAAAAGAAGGTCCAACACCTAAGAGATGTTGGATGGCTAGACTTCTCCAAGATGACCAATGCTCCTAATGTGGGCACCAACCCTCTGCCTGAACACTCGGGCAATATCGCCAATATAACGACTGGACTTGGAAATCCTCCTAAAAAGGTTTTTAAGATCAAGATGAGCGAGTACCAGCTATTCTGTATCCTACATGAGAACGGGTTCTTGGTAACCAAAGGGGTGACTGAAGCCACGAGAGGCACAGACTCAGAGAAACGTTGTGTTTACCATGGATCAGCTTATGGACATGACATTGAGGAATGTGAGGAATTCCATGAAGCTGTGCAAGCCCTCATTAACTCTCGAAGGCTAGAAATCACATACGAGTCAGAAGAATTTGCGACCTGTATGGCTTCGACGGGGCGTACAAAGGCATTGGGGGCACCCAAACCTTTAATTATCGAATATGAGGAAAAACCAAAGATCGCCACGTTGGCACAAGGGGTCCGATCTCTTGTCATCCAAACTCCCGCTCCATTCCCTTACAAAAATGATAAAGCAGTGCCCTGGAAATACCACTGCGAATCGGTCATTAGAGGAAACCCCACGGCCAAGAAGAAAACAAGAAGTGGTCGTGTCTATGGATCGGAAGAAGGTATTGAGGTCAACAAAAACAAAGGAGGAGAGCATGATCTACTCCCTGTGCCTACACCAGGTAGTAAGAACACCCCTATTATTGATGGGGATCCCACCGAATTCCTTAAGCTAATCAAGCAGAGCGAGTACAACATTGTGGACTAACTCAGTCGGCAGCCAGCTCGTATCTCTTTGTTGTCTTTACTCATGGATTCAACTCCGCATAAAGAAGCCCTCATGAAGGTTTTGAGCAGGGCCTACGTTCCTTCGACTATATCCTTGGAAAATCTAAATAGTCTCGTTAACAATATCGTGGTGGATAACTTCCTTAGTTTTGGCGAAGATGAGTTACCATCAGAAGGCATTGGACACGTCAAAGCCTTACACATATCTGTTAAATGCAAGGATCACATTATCTCCCGCGTGCTGATCGACAATGGGTCGTCCCTAAACATCATGCCAACCCAAATCCTGAAGCAACTGCCAATGGACCCCTCTCATGTGCATCCCACTAATATGGTTGTAAGAGCCTTTGACGGTGAAAAGCGGGAAGTAGTGGGTACACTAGATATCCCTTTGCAAATTGGTCCAAGTGAGTTTATGGTGGAATTCCAGGTGATGGATATCGCTCCATACTACAGTTGTTTGCTTGGAAGACCATGGATCCACTCGGCAGGAGCAGTGCCATCAACACTACATCAGAAGGTCAAGTTTGTGGTAAATGGCCAACTCATCTGTGTACACGGAGAAGCAGAGATTCTGGTTACCAAGCCCATGTCTGTTCCTTACATTGAAAGTAATGAGGACATACCAAAATGCTCTTACTGATCGTTCGAAGTGGTTAATGCGGCCTATGCCCCAAACACTGGAAAGTTACTGGATATAGGGGGCTTGTTCCCAAAGACTGCAAAGATGGTTGCCACAGTCATGCTTAAGCTGTGGCATAAAGAAGGTCAAGGCCTGGGTGCACGAGCACAAGGAATCAAGGAACCTTTAGTCATACAAAGCACTAAAGAAAGGTACGGATTGGGCTACAAGCCTACCAAGGCTGACAAATCAAGAGAAGCCGCGAGGAAAAAGGAGTCCCGCTTAGCCAGAATAGAGAAGAGGCCCCTCCAAGAGCAAAGGATGACGTTCCCACCCCTTGAGGCCATATTCCAGAGCGCCGGTTTTATCCATCAGAGGAAAGAATGCACTATAGCCATGTTACGGGCCGACCGTGGAGAGCAAGAACAGATGGGGCGGGTATGCCAAGGACCCCCAGGGCACCAGCTGAACAATTGGAGCATTGTGGACCTCCCGGCCAAGTAATGATCAAAGAAGCTTTGTTGGGGAATGTTTTATTTTATTATGTTTTCAAAATTGCAAACAATGGTTGTAACCCTTTCGGAATATTTATAAAATAAGACTTTTGCCAAAACGTATCTTCTTGCATTGCATGACATGTGCATCATCATATTTGGTTAAACTAGTCAAACTTTTACTAACAGGTACAATCAGGCTAAAAAGGATCTGTTAAGTAAAGAAGAAATGAGTTGCTTAAGGTTTGACCGTAATCCAGCTTGGGAACAACCAGTATGTGGGGCGGAGGAAGCCGACGACGAGGAAAACTTTGAGCCTCCGGAAGACATCATGCGCCTGTTGGAAAGGGAGGATCGACTCATTGTTCCTAGCGAAGTTCTGATCGAGACTATCAACTTCGGTACGCCTACTGAGCGAAAAGAACTGCGACTAGGACCTCGAATCACTAAAGACATCAAGAACCGATTAATCGACCTCTTAAGAGCCTATATCGATGTTTTTGCGTGGTCTTACAAAGATATGCCAGGGCTGAATACTGATATAGTGCAGCACCAGCTGCCACTAAATCCAGAATGCACACCCGTACAACAGAAGTTACGACGAATGAGACCAGCAATGATACTGAAAATCAGAGAAGTGGTGCGGAAACAATGGGATGCTGGATTCCTTAGCGTAGCTCGATACCCGGAGTGGGTCGCTAACATCGTCCCCGTCCCAAAGAAAGGCGGGAAAGTCCGTATGTGCGTAGACTACCGCGACCTCAACAAGGCTAGCCCAAAAGACAACTTTCCACTACCTCACATCGACACCTTGGTAGATAACACCGCTAAACATGCTATGTTTTCTTTCATGGATGGTTTCTCCGGCTACAACCAAATTCGGATGGACCCCGATTACAAAGAAAGGACCACCTTCACAACTATCTAGGGTACCTTCTGCTACAATGTCATGCCTTTTGGACTCAAAAATGCCGGAGCAACATATCAGAGGGTCATGGTGACACTCTTCCATGACATGATGCATAAAGAAGTGGAGGTTTACGTCGATGATATGATCGCCAAGTCAGAAAAGGAGGAAGACCACGTAGAGGTGTTGCGTAAACTATTTAACAGATTGCGCAAATACCAGCTAAAGCTAAATCCGGCCAAGTGCACCTTCGGAGCTACATCCGGCAAACTGTTGGGATTCGTTGTCAGTCAAGATAGAATAGAAATCAACCCCAACAAGGTCTAGGCCATCCAAGAAATGTCCATACCAAAAACTATCAAAGAAGTCAGAGGTTTCCTCGGGCGACTCAACTATGTTGCCCGCTTTATCTCACAGCTCACTGCAACTTGCGAACCTATCTTCAAAGTACTTCGCAAGAATAGTCCCGAGGTTTGGAATGACGAATGTCAGGAGGCCTTTGACAAAATCAAGCAATACCTTATGAATCCACCAATTTTGGCTCCTCCAACACCTAAAGAACCCTTGATCTTGTATTTGACGGTTCGGGATACATCCATGGGCTATGTATTGGGGCAGCTTGATGAAGCGAAGAAAAAGGAGCAAGTCATTTATTACTTGAGCAAGAAATTTACATCGTGCGAAGAGAAGTATACTCCCTTAGAGAAAGCTTGTTGCGCCCTCGTCTGGACCACACGAAGATTAAGACAGTACACCCTCTACCATACTACATGGCTCACATGACCCGCTCAAATATCTATTGGAAAAATCGGCAATGACAGGAGGGATTGCAAAGTGGCAACTGCTCTTATCCGAATATGACATCATCTATGTCCCACAAAAGGCCATCAAGGGAAGTGCCATAGCAGATTACTTGGCAGATAAGGCCTTGGAGGATTATGAGCCCATGGGCTCTGATTTTCCAGATGAATACATCAATATTGTTCAGGAGAATCATGAATCAAAGACGTGGATCTTATGGTTTGATGGAGCCTCAAACTTATCCGGTCATGGCATTGGGGCAGTATTAATCTCCCCAACCGGTCAACATTACCTCATGGCCGCCAAATTGACCTTTCCTTGCACAAAAACATAGCAGAATATGAGGCTTGTATTATGGGTCTCCAAGAAGCCTTGATTAAGGGAATCACGAAACTTCAAGTCTTCGGGGATTCATCCTTAGTAATCTATCAAGTCCGTAAGGAGTGGGAAACCCAGAATCCCAAACTCATTCCCTACCAAAAAATGATATGTGATATGGCTAAACTATTTGATGAAGTCTCATTTGAGCATGCATCCCGGGAACATAATCAGATTCCTGATGCTTTGGCCACTTTGGCAGCCCTCCTTCGGTTGGATACAAGTTTAGAAGTGCCCTCTTTCGACATTTGTGTACAAGAGGTGCCAATATACTGTATGATGACAAGTATGGATACTAACATAAAGTCATGGTATCATGATATGAAGCGATATCTACTCACAAGAGAATATCCAGTAGAAGTCTTGGAATCAGAAAAAAGAAATATCCAACGAACAAGTGCTAACTACTTCTTAGATGGGCCGGTCCTTTATAAGCGCAGCTACGACATGGTGCTACTACGGTGCGTGGAGAAGGGCGAGGCAGCTCAGATCCTTAACGAAGTCCACAATGGTAACTGTGGGGCACATGTGAATGGACACGCTCTATCCCGACAGATCATGAGGATGGGCTACTACTGGGTCACCATGGAAAAGGATAGCATCAATCATGTGCGCACATGTCTTAAATGCCAAGTTTACGGGGATCGAATCCAAGCACCTCCGTCCTACTTACACACAATGACATCTCCTTGGCCTTTCGCCATGTGGGGAATGGACGTCATCGGAGCCATTTCACCTAAGGCTTCCAACGATCATAGATTCATCCTAGTGGCGATCGACTACTTCACCAAATGGGTGGAAGCAGCTTCCTACGCCCAAGTCACTCAATCTGTGGTGGTTCGGTTTCTTCGAAGCAACATCATCTATCGTTATGGGCTCCCCGAGCAGATTATAACTGACAATGCTGTCAATTTAAACAACCAAATGATGGATAATTTATGCGAAGGATTTAGGATCCGACACTGCAATTCTACACCATATCGTCCCAAGATGAATGGAGTAGTCGAGACGGCAAATAAAAATATCAAGAACATCATTCGAAAAATGACTGAGACATACAAGGATTGGCATGAGAAGCTTCCATATGCACTACATGCTTATCGGACTTCCGTGCGAACATCAACTGGGGCAACTCTTTTTTCCCTAGTGTATGGTATGGAAGCGGTCCTACCCATCGAAGTGGAAATCTCGTCTCTCAGAGTTTTCAAGGATACTCAACTAGACGAAGCAGAATGGGTCAGAGACCGTTTTGAGCAACTAAATCTGATTGAAGGAAAACGTCTTGCCGCAGTTGGTCGAGGCCAGTGATACCAACAAAGGATGATGGCCAGCTTCAACAAAAAAGTAAAGCCCCGAACTTTCAAAGAAGGGGATTTGGTCTTGAAGAAAATACTGCCGCTACAGCATGATCACAGGGGCAAATGGACTCCAAACTATGAAGGTCCATACGTTGTAAAAAGAGCATTCTCGGGAGGTGCCCTAATCCTCACCGAAATGGACGGAGTTGAGCTACGAAATCCTGTAAACAGCAATGCTGTAAAGAAGTTTTATGTTTAACTTCCCCACTTCAAAAACCGTTATACCCAACTGAATCAAAATCTCATGCTTCAGCCCCTCACATAATTGGGCTAAATTCGTCCTCACTATATGACAATCAAGTTTGCATGACTTGACAAACAAGGTTCGTGGCCCAAGAGCGGACTTGGTGAAAACCTGAAAGGGCACCAAGGGTAAAACACAAAGCTCAATCAAAAGCAAAAGAAAGGCGGACTTGGTGAAAACCTGAAAGGGCGCCAAGGGTAAAATACAAAGCCAACAAAAAGTGCAGCGATATCAGGATCCATGATCCTCTAAGAAAACCAAAGTGGGGGACAACTCTCGAACTCCCCAAGCAAACAGTCGCAGAAAGGTCGTCACGCCACTTCAAACCAGGGACTAGGCTGTGAACCAAAGGATTGGTCAAATGTTAAGCATACTCTGATCAACTTTACAAGATATGTCTTTTTGAAGCTATTGCCCTTGTACTACAAAAGGGAGTTTAGTTTAACTTTGTATGATGATAAACAAGTTATTCCATATGCAATGATGCAATTGTAAGTGCAAAATGTCTTATCAAATAAATATCGTTTTGGCCTTTTAAAAGAATCATTTTAAAATCGTTCGTTCCCCACTTGAGTTTCTTAAACTTTGCTTCACCGTGAGGGCTACATGAGGCGACAACAAAGCCCTGGACCTTTGCCTAAAGGAAGCGATGACTCAGGCAACTTAGCAGTTTGCTCATCAGGAGAAGAAGAGGATGCCAAGTCATCTGGCAGCGTGCTTTTCAGAAGAAACGACACCAAAATCTCCTTAGATTGTCTCTGCCCCGCATTTTGTGTACTTCATGCACATTCTCAAAGATTCAGACCTCCCCCCGCGCCACATGCATCAATTACATTTCATGCATCATTCCTACATATGGCATGTTTGCTCCCGTCCAAACTGCAGGACTGTTGTCACGGCATAGCGCCCCCTCCCCCAGTGGATGAGCCTTAGAGCTCAAGAAGTGAGGAAGGTTTTCATCCCCAAATAGAGAAACCGTTCATTTCGATCCAAACAACCAAAGTCGTGCTCACCCGCATGCCAAATAACCAAAGCCATGCTGACCCGCATGTCAAATAACCAAAGCCATGCTCACCCGCATGCCAATTATCCAAAGTCATTCTCACCCGCATGTCAAATAACCAAAGCCATGCTCACCCGCATACCAATTATCCAAAGCCATGCTCACCCGCATGTCAAATAACTAAAGCCATGCTCACCCGCATGCCAATTATCCAAAGCCTTGCTCACCCGCATGTCAAATAACCAAAGCCATGCTCACCCGCATGCCAATTATCCAAAGCCATGCTCACCCGCATGTCAAATAACCAAAGCCATGCTCACCCGCATGCCAAACAACCAAAGCCATGCTCACCCGCATGTCAAATAACCAAAGTCATGCTCACCCGCATGCCAATTATCCAAACCCATGCTCACCCGCATGTCAAATAACCAAAGCCATGCTCACCCGCATGCCAATTATCCAAAGCCATGCTCACCCGCATGCCAAACAGCCAAAGCCATGCTCACCCGCATGCCAAACAACCAAAGGCATGCTCAACATCCAAAGCCATGCTCACCCGCATGCCAAATAACCAAAGCCATGCTCACCCGCATGCCAAACAACCAAAGCCATACTCACCCGCATGCTCAACATCCAAAGCCATACTCACCCGCATGCCAAATAACCAAAGCCATGCTCACCTGTATGTCAAATAACCAAAGCCATGCTCACCCGCATGCCAATTATCCAAAGTCATGCTCACCCGCATGTCAAATAACCAAAGCCATGCTTACCCGCATGCCAATTATCCAAAGCCATGCTCCAAACAGCCAAAGCCGTGCTCACCCGCATGCCAATTATCCAAAGCCATGCTCACCCGCATGTCAAATAACCAGAGCCATGCTCACCCGCATGCCAATTAACCAAAGTCATGCTCACCCGCATGCCAAACAGCCAAAGCCATGCTCACCTGCATGCCAAACAACCAAAGTCGTGCTCACCCGCATGCCAATTATCCAAAGCCATGCTCACCCGCATGCCAAATAACCAAAGCCATGCTCACCTGCATGCCAAATATCCAAAGCCATGCTCACCCGCATGCCAAATAACCAAAGCCATGCTCACCCGCATGCCAATTATCCAAATCCATGCTTACTCGCATGCCAAATAACCAAAGCCATGCTCACCCACATGCCAAATATCCAAAGCCATGCTCACCCGCATGCCAAATAACCAAAGCCATGCTCACCCGCATGCCAAATAGCCAAAGCCATGCTCACCCGCATGCCAAACAGCCAAAGCCATGCTCACCTGCATGCCAAACCCCACCAAAACCGCAAAATATCAATCCTGGAGAGGAGAATCAACTAGTCAAAATGGGTACGGTCTTATCTTTGCACATCATTCGTACACGAACAACGCGCAAAGAGGGGCAGCTGTTGGGCCCCATTTTGACCGGGCCAGGTCACAGCAATCCAAAAATAAGATTCATTTCTTAGGGATCTTAAAATTCCCCCAAGGTCAACACCGAATGATAGAGGACGAAATTTGGAAACCAACGCACTTGATCGTGCCCAAATCCGATTTAAAACGAAGAAGTTATGACTAAAATAGCTTTCGGCATGAAAAGTCAAACTTGTGGAAGAACGGTCAATGCCCTCGGTCAAACCGGCCGAAAATATGATTACGAAAACCTCCCAGAGACGGTTCAGGCGAATTCATGGTCACTGCCTTGAAGGTTCGTAGCACTTACCCTCATAGCCTCGTGGCCAAGCCTGCACTCGCAAACACAGACTCACGGTCAGCCTCGAAGCCCAGCAGTCACCCTCGAAGACTCGTAGCTCAGCCCGCCTCAAAGCTCTCGTAGTCCTGTAGCGCAGTCAGCCTCGTAGCGCAGCCCTGCCTCGAAGCCTCGCAGTCACAGTCGAAGCCTCGTAGCTCAGCCTGCCTCGAAGCTCAGCAGACTCGTAGTCCTGTAGCGCAGTCAGCCTCGTAGCGCAGCCCTGCCTCGAAGCCCCGCAGTCACAGTCGAAGCCTCGTAGCTCAGCCTGCCTCGAAGCTCAGCAGACTCGCAGCCTCGTAGCGCGGTCAGCCTCGCAATCCAGCTCAGCCTTGTAGCGCAGCGTAGCCCCGTAGCTCGGCAGACTCGTAGCCTCGTAGCACAGCCCTGCCTCGAAGCCTCGTAGTCCAGCTCAGCCCCGTAGCCTCGTAGCCTTATGGTCAGCCTCATAGCCTCGTAGCGCAACCTTGCCTCGAAGCCTCGTAGCGCGGTCAGCCTTATCGCGCAACCTTGCCTCGAAGCAGCCTGCCTCGCAATTCAGCTCAGCCTCGTAGCACGGCCTCCACCCTTCAATGCGGCTACGAATCTTCGATGCAACCCGGCCTTCAACCTTTCGATGCAACCCGGCCTTCGACCCTTCGAGGCATCTCCTAGCCTTCGACCCTCCGAGGCAGCCTTCTGCAGCGACCTTCGACCCTTCGAGGCGGCTTTCAACCTTCGTCCTGCGAGGCAACCTTCGACGCAGCAACGACCTTCGACCCCGCGAGGTAGCCACGCGACCTTCGACCTTACAGGCTTCGGTTGGAGACTCCGAAATAGCGCCGTTTCACCCCTCCTTTAAGTGCACAGTGAAATAAGCGTTGTTTTTCTCGGAAATGCAATTAAACGACTCTAAATCATACATTTAAATGTTGCGATTCTTGGAAATGCAATATGTGGCGCCTGGGAACCCGTTTTGGCCTCGTAAACGCATATGGCATTCTTGGAACATGCTGTCAACGCATGGGAACTCCAAAATCATATCAATTTCCAAAGTGGGCGGCTGTCCCCTCTCCAAACTCTATAAAAGGGAGACGTCACCCATTTCCAAAGGGGGGGGCGGTTGGAGACGAACGTCTAGCAAGATAGAAAAATTTGCAGGGAGGCTGACTGACAAGAGAGAGACCTTGCGGGCTAGAACTAAAGAAGACGTCCTCTACTACTTTGCTAGATTTTGTCTCCACGTTCATCAAGCAGAAAGGAGGGAGAAGCTAGCAGGAACATCAAGCTTGATTTCCAGGTTTTATTCCCCTCTTATCTTATATTCATCATCATAAAGTATACCAATCTCATTTTCTTTTATCTAAAAATACAAAACGTTTTCAAAGGCCCGGTGGCCGTGGGATTGAGCTTTCATGCTCATATCCTCGCCGCTTGGCCAACATTGAGTTTGGTAGTGAATCCGAGCTTCTCAGTATGCTCTTCACGACACAGACCCTACTTTTTCGTTTTTTAAGAAAAAACCCAAATTCTTTTTAAACAAACCCAAGCTCTTGTGATTGTGAGATTAAGTCTTATTGCTCATGTCTCCATTATCCGGCCGACATCAACTGTAGCAATGAATCTGAGCTCCATGCTGTGCTCTTCATGCTACAGGCTTTCTTTCTGTTTTCCTCGATAAAACAAAAGAATAACATTCTTTTTTAAATAAACCAACCATGTTTTTTTTTACAATGAAAAAAGGAAATAAAAATAAGTAAGCACCCATAAATAAAGACCAGGTACCAATCTTGGGCGTTGTGGGGGTGCAAGAGCTTTTCTTCCTTCCCTACACGTAACCGACTCCCGAACCTATTCTCTGGAAACCGTAAACCCTCCTAGGTGGCCAAACACACCTTTATTTTTGTTTGGTGGCGACTCTGTTTCTTCTATCCCTCTTTTGGTTTTGTATGAACTATGGCAATGATGGCTCAATGACCAAATTTCCATTCAAAGGAGTAATCTCAAGCCAGTTACGAGCCCGGACGACACTGGGTGATGACAATGTATACCAAAAATATTTTTCCTATGAAACCAATGATTTTTAAAATTTGAATCTAGAATAACAATTTCAAAAAGAACGTTTTAGCCAACATTTTAAATAATGTGCTAACACATCCTTCATTATACTAACATTTTAAAAGGAATAAATATTTTTATCCATATATTAGTTCACAATCGGATGTTGACATAACATAATATTAGGTGTATGTTATTTTTGAAAAATATATATTACACAGCTGATATTGTATCATGTTATCCGAATGAGAATCATCTAATTCATCCGGTTAAATATCAATCATTATATCGGCACGTCTCTTATAACCTCTCTTACTCTCTTACTTGTGTTAGTATTTTTTGAAATAGGTAGGGCAAGCCTTGAGTGATCTCAAGTCTCGGATTAATTATGACAATAGTTATTTTAGATTAATTTTGTGTCATATATATATAACATATTGGTGAGGCCAAAAGGAGTGACTATCCTGGGGGTTTACGGTCAACGGTTCACTTTTATTTAACCTTCGCTGCAAAATTATTAACAAAAAATAAAATAAATAAATAAATCATATTATTCAAAATTTAATTTTCTGATCTCTATTTATGTATTAAAAATATCAAGAATAAAAAACTAACATTGTCTTTTATAGAAGTTAAAAAACTATTGATTGCAACAAAATTTAGTGTAATTATTGATAACCATTTGGTATAGTTAATACAAATAATATAAAGAATATACATAATATATAAACAAACAATAATATTCACGAATATCTTTACATATGTCTCGTTTGGAAAAAAGGTTTTTATTGATTCGATGACTAAAATGTTTATAAGCCCTATATAAACCGTTATATACCACATTTATTCATTGGGAGGGTCGTATTAAAAATACAAAACACACGTATCAACAGTAACGTATTAACTCATCAAAATGAAATCAATGTCCAGTTTTTCTTTTTCTTAGTGGAGCTTTTACAGATGCCGTGGCCTGTAGTGGCTCTGGCAGTGGCAACTTTTCTCCTGATCATCAAAAGCATCGGAAAAAAGAAATGACACTACAAAGAATAATAACCAAGAAACAATTCATGTTCACGCCTTATTATATATAATGACATTAATGAAATGCTGCACACAGCTCTAAAAGAACTGAGAAGAAGAAACCAACTCCATCAAATCCATTTCTCTCTTCCCATTATTCATCATGTACGTTGAAGATGGTCCAGCTTGACCCTTCATCCCAAGTACCACCGACTCTAGCTTTCCGTGATAATTACTGTTATCATAATTACTGTACCCGTGGCACAACATACTTGAAGATGTGGCGCCGTGTAGCAGGTGGGAGAGGTAAAGATCGGAGTGCAGATACGGCGCCGCAATGTCCTCCGCCGTCTTACTGAAGCTGCATGCTGGATCCAAGCTGCTCATCATTTGGTACTGTGAACTGAGTGGAACGATGCCGTTTTCTTCCCCGGCAGCGGTGCTGTCGACAGACACATGAGTCGTCGTGCCACCACCGGTGTTGTGACTGTCGGAAACGAAGTCCTTCATGAACAACATGTGGTCCTCCTCGGACATCTGGCGAGGAATCATGTCAATCATTTCGGGGGACTCTTCGGGGAGAGGGGTCGCAGATTTCGATCCCTCCGGAGGATGGAAAATGTTTTCGAGGCGGTCGTTGTTAGTTGTTCTGTTGTTGCAAGGGGTGGCTGCGGCCGTGTTGTGGAGGTTCTTGCTTCTGATGTAGTCTTGGAGCACGGAGGATGGAGGCTTAGCGTTGCCCGATTGGGGGGAGGAGACGCCGCCTGGGCCGCTTTTGTCGGACTTTTTTCGGGCATTCTGCCGCCGTTTAGTGGCATTCCAATGGTTCTTAATGGCGTTCTCGGTCCTCCCAGGGATTCTCTTTGCAATTTCAGCCCATTTGTTGCCGACCTTCTCGTGAGCCTCTATCAGCAGCTTCTCTTCTTCTTCACTCCACCCATCCTTCTGAATTCATGAACCCAAAAACACCACACAGATCAAGAGAATGTTGACATGTCAAAGACAGCTGTCGGTCAGAAGTTCCTAACTTACAGTGTGAAAACTATGCCTAAAAAGGCATGTGCATACGTAAACAACGTTTCTATAACGACTATATGTATCCTTGTTTAGAAAGTCTGATAAGTCACGTGAAAGTTGAAGCGGGTGAACTAAAGGAAGGGAAGGTATGCGATAAAGGGTGCTACATATGTGTATACAGACAAAGAACAAACCCTGGTATTGCTCTTACCTAAGAAAAACCGGAACAAAAGACAAAACACAAAAAGCCAAGAAAAAGGAAAAACCCTTGCTTTTGCTTCCTTGAAAAATTTGTCTGTATAATTAAGAACAATCCATAGTCACGTGAAAGTTGAAGCTGGTGAACTGAAAACATGGAGGGAAGCTGATAAAGGATGCTCTGTGTGCACAAACAACGACCAAACCCTGGGTATTGCTCTTACCTAAGGAAAACAGGAACAAAATACAAGACCGAAAGGCAAAAATGATCGAAGGAAAACACTCTTGGTTTTGCTTCCCTGAAAATTTTATGTCTGTATGATTGTGAACAATCCAGATCCTAGAAATTAATTATGATGGGCATATATATATGATTAAGAACTGTATTGGCCAATAGATGAAATATGTAATTAAGTATTCTCAAACGGGAGTGCATAAAACCAAGCACTCGCAGACTTTGCCATTGAGGTTTGTTCTTACACAAGGTCATTAATATGTTTCTTCTTCTGCGCATCGTCTGAGAATCTATAGCTTCCAAAATGGTCGCAGAGAATCTATTTTACAAATAAAATCCGTGAAAAATCTAACAAGACTAATCGCAAAAAAATATCATATCTGTACGTGAGGATTATAAGGCTAGAAATAAATGATCTACATAAGCGGCGAAGGCATATATGCAAGATAAAAGCACATTATAGCTATGAAAAAAAGCATTCAAATATGTATGAAATATAAAATATTAACCTTTTTAAAAAATTTAAAGAAAAATGAAGCCAATCAAAAACAAAAAGAGAGAGAGAGAGAGAATTATGGTGTGCAGAAAACCTTGATATCAGGGCGCAAATGATTATGCCATCTCTCCCGGCACTGTTTCCCAGCCCTGCCGGCCAACTTTTCTGCTATTAGCGCCCATTTTCTCTCCCCATGTTGCTTCACCAACTTGATCAGCTTTCTTTTAAATTAACAACAAGCAACTCCAACGCTTCAGTATAACATACATAACATATAAAAAAGAAAACGTAAACCTAGCTCATACAAAAATTTTAAAAAAGAAAACGCAAAACATATAATCATCACCTGTCCTCTTCTTCTGTCCATTGACCCTTGATCAAACCTACGGAAGAAGATGAAGAAGAAGAAGAAGAAAAAGAACCAACTCTGGTGAAACTCCCTCTTTTAGTCATGTTCTTTTCCTCGGTGGTGGCGCAGCCGATATCCATGAAAAAACCATCTAAGAGGCTCGCCTCCGCGGCCGCTGCTAGTTTAGGCGGCGGCGGCCAGTTGATGATCGAACCATCAGTGCCGCGGGCGGCGCCCACATATGCACCTCCCCCTACCAGCTGGAAACAATCGGAGGAACAGGTAAAGGAAGCGAGCGGTTCCTTATTCCTCACGCCGCCCTGACCCCATAGGAACCTGTCTATGGCGGTCTGCGGCTTCGTGGTTGGTTGAGGAAACAGATTCGACGCGCTGTGGCGGCGCTGATAATTCTTGGGCCAAAAGGTGCTGTTTTGGCCGCTGCCTGCACCCTCCATCCGAGGAAGCAAAAGGAGGTACAAGGGTTGGTTGGGGTACGAGAGAAAGGCGATGGGACAAAGATTTGAGGTTGTCGGAAATGGAAAGTTAGTGGAAATGGACTTAGATTTTGGGGTTCGGGAGGGTGTTTTCTGGCTTGATCCACTAGCTTGTAAAGGGAAAGGGTAGCATGACTTGAGCTGGGACAGGGAGCTTATAGTTAGCCCCTGATGAATCAAGTGCTTAATCTTTGCCGTTGATCTGGACTGCATCCAACGGCTGTGGATTTTACCTGGCAATAACTCCTGAGCTTCCCGGTGGGCACGAGAGAGAGAGAGACGTGCTGGGGAGTGGTTTAAATGGGCCCATTATTGAACCTTCAAATACTATTAATTCATCAATTAATCAAATTGATTAATCCATAAATCAAATTGCAAATTAAGTAATTGAGAGATATGGAAAGTCCCATATTATGTATGTTTCAAATCAATCACTTTTACTGCAACTAATGTGACTGAATGGCTTATGCGACGCTTATTTATTTTTGAACAATGTGTTGTGTTGTGTTAACATTGTTTTAGAGATTTATATTTATAATAGCTAGCTATCACGTTTATAATGTTACACCAAGGGCGCGGACTGAATCCCCAATAATGCGAGAATGTTAAATTTGGGTAACCAAAATAGATGGCAAAAAATTAAATTCTATAGACCAATTAGGTTCCTCTAAATTAAGGACGTTCAATTAGAGAGCCCTTCGCGCTTTTTCTTTTCTTTTTTTTCTTTTTCTTTTCTATTCTTTCACCTATCTAAATATAGTCATTAGATGAAGGAGAAATTAGGGGCAATCCTGTACGACAATAGAGTTTCTGGATTAGGTTAATTATAGCAAACAATGGAAACATGGACGAAACGATGGGGCGGGCCATTCATACAATGGGTTGTGAATCAATTTATTATTGGGTGGCATTCGATAGAGGCCTATAGTGCATACTCTACACATATATGTTACACTCACACACACACACACACACACACATATATATATATATATATATATATATATATATTAGCGCGTCTTTTGCAATTGCATTGAATAACTTCAGTAATTTTTATCTTTTAAATATGTTCTGACAGTTACAAAAACTAATTATAAATTAAGACCATTAATTAGTGCAATCAATTATATATGCAAAAATAAAATTAAAAATATTGAAATACCTAACAAGATTTGAAGGGCGGATCGAGAGACAAACGAGAGAATATCAGACATAAAAGAAGCATCTTACTTTCCTCAAATTGCAGTCATTTGGACACATGTGTCACGTTTCTTGTGAGTTGTTTCTTCCTCTTTACTAAATTGTATGCATTCCTCTCTCCCCCCCCCCCCCCCCCCCCCCCCCCCCCCCCCCCCCCCCCCCCCCCCCCCCCCCCCCCCCCTCTCTCTCTCTCTCTCTCTCTCTCTCTCTCTCTCTCTCTCTCTCTCTCTCTCTCTCTCTCCAACAAAAAAAAACAGAGAAAATAAAGAACGAGCCACTTCCCATGCAGCCAGTCAATGATTTCTTCTTCTTTTTAAAATTTTTTAACTTTTATTTGCTGGGTTTCTACCCAGCTGCAGATTGTGTCTTTCCAAAACAACACCCAAATTCCCACAAATTCACTAGACCGTGACAAAAACTAACACTTTCTTAACACCCCACAGGCGGCGTGGCTGATAATTAGGGCGTTTAGAAACACCACTAATTGTTTTCAAAAAAATAAACACATCTAAAAACGGTATCCAATTAGCAGATTTATGCAGTATTTTTTTTCCTTTTCTTTTACCTTTTTTCCAATTTTGATAATATCCCAATTTCGGAGCCCAACAAGTATGCTACTGTCTGTATAAACTAGAAAATAATCAAAATCAAACATTTGCATCATCTGCACTAGCGCGACTAACACATTTTTTTTAGAAAAACTCGAGATCCTAACGAGCTGTGTATAAGCATTCAAAAATAATGAATAAGTTATGTTTTGTAACTTGTTTATAGTTTGCGTTTATTTTTATAAGTTATAATTTAATTTTAAATTCAGTAAAAATCTGTTATCCCATTAAATTATTATAAAACTTAAAATTTATATTTTTAAAATCTGCATATAATTAAGTTAGAAGTATTTTTGACTATCTAAAACTTTTTTATTTATAAAAAAAAAAAAAGCTCCTTGGTTTTTTTAAAAATCATAAGTAACTTTCAATATTTTTATTTCATAAAATTAATCAAACGAACCCTAAACTTAAAAACCAATAAATGTAACAAATCGGGCAAATGAGGCGCAAATACGTGCCCAGCGGTACATAATGCACCTGCTAGAAATTGGATGCCCGACCTCCCTTCGGTAGGTTTGGGCAGCTCTGCTATTGTGGGCTAGGCCCAATGGCGACGGTTAAAACATTCAACTACCAATTCATCAATTGTAAGCTCACAAGTCAAATTTGGAATGTTAGAAGGATTTTGAGGATTTGTATAGCCCAACAAGGGATAGGGAGGAGCTTAATTTGTTTAATGGATAAATTTAAAGTATGGCGACTAGTTGAATTGATAGAAAATAGGTTTTGATAGGAGAACGAAACCTGCCATTATTACCTTGCATACGAATCCATTCCATAAAGTTGTTTTTCAACTACACCTTATCTAATACACATTTTAAGATAACAAAATTAAACTATTAAAAATTTTAATTATTATTACTTTACTTGAATTTTAAAAATAATATAAAATTTTAAAACACATATCATTATTAAAATTATTAATTAAAAAAATACAATAATATAAAAAAGACTAATAACATAATGTAACTTTCAAAACAATAACCCGATTAAATAGGAGGCCAGCAAAAATTTGAGAGCTAAGTCACAAACTTCACTTGCTTACCCTTGGGGCCGTCCTTATCCCATTTCCCTCATATAGCTATGCCTTCGCCACCCCAAGGATTAAATCTCATTTCTGCCCTTGGTTTTGATGAAGCTGAAGTCATAATGAGTGTGGAGTTCAAAACTTTAATAGTTCAAATGTGATGTAATAATATTAATATTTTTTAAAAAAGATGAATTTAAAGGATGGAGTAAGAGGTAAATGAATACACATTCGATTCGGTAAATAATCGTTTATATTTACTTGTTAAGAAATAATATCGTTCATGAATTTTCTCGCAAATATAACTATGATATTCACGAACTGTTTGCGAATATTCGTAAAAAAATATTTGTGAATATTTGTAAATAAATATTTACGAATAGTTAATAAATATTATTTATATTCATGAAAATTATTTATAAACAGATAATTAACAAATTAATTAATATATATAAAACTTATTTTATTTAATATAAATATTTTTATTAATTTATATTTAATAAGCATATAATTTTATATTATTAATAAATAAAAAACATTTGTTTTATTTATTTATTTATTATTATTATTATTATATTTTCATAAACTAAGTATAGTAATTATTTAAAATATTAAACAAGAATAACATAGCCTAACAATTAATTAATTCTACTTTTTTGGAATAAGTTTACGATGTGAATTCTTTTTTAAAATTTTTAAGATTTTACAATTGTGCTTGTGAACGTTCGTGAGTATTTATTCATGAATAATATAGTAATGTTCATAAGCTGTTTGTGAATACCATAGTTTAAGGCTTGTGTTCAATTTGATTCATTGATAAATAGTGATGAACACAATAAGAAGATAATATTAGTTTGAATAAGGCTTTCAATAAGTTTCTTAAACAAGGATGATAGCTAGTTTGAGAATTGCAATGAAATATAAATACAAAAGACGATCTTAACTAGTGAAAGTATAATATTTATTTATAAATGATAATTATAGTAATAAGAATACAAAACTACGAAGCTTACAATAAGCTATGATCTATTATAGAAATAATCTCTTTAAAATTTTACAGTAAAAAATAATTTACATACTCAAAATTGTATTCTACAATATCTTTTCTAAAGGCTTCTTTTTCGGTTCATTTCCTTGAACTCATATATAATATTAATCTTAACAACACATCTATAGTAGATGATCTAAGTCTAAATCAAATTATTTTAATAAATTTAGTCTTTTGCTTGGAAAATCACAAAAGGACTATTTAATGTGTTGGAAATTGATCAAGAATATAACTGAGTTAAGAAGTTCCAATGAAATCAACCACCTTCATCAACAAATTCAAACAGTCCACATGTTGATAGCAGTTTACAATGGTGCAAGCTTTTTGAGCTTTGGTACCGTTAGATCAATCCAAGCTTTTAGGGTGATACCGAGAAAAGTCATGTGAATTAGCATTATAGGATGAATCCAAGTCTTGTTTGAATACCAGAGCTTTGTGGTTATACTGAGACTTGGTCATATACCGAGTCATGAAGGGTATCGGATAAAAAAACTTGGTTATATATCGAATCTTTGCTTTATACCAATTCTTTGATAGTCATTCTGATTTCTTCGGTTATATATATAGAGTCTTGTAGAAAGTTAATACTCATTTAACTTATACCGGATTAAAATTATGTATCATGTTCTTAGTTGACTTTTAAAATTTACTTTTAATTATTCACACATTCCTCTCCAGTAGTATTAGTGAAATTCTAAAATATAGCAGTTGACATAATTTTTGCAATCCCATAAAAACAATACAACACAGTAACATCAACAAGTACAAAACACATTTTATTTTCATATATATCTTTCAAATTCACTAAGGGTAAGATCCAAAGAAATAACTCTGAAACTGTCTCATCAATCCAAAGTACTCCACCAGTCCGAGATTCTTTTTCTCAATTTATTTTGATTTGAAACTTCACTACATATGGTATTCATTCAACTCCCAAATCATGGTAGGCAAGCTGTCTATTGATATTCTTGTCAATCTCTTCTAAAATCAGCACCTTTGGGTTGAAGGATCCCTAAAGGCGATCTTTTATCATCGTTTTCTGTAGAAGATAAATTAAAAGACAATTACGCATTTAAAATGTCGCTATCATTTTTAGTACCTTAATCACACTATAACAATTGGGCTAGCTAGAGTGTGTTCAAAACGTTAAAAAAAATAATAATAAACGAATAAATCGCTTAGATTGAGTTTATATTGAATATAATCTTTTCAAATGATTATTAGAAATATACGTATAAAAATGGTTGGGAAAATACAAAACACTTTTGTATAAGCCATTCTGGCATATACCAATGGGTCCGTGGGAGGCAAAGCATCTGGCTAGAACGTAGATGAAGGCGGCTAACTGTTCGCTGTCAGTTCAGGTAAGGTAAGCGTCGTCGTGTAAATTTCCACCACCCTCCAAGAATTGAGGACCATAAAGTAGTAAGCTCCTATGTGTCCTAGAAAAGTCCTAGTGGCGGACGTGTCAATTTAAACTTTAACATGCACCCGCCTGACTAAATGGTGCTCTGTCCTCTTCTCCGCTCTGGGCCCTCTCACCGTCTCACATTCACTCAGTCATATGTATTATCAGCGGAAAATGAGATAAATATGTTAGCCCAAGCATATGCGTGCATGTGTACGCAACCGTGATGGGTCTTATCATGGCAAATTCCACCTTCCATGGCACATGTATATGTCACCAGACTACTGAATCGATTCCCCCAACTATTGGACTAATTTTTTTGTTTGCATGACTTTCGCAGAAGTCGGTTTTGTTTGGCGCGCGGATTGTCGTCCCAACTTGCTGCCTATGTAGATTGTAGGTAGGGTTAACTTCTTACACGCTAGAGCGAGAGCACTACCAAAGCTACCCACCAAGTCTCGTGAATCATTGAATCCTCCACGAATCTCTCTCAGTCTCTTTATTAGCTGGTACGAGCTTTGTAGTTTTTACCAGGCCCCGTCAAGGCTCGAAATTCTTCATTCATTTGTCAGCATCACACTGAAGTTTCAAATGGTTACCAAAATGGTAAACAGTTGGAAAAGTTGACACCATCACTTTGCTCCTCTGCCTGACATTGCCTGCAATCACTCAGCTTCTTCTTTTCTTTTCTTTTGGGATATCGTTAAATGATACGATATCAATTGTGGTGAAAACATTGGCATGGTCTTACTTGGCCAGCGTATTGAGTAACCATCTAGATATGATTTACAGGGTCAATCTTCTCCCCCGCATCGTTCAATACTGAAGGATGGGTAGGTAAAAAGAACTACATATGAGAAGTATGTGCAATCAATGATCTTTGCGTTTCTTTTAAAGTGTTAAAGAAAAACCTATTACCTTCCTCGTAATTTATTATAACAATTTTAAGGCCGCATAAGCATGGTAGGGACCATCCGACCATGTTTTAGGCTAAATCATGAGTCGCAATCCGGAGAGTCTAGAGGGAAGCAAGTGTCTTCAGCTCCGGTGCTCCAGAGAAAATGGGCATAGGCAGCTGCATGGCGTGAGTTTTCAGGGTCCGCAGAGATGGCCTCCAAGAATGACTCCTCAGCAGCCCACAGGTCCTTCTTCACCGTCCATAGAAATGTCGCATATTTGCTGTGTGCCTCCGCGTCCGCCGAACCCGCCCCCACAGCCCTCTTGAAGTAAACCTCAGCCCTGTTTCACGCCACCACCACCCAAATCCAATCAGATCGAAAAGCAATTAAATTCAACAAATAAGCCAAATCCCCCCAGATTATGCAAAGAACTGATTCAATTCTTGGCACAATCTGATTCAACTTTCATATATTTGTGCCTTTTGGGTGGGTCAATTATTAGCGCTTCTTCTCAGCAAAAGACCTCCCTTTCTTTCTTTCTATTTTCTCTTCCAACAAAAAATTTCATTTGCAAAAGATTCAAAGAGATTGAAGGAACAATTATTTCATTGACAGACAAAATCAGAAACCATTTTTCTTTTCATCAACGCATCACAGTACCTGTCGTAATCTTGGACCACTAAATGGAGGAACTGAGCGAAGTTAGTCAGGAGAAGAGCATTGTCGGGGTCCTGGGCCAACGCCGTCTGGTAGAGCAGCTCCGTCCTCAAATGATCGCCGTTGCCGTCGGGCTCGATCCTTGCCGTCACCGGCGAAACCAGGCCCTGCGCGGTGTCGCGATCCAGGGCCCCCATTTTCTTCGCCTCTTCCACCATCAAAGCCCAAAGCCTCAACTCCTCTTCTCTGATCACTTGCCCCGAAACCGACTCATCTTCCCCATCGCTTGAGACCGGCCGTACATTAGCGCCCCCGCCGCCGCCATTGCCAGACGACGATGACGGTGTTACCTTCAAAAACGCCTTCGTGGCCGAAGGGGAATCATCGAACTCGAAATGGGTTCGTCGATCATGCGTCTCAACGATGGATGCGGCCTCCGCCGTGACCTCAAAAGCCTGAGGCGGCGGAGCCGCAGCGATGGCGGCGTCAGTGGCCATGGAGTGGACGGTGAAATTGGCGAGCAGGATCATGACATAGAGCATGAGGGTGGGGGTGCTGGAAAACAACTGCTGGAACAGCCACACGAAGGAGGCGTGCATCTCCGCCTGGACGCCGACGAGGATGGCTTGGAGATCCTCGTAGACGAGAGCCGCCTCTCGCATCCGCAACGTGTAGCACTGGAGCTCCCTGACGATGAACACCGTCGACGAGAAGGCCTTCTTTACGGCGCAGCAGGCCGTATCGCCCGCCTCCACATAACCCCGTCGCCATTTCCGCTTCCTCTTTATGATCCGCAGCGAGAGCGGGAGATCCACGCTGTTCGCCTTCCGCTCGATGCTCGCCGCAATAATCTCATCCCTCCCGGCCCAGTCCGGTTCTTCGCTGTCGTCGTGTGCGAAGCAGGGGAAGGGTCTCTGCCCCTGTCGCGCAAAGCTGATCCTTTTATTTGCATCTCTGGAATCTGGAACCGACGCCGATCCTGAACCTGCGGTGTTGTCATCATGAAAAATCTGGAATGGGAGGGCGTATTCTCGAATAATGTGTTGGGATGGTTCGTTCCAAGACGAAGACGAAGACGAAGCCGAGCCGAAGAAGCCGGCGCTGCAAGCTCTCCTCAACGACTGTGTTCCGGATTTTGGGAATTCATCGCATGACAGAGATCTGTACAGACCTGACGAGGAGGTGGCAGGTCCGAAGAGAGCCGATCGCTCATGACCCTGCCCGTATCGGCACGCGATCGACCCTTCGCTTTGGCTCCGTTTCTTCCAAGTCGAGAAGGTTTGCGAAGAGGGAACAAAGGGTTGTGGGATAATTGAACAAGACTTCGACCAACAGACATAGTGGGGCGTCGCCGCTACTTTGGCTACTCCCATTAGTTTGTTTTTTTTTTCCCACTTCCAAGACTCCACACCGCTCACGAGTCAAACGCGGAGATCACGCTGCTTTTCGATCCGATCGGTAGAAAAAATCGTCGTCCCTCTGGTCATTTACCAACACTCCATATTCTGCAATCAGGAACACACAAAAGTCAACCAATCAATCCATCAATCCCCTGAGTTTCATTCGAAACGGCCTGGGACATCAAACCATGAACCTGTATATATATTCCAAATCTCTCACAGTGAAACATCACAACACAATAGATTTGTGTGACATAAACAGAGGTGTACCTGAGGAACGGCGATTCTCCCGATCGGTCGGCCGAGTGAAGTTCCATCCTCTCCTTTTATGCGCTCCTGGGGCCTGCTGGCCACACTACCACAAAACAAAATAATAATAATAATAATAATAAATAAATAAATAAATCTAAGCAAGTGAAAATCGGTAGTCCGGTAAGTATTGGAACGCAATCACGCCGTTTCTCGTACTAGAACAGCGTATCAGGACATAGGAGGTGACCGGGAAGCCCAGTATCCGGTCTCTGCAATTGCCGCAGGGACTGTATTGTTTTTGCATATTATTTTACTAGGTTGTTTTATTTAGGTTTTGTCGCTTTGATCGAGTTGGCTGGAGCAAGTTGTGAGATTGTACCGCGAAACTACTTCCTGGGCCCACCGACAGATATTTTTCTCCCATCCCATCCCCACGCGGCTGCGTTCACGACGATTCTTACTCCTCGTCGTTGGTTGCCAGCCACGTATTTACATTTTGTTTTTCCGCTTGATCTTTTAGAGTATGAGGGGTTGAAAATAAAAACAATTAGAAAAGAGTATTTATAATTTTATTGTGTAGGTAATTTCTTGTAGAAATATTTTTATTATTATTAGATTAGTATTAATTTAATAGTAATAAAAATATTTTTATGATTTATTTGTTCGTGGACTAGTTAAATTAAAATTTTAGCTAAAAAAATAACTAAAATTATAAAAATATACTTTACAGTAAGCTCAATATCACTACAATAAATTTAGCGAATACTAAATTCGTCGGCCGAATTTATTAAGTCAAATTCGCTGGTTATTTTCTTTTCACATTGTCTTGCATCTATAGAACAATAATGACACCGATGTCTTCGTCGCTTGTGAAGGCCATCAACGTCGTGCAACCCAAAAGTCATAAGACAGGTAAAGGCCATCAAGTAGGTAGCCAAGCCGTCCCACGCTGTATGTCGACCAATCATTCATTACCCAAATCAGGTTTGAAGTTTCAATATTTTTCACTGCTCTCCTCTTTTGCTTTCCTCCTTGCTCCATTGATTCGCCCAATTTTTTTTTCTTTTTGATAATTTTTGTTCCTGCTAAGGTATTATTTAAGGTTTTTGGTTTTTGGTTTTTCAATTGATTTTTGTTCTCTTAGAGCATGTGATTTCATCGACTTGACATGTTTTACCTTTTTGGGTTTTGGTTTTTCAATTGATTCATTTGGTCTCTTGGATGACAGTGATGACCTGTTTCTTAGAAGGAGTGACGCCATGCTCGAGGATCTACCAACGGTGTAGGCCGGAGGGACAATGTTCAAGTTGATCAAGAATAAAACAATGACATACAAGTATATAAAAATAATATTTTATTTAAATAACCAAAAAAGTGTTGAGCCTATTAGTTGGAATTATTAAAGTTAACTAGTTAAATTTTATAAAATGGATATTTGTTTGCTAAATTATGACTAAAGTTAACAGTGTGAGTGCTCTAATATATCCGTATATATGTAGTATTACTAAAAAAGGATCGTAAATCTTCCATATACTCCTAATATGGCACTATTCTATTAGGCTATAACTGGCCGTTGTATATAGAATTTGAATAATATTACGTACAAGTATATTATGTAAGTAAATCATGTAAGAGTATTTTTATAGTCATTAAATTAATATTTAAAAAATATATTTATACCAATCCAATAATAAAGAGAATATTTCTACAAAAAATATCTACAAATTTACTTGCCAATAGAAATTTACATAAAATTTCTAATTAAATATATAAACATGCGTTGACATATTTACTCACCTAAAACAAGCAATAATACCATCATTATTTTTGGCAAGACATTTTTTTAAAAAAATACAATTGTTTTTAAAAATTGTGAACTCAGTTAAATTTTTATCACTCATAAATAATTTTAAATTTATTAGACAAACTATTTTAAAAAATAATTTTATTTTTAAAAATAATACTATCTATTGAACTCATAATTATTGGTTTGGGCTGGGCCTATGCTTGGTGCGCACCAAACTGCAATTGGATCCAACGGCTATATTTTCCATAATAATTACGCGGGTAACGACCTTGACTATTCACCATCCTTCGGTTGACCGTTCACTGTTCACAAAAACCAGTAGTTGGCAAACATTTTCAAAATGTCAAAAATAGCCTTGGGACTGGCCTATGGTCTTCTCGCATGAATCAGGATCCTCTACAATTACTATATAGTGCAGTGCATTAAAACCAAGGACAGAATTAGGGGGGCCGGCATGCCCCTCCCCCCCATTTTATTAAATTTATATGTATATATATATTAAAATTAATATATAAATATATAATATTAAATTATAAATTTTAATAATAGGTAAATATATATAGCTATATATATAAATTTTAATTATTTATATCATATATATAATTAGAATTAAAATTAATTAGTAATGTAACTTACTATTCTTTATTGTTTGTGATAAACACATTACTAATTGTAATAGCGGTAAATAAATTATATGATTTTAAAAAGTTATTTAACTTGATTATATGATAATTTGATAAGTTTTTTATGCTTTTTATGTTATTAATTTTAACTTAAATGGTACTAATCGTCAGTGTTGGTCTCAAGGCCCAATAAGTGAGACCTGAGTCTTTGGCTCCTCAAAATTAGATTAAGATTAAAGCTTCCAGGGCTCATCTCATCTTGGCCTAACTTTTAACGACAACAAACAATCAAAAACTAATTTATAATTTTGACAATGATATATATATTTTTAAATTTTATATTGTTCTTATAATTATGGTAAATAAAAATAAAAATTGATAGTTTAATTTATGGATAAGGGCTTCCAATTTAATAATCACCTTAGACCCCTTAAATCTCATAACCGACCCTACTAATCATAGTTTTAGATAATAGTTTCTAAACGTCCCCTCCCTCCCCTCCCCTCCCCCCGATCGAACTTTTTAGATCCATCCCTGATTAAAACTGTATAATTTTAATATTTTTTATATCAAAACTATGCTGTTTTAGTATGAAACTTTTTTTTAAAATATTAAAACAACGTAATTTTAATGCACTATATCACACAGTAATTGTAGAGGAACTAAACTCCTTTCTTGCATTACATAATGACATTCTAGAATTAACGAGTGGTGTCTGAAATAATGACCCTATGTCGACCGCCATAATTTTTATAGGAGAATTATACTGCAGACCCAACGGCGCAGGCATGCTTGATGCAGCTTATTTTTATATTCCAGGTATTTATGACGTGAATATATCCATCTCATTTTTATTCAATTTCTTTTTGGGTATTTATTGCACTGGCTACTACTGCTATTCCTTCTAAGTGGTAAGTCTGCCATGGTTACTCAAATAGCTACGGTGAACATTTTGAGAACTTTATTTATTTGTTTGTCATGTTTGGTATCATAGTCCATCTCCATCTGTAAGGTTTTTTCAAATTTCATCTTTATCTTTGTTTGTGGAAAACAAAAATCAGCTCCATCAATCTTTCAAACTCTCTTTTCATCTTCATATAAAGTGTATGGTAGTTATCCATTTTTAAGAGTTACGATACATCATAAAATGTTTAAGAATTAATATTTGAAGTGATGAGAATTTATGGTGCAAAATAATAAATTTGGTAGGAATTATAAAATTTTTTTTAATAAATTGGAGACCCAACACGATCATAAATTAATATTATTATTATTATTATTATTATTATTATTATTATTATTATTAATGATAATGATAATACTAATACTAATATTAATAAAGAGTGCATAATTTATTTTAAAAATAATAATAATTACAAAGTATATCTATATTTATATTATAATAAAAAGTAAATGTATTATTATTATTTTAATATAAAATAAAAATCAATTAGATTCAAATTTAGTTTTGAATTTATTAATACGTTGATTTTTATGATTTAGGATTAAGTAATCCAATCAAATATTATTTAATTAAAAATATATTAATATTTAAACTAATAATATCATTTACATATATAGTTTATTACTTTTAATTCAAATATGAAATACATACTATCAAATGTCAAAAAACTAAAAACTCACTCTCATATCACACATGAAATAATTTGTCGGTTCTCATATTAATTTGATTTAATTTTAATTTTAAATATATTAATATGTTAATTTAAAACTAAATGATCCAATAAAGTATTATTTGATTGATAAATGCATTAATATTTGAACTAGTGATATTATTTGCATAGTTTATTACTTTTAACTCAAATATAAAATACATGCTAATAAAAGTCAAACTCACTTTCACCGATCACCATGGATGACTCATATTATGAATGAAATAATTTTTAGATGGACATTAATTATATTCAAATTTAGCTTTGAAATTATTAATAAGCTGATTTAAAACTAAATAATCTAATCAAATATTATTTGATTGAATAATTATAATATTACTTATGTTATATGTAATATATTAATTCATATTAATATATTATATAATTATATCATTTACTTGTATTTTATATTAAAATACTATTATTACTTTTAAATGTTATTTTTATTAAAATATAAGTATATATAATTATCTAAGTAATATAATTAACATCGATAATAAATGATAATATAAATGGTAATGAACTAACTAATATAATTATATATCATAGTTATCATATTACTTATGTTCAGGGATAGAGTAAGAATTTTAGATTTTAGGGAGCCAATATATCATCTATTTCTTTTCATAAAAATTTAAAATACTATTCATATAATATTATTTAAATTAAAAACAGTAACAATTGAAAGATGTAAAATATTCCATGCAAAATCAAAATTATATAATAATTATCCTTAATTTATTACAGTGTATTTAAAAAAAAAACTAGCATGTTTTCACATTACTAAAATCATCTATAATTAAATCCGCGCTAAACGACTGAGCAATCTCTCTTTCAATATACAAAAGTATGGAGTTTGTTAGAAAATCATCTTTCATTTTGTTGCGAAGCCTTGTTTTGACGATATTCATAGCTGAAAATGCTTGTTCTGTAGTAGCAGTAGAGATAGGAAGAGTAAGTACAAGAATAATCACTCTAAAAACAAGTTGGCATGCAATTGATTTTTGCGTCCTCACCATCCATTGATACAATTCAAAAATGCTTGATAAATCTTTGAACTTTGGATGTCGAACTACATTATGCTCAAAATGACAAACTTCTGTTTCCAAAGCCTCTTTTTCATGCTCCGTGAAGTCTTGTGGATAAAACTTCATTACCAATAAACAAATATCATCGATTCTAAACAATTGACGTGCTTGATAAGGATCTAAAGCTGAACTGAGCATAAGTAACTCTATTGCTTGATCATTAAATTGATGATTTAGTTCTTGTAATTGAGAATCTATAGCGGCATAAAAAATATCCACTCGATAATGATGCTCAATTGTAAAGTTATCTTGCTGATGGTGAGCTAAACCTCGTCTACCAACATAGTGAGAAGTCAAATCTAACACATCTATCGATCTTAACTCACAAAATAATATCACATTGGTGAGTAAGTCATCCAATTTATCATCCCCGAATGCTTGAATAAGTTTGTTAGTAGATGAAACAAGACTCATTGCTCTTAAAATATCTTGAGTCACACTGCAAAACTTGACAAAGTTTATCATTAAGCTCCATAATTCTTTTCATAAGATGCAAGATAAAGACAAATTCAAATGAAGTTAGTATTTCATAAGTTGTGTCTACTTCTACCTGTCGCAAAGAAGTAGATCCTTCCTTAATGATTTTCAGCAAAACTTCACATGTTGGACCAAAGATCTTTATCAAGCTAAAAATTGATCTAAAGTGAGAACTCTAATGAGTATCTCCAGCTCATTGCAAAGTGCACTTCTAATTAAGACTCCTTTCAGTCTCAAGCTCACCAATATCAATCAAATATGTAAATTTAGCATCTTGAGCAAGCTTTAATTGTTTATTACGCTTACATGAAACACCAATAATATTGATAATGAATGACAATAGATCAAAAAAATTACCAATAGGAATAATTACTTTTAATGCTGTTACTAATGCCAATTGTAAACGATGTGCAAAATAATGGATGTAATAAGCATATGGACAATCATGTGAAATCAAGCTTGTAATCCATTCGACTCACCTCGCATATTACTTACACTATCATATCCTTGCCCTTGAATATTTTGAATATCTAGATTATAACGAGATAACAAAGAATATATCTCTTCTTTAAGGGTTAATGCCACAGTGTTCTCTCACTGGACTTATAACGAGATAACAAAGAATATCTGGAAACATGAACAACCCCCAAAAAATGTTCTGGCACAAAACCATCCTTGTCAACAAATCTTAAAACAATAGCCATTTGTTCTCTCACTAACTTATCACGAGCTTCATCAACAATTATGCAAAATTTTGCATACTAATTTCTTCACAAATTACATTCATCATTTGCATTTAAAAAACATGTAAAATTTCTTTATGAATTTGTGGTGATGTGTAAGTGGTGTTTTTTTGGAGCTTTTTCTATCAGTTCAACAACATTTTTATCATATGAAGCTACCACATCCAATATTTCAAGAAAGTTTCCATAATTGGCTGAAGTAGAAATTTCATTTCAACCTCTAAAAGCAATACCTTACAATACAAGCAATCAAAAAATATCAACTGAGAACTTCAAACATAGTCGATTATTTGCAAATTTAGTATTGCATTATTTATTGAATACCTTGTCTATATGCTGAGGTTGGTTCATCAAATCATTCATTTTTTGCTCGGCAACTCTATGAGATGAATTAAAATCCTTCCCTACATGAGATAAAAAAGCACATCTTGTTTCATTTCTTACTTTCTTCCAACTTTTAAATCCAACAACCATGAATGCATTTTTTCCAAGATTCCAGGTTGGTTCATGAAATAAAAAATATAGAAAACAAATGTTGCATCTTTTGTAGGATAATATTCAAACCATTTTGGAAAGAGATTATACCAAGTTTCTTGAAAGCTCCGATGATGATTTTCTAGTTCGGATTTTTTCTTTGAAGACAATTTGGGTTGGAAAGAGCCATAGTTACGATAAGCTCATCGAATTTCATCATGTTGATTAACATAGTAATTCCATATTGGTTGACGTAATCCAGGATCCCGCTCCAATAAACTAGTATTAACTTTTTGAAATTTTGGATGAGGATTTTCTTTAATTGGGATATCAACATTTTCTGAAATTGAAATTTTAATACTCTCCGAAAATGGGATATCAACATTTTCTAGAATTGAAATTTTAATACTCGCCGGAATTGAGATATCAGCATTAGTGGTTGACAATGTTGCATCACTATTTGTGGCTTTTGAATCATTCAAATTATTTATTTAAAAAAATATGTTATTACAGTTGACTTACCCATAATAATCTACAAATAAAATAAAAAATTATATTTATTTTATACACTACGTCATTAGTAATATTACATATTATACAAATTTTAAATATAATAATTTTGACACTCATAATTCAAAAGGACAAGAAATCAATAGTTCATTATTAAATATTTATATATACACACAAAAGATTTATTAATAGACAGGGAAGAGTTATATGACTGACCAGTGCGACTACTTAAATGTCGAGAACCCAAGCCAAAGTGTAGGATACGAATGAAGAACAACCGGTCCAACTTACAAGAATAAATCCAAAAGCTTCCTATTTAAATAAATATAACAACTTAGAAACCAAATAAAAATCAATGAAAACACTCTATCAAATTTAGCAAGGAACAAAGGGACTTTACCCTTTTCGTCAATTTTGGCCTCAGTCCTCAGACCTCTCTCAACCGATAAAAACAATAGCAAAGGGCTAAGGGGCTAACTGATACCGTCTCTGTGGATTTATTTGATACTGTGCCTACGTATTTTGTTTGACTCATCTATGTCTCTACGTCTCTACGTCTTTTTCTTTTGATTTCCATCAATTTTTTTTTATATCTTTTTAGTCTTTGGTGCGCCACCTGGGGGAGGGAGAACGGTGTCGCCGTTTGCTTCTCTGCCGTGCTGCTTGTGCAACTTGCCAAATTGGAAAGATAACTTCAACCTGCGTGGATTAGACGGCCTAGTACGGGGGGGGGGGACTTAAAAAAAGGAAAGATAGCTTGATGAGACAGCCTGGCCCTGGCTGCGTGGCCATGACCCCCTTTCATCCCCATATATCTCCATCTTTGCTTATATTATAAGCAATATACTAGTCTAATAAGTCCTATTTTTTCAACTCATTTTCCTTAGTGTAATTACAATGATCAATAATATAATTATTTTTGTATAAGATTAATTATTAACTATGAATGTATATATATGCATTTTTTGATACGATAAGTATATATATACACTCTTATAATTATAATCAATGTTATTAGTTAATTATACGATACTACATATTTTCATATAATAAAGAATAAATTATGAGAGAGTATTTTAACCTTTGATAGTATGTATTTTATATTTGAGTTAAAAGTAATACACCATATAAATGATATCATTAGTTCAAATATTAATGCATTTAATGATCAAATAATACTTAATTGGATCATTTAGTTTTACATTAACCTATTAATAAATTTAAAATTAAAATTGAATCAAATTAATATGAGTACTGATAAATTATTTCATATGTGATATGAATCATTCATGATGAGAGTGAGTTTTGAGTTTTTTGACATTTGATAGTATATATTTTATATTTGAATTCAAAGTAGTAAACTATGTAAATATTATTATTAGTTTAAATATTAATGTATTTTTAATTAAATAATATTTGATTGGATTACTTAACCCTAAATCATAAAATCAACTTATTAATAAATTTAAAATTAAAATTAAATCTAATTAATTTATATTTTATATTAAAATAATAATATTACATTTACTTTTTATTATAATATAAATATAAATATTTTATAATTACTATTATTTTTAAAATAAATTACGCACTCTTTAATAATAATAATTATTATTGTTATGATGTTATATTATAAATATATATATTAATTATATAAATATATATAACAAAACCTAGTGGTTGACAGACGAGAAATCTTGGGTTTGGATTTCACTTACAGCACATTTTACATGTTATTTTTCCAAGCGCACGTGGTTTTTTTTATTTTGTACGCCACGTCAGATTGAACAATTATATTTTGTTTTTCTTAAAAATATATACTGACTAATTTCAGGCAAGAGCAAGAGAGTTCAACGGTCCCCATGCATTTTAGGGACAATCATTGCAGAGTGTAATTGTACGGTCACAAATTACCCGGTGATGTTTACCCTTCAACATCGAGCGCTCGAATTTTAATAGCTCATTTATAATTGTAATAATCAAAGCAACCAAATAAAGTTTTGGGCATCCGGCATAATTTCTTAATAGCTAGTATGGGTCATCACCATGTGCGATGTGCCATGTCGTAGTGGCCGGCTGTGAGGCAGTGATTTCGGACGCAATATGAATAAGATTCAATGAGGCATATGCCATGTAATACTCAAAATACTGTAATTTTTAAAAATTTGAATCATTAAATTTATTTTTAATAGTTTAGGTTAAAGTTTTATTTAATTACAGTAAAATACCATAGTAATTATTATAGTATTAATACAGTTAAATAAAACTTTATTTAAACTTTTAAAAACAAATTTAATAGTTTGATACGTTATTATAATTATGCAACATGCGTATAAATTGTGAATCTGAATCTGCGAGTTCATCAGCGCTGTGTGTTACAAGGGACGTCATTTTTGTTTTTAAATATTGTGGTGACGTTACACAAAATTGCGGTGCTCGTGGCATTGGGCTATATGAAGTTTAGCGCTGTCTAGCGGTTCTGTGTGTGAAGTGGTCCACTGGAGCCCAATCCATGCGACAAGTGCATCACGCCCAGGGCCCAGGGCCCAGGGGTGGCATCAGCAGAATGATTATCATTCATCCAATCATTATTAAAAAAGAGTGGTAGCAGATTCTTGGCAAACCGGCCATCAATATTGGCGGCCACCGGCTACCGAGGCATGGTCCGTTGGTATGGAGTGGTATTCAGGCTCGACCTCGCACGCATGAATTACCAAATTTACGGGGCTTATAAGATACGGTTGTTTTGTTTCATAGTTATGTTAGAGCATGTTATCTTAAAATATATTTTTATTTAAAATTTAGAAAAATTTTAATTTTTAAATAAAAAATTATACTATAGGTCATTTAAATTATAAAATTTAAAGATTAAAAATAAACACTATAGAGAAAATTTTAGATTACTATTTATCATTTAAATATTTTTTTATTATATTTCTTAATATATTTATACTTTTAATTAGTTATAATAAATAAAAGAGATAAAAAAAATAATAAATAAAAATTATAATTTCAAAGCACAGAGATAGAAATAGAAAATAAAATATAGAGGATAAACAAAATATATCAAATAGTATACTATTTATTTCTCTAGAGATAAAAATTATGGAGCTAGTGTAAATATTCTAAGGCTTATAAGATACTGTTGTTAAGCATCCCACTATCTACGAGAATTACCGAATTTACATTAGCGAGATGTGTGGGTTAGTGCCATTTGTCCCCTAATTTGATGCTTGACGTTTGGGTTATTAAAAAAAACATTGGCGGGCATTGTAACCACTTAGCTTACGGCATTAGTTTTGGCCTCTCTAAATTTTAATTAAAATAGTCGATTAATTTTCAAATTTAACCATCTAGCTTAGTGGTTAATAACTTTAGACTAAAAGCATTCTTATTTAATATTTATTTAATTTAATAAAAAAATATTTTTATCTATAATAATTATTTACTTTTTTAAGACATACACATCCAGCTTAACATTTTAACTTTACACTTATTTAAATATTAATATAACTCTACTCAATTAAAAAATTTAATGAACAGTAAACAGTGATCACCACCCCCACACCATGCTCATAAAATTTAGCTTCCTTAATGTCAAGTAATATATGTTAATTACCTACGAGGTTGTTTATGGTGATGTGTAAATGTTGGATAATGAGAAGAAATGAAAACAGTTGCCTTCTATGCTAAAGTCGATTTCTCATATCGAGTTTACTTGGGCAATTGTTAATATTTCTATTGTTCTTTCTAGAGGCACGACAAAGAAGCATCCTATAATAAAAAAAGGTGTTACTAAATAGAGAAGTTTTTTCGGTTCAATTTAAATACACTAGTATGACCTTTTCATATCTCTTTGTTTCTTAGAGTGTATATATATGTATGAATCCTCACGTAATTAACCTGTTAACAATTGGCCCGAATTCTATCAAATAATGCAACTGTATTGTGGTAACATACTATCTTAAAAGCCAAATACTATTTGTTGTGGAAAATTGAGTTAAAAGTGTTGAAATTCCTTTATCAAGCGGAATTATTGACATCAACATGCCAAATTAGACCTTTGAAACTTGTGGAGTTGATGATGACCGAATTTTTGAAAGAGCTTTGCAAATGCATTTTTGATAAACAAATTTCTTTGGCTCGGGGGACTTGTTAATTTAAATGCTTCTTACAAATTTAACACGCTTATTAGTCATTATAGTTGTGCTTATTCATAATTGTTGGATGTTATTTTGTCTAGGTTAGACACGTTCTATTAAATTTAATTTCTTTCATTTCACTTCTGCTTACGGTAAAATTTTGTAAGATAAAAGAACCGACTGCTGAACCAAAAATGGCCAATTTCAATAATTTATTCAAAAAGACTTTCGAACGTTAAAGAGCCAATCCCAGGCCATAGATAATAAAATTTGGGGATCAATGCCTTTGACTGCACTTAATTTCGAGATCAAACGAAAAAGTTATGGTCAAAATCATATTCGGACCGCTAACGACGGTCAAACGACAATCAACCTTTAAAATGGCACTTCGAATCAGGTCACGAACCTTATTTTCTTACTCTTCGCATCGTTCTGAGAATTTTGATATATATATATATATATATATATATTATATTCGCCCTCAGAGTATTTTTTTAAAAAATGAAAAATATATATTTTTCTATAATAAAGTAGTTCTAGGACGCACAATGCAGGTTTGGCTTAAAAAGAATTTATTTTCAAATAAAAAGTACATGGGATTGCTCGTCATGACGCCCTGAGTTCAAAAATAATTTTCTTATGATTTTTTGAAACACAAATTGCCTTCACAAGTCCAAAGCTTAAAAATATTAGTTAAGAAAAACCCAATCGAAAATTTTAAAACCCTAGTTGTCATCTTTTTTTCTTTCTCGCCTATCCCATTCCACATGTCACCTCCTGATTAGTTTAAAAATAAAACAAAACAAAAACAAACCAATAAAATAAAAAAACAAAACAAAATAAAACAAAAATAAAGATAAGTCAACTTTCACCTCTCTGATCTCTCTCCCGTCTCCCTCACATGACACACGGTGCAAAGTAGCAGCAACGCAGACCCCTTTCTCTCTCCCACGCTCGCCGGACCACTGGAGGACCACATCGCAACTAGACCACTATGCCTTGCCCATACCTCCTTCTCTCTCTGAGCCTAACCAAACCTAAGCCAAATTGGGTTCTCGCCACGGTCACCCAAGCCGTCTCACCATGGTCGAAACAATTTGATGGGAGGTGTCATCACCCGTTTTTGACCGGGCTCCTACTAGCTTTTGTGAAAGGACTCCATGCTGGTTCGTTCAATTGATCCTAGAGTCATCCCTACACAAGGCTTGCACAAACCGTGAAAGAAAAGAAAAATACAGAGTCGCCATAGAGGTGTGATTGGGTACCTAGAAAAAGAAAGGTCTACAGTTCCAGAGAATTAGGTTCGGGAGTCGGTTACCTGTGGGGACGGAAGAAAAACTCTTGTACCCCCACAACGCCCACAATTGGTACCTAGTTTTGGTCTATGAGTGTTTGCTTACATTATTCAAAAAGAAGTTATTTTTTTATATTTTTAATTTTTTGGAAAATGGAGTTTTTAGGATTTAAGCCTTAAAACAAAAAATGACTTTAAAGCAGATAAAATGGTACATTCTAATTTTAGAAAAAGAATGTGGGATCTAGTCTCATGTAATAGTATTGGATTTTTTTTGGAAAACAAAAGTGATTTTTTTTAGAAAATAAAATAAAAAGCAATTTGAATTCAAACAGGAAAATACTGCCACAATTGATACTGGCCCAGACAGACTAGGATATGAGTATTTAGGGCTAAACCCTTATGGCCGCCCAGGCCTTATTTTATTTTTTCTAGAAAATGTGTTCTTTTGATTGTCCCTTTTTATTTTTGAAGAAAAAAGGAATGAGAGTTAAAAGAAAAACCGTTTCACTTCAAAACATTTGAGAAAAAAGTTTTAATAGTTTGAATATGAAAAAATTACAGAGAAGAACCTGGGTCGTCTTTTTGTGACCGAACTTGGAGATCTTTCTCCAAAAGTCTCCCTAAAAACAAAAAAGTTAGAAAAAAATGCAGCTTTCCTTCCTTGCTTTAAGCCTTCAGTCCCCACAATTTTAGTATGCTTCTTACTTGATTTGGAATGTCCCCTTTAGCCGCTTAAAGACAAGAGCAATTTTGGATGCCTTTTTCCTTAGATAATAAGTATCTCTCTCTGAAAATTTTTGGGATCCTCTCTCTCTCTCTGTCGTCGAAATTCGCTCAGAAAGCTCTCTCCTCTAGAATAACCTCTTTTGATACTTGATAATTGATGCCTTTAGAGGTTTATGGATAGCCTACTTATAGGCATTTTAGGGAGTATCCGTTCGCTAGGTATTAATTGCATTCTTATATTTCCAATAAGTCAAATGGATGTCCTGAGACCTCATTATGGCTCCCTGTTCCCGCATCTGAAAATAAATTCTCAAATAAATAATTTTCTTGGAATTATTTAAATCTCCCATTGTATCTGGACACATTGGTGGGTAAGGGCTGAATGCATTTCAGGGTGTATTAGCGCTGTTGGGAATTAATGGCTATATAGTCCCCAGGGTCAACTGTGATGTCCCAAGGATTTTATTCATTTAATTATGGCACCTCTCCGTCCCCATGCTAAAAAATGGAGTCCCAAGGCACTATTCGTAATTAATGCACTTGGAAAAAGGATTTTTAGAGTCTTGATGCGTTGGGCTTATTCCGTATCATTGACCAAGTTTGACCTCCGGATCTGGGCTTATTCCGGATCATTGGGCCCTCTTCCGTGTCATCCTTACTCTGGATTTGACCAAGTTTGACGTCCGAATTTTGCGTTTCCCCTAAAAATGTTATTCCCAATGTGAGTTGTTGAGAGTTGGCATAGTTGATTGTGTTGTCATTGTTATCAACCAGGAGTGCTATCAATCACAGTCCTTGTTGTCAACCTTGTGATTGCACCATATGAAAGAGGAGGTCCAGAGAAGCAGATATTATCACATGCAAAAATAGTGTTTTAATGATGTTTAGAGGTACAATCAATATTGCGTGCAGAAGGCATTGTTGATCTACAGTTTATGGGGGACTCACTAGAGAAATTTGAGCCAATTTGGCTCTACCCGTGACAATGCCCATGTCATATACAAAGAGAATTCTTGTCCGATTGCTTTGAAATTTTGAGGACATGTTTATGGCCAAATTTTGAGCCAATTAGGCTTTGCTTGTGATAATGCCCATGTCACGTACAAAGACAATTCTTGTCTGATTGCTCTGAAATTTTGAGGACATGTTTATGACATAATTTGGAGCAACTTTTGTTCTGCATGTGACAAAGTTTGAGACCTTCTTCTAGGTCAAAATAGCCACCTAAAATGATATCGTGTGCAAACAGGATGATGTCACGTACATGGATGCGTGCAGGATTTTTTAGCTCAGCATTTCACCAAATTTTAGGGGTGGATAGAGAACTTAAGGATCTACAACTTTGCTTTTGACCTCAAGTGAATTTGAGCTCTGTGGAGAAAGTTATGGTCAACATACCGACATCAGCACATGCATATCAGAGTTCACTAGGTGTATGGTTGAGATCTGTTGATTAAGGTGAGCTTAATCCAATGGCAAAGATTATTTCATTTAAATGCATTTGATCCAATGGCTAATACTGTATTCAAGAATAGATCAATGGTGGAGATTTGGCTGTTGGATTAGGTTAAGAGAGAGGCTTTAACCTAGATCCAAGGGTGGATATTAACTCAGAGAAAGAGATCAATGGCCAGGAGCTGGCTGCTGATTATATGGGAGGAGATTAGGGTTATATGGTGATATATAAACCAGAATTCGTTCTAACCTAAGAGGGTGATATGAGAGATAGCTCCAGAGCAATTTCATTGATCATATTTGAGAAAAAGAGAGCTATAGTGATTGTGAATCAACTGAAGATCAAAATCCAGTCACAAGGAGCGTGTTCTGATCATTCAAGAGGTCAGAAGGAAAAACCCTAGAGTTAAAGGGTTAGTCTACAACAACAAGAGCTTCTTATTTAGATTTCTCATAGGTTGGTGATCAAAATCAACTTGTATTTTGGTTGTTTAGGCTGTGGAATTTGAGAAATCAATTTGTCATGATTGTAAGGCTGGAATCAGTGTGATTCAGTCATTGTTTTGATTGTGAGAAGATTGTAATTGGGTAGTGAACCCAAGGGTAGAGACCCTAAACTTGTATTGAGGCAGTGAGCCTTGGGTAATAGTGTGCTATCCTAAATCGCATAGTGGAGATTCTGTGGTTAGCAAATTGCTAATCACGCCGTGGACGTAGCTCTACTCGTTGTAGGGTGAACCACGTAATTGTTGTGTGCCTTGTCTTTGTTGTTTCTTTTTATTTGGCATACAAACACAGAAATTGAGTTGACTAAAGAGATCATCAGGGGTAAATAAGAAAAGGGGTAAAAATTAAATTGATACACTGATTCACCCCCCTCTCAGTGCGTGTCTGGGAATTTCAAAAAATTCCATGTGTGGGCTCAACCGCCAATTAACGACTCTACTTGGGCTTCCCTGCGCTTCTCTTGTTCTCACTTGCTATGTAAGGGGAGTGTCTTTGTATATATACTTGTTGGTCCCTGGGAGCTTAGAGGGGGGTGAATAGGCTCTTATCGAAACTCTTTTCTAACTCTTTGGCACAACACTTATCTGGTTAAGAGATAGAATCAATGCGGAAGATAACCAGATAGTGGAAGTATTTTATTTTATTATCAAATGACAAGTACAACAAATTAGAAGTACATTAAAGCTTGTACAACTTTTTGATCTACTACAAAATTCTCTAACACTCTGTTTACAAATGACTCACACACTAGCCTCTATGATCTCTATGAGCTCTTGTACATACACGTTTATTACAAACTTACGAACATCAACAACATTATGAAAATGTACAAGTGTTAATATATATAGAGACATCCATTAGAGACAATCTTGGAACTTGTTCTTCCGAGCAACGTGCACATTGACCGTTTCTCGGAAATCTCTCTGCCTCAATAGCTGCAGATGTGGTCTTCAAGATCTTGGGTTTGCAAAGAATAAGTGCGTTTGTGATTTTCCAAGTTCAGTTAAAGTTGTGTCCACATATTCGGGTGATCCACGTGTAAGATGCTTTAGGTTCTCAACAAGTTTGTCTTACATCGGGACACAGCAAGCTGGTGACTTTGAATGCGTAGAGATAAGTTGAAGCAGTGCCTTCTTAATCCGGTATAAGGTTCCTTATTCCATGTTAATTAAGCTTGGATCCTTACTCCGTGTCAGTGATTGCATGCTCTGTATCAATTCAGTACTAGAAACCTTATTCCGTGTCAGCGCTTCCTTACTCTGTATGAATCAGAAGGTTAGAGTGCTTGCTCCGCATCAGTGCTTCTTTACTGTTGTTCCCACAAGGTTGAGTTGTCATTGTTGTCAACTTGTTGCAGGAAACGGAATCCGCAGGCTCGAGGTCTAGTTCGAAGATCCGTACTTGGTTGGATAACTTCGTAGAGTGATCTTTTAGAGTGAGCTCATAGAGGGAGTCTACCTATGTACGTTCTGACTTAAAGGTCGTAGATTAGAAGACTTGCAGGTCGTAGACTCGAAGGTCGTAGATCAGAAGATCAGAAGACTCGCAGGTCGTAGACTTGAAGGTTGTAGATCCGAAGATCAGAAGACTCACAGGTTGTAGATTCGAAGGTCATAGATCAGAAGATCAGAAGACTCGAAGGTCGTAGACTTGAAGGTCGTAGATCCGAAGATTAGAAGACTCGCAGGTCGTAGATTCGAAGGTCATAGATCAGAAGATCAGAAGATTCGAAGGTCGTAGACTCGAAGGTCATAGATCAGAAGACCATCAGGCCATGAGGCTCGTAGCATCCTTGAAGGGCCACAGGGTCGAAGGGTCGTAGTTGCAAAGATCCAAGGTGCAGATAGGTGTAGAGCCGCATCTCACAGACTCGAAGCGAAGAACTCGTAGAGTCGAAGTTCGCAGGGTTGTAGATTGGTTCTCAGAATCGTAGATTGAAAGACCTGGTACAGAGACCCATAGGCAGTTATTCAGCCAAGGCAGAATAAGAGAGCAGAAGAATTGGAAGATCAAATGCCCTTGGTTCGAAGACTCAAACTCGTAGACTTGTAGAAAAGCTACGAGGCGGTATCTCCGAGGTTGTGGCTAGGCAAAGGAGCGGAGGGCGCTATGAAGGAGCAAAATGTGCTGAAACTCACCGTTTCAGTAAGTTATCACCCAGACAACGGTTTCAAGTATGCTATGTACTGAAAAGCACGTGGATATCATCTATATATGGTTTAACATGTTTCAACGGTGAAGATCAAAGGGAGAAACATGCTAAACCCTAGGCGAAGGGTTTCTGATTGGTGCTAACCTATAAAAGCAAGGAATATGCTCGACTTGCAAGGTGCGCGGAAAATATACTTTGTGCAGATAAGAAACGTATCTGAAGATATACAAGAGGCAACACAGAGTAGTTTTTGAAAGAAGGGAGAGAGAGGAAGATTAAAGAAGAGATAACAGTGAGTTAATCTGTTATACTTCCTCATACATCCAAAGAACAGATCGTGAGTCAGGCATAGGCGTGATTGAACGTCGAGCATAGCAAACGGTCAACCATGTAGGAGCAGGTTGCGTTAGACAGAGTCTTACAGTGAGTATATTCTGGAGCAATACTATTTTGCATTTCCATTGAATAGAAGAGAGAGTTGATCCTATTGTAACAAGGGCTGGACCTTATTGTATTAAAGGAGAATAGTGGAATGGACTCGGTGTAGGAACACCCTCACCACCATGGAGTAGATCACATTGATCGGACCACGTATATTGTGTGTCTCTGTCTTTTCTTTCTCTTACATGCCTACTTGTGACTGATATTGCATGAGACATTAAAATATCACCCAAACGAAGATCACATCTATTAGAGCAATCTCTCCAAAATATTCTACTCATAAAACTTAAAGAAAAATTTTATAGTATATAGATTCCCCCCTCTCTATATACAAACACTTATATAAAGATAAGTGTGGTTGGAATCTGGGAATATCAATTGGTATTAGAGCTAAGTTCTCACTGGAGGCAGATCTACCACTCCGTAGAGAAGTGATCTCACAGCTGGATAAGTTTGTATTGTTTGAGATCTGTGGCTTAACAGCTTAGTGACCAAGCAAGAGTCTTTATATATATAAATGGAGATTCCAATCAGCGGACCGAGTACTAGCTCCAACTACGCTAAGAGAGTGCCTATCTTTGATGGCACAAAATATAAAATGTGGAGAGCGAGGATGGAGACTGTGTTTATGTCCATGGATATGGACGTTGAGCGGGTAATTAGAGATGGATATATAGAACCAGCCAATGATAGAGAACCCACAGAAGCTGAAAGAAGAACCTATGAGCTAAACGGTAGAGCTTTGATTGTCATTACGTCAGCACTCACAGACTCTGAATATGCAAAGGTGATGGACTGTAGGGTTGCGAAGGATTTATGGGATAGACTTGAAAGTGTCTATCAGGGTGATGGCAGACTAAAGGAGACCAGGCTGCAACTGTATACTCAGAGATTCGAAGCTCTCAAAATGGAGGAGCAAGAGAGTATACAGGAGTTCTTTGTGCGTTTAACAAAAATTGTCAATCACATATGAAGTCATGGCAAAAATAAAAAGAACTTTTCCATAGTAAAGAAAGTGTTGAGAGTTCTACCCAAAAGATTCATTCCAAGGGTGGAAGTTTTGGAAAATAGCAGAGACCTGGAGACAATGTCATTGCAGGAGTTGCAATGCAGTCTGACTGCATTTGAGATGAAGCTGCACTCTTATGAAGAGCCATCCACTTCAACATCCTAGCCCACTGCCAAGGAATCAAAAGAAGTAGCCTTCAAGGCTATGAGAAAATTAAAAATAAAGAATGAAGTTGAGTCCTCAGATGAACAAGAGGACAGTGACAGTGAAGATGGTGAAGATGAGGTGGTAGCCTACTTCACCAGAAAATTCAGGAAGAGTGGAGCAAGTAAGCAAGCTAGAGGAAAAGGGAAAGGAGGGCTTTCTCTCAGATGCTTTAAATGTGGAAAGCGGGGGCACTTTACATCTCAATGCGAAGTGAAAGCTAATGACTCGGATGATGAAGCCTCGGATGAAGAGGATACAAAGTGGAAGAAGTCATCATACTGAAGAAGCAATTCCACAAGGAGACCAGCAGCTTTACAGAAGAAGAAGGGCTCACACAAGAACTACATGAGCCGGATTACTGAATCTGATGATGAAGAGGAATGTTCATCAGATTGTGCCTTTGTCGCCAAGATAGAGGTAGACAATGGCAGCAGTGCCTCCGAGGAGGATGAGGCAGTAGAAGAAGAAGTAGATCTGGAGGAGGAGCTTGAGCTTGCTACTTAGGAGATCTGCAAGAAAGGTTGTAGGATAAAACATCTCAAGGGAGAGCTCAAGCTAGCCAAGAGAGAGCTTGGTGAAATCAGAGGGAAGAAGGATAAGGTGTTGGAGGAATCCAAGAAGTTCTGCGAGGAAAATTTCAGTCTCAAGCTCAAGTTAGAGGAGCAGATTAGGATTTGTGATGACATCACCACAGAACTTACCACCAAAGACACCACAATCTAACGGCTTGAAGAAGAACTGGTAGGCCTTCAACAGAAGATCTCAAAAGACAGAGCCAGTCAAGCCTCAACCTCCGACAGCTCCCGGATCAGATCATTCATCACAGCACCAGACGCTCAGAAGAACGGGGCGACACCATATGTTACGGGAATGGCTGTCAATTCAGATAATCCTACGAATGTAGTCAATTCCTTTTGCCATGACAATCCACTGGATGAAATGGACAGACTGAATGACGTGATCCTAAGTAACATGAAAGGAGAGGGTGGTGCAAATGATGAGAAGATGGAGAGACATCCGAAGGAGTACAACCTCAATGGAGTGACTAAATGTGTTCAGAAATCTGAGCATTCCAAGAATGTGAAGAAATCTAATGCGTACGTCATTTTTTCAAGTGTTCGGGTGCCCCTCAAGAAAGAAGGTAAACCTGTGAAACCAACCGTCAAGGCCAAGCCTGTTTTGAAGAAGATCCAGTTGTTCAGAGGGTGAACAACACCAGCTTTCAGGGTCACTGTTACTATTGTGCAGTGTGGGAACATATGGCCAGACAGTGTTGGTGGAGTTATCCGGTGCAAAGTCCTAGAACTGTGATGTAGACATCCACAAGGAACTTGCATCAGAAGGAAAGAAGGAAACCAGTAAGAAGTTTCGGCACTTACTGTTGGAAACAAGGTCTTGAAGAAACTTCACGTTGGCGGAAGCCAACGCCCATTACTACAAGCAACAAGTTTGCTGTACTATCAGACTTGGAAGTTTGTGATAAGTGTGGCAGTGAATGTCACAGTATAAGAAGAGTACTTATTCCTGAGCAGAATAAGAAAAAGGGTACTGTGAAAGTTCAAGAGAAAAGGAAAGTGATAGCATCTCAGAAGACTATAAAGCCTACACCTCAGGGGGAGTGCTTCAAGTCTAAAGTAAAACAGAGAGAGCGCTTCAAGTCTAAAGTAAAACAAGTCTACATGGCTAAAGGAAAAAAAGTGGCTCATATTGATGAGATTGCATTGAAAGCAGACATCAAGGACAGACAGTGGATCCTTGATAGTGGCTGCTCAGGTCACATGACTGGTGACCTGAAGAAACTGTCAGATGTAAACAAAGACAAATCTAGCAAAGTAAGATTTGGCAATGATAGCTCATTGAAGATCAAGGGGATAGGATCGGCCAAATGAGGAAAGAATAAGCTGAAAGATGTTCTGCATGTTGAAGGACTGAAATACAATTTAGTATCCATTAGTCAGCTGTGTGATGCAGGTCATGAAGTGACCTTTACTAGAACTGGTTGTCAGGTGAAAAGAGAAAATGGCAACACAGTAGCAGCTGGAAGAAGGACAGATGGGGACTTGTATGTCATTGAGGAAAACAAGACTCATATATGTCATATTACAAAGGTGCAAGAGAATGAACTCTGGCACAGAAGATTGGGACATCTGAATCAGAAGAACATGAGAAAACTTGTAAATTGCAAGGCTATTAGAGATCTCCCAGATATTAAAAGAGAAAAAGAGAATGTCTGCTCAGCATGCTTACATGGAAAACAAACCAGATTTCACTACCATGTGAAGGAGTATAGTTCAGAAGCAGCTCTAGAGATTGTGCATACAGATCTGTATGGACCAATGAGAAACAAGGGACTCAATAATGAAAGGTATTTCATTCTATTTGTGGATGATTTCACCAGGAGAACCTGCATTATGTATTTGAAGCACAAGACAGAAGCTCTGGACTGTTTCAAGACCTAAGGAAGAATGGCTGAAAATGACTGTGGTCAAAAGATTAAGATTCTAAGATCTGATCAGGGTACTGAGTTTACAAATGAAGCCTTTGAGAGATATCTAAACAAACATGGAATTCAGCATCAACTGTCAGCAGCAAGAACTCCACAACAAAACGGAGTTGTTGAAAGAAAGAATGGAGCTGTCATTGAAATGGGCAGAACACTATTGCTGGAAGCTAATCTTCATGCAAGGTTTTGGGCAGAGGCAACGAGAATAGCAGTACATCTCCTGAACAGAGTAACATTAAGACCAAGAACAGACAGCACACCCTATGAGTTATGGTGTGGAAAGAAGTTAACAGCCAAATACTTCAGAATATTTGGAAGCCCTTGCTTTATAAAGATTAAGGAGCAAGGAAGAGAAAAGTTTCATGCCAGATCTGAGGAAGGAACATTCGTTGGATACTCATATCAGACAAAGGGATATAGAGTTTTTTCTTCTAAGACTTGGAAAAGTTATAACTTTAAGTGAAGTTAAAGTGGATGAAAATTAGGAGAAGAATGTAATCGAGGATAAGAATCCAGATTTTGAAGTAGCAGAACCTCAGATAGAAGAAGAGACTGAGCATGTAAAGGAAAAGAAAGATGAGGACACAGACTCAAAGAAGTCTGATGAAGAAGAGAAGCAAGAATCCAGCCCTGGAGAAAATTCAACTAAAAAGACCAAGAGGACATGATCCAGTGTGCATAAGAAGGATCAGATTCTTGGTGATCCACAAGCAGTTGTAATTACCAGGAGAAGGTTTACAAGGGCTACTGCACTGCTCTCTCAGATAGAGCCCAAAACAGTTGGAGAAGTAGTAAAGGATAAAGCTTGAGTCACAACAATGAATGATGAGCTGGACCAAATTGAAAAGAACAAGACATGGGAGTTGGTTCCTAGACCAAAGAGTAAAAATGTCATCGGAACAAAGTGGGTGTTCAGGAATAAACTGAATGAAGATGGCAAGATTATTAGGAACAAGGCTAGACTGGTATGCAAGGGATACTCTCAGATTGAGGGTATAGATGTAGATGAAACATTTGCACCAGTGGCAAGGCTAGAAACGATTAGGTTGTTTCTTGCATTGGCAGCACACAAGTGATTCAAAGTCTATCAAATGGACGTGAAGTCTGCATTTCTGAATGGCTTGCTAAAAGAGGAAGTTTACATTGAGCAACTAGATGGAGTACTGTTGTTCCCGTGAGGTTGTGTTGTCATTGTTGTCAACATGTTGCTGGACTCGAAGATCTGTACTTGGTTGGATAACTTCGTAGAGTGATCTCTTAGAGTGAGCTCGTAGAGGGAGTCTAACTTTGTACGTTTTGACTCGAAGGTCGTAGATCAGAAGATCAGAATCAAAAGACTCCAAGGTTGTAGATTCGAAACTCGTAGATCAGAAGACTCGAAGGTCATAAACCATCAGACCATGCGGGTCAAAGCCTTGAAGGGCCACAGGATCGAAGGGTCATAGTTGCTAAGATCCAAGGTGCAGAGCCGTGTCTCGCATAATCGAAGCGAAGACTCGTAGGGTCGAAGTTCGTAGGGTCGTAATCCAAGGTGTAGAGTCGTGTCTCGTAGAATGAAGCGCAGACTTGTACAATCGAAGTCCGTAGAGTCATAGATTGAAAGACTTGGTACAGAGACCCACAAACAGAATAATGCGATCACTGACTCGAAGACTCATAGAGCTCTTAGGCTTGTAGAATGAGATGTCAAGCACTGGTTCTGACCTAAGCTTCGAAGCCAAAGAGCAGAAGAATTGGAAGAAATACCCTCGGTTCGAAGAATTAGACACGAAAAATTAAAGAGGGAGACTTCTAGACTAGTAGGAAAGTTATGAGGCAGTTTCTCCGAGGCTGTGGCTAGGCAAAGGAGCGGAGCGAGCTACGAAGGAATAAAACGTGCGGAAGTTCACCGTTTTAGTAAGTCGTTACCCAGGCAGCAATTCTAAGTACATTACATACTAGAAATCACATGGATGTCATCTAAGGGTGATGTGACATGTTTCGACGATTGAGATCAAGGAAGAAACCTGCTCAACCCTAGTAGAAGGGTTTCTGACTCTGGCTGACCTATAAAAGCAAGGAATGTACCTGACTTCAGTAGTGCGCCCAAAATATACCTTGTGCAGACAAGAAACGTATCAAGAAATATATAAGAGGTGACACAGAGTAGTTCAAAAAACAAAAGGAGAGAGAGGAAGATTGAAGAAGAGATAACAGTGAGTTAATCTATTCTACTTCCTCATACATTCAAAGAACAGATCGTGAGTCTGGTATAGGCGTGATTGAAGGTTGAGTATAGCAAACGGTCATCTACGCAGGAGCAGGTTACGTTAGACAGAGTCTTGCAGTGAGTAAATTCTAGAGCAATACTGTTTTATATTTGCATTGAATAGAAGAGAGAGTTGATCCTATTGAAACAAGGGATGGACCCTACTGTGTTAAAGGAGAATAGTGGATTGGACTCAGTGTAGGTACACCCTCACCACCATGGAGTATATCATATTGATCGAACCACGTATATTGTGTCTCTGTTTTTTCTTTCTATTACATGCCTGCTTGTGATTGATATTGCATGAGACATTAAAATATCACCCAAACGAAGACCACATCTATTAGAGCAATCTCTCCAAAGTATTCTTCTCATAAAACTTAAAGAAAAGTTTTATAGTATACAAATTCACCCCCCTCTCTATATACAAACACTTATATAAAGATAACTGTGCTTGGAACCTGGGCATAACAATTGGTATCAGAGCTAAGTTCTCACTGGAGACAGATCTATCACTCTATGGAGAAGTGATCTCACAGCTAGGTACGTTTGTATTGTTTTGAGATCTGTGGCTTAACAACTTAGTGATCAAGCAAGAGTCTTTATATACATAAATGGAGATTCCAATCAGCGGACCGAGTGCTAGCTCCAACTACGCTAAGAGAGTGCCAATTTTTGATGGCACAAATTATAAGATGTGGAGAGCGAGGATAGAGACTATGTTTATGTCCATGGGTATGGACGTTGAGCGGGTAATCAGAGATGGATATATAGAACCAGCCAATGACAGAGAACCGACAGAAGCTAAAAGAAGAACTTATGAGTTAAATGGCGAGTGTCACGCCGGTTCCACCCGAGGAAACCGGTCGTGACTCCCTTTACCCCACGGGGGCAAGGGGTAGGATCAAAACAAAATTTAACTTTTAAACATCCCAACATTCGAAAGTAATTTCATTAAAACCCCGCATCCCAACCACCCCTTTATTACACAATCCTTTCCCCAAGGGGTTACATCGATTCTCAAATAAACATAACATAAACAAATTAAATAAATAGGTCTTCCACCTTGGGGTCCCCCTACGTAGGTCGAAAAGAAAACACATGGTAGGAGGGGTGAGCAACCACCCCTCAGCAGGGATCATGTCTCCCCACCCATCCCATGCCTGGTTCTCATGCCTTGTGTCAAGTCTGTGTCGTGATACAATTATCCCAGTTGGTTACAAGGCTATAACAAAAACCCCCCCCCATACATGGGCTAGTACATAAACACTCCCCCCCCCCCCCCCCCCCCCCCCGCTTCCACACCCACCGGGCTTCAAGACCCCCCCCCCCCCCCCCCCCCCACCAAAGACCGGGCTTCCACGCCACCCCCCCCCCCCCCCGGGTTCCACAACCCCAGCCCCCCCCCCCCCCCCCCCCCCCCCCCCCCCCCCCCCCCCCCCCCCCCACCGGGTCCACAACAGCCGGGCTTCCCGCCCACCGGGTGTCAAGCAAAACGCAAACACATGGCCATACGGTAACATCAACCAAGATGCTTATCACACAGAATAACCTCGAACCTAGCAGCATATCCACAGCTCACAAACCAACACAGCTTTCCACAAACCATAACAGCCCCTCACAGCTAATTTAAACATCAGGCATTACACACTATATTCCAGGCTTTTCATCAAACAATAGCAAAGATCACGAACCACACCAAAAGCTGAGAGGCCAACATTCTATGGAGATCCCCTAGTTTACTTATATATAAAACGGAATAAAGAATCACAGGACCCTAGACGGAGGGTTTAGGAAAAAGAACCCTACCTTAAAGCGGATCTTCCTTGCTCCCGCCAAACGCCGTCCTCCCCACCAGATGCTCCAGCGAACTCCCTTCCCTCTCTCTCTCTACTCTCTCTCTCTCAAGGCGAACAAAAAAGGAACACAAGAACCCTACTCAAACTCAAGCCCTCCTTATATAGACACCATTCCATCAAAACGCGTAGTTTTGATTAAGAAACCCAGGACAACCGTGTTTTGATAAGCTCAACCTTTCTCCACCACCAAAATATTCAGAATTTCAACATGGTCCTTTGGAGAAAGTTCCTTAGAATGCCAAAACCAAGGGCCCATGCAAAATATGCTCACGCCATTTGCCGTGAATTCCCAATCACGGCACTCAAGAACCCAAACTTAACTCCCCTACCTCCTTGCATCTTGAGCATACCTTGCACGGATTGGACCCAACCGTGCCCTCCATACATGTCCTTTGGTCGAACTCGTGGTGTAGGGACATCTTCTAGCATCTTTCCTTTTGCCGTGAATTCTGGAGTCCACTACTAGGTCAAATCTAGAAACCTCTCGGGAGGCAAACCGCACTCAAGGTCGGGTCCTTACATCCTCTCCCCCTTAAGACTTTTAGTCCTCGAAAAGAAAGACATACGAGGAAAACAACCACAAACTACCCATTTGCCACCGGCAACACACACCAAAGGGTCATACACCACACGACACAGACATAAAAGCCCACCAAATCCATAACAAAGCGAACACATGTCCACATGGCACAATACACTTTCAACACATCACAAAAAGACACATGTCTTTAAAAGACAATACAAATACATCAACTAATACAGAAACCACCAGGAAACATCACTATCCCCCCCCCAACACCATCCCCCGACCACCTCCACCTTAATTTCGTCCTCGACAAGTCGGGAAGCTCCCATCACGGACCCCGTTCCCATGTCTCCTCCTCAGCCACCCCACCGCGACCAAGAATAGACACCACGCAAAGTTTCTCTTGCCGATCTAGGATACGGATAGGGGCCTCAAGACGGACATGTCATCCTCATGTCCAACGCCCCAACATCCAGAGGGGGTCGGGTGATACTCAGCGGGACACGTGAAACCGTTGTGCCCCCCCCCCCACTCCCCCCCCCCCCCCCCCCCCCCCCCCCGGTCAGCCCCCTACACGACACTCAAAGGCCAAAACGGGAGACTTGGAACCTGCCCAAACTGATGCCACGGCGGGAGAGACCAAGGACACGACACCAACCAGGTCGCCTGACTAAGATTCGCTAGCGACAACAACCCATCCGCCTTCTCGCCTCTTGAACCAACGGCCCCAAGAGGGCCCTCTCCTACCTCCCAACCAGGGTGACGCCGGCCTCCTCACGCCTCAAAGGGCCACCAAGGAGCCGATAGCCCCCGCGGTAGGCAAACTACAAAGGAAGGGGGCCCGACCCCGAAACTAACACAGGCCGTAACATGTCCTCCAGGTCTGATCCCCCCCGCTCGCCCAGACCGTCCGTCTCGGGTGAAAGGCACTCAAGCTGTCCCACCGCAAACCGCCCGAACGGAGCGACCTCGAACCCGTCGAGACACCAGATGGTACCCCTGCGCCTCACAATCTCCTCCACATACGTGACTCAAAGTCCCAAGAGCGCTGCGAACAAAAGAAAATGGGCCGCTTTGTGAGTCATCCCCCCCCCCCCCCCCCACACCCCCCCCCCCCCCCCCCCCCCCCCGTCCCCCCCCCTGGGTGGAAGACCAAAGTCCATCGCGATATGGTCCCACTTCCTCCGCTAGGGCAAGGGTCAAACGCCCGCCGGCCGCCGACCCTCCCCCCCCCCCCCCCGCCCCCACACGGAGGCCCCACAAGGCGCCACATCGCGTTCACCCAGGCCACCAAAACGCCTCCCCGACCGCGCATGGACTCTTCTCCCCCGGATGCCAGAACCCTAGATTGGTGAACTCCTCATCACCTCATCCCCAAGAAGGCTACTACCACCGCCCCGAAAGCACTCATGCTCAGGACCTCTGTCAGCCCAAGATGCTCCCCCTCAATCGGGCACGGAGACCTCACCTCAATGTCCCCCACCCAAATGTTCCTCCCGGACGCGCTAGTCACCAGCCACCACAGGACGCGCGCCCACCATCACGAACAACAACCCCAAGCAACGTCGCCAAGCGCTCCACGCCTTCCACTCCTCACGGCCACCCCCCCCCCCCCCCCCCCCCTCCCCAACCCCCCCCCCCCTGCCATCCCCACAACATTCCTTGCCAGGGATAGGCAGAGAAAATCAAGGTCCAAACTCCACCCTCTCCTTTGCCTCAAATTCAAGTCCTTCGAGAAAGAGAAGGCTCTTGTGATCGAGAACACCACAACTTTTCCCCAAGAGGTAGTGCGCCAACTCTTCAAGGGCGAAGAAGAGCTAACCAAGGTCATGAGTAGGATAATCGCTCATGAGGCTTACATGCCTTGACCCATGCTACCACTGCCCAACACCCCCAAACACCCGGAGCATCACAGACACCTCATAGAAATCCTCCAGCACCTCACACGGGGGGTCAAACGGGTTTGAGGTCCAACCCCGGCCTTGTCCGTCCCTCAACTTCACGCCTTCGAGCAAGTCAAGGCGCGCCAACGGGAGAACCTTAAAACCAAGTCGCCAAGCCAAGAAACTACGATCTCAAAAACGTTGGTGGCCTTGCCCACGAGCCACGCCTCTCTTGGGGGTCCACCCTACTCCCTCGTGACCCCTGGCCAAGAAAGTGAACCTCCTGAAGCCAAAACTCACACTTGCTAACACCCGCGCACCCCCCCGCCCCCAGTCCCTTAAGGTTTGCACTTGCCAAGTGCTCCCGTGCTCCTCTCGGTCTTGGAAACACCAAGATGTGTGAAAACACCACCACGAACGAGCAAGATGGGGCAAAGACTTGGTTCATCATGCATGAACACCTTCGGCGCATAGTGAGCCCGAAAGGCATCACTACCCACTCATATGCCCACCCACGAAGCCGTCTTAGGGACCTCCCCCCCCCAACCCCCCCCCCGCCCCCCCCCCCCCCCCCGTGATCCCCGACCGTAAATCTATCTTGGAAAACCAGGGCCCCCTCAATTGGTCAAACGGTCATACCGAGGCACGGGTCTTGTACACGACGACTTCCTAGTCGATGCGAGACGAGCGTGCCATCCCTTCTAGAAGAGCCCGGAGCCCCCAGGTGAGGTCTGGTCCGAATCCCCGGCCCACCACTCCTCGATTTGCCTCTGAAGCTCCCTCCCCCCTCCCGGCCCCATACGATCGCTACTTGGGAAATGGACTGTCCCCCCACTCGAGGTGAACTCCCCTCCTCTTAGGTGGCAACTCCCCCCTCCAGCGGAAAAACATCTTGGTCCACAAACGGGCCACACCCTCTTTTCCACCTTCCTCTCGCAAAGGGGCGCCAACGTGGGTATGGCACCCCACGGTCCAACACCTGCCCACCCGACTCGCCTCACAATCCCACTCCCCTGCAGGTGCAAGAGGTCCCTGGGTGTCCAAGGACACCGCCGCCGAAACAATCTATCTTGGCCGGAAAGCCATAAGCCAATCCATCCCAAGATCGGGTCAACGCCCTCAAAGGCATCACAGCAAGTCAAACGCAGCTCCACCTCTCCTATGGTTAACACAGTCACGACCCTCGTCGTACCTCTATCATGCCTCCCACGGAACTCCACACTAGGGGCCTCGGCCTCACACAGCTAACCCCAAACTATCATCACAGGCACGAACAACGAACCGAGCACCCGTATCGAAAGAACCAACCCAGTACGGGAGTCGAGGGTACCTCACCACCGATGGTCTGCTCCACCCTCCTGTGGGGGTGGTGGCTCCCTCCTCCTGGTATGTCGCCTCCAGCGCAACCCCTTCCTTGGCCCGTGCCCTAGTCGGCTCACTCCCGGACGCTTCCCCGCTAAGGTTGCCTCCCCCCCCCCCCCCCCCGCCCGCTCCGGCCTCCCCGAGGCGGGTCGACCGGATCTGCGTGGCCCGCCACCGACAGCGGTCTCTCACCCCACGAACCGCTCCTCCTTGTCGGATGTCTGCCTCCCCTCCCCTTGCCCCCCCCCGGCTCGGATGGCCCTCTCGTCCACATCTATGGCATTTCCGAGTCCCTCTTTGGACCTCCTTCCTCAAGTGGCCTTGCTCCCCACAAGAACAACCGCCGGGGAGACCCCCTTGGGACCCGATCTGCCACCGCCAAAGCTAGACCTCCCTGGGTTCGCCAACTCCCCCCCCCCCCCCCCGCGAAGGAACTGCATCCCTCTCCTCCGTCTTGAGCCTCTTGGACCCTGCATCTCGATCGGGCCCCCCCTCTCCCGCCCGCGCCCCCGATGGGCTGCCCTCCCCATCACCCCCCCCCGCCCCCCCCCCCCCTATACGGGCCGTCTCCACGGCCTCGGATAGGTCCTCAAGCGTAGACATCCGCCCCCCTCTCCCCAAAGGGCTCCCGAGACCCAAGGTGAACTTGTGGGCCTTGGTCCTCCTACCACCTCGGAGCAACCTACTCAATCTCCGGACCCCCCCCCCAATTCGGTACCGCCCCCTCTTGGACCCTTCAGGCCAATTCTTCCCTCTTTTGCCTCTCACCGATTCGGGAAGAACTCTCTTGGAAGAGTGCAGAACTCCTCCCAAAACATGAGTGCCCGCCCTCCCCGACCTCGTCCACCACTCCCCCCCCTCCAATGCCGTGCATCGCACCTTATCCTCCTCCCGGGGCGGAGAAAGGAGAACACGTGCTCATCGCCTCAACCACCCTCGCTACCGGGATCTTCTCCCCTTAAATCGCGGAGGTTGTTCCTTCGGAACCGTGTCACCCGTCATCCTCCGCACGGGTCGGTACACCACCCGCGACTCTCACGCTCACGGCCCCGCGGTGGTGGTGGTGGTGGCACCCCGCGTCGCCTCTCCCGCCCTCCTCCCGAACGTCGCCGGAGTCCCTCCCGTACCTCGACCTCCACCCGCCGCCCCGGATCCCTTCTTCCCCCCCCACCCCCTCCCAACACCATGCCCTCCACGGATGGTCCCAGGACCCTCATGGGCAGATGCCATCGACCACGCCCGGACGCACGTGTCCTTCTCGCGGCTTCTTATACCGAAACAACGTCAAAACATTTTAAAGCTCGCTCCTACCTCTACCCCACGATCATTCCACTATCCTGATGTTCCACATACATTCATCAATCACTTGCAGATTAAACATTGCAAACAAATCCGAGTGCACTTTCCTTATCTGATTTTATCCAAGTTTAGCATCATTCACAAAGCCTAGTCCCTAATGCATGCATGCAAATCACAGACGGACACCCAAGACCCTTGGAGGCTCAAAGAGGACCATGTTGATCGGCATGTCCCTCCGCTCCTCCAAAGGACTCAAGATAACCAAGTCCGCCCTCCTAGCCTAGACCATGCTCATCCTTTGTCACGCCCGATTCCACCAGGAAACCGGTGCGTGACTCCCTTTACCCACACGGAGGGCAAGGGTAGGATACAAAACAAGAATTTAACATTTTAAACATCCACAACATTCGAAAGTAATATTCATTAAAGCAATCCAATCCAGTTTATTACAACAAAATCCTTTCCCACGTTCATCGATTCTCATAATAAACAAACAAAACAAATTAAATAAATAAGGTCTTCCACCTTGGGGTCCCACCTACGCCCGTAGGTTCCAGAAAAGAAAACACACACCCCCCCCCCACGCCACCCCCCCTCCGTAGGGATCATGTCTCCCCACCCATCCCACCCTGGTACTACATGCCTTGTGTACAGTGTTGTGTCGTGACATATCCCACCAGATATGGTTATAACAACAAACACACAACAGGGCTAGTACTAAACACTCCCCCCCCCCCCCCCCCCCCCCCCCCCCCCCCCCCCCCCCCCCCCCCCCCCGGGTTCCACAAACCGAGTCCCCACCCCCCTCCACAGCCACCGGGTTCCACAACGCCCCCGGGCTCCACACCACCGGGTTCCACAAACGCCCAGGCTCCCCCCACCGGGTGTACAAGCAAACACGCAGACCATGGCCGTACGGGCAAACACAAACACAAGTATGCTTAGTCACACGAATAACCTCGAACCTTAGCTGCATATATCCACAGCTCACAAACCCACCAGGCTTTCCACAAACCTACATGCACCCTCACGGCATATTTCAAACACTTTGGGAGCATATACACTAACTATATTCACAGGCTTTTCATCAAACATATAGCTATAGATCACGAACCACACCAAAATGCCTGAAGGCCAACATCTATAGGAGATCCCCTATATGAATTTACTATATATATATAAACAACCAACCCTAACCCTAGGACGGAGGGTTTAGGAAGAACGACCCCTACCTTAAAGCGTCTTCCTTGCTCCCGCGCCAACGCCGTCCTCCCCACACGCAAGCCCCCCCCACCCCCCCGCCCCACACCCCAGCCCAACTCCCCTTCCCTCTCTCTCTCTAGCTCTCTCTCTCGCAACCGCAGCGCAGCAAAAAGGAACACAAGAACCCTACTCAACTCAAGCCCTCCTTATATAGACACCATTCCATCAAAACGCGTAGTTTTGATTAAGTAAACCCAGGATCAAACGCGTAGTTTTGATTACACAAGCTACAACCTTTCCGCATCCATACACACCAAAATATTCGAATTTCAACATGGTCCTTTGGAGAAAGTTCCTTAGAATGCCAAAACCAAGGGACCCATGCAAAAATTGCACGCCAATTGCCGTGATTCCCAATTCCGGCACCATAGACTCCAAATGCTTTCAACTTCACCCCTACCTCCTTGCTCTTTGGAAGACATTCCGCACGTGAATTGGACCCATATCACGTGCACCTCACACATGCCATTTGGTCCGAAACTATGGTAGAAGAGGACATCATCTAAGCATCTTTCCTTTTGCACGTGATTCTTGGAGTCCAACTACTAGGTCACTGAAACTCTACCGAGCAACCGCTAACCAAGGCGGGTAGAGCTCGAGTGTCATTACATCAGCACTCATAGACTCTGAATATGCAAAGGTAATGGACTGCAGGGTTGCGAAGGATTTATGGGATACACTCGAAAGTGTCTATCAAGGTGATGGCAGACTAAAGGTGACCAGGCTCCAACTATATACTCAGAGATTCGAAGCTCTCAAGATGGAGGAGCAAGAGAGTATACAGGAGTTCTTTGTGGGATTAACAAAAATTGTAAATGACATGCAAAGTCATGAAAAAAATGAAAAGAACTTTTCCGTAGGAAAGAAGGTGTTGAGAGTTCTACCCAAAAGATTCATTCCAAGGGTGGAAGTTTTGGAAAACAGCAGAGACCTGGAGACAATGTCATTGCAGGAGCTGCAATGCAGTCTGACTGCATTCGAGAAAAACTGCACTCTTATGAAGAGCCATCTGCATCCACATCTCAGCCCACAGCCAAGGAATCAAAGGAAGTAGCCTTCAAGGCTATGAAAAAATTAAAAATAAAGAAGGAAGTTGAGTCCTCAGACGAACAAGAGGACAGTGATAGTGGAAATGGTGAAGATGAGGTGGTAGCCTACTTCACCAGAAAATTCAGAAAGAATGGAGTAAGAAAGCATGTTGGAGGAAAAGGGAAAGGAGGACTTTCCCTCAGATGCTTTAAATGTGGAAAGTGGGGGCACTTTGCATCTCAATGCAAAGTGAAAGCTAATGACACGGATGATGAAGGCTCGGATGAAGAGGTTACAAAGTGGAAGAAGTCATCATACCGAAGAAGCAATTCCACAAGGAGACTAGCAGCTCCACAGAAGAAAAAGGGCTCTCACAAGAACTACATGAGCCAGATTACTGAATCTGATGATGAAGAGGAATGTTCATCAGATTGTGCCTTTGTCGCCAAGATAGAGGTAGACAATGGTAGCACTGCCTCCGAGGAGGATGAGGCAGTAGAAGAAGAAGTAGATCTTTAGGAGGAGCTCGAGCTTGCTACTGAAGAGAACCGCAAGAGAGGTTACAGGATAAAGCAGCTCAAGGGGGAGCTCAAGCTAGCTAAGGGAGAGCATGGTGAAATCAGAGGTGAGAAGGATAAGGTATTGGAGGAATCCAAGAAGTTCTGTGAGGAAATTGTCAGTCTAAAGCTCAAGTTAGAGGAGCAGATCAGGATTTGTGATGACATCACCACAGAACTTACCACCAAAGACATCACAATCCAACGGCTTGAAGAAGAACTGGTAGGCCTTCAACAGAAGATCTCAAAAGACAGAGCCAGTCAAGCCTCAACCTCTGGCATCTCCCTGATCAGATCACTCATCACAGCACCAGACGCTCAGAAGAACGGGGCGACACCGCATGTTACGGGAATGGCTGTCAATTCAGATAATCCTACGAAGGTAGTCAATTCCTTTTCCCTTGACAATCCATTGGATGAAATGGACAGAGTGAATGACGTGATCCTGAGTAACATGAAAGGAAAGGGTGGTGCAAATGATGAGAAGATGGAGAGACATCCGAAGGAGTACAACCTCAATGGAGTGACCAAATGTGTTCAGAAATATGAGCATTCCAAGAATGTGAAGAAATCTAATGCGTACGTCATTTCTTCAAGTGTTCGAGTGCCCCTCAAGAAAGAAGGTAAACCTGTGAAACCAACTGTCAAGGCCAAGCCTGTTTTGAAGAAGATCCAGTTGTTCAGAGGGTGAACAACACCAGCTTTCAGGGCCACTGTTACTATTGTGCAGTGTGGGAACATATGGCCAGATTGTGTTGGTGGAGTTATCCGGTGCAAAGTCCTAGAACTGTGATGTAGACATCCACAAGGAACTTGCATCAGAAGGAAAGAAGGAAACCAGTAAGAAGTTTCGGCACTTACTGTTGGAAACAAGGTCTTGAAGAAACTTCACGCTGGCGGAAGCCAACACCCATTACTACAAGCAACAAGTTTGCTGTACTATCAGACTTGGAAGTTTGTGATAAGTGTGGCAGTGAATGTCATAGTATAAGAAGAGTACTTATTCCTGAGCAGAATAAGAAAAAGGGTACTGTGAAAGTTAAAGAGAAAAGGAAAGTGATAGCATCTCAGAAGACTATGAAGCCTACACCTCAGGGGGAGTGCTTCAAGTCTAAAGTAAAACAGAGAGAGCGCTTCAAGTCTAAAGTAAAACAAGTCTACATGGCTAAAGGAAAAAAAGTGGCTCATATTACTGAGATTGCATTGAAAGCAGACATCAAGGACAGACAGTGGATCCTTGATAGTGGCTGCTCAGGTCACATGACTGGCGACCTGAAGAAACTGTTAGATGTAAACAAAGACAAATATGGCAAAGTAAGATTTGGCAATGATAGCTCACTTAAGATCAAGGGGATAGGATCAGCCAAATGAGGAAAGAATAAGCTGAAGGATGTTCTGCATGTTGAAGGACTGAAATACAATTTAGCATCCGTTAGTCAGCTGTGTGATGCAGGTCATGAAGTGACCTTTACTAGAACTGGTTGTCAGGTGAAAAGAGAAAATGGCAACACAGTAGCAGCTGGAAGAAGGACAGATGGGGACTTGTATGTCATTGATGAAAACAAGACTCATATATGTCATATTACAAAGGTGGAAGAGAATGAACTCTAGCACATAAGATTCGGACATCTGAATCAGAAGAACATGAGAAGACTTGTAAATTGCAAGGCTATTAGAGATCTCCCAGATATGAAAAGAGAAAAAGAGAATGTCTGCTCAACATGCTTACATGGAAAACAAACCAGATTTCACTACCATGTGAAGGAGTATAGTTCAGAAGCAGCTCTAGATATTGTGCATACAGATCTGTGTGAACCAATGAGAAACAAGGGACTCAATAGTTTAAGGTATTTCATTCTATTTGTGGATGATTTCACCAGGAGAACCTGCATTATGTATTTGAAGCAGAAGATAGAAGCTCTGGATTGTTTCAAGACCTAAGGAAGAATGGCTAAAAATGACTGTGGTCAAAAGATTAAGATTCTAAGATCTGATCAGGGTACTGAGTTTACAAATGAAGCCTTTGAGAGATATCTGAACAAACATGGAATTCAGCATCAACTGTCAGTAACAAGAACTCCACAACAAAACGGAGTTGTTGAAAGAAAGAATAGAGCTGTTATGGAAATGGGCAGAACATTGTTGCTGGAAGCTAATCTTCATGCAAGGTTTTTGGCAGAGGCAACTAGAACAGCAGTACATCTCCTAAACAGAGTAACATTAAGACCAAGAACAAACAGCACACCCTATGAGTTATGGTGTGGAAAGAAGTCAACAGCCAAATACTTTAGAATATTTGGAAGCCCTTGCTTCGTAAAGTTTGAGGAGCAAGGAAGAGAAAAGTTTCATGCCAGATCTGAGGAAGGAACATTCGTTGGATACTTATATCAGACAAAGGAATATTGTTGGTCCCGGAGAGCCTAAAGGGGGGCGGGGGTGAATAGGCTCTTTAAAAATTCTTTCTCTCTCTCTTAATGGCTTAGACACTCACTCTGGTTAAACGGATAAAATCAGTGCGGAAGATTAACTAGGTAGTGGAAGTATGTTGCTTTATTATCTGAAGATAATTACAACAAAGTAAAACAGCGTTTTAGCTGATTACAACACAACACTCTGTTATAGTTACACACACTTGGCAGTGAATCTCTATATTTGGCTCTTTACAAGATATACGCTTATGAGTGTATAAGTACAAGTAAGCACGCGCATATTAATTTATATTGCTTTAAGCATATATATAGACATCCTAGAAATCTATCTTGGAACTGCATTTTCCGAGCAGTGTGGAGCATTGAAGTTCTTCATCGGAAAATACTGAAGCTTTAACTGCTGCGGATGTGGAGCTCGAAATATTAGAAGCATATGTTGTAATGAATTCTTTGCTTGATTCTAATTGCATTTGAGACTGCGTCCACATCTCCGTGTGTTCCACGTGTCAGACAATTTATGTATTCAATGAGTTTATCTTACATCGGGACGTAGCAAGCTGCTAGCATTAATTACGGCTTAGAGAGATGAAGTAGCGTCTTCTTGGTCCATTGCAAGGTTCCTTACTCCGCATGAACGAAGCTCGGATCCTTATTCCGTATCAGTGATTGCTTACTCTGTATGAATAAAGTCCTGGAATCCTTATTCTGTGTCAGCGCTTCCTTACTCCGTATGAGTAGTGGTTCGGAGAGCTTACTCCCCATCAACACTTCCTTACTCCGCATGAGTAATGGTTCGGATTCCTTATTTCGCATTTGATGTCCTTACTCCGCAACAGTTGCCCTTACTTCGCTCGAATGACAGACTCGGCTTTCTTCGTCCGTGTCTTCTTTTCCTTAGTCCGGTTGGAGTGGCGACTTCAATTCTTTCTCTCTCACAAGTCTCTTTTACTCCGTGCAAGATGTAGACTCAGGAACTTACTCCGCATTAATTGATGTAATCTAGTTGAGTGTTAGACGCGGGTTCCTAGTCGTTTTGTCAAGTGTTTAATCAGCACGAAGGGTCCTTACTCCGGATGATGACTTGGTTATATACCAAGTGAATGACGACACTCATGATGATCCGGATCAGGATTATGTATCCTGTCCTTTGCTTTGTCCTCACATGAGTAGGTGCGGATTTAGAGTTAACTCATCTGCACAGACTTAATGGTAAACATGAAACATCTCGAGTCAAATTACATAGGGTTTGTTCCGCATTATCCAAATTCTCGGTTTGATCCAACAGTCTCCCCCAATATGGATATGCCAAACCCTTTGTAATCTGATCTGGTAAGGCAGCAATAAATAACACAGAGGTAAGGATTAAAGAGAACAGTTCCACTCAGTTACAGCAGGAATACATTAAGCCTTAGTACAGATATAAATTATGGTACATACGGCTTACTATATTTGAAGATCATCCTTGCTGCATGCTCTCGTAGTGCCATTGTCTGCTTCTTGGAGAACTCCATGATATTTTTCCAGTCATCATCGAAGGAGATAGCAAATTTCAAGAAGTAGCAGACAAAGGCTCCATAACTGTTTCCATCGGGTTGCTGGGGCACATTCTTCTTGTTCCGGATCGTCCCCATGAGTACTTCATCCTGACCAAGAGGCGGTAGATTCAAGTCTTCATAGAGAGAACTCTATCTGATTGCATCCGAAAAGGTTCGAACAAGACTCCTCATCTGATTCTTTCTAGTCGGGTGGTCAACAACCTGATGAGAATCCAGAAGCAAGATTTTCTTCTCTTTGATCAGGAAAACAGTCAGCATGAAATGTGGGGAGTTGACCTGGAAGGGGATGAAAACGATGGACAGAGAGGTCCATGGTCAGCTGTTCTCTGCTGTACCATTGATGTAGGATAGAATAACGTCCACAGCAGGAAACTGGTTTTCAACCCAGCAAGGAAGAACATCAAAATCAAGGCCTTCCTCAAGTAAAGAGGGGAATAGCCTCAACTCCATCTTTATCGCCAGAGCATAGTTGTCAATGTCGTCAGTGGAAAATTGTCCCTCCTCAGACAGTATGGTCCAGATGTCTTGAGGTTCGAAGGGGGACGAGGCAGACACACATCGGCGCTCGGCAGTGGAGAAGGCATAGGCCTTGGCCGCAGCAAGAATGCTCCCATCAGAATCATCCGGATGCAATTCCGCGTATGATGGGAGGAAGGAGATGGCACCAGATGGAATAGCAGGAGTGGGAGAGCTGGTCTGGCCAGTGGAAAAACGGCTGCGTTTAGGCACTGGAAGGCCCGGAGGAAGAGCAGGTGCAAACCGTTTGCGAGAGGCAACGCCAGTAGTGGAAAGAGGGGAAGGATCAGATGATTTCTTCCCCGGTTTGGCAGATCGGCGAGAGCGGGAGGGACTGGCCACGACTTGCGTTAAGTCCGCAATGGAGGTGGACAAGTCAGAGAAAGACATGGCAAGCTGCTCTAGCTTCTGATCCATGGAGAAAGAGGTAGAGGAGAAGGCAGAAAGAAGCTCGGCACCCATGGCCCGGACATGGTCGGAAAGGGCCTAGGTCTGAAGACGACTGTCCTCAGCAAGGCGATCGAGTTGGGCGGAGAAAGCAGCCTCAAATAAAATAGTGGCAAAAGAGGCTCGCCCAAGACCAAAGGCGGGAGCTTTCGAAGACTCGCCCGCATGAAGAGGGGCAGGTGTGGGCAGGGCAGAGTCGGCGGCAGCAGGAGAGGACGGTGGTTGTACTGCAGCAGCAGCAGGAGGTGCGGCAGATCCACTTTAATCAGAGAGGTCAATGATAGGGATATCCGCAGGATAAGAGGGGCCAGCCTCAGCAGGGGTAGGTGTCTGTGCATCATGGGCATGACCGGAAGAGGCAGCAGCAGGAGGTGCAGCCTTGAGGAGCGACGGCGTCACAAAGGCGTGGTAGCAGTTCCAAGTAAGCATTTCCTCCGGGGTCTGGGTGTGTTGAGCATAAAACACCCGGAGGGTAGGTTCTGGGATGTCAGCAGTAATGGCGAGGTTGAAGCGCACCCAGCAGTCATTCAGTATGTCGGTGGAGAGATGGTCGAGATAGTCCTGGAGGGCTGGAGAGTGAGCGGGAGAGGCTTCCGCAGGAGAAGATGGAAGGTTCGGAAGAACAACAGCAACAGCCGCTGTGACCGGAGAGATGGGTGCGGGAGCATCAGCAGCAGCAGCAGCAACAACAGCAGGAAGAGAGGCAGGGACATCAGCAAGAGAGGCGGATGTGGTAACCTCATGGAAGGGCGGCTGAGAGGGCCCTGCAGTAGTAGACGGGTCAGCCCGAACGCTGTGCAGCGAACTGCGGGAGCGTGCCGGAGCGGCAACAGACTGGATGCGGGAGTGAACTGACCGGAGAGCAGAACTAACTTCGTGGCCCGAGCTGGCAATAGGTTCACCAACAGAACTCGCTTGCTGTTCTGAAGCGACAGCAAGGGCACGGGAGACTGGAGGGCGGCGAACGGTGAGGGTCCCGTCGGCAGTAAGATGGCGGAAGTAGTAGGACACCGGGAAGGGAATCACCAGTTCACCCTGGAAGTGCGCGGGGTGAAGATGCCGGAAGATTTGGGATAGAATCTGTCCAAAAGACGAGTTCCGTTTCCCATTCCGCAACACTCAAAAGAGAAAGTTGCCCCAGTCAAGTGACAGTGACTCAAAAACCGCATACATCGCCAGCAGGAGATCGTACGGAACTGAGCCGAGAGCCGTGGAGCGAGCCAGAAGACACCAGCTGAGTATGGTGGCCATACAGCGGTGAGAACCATGGAAAGACTTCATTTTGTACTCCTTCACCTTATTAGGATACCCCATGGAAGCAGCCATGGCAGCAGCGTTTGGTCGGATGTCATCGACGGCAGGAAGGTTGAAAACATCCTGGATCACCTGAGGTGTGATCTTGATAGTTTCCCCTCGAACCACAGAAAGGATAAACTCCTCAGTGGAGGTGGAGTGATGATGGAAGGCTAGGACGTCCGACACTAGAAGATCGGCCGGGGAAGAAACAAGCGCGAAAAGGTTGCTATGCTCGAGTAGCTGGCGAACCTCGTGGAGCCATGCTGGAGGATCAGAGATTCCGGACCAATCAACAAGATGGCCAGGAACAACACCGTAGAGAGCTTGGGATGCCATTGAGAGTGAAAGGGTAAGGGAGAAGGAGAGAAGAGCTTTGCCGGAATAGGTGCGGCGAGGGTTTAAGGTTTTGAGAGTTGGTAGTGATAACCTCGGCCGACGCCGATAGTGCAGTATAAATAGGATCCTTTCCGTGGAAGCGAGTGGCTCTCAAGTTTAAGCGAAATGAACAGTGAGCCACTCGACTTCCTTATGTCATTACAAGTGATGGATTAGCGCCGTCGAATAGACTTATGACGTGGCAGCTGTGCTAACCATTCAAAGATGACAGCTGTAGGCATACTTCAGGATTTTGAAAAGATAAGTATCGGGCTCGATGCGTGCATTAAATGAACCATCATTATCCCTCCTCAAAAATAAGCGATGTAAGATAATTACTTGGTTTATCGCGAATTGAGAATTCCAAGAGTCAGGAGGAAATAAACCAACTTTCATCCGGAGCAGGATAATCCATATAAAAATCATCCGGATGAGACTGACTAATGGTATTAGTATAACAGTGTTGAAAAGAGATGATTCCTTTGTGGTCTTGATGTCGAGGGAGTATGAAGTACCACAACACCTCAGAAATCCGAGACATCTGACAGGATAGAGCAATGAAATGCAAAGAGAATCTGAACCTGTGACTTAACAAATAGATGCTTTGAAGAGCAAGTCTCGTCAGGTTCGAGTTAGTCCGGATAAACAATATAAGAGTATAACACACAATCCGTACTAAGAAGAAACAGAACTTATGCATAAGAAGTTAAAGCCATCATACTGAAATCAATGTATGTGTGGGATAATTAACACATAAATCCAATAGGTCAACATAGCCAATCCTTCATACTGAAAATGAGAGCAAAGATCAATTTGATTTATATGACTTCATCCATCAAAGAATGTATGAGTGAAAATGGAAGGAAGAGCACATGATGTATGATGTTACAACCGACTGTCATGCCTAAAATGCTAGGAAGAGGAAGATAACAGCCAAGCAATCCGCAATTCCGATTCAATAGTGCAAATCCAATCAGCTTTATGAGTGAGAGTTATAGGGCGGAACATCCGAGACATATCAGAGAGGCATTACTTAATAATAAGCATTCTCTCGCCCTGTAGTCATGCCTTTTGCTGAAACAGGGGGCCTTACTTAAGATTCAATGAAGTATTCTCTCTCCCTGAGATCAGCGAATCATTTTGATGCGATCTTCTCGAGGATGACTCCCCCTCAGATAGACAGCCAGGAGAGAGGTCATGAAATATGAATCCAGGGGTATTATTAGATAATAGAGAGAGCAATTTCTCCCCCGTGGACTTTTAGAGCCTGTTAAGACGTTTCCTGTTTTATGATGAAACAAGAGAAACTGCTGCCTATCCTTGATTTACTCCACTCAAGCAGCTGATCAGCAGACAGTGAATTTCCACTTTCAGTCCGAGCTATCCCAAATCATTCCTCAACCATGCATCTGACCCGCATAAATTTTGTCTAAAGGTTTTGCAGCAAGTGCACTGGTCAAGTAATAAAATGGAGTATTAAGACTCCGGTTGTCAAACCCACAGGGAGGTAGCTAATGCTGTTAAGCAGCAAACACTAAGCTAACAAGTTGTTTTTATGTCTGGACAATTGATTTTTTGTTGGACAAATAATGTGAACGAAAGGTGATTAAATCAGAAAGTTGGCAAGCTATTGGTATAGAAATTTCAGTGATTAAGGATCTAGGGTCACAATGTTTACCACCCAATCGATTGTAATAGTCTGGTTATGGCTCTTGTTCTTAATTTATGTTCTAGTTCACGTTCATGTTGATTATCTCCTACCTATCTTACATTTGGTCCATGCTAAGATAGATTTAAGGCTTTTATCCCATTTGGTCTATGTGAATAAAAGTGATCAAGGTAGATAAACAATCTAATAGTTGCAGACTTGGTCCATCATGCAATATTAAATCTAATTCACTAGTGTTCCACCCTAGACAAGGGCTAAGATTACCTAATTATGCATAAACTAGGCATTTCCATTCAAGCAAGTGAATTAAACAAGAACTGAATTCTATTTTATTGAACAACCATAACTAAACTGACTACAATTTAGTGGGGGCTATATTGCTCCCCTAGACTAACAAGACTACTCCATAATCATGACAAAAATAATAACAATCACAGGAAAGAACATGATTACAGTACCAGGACAATAAAGGAAGACCCCAAGATGAACCAGGACTCCAGCCTCCAAAGACTCCGGCGTCTGCTGCCCAAACTCACTCCTTGCCAAGGACAATCCGATCTTTTAGCAATGGCTATAGCTCTTTTCAGAACTCAGATCAGATTCTCCCACTCAAGATGATTTACAATGCCTCCAAAGACCCCTATTTATAGGATTTAGTGGGCCAAATTAGGGTTACAAAAGGTGTGCCCTAAATATAAATGTGGTCGCAGCCAAAACGACGTCGTTTTGGTTAGTGACACTAATCGACGCTTTAGGCGCAATAAAACTCAAACTACACCAAATTTGACCCCAGTTCTTTAGAGGAAAATGATTAAAACAACAAAACACATCATTTGGAGCTTAAAAATGCTTGCACGTGAGAATGCACGTGAGAAGACCCTTTTCACGTGCAGCTCCAATTTGACTCAAATTTGCTCCAAAGCTTCCTCTTGAGTTGTAGAAGGCGTCCATGCAATAAAAACCTTGCACGTGAGAATGCACGTGAGAAAGCTTTTCACGTGCACCTTGATTTTGCCTTCATTTTGCTTCCATCTTCTTCCTATAGCTTCCTCTTGAGTGTATAGAGTGATCTAGCCAAAGTGTGTGGGAAAAGGTTGCTCCAAAACCTGCCAAAAACACTCAAAAAGTACCACTATACACCAAACAGGGTCTTCCTAGGGGTTAGAGCAAATATGTGGAAAATAACATGCAAATAGGTACAAAACATACGCTAAAACACCCTATATAAGGCATAGGATAACGGCATAAACGCACGTTATCAAATTCCCCCATACTTGAACCTTTGCTTGTCCTCAAGCAAAAAGAAATAAACACACAGTCAAATGGAAAAGAACGAATAAACTAACAAACAAGAGAGGCATGGTTTCCCAAGGCATACAATTCTATCATAATGAAGTAGACATTCCAATAGCTAAAAATGAATCATAAGTGAATCAAAACATGCCCTTACTATCAAGTCCAACAACCATGTAATATCGTTACTAACAGTTCAGATAGAAGCAAACATGCCAGGATAAAATGAACTTAGCTCCCCCTGAAAGTCCTCACGAAGGTTAGAGCAGCCTCACTCAACTATAACTGTCTTTGCTCTCCTCTCAGGCCCTACTATCAATGCCTAACAACTAAGGGTTTACTCTTACACCCACTACTAGCTATTGATTAAGTTTTTGCTAAGTAAACATGAGAGATCCCCATTGTGCTCGTCAAAGAAAACACACACGCTATTCTACTTACTGATAAACACCGGGAGCTAAAGATTTAAGCTCACATTTGTGACACAAATTGCACAGCAAAACAGCTTAGCCATTATGGCTGCAACACGAAAACAAAAACACATATAAACAGTAAGCCATTGTGGCTTTTATTCGGGCAAACACTTTTTCTATTTCTGTTTTTTTTTGTTTGTTTTTTTTCACACGTATTTTTAGTAATAACCTTACAAGGTTGCATTTTATGCTCTCCCTTGATGGATTATTCACTCTACTATTGTCCTCACACAAGCCCTTTTGTTTTTTGTTTTTTTTGTGTTTTTTTTAAATAGGAACGGAGCTGAAATACTGGAATCACTAACATCATACACCGAACATTGAGCACAAACAGGTATTTCTTATGCCTAAGTAACTCCAACTATTAAATAGCTAGTAATGAATATTAAGAGCGAATTGGTAACCCAATAACCCATAAAATACACTCAAAGGCAAGATAATGGTGCTCTCAAAAAGTATATGCCTATTCTGCACTCAACTTCAGGGTTTACAAAGCTCATCCTAACATAACATGCTCAGCTTACTATTCAAATGTCAGCTCCAAAATCATGGTGATATCATTCAAAAAGTAAAGACATGCTCAACTAACTTATAACACACCTTAACAAGTGAAACATCTTTATCACAACACGATACTAAGGTGGTCAGTATAGTCAACCAGAATTACACGCCTTTGTAGCCATGCACCTCATAGGCAAAACATACAGTCACAACAAAACATAACAAAAATGAAAACAAAACATGCATGCAAACAAACAAGCAACCGGTTCAAGGGAAATACCCCCCTATACTTAAACGAAGCGATGTCCTCAGAGCATGGAAAAAGTAAAAGGAAAAGGAGCGTTACCGGTTGGTGGGTATGCTATAGTAGAAGATAACATGGGCCACCATTCTTCTAAGACGTGCGACAAAGTCAGCCGAGGTTTCTCCTGTGTGTGGGACCCTCTTCAATGAATAAAACGCGTCAGTTGGATGTCTCAGAGTCCCTCCTTATAATAATTGCTAAATATAAAAAAAAATCCTAAAAGATGGTTTGTGTAGTCTTAAAAACATCCCCTGCATCAGTGGTTAGTGGCAGCAGCACAATCATAATAATTGCTAAACAAGCGCTTTATTTTAAGTTTGTAGCTAGATTGTTCTTAGTATGTGTAACCAACACATGGTAAGCCTTCATCCTTGCCATATACACTTGAGCAGTTTCATATTCCACGGCAATCAGATGAAAGAATTGTTGTGGCAACAACTTGAACTCCAGGAGCACGTACAAACTGAAGAGCACCCCCACAAACTTGAGGTTCTCTTTCCTCTCATGTTGGGTAGGCAACAAAAATTCGATATACTCCACAATTGGAATAGTCCATACGCTCCTGCGTGTACCTTCCTCATCTAACACTTCCTCTTTAAACATAGGATAAGTTAATCCCCAAGCAAACTCTGTAAAGCTTGACGCATGCAAATCTTCTTCATACTGAACCACTTTGATTGATGGGTCTCCAGATATCAAAATAAACTGATCCTCACCCAAATTCTGGGGTTGCATATCCAGGTTCTCCACCGTCTGTGGTTCTTCTTCTTTTTCAAACAATCCAGAAATGGTCAAGCCATCCTCCTCTTCTTCAGTTGGAAGAGACCAATGTAAAGCAAGTTGTTCAGTTTGGGGCATCAAATTGCTTATATGTTCTTCAGCTTTTGGGAGAAAACAAGTAGATACATTAGATGGGCAAAATAGTTGAGATGGAAGAGCCACCTCGTTATGGTCAAACATTGTCCTTTGTACCACTTCAGGTTTTGTAATATTAGCAGTATCATTGTGGTGATATAGAATGGGATAAGAAGAATCATCATCATCCACAAAGTCCCATATTTTTGATGAAGAAGCTGAGAATGAACATCTTGAAGCAGGTACACCATCCCGATCGAATCCTATGTTGCCATTCTTATGCAGTCTGGTCATTGGAATTAGTGCTCTTTCCTCCTCTTCTTTTTCTTCAAATCTAGGAACAACAACTTCATTGTAGTAGGGATATAGGTCTGCTATCCCTGCTCGACCTTCTTTTGTAGATTCATTGGCGAGAGCTAGTTGTTCTGATGGCAAAGTGAAAACAAACTGGTCTTGTTTTCCATAGTAACTACTACTACAAAAAGGTTGAATGGGTTGTTGGGCATTGATGGTGTGTGTATTGTCTAATACTTGCCCAACCACCGTCTGCATTCGTGCTGCTAGGTCTGCCATCTCAGCCTCTAATTCTTCAATAGTCTTTTCGATCTTCACTTCTCTTGTCTCTGGTAATAAAACATTTGGAGAAGTAGGTTGTATAAACCCCTTAACCTTTGTATCTTGGAGTTGTTTTTCAGTTTCCTTGTTGACATTTAAAAAGAACTCCCTCATTTCTTCATGAAGATCTTGTAACGGGGATCATGCTGCTGTAAATCATTGCCTCCAAAGAGTGAGGATGAACAAATTAATTCATCATTGTGCATCCTTGCCCATGTGTCCTCGTCACACTTCTCGAAGAATTCAGTCATGTGCTGGGGTGATGCTTTTTGTGGAGAATATTCAGCCTTGAATTGTTCTTCACTTGGCCAAACTCCATAACCATCTCCATAAAAGTTATTAGCATTATTCTGGGGCTGCTGGTAAGTAGAATTAGTGGCAAGATGTCCTTGGTTGTAGTCCCAATTTTTAGATGTTGAACACTTTATATAACTTGGGTTAGAATAAACTTCATATGGACAATCCCAAAATCTCCCTTGGTCTTCTTGGGTAGGAGAAAACGTTGGGCAGTACGACTCCAACAAATCCTCCATTGCTTGCTTGGAATCAACTTCATAGCTCCAATCCATTGGAATGTTTGGTTTTTAAACCTACAAAAACAAAAACAACCAAATACCACACATAAACCCGAACCAAAAAGCAGAAACATGAGCACTCACATATACATATTCACATCCTAAAGCAAAGTCCATTATCTGTGAGGATTGTAAGGCAATAACTCTCCTCGAGTATGTCGCATACACCGAGGAATTAAAACAAACACTTGATGTGTACCCCTAAAAGAAAACAAAACAAAACAGAGAAATACAAAGCCACACCACACTAGAAAAATAGAAAATTAAAATTCCAGATCACAAATGAACTTGATCACCTAATGTCACCTAACCCTAACAATGTTTGGCTTGCCTCCCCGGCAACGGCGCCAAAAACTTGACCCGCATAAATTATGTCTGAAGGTTTTGCAGCAAGTGCACTAGTCAAGTAAGAAAATGGAGTATTAAGACTCCGGTTGTCGAACCCACAGGGAGGTAGCTAATGCTGCTAAGCAGCAAGCACTAAGCTAACAAGTTGTTTTTATGTCTGGACAATTGATTTTTTGTTGGACAAATAATGTGAACGAAAGGTGATTAAATCAGAAAGTTGGCAAGCTATTGGTATAGAAATTTCAGTGATTAAGGATCTAGGGTCACAATGTTTACCACCCAATCGATTGTAATAGTCTGGTTATGGCTCTTGTTCTTAATTTATGTTCTAGTTCACGTTCATGTTGATTATCTCCTACCTATCTTACATTTGGTCCATGCTAAGATAGATTTAAGGCTTTTATCCCATTTGGTCTATGTGAGTAAAAGTGATCAAGGTAGATAAACAATCTAATAGTTGCAGACTTGGTCCATCATGCAATATTAAATCTAATTCACTAGTGTTCCACCCTAGACAAGGGCTAAGATTACCTAATTATGCATAAACTAGGCATTTCCATTCAAGCAAGTGAATTAAACAAGAACTGAATTCTATTTTATTGAACAACCATAACTAAACTGACTACAATTTAGTGGGGGCTATATTGCTCCCCTAGACTAACAAGACTACTCCATAATCATGACAAAAACAATAACAATCACAGGAAAGAACATGATTACAGTTCCAGGATAATAAAAGAAGACCCCAAGATGAACCAGGACTCCAGCCTCCAAAGACTCCGGCGTCTGCTGCCCAAACTCACTTCTTGCCAAGGACAATCCGATCTTTTAGTAATGGCTATAGCTCTTTTCAGAACTCAGATCAGATTCTCCCACTCAATATGATTTACAATGCCTCCAAAGACCCCTATTTATAGGATTTAGTGGGCCAATATAGGGTTACAAAAGGTGTGCCCTAAATATAAATGTGGTCGTAGCCAAAACGACGTCGTTTTGGTTAGTGACACTAATCGACGCTCTAGGCGCAATAAAACTCAAACTACACCAAATTTGACCCCAGTTCTTTAGAGGAAAATGATTAAAACAACAAAACACATCATTTGGAGCTTAAAAATGCTTGCACGTGAGAATGCACGTGAGAAGATCCTTTTCACGTGCAGCTCCAATTTGACTCAAATTTGCTCCAAAGCTTCCTCTTGAGTTGTAGAAGGCGTCCATGCAATAAAATCCTTGCACGTGAGAATGCACGTGAGAAAGCTTTTCACGTGCACCTTGATTTTGCCTTCATTTTGCTTCTATCTTCTTCCTATAGCTTCCTCTTGAGTGTATAGAGTGATCTAGCCAAAGTGTGTGGGAAAAGGTTGCTCCAAAACATGCCAGAAACACTCAAAAAGTACCACTATACACCAAACAGGGTCTTCCTAGGGGTTGGAGAAAATATGTGGAAAATAACATGCAAATAGGTACAAAACATACGCTAAAACACCCTATATAAGGCATAGGATAACGGCATAAATGCACGTTATCAACATCTTAGATATTTTAGTCAGTCATGAAATCATAAGACATGTGATGGAAGATGGAGTTGAATTCATGACATCAGAATAGGATTTGTGTCATATAAATTTAATTATGTTTGCTTGATTCACTGTCAGTCCAGATAAGCAAGCATCCTCCCATTATGAACTTAGTGAGAAATATCAGAACATTTACACGACTAAAGTAAGATAGTTAAACATGAAGTTCAGTATTTATCACTAACCATGAAGTACAACAATACATGTTCTGAAAATAATTACTGATGGATAACAGGTGAGAAGCTATGCAGAAAAGTCAAGCATACCTAATTCAAGAAAAAAGTTTAGAAAATCTTACATCAGGTAGGGGCTTTGTAAGTATATCCGCCAGTTAATCTTCAGTAGCAACACGTTCTAGGGATATGTGCTTTTTAAGAACATGATCGCGAATGAAATAATGCCTGACCTCAATATGTTTTGTCTTTGGATGCATGACAGGATTATTGCTGATAGCAATAGCACTGGTGTTGTCACAGTAGAGTGGAATAGATGTCATGTTGAAGCCGTAGTCAGTAAGTTGACTTTGCATCCAGAGAAGCTGTGCGCAGCAACTCCCAGCAGCTATATATTTCGCTTCAGCAGTAGAGGTTGATACGGAATTCTGCTTCTTACTGAACCAAGAGATCAATCTGTTTCCAAGGAATTGGCATGTACCACTGGTGCTTTTCCTGTCTATGCGACACCCGGCAAAATCAGCATCAGAATATCCGGATAAGGCGAAGTTGGACTCTTTTGGGTACTAGAGTCCCAAATTCATCGTCCCTTTGAGATACCTTAATATCCGTTTTACATGAAGCATATGTGACTCTTTGGGATTCGCCTGATATCTTGCGCAGATGCAAGTTGCAAACATTATGTCTGGGCGACTTGCTGTAAGATACAACAAGGATCCAATCATCCCTCTGTACTCAGTCACATTCACTGATTTGCCATCAACATCTGGGTCTAACTTGGCACTGACTGGCATTGGAGTTTTGACAGGAGATAAACCTTCCATACCAAACTTCTTGATTAAGTCACGAGTGTACTTAGCTTGGTTGATGAAGATCCCTTCCTTTGGTTGTTTGACCTCGATCCCAAGGAAGTAGGACAGTTCTCCCATCATACTCGTCTCAAACTTGCCAGTCATCAACTTGGCGAACTCATCACAAAGTCTCAGATTAGTTGATCCGAAAATGATATCATCCACGTAGATCTGTACGATCAGAGTATGTGTCTTCTCTTTCTGTAAGAATAGTGTGGTGTCAATCTTCCCTTTTTGGAAGTTGTGAGCGAGTAAGAATTCTGAAAGTGTGTCGTACTAGGCTCTTGGAGCTTGCTTCAATCCATACAAGGCTTTCCTTAGTTTGTAGACCAGATGTCCAGCCTTTGGTTCAATGAAGCCTGGAGGTTGTTCAAAATATACCTCCTCTTGAAGATCTCCATTTAGAAATGCACTCTTGACATCCATTTGATAAACTTTGAAGTTTTCGTATGATGCGTATGCCAAGAACATTCTGATTGCCTCAAGTCGGGCTACTGGAGCAAAAGTTTCGTCATAGTCTATTCCTTCTTCTTGATGATAACCCTTGGCTACCAGTCGAGCTTTGTTCCGGATTATGATTCCATTCGTATCAAGTTTGTTCCGGAACATCCATTTATCTCTAATGACTTGTTGAGACTTTGGCCTTGGTACAAGAGTCCACACATCATTCCTTTTGAACTGAGTTAACTCTTTCTGCATGGCGTCTATCCAATTTGAATCTTGAAGAGCTTCTTCCACCACTTTTGGCTCTATCTGTGACAAAAAGCAAGAGTAGAGGCACATGTTGGAGGTGGCTGCTCTTGTTCTAACACCAACAGTAGGATCACCAATCACTTGTTCTTGAGGGTGGCTTTGAGTCCACCTATAGTTTTGTGCAAGTGGTGGTGAATACTCAATGATTTGAAGCTCTGTCAGATTAGGTGGTCCTTGGTCGTCCATTGATTGAGCTTCTTCTGGGCTAGCGTTACTCAAATTAACAGGTTCTGGAGTATTTTGAGGTTCTCCATTACTGTTCATTTCCGTATCAACTGGTCCGGATGGACTGGAAGGTACTCCGGTATTTTGAATATCCGAAGGAATATATCCGGAGTTATGTGGAAGTCTCGAGTCCGATTCATCCGTAGCATCATCTGCATCATTTCTTCGTTCTTCATTGGTGCCACATGGTTGGTTAGTAGAAGTGACAGGAACATTCATAAACTTTGAGTAGTCAATGTTGTCATCTTGATCCCGCACATTAGAACTTGAAGAACAACTTTCGATTAATCCGTGTTAGCTTCATCAAAAGTCACATGGATAGATTCTTCAACTTTGAAAAGTTTTCTATTGAAAATCCGATAATCCTTGCTATGTAATGAGTATCCAACAAATATCCCATCATCAGATTTAGGTTCAAATTTATTCCGGGATTCTTTTCCATTGTTCAGTACGTAGCAAGTACACCCAAAAGTTTTGAAGTGTGAAATAGAAGGCTTTCTGCCCTTCCACATCTCATAAGGTGTTTTAATGGTAAATTTATTTATAAGAGTTCTGTTCTGAACATAGCAGGCAGTAGACACCGCTTCAGCCCATAGACTGAGAGGAAGCTTTGCCCCTACTAACATTAATCTGCCAGCCTCGACTAAAGTGCGATTCTTGCGCTCAGCTACCCCATTTTGTTGTGGAGTTCTGGGCACAGAGAAGTCGTGCTGAATGCCCTGTTCAGAACAATATGACCTCATTTCTGAGAAATCAAATTCTGTACCGTGATCACTCCTGATGCATTTAATGCTCAGTCCTTGTGAATTGCTTATCCAGTTGAAGAGATCGACAAGGTGTTCAAAAGTTTGATCCTTAGATTTCAGGAACAACACCCATGTGTATCTGGTGAAGTCATCGATAACCACTAGGGTGTATTTCGCACCAGCAAGTGAAGAAACAGAAATGGGACCACATAGGTCCATGTGAAGAAGTTGTAAAGGAGCAGTTATTGAATTAACTGATTTGCTCTTAAAACTATGTTTGGTCTGTTTGTCAAGTTAGCATTCTCGACAGAGAGTGTCTCTGGAGTATTTGTGTTTAGGCAAACCAGTGACCAAATCAAGCGACACTAATTTAGACAAGGTCTTAAAATTTAAATGTGCGCAACGCTTGTGCCTGTAAGGACCCGTACCTTGAGTTGGTCAGTTTTGCCTCCTGAGTAGAGTTTTTCTAGATTTTGACCTAGTAAATGGACTCCAATGAATTCACGTGCAAAAGGAAAGATGCTTAGAATGGTGTCCTCTATCTACCACAGAAGTTTCAGGCCAAATGGACATGTATGTGAGGTGCACGTGATATGGGTCCAATTCACGTGCAAGTGTAATTGTCTTCTAAATGATTCAAGGAGGCTAGGGGTGAAGTTTGAGAGCATTTGGAGTCCATATGGAGGTGCACGTGAATTGGGGAATTCACGTGCAAATTGGCGTGCAGGCTTATTTTTGCATGGTTCCCTTGGTTTTGACATTTTAAGGAACTTTCTCCAAAGGACCATGTTGAAATTCTGAGTATTTTGGCCTATATGGGTGCGGAAAGGTGCTAACTTGTGTGATCAAAACTACGTCGTTTTGATCCTGGGGTTCACTTAATCAAAACTACGTCGTTTTGATAGTGGGAGGCCTATATAAGGAGGAGAAGCCCCTCTGTTTTAGGTTTAGGGTTTGTTGCTCCACCAGCCGTCGCAGAGAGAGAGAGAGGGAAGGAGAGCTCCTGGTTGCTGCCGGGCGTCTTGCGTGGGTGGTCGGTGCTTCGTGGGTGGACGGCGTTCGACGTGGGATCGGGACATTGCTGTGTTGTTGCGTTTTCCTTGAGGTAGGGATTCTGTTCTTCCTAAGTCCTCCTCTGTCCTAGGGTCCTAGGGCAGAATATGAGATATCTGTTATATTATTTATATGTAAATTCATATAGGTGTGACCTCCTATATGAATGTTGGCCTTCAGTGGCGTATTGGTGTGATTTCTGAGGTTGGGTGGTTAGTGCATGTTAAGTGTTTGATAAAATACCGGTGTGGATATGCCTGTATGAATATGCCTGTGTGTATGCTCAGAACGTGTTTGAAATAATGCCTGAAAGGCTATGCATATTATGTGTTTGGAATAATAGCTGTGTGGCTGGGTTTGTGAGCCTGTGAATATATGCATGCTAAGTGTTCGACGTTATTCCCGTGTGACTAAACATATTAAGTGTTTGATATTATGCCTGTATGGCCTCATGTGCTGCGTGTTTGCTTGTACACCCGGTGGCTGTGGAAGCCCGGGACTGTTTTGTGGAACCCGGTGGCTGTGGAAGCCCGGGACTGTTTTGTGGAACCCGGTGGTTGTGGAAGCCCGGGACTGTTTTGTGGAACCCGGTGGCTGTGGAAGCCCGGGGACTGTTTTGTGGAACCCGGTGGCCGTGGAAGCCTGGGACTGTTCTTGAAACCCGGTGGCCGTGGAAGCCCGGGAGTGTTTATGTACCAGCCCATGTATGATTGTGTTTCGTTGTTATAGCTCGTAACTATATCTGGTGGAATAATTGTATCACGACACAGCACTTGTACACAAGGCATGTAGATGTTAGGTGCATGGGATGGGTTGGGGAGACATGATCCCTACTGAGCTGTGGTTGCTCACCCCTCCTACCATGTTGTTTTCTTTACAGGAACCTACAGGCGTTAGGTGGGACCCCAAGGTGGAAGATCTTATTTATTTTATTGTTTATGTTATTTTATTATGGGAACTGATGTAACCCCAATGGGGATGGATTGAAAGGAAGACTTTGTATTAAAGACTGATTTGGTTTGTGGACTGCTTGATGGACTTTATTTTTCTTGAATGTGTTGTGTGTTTAAAATGTTCGGTTCTTGGTTTGTATCCTACCCCTTTGCCCTCCGTGTGGGTAAAAAGGGGAGTCACGTACCGGTTTCCTCGGGTTGGAAATCCGGGGCGTGACAGTGCCATAGCCAACTATCTTCATGTGATGCTGTAGTGAGGAAGCATACAGGGTCAGAAGAATTGTTTCTCAAGACCACAGAATATATGTCCCCATCTCTTGATCCAGATAACTTAATATCTCTGGATAAGTTATCTCTAACTGTGCAGGTGTTTGACAAAAAGAAAACTGTGAATCCTTTGTCACATAAATTACTGACATTCAGCAGATTATGCTTCAAACCTTCGACTAATGCAACGTTAGTAATTGATACACAGCCATTGGTTAAAGTGCCATACCCCACAGTCTTACCTTTACTGTTGTCACCATATGTTACGGATGGGCCTCGTTTGTCAGTAACATCCACGAGTAGAGACTTATCACCCGTCATATGTCCGGAGCATCCGCTATCGAGTATCCACTTGCTTTGATTGATCTTTGACTTCAAGTGAGATGACAGTGAATTCCATAGATGCTCCTGCAAGACAACAGATTACATTTTTGGTGCCCAAACTTGTTTTGGGCGGTTAGGAGAAGCAACAACAGTGTCAACTATTCCAGATTTTATGTTGCTAGGAACTTTAACTCTCCAAGTTGACTTAGCTTTTTCCGTCTTAGTTGCTTCTTCAACTTGGGTTTTCTTAGGTGAAATACTCCAAGGAGTTTTAGATTTAGCTTTTCGAGAAGTACCCTTTTTGACAACCGGATTTTTATTGATTGAAGAGTGATTACATAACCAGTCATCTGATAGACTCTAACACTCATAGTGATAATGACCTATTTCGCGACATATCGAACAGACACTGTGATGAGGAGTTACAACAGGGGATACAGGTTTCTTAGGTTTTACAGGTTTTCTACTCTGTTCCCTATGGCCTAATCCTTTGCGAACGGGTGACGCGCTCTTGGCCCTAGATGCGTCAGCCTTAGCCTTTCCTTTGTTTATGGGTGCTGCAGTTTCGGCTTTAACTACAGTAGCCTTCCCGTCATCGTTTGGTACGGGTGCTACTACTTCGGGATTAGCAGTGACCTCTGTTCCACAATCATAAACTATGGTGCCACCTGAAACAAAACCATCCAACGGTTTAGATGTACTAATAGGATATAGGTTGGTTAGTTTTGGAGTGTAGTCCGGAGGGCACTCAGTAGCTGGAGCAGTGGAAGTGGATTCGGATCCTAGGCCAGGTTTGACTCGGATATTGTCAGGATCAGTTCTAAATGTAGAGGCTATTTCTCCGGATTTTAGCCATTTACAATTTATTTCCTTTTCCTTCTCAAGTTCAATCTCGAGTCTTTTAAGATTTACATTCATGCCTGTGAGGTTGGTATTCAGTAGGTGATTCTCAGCTCTTAGGTCGTGATACCAAACCTCCCTGCTTCGGTAGTCAGCTATGTCCTTTTCAAGTTTAGAAACAGTAAGTTCTAGGCATTTAGTTTGACCACTCATATTTTGATACATTTGAGTAATTATTAATCTCTCATTCTTTTCATTATCACGTTCCTTAGTAAGAGATTCTAGTTTACTCAAGAGCTCAAAGATAGAAGGTACCTCAGCGTTTGCCATGAGGCAGACGTTCGCCTTTTCCATTGGTTGGTCGTCTGAAGATTCCTCTTCTTCTTCCGAGCCACTGTTGTTTTTTGAGACGAATGCCTTCCTCTTCATTTTGCTGTTGTCTGAGGTGGAGCGTCGGGGTTTAACCTTGTCATCCTTGTCGGCCATCTTGGGTTTGGATCTACAGCCCTTGGCCCAATGACCAGGTTTCCCGCAATTGTAGCAGTCTTGGGATGTCGACTTCGACCGCTCCTTCCTTCTTGAGGATGAGGAAGAACCTCTTCTGAATCCTTTTCTGCTTTTCCGCAGAAATCGTGTGAAGAATTTCACCAGGAGTGCTATTTCTTCTTCCATGTCCGAGTCATAGTTTTCTGACTCTTCTGTATTATCCTCTGTCAGCATGCTTGGTCCAGCCGTAGCCTTAAGAGCTACCCCCTTTTCTTTCTGAGCTATCTTCTCGTCTTGGTCAGTGTATTTGAATCTGATCTCTCATGAGTCCGTAGCTCTCCATATAGCTCTTCAAGGGGAGCATACTGCCAGTTGTCTTTGGATTGCACCTGGAGCTGTTTGGAGTAATAGCGATCCGGCAAGGAACGAAAGAACTTGTTATTTATTTGGAACTGAGTGTAGTGCTCATTGACAATTTTCAATTCCAGGATGAGCTTGCCGAATCGCCGATAGATACTCTCCAGGGATTCGCCAAGTTTGTGGTTGAAGCTCTCAAAGTTCTGTCTAAGAGCGCAAATGACGTTCTGCATCTGGGACTGACTTCCTTCATATAGAATAGTCAATTTGTCCCACACAGCTTTTGTTGTCGTGCAGCCCTGGACGTCCGTGAAAGCCTCTGGATCCAAGGACGATGTCACATAAGCTAGAGCCTTTTCACTGGCGTATTGCCAGGCTCTTTCATTGTGAGTGAGTTCAGCATCAGTCTTTGGCCTCCTGACCCCATTTTCTCCGATGGTCATCGGAATGGGAAGCTCCTGATAAAGACAAGGCCACATTAGATGATCATGACAGGTCATGAACATCTTCATGCGAGGTTTCCACTGGGAGAAAAGCTCTGGTGTGAACTTTGGCGGTTTGCTTAAAGTGTAGCCTGAACTCCGTGGTTGAGGAGCAGCGGAAGCAACAGGTTGAGGTGGATCAATATTTTCATTGCTGCTTCGGTTGTGAAGGGGCTCTTGAGCTCCCCCGGAGTTAAGGCGGGTATTGAATAGCATGCTGCTTTCTTCGGCCATTGTTAAGTTAAGAGGGAGTGAGGGATCTCTACGAGCAGGTAGAACTTGCTCTGATACCACTTGTTGGTCCCGGAGAGCCTAAAGGGGGGGGGGGGGTGAATAGGCTCTTTAAAAATTCTTTCTCTCTCTTAATAGCTTAGACACTCACTCTGGTTAAACGGATAAAATCAGTGCGGAAGATTAACCAGGTAGTGGAAGTATGTTGCTTTATTATCTGAAGATAATTACAACAAAGCAAAACAACGTTTTAGCTGATTACAACACAACACTCTGTTATAGTTACACACACTTGGCAGTGAATCTCTATGTTTGGCTCTTTACAAGATATACGGTTATGAGTGTATAAGTACAAGTAAGCACGCGCATATTAATTTATATTGCTTCAGGCATATATATAGACATCCTAGAAATCTATCCTGGAACTCCATTTTCCGAGCAGTGTGGAGCATTAAAGTTCTTCATCGGAAAATGCTGAAGCTTTAACTGCTGCAGATGTGGAGCTCGAAATATTGGAAGCATAAGTTGTAATGAATTCTTTGCTTGATTCCAATTGCATTTGAGACTGCGTCCACTTCTCCGTGTGTTCCACGTGTCAGACAATTTAGGTATTCAATGAGTTTGTCTTACATCGGGACGTAGCGAGCTGCTAGCATTAATTGCGGCTTGGAGAGATGAAGCAGCGTCTTCTTGGTCCATTGCAAGGTTCCTTAATCCACATGAACGAAGCTCGGATCCTTATTCCGTATCAGTGATTGCTTACTCCGTATGAATAAAGTCCTGGAATCCTTATTCCGTGTCAGCGCTTCCTTACTCCGCATGAGTAGTGGTTCGGAGAGCTTACTCCGCATCAACACTTCCTTACTCCGCATGAGTAATGGTTCGGATTCCTTATTCTGCATTTGATGTCCTTACTCCGCAACAGTTGCCCTTACTCCGCTCGAATGACAGACTCGGATTTCTGCATCCGTGTCTTCTTTTCCTTAGTCCGGTTGGAGTGGCAACTTCGATTCTTTCTCTCTCACAAGTCTCTTTTACTCCGTGCAAGATGTAGACTCAGGAACTTACTCCGCATTAATTGACGTAATCTAGTTAAGTGTTAGACGCGGGTTCCTAGTCGTTTTGTCAAGTGTTTAATCAGCACGAAGGGTCCTTACTTCGGATGATGACTTGGTTATATACCAAGTGAATGACGATACTCAAGATGATCCGGATCAGGATTATGTATCCTGTCCTTTGCTTTGTACTCACATGAGTAGGTCCAGATTTAGAGTTAACTCATCTGCACAGACTTAATGGTAAACATGAAACATCTCGAGTCAAATTACATAGGGTTTGTTCTGCATTATCCAAATTCTTGGTTTGATCCAACGGATATAGAGTTTTTTCTTCCAAGACTTGGAAAAGTTATAACTTTAAGTGAAATTAAAGTGGATGAAAATTGGAAGAAGAATGTAATCCAGGATGAGAATCCAGATTTTGAAGTAGCAGAACCTCAGATGGAAGAAGAGACTGAGCATGAAAAGGAAAAGAAAGATGAGGACACACACTCAAAGAAGTCTGATGAAGAAGAGAAGCAAGAATCCAGCCCTGGAGAAAATTCAACTAAAAAGACCAAGAGGACATGGTCCAGTGTGCATAAGAAGGATCAGATTCTTGGTGATCCACAAGCAGTTGTAACTACCAGGAGAAGGTTTACAAGGGCTGCTGCACTTCTCTCTCAGATAGAGCCCAAAATAGTTGGAGAAGCAGTAAAGGATAAAGCTTGGGTCACAACAATGAATGATGAGCTGGACCAAATTGAAAAGAACAAGACATGGGAGTTGGTTCCTAGACCAAAGAGTAAAAATGTCATCGGAACAAAGTGGGTGTTCAGGAATAAACTGAATGAAGATGGCAAGATTATTAGGAACAAGGCTAGACTGGTATGCAAGGGATACTCTGAGATTGAGGGTATAGATGTAGATGAAACATTTGCACCAGTGGCAAGGCTAGAAACGAAAAAGTTGTTTCTTGCATTGGCAGCACACAAGAGATTCAAAGTCTATCAAATGGACGTGAAGTCTGCATTTCTGAATGGCTTGCTAAAAGAGGAAGTTTACATTGAGCAAACAGATGGAGTACAGATTGATGATGATGAGACACATGTGTGCAGGTTAAAGAAAGCCTTGTATGGCCTGAAGCAAGCTCCTAGGGCATGGTACAACCAATTGGATGGGTATCTATAGAAGATGAATTTTAGTAGAGGAATAGTGGATCATAATTTATATATATTGAATTCAGATAGAGGTCAGCTGGTTACCATAGTCTATGTAGATGACATCATATTCGGAGGAAGTCACTCAGGATTTTGTGAAGAATTTGCTAAGAAAATGAGTGATGAATTTGAAATGTCTCTCATAAGTGAGTTAACATACTTCTAACATACTTCTTGGGAATACAGTCCCGGACCGATAAAGGATCTTATCAGGCACGTGTAGACCCGTCTTGAGTTAGGAATCTTTCTATCACAAAGACAAGTATGCCAAAGGAAGATGCAGACCCAGTATGGGAGTGAACTGATATGGGTCATTCACAAGAAAGGGGACTTTGAGTTGCTGTTGGAACCCCAATGGCCCTTTTTTTACAGTTGCAAATTACACATAGATCAGGAAGGCACAAGTGTAAATCAAAGAGTATCGAGGTATGATTGGAAGCCTCTTATACCGCACTCTCCTCTGTTTAGACCTTATCTAATGCAAAGCCAGTGTGTCAAGCAAGTAGATATCAAGTCGATCCCATTGAAGGAGTCTCATGTTTTGAAATCTCCGCGACCAGCCACTTGTATGTGCGGTTCAAGTGAATTCTTAGATACCTACAAGGTTCCCACCATTCGGAAATGTTGACTGTTGGTATCCATCTAGGGATTCAATTGAGTTATAGGCTTCCCCCCCCCCCCCCCCCCCCCCCCCCCCCCCCCCCCTTTGGCCGACTGGTCCCGAGTTCGGTGAGCACTTAAGTCTACACCCATTCCGAGGGTAGATGTGGCCCAGATGGTTGACCATACGACTCGGGTGGAATGTTGCATTGGTGTCCAGCCCCGAGTCCTGCCGGTGCGGGTCGTTTTATCTGGGTTCAAAGTGTGTTGCATGGTTGAGCCATAAACGGGAGTAATGTGGCGCCCCCCCCCCCCCCCCCCCCCCCCCCCCCCCCCCCCCCCCCCCCCCCCCCCCCCCCGGTTTAGCGGTAGGTGAAGGCGGGGCAGCCCCAGGAAATGTGTTGATTTTTTTTTTTTTTTTTTTTTGGCTTCCCGGGGTTTTTCCACCCCCCGGGTACCTTAATAAATGAGTGTTGTCAATTTGTGTTTGTGTGCATGTTTGACCCCCCCCCCCCCCTCCCCCCCCCCCCCCCCCCCCCCCCCCCCCCCCCACTCAAGTGGTATGGATGCATACTCAATAATGTCAGGACTTGGGAGTGAATGTGGAGTTACCTATCAATATTTGGTGTGACAACTAACACAGGCCCCTGCCGCCCCCCCCCCCCCCCCCCCCCCCCCGAGTGCAATTCATATTAGCAGGAATCCCGTTCAGCATTCAAAGACCAAGCATATCGACTACCGATACCACTACATCAAAGAACAAGTGGAGGAGGGCACTGTGCAACTAGTGTATGTCCCCACGCAGGAACAGACTGCAGATATTCTCACCAAACCTCTTTCCATTGAGATGTTTGATAGGCACCAAAGCAGGCTGTCTGTACAGCTACCTCCTCCCGCGTAAGGCATCAGTGGGGTCTCCCCCTCTTTCTTTGCAATTGGTTGGCAAAGGGGGAGAAGAGAGTACTCTGTCTAGGGGGAGCACACAGTGGAGGACTGGAGGAGTTCAGGGGGAGTGGTTCGAACGGTTTGCGCATTTTGTCTGTTGCCAACAATTCCAAAGGGGGAGGTTATTGTTCCCGCGAGGTTGAGTTGTCATTGTTGTCAACATGTTGCCGGAATCGAAGAATTGTACTTGGTTGGATAACAAACAGACAAGAAATTACACCCATTTTCATTGATCAACAATAAAGTACAATTCTGCCTTTATACAAAATTTTCATTAAGGTACATAACGCTTACTATACTTGAAGATCATCATTGTAGCCTTCTCTCTAAGCTCCATTGTCTACTCCATTGTGTAGGCTTGGATACTGTTCCAGTTTTTATCCACCTTGACAATAGATTTGATAAAGAAACAGACAAAGGCTCCGCAGCTATCTCCATTAGGCTGTTGTGGCACTAGCTTCTTGCCTCGGACCGTCGCCTTCATCTTTTCAGTTGGACCCAACGGAGTTAGGCCCCTTTCTTCATAAAGCCCCGATTGCTTTATGGCTTCTGTCAGATGAATACGCAGAGGCTCAAATTGATTCTTTCTAACATTTTGCTCCACAATTTGATGAGAATCAATTAGAATCAGCTGCTTGGACGAAATCATAAAGACAACCAGCATGAAGTGCGGCGTCATGACCCGATATGGAATGAGAACAGATTGAAGAGTCTTCCAGGGAGTGCTATCTTCAGCAGTTCCGTTAATAAAGGTCTGAATATCGGCTAAGTCTGGAAGATATCATTCATTCCAACAAGGCAAGATATCAAACATGTGCCTGTCCTTGTATAGGGAAGAAAACAGCCTCATTTCCATTTTAACTGCCAGCGAGAAGTTGTCTATGTCTTCTGTGGTGAGCAGACCCGTCTCAGAACGAATAGTCCTTATGTCTTGTGGAGAGAAGGGGTACAACTCGGATAGACATCTTCTCTCAGCATTTGACGTGGCATACCTGGCCATAGCATTAAAAACACTTCCATCCTCATCAAGAGGATCAAGATCCGCGTATGATGGGAGGAAGGTGTCAGCCGCTGCAGATGGAGTGGTCGAAGGAGGAGCTGCACTAGAGGAGCTGGGCTGAGAGAAGCGGCTGCGTTTGGGGATGGTAACTCCCCGAAGCAGTGAGGATGCAGACTGCTTTTTTTCAGCATGAGAGGAGGATGGTGCAAGAGGATCAGATGACACTTTCTCCCCCGGTTGGGCAGATCGGCGAGGGACGGGAGGAGGACGAGCCATCGTGTGGGCCAAGTCCGCAAAAGAGGTGGACAGGGAATGGATGGACGAGGCGACAAGGTCCATCTTTTGCTCGATGGAGGTGGAAGAGTTGGTTAAGGCGGGGAGGAGTTGGGCACCAAGGGCATCAACCTTAGCGGCGATGGCAGAAATTTGGGTGGTTTGAGCTTGGGCATGACGGTCCAGCTGAGCAGATAGCACATCATCGGAGTGAACCGTGCCAAAGGAGGCACGTCCAAGCGCTAACTTTGGAGCTTTGGAGGACTCCCCGGTAGGAATGGGTGCAGGTGTGCGGTGGGTAGAGGAGTCAGTAGGAGTGGAAGGGACATCAGCAGCAGTAGCAGAGGGGGCATCCGTAGCAGCAGAGCCACTTTGACTAGAGAGGTCAACAACAGGGATGGCATCTGCGGGAGAGGCAGACCGAGCCTTAGCAGGGGAGGGAACCCATGCGTCATGGGCCTTTCCGGAGGAGACAGTGAAGGGAACGTCCGGAATGTGAGTAGGCGTAAGAAAGCCATGGTTCAGATTCCAGACGATCATATCCTCCGGGGTGCGTGTGTGTTTGGCATAAAACACCTTGAGGTCATTGTCGGGGATGGAGGCTGTACATGGGAGGCTAAAACGGAACCATAGGTCCGTTAGGGTGTCAGCAGAGAGATGGTCAAGGTAGTCTTGGGGTAGAGGTAGAGGAGGCAGAGGAGCTTCTAGAGAAGATTCTGGGACATCAGCGACGGCAGTGGCAATGGCAGTATCAACTGCAGCAACAACAGCGGAAGTGGAGGGAGTGGGGACATCCATAGCAGATGGTGCTGGGGAAGCAGCCTTAGGTAAACTGGGCTGAGATGGTCCCACAACCTCAGAGGGGTTGGCATGGATGCTGTGCTGGGAGGCTCGAGAGATGGAAGGGGCAGCAACAGACCGAATCTGGGAGGACCGGTGAGCAGAGCTGACTTCGGGGGCACGGCTGTCAGAGGGGTCACCAACCGAGCTGCCTTGTTGTTCCGAGGCAGGAAGAAGGCGGAGAGCAGTAGAGGGACAGCGAGCTGTCATGTTCCCATCAGGCGTAAGGTGGTGAAGATAATAAGCTTGAGGGAAAGGAACAGCATCATATCGGGCAAAATGGTCCGGATGAAGATGCCGGAAGACAACACTAAGTATCCGCCCAAAAGAATGATTCTTTGGACCGTTCTTCAGTAGTCGGAACAAGAAAGTCCCCCAGTCCATCGGGAGACGCTCAAAGACGCCGTACATAGCCAATAGAAGGTCGTATGGGACGGAATCCAGAGCAATGGTACGAGCTAGGAGGCAGCGGCTCAATATGGTCGCCATACAACAGTAGCGACCTTGAAAAGACTTCATTTTGTACTCCTTCCCCTTATAGGAGCAACCCATGGAAACAGCCATTGTCTCAGCATCCGGGTGCTGAGGATCACCAGGAGGGAGGTTGAGAGTGGCGCGAAGGACATCAGGGGTGATCAAGATGGATTCACCACGGATGTAGGAGATAATGGAGTCGGTGGTGCAGCAGATCCATTGGTAGAACTCAAGGATGTCTTCAATAAGAAGGTCGACAGGGTTGGAGATTAGGTTCAGGATGTGAGAGGCTTCCAGGAGTGGGCGGAGTTCCAGAAACCAAGCCGGAGGATCGGAGATAGCACGCCAATTAACCAGATGGCCGGGGTTAACGTCGGAAAGAGAAGTTTTGGGTGCCATTTGAGGGAAAGATTGAGAGGAGAAGGAGGTGAGGTCTTGGGGATTGAAGGAGCGGCGAGGGTTTTAGGGATTTGGAAGATGTAAAACTCGCGCTGCGCAGGAATGTCCAGGATATATAAGACCGAGTCCGTGAATGTCAGTGGGTCTAGGGATTAAGTGAGTGGAATAGTGAACCACTTGACATGCTGATGTCATGAGTCTTGAGAGCGGCGCGCCTCCGGATATAGAGATGACGTGGAGACGGCATGACCAGAGAATGATAACAGTTGTTTGCCTTCTTTGGGAAGTGTGTGCATCCCAAGACATGCATTTAATGGACCATCATTATTGCTCCTCAAAAGCACACGATATATAATAAGACATGATTTATTGCGATTTGAGAGTTCCAAGAGTTCGGAGGAATAAACCGTCAATCATCCGGAGTATACGATATCCGAGATAAGATCATCTGGATGAAAAGTAGACCGTGTCCGGAGAAATAGAGTGCGGTAAAAGAGAAGTAGATTCCTTTGTTGTCGCGAAGTCGAAGAGAAGAGAAGTACCACAATACTTTAAATCTGAGACTATAGACAAGATATATTGGTAAAGGTGCAAAGAGAATCTGAACCTGTAGCTTCACGAAACTAAACTAAAATAACAGGAAGCTGTACGGGAAGGAATTAGTACGAATATGAACAAATAGTCAATTGAAGAGCAACAGAATCCGAACTAATGAGGAACAGAACTTTATGCATTGAAAATGAATGTAATAAACACATACAGACAAAAGAATGATTAGTGTTACTGAATCAAGGTATATGTCAGATAATAAACACAAAAGTTCATATTGGTCAACAGAGCGAAACCTTCTTGCTGAACAACGTAGCTAAGATAATTAAAAATTATATGATTTGTCCAACTTAGGATTCATGAGTGAAACTTGATAAATGAATACTTGTCAAAAGCAAGCAAATGATTAACCGATTAAAATGCACGGTTGAAGGAAGAAAAACATCCTTGCATGCCACAATTCTGATTCAACAATGCATGTCCAGTTAGATCCAGAAGTAAAAGTTGAGAGGAAAGAGCATCTGAGACATATTAGGGGATTATTACAAAGGTTGCTCCCCCTTAGATCGTGCGATCCTCTTAGTGAGAGACTCCCCCTCAGATAGACAGCCAGGAAAGAGGTCACGAGACATATACAGGGGGTATTACTTGGATAATAAATAAAGCATTTTCTCCCCCGTAGATCATGCAATCCTCTCGATGGCATTACCTGTTAAAGAATTTAGATCTTGAAACAACACTGTCTACCCATTAGGAAACTACACTTCAGGAGCTAATCAGACTGCGATTGTGAGTACCGTCACCAAGCATTCCGAGCTAACCCATTTCATTTCTTCAACCATACAAGTTAATAGAGCAATCAATATGAAACAACATTCGTCATGTGGTGATGAGTGGAGAATAAAATCATGAAATCCTAAAGAGGTTATTCATATACGTTTTAATTATGTTGGCTTTAACGGCTTCAGTCGGGAAACGCAAGCATCCTCCCAAAATGAAATTTGATATTTATCAGATGCATAAGACACGTTAAGCAGTAAGTATGACCAACATAAAGTTCAGTATGTGTTTTCTACTTTCAATAAAAGCACAATGCAAGTTTTGAAAAAAAATATACTGGTGGGTAATTTAAATGTGAAGCTATTCAGAAAAGTCAATCATACCTAATCGGAAGAGTAGTTCAGAGAATCTTGCATCAGGTAGGGGCTTTGTAAGTATGTCTGCCAGTTGATCTTCAGTAACAACATGTTCAAGAGATATATGCTTTTTGAGAACATGATCGCGAATGAAGTGATACCTAACCTCAATGTGCTTGGTCTTTGGGTGCATGACAGGATTGTTGCTTATAGCAATTGCACTGGTATTGCCGCAGTAGAGTGGAATAGATGTTATGTTGAAACCGTAGTCAGTAAGTTGACTTTGCATCCAGAGTAGCTGTGCGCAGCAACTCCCAGCAGCTATATATTCCGCCTCAACAGTAGAGGTTGATATGGAATTCTGCTTCTTACTGAACCATGAAATTAATCTATTTCCAAGAAACTGACACGTACCACTTGTGCTTTTCCTGTCGATGCGACACCCAGCAAAATCAGCATCAGAATATCCGGATAAGGTGAAGTTGGACTCCTTTGGGTACCAGAGTCCCAAATTCACAGTCCCTTTGAGATACCTTAATATCCGTTTGACATGAAGTATATGTGACTCTTTGGGATTCGCTTGATATCTTGCACAGATGTAGGTTGCAAACATAATGACTGGGCGACTTACTGTAAGATACAGCAGGGATCCTATCATCCCTCTGTATTCAGTCACATTTACTGATTTGCCGTCCACATTAGGGTCTAACTTGGCACTGATTGACATTGGAGTCTTGACGGGAGATGAACCTTCCATACCAAACTTCTTAATTAAGTCACGTGTGTACTTAGCTTGATTGATGAAGATCCCTTCCTTCAATTGTTTGACTTCTATTCCAAGGAAGTAGGACAGTTCTCCCATCATACTCATCTCAAACTTGCCAGTCATCAACTTTGCAAACTCTTCACAAAGCTTCGGATTTGATGATCCGAAAATGATATCATCCACATATATCCGTACGATCAGAGTATGTTCTTTCTCTTTTCGTAGGAATAAAGTGGTGTCTATCTTCCCTTTTTGGAAGTTGTGAGCAAGTAGAAATTCTGACAGTGTGTACCAGGTTCTTGGAGCTTCCTTCAAACCATACAAGGCTTTCCGTAGCTTGTAGACTTGATGTCCAGCCTTAGGTTCAATGAAACCGGGAGGTTGTTCAACGTACACCTCCTCTTGAAGATCTCCATTTAGAAATGCGCTTTTGACGTCCATTTCATATACTATGAAGTTTTCATAAGAAGCATACGCCAAAAACATTCTGATTGCCTCAAGTCTTGCTACCGGAGCAAAGGTCTCGTCATAGTCTATTCCTTCTTCTTGACGATATCCTTTGGCTACCAGTCTGGCTTTGTTCCAGATTACTATTCCATCCGTATCAAGCTTGTTCCGGAACACCTATTTAACTCCAATGACTTGTTGAGACTTAGGCCTTGGTACTAGTGTCCACACATCATTTCTCTTAAACTGATTCAACTCCTCTTGCATGGCTTCTATCCAGTTTGAATCCTGAAGAGCTTCATCTACCACCTTTGGTTCTATTGAGATAGAAAACATGAGTAAAGACAAATGTTGGAGGTGGCTACTCTTGTTCTTACACCAACAGTAGGATCACCAATCACCTGTTCTGAAGGGTGGTTTCGAGTCCGCCTGTAATTATGTGCATGTGATGGTTGATCTTGTATAATTTGAAGCTCTTCCAGATTAGGTGGTTCAGTTATATCCGCTGGTTGAGCTTCTTCCGGACCAAATGTTTCCGTATTAGTAGGTTCGGAAGAACTAGGTGGTTCTTTGACACTATTGCTTTTAGTGTTAACTGGTCCGGAGGGACTTGAAGGTGCTCCGGAATTTTGGCTATCCAAAAGAATATGTCCAGAGTTGAATGGAAGTCCACAGTCCGATTCATCCGTAGCATCATCCATATCATTTCTTTGTGCTTTGTTGGTGCCACGTGGTTGGTCAATATGTGTAATAGGTACATTCATAACCTTTGAATAGTCGATGTTGTCATCCTGATCCTGCACATTTGAACTTGATGGACCAACTTTTGACCAATCCAGGTTAGCTTCATCAAAGGTCACATGAATATATTCTTCAACTTTAAAAAGTTTTCTATTGAAGACTCAATAAGCCTTGCTATGTAGTGAGTACCCGACAAAGATCCCATCATCAGATTTTAGTTCAAATTTATTTCGGGGTTCTTTGCCGTTGTTCAATATATAGCAAGTACACCCAAAAGCTCTGAAATGTGAAATCGAGGGCTTTCGTCCTCTCCACATCTCATAGGGTGTTTTCATGGTAAATTTATTTATTAGAGTTCTGTTTTGAACATAGCAGGCAGTGGACACAGCTTCAACCCATAGACTGAGAGGAAGCTTAGGCCCTGCTAACATAGATCTGCCAGCCTCGACTAAAGTGCGATTCTTGCGCTCAGCTACCCCATTTTGTTGTGGAGTTCTGGGCGCAGAGAAGTCGTGCTGAATTGTAATGACCCGTGTTTTGGGATGTGAGGAGTTAGTCACAGTTTTGCCTTTTTGGGTGGAAATTGTTGGGTTTTAGGGAGTTTTATTTCCACACACTTTGGCTAAATCATCTTGTATGTTGATGAGCAAGCAAGAGGCAAAGTTTGAGCCAAATAGGGAGTGCCCGTGAGAATGCCCGTGAGAATGGCTTTTCACGTGCAGTGATATTTTTGAATGGGAGCCTTCCTGATGTTGTTCTAAGGCTTGTGGCAAAATTCTAAAACATTTGGAGGTGCTCGTGAGAAGGGCCTTTCTCACGTGCAGCCTCCATTACCCTTATTTTGTTGTTCTGATACTCTTTTGCTAAAGGACCATGGTGAAATTATGAGTGTTTTGTCCGGTGTGGTTGCAAAAAGGTTGTAGTCTGTCATCAAAACTACGTCGTTTTGATGTTGAGATTCATTTAATCAAAACTATGTCGTTTTGATTTTGATGTGTCTATATAAAAAGAAGGAGCCTCTTGGTTTTGGGTTTAGGGTTTTCGCTGTCAGCCGCCGCAAGCCGTCGCAGAGAGTGAGAGAGAGGGATTGATAAGGGAAGAGGGAGAGTTCCCGATCGCTGCTGCTGGTGTGACTTGTGTGGAAGAGGGGAGTCGACGTTTAGCGTGGAAGCAGGAGCAGGAGGACGTTTTCAAGGTAGGGGTTCTGTTTTCCCTTAGACCTATCCCAGGGCTCTGACCTGGTAGTAGGCGATGCATGTTTATTCGGGATATATATATATATATATATGTAAATCCATATAGGTGTGATCTCCTATATGGATGTTGGCCTTCAATGGCGTCTTGGTGTGATTTTGACGTTGGGCGGTTAGTGCATGTTAAATGTTCGATAAAATGCCAGTGTGAATATGCCTGTTTGAATATACCTAGTACGTGTTTGATAATATGCCTGTGTGGCTGGATTTGTGAGTGTAAATGTGTGCATGCTAAGTGTTTGTTTTTATGCCTGAGTGACCAAGGTGTATGCTGTGTACTTGACTGCATGGTTGTTCGCCTGAGACGCTGTGGAAAACGTTTGCCTGAGGAGGCGGTTAAATCACTTGCCTGAAGAGGCGGTTAAATTATTTGCCTGAGAGGCGGTTAAATCATTGGCCTGAAGAGGCGGTTAAATCACTTGCTTGGCTGTGGAGCCTGTGTGGCTGGGGCTGAGGTTGCGCCCGTTTGGTGTGGTGTGTTTCCGTGTTATTTGTTCCTACCACGTCATTGCATTAGTACACGTTCTCATGTAGTGGTTAGGTGCATGGGATGGGTTGGGGAGACTTGATCCCTACTGAGCTGTGGTTGCTCACCCCTCCTACCGTGTTTGTTTTCTTTACAGGGACCTACAGGCGTTAGGTGGGAACACCAAGGTGGAAGACTTTCTGCCTTGTGGCTTTGCTCCTTTTGTTATTTGAGTGTTTTGTCAAATGTTATGTTGAGAGACTATTGTAACTCCAAATGGAGATGATGTAATGGATTTTGGAATTTAATAAAGATAAGTGGTTTGCCTTTCGGTTATTTATTGTGGATTATTATGAATGTGTTTGTTGTCCTACTTGGATGTCAGATTCTGTACATCTACCCCTTGCCCACCGGGTGGGTAAAGGGGAGTCACGAACCGGTTTCCTTGGGTTGGAAATCCGGGGCGTGACATGAATGCCCTGTTTAGAACAATATGACCTCATATCTGAAAAATCAAATTCTGTACCATGATCACTCCTGATGCATTTAATGCTTAGTCCTTGTGAGTTGCTTATCTAGTTGAAAAGATCTATAAGATGCTCAAAAGTTTGATCCTTAGATTTCAGGAACATCACTCATGTGTACCTGGTGAAATCATCGATAACCACAAGGCTATATCTCGCACCAGCTAGTGAAGGAACAGAAATGGGACCGTAGAGGTCCATATGAAGAAGTTGTAGAGGAGCAGTTATTGAATTAACTGATTTGCTCTTAAAACTATGTTTGGTGTGTTTGCCAAGTTGACATTCTCGATAGAGAGTGTCTCTGGAGTATTTGTGTTTAGGCAGACTAGTGACCAGATCAAACGATGATAACTTAGACAAGGTCTTAAAATTTAAATGTGCGCAATGCTTGTGTCATAGCCAACTATCTCCATCCGATGCTGTAGTGAGGAAGCATACAGGGTCAGAAGAATTATTTCTTATGACCACAGAATATATGTCCCCATCTCTTGATCCGGATAATTTAATATTTCCGGATACGTTTTCCCTGACCATGCAGGTATTGGACATAAAGGAAACAGTAAATCCTTTGTCATATAAATTATTGACACTCAGCAGATTATGCTTCAAACCTTCAACTAGTGCAACTTTAGTGATTGATACACAACCATTGGTTAAAGTGCCATACCCGACAGTCTTACCTTTGTTGTTTTCACCATATGATACGGATGGACCTTGTTTGTCATTAATTTCAACAAGTAGAGTCTGATCATGTAAGGACCCGTATTTGAGGGGCCTTGGAGATAGCCTTGAGTTAGAGACCTTATTTTAACAAATGGATATCAGCACGATGATGTGTTCATCAAATGGAAAATTTTGACTATACTTGGACTAAATTTGGGATTTGAGGCCCTGAGGGGTATTTTCGGGATTTCACAAATAATTTTGTATTCCCTTTTAAATTACTTGGGTTTGTATTTTGAGCTTTGGGTCTCCCTTTAAGGGAAAACCCAATATGAGAGAGTGGGCTATTTTGCCTTTGTTCTTGGGTTTACACTTGGGCTTACTTAACCACTATTGGGCTGCATTTGGTCTTAGGCTTCTATTTTAAAATAAAAATAAAAATAAAGAAAATAGGAGAAAAGAAAAGGAAAAAAAGAGCAAAAGGAAAACCAATCCCTACTCATTGTTGGTAGTCGACCCAGAGAGAGAGAGAGAGAGAGGGGATTTGCAAATTCACGCCAAGGGAAAAAGAGGCCTGAGGCCTGAGGAAGAGAAGGAGAAGACGATCCGGAGGCTGGAAGGGAGATTTCTGGCGATCAAGGATCTCTTCTGGTGGCTGGAAGATAATTCCTGGAGAAATTCTTTTTCTGCAACACATCGGAGGTAGGGATTTCAAGTTTGTCTCTATGCCGTCTCTTTCTTACAGATTCTAGAAAACAAAATTTATGTGACATGATCTGGGATGTTGAGAAGAGATTTTTAAATATATTGAGTTTCTGAGTTTCACCTTGAGCCTATGGATGATCTAGGGTTTTTGTTTGAGTTTTCTGAATTTCTGAATTTCTGCGTGAGATTATTTGTGCTTTTGGGTTAGGGGTCATTTGTATACCCATTGTCTTGAGATTATTTAGATGAAGAATTTTGGGGAAACCCTGTATCTGGTTTGGCTAAGTCCTTTGGTATTGGGAAATCAAAATGAGAGTGAGGTCAGAGTTGGGTTTAGACCCTGTTTACGGACTTAGAATCTTAATAACTTCTAAACTAAAACGAATTTGAGGTTGGTCCTTTAGGGAAAAGTGATTAGAATGACAAAAGAGAGGTTTTGGAGCCTGCTCGTGAGAATGACTTTTTCACTTGCAGATTCATTCTTGCTCCAAATTGCCCCAAATTTTAGGTGGAGCTTCCTTAGAGGCATATGAGTCAAAATACCCCTGCCCGTGAGAATGACCTTTTCACATGCAACCTTATTTTTGGCTAAAAAGCGTCCCTGAACCTTCTGGGATGGTTAGAATGATGTTCTGAGTTGATTTGCCTCTGCCCACGACAATAGGTTGTCACGTGCAGCTTGTTTTGGGCTCCCCTTGAGGTGGATAAGCTTCCTTTGAAAGGTTATTGATGATCCAGACTATGAGTGTGAGAAATGTGTGGACTTTAGGGACCATGAGGAGTTAGGTGATGTTATGTGTGATGATTTGATTGTTCTGAGACTATCTGTTGTTTCACATTCTGAGTTGAGTTTTTGTATGCTAAAAGAGTTGCATGTCTGAGCTGTGTCTTTGAGTTGTGTTTATGAGCTTACTGGTTGAGTTGCACAGTATCTGTTGAATTGTGCTTATTGAGTTAAGCTTACTAAATTGTACTGTGTTTGTTGAGTTATGTTTATTGAGTTGAGATTGTTGAGTTGTATATGTTGAAATGTGTATGTTGAGGACCCCAAAAACACGGGGAGTTGAGATGAGAACCCCAGAAATGCGGGGATTGAGCTGAGTATGGGACAATCATTATACTGTACCCCTTGAGATGAGATTCACATTTGCCTGGTGTGGTATGTCACGTCGCCGTGGTGGCTGGGTGTCCTCTACCCTCCAGTGCAGGCAGAGGTATGAGGCGTGTTTACTGGGTGATGGTTATTGTTATAGCTTAAGTCACTACACGAGCGCATGCATCCACTTGACATGCATAGTTTTAGAGTGGGATGGGCCTGGGGAGACTTGATCCCTACTAAGCTGTGGTTTGCTCACCCCTCCTATGAACTGTTCTTTGCAGGACCTAGCAGGCGATAGGCGGAAGAGCTGCGTTGGTAAGCCGCTGGGGCTGTATGGCCTTATATATATATACATTTGGTTATTTTGTTGTATTTGAGATTCTGTTTGTTTGAACTGTGTATCCTGGCTATATTGATGGGAGCTTGTTCCCTAGTGGATTTTAAAGGGCTTGAAGCCTCTGAGCAATGTAATTGATGTATTGTGTTGTGAATAATGTATGTATATATTGTGGTGGTGTGCTTGGCATGGAAACAGGTACATGCCCCTTGGCATGTTGACTTGTGATATAGGGATAGGATCGCACCCGCAGTAGGTGTCCTTACTTTGGTGTTTACACCGATCCCTTGACCCTTCGGGTGCGGGCATGGGCAGTCACTACCCATTTCCAGGGGGAAGGAAATTTGGGGCATGACAGATCACCCGTCATATGTCCGGAGCATCCGCTATCGAGTATCCACTTGTTTTGATTGATCTTTGACTTCAAGTGGGATGGCAGTGAGTTCCAGTGATGCTCCTGCAAGACAACAGTTTACACTTTTGGTGCCCAAACTTGTTTCGGGCGGTTAGGAGAAACAATAGTAGTGTCAACAGTTCCGGATTTAACTCTGTTAGGAATTTTTGCTTTCTAGGTTGACTTTATTTTGTTGGTTTTAGTTGCTTCTCTTACTTGGGTTTTCTTGGGAGAGACGCTCCTTTGAGATTTAGATTTTAATTTGCTCGAAGAACCCTTTTTATTTAACTGATCTTTATTAATATGAATTTGATTACAAAGCCAGTTATTAGATAAACGCCAACATTCATAGTGATAATGACCTATTTCCCTACAGATAGAACAAACACTATGGTGCGGAGTACAAACAGGGGATATAGGTCTCTTAGATTTTACAGACGTTATACTCTGTTTCCTATGGCCTAGTCCATTGCGTTTGGGTGACGCGCTCTTGGCCCTAGATGCGTCAGCCTTAGCCTTTCCTTTCTTTCTGGGTGCTACAGTTTCGGATTTAACTGCAGCAACCTTCCCTTCATCATTAGATACGGGTGCTACTGCTTCGGGAACAGCAGTAACAGCCTCAGCTCCACAATCATAAACTATGGTGCCACCTGAAATGAAACCATCCAATGGTTTTGATGTACTAACAGGATAAAGGTTGGTTAGTTTCGGAATGAAATCCGGAGGACACTCAGTAGTCTGTGTGGAGGTCGATGGTTCGGAACCTAGGCTAGGTTTGACTCGGATGTTATCCAAATCAGTCCTAAATGTAGAGGCTATTTCCCCGGATTTTAGTCAATTACGATTTATTTCCTTTTCCCGTTCCAGTTCATTCTCGAGTCTTTTCACAATAACTTTTAGGCTTGATAGGTTGGTATTTAGCAAATGATTTTCAGCTCTTAGATCATGATACCAAGCCTCTTTTCCTCTGAAGTCAGCTATGTCCTTTTCAAATCTAGTAATAGTAAATTCAAGACGTTTGTTTTGACTTTCCATATCTTTGTACATTTGAGTAATTATTAGTCTCTCATTCTTTTCATGATCACGTTCAGTAATAAGAGATTCTAATTTACTCATGAGCTCAGAGATTGAAGGTACCTCAGTATTTTCCATGAGGTAGACGTTCGGTTTAGGAGTTGGCTCATCATCCGAGGATTCCTCCTCTTCTTTTGAGCCACTGACGTATTTTGTGACGAACGCCTTCCTCTTGTTTTTGCTGTTGTCTGAGGTGGAGCGGCAAGGAGTTACCTTGTTACTTTTCTTGGCCACTTTAGATTTGGATTTGCAGTCCATGGCTCAGTGACCGGTTTTCCCACAGTTGTAGCATTCCTGGGAACTGGACTCTGATCACTCCTTCCTTCGGAAAGATGATGAGGAGCCTTTTCTGAATCCTTTTCTGCTTTTCCGTAGGAATCACTCAAAGGATTTGACAAGGAGAGCTATTTCCTCTTCCTCGTCAGAGTTAGAATTCTCGGACTCGTCCGTATCATCATTCCTCAGTATGCTGAGACATTCCGTAGCTTTGAGAGCTACCCCCTTTTCTCTTCGAGCTATTTTCTCATATCGGTCAGTGTATTTAAACCTGACCTGACCTCGTGAGTCCGTAGCTCTCTATAAAGTTGTTCAAGGGGAACATACTGTCAGTTCTTGTCGGATTGCATCTGGAGTTGTTTGGAGTAGTAACGATCTGGCAAGGAGCGAAAGAACTTGTCATTGATATGAGATTGAGAATAATGCTCATTGACAGTTTTCAGCTCCAGGATGAGCTTGCTGAATCTCCGATAGATGCTCTCGAGTGATTCGCTCGGTTTGTGATTGAAACTCTCAAAGTTCTGTCTGAGAGTACAGATAATGTTCTGCATTTGGGACTGACTTCCCTCATAGAGGATTGTCAGTTTATCCTAAACAACTTTCGATGTTGTGCAGCCCTGGACGTCCGTGAAAGCCTCGGAATCCAAAGACGATGTAATATATGCTAGAGCCTTTTCGTTAGCACACTGCCAGGCTCTTTCATCATTGGTGAGTTCGGCATCAGTCTTTGGTCTTCTAACTCTATGTTCTCCGATTGTCATCGGAGTGGGTATCTCCTGATGAAGACATGGCCACATGAGATGATTATGGCAAACCATGAACATTCTCATGTGAGCTTTCCACTGGGAGAAAAGCTTAGGTGTGAATTTGGGTGGCTTTGTCAGAGTGAAACCAGAACTCCGTGGTTGTGAAGTAGCGGCAGCAGCAGGTTGAGGTGGATCGACATTTTCACTGCTGCTACGATTTGGAAGGGGCTCTTGTGCACCTCCGGAGTTAAGGCGAGTGTTGAATAGCATGCTACTTTCTTCGGCATTTGGTAAGAGTGAAAGAGTGGGATCTCTACTTAGAACAAATAGAACTTGCTCTGATACCACTTGTTGGTCCCTTAGAGCATAGAAGGGGGTGAATAGGCTCTTATCGAAACTCTTTTCTTTCTCTATGGCACAACACTTATCTGGTTAAGAGATAGAATCAATGCGGAAGATAACCAGATAGTGGAAGTATTTTGTTTTATTATCAGAATGATAAATACAACAAAATTGAAACAGACTAAAGCTTGAAAGCTTTTAGACCTACTTAACAACTCTTTAACACTCTGTTTACAAGTACACACACGCTAACCTCTATGATCTCTATGAGCTTTTAGTACATACACAAAACTATGTCCTTTCACTTATGCACTCCTCTATAAATATACAAGTGTTGCTATTTATAGTGACATCCACAAGAGACAACCTTGAAACTTGTTGTTTCGGATATTGTGCCCATTTACTGTCTCTCGGAAATCTCTCTGCATTAATTGCTGCGGATGTGGTCTTCAAGATCTTTGGTTTGCAACGCATAAGAGTTTTTGTAAGTTCCCAAGTGTAGTTAAAGTTGTGTCTACATATCCGGATGATCCACGTGTAAGATGCTTTAGGTTCTCAACAAGTTTGTCTTACATCGGGAAACAGCGAGCTGGCGACTTTGATTACGAAGAGATAAGTTGAAGTAGCGTCTTCTTGAATCCAGTGTAAGGTTCCTTACTTCGTGTTTAAGTTAAGCTCGGATCCTTACTCCGTAATACTGATTGCTTACTCCGTATCAATTTGGTACTGGAATCCTTATTCCGTGTAATCCATTTTATATTTCAACCCAAGATAGTCAATAAACATTCACAAGGTGAAAAAGATTAAACTAAAACATTGCAAATTAATTCATTATATCAAACTCCATCCTAACCCCAATCAAGGGTTTTTAAACTTCCACAGTCAAATTGAAAACAACAAAATTACAGAACATGGATAAGAAAAACCAAAAGGATAGCTTGCCTATTTAGACCAAGAATTCCAAGCTTGATATTCTTTTCCCAGCAGGTTGCCTTGAAGCTCCAAGAGATGCCTCAAACCTTCTTCTTTCTCTCTCTCTACTCTAGGTGAGGAATGGAATGGAAGAGAATTGTTGAATATTGGATGATGACTTGATTGATGATTACAAATGATGGAGTAGCTCCCCTTTTATAGCCACCTAGGAGGAATTTGAATATTTTGAATTTGAATATCTCATTATTCCTCATAATTCCTCCAAATAATTAGCCCCTCTTAATTCTTTTGTAACTCCCCTTATTTTTGAATTTGAAAATGAGATAAATCACTCTCTTAAACCCCATAAAGACCTCAATCCAAATACAAAGCACCCATTTGAATTTGAATTTCTTCAATTAATTCTTCTTTGACTGAGTGTTTGGTGCTTGTCTTTTGATCAAATGACTTTGGTCCAGAAGGGAATAAGTATGCTGCAAAAATAAGGGGTCAATCACCAAAATCTGAGCTTGGTCGGGTGAAGAAATCTTCACTCAACCATCATCTAGGGTCTTCAAACTTCACTCGACCAGAAGGAAGTAATGTTCCATGATACTTGGAGAGTCTGAATATGCAAAATAAGCTTCACTCGACCTGGTCGGGTGAAGAGTCCTTCACCCGACCACCTCCAAACGATCTCAGATTTCACCCGACTAGAAGGAAAAACTATTCAATATGTCTCTTAGAAGCCTTCCATGAAGTATGGGCTTCACCCGACCTTCACCCGACTAACTTGAGATTTGGGCGTCGTGATCTTTAGGTCTTTGGGATTCTTTTTTCCTTCTGTGGATTTGGTGAATTCTTCCTTGATTGTTGGATTCCTGTAAGAAATATAGCAAAAATACCACAAAAACTATAAGAAATCCTCTTTTCCGGGTTAGGCCATGAAAATATGAAAATGTAGCACAAATGGGCAGTAAATGAATCAAAAGTGTATGAAAATATACCCAAAATGGCCCTAAAAAGGGGGTATAAATCCCCTCGATCAGTTCCCACGAAGGAACAGACTGCAGATAATTCTGGAGCAATACTATTTTGTATTTGCATTGAATAGAAGAGAGAGTTGATCCTATTATAATAAGGGCTGGACCCTACTGTATTAAAGGAGAATAGTGGATTGGACTCGGTGTAGGTACACCCTCACCATTGTGAAGTAGATCACATTGATCGAACCATGTATATTATGTGTCTCTGTCTTTTTTTTCTCTTACATGCCTGCTTGTGACTGATATTGCATGAGACATTAAAATATCACCCAAACGAAGATCACATCTATTAGAGCAATCTCTCCAAAGTATTCTACTCATAAAACTTAAAGAAAGTTTTTATAGTATACAGATTCACCCCCCTCTTTGTATACAAACACTTATATAAAGATAACTGTGCTTGGAATCTGGGAATATCACTTACTCCGGAAGAGTTCCTTACTCGGCATGAGTTAAAGGAATGGATGGCTTACTCCGTATCAGCACATCCTTACTCTGCATGAGTAACAGGTTCAGATTCCTTACTCCGTATCTAGTTCCCTTATGCCGTGCGAACAAAGGACTCGGGTCCTTATTCCACACAAGTCGTTCCTTACTCCGCATGTATAGAAGATTCAGATTCCTTACTCCGTGTCTTCTTTTCCTTAGTCCGCTTGAGTAGAAGACTTAGCTTTTTCTTCAGCCATCACTTTCTCTTACTCTATGCGAGTTGTAGACTAGGATTCTTATTCCGCATCTAATTGACTTAGTCTGTTTAAAGTGTTATGTGCAGTTTCCTTAGTCCATAGCTTTAAGTGATTAGTCTGCACGAATGATCCTTATTCCGTATGTGAAGTGTAGACTTGGTTATTTACCAAGTTTTGACGATACTCACTCTTGTCTGGATCAGGATTATGTATCCTGTCCTTAGCTTTGCTCTCAGGAGTGAAGGTCCGGATTAAGATCATGTTGGATCAAGCCCAGAATTTGGATAATGCTGATAAAGCCCTATGTAATTTGATCTGAGATCTTTTGTGTTTCTTTGATCGTTGCAGAAGATATGTTATTAATCCGGAGATACACTCATGAGAGCAAAGCTAAGGACAGGATACATAATCCTGATCCGGACAAGAGTGAGTGTCGTCAAACACTTGGTAAATAACCAAGTCACCAATACATACGGAATAAGGAACATTTGTGCGGACTAAGAACTTAAAAGCTACGGATTACGGAATTTGTTCCTAATGCCTCAAACGGACTAAGTCAAACGGATGCGGAGTAAGAGTCTTGGTCTACAAGGTCGCATGAAGTAAAAGGTTTGACATGGAGTTAAAAAGTTAAGTCTTCCCCTCAAGCGAACTAAAGTAAAGAAGACACGGAGTAAGGCATCCGAGTCTTTCATACATATGGAGTAAGGAAGTATTGATGCGGAATAAGGACCCGAGTCTTTATTTGCACGGAGTGAGGAAACTAGATGCGGAGTAAGGAATCCGGGCCACTCACTCATGCGGAGTAAGGATGCGCTAGTACGGAGTAAGCCATCCGATCCTTTGAACTTACATACGGAGTAAGGAACTTACATGCGGAATAAGGAAGCACTGATACGGAATAAGCACTCCGACCTTCTCATTCACACGGAGTAAGGAAGCGCTGACATGGACTAAGGATTCCAGTACCAAATAGATACGGAGTAAGCAACCACTTACACGGAGTAAGGTTTCGAGCTTCATTAGCAACGGAGTAAGGAAAATTACACCGGACCAAGAAGATGCTACTTCAAACTACCGCATTTTAAGTTATCAGCTCGTGGTGTCCCGATGTAAGACAAACTCGTTGAGAACCTGAAGAATCTTACACGTGGATCACCCGGATATGTGGACACAAGCTTAATTATATTTGGGAACTCACAAAGGCACTTATACTCTTCAAACCCAAGATCTTGAGCTCCACAAACCGCAGCAGTCAAGGCAGAGAGATTACCGTGGAACAGTTAGTGTTGAACGCATTCCGAAACTACAAGTTCCAATGTTGTCTCTTAGGAATGTTTGCATAAATATTCATACTTTTACATTTGTGTGGGTGCGCGAATGAGCCTGAATTAACCCTGTGTATGCACAAGAGCTCAAAGATACAATCTAGGCTAGTGTGTGAATCTTTTTGTAAATAGAGTGTAAGAGAGTCTTGCTTCTATTTTGTTGTAATTATCTCTTGATAATAAAACAAAATACTTCCACTATCTGGTTATCTTCCGCAGTGATTCTATCACTTAACTAGATAAGTGTGGTGTCTTAAGAGATTAGAAAGAGTTTCGATAAGAGCCTATTCACCCCCCTCTAGGCTCCAAGGGACCATCAAGTGGTATCAGAGCAAGTCTATTTGTTTAAAAGTAGAGATCCTACTCTTTTACTCTAAGCAATGGCCGAAGAAAGCAGTATGCTATTCAATACTCGCCTTAACTCCGGAGGTGCACAAGAGCCCATCCCGAATCGAAGCAGCAGTGAAAACGTTGACCCACCTCAACCTGCTGCTGCCGCCGCTCCTCTACCACGGAGTTCTGGTTTTACCCTGACAAAACTGCCCAAATGCACACCTGACCTTTTCTCCCAGTGGAAAGCTCGCATGAAGATGTTTATGGTATGCCATGATCATCCCATGTGGCCATGTCTTCATCAGGAGATTCCAATTCCGATGACTAACGGAGAACATGGAGTTAGAAGACCAAAGACGGATGCCGAACTTACCAACGATGAAAGAGCCTGGCAGTGCGCTAGTGAAAAAGCTCTAGCTTATGTTACATCGTCTTTGGATTCCGAGGCTTTCACGGACGTCCAAGGCTGCACGTCAGCAAAAGCTGTCTGGGATAAACTGACAATCCTTTATGAGGGGAGTTAGTCCCAGATGCAAAATGTGATATGTGCTCTCAGACAGAATTTTGAGAGTTTCAATCACAAACCTAGCGAATCCCTTGAAAGCATCTATCGGAGATTCGGCAAGCTCATTCTAGAGCTAAAAACTGTCAATGAGCACTACACTCAGTCTCAAATCAATGACAAGTTCTTTCGATCCTTGCCGGATCGCTACTACTCCAAGCAGCTCCAGATGCAAGCTGACAAAAACTGGCCGTTTACTGCCCTTGAGGAAATATATGGAGAGCTTCGGACTCATGAGGTCAGATTCAGACACACTGACCGTGATGTGAAAATAGCTCGGAAAGAAAAAGGGGTAGCTCTCAAAGCTACAGAATGCTCCAGTAATCATCAAGAGGATGATATGGATGAGTCAGAGAATTCTGACTCAGACGCAGAAGAGGAAATAGCTCTTCTTGTCAAATCCTTTGAACGATTCCTTCGAAAAAGTAGAAAAGGATTCAGAAGAGGCTCCTCATCATCCAGAAGGAAGGAACGATCCGAGTCGAGCTCCCAAGAATGCTTTAATTGTGGGAAACTGGGTCACTGGGTCAAGGAATGCAGATCCAAATCTAAGATGACAGAAAAAAGTGACAAGGTTACTCCTCTACGTACCACCTCAGACAACAGCAAGAACAAGAGGAAGGCGTTCGTGACAAAGTACATCAGTGGCTCGGAAGAAGAGGAAGAATCCTCGGATGATGAGCCAACTCCTAAGCCGAACGTCTGCCTCATGGCAAATACTGAGGTACCTTCTATCTCTGAGCTCATGAGTAAATTAGAATCTCTTACTACTGTATGTGATCATGAAAAGAATGAGAGACTAATAATTACTCAAATGTACAAAGATATGGAAAGTCAGAATAAACGTCATGAATTTACTATTACTAGACTTGAAAAGGACATAGCTGACTTCAGAGGGAAAGAAGCTTGGTATCACGATCTAAGAGCTGAAAATCATCTGCTAAATACCAATCTTTCAGGCCTAAAAGTTATAGTAAAAAGACTCGAGAATGAACTTGAACAGGAAAGGGAAATAAATCATAAGTGGCTTAAATCCGGGGAAATAGCCTCTACATTTAGGACTGATCCGGATAATATTCGAGTCAAACATGGCCTAGGCTCCGAATCATCAACCTCCAATGCTCAAGCTACTGAGTGTCCTCTGGATTTCACTCCAAAACTAACCAACTTATATCCTGTTAGTACATCTAAACCGTTGGATGGTTTCATTTCAGGTGGCACCATAGTTTATGACTGTGGAGTTGAGGTCACATTCGCACTTCCCGAAGCAGTAGCACCCGTAACTAATGATGAAGGGAAGGCTGCTGCAGTTAAAGCCAAAACTGTAGCACCCAAAAAGAAAGGAAAGGCTAAGGCTGACGCATCTAGGGCCAAGAGCGCGTCACCCAAACGCAATGGATTAGGCCACAGGGAACAGAGTAGAAAGTCTGTAAAATCTATGTATCTCCTGTTTGTACTTCGCATTATAGTGTCTGTTCCATTTGTAGGGAAATGGGTCATTATCACTATGAATGTTGGAGTTTATCTAATAACTGGCTTTGTAATCAAATTCGTACCAATAAAGATCAGTTTAATAAAAAGGTTTCTTCGAGCAAAACAAAATCTAAACCACAAAGGAGTGTCTCTCCCAAGAAAACCCAAATAAAAGAGGCAGCTGAAACTAACAAGTTAAAGTCAACTTGGAGAGCTAAAAGTCCTAGCAAAATTGAATCCGGAACTGTTGACATTACTGCTGCTCTCTCTAACCGCCCGAAACAAGTTTGGGCACCAAAAGTGTAAACTGTTGTCTTTCAGGAGCATCTCTGGAATGGATTGCCGGATCACTTGAAGTTAAAGATCAATCAAAGCAAGTGGATCCTCGATAGTGGATGCTCCGGACATATGACGGGTGATCAGACTCTTCTTGTAGAAGTTAATGAAAAACGAGGTCCATCCGTTTCATATGGTGAGAACAGCAAAGGTAAGACTGTCGGGTATGGCACTTTAACTAACGGCTGTGTATCAATCACTAGAGTTGCACTAGTCGAAGGTTTAAAGCATAATTTGCTAAGTGTCAGTAATTTATGTGACAAAGGATTCACTGTTTCCTTTATGTCCAACACCTGTACAGTAAGAGAAAACTTATCCGGAGATGTTAAGTTATCCGGATCAAGAGATGGGGACATATACTCAGTGGTCTTAAGAAATAATTCTTCTGACCCTGTATGCTTCCTCACTGAAGCTTAAGATGAAGATAGTTGGTTATGGCACAAGTGATGCGCACATTTAAACTTTAAGACATTGTCTAAATTAGCATCACTTGATCTTGTCACTGGCCTACCTAAACTCAAATTCTCCAGAGAGACTCTCTGTCGAGAATGCCAACTGGGCAAACAGACCAAACATAGCTTTAAGAGCAAATCAGTTAATTTAATAACTGCTCCTCTACAACTTCTTCATATGGACCTCTGTGGTCCTATTTCTGTTCCGTCACTGGCTGGTGCGAGATATACCCTTGTGGTTATCAATGATTTCACCAGATACACATGGGTGATGTTCCTGAAATCAAAGGATCAAACTTTTGAGCATCTTGTAGATCTTTTCAACTGGATAAGCAACTCACAAGGACTGGGCATAAAGTGCATCAGGAGTGATCATGGTACAGAATTTGATTTTTCAGAAATGAGATCATATTGTTCTGAACAGGGCATACAGCATGACTTCTCTGCGCCCAGAACTCCACAACAAATTGGGGTAGCTGAGCGCAAGAATCGTACCTTAGTTGAGGCTGGTAGATCTATGTTAGCAGGGGCAACGCTTCCTCTCAGTCTATGGGCTGAAGTTGTGTCCACTGCCTGCTATGTTCAAAACAGAACTCTAATAAATAAATCTACCATGAAAACACCCTATGAGATGTGGAGAGGACGAAAACCTTCAATTTCACATTTCAGAGCTTTTGGGTGTACTGGCTACATATTGATAAATGGCAAAAAGAGACCCGGAATAAATTTGAACCAAAATCTGATGATGGGATTTTTGTTGGGTACTCATTACATAGCAAAGCTTATCGGGTCTTCAATAGAAAACTTTTTAAAGTTGAAGAATCTATCCATGTGACTTTTGATGAAGCTAATCTTGATTGGTCAAAAGTTGCTTCTTCAAGTTCTAATGTGCAGAATTAGGACGATACATCAACTATTCAAAGTTTATGAATGTTCCTGTTACACATACTGACCAACCACGTGGCACCAGTGAAGCACAAAGAAATGATATGGATGATGCTATGGACGATTCGGACTCAGGACTACCATTAAACTCCGGACATATTCTTACGGATATCCAAAATCCCGGAGTCCCTTCAAGTCCGTCCGGACCAGTTAACACTGAAAGAAATAGTGTTGAAGAACTACCTAGTTCTACCGTACCTTCTAATATGGAAACATCTAGTCTGGACGAAGCTCAACCAGCAGATACACCTGAACCACCTAATCTGGCAGAGCTTCAAATTATTTAAGATCATCCATCACATGCACAGAATTACAGATGGACCCGAAACCATCCCTCAGATCAAGTGATTGGTGATCCTACTGTTGGTGTAAGAAAAAGAGCAGCCACCTCCAACATGAGTCTTTACTCATGTTTTCTATCTCAAATAGAACCAAAGGTGGCAGATGAAGCTCTTCAGGATTCGAATTGGATAGAAGCCATGCAAGAAGAGCTGAATCAATTTAAGAGAAATAATGTGTGGACTTTAGTACCAAGGCCTAAGTCTCAGCAATTCATTGGAGTTAAATGGGTGTTCCAGAACAAGCTTGATATGGATGGAATAGTAATCCGGAACAAAGCCAGATTGGTAGCCAAAGGATATCGTCAAGAAGAAGGAATAGACTATGATGAGACCTTTGCTCCAGTAGCAAGACTTGAGGCAATCCGAATGTTTTTGGCGTATGCTTCATATGAAAACTTCATAGTTTATCAAATGGATGTCAAGAGCGCATTCCTGAATGGAGATCTTCAAGAGGAGGTTTACGTGGAACAACCTCCCGGTTTCATTGAACCTAAAGCAGGACATCTAGTCTACAAACTTCGGAAAGCTTTATATGATTTGAAGCAAACTCCAAGAGCCTGGTACGACACACTGTCAGAATTCCTACTTGCTCACAACTTCCAAAAAGGGAAGATAGACACCACCTTATTTCTACGAAAAGAGAAAGGACACACTCTAATCGTACAGATATACGTGGATGATATCATTTTCGGATCAACGAATTCGAAGCTTTGTGAAGAGTTTGCTAAGTTGATGACAGGCAAGTTTGAGATGAGCATGATGGGAGAACTGTCCTACTTCCACGGAATAGAAGTTAAACAATTGAAGGAAGGAATCTTCATTAATCAAGCTAAGTACACTCACGATCTTATTAAGAAGTTTGGTATGGAAGGTTCATCTCCCGTCAAAACTCCCATGCCTGTCAGTGCCAAGTTAGATCCTGATGTGGATGGCATATCAGTAAATGTGACTGACTACAGAGGGATGATAGGATCCTTGTTGTATCTTATGGCAAGTCGCCTAGACATTATGTTTGCAACTTGCATCTGTGCACGATATCAGGCGAATCCCAAGGAGTCACATATGCTTCATGTTAAATGGATATTAAGGTATCTCAAGGGAACGATGAATTTGGGACTCTGGTACCCAAAGGAGTCTAACTTCACCTTATCCGGATACTCTGATGCCGACTTTGCTGGATGTCGCATCGACAGGAAGAGCACAAGTAGTACGTGTCAGTTTCTTGGAAATAGATTAATTTCATGGTTCAGTAAGAAGCAAAATTCCGTATCAACCTCTATCTCGAGGTGGAATATATAGTCTTTGGAAGTTGCTGCGCACAGCTACTCTGGATGCAAAGTCAACTTACTGACTACGGTTTCAACATGTCATCTATTCCACTCTACTGTGATGACACTAGTGCAATTGCTATCAGCAACAATCCTGTCATGCACCCTAAGACGAAGCATATTGAGGTCAGGTATCACTTCATACGCGACCATGTTCTCAAAAATCACATTTCCCTAGAACATGTTGCTACTGAAGATCAACTGGAAGACATACTTACAAAGCCCCTACCTGATGCAAGATTCTCTAAACTACTCATCCGATTAGGTATGCTTGACTTCTCTGCATAGTTTCACATTTAAATTACCCAACAGTATACTTACTATCAGAACATGCATTGTGCTTTTAGTGAAAGTAGAAGATACATACTGATTTTAATGCTAATAATACTTACTGATTAACGGCTTCATGCTTCTGATATTAACATCAACTTCATATTGGGAGGATGCTTGCGTTTCCCGATTGAAGTCGTTTAAGCAAACATGATTAAAGTTTATATGATTAACCTCATTCTGGTTTCATGATCTTAATTTCCACTGATCACCACATGACAAAAGCCTGTTCATTTAGATTACTCTATTAACATGTATAGTTGAAGAAATGAAATGGGTTAGCTTGGAATGCCTGGTGGATGAATACTCAATCATGATCGATCAGCTTGAAGTATAGTTTCCTAAAAAGATAGACAGTGCTGAATTTCTATAAGCCGGAAAGGTCTACCGAGAGGATTGCACAATCTACAGGGGAGAAAATGCTTTATAAATTATTCGAGTAATACCCCCCGTATATGTCTCATGACCTCTTTCCTGGCTGTCTATTTGAGGGGGAGCCTTTCATTGAGAGGATCAAATGATCTACGGGGGAGCTTAAGCTTCATCTATTACCTCAGTAATGACCCCCTAATATGTCTCGGATACTCTCTCCTCTAAACCTTTACTTCCGGATCTGACTGGACATGCGGTTTTGGAATAGAATAGTGGCATGTTTCGATGTATTTTTTTTCTTCAACCGTGCATTTTAATCGGGTAATCAACAGCTTACTTTTGCCATGTGCCCGCTTCCTCATTTTTCACTCATGAATCCTAATTTGGCCAAATCATATGATCTTTAATTAATCTTAGCTACGTCGTTCAGCAGGACGGTTTCGTTATGTTGACCTATATGAACTTGTGTATTTATTATCTGACATATGTCCTGATTCAGTCACAATGATCATTCTCTCGTCTGTATATGTCTATTTCATTCTTTGTAATGCATGAGTTCTGTTTCTCTTTAGTTCGGATTATGTAGCTCTTCACTGACTATTTTCTCCTATCCGTACTAATCCGTGCCTATTCAACTTTTGTATTTTTAGTTTATTTTTTTAAGCTACAGGTTCAGTTTTTCTTTGCAACCTTATCGGTAAATCTAGTCTATAGTCTTGGATTTGAAGTGTTGTGGTACTTCTCTTCTCTTCGACTTATTGACAGCAAAAGAATCTACTTCTCTCTCCACGCACTTTGTTACTACGGACACAGTCTACTTTTCATTCGGATACTCTTCACTCGACTATCGTTGATTCTGGATGATTGTCGGTTCATTCCTCCGGACTCCTAACACTGTCAAATTGCGATAATCCATGTCTTCTTTAATATCGCGTGCTTTTGAGGAGGAATCATGATGATTCATTAAATGCATATCTCGGGATGCACACACTTCTCCGGAAGGCGAACAGCTGTTACCTTTATTTGGTCATGCCGCCTCCACGTCATCTTTTAATTCGGAGGCGCATCGATATCAAGACTAATGACATCAGCCTGTCAAGCGGTTCACTGTTTCACTCGCCAAATTCCTAGACCCATTGACATTTACGGACTCGGTCTTATATATTCTGGTCATTCCTGCGAAGCACGAGCGTTACCCCTTTCAAATCCCTAAATCTCTTGTTGCTCCTTCAATCCCCAAGACTTCACCTTTCCTCTCACCCTTCAACTTTCGTCTACATTAGCACCCAGAACCTCTCTGTTCGGTGTTAATCCCGGCCATCTGGTTGATTGGAGCGCTGTCTCCAACCCTCCAGACTGGTTTTCCGACATTCGCCCTCTTCTAGAAGCCTCTCACCTACTCGACCTGATCTCCATTCCTGTCGATCTGCTTATAGACGACATTCTCGAGTTTTACCAATGGATTCGTTGTACCGCCGACTCCATCATCTCCTATGTTCGCGGTGAATCCATCCTCATTACCCCCACTGTTCTCCGTGCTGCTCTCCATCTACCCCCCGGTGAACCACAGCGCCCCAATGCCGATCCCATGGCAGCTTCTATGGGTTGCACCTACAAAGGCAAGGAATACAAGGTGAAGTCCTTCCAAGGTCGCTATCGCTGTATGGCGACCATCTTGAGTCAATGTTTATTGGCTCGCACATCCGCCCTGGACTCCGTTCCGTACGACCTTCTTCTGGCCATGTACGGCGTTTTCGAAGGTCTTCCAATGGACTGGGGGACATTTTTGTTCCGACTGCTGCAGACTGGACCCAAGAACCGTTCTTTCGGGCGCATACTCAGCATTGTCTTCCGGCATCTTCATCCGGACAATTTCGCCCACTCTGATGCTGTTTCATTCCCTCCGGCTTATTACCTTCGCTATCTTATGCCTGATGGAAACATGGCAGCCCGTCGTCCCTCTGTAGCTCTTCGCCCCCTCCCTGCCGCGGAACAACAAGACAGTTCTGTTGGTGACCCCTCTACCAGCCATGCCCAAGAGGTCAGCTCTACTCAGCGGTCCTCCCGGATTCGGTCCGTTGCTGCACCCTCCGTTTCTCGGGTTTCCCAGCACAGCGTCCGTGCCGATCCTTCCGAGGTTGCGGGGCCCTCTCAGCGCAGCGTCCCTAAAGCTGTTTCCTCAGCCCCTTCTGATGTGGATGTCCCCACTCCCTCCACTTCCGCCATTGCTGCCGCAGTTGATACTGCTATTGCTGCCGTCACTGCTGATATCCCGGCATGTACTCCGGAAGCTCCTTTGCCTCCCCTACCTAAACCCCAAGATTATCTTGACCATCTCTCTGCTGACACCTTAACGGACCTATGGCTCCATTTCAGTCTTGCCCACACTGCCTCCATTCCTGACACCGATCACCGGGTGTTTTACACGCGCCATACCCAATCGCCGGAGACCATGATCATCTGGAACTTGGACCATGGCTTTCTTACGCCGGCCTCCATTCCAGATGTGGCGTTCCCTACCCCCTCCAGCCCAGTCCCTGCCGCACGGAGTCCTTCCCCTGCTAAGGCTGGCCCCTCTTCTCCTGCTGCCGCGATTCCCGTGGTTGACCTATCTGGTGAAAGCGGGTCAGCTGCTCTGGATGCCCCTTCTGCTGCTGCTGCGGATACTCCGGCGGACTCCTCTGCCCAGCGCACTCCTGCTCCTGTTCATGCGGGGGAGTCCTCCAAAGCTCCGGAGTTTGTCCTTGGGCGTGCTTCTTTTGGCACGGTCCACTCCGACGCTGTGCTCTCCGCCCAGCTGGACCGACACGCTTAAGCTCATAGCGCCCAAATATCCGCCATCGCCGCCAAGGTTGATGTACTTGGCACCCAACTCCTCTCCGCTCTCACTGATTCCTCCACTTCCATGGAACAGAAGATGGATCTCGTCGCCTCGTCTGTCCATTCCTTGTCTACCTCCTTCGCGGACCTGGCACACACGATGGCTCGCCCTCCTGTTGCTTCCCGGCGATCTGCCAAACCGGGGGAGAGAGTGTCATCTGATCCTTCTGCTCCTCCTGCACCATAACCATCCACTAGTGTTGAGAAGCGGCCTGCCTCTTCATTGCTTCAGGGAGTTCAAATTCCCAAAAGTAGCCACTTCTCTCAGCCAAGCTCCTCGACTGCAGCTCCTCCTCTATCCTCTTCACCCGCAGCTGACAACTTCCTCCTATCATACGCGGTGTGTGACCCTTCTGATGCGGATAGAAGCGTGCGTAAGGCAATGAAGTCCTATGCTGCGTCTTCTGCTGAGAGAAGATGTCTCTCTGACCTGTACCCTTTCTCCTCGGCCGACATTCAGACCCTTTGTTCGGAGAGAGGACTCTTTACAACAGAAGACATTGACAACTTCTTTAGGGCTCCTAAAATGGAGATGAGGCTGTTTCCATCTCTATACAAGGATGGGCACTTGTTTGAAGTTCTGCCGTGCTGGAATGAAGGTTATCTTCCCAGTGTAGATCTCATTCAGTCCTTCATCGACGGAACTACTGAGGATAGCAAGCCATGGAAAACTCTCTCAACTATCCTCATTCTGTACCGGATCATGTCGCCACATTTCATGATGGCTGTCTTCATGATTCCATCCAAACAAATGATTCTGATTGATTCTCATCAGATTGTGGAGCATTATGTAAGAAAGAATCAATGGGAACCACTGTGTCTCAGCCGATCAAAAGTCGTGAAGAAAGCTGGATTATATGAAGAGTTGGGCATCACACCCTTGAGTCCAATTGAGAAGCTGAAGGCGACATTCCGGGGCAAGAAGCAAGTGCCACAACAGTCGGATGGAGATAGCTGCGGGGCCTTTGTCTGTTACTTCATCAAGTTATTCTTAACTGTGGACAAATCTTGGAGCCAACACACCACTTATACGATGAAGCAGACAATGGAGCTTAGAGAGAAAGCAGCAACTATGATCTTCAAGTATAGTAAGCCTTATGTACCTTAATGAAAATCTTGTATAAAGGTTGAATTGTATTCTGTTGCTGATGAATGAAATTGGTTGTGATGCGTATTCTGTATGTTATCTTCTTGCACTGCTTACCAGATTAGATTACAAAGGGTTTGGGCATATCCATAATTGGGGGAGATTGTTGGATCAAGCCCAGAATTTGGGTAATGCTGATAAAGCCCTATGTAATTTGATCTGAGATCTTTTCTGTTTCTTTGATCGTTGCAGAAGATATGTTATTAATTCGGAGATACACTTGTGAGAGCAAAGCTAAGGATAGGATACATAATCCTGATCCGGATAAGAGTGAGTGTCGTCAAACACTTGGTAAATAACCAAGTCACCAATACATACGGAATAAGGAACATTCGTGTGGACTAAGAACTTAAAAGCTACGGATTACGGAATCTGTTCCTAATGCCTCAAACAGACTAAGTCAAACTGATGCGGAGTAAGAGTCTTGGTCTACAAGGTCGCATGAAGTAAAAGGTTTGACATGGAGTTAAAAAGTTAAGTCTTCCCCTCAAGCGAACTAAAGTAAAGAAGACACGGAGTAAGGCATCCGAGTCTTTCATACATACGGAGTAAGGAAGTATTGATGCGGAATAAGGACCCGAGTCTTTATTCGCACGGAGTAAGGAAACTAGATGCGGAGTAAGGAATCCGGGCCACTCACTCATACGAAGTAAGGATGCGCTAGTATGGAGTAAGCCATCCAATCCTTTGAACTTACATACGGAGTAAGGAACTTACATGCGGAATAAGGAAGCGCTGATACGGAATAAGCACTCCGACCTTCTTATTCACACGGAGTAAGGAAGCACTGACACGGACTAAGGATTCCAGTACCAAATAGATACGGAGTAAGCAACCACTGACACGGAGTAAGGTTCCGAGCTTCATTAGCAACGGAGTAAGGAAAATTACACCGGACCAAGAAGATGCTACTTCAAACTACCGCATTTTAAGTTATCAACTCGTGGTGTCCCGATGTAAGACAAACTCGTTGAGAACCTGAAGAATCTTACACGTGGATCACCTGGATATGTGGACACAACCTTAATTATATTTGGGAACTCACAAAGGCACTTATACTCTTCAAATCCAAGATCTTGAGCTCCACAAACCGCAACAGTCAAGGCAGAGAGATTACCGCGGAATAGTTAGTACTGAACGCATTCCAGAACTACAAGTTCCAAGGTTGTCTCTTAGGAATGTTTGTATAAATATTCATACTTGTACATTTGTGTGGGTGCGCGAAGGAGCCTGAATTAACCCTGTGTATGCACAAGAGCTCAAAGATACAATCTAGGCTAGTGTGTGAATCCTTTTGTAAACAGAGTGTAAGAGAGTCTTGCTTATATTTTGTTGTAATTATCTCTTGATAATAAAACAAAATACTTCCACTATCTGGTTATCTTCCGCAGTGATTCTATCACTTAACTAGATAAGTATGGTGTCTTAAGAGATTAAAAAGAGTTTCGATAAGAGCCTATTCACCCCCCTCTAGGCTCCAAGGGACCATCAGATCATATCTTCTGCAACAACTTAAGATAAAACAACCAAAGTCTCAGATCAAATTACATAAGGTTTTATTTACATCATCCAAATTCTGGGCTCGATCCAACAATACTAGACCAAGGAGAAGCCAAACTGTCAATGTGGGACAAACACGCATATGAAGAATCAAAATTCGTTGAAAATAAGGCAGATTTCTGGGGCAACTTCAAATATTCATAACTTTCGCCACAGAGGTCAGATTGAGGCTAAATTGGTCTTGTTTTGCTCAAAATTTTATTATCTATCTTCTGAAATTAAAATCACTCAAAAAGGATCATCCATTAAGGAGAAAAGTGGGAAACACCACATAGAGATACATGACAAAGTGAGCATTCTGCCCGTCAGATTCAAAAATTCATAGTTAATTGCACAGAACTCTAATTAACCTAAAATTGGTTGTAAATAATAGATAAAGATATTATCTAACCAACAAAATTGGCTTTGTTCAAATCTAGTAAGTATTGAGAAAGTTATTAGCAAAACAATGCGTTGTGCATCGTCTGTCTCCCCAAAATTCGTACAAGATTTGATCGCCAACTTCGAAAATCATAACTAATTGAATACAACCCGGAATAATCTCAAATTGGTTGAAAATGACATATAAAGATGTTATCTAATCAATGTAATTGACATTTTTGGATTACGACAAGTATCGGGGAAGTTGTTGGCAAAATAGTGGGCTGCACACCGACTGTCCAATTTAAATTCGTACAAAACATGATACTTTTGTCATAATCTCTTCATTTCTTTTCGGAATCAAGTGTGGTCAAGTGCATTATTCTCCAAATGTCATCCTCTATCACTTAGCGCTTACCTTGGGATATTTAAATGTCTTCCAAAGTGGTCCTTTGCCAAGTACGGTTGTGATCTAACCCGGTCAAAATGGGGTTCAATAGGGGGCTCTCATAATCCGAAATACCTAATCCAAAAATTACTACTCAATGTCTCGTCTCCCTCACCCTATTAGGGTTTTGCGGGATTGTACTCTACATGTTGGGGTTTTGCAGGATTGTAATCTATATTTTAGCATGTTACATCCCCCGTTTTCATCTAGACTCTCACTCCATGTTTTTTGAATTTATCCCGTGTTTTTTGTTTCAGCTTGGCTTTGAGTTTGTCCACTTTGATTATATTGGTTTTACATGCTAGCTTTGGGTTGATTATGACTCAAGCTGGTTATCTGTTTTATGTTAGTTTTTTTAACGATTGATTTTGTAGGTGCATCATAAACACTTGAATTTTATTTACTTATATGTTATATTATTTATTTATTTATTTTTCTCTCATTTGTAATCAAGTCTAAGACCTCTCTTGTAATATGTAAATTAAAATCATATAGTGGAAATGAATGGAATGAAAAGAAGAAGAAGAAGAAGAAGAAGAGAGAGAGAGAGAGAGAGGGAGAGAGAGAAAGGGAGAGTTTTTATTTGTGGTTGGATGTTGTCTTATTTTCACATGCACTCACTTTCTTTTATAAAAATAATTTTTTGTTAAATATTTTGAACAAATAAAATAGTCACTTGAAAAGGTTGATCAAAATTTCATTTCCATTTTTTCAAACCAAGGCAAAGCAATAATAATTTGAAAATTCTTTAAAGTTTTAGAAATAAATTTAAATATACAGAAGTTTAGGACTTAAATTTTTTAGACTCTTCTAGACAATTTATTTTTTTAGGATTACTCTTTAGACTTCTTAGGAAAATTGAATTTAAATCAACTTTGACAGACAACTTAGAAAAAAATAAAAAAGGGGTAGAGATTTTAAGTCCTTAGGAAATAAAAACTTTTAGACAAGTGAAATATTAAAACAAATTAGAAACCTTCTCCTCCTAAAATAGATACCAAAAGGGCGTTGTGGGGATGCTAATTCTTTCCCGCACATAACTAATTCTTAGACTTAGCTCTAGCGATGTAGATCATTTTTAGGTGACCAACTGCACTCAAAAAACAGTTGGTGGTGACTTTGTTTATTTTATCACCATTTAGATGAAGGTTGGGAAAATTAGAATCCCGAAAGCGGGTTTCCCCCGGATGAAATCCAGTGATGACAGTTGGTGACTCTTCTGGGGAGTTTTTCTAGAGAATTAGGCCTAGAACTAGGATTAGGAGGTTTTCTTTTTGTTTTTACTTGCTTATTTATTAATTTATTAATTTTATTATATTCACTTAAATTGTTATTGTATGATAGTTGTAATAATTTACACGCTTCGATGTCATGATAGTTTTGTTTTACTACTTTCATTAACTATTGCATTTATGTATAACTCTATACGTGAGTTTTTGTCACAAATTAGGTTAACGAGGTTTAGTATGGTCCCTTACGCGTTGATCATTATCCGCAATAGGGCCCCAGACTCCTCCCTCAAATTGAGGTCTTTTTTGAGGCATCATAGTAGTCTTTTTTAAGGCCCCCCTCTGGTAAATCCCATGGTGTACGGAGCCCTCTATGGAGGTGGCTTGTGAACCAACGAATAAGATAGGCATAACAACAGAAGTCAATTAGGGGCATTGACCCATATATTGTTTGTTTATTTTAGCCTTCCTTTTAAAGGATAGATGCATTCATATTAGACTGTGTTGTTTTATTACTAATATCCTGTTATATACTATCTTGTAAATATTTCTTTGATTTTTTTTACTAACCTTATCTTGATTTATATAATTATTCATTATTGTTTTTTACTAGCCTTATTTTGATGTATATTGTTATCCTTTTTAGTAACCTTGTCTTGATTATTATTATCTTTTCTTTTTGCTAACCTTATCTCGTATATTGTTTTTTTAATAATTTGACTTTCATTTATATAACTATCCATATAGTTTTACGATATAAATACCAAACATGAATTTAGGTATATATTGAAGCATAAGGATAGGTAAAATTAGTCTTCATTAATCTATGTGTACCCATTCATGAATTTCAAAACCAAAAAAAAAAAAAAGAAGAGAAGGAGATCACATAAATAATACAAACCCCTATGACTCATAACATGCTTCATGCATCACTCTAAGAAAAGTAGGTATTTAAATCTCTCATTGTTGGATCAAGCTCAGAATTTGGATGATGCTGATAAAACCTTATGTAATTTGATTTGAGACTTTGGTTGTTTTATCTTAAGCTATTGCAAAAGATATGTTCTTAATCCGGATCTACAATTGTGATAGCAAAGTTAAGGACAGGATACATAATCTTGATCCGAATGAGAGTGAGTATCGTCAAACACTTGGTAAATAACCAAGTCTTTAATTCATACGGAATAAGGATCATTCATGCAAACTAATGACTTAAAGCTACGGACTAAGGAATTTGCGTCTTAGAGTTTTAAATGGACTAAGTCAGTTAGATGCGGAATAAGAATCCTAGTCTACAACTCGCACGGAGTAAGAAAAAGTCATCGCGGAACTAAATGGTTAAGTCTTCCACTCAAGCGGACTAAAGAAAAGAAGACACGGAGTAAGGAAGTACTTGTGCGGAATAAGGACCTGAGTCTTTTATTCGCACGGAGTAAGGAAACTAGATGCGGAGCAAGGAATCCGAACTACTCAATCATGCGGAGTAAGGATGTGCAGATACGGAGTAAGCAATCCGTTCCTTTTAACTCATGTGTAGTAAGGAAGTCTCGCGGAGTAAGGAAGCACTGATGTGGAGTATGCACTCCGACCTTCTCACTAATACGGAGTAAGGAAGCGCTGACACGGAATAAGGATTCCAGTACTAAATTGATACGGAGTAAGCAATCACTGACACGGAGTGTAGGTCCCAAAGTCAACCTAGAGGAGGGGGGGGGTGAATAGACTTTCTTCATGCGTGGAAGTTAGATTGTTTGCTGGCATGTGTTACTTCTAAGGACAACTATGTATTTGTGGACAAGATGACAGTAGTAATTTGTGTGATTATGTGAGTTATGAACTAACAAACAAATCTGAGATGTAGTAAATGCTCCTTGTTCACAGATCTCAGTTGTGTAAGGAATGGTCTGTGATAGTTTTGATTATAGAAACCAACATTGAGGTTAGACTGTATAATTGTGCTGAATCTTGGGTGAACAAGAGTATATGTTGGATCACAAAGTTTGATCTTGATCTTGGTTCAACGCGGCGCATAGCACTTGGAAGTTCTTTTCCCTCAGAGTCTCTCTATCTAGCGTTGGAACTCCTTTTTCTGAATTCTGCAAAAGATCTATTTCTTACTGTGCGTCAGAATCCTTTTTCTTGTGTTCTGTGTATTCCACGCTTTCACAGAAAGAGACTAACTCCATACTTTGTCGTTAAGTGTGAGAGAGATATATATTTTAAGTTTTGATTACTGTGCTCCTAGTTGTCCATCTGACAGACTGACTTCCCGCCACTGGATATGCGGGATGTCAGGGGATGGGTTGATCTGCTATGATTTGAAGATCTATTGCCCATGCTGCGCAGTTGCATGCCCATACTTGCGCAGTCGATCTTGGCCATTCATCCGTGGAAAGTGGTTGATTGCAATTAGTACGACATTAACTGCACTCCAACTGCTCAAGACGGCACAAGCTTATTGTATAAACCCTAGCTGAAGATATCGCTATGTGAATATGCTTAGGGTTGTAAGTATGCCTTGAAAGTGGGTGCCTCGTAGGTTTGGTGACTAGAAGGTTTCAGTTAGAGCCTGTTGAAGTTGCGGAAGTTTACTTTAGGCTTTACAGTATTGATATCTGCGAGTCTACGACTCACATATCTTCGAGTCTCCGAGGCTAGAGTTCGAGTTAGATTAAGTCTGTTGTGTCACTCTATTAACTGTAAGTCTGCGACTCTGTGAGTCTACGACTCTACGAGTCTGTGACTATCCTAATGGCTCTTAGAGTGACTTTTTCGAGGTGCGCCTAATCTACCTGTTGTTACACCTTCGAGTCTACGTCCTTCGGGTTTCTCAGCTTATTTTACTTGACTAAGAGGCTCTTCAACTCTGCAAGTCTTCGACCTTAGAAACCATCGACTCTACGAGTCTTAGACTTTACATTTCTTCCTTAGCCTTTCGCATTTGCTTATGCACTGACTTTCCGTATTCTACGAGTCTTCGACTCTACGGCTACGACCCTTCAGCTATAACTCTCTGCCTTCATGATCTTCAAGTCTATGATGTGTCTGACAAGTTCCTTAAATTACCTGTATCCCTTGAGTCTACGACTCTACGACTCTCGAGTTACAGTTTCATTTTAGTTGGTCAATCTTTTTGGTTTCGACTCTTCGACCTTCGACCTATGAGTCTGTGAGTCCTATTTTCTTAACAGTGTTTTAAGGCTGCGACTCTACGACCCTTGAGTCTACGAGTCTAGCGGTACTTTATGTTCCGTTAAGTGACATAAGTGCTTTAGGGACTCTACAGTTCTACCGGCTTCAAGTCTTCAAGTTATTTAAGTCTGGTTACTGTTCTTTAAGATTCTTTGACTCTACGAGTCTCTGAATTTAATCGTCGCTTACAGTAACCGCTCTCTTTTCATACTGCGACTCTACGACCTTCAACCCTGTATCTACGAGTCGCAATGTGTTCTGTCATAAATAAGCTTCGAGTCTCCAGACCCCACGAGTTTACGAGCCTCTCGCCCATATGTCCTGTGACAGATTTACTTGTATTAACTTTGACTCGTCGACCCTATGACCCATTGAATCTACGAGTCTTAAGACTTAGACTGTATCTTGGCAGCTTCATCAAATCCTATATATCCAACAATCTCCCCCTATTTAATGTAAGCTGACAACCGGTGAAAATCATGAAGTCTGAGACTACGATTCTTCTTTTGGGCATTTTTAAGTTAACAGAACATATCTTTGCATATGAAAAATTTGGAGGAGATTCAAGTTACGAAAAGGTTCACATTGCTCTCCCCCATAAGCATAAAATTCTTCGTTAGCTGCCTTTTGTCGAAGATACTCCCCCTACGACCTTGCTCCCCCTGAGAGATACTCCCCCTTTCTGGGGTGAGGAACAAGCACTAGAACATATGGGAGCAACACAAGATAGTATAGGGCAGTAGGCAGTAGATCAAAGATATAAGAGAAAAAGTAACTGAGAGAGAATAAGTACACAGAAATGGGAAAGAAGTGCAGTGTACAATTAAATAGAGTACAAGACAGTTACGGTTTAAAGTCAAAATATTTTACACTTTGCGTAAATAGAAAAACAGTGGCTTGCTCACGCAAGAGTTGAGCAGTAGTCAGATGTAACAAGGCGGCTCGACTGCTCACACAATCGAATTCAGGCACGAGGGCAGGGAAGCTAGTGGTGGTCAGGATGCGAATATAGTTGCATACACCACAGCTGTGAGCATCATCCTAAGCAGGAACGCCTTGCTTGACTTGAGTGATCTCCATCGGCTTTGAAAGAGGATAGCTACCACACCCATGCGGGTATCCCTGCATGACACGTGTGAGGGTGCGATTGAATACACAGAGTTGTTCCCGCCTATGGAGTAATAGAGTAGTGGGTTTGGAGGTGGTGAATAACTTAGAGTGGGCTCTGCTGTTTGTGTAAAATCTTCAACTGGTTCAGGTGCAGGCCTGTTTGTTGATAGCTGGTGTGAGTTTTTGACAGTTAGACATTCGGAGAAAATGGCACTCAAGGTTGTACTGAGACCTTGGTATTGCCTCTGGTAAGCACCTTTGATGTCTTCACAGTGTTCCTCCAGATGTCTGAACCCGTCGGAGTTTACACGGGTGAGAGACGTCATCTCTTGCTGCACCTTGTCTAGGGTATAGTCAGATAATTCTACTTGAGTGCGTACCTCTTCCATGCCTGATTCCACCGCAGAAAGTCGTTCCTCAAAAGCTTGAGATATTGATGCTTTAAGGATACCTGAGGAAATCAGTTTCTTAAGGACTTTGGTTGCAAGAAGATCTACCTCTTCAGCCGTCAGGGAATGGGAGTGAGACGCAACCGTCAATAGAATAACCATTGGGATATGGGCTGCTGAATCCTCACTCACCTGAGTGGCCACTTGATGAGTTTGTGGTACAGGTGGTATAGCCATCTCAGAGCCATCCACAGGTACAGAACCCTGTGGTGCTGCTTCAGCATCAGAGCCACTTGCCTCAGCTGCAAGTGCTTCTTATGCTTCTTTCGTGTCCTCCGCCTCATCTGCTGAAATTATCGTCACATCATGGGGAGTTGAAGGGGCAGGTGTATTCTCCATGATACGAGATGGGGCAACTATTGAAACAGCTTCCACTGGGTCTCTCCTCACAAGACCCTGCTCCACCAACCAACTGATCAGATGGTCTCTATCCACCATCTGCTTGCCAAAGGCAATCCATGCCTTCCTCAATTTAGCGGTGGTCATATGAGCCTTGGCATACTCAATATAAAAGTCTTCTAGCTCAGACTCCCCAAGAGAACTTAACAGAACAGGTGCGGTACCCCTAACCTCTGGGGTTTCTGGTACCGGTGACTGCCCTCCAGCTGCAAGCTCTCTTACCTCTGCGTATCACTGGGCCTATCAACAGGTTGAGCTTCCTCTGGTGTAGGGTCAGTGGGGAGATAGGTCCTGACAATATTCTCCACCACTTCAGCTATATGGACAGTTGCAGCAGACGCAGAGGATGCTCGAGAAGTCTGGGGAACAGGTGCCGCTTGACGTGGTCTAGGAGCTGGGGCTCTAGCAGAACTTGTAGTGTCCTCAGCGAGACTTCTCGCACTCGACTCGGGCCTTTCCATAGGCTTGATCTCTAGCCATCCATCCTAGTATATGCTCTTGAAAATAAACTTGGCTGGTAGTGGTACCGTGGGTCGGTGATTGAACACATCAGGGTGAAGGAACCTTCGGATTTTAGTAAGAACCAGTCCAAAGTGCCCCTTCTTGCTCTTGATCATGTTGTGTAGCTGAGCTCCCCACTCTATTCTTTTTCCTTGAAGTACACTACACATGATCTTCATCTGCTCATGGCTTACATAATCATGAGCAGTCTTCTTGCATATTAGGCACTATCCGGTGGCTATGAGAGTCGCCAGTGCCTGACCGGAAAACCCAATCTTTAGGGCTTCCCGACCTTGCTTTCCAGGGTTGGAATACCCCAAAAAAGACTTACACTCTTCTTTGGATAGATTAGGTAGAGGTTCAAAGTTACCTTTAGGGAGTGGAAGTGCATTTCGAAGCATTTCGGCAGAGACCCGAATCTCCACTCTTTGTATTGTTCCCACTAGGTCGTCTCCAGAGATCGCCAGAGTCTCGTGAAACTCCGAGACGCCTTCCACAGTATATCATGCATCCTCAAACATATGGATGCAATCCCAGATTCATCAAGGCGATTTCTGAACTCGCCCAGCCAGCTGACCTTCGTGTCGCCTATGGCTTCCTAGTCGACAATGAAGCCCGGAACGATTTCAGCTAGACCTTCTGCCATCGATGAGCTGGGTCCTAACATAGAGGTTATAGAGAGAGAAAGAGACACTCATAGAGAGAGATTGTAAGGTTCGAAGGTGGTCAGAGGTGAGAGAGAGAGAGAGAGAGAGAGAGAGATAGAGAATGAGGATCGACAAGAGAGAGAGGGAGCGCTTAGGGTTAGGGATTCGAGTGTGAAAACGAAGAGCGTACCTTTGAGCTGCCTCTTTATCAGTGACTTATATATGAGGTGGGAAGTGTATCGTAGAAGTCACATACTTTGTCCATTCGTCTTCAGGGTCCGCGTTCTTTTCTCTGACCCGTCTCTTTATCTTCCGGATCCACCCGTTAGAGTACTCAAGCAACGAGTGCACGTCACCCCTTGCGTCAGTGTGTTTTGAATTTTAAGTGCACAGTAGCGTGCTGACATGTCTTCGACGCTTGAGCAACGAGGGAGCCAAATCTGTTAAGCTTCGACCCTTAGGACTGCGACCCTACGAAGTTGCGTAATGAGAATCTGAGCTTCTAGGCTACGAAGAAGCAATCTTCGAGGCAGCAGTTCTTCGATACTGTGTGTCTCGTGATCGACTACGGATTCAGCAAAAGTGGCGGATTCCTCTAGACTTTTTCAACACTTAACAACATGAATGTGACGCATATGATATCTCATATAAAATCATGCATGATGAACAGTACTATAAATTGAATTATGAATACATGCTCAGAGCTTAAATTCTTTCAACCGTAATACCTGGTTTTCATGTACGATTCTGTTTTACGACCATTTACCTTTCCATTACCCTTAGAAATGATTAAGTGCTTCATCATCTAATTATTTATGCAGAAAATTGATTACAATATTAACATAGCATCCAATAAACCATAGTCAGTTCATTTCACCAACCCAATCATGAATTCGACAGTCAGCTCACATATAAACAAAACTCACTCAGTGAAGGCCTCACCCTCTCACTCTCGGATTAGCATGTGAGTATGACTCAGGAACTAGGATTTCACTATTTGGTATGCTCTTGGTTAACCGAATCGTACCACAAACCCTGATCCAATAATGATTTTCAGTTCAGCATAGATGATGAGAGACATGATTGTCCTATTGAGAATTAGAACACACACTCTATCAATCGTCTAATTTACAACACAGTACATGTATAGTGTTTGGAGGTTGATCATTCATATTGTCTGTGTGAGCTGTTCCTTTTTCTTTGTAGAGCACACATTTTCAGTGCTAATTCATGAACCTTTTCATTGGAACAAAGCTCAACACAGTTTCTTTTGGATATTAGATGATCATACAATTTGAACTCCAATTATTACTCTGAAAGAGATGCATTTGAGGGTAGTAGTGAGGACTCCCCCTAAGATAGGCAATCTATTTTATAGTCTCTTTTTGCCTTTTTCACCTTGCCTTTTTCCATTGAAAGGTATCGACTCTTTTTGAGTAATAGGCTTTTTATGATTCTCAAGTACTACAGTCTCAATCATCCTTAGAGCATTAAATCATTGAGGATCCTTTCCGTGTAAGTCAACAGTACCATGAGATACTACAGTTCCTGCTAGTTAATGAATGCAATGCCACACAGACGATATTCACTCAGAAGAAGAACAACATATAATGGGAATATCATTTGATGGTTATGGAGGGAAATGCACTCATTACACTCACGACTTGTGGAATCATGACAGGTTGCATAAAAGACTTATACTAGGTTCAGAGGTAGCAAGTTTCATCATGTGCTTTCTCAATTTCCCGCAGTAGAAATGTATGAATCACACTTAGGCACTACTAATTTTCATGGAGAGATAACCAGTTATTAACAGTGTTATACTTATGTTCATGCACAGGTACTTAGTTTGAAGTGAAACATAGGACATGCACTAAGAATTATGGAGTTAAATCTAGCATGCCGAGTTTTGTCAGAAGTTCATTGAAGCTGGCTTCGTGTAGTGGTTTGGTAAATATGTCGGCAAGCTAGTCATCAGTAGATATATACTCAAGGGAAATGTCGTTCTTCAGCACATGGTCATGTATGAAGTGATGTCTGACCTCGATGTACTTGGTTTTGGGATGCATGACAGGATTATTGGAAACTGCAATGGCGCTTGTGTTGTCACAGTATAGTGGCATAGCCTTCAAGTTAAATCCATAGTCTAAAAGTTGACTGGCCATCCAAAGCAACTGAGCACAGTAAGTTCCTGTAGCAATATATTCAACTTCAGCTGTTGAAGTCGAAACTGAATTCTGTTTCTTGCTGAACCAAGATACAAGTCTGTTGCTAAGCAGTTGGCATGTTCCACTTGTGCTCTTCCTATCAATCCTGCAACCAACAAAGTTTTCATCTGAAAAGCCTCTCAGTTTGAATTCAGACTCCTTTGGGTACCAAAGTCCCAAATTTTCAGTTCCCTTGAGATATCACATAATCCTTTTGACATGAGACATATGAGACTCCTTGGGATTTGCTTGGTATCTTGCATAGATGCATATTGCGAACATTATATCAGGTTTGCTTGCTATGAGATACAACAAAGATCTAATCATGCTTCTGTATTCTGTGATATCCACTTCTTTGCCTACTTCATCCATATCTAATTTAGCGTTTGTAGGAATGGACGTTTTCATGTGAGTCACATCAGTTATCTTGAATTTCTTCAGAATCTCCTTAGTGTATTTGGTTTGATTGATAAAGATCCCATCCTTCAACTGCTTGACCTCCAACCTAAGAAACAATGAAAGTTCTCCCATCATACTCATTTCATATTCACTTTTCATCAAATGGGAGAATTCTTCACACTGCTTTTTATCCCTTGATCCGAATATGATGTTATCAACATAAATCTGAACAATCAAGGGTGATCCTTTTCCTTGAGAAACAGAGTGGGGTCAATTTTGCCTTTTATGAACTTGTTTTTGAAGCAGAAATTCTGCTTGTTTTAGTCTATATAGAGCCTTCTTCAGTTTGTACACCTTGTGTTCTTGGTTTGGCCCTAAAAATCCAGGAGGTTGTTCAACATAGACTTCTTCTTGGAGGTCTCCATTAAGGAATGCACTCTTGACATCCATTTGATAAACCTTGAAGTCCTCGAATGCTGCATATGCTAAAAACATGCGGATGGCCGCTTGTTTAGCAACTGGTGCAAAGGTTTCATCATAGTCAATTCCTTCTTCTTGTCTGTAACCTTTTGCCACTAGTCTGGCCTTGTTTCTGATCACAAGAACATCAGCATCAAGTTTATTTCTAAAGATCCATTTCGCGCCAATGACTTGTTGTGATCTAGGCACGTTGATGAACTCCCATACTTTCTGTCTCTTGAACTGATTGAGCTCTTATTACATAGCGTCAATCCAATAGTGATCCTAAACTATATCATCAATTGCTTTTGGCTCCACTTGTGATAAGAAACACATGTATAGATTCTCATGAAGTATGGCAGCCCTTGTTTTGACCTGTGTTGCAGGATCTCCTATTATTAGTTCAGATGGGTGGTCCTTTAACCTTCTCCTTGCCTTTGGAAGGTCTTCTCTTTCTTCATGTTGAATGCCCAACTGCTCTATGTCAGGTTCTTGGGCTAGTGGAGGTGACAGAGACTGTACAGGTTGAATGTTAGGGTCATGATCTTCTGTTGATTTTTGATTTTATTATGCAACAACCAGTTCAACTCTTTGGTCTTCAGGTTTAGGTGCATCTTCTATTGGTTCAGTTGTTGTAAGGTTATCCGTGTCTTGGTCTTCTACTATGATGGTATCCTGCACTTCATTTACATTTTGGTCTCCTTTCTGCAAACCATGGTTAGTCTCATCAAAAGAAACATGAATAGACTCTTCATCAGTTTTAGTCCTTCTATTAAACACACGATAAGCCTTGCTAGTCATAGAATATCCAACAAGATACCCATCATCTGACTTAGCATCAAACTTATTCAAGTAGTCCTTGCCATTGTTTAGAATATAGCAAGTACACCCGAAGATCTATAGGTGACCAATGTTTGGTCTCCTTCCCTTCCATAACTCATAGGGTGTTTTCATGGCTCATTTGTTGATTAGAGTTCTATTTTGTACATAACAAGCAGTTGCAACGGCTTCAGCCCATAAGGATTTTGGGAACTAAGCTCCTGTCAACATGGTTCTAGCTACTTCAACTAAAGTCCTATTCTTTCTTTCAGCGACTCCATTTTGTTGTGGAGTTCTAGGTGCTGAGAAATTATGCTGAATACCATGTTCAGTACAAAACTCTAGCATATCAGAAAATTCAAATTCTTTGCCATGATCGCTTTTAGTGTATTTAATAGAGGCTTTTAACATTAGTTATCCAATTGAAGAGTTCAACAAGATTCTCAAATGTTTCAGTTTTGTTCCTGAGAAACATAACCCATGTATATCTGGTATAGTCATCTACTACTGCAAGAAAGTATCGTGCACCAGATAATAAATACACATTTATTGGTTCACATAGGTCTATGTGCAGAAGTTTAAGTGGTTGTGTGATTGAGGTTTTATCCACACTCTTAAAAGAGTGTTTCACTTGCTTACCCAGCTGACAATCCCTACAAGGGTGTTCTTTCTCATAAACATGCTTAGGTAAGCCCACAACCAAATCTAGAGATGCTAATTTAGACATAGTCTTAAAGTTTAAATAACCAAATCTCTTGTGCCATAACTAACTAATGTCAGGAGAAGCTTTGGACAGAAAACAAATTCGTTCATTAGATTGAGCATTACCAAAGACCAATTTATAGACATTGCCTTGTCTGTGTCTATTCACCTTTACCTCTTTGGAGACAGGATCTATAACTGTGCAGGTGTGTTTAGTGAACAACACTTCGTAACCCTTATCACACAATTGACTTATGCTCAACAGGTTATGCTTGAGACCTTGAACAATAGATACATTCTGAATTGAAACAGAACCATTAGAGAGAGTACCCTTACCGACAATCTTGCCCTTTTTGTTATCCCCGAATGTGACAGATGACGCTGCAACCTCCTTTACTTCACTCAATAGAGAGGCATCGTCTGTCATGTGTACAGAACAGGCACTGTCAAGGTACCACTGGCTGGAATTGATATTTTGTTCTCGGTGGCTACTTTCAGCTTCATGTACCTGTTTCTGCACAACAGGCAACGAAGTCTTGGGGGCCCAATTATGATTGGGCTTTGGGTAAGTGAAAGCTGCAGTTAACAATTTTGGTTTCCAATAAGTTAGAGATGATTTTATTTTCCATGCTAACGTTGGTGATCCATCATTAGATTTGTTAGTAAGTTTGTTCTTTGGGCTCTTTGTTGATTCTCCTTTCTTATGGTTACTTTTGGCAGCTTTGCTAGGCACAGAGTTGACAGTTTTCATCACAGGTTTAGTAGTTTTGTTCTTTGGTGAAGTAACCTGTGTGTGCCTGGTTGCTTTCTTTTTCCTATCTGAGTTATGAGGTTACAGATTTTCAGTGATGTGTAATTGCTTAAGGCTTACCCTGATTTTTGTGGTAATCTCATTCTTAAGATACTCAGGGTAGAATCTGCACTGATAGGAAAGGTGTCCAACTTCACAGCAGATGGGGCAGATGACAGGATTGGGTTGGACATATTGTCTAAAGGGTTTGGTTGGAGTGTTAAGAGGCTTCCTAGGTTCTCTCACATATCCTAGACCGTTCTTAACTCTACCACCAGGGACAAACTTAGGCTGGGAGGAAACAGCTTTGCTGGATGAGCTAGTCTTAAACGTAGCAGTAAGTCTGCTTGAGTTTGTCTCCGTCAATACTACACCCTTACCCTTGCATTGGGATGTAGAGGACAGGTTGACTAAAGGTTCAGCTTCCAGTTCTATCTGATCAACTGCTACATCACTGTCCTGAGATGCAACAGTACCCATATCTCTAAGTTCAGGTGTTACAGGTTTGGGTGGACAAGTAACAGCCATTTGTACCTCCTTTTCACAATCAAGAAGCACACTGCCAGCAAGAACAAAGCCAGCAAGACACTTGGTCTGCACAGGATAAGCCTAGGCCTTGGTTATTTGGTTTTCAGAGAAGCCTAGACCTAAGGCTAGACCTTTAACATCTGGAGTAGTCCTAAAGTGAGCTACAATCTCAGCAGAACCTTGCCACTTTTTACTAATTTGTCTTTCTTTTTCCAGTTCTTCTTTGGTTTTAGCTAGTTCCTTTTCAAGCCTATCGATGTCTTTATTAGCCATTTTCAATTATCCAGCTTTGTCCAAAAGATCATCGTGTGTGCTTCTCATCTTACTTACTTCAGCTCTTAATCTTCTCTTTGTTCTTTCATAGTCATCTATAGAGTCTCTATATTCACATGAAAGCCTTTCCAGTTTAGAATAATATCTTTCTTTGTCAGCTTTCATAGGAAGAAATTGTTCCTCTATTTCTTTAAGAGCTTTATAGGTATCTTCATATTCAATGTAAAGTTGTACATAAGTTCTTACCTTGAGGGGAGGTGAATGGTCAGCCATGAAGCAGATGAGACCTTTTTCCTTCTTCTTCTCATCAGATGATTCTTCTTCCTCCTCAGTTTCACTATTAAACTTGTTGGTGATAAGAGCCTTCTTCCTCTTGTCATCCTTTCTGCTTGAGGAGCATTTGGTCTTCTTCTTCTGCTCAGCTGCCTCCTTTTTCTCCCTCTTCAGCTTGTAACAGTCGGCAGCGAAGTGGCTGGGCCGGTTGCAGTGGTAACATTGCAACTTCTCCTTATCTTTTCCCTTAGAGAAAGATGAGGATGACTGCCTTGCTTTCCTCCTATAGTTCCCCCTTTTCTTTAGCAGTTTCTTGATTAGAAATGCCACCTTTTCATCTGAGGCACTATCTGAAACAAGTTCTTTAGCTTCATTTTCTTCTTCTTCTGAAGATGGTTCCCTTGGTTCAGCAGCCGCCTTAAAGGCAACAAACTTCTCCTTTTTCTTGAAAGGATTCTTAAATGCCTCAAGTTCTTCCTTTTGCATTTCAAACGTCTTGAGGTCCCCATATAATGCTTCCAAGGCACAAGTTTTCCATTCCTTCAACTGATGGATGGCTGATGTCTGTATCAACAGTCTCAAGGGTAGAGATCTCAGAAATTTGTCATTCTTGTCCTTTTGAGAGATCTCAACATTGTAAGTCTTTATCCATTAAATCAGAACTGTGAACCTTTTATAAATACTGTCAAGTGACTCTTTCAGTTCACATTTGAATGCTTCATACTCCTGTTTGAGCATGGATATCTTATTGTCCTGAATCTGTTCATCGCCTTCATAGATGAGATATAACTTGTCCCTTACCTCCTTCGATGTCTCAAAGTTTTGCACATCCGTGAACATGTCATCATCGAGCGCAGAGAAAAGTATGGCTTTTACCTTGAAGCCAAGTGTAATGACCCGTGTTTCGGGATGTGAGGAGTTAGTCACGGTTATGCCTTTTGAGTGGCGGTTGTTGGGTTTTAGGGAGTTTTCGTCCCACACACTTTATCTAAAACACCTTGTTTGTTGGTGGACAAGTTTGAGGTAAGAGATGAGCCCAAGAGGGAACCTTTAGGAGGTGCACGTCATATGGGGATATAACGTGCAAGGATATTATGGTAAGCCTACCTTCTACATGGTTCAAGGAAGCTTGGGGTAGAATTTCACAGCATTTGGAGCTGCACGTCATATGGGGATATGACGTACATTATGGCATGTAGCCATATTTTTATACCATCACCATGGTTTTGTTATTCTAGTAATCTTTTCCCAAAGGACCATGTTTGAAAATTGGATATTTTGGTATGTATGGATGCGGGAAGGTCGTAGTGTGTCATCAAAACTACATCATTTTGATGCTGGGGTTCACTTAATCAAAACTACGTCATTTTGGTGTGGAGGTGTCTATATAAAGAGGTGGAGGTCTTCTTGTTTTAGGTTTAGGGTTCCGTCAGCCGCCGCAGCCGTTGTAGAGAGAGAGAGAGAGAGAGAGAGAGAGAGGGGGGGGGGGAAGGAGAGCTTCTGGTCCTGCTGTGTTGATTCGCGGGAGTGGACGGCATTTGGCGTGGAGGCAAGAACATGAAGGATCCTTGAGGTAGGGGTTCTGTTCCTCCTTGAACCTATCCTAGGGCTTTGGCCTTGTGGTAGGAAATTTGGCTATTTGGTTATATATATATATAATATTAAATTCATATAGGTGTGACCTCCTATATGAATGTTGGCCTTTAATGGCGCGTTGTTTGGATGTATCCATATATGCATGCTACGTGTTTGAGATTATGCCTGTATGACCATGCATATTATGTGTTTGAGATTATGCCTGTATGACCACACATATTATGTGTTTGAGATTATACTTGTGTGGCTGGGTTTGTGAGTCTGTGAATGTATGCATGCTAAGTGTTCGATGTTATGCCTGTGTGGCTGGGTTTGTGAGCCTGTGAATGTATGCATTCTAAGTGTTTGATGTTATGCTTGTGTGACTATGCATATTAAGTGTTTGATGTTATGCCTATATGGCCATGTGTGCTGCGTGTTTGCTTATACACCTGGTGGCTGTAGAAGCCCGGGCTTGTTTAATGGAACTCGGTGGCTGTGGAAGCTCGAGACTGTTTATGTTAGCTTGTAAGGCTGTGGAAACTGTTTGCCTGAGAGGCGGTTAAACTATTTGCCTGAGAAGCGGTTAAACTATTTGCCTGAGAGGCGGTTAAACATTTGCCCGAGAGGCAGTTAAATTGTTAGCCCGAGAGGCGGTTAAATTGTTAGCCTGGTAGGCTGTGAAATTGGTAGCCTGTGAGGCTGTGGAGCTAGCGTGGCTGGGGCTGTGGTTGCGCCCATTTGGGTGGTGTGCTTTACTTGTATTTACTACTGCCACGACACTGCACTAGTACACATTCTCATGTAGTGGTTAGGTGCATGGGATGGGTTGGGGAGACTTGATCCATATTGAGCTGTGGTTGCTCACCCCTCCTACTGTGTTATGTTTTTCTCAGGGACCTACAGGCATTAGGTGGGAACACCAAGGTGGACAATAGTTCTGTTTGTGGTTTTGATTAATGTTATTTGTATTATTATTTTTGAAAGGCTTTGTACCCTAGTGGAGAGATATTGTAAAGTGGATTTTATTGTAATTAAGGCATTTTTGATTTATAAACATTTATTCTAGTTTGAATTGAATAAAGATGTGATTTTGTTTATTGTGGTTGTTTGTTAAGCCCTGTGTGGTACCAGTATCCCAACCCCTTTGCCCTCCGCGTGGGTAGAGGGGAATCACGAACCGGTTTCCTCGTGTTGGAAATCCGGGGCGTGACAATATGGTATCAGAGCATGGTCTAGTTGGCCTAGGGTAGTGGGCGGATCTGGTTGTCTTGAGTCCTTTGGAGGAGCCTGGAGGGACGTGCCTGATCAACACGGTCCTCTTGGAGCCTCTAAGGTGTACTTGGGGTAGAGCAGACCTGAGGTAGGATTTGCATGCATTGGCATTAGGGCACTAGTTGCATCTGTGCTTATATATAATTGCATGGATAAATAGTTTGAACGTGATAAAGTTTTAATTGTGCAACTCTGAAATTTTGTGATGAATTGAGCGTGAAAGCATGGAAAAGAATTTGTGGTATTCAAACTATGTGCTTGTGAACTTGAAGCTTGTGAAATGTGAACAAACTGAAAAACGACAATAATGTTGGTGTTCTTGGAATGATTGAGCATGTGATTTGTGTGGTATTGTGGGAAATAACCATGGTTATGAACAATGTGATGGGGTGTGAATTTGTATCATCTGTGCAATGTGAATCTATGGATTTGTGTAGTATTAAGGCGTGTTATAGCTTAAGCTGCTTAGTCGGTACTGGACTCGAGGTTGTTGAGATCATTGGGGTTAATCAGGATCGCTACCTTTTTGTGTAGCCAATGTCTCCGAACACTGTAGACCGTGCGACTATTGTGGTAACAGAGGAGGCCGCCACTCAGGCTGGGAAAGTGGGAGAGATGCAAGCTGAAGGTGATAATCTAATCACGCCAGAGGTTGGCGTTTTTGGCCCGATTATTCAAGAGATGAGGGATCAGATTCGATAACTGATTAGGAGCGAGGTACGCCGAGAACTGCCAACCCATATCATTGAGGGGAGTTTGGGTGCGGATCAACGGAAGCCGAATTTTCCCAATCAATAGGAAGGACTTAAGAGGCAAAGGGCGCAAGTTGAGAATGGTCACGAGTTTCAAGTTGGCGGTCAACCCTCAACACTTCCATTTGAGTCCCGTTTCCCTAAGGGTTATGCTTGCTGTGGACAACCGGGACATTGGAAAAGAGAGTGTGCCAAGAAGCAGTACCGGTGCTGCCTTTGTGGAAAAGTAGGATATCTTCGTACAGTCTGTTTTGGTAGGACCAGGAGCGATGCCAGAGGACTGGCTCAGCGAGCTAGGGGTAAAGCTCAACGTCGAGCCCGATTGGAGGCAGGAAGACTACCTAGTGAGGCCAGTAGAAGTGCAAGACAGGACTTACCTTAATAAAGGGTATGATTTCAATTCTCGTGTGATAAGATTTTTTTTTTGTTATTATTGGTGGTAACGTGTTCTCTTAGTGAGTTGTCGGTTGAGTCTCATACTAGTTATGTGAGACTGGGTGAACCTTTTATTGCTAATTCTTGTGATAGTGGGGTATGTTCTTTGGGAGGGCTTTTGAGCCACCATTTTTATGATAAGTGAAGCTTAGGAGATCATTTAGGTTACCATTTCAAATGAATGTGGTTGGAGACTTGTTTAAAAAAAAGGTAAAATGAATAAATAAATATATTTATAACACTAGAAGAATAATAAGTAACTAGTAAACATTTGGTTGTTGATTCTATATGTGAGTGGCATTCAACTTCGGTACCTGTGGAAATTGAAAGTAATCAAATCTTGTAGGTTACCTTTTGCTAGCTAGTAGAGCTTGAGGCGTGAGGTGATGGCTTGTGGGTAACGTGTGACCCCTCCATGGCAACCTTGAATAATAGAAATATGTTCTTAAGTGGATAGAGGTATGTGTTGGAGTACTACTTGAAAGGGATATTCCTATGTTTACCTTTCCTTTCCAAGCGTTGTGGTTGAGGGGGAAAATGCAGGTAGTATAGCCTGCTCTTAGAGTCCTTGAAGTGTTATCTTGTTGGCTAGAGTGGTCGTTGCAAGTTCTGGTTAGTAACTATATAGGTGTTCTGGGTTCTCAGATGGTCAAGCAGTGGCCATGTGTCATGTTTGTGGTGTGTGAAAGACCATGAGTGATATTCTTAGAACATGTTGTGAAATGGGGATGCACACGTGTAAAATGTGAAGTGTTCTGGAGCTCAGCTATCGGCTGTGAGTGGGTTTCAAGGGTCGTGGCCGATGCATCCAATTGGTAAAAAGAGGTAAGCAAATGAGATTTGGCAGGCCTCATTCGGGCTTTTTACCCACATCTGAAAAACATTTCTCTAGGGGCTGCGGGTGTGCTTTTGCATGCTAGGGCCATTCTTTTGGTCTGTATCTTGTGGGAAGTGGGTTTAAAGGAGAGGAGAAGGTGTAAAACTGGTACGTTCTACTCGTCAGGTGTCTTGTGTTTCGTTGCATGAGTTGAGAATGTGTAGAAAATGTGGCATTGTGTTATGGTGTTATTGTATGTGTTGTATAAGTGGTAAAGGTATATAGCGGAGTTGCTACGTGTTGGTGTTGTGACACATATGCGTAGAGAAGGATGAGGCATGGTGTATTGGTATAGTAACTGTGGTGTGAGGATGAGGAAGAATGTTAGAAGTGATATTGTTTATGTTATTCCTTGTCTGGTGTTATTAAAATGTTGGTAAGTTGGGAAAAAGGTTGTTTGATTCCCAGAATTGAGTCAGTTGGCAGTTTTTGCTTGTAAGGGGTATTAGTGCTACTCCTTGGGGAGAGATTTATGTCGGGTGGATGTCACAAAGGTGCATGTTTTAGAGCAGTGCTAGTAAGCGGATGACCTGCATCTGTGCTCTTGGAAACCTTTCATGTGCAATATCACGCGGTTAGTGAGATGGTTCATGCCATCAAGGTGTTGGTGTGTTTGGGAGCTACGCGAAAGTCACGAATCAGGAGTTTGCATGCCTTGTTTCTTGTGCCTACCCGGAGAAATTGCAGTGATCACATTAAGCTGAGGCTAAAGCCTGAGTATTTCTTGGTCCATTTGAGTGTTTTGTTGGTGTGTTGAGATAGAACGTGATTGTTGGTATAGCGGAGTTAGTGGGCCATGAGATGAAGTATGTCCTGGAGGCAAGGGATTCCCTTGTGACCTGTGAGTGGTGACACAGAGGATTCCGTTGTTGTCATGTTGCAGGTAGGAGAGTTTTCCAGGGTGGAGAGAACTATGTTGTTGGTACCTACCCATCGTCAAAGGATTCCTATCGCATGGAATGTCTGCTGACTCAGTAAGGCGTTATCACTTGGGTTGTAACATAAGCCTCAGTTAGTGAAGGCTGTGTGGGACCTTAGTGGATCCATATTTGACCATAGTCAGAGAGGTGTTATGTGTGTGGCGTTCTGGTTCATGGGATTCTTTAGTAGATTCTCAATGTTGGTGACTGGTGTTAGCCCGATAGTAGATTTTGGTCTTGCCGTGATTGGGTATGGTACTGAATTTGTTGTTTTGAGTTACTCCTTGGACTCCGTTGGGCGTCATGTTGACTATGACCAAATTGGTGGAGGGCAAACTTCATCCTGATGTAGTTGTGTCCTGGATTGTAAGTCATTTTGAGTTCCCTTTGGTGTTAGTTGGGTTCTGTTGTTGCATGTATCGCAATAGAGTGAGGCGGTTTTAGCAGTGATGATGGTGCTGCTGTGGTGATCTTCATGTGTGGAAATGTGATTGTGGTTTGCATAATTCTTTTCTCTTGTTTGTTTGTGTTTCCTTATGACCTCATTGTGTTTGCTGTCAGGGTAAGGTCTACATATGGAGTGTGGCTGCGTTGTAAATTGTTGGTGTCCGTTGACATAAAATCTCAATGGTGTCATTGTTGGGTATTTTACATTGTGGAGTGTTGGTTCTATTGTGACACGAGTAGGCGTCTAATGCAGAGTACCCCGCTATGTCGATGCAGTGACTTCAAATTCAATCATATGAATTATCGCGAATAGATGCTTCACGCATAGGCTTATGGTGTTGGAATTGTCTGGTTGTCGGGGTCTTAGCAAATGTATGGGAGGTTTCTCGACCCCACTGTGGTCAGCCTTGCCCACATGAGTTGTTGTCAGCGCGCTACTTGGCCACACTAGAGGGCAGAGGACACCCCGCCACCACGGCGACATGACATACCACATCCAGGCGAATGTTGCATAGACACCAATGCAACATTTTCCACCTGAGTCAGGTATGGTCAACCACCTCCTCGGGTGCCATACCTACCCTCAGGAATGGGTGTAGACTTAGCCCACCATTGTGAGTGCTACACCGAGACTCAGGACCGCAGTCCTGGCCAAATCTCAAAGGGTCCAGTTATCATGCCTGGCCCATAACTCAGCTCAATCCCATCACATTTGGGTGATCAATCTCAAACAACAATATAATTAGTTACAAAAGTACGGCTTAGTAACACATCTCAACTTAATACAAAACAGCAGTGCTACTCAACAGAGTATATCACAAACAAGGTTCACACGGCCAACATAGTCGGTTACAAACAACATATACCAGCCTCACAGGCTTAAAACCAAACACGCGACATACAACAGCCACACAGGAATATTATCAAACACATAGTGAGTGTAGCCACATAAACATTTTATCAAACACCTAGTGGGCATGGACAACCCAACGATTTCCAGCCCACTCTCAAACATCAAATCAACCAATATGCAATTGAAGGCCAACATCCATATAGGAGATCACACCTAGACGGATTTACATATATATATAAGCATGTATAGGACAGATACCCTAGGACAGAGAAAGACTGGGAAGAACGGAGTCCCTACCTTGCAAACGTCCTCTGCTCTAGCCTCTACGATACACCGACCACCCACGCGAACCTCTACGGCCAAGAACCTCTCTCTCTCTCTCTCTCTCTCTCTCTCTCTCTCTTTGCGGCGGCTGCAACAGCAATAGAAAACCCTAAACCCTAAACCTAAGCCTCAACACCATTATATAGACACCACACATCAAAACGACATAGTTTTGATTTAGCGAAACCTAGGATCAAAACGACGTAGTTTTGATCACACAAGCTACCCCCTTCCCGCTTCCATACAGGGCAAAATACTCATAATTTCAACATGGTCCTTTGGGGAAAAATCATTAGAATGACAAAACGAAGGTAACCATGCAAAAATATGTCTGCACGCCAATTTGAACGCCAATTCCCCAATTGGCGTGCAGCTCCAAATGCACTCAAAGTTTACCCCAAGCCTTCTTGCATCATGTAAAAGACATCCATGCAATAAAAACCTTGCACGCCAAATGGGTCCAATTCGCGTGCACGTCCTTTTCGCCTGAAACTTCTGTAGTAGATAGAAGACATCATTTTAAGAATCTTTTGGTCTGCACGCCAATTCATCTGAGCCCATCTACTAGGTCAAAATCTAGAAAGTTCCCATTCAGAAGGCAAGACTGCGACTAACTCAAAACACGGGTCCTTACATCCTCTCTCCCTTAAGACTTTTCATCCTCGAAAAGAAAATGTGGCATGAAAGGAAACAGCAATCACAACCAATGAATAGACCTCTAACACAAATTAATACACACTGCATGAAAATACACACAAAAGAAATACTCTCAGGTCACTTAACCAGTTGGGCAAATACCTGATTATGTTGATGTTTGCCTTTCTCCCCCCCCCCCCCCGTCATGGCTGTTCGTCCTCGAACAAATCAGGGTAGTGAGCACGCATCTCAGCCTCACGTTCCCAAGTCTCTTCCTCCATCCCTCGGTGTTTCCACAACACCCGAAACAACGAAATAATCTTACCTCACAGCTGCTTCTCGCGCCTATCCAAAATACGGATGGGTGCCTCAACAACTGACACATCTGCCTCAAGATCCAGAGTACTCCAATCCAACACATGTGTGGGATCAGGATGATATTTCCGTAACTGGGATATATGGAAAACATCATGAACTCTTCTCAAACTAGGTGGTAATGCCAACCTATAAGCAACAAGTCCAACTCTGCTCAAAATCTCAAACGGTCCAATGTATCGCGGAGATAACTTGGACCATTTTCCAAATCTCTTATGCCCTCTCCATGGAGAAACACGGAGGAATATGTGGTCTCCTACCAAAAACTCCAACAGTCGGCGTCGGCGATCCGCATAAGTCTTTTGTCGGCTCTGAGCTGTAAGAAGGCGTTGCCTAATCAGCTGTACCTTTGCCGTAGCCTCCTCGACCAATTGAGGCCCTAACATAGCTGTCTCTCCAACTTCTGCCCAACATAATGGAGACCGACATGGGCGACCATACAATGCCTCAAACGGGGCCATCCCAATAGAAGACTGGTAGCTGTTATTATAGGCAAACTCCACCAGAGGAAGGTGAGAAGCCCATGATCCTCCAAAATCTAGTACACAAGCTCTCAATAAGTCTTCCAATGTTTGAATGGTCCTCTTTGACTGACCATCAGTTTCAGGATGGAAAGCAGTACTCAAATTAAGTCGTGTTCCCAAGGCTTCTTACAAACCTCCCCAAAACCGAGATGTAAGCCGGGCATCCCTGTCTGAAACAATAGACAAGGGCACTCCGTGCAATCGGACAATCGCATCAACATATAACTGGCTTAATGTGCCGATAGGGTCTCGCTCCCGAATTGCCAAGAAATGGGCCGATTTAGTTAATCGGTCTACGATGACCCAAATCATATCCTTCCGCTCAGAAGTGGTAGGAAGTCCTGTCACAAAGTCCACGGTAATATGCTCCCACTTCCACTCAGCTACAGGCAAAGGCTGCAATTGACTAGAAGGTCGTTGATGCTCCACCTTCACTTGTTGACAAGTAAGGCACCTGGAAACAAACTCTGCTACACTCCACTTCAGTCCCGGCCACCAGAACTGTGCTCGAACGGCATGATACATCTTAGTTCCTCCTGGGTGCATAGCCAAACGGGAATGATGAAACTCCCTCAGCACATCCTCACGCATGGGAGGCGGTATGATTAGACGCCCCCGAAATTTCATCTCATGTTCAACTCCTTCTGTCCAGTCTCCTGACAACTCTCCGGCCTCTATCTGGGCCCGGATCACTTCACAGTCCACGTCCCCCAACTGTCCATCATGGACGTGTTGATATAACTCTGGTATCACAGTGATAGGACACAGGATTGCTTCCCCACCGCTAAAATCAGGCTGTACCTGAAGCACTGCTAACTGTTCCATCATTTTCCATTCTCTCATGGAAACCTTAGGCTTTCCCTTTCTACTTAGCGCATTGGCAACTAAATTCCCTTTCCCAGGCGTGGAGGAGAGCGTGAAGTCAAACATTTGCAGGTACTCTAACCATGTCCGCTGTCTCAAATTTAGGTCTCTCTGGGTGAAGATATACTGTAGGCTTTTGTGGTCAGTGTATACCACAAATTTCTCCCCCAACAGGTAATGTCGCCAAGACTTTAGGGCAAAAATAACTGTTGCTAACTCCAGGTCGTGCGTTGGATAATTTTGCTCATGGGACTTCAGCTGTTGCGAGCCATATGATATGACTTTGTGCTCCTGCATCAGGACACACCCCAGTCCAACACGACATGCATCGCAATACACTACAAATGGCACTCCCTCCTGTGGTAGACTCAACACCGGTGCAGTTGTCAGACGAGTCTTCAATTCTTCAAAAGCTTGTTGACACTTGTCTGTCCACTCGAATTTGGCTCCCTTCCGCGTAAGAGTTATCATGGGCGCCGCCAACCGAGAAAACCCTTCCACGAAATGCCGGTAATACCCTGCTAGACCCAAGAAACTGCGGATCTCAACAACATTTGTGGGCCTCTTCCAAGATGATACGGACTCAATCTTGGTTGGGTCCACTCCAACCCCTTCGGCAGATATTACATGCCCAAGAAAATGCACCTCTTGCATCCAGAAGTCACACTTGCTAAATTTAGCATACAATTGACGATCTCGTAGTGTCTGCAACACCACGGTCAGGTGCTCCTCATGCTCAGCTCGGGTTTTAGAGTACACGAGGATGTCGTCAATAAATACCGCCACGAAGGAATCTAGGTATTGGGCAAATACCTGATTCATCAGATGCATGAACACTGCCAGTGCATTCGTGAGCCCAAAAGGCATCACTAACCACTCATAATGGCCGTATCTCCACCTAAATGCTGTCTTAGGAATGTCCTCGCTTCGGACCCTCAATTGATGATATCCCGAACGTAGATCAATATTTGAGAACCATCGTGCTCCACTCAGCTGGTCAAGTAAATCATCGATCCGCGGTAAAGGGTATTTGTTCTTTACCGTCACTTGATTTAACTTCCGGTAATCAATACAAAGCCGTAACGAACCATCTGCCTTCTTAGCAAACAAAACTGGTGCACCCCAAGGTGAGGTACTAAGGCGGATAAAACCTTTATCTCCTAGTTCCTTTATTTGCTTTTGAAGCTCCCACAACTCGGCAGGTCCCATCCGGTATGCCACTTGTGAGATGGGTCCCACCCCTGGCAGAAGTTCAATCGTGAACTCGATACTTCTATTCGGAGGCAACTCCAACAACTCCCCAGGAAAGACATCCTGGAAATTCTCAGCAACATCCGGCCACACCCGTTTCTCCACATTACCTCCCTCCTCAAAGGTTAGAGTGGCAAATTGAGGTAATATTTGCTATAGCTCTCCGTACGTAGTCAAAATACAGCATTCTATCCCATTATTAAGGTACAAGGAAGATCATGAAGGTGAAGTAAACGTCACTCGTCGTCTATAACAATCCAATCTTAGCTTTGAAAGGCAATCAATGATCCATCCCCAAAATCAAACTAAAGGTCCTCATTGGCATCACGTATAGATCGAGAAAGAGAGTTTAACATCTCCCATCGTAGCGCACACTCCGACACACTCGGATGGATCGACTCCTCCATTGGCTCGACCCTTAGAGGTCTATCAACCTCCACACGATCAAGTCCAAGGCTCTCGACCACGGGACCCCGCTGGCGAGGAGCACGAGCTCCGGTACCAAACAATGCCGCAACAACGGTGCGAGATATTAACGTAGTACCTCGAGCTTTGCCGAAGGTCCGGCTCCACCTTCCTCGGAGGGTGATGGTAAATCCTCCGTCTCTGCTTGGTCTTGAGGTGAGCGCAAACCTGCGCCTTGGCTTGCCCCACCTGCTGGCCTCGCTTGCCTTTCCTTTTAGTTCCTGTTTGGGAGTCCACTAGGACGCCCTCCGAAGACATCGCTTGTGGTTGCCTCTCCTCTGTGGTCTAGTGTAGTCGAACCATTTGAAGCGGCATGCCACGAATGAGTGCAAGCCGAATGGAGCTTGAAATTGGGTCTCACCCCTGCTTCTTTGTGCAAAACTTCCGGCTCCTCGGCTATTTCCTATTTGAAACACACCTTGCGATGTGCCTATCTTCCCACGGCTCGACACTTTAAGTCTTTGTTTGGAACCTCCACGTTTGACGTGCCCTGCCCTGTCTACTTAGTGCTACGACAGCAGAAGTTCCCATGAACCTCTGCCTCCAAAGTACTTGGGATGCGGGTGGAGCCATTGAAGCTGGCTCTAGTATCCTTGGAAAGAGTCCCACTCCCCGAGCTCGGCAACACATCTCTTGGTTTCCTCCTTGGCGCCGCGCATCTGTCTCGGCCCGCTGTGATGAGCCTGCCTCCCCTCTTAATCCTCTCTCCCCAATCTTCGATGTGTCCTGAACCGGCCCATATAAGTCTTGATCGCAGCATCACTTACCTCTGCTTTAGGGTAGGTCTGAGTCCCATGGTAAACTTATGAGCCTTTAGGTCCTCCACGAGATTCTTCGTAGAGCAACCGACTCAACCCTCTAAAATCCCGTTCATCCTCTGCCACCGTCGTGATCCTTGCTTAAGGCTGAGGAACTCTTCCGGTTTACGGCACCGCGGCGACTCGGGGAAGAACTCCTCATGGAATAGCTTGGAGAAACTCATTCCGGGACATGGCCTCCATGTCCGGCCTGAAATGCTAAGCCATTCCAGGCTTCCTCCTCAATTTCGGACTGCTAGCCTCACCTTGTCTTCCTCCCGGGGGTCGGAGAAAGGAGAATACATGTTACGATGCGCCGCGGCCAATGCTCTGCTCACGGAGGTTCGGCTCCTCCCTTGAACCTTGGTGGGTGTTCCTTTAGGAACCGCGTCACCACATCTTCCTCGTCTCGCCTCACCGGCACTTCACCCCTTTCTGCGACGGTCCCGCCTCACGGGGTGAAGAGGGTGGCCGGATGTCGTGCCATCATCTCCCGACGTACCTCGTTTAGGATCTCCCCCACGAGATCCTCACGCATTCCCTGAACATTCTCACTTGGGCACGACTTGGGCCATGATCCGCTCCGGGGATCATCGCCCTCTACGCCTTGTTCTTTCTCTCTCCGGCCGTGCGGAAGATTCATCTTCTTTGACTAGGGTAGCTCGGGTTACTCTCCCGGAGGCATAGTCTATGTCGCGCCCAATTTCCTTTCAACTTGGAAATGGGTGGTGACTGCCCATCTCGCACCGAAGGGTCGAGGGTTTGGTGCAAGCACACAAAAGTACTTATAACACGGGTCTTTGTCCCAAGCACTGTCTGAACCAGGCTAACATGCCACGGGCATGCTCTCGCTCCCAAACCATGCACACAAACAATAATTAAATAACAACCAAGACCCGGTTCATTACATTTAAAAGGTCTCAAAGTTCAATACAACTCAATGGGGAAAGTTCCCATTTAAACTAGAATATCATCATTTTACAAATAATCTCACACATAAAATAGAAATCCATAACAAAACAATGAAAACCAACATAGTCTTTAGCCTCGGTGGCCTATCCTCCGACCCTTTCACCTACCGCTTTGCCAAATCTGCCAAAAGAGCAGTTTATGGGAAGGGTGAGCAAACCATAGCTCAGTAGGGATCCGGTCTCCCCGAGACCCGTCCCACTCGATAGTATGCATGACAAGTGTATGCTTGTGCTCATGTCGTGCCTAAAGCTAAAGCGACAAACATCACCCGGTAACACACCTTTTACGAGCCCACCTTTGGAGGAAGAGGACACCCGCCACCACGGCGACATGACATACCCCATCCGAGCCGAATGTTGCATGGACACCAATGCAACATTTTCCACCCGAGTCGGTATGGTCAACCACCTCCTCGGGCGCCATACCTACCCTCAGGAATGGGTGTAGACTTAGCCCACCGTCGTGAGTGCTACACGAGACTCGGGACCGCAGATCCTGGCCAAATCTCAAGGGTCCAGCTATCATGCCCGGCCTTATAACTCATCTCAATCCCATCACATTTGGGTGATCAATCTCAAACAACAATATAATCGGCTACAAAAGTACGGCTTAGTAACACATCTCAACTTAATGCAAAACGGCAATGTTGCTCACAGAGTATATCACAAACAAGGTTCACACGGCCGACATGGTCGATTACAAACAACAACTACCAACCTCACTAGGCTTAAAACCAAACACACAACACACAACAAACCACACCTTGCAAACGTCCTCTCGCTCTCTAGCCTCTATGATACACCGACCACCCACGCGAACCTCTACGGCCAAGATCCGAAGGTTCCTCACTCTCTCTCTCTTTGCGTGAGTGCAACAACAAATAGAAAACCCTAAACCCTAAACCTAAGCCTCAACACCATTATATAGACACCACACACATCAAACGACGTAGTTTTGATTTAGTGAAACCCAGGATGAAAATGACGTAGTTTTGATCACACTAACTACCACCTTCCCGCTTCCATACGGGGCAAAATACTCATAATTTCAACATGGTCTTTTAGGGAAAAATCATTAAAATGACAAAACCAAGGTAACCATGCAAAAATAAGTCTGCACGCCAATTTGCACGCCAATTCCCCCAATTGGCGTGTAGCTCCAAATGCACTCAAACTTTTACCCCAAACCTCCTTGCATCTTGTAGAGGCCTGAGAAGCAAAAATATGCTTGCACGTGAAATGGGTGAATTCACGTGCAGCTCAAATGCTCTGAAATTTCTATGGTAGGTAGAGGACCTCATCTAAGCAACTTTTGTTCTTGCACGCCAATTGTTTGAGGCCATCTACTAGGTCCAAAATCTAGAAAGTTCCCATTCGAAGAAACAAGATGCGACTAACTCAAAACACGGGTCCTTCTGATCTACCTATTTTAAACGGAACTAAGTCGGCATCTCTCAAGCTTTATACACCCTCATCCCCATGGGCCATGAGGTACTCAAGCAACATTTTTCATGTAAATATACGGGTAAATCACAAAATTTTAGAGCAACGATTCATAGTAACAATTCATAGCAACAAGTCTCATAGGACATCACGAGATTTCTACAACAACAAATTTCAATGTCAAACCATAATACTCATATTGAAATTAAACTAGTGCCCTAATGCCAATGCATGTATGCATCCCAATCCAAATGCAAATGTCCAACTCCTTGGTCTAAGCGCCCTAGTACACCCCGGAAAACCGGATAGAACCACGGTGATCGGGCGTGTCCTACTGCTTGCCTCCCAAGGTCTCAAAGCGTCATCCCTCCCCACTTACCCTACGTCCACTGGACCATGAACTATCGCTCTGATACCATATTGTCACACCCCAATTTTCTTTCACTTGGAAACGGGTAGTGACCGCCCATGCCCGCAACCGAAGGGTCGAGGGGTTGGTGCGAAGCACCTAAAAGGACTTATGACACGGGTGTTGTCCCAAACTGTACAACCAGGCTAACATGCCACCGGGCATGCTCCTTCTCCCAAACCATGCACCCAAACAATAGTTAAATAACAATCACAACCCAGTTCATTACATTTAAAAGGGCTCAAAGTTCAATACAACTCAATGGGGAAAAGTTCCCATTTAAACCAGAATATCTTGTACAAATAATCCCAAACATAAAATAGAAATCCATAACAAAACAAAGAAAACCAACATAGTCTTACGCCTCGGTGGCCTATCACCACAGCCCGTTCACCTACCGCTGCTAAAGCCTGGCAAAAGAACAGGTTTATGGGAGGGGTGAGCAAACCAAAGCTCGATAAGGATCCGGTCTCCCTAGACCCGTCCCACTCTATAGTATGCATGACAAGTGTATGTTTGTGCCCGTGTCGTGCCTAAAGCTAAAGCGGCAAACATCACCCGGTAACACACCTTTTACCCGAGCCAACACCGGAGGGCGAGAGGACACCCCGCCACCATGGCGACATGACATACCACATCCAGGCGAATGTTGCATGGACACCAATGCAACATTTTCCACCCGAGTCGGTATGGTCAACCACCTCCTCGGGCGCCATACCTACCCTCAAGAATGGGTGTAGACTTAGCCCACCGTCGTGAGTCTTACACCGAGACTCGGGACCACGTCCTGGCCAAATCTCAAGGGGTCCGATTATCATGCCTGGCCCATAACTCGGCTCAATCCCATCACATTTGGGTGATCAATCTCAAACAACAATATAATTAGTTACAAAAGTACGGCTTAGTAACACATCTCAACTTAATACAAAACAGCAGTCTTCTTACTGAGTATATCACGGACAAAGTTCACACGGCCAACATAGACGATTACTAAACAACATATACCAGCCTCACAAGGCTTAAAACCAAACACGTGACATACAATAGCCACACGGGAATATTATCAAACACGTAGTGAGCGTAGCCACACAAACATTTTATCAAACACCTAGTGGGCGTGGACAACCCAACGATTTCCGGCCCACTCCCAAACATCAAATCAACCAATATGCCATTGAAGGCCAACATCCATATAGGAGATCACACCTAGATGGATTTACATATATATATAAGCATGTATAGGACGGATACCCTAGGACGAGAAAGACCGGGAAGAACGGAGTCCCTACCTTGCAAACGTCCTCTGCTCTAGCCTCTACGATACACCGACCACCAACGCGAACCACTACGACCAAGATCCGAAGGTTGCCTCACTCTCTCTCTCTCTCTCTCTCTCTCTCTCTGCCGCAACAAAGAAAGGTGGGACAGTTGTGAGGAAACTCCCAACGGATGAGTTTGTATTGCAATGGGAGTGGGTAGTGCAATATTTGTTGGTTATTCCTTCCATGTGAATACTTGTGACATGTGTCGGGTGGGGAGGACATGGGTAGTTTGTGGATTTCCCTATCATGTTGTGTTATATTGGGTTTGTGGGTACGTGCCTTCATGTGTATTATTGTCCGATATCTTCGATCGCGGGTGTGTGAATGGTTGTGGGCGATGTGCCTTCGCATGTGCGTTATGGAAGGTGTGTTGTCTTTTCGAGGACCAAACGTCTTGAGGGGAGGAGACATGGGAACATGAGTCTCGTGATGCGTGAGCAACACCCGAGTTGTTCGAGGGCAAACAATCTTAAGGTAGGGAGGTGGCTTTTGGCCAAGAGTGAGTTGGTGATGAGGTTTTATGTGTTTTTTTACTTGTGATGTGTTTTGTATTGTCTTTTAGACATGTGTTTATATTTGAGATGTGTTTTGTGATGGATTATGTGGTTATGAGTGCATTGTGATGCATGTGGTTATGAAATGCATTGTGATGCATGTGGTTATGAACTGTGGTGGTGCTTTGTTGAGTTTGCGGACGTTTGTTTTATCTTGTGTGCGGTGTATGACCAATTTGGGTGTTGTGGCATCTTGTATTGCGGCTGGGTGGTATGTGTTTATTTTCCTTGCATGTTGTTTCTTTTCGAGGACAAAAAGTCTTAAGGGGGAGAGGATGTAATGACCCGTGTTTTGGGATGTGAGGAGTTAGTCACAGTTATGCCTTTTGAGTGCAAATTGTTGGGTTTTAGGGAGTTTTCGTCCCACACACTTTAGCTAAAACACCTTGTTTGTTGGTGGACAAGTTTGAGGTCAGAGATGAGCCCAAGAGGGAACCTTTGGGAGGTGCACGTGATAGTGCACGTCATATGGGGATATAACGTGCAAGGATATTATGGTATGCCTGCTTTACATGGTTCAAGGAAGCTTGGAGTAGAATTTCACAGCATTTGGAGCTGCACGTCATATGGGGATATGACGTGCATTATGACGTGCGCCCATATTTTTGTACCATCACCTTGATTTTGTTATTCTAGTAATCTTTTCCCAAAGGACCATGTTTGAAAATTGGATATTTTGGCATGTATGGATGCGGGAAGGTTGTAGTGTGTCGTCAAAGCTATGTCATTTTGATGTTGGGGTTCACTTAATCAAAACTACGTCGTTTTGGTGTGGAGGTGTCTATATAAAGAGGTGGAGGTCTCCTTGTTTTAGGTTTAGGGGTTCCATCGGCCGCGACCGTGGTAGAGAGAGAGAGAGAGAGAGAGAGAGAGAGAGAGAGAGAGAGAGAGAGGGAAGGAGAGCTTCGGTCCTGCTTGTGTTGATTCGCGGGAGTGGACGGCATTTGGCGTGGAGGCAAGAACGTGAAGGATCCTTGAGGTAGGGGTTCTATTCCTCCTTGAACCTATCCTTGGGCTTTGGCCTTGTGGTAGGAAATTTGGCTATTTGGTCACATATATATATATATATATATATATAATTCATATAGGTGTGACCTCCTATATGAATGTTGGCCTTTAATGGCGCGTTGTTTGGATGTATCCATATATGCATGCTACGTGTTTGAGATTATGCCTATATGACCATGCATATTATGTGTTTGAGATTATGCTGTATGACCACACATATTATGTGTTTGAGATTATACTTGTGTGGTCGGGTTTGTGAGCTCGTGAATGTATGCATGCTAAGTGTTTGATGTTATGCTTGTGTGACTATGCATATTAAGTGTTTGATGTTATGCCTGTATGGCCATGTGTGCTACGTGTTTGCTTGTACACTCGGTGGCTGTGGAAGCCCGGGCTTGTTTAATGGAACCCGGTGGTTGTGGAAGCCCGGGATTGTTTATGTTAGCCTATGAGGCCTGGGAAACTGTTCGCCTGAGAGGCGGTTAAACTATTTGCCTGAGAGGCGGTTAAACATTTGCCTGAGAGGTGGTTAAATTGTTAGCCCGAGAGGCGGTTAAATTGTTAGCCTGGTAGGTGTGAAATTGGTAACTGTGAGGTCGTGGAGCGCCGTGGCTGGGGCCGTGGTTGCGCCCATTTGGCTGGTGTGCTTTACTTGTATTTACTATTGCCACGACACCGCACTAGTACACGTTCTTATGTAGTGGTTAGGTGCATGGGATGGATTGGGGAGACTTGATCCTTCTTAGTTGTGGTTGCTCACCCCTCCTACCGTGTTTTGTTTTTCTCGGGGACCTACCGGCATTAGGTGGGAATACCAAGGTGGACAACGATTCGTTTGTGGTTTTGATTAATGTTATTTGTATTATTATTTTTGAGAGGTTTTGTACCCGGTGGGGAGATATTGTAAAGTGAATTTTATTGTAATTAAGGCATGTTTGGTTTATAAACGTTTATTCTAGTTTGAATTGAATAAAGATGTGATTTTGTTTATTGTGGTTGTTTATAAAGCCTTGTGTGGTACCCAGTATCCCAACCCCTTTGCCCTCCGCATGGGTAGAAGGGAGTCACGAACCGGTTTCCTCGGGTTGGAAATCCGGGCGTGACACCAAGTTTTTCTTTCCTCTGCTCCACCTTAGACCAACCGTCTGGGTCTTTCGTCATCAACCGGCCTCTTTGCATACTCTTTGGGGTGAAGGGCCCATTCTTTATTGTTTCCCGAGGTAGGTGTCAAGCATGTCAAGGTGTGCTCTCATTCTCACTTTCTATTTGGAGAAGCGTGCGGGTGTGCACATAGGAACTTGGGAGGATAAGCCAAGCAGGACGTCGTAGAAGTCTTCTTGTTCTTTCTTGTTGCTACCGGTACTCGATTCTTCCTGCTCTTGATCTCCGGTCGCTCCTTCTTCCGGAACACGACCGGCTTCAACTTCCTCAATAGGAGCCGGAGCGTGCTCGGGAGCCTGGAGCTACACTTCTGGAATCCATGTCGGCAATTTAGGGATCTCTACGGAGTTGTAGAACCTGTTTCCGATACCAATTGTAAGTCCCAAAGTGAGTCTAGAGGGAGTGGGATGAATAGACTTTCTTCGTGCGTGGAAGTTAGACCGTTTCTTTGGTATGTGTTACTTCTAAGGACAACTACGCTGGAAGTATTTGTGGAGAAGATAACGAAGGTAATCTGTGTGATAATGTGAGTTATGAACTAACAAACAAATCTGTGAGATGTAGTAAATGCTCCTTGTTCACGGATCTCGGTTGTGTAAGTAATGGTCTATGATAGTTTTGATTGTGGAAACCAACACCGAGGTTAGATTGTATAATTGTCTTGAATCTTGGGTGAACAAGAGTATATTTTGGATCACAAAGTTTGATCTTGATCTTGGTTCAACGTAGCGCATAATACTTGGAAGTTCTTTTCCCTCGAGTCTCTCTATCTAGCGTTGGAACTCCTTTTTCTAAATTCCGCAAAAGATCTATTTCTTAAAGTGTGTCAGAATCCTTTTTCTTGTGTTCTGTGTGTTCCATGCTTTCTGAGAAAGAGACTAACTCCATACTTTGTCGTTAAGTGTGAGAGAGATATATATCAAACCCAATGATATATATAAAAATATACTTAATGTGTGTGTGTGTGTGTGTGTGTATATGTATAAAAACAAAGGCTCGATAAATAACTATTAGTCACGTTTAAGCATAGATACTGAAACGTTTTTTTTTAAATTAAGTCTAAGCCGTTATACCCAAGGTACTATAAGTTTTTCCATTGGTAAACTAATAGTCCCCAACACGATCTCCTAAACGTTCTAATAGTATTGGTACTAATATATATATATATATATATGGCTCTGAACGATAAATATATACCAAGGTGTGTTCTAAACCGCAGGGCATGAAGCTTCCTTGGATCGTAGGGTCGCCCCTCTATAAAAAAAAAATCGTGCGGCAAGCTGAAGAAAACTCGTGGCGCAAGGCGTGGTGGAAGACCCGTGACAGTGACCACATCACGCTGTGATTGAGCACCCGTCACGCAAGGTGTAGAAGACCAGACCGACTAAATATTGTCAGGATAATGTATAATAATATGTTAGAATTAAGGGGATGAGTATACGAATTCGTTTCCCCAAACCCTATTTTTAATTAAAATTCATCCTCGTCTTTAATAATTTCCAAAAAGCCCTCCTAAATTTTATTTTTCATTTATTTACCCTCAATTTAACTCCTAAAAATTACTAAATAACCCCTGAAGGCTTCTCGACCTCAAATTAGGCCCAAATATAGTTAAAACGATTGTATTAATGGCATACACTCTTAAAATAACTTTCTTAACATCAAATATAGATTATAAGTTATGCTAACACATATACAGATCCTTACATGCTTTACAAACCTAAGATCTTGAAGACCACGTCCGCAACAATTGAGGCAGAGAGATTTCCGAGGAACAGTCAATATTCACATAGTCCGGAACAACAAGTTTCAAGATTGTCTCTTATGAATGGCTCTATATATAGTAACACTTGTACATTTTAAGAAAAGGGTTGATGATCGTGAGTCTGTAATAAACGTGTATGTACAAGAGCTCGTAGAGATCATGGAGGCTAGTGTGTGAGTCATTTGTAAACGAGTGTTAGAGAGTTTTGAAGTAAATCAAAAAGCTATACAAGCTTTAATCGCTTCTATTTTATTGTACTTATCATTTGATAATAAAACAAAATACTTCCACTATTTGGTTATCTTCTACATTGATTCTATCTCTTAACTAGATAAGTGTTGTGCCAAAGAGTCAAAAAGAGTTTCGATAAGAGCCTATTCACCCCCTCTAGGCTCCTAGGGACCAACAAGTGGTTTCAGAGCAAGTTCTACCTGCTCAAAGTAAAGATCCCACTCTTTCTCTCTTAACGATGGCCGAAGAAAGTAGCATGCTATTCAACGCTCGCCTTAACTCCGGAGGTGCACAAGAGCCCCTCCCCAATCGAAGCAAAGTTGAAAATGTCGACTCACCACAACCTGCTTGTTGCCGCCGCTCCTCAACCACGAGTTCTAGTTTTACTCTAACCAAACCGTCAAAATTCACACTTGAGCTTTTCTCCCGGTGGAAAGCTCGCATGAAGATGTTCATGCTATGCCATGATCATCTCATGTGGCCTTGTCTTCATTAGGAGATACCAATTCCGATGACTATCGGAGAACATGGAGTTAGAAGGCCAAAGATGGATCTTGAACTTACCCATGATGAAAGAGCCTGGCGGTGTGCTAGCAAAAAAGCTCGGCATACGTAACATCGTCTTTGGACTCCAAAGCTTTAACGGACGTCCGAGCCGCACGACGGTGAAAGTTGTCTTTGATAAAATGACAATCCTCTATGAGGGAAGTCGGTCCCAAATGCAAAACGTTATTTGTACTCTCGGACGGATCTTTGAGAGCTTTAATCATAAACCTGGTGAGTCCCTCAAGAGCATCTATTGGAGATTTGGCATGCTCATCCTTGAGCTAAAAACTGTCAATGAGCACTACTCTCAATCTCATATCAATGACAAGTTTTTTTGCTCCTTGCCGGATCGCTACTACTCCAAGCAGCTCTAGATGCAAGCTGACAAGAACTGGCAGTATGTTCCTGTTGGTCCCTAGGAGCCTAGAGGGGGGTGAATAGGCTCTAATCGAAACTCTTTCTTCACACAGGTACAACACAATCTGGTTAAAGGATATAAAATCGGTGCGGAAGATAACCAGGATAGTGGAAGTATTTTGTTTTATTATCCGATGATAATTACAACAAAATGAATAGCAATTACAGCTGATTACAATAGCACTCATTTTACAGTCACACACACACCGGCGTTGATAATCTCTATGAGCTCTTATACACGCGCGTATCAGTTCTCCCTTTTTTTATGCACTCGCATATCTATATACAACGCTACATATATATATATATATATAGACATTCTAGGAATTTATCTTGGAACTGTATTTTCGGAGCTCTGTGTAAACATTAAGTTCTTCTCGGAAAATGCTTCGCTTTAATCGCTATGGATGTCAAGCTCGAAATATTGGAAGCATAAGTGAATTGAATTACTTCGCTTGATTCCAATTGCATTTGGGACTGCATCCACATCTCCGAGTGTTCTACGTGTAGGATAGTTTAGGTCTTCAATGAGTTTGTCCTACATTGGGACACAGGGAGTGATAACATAAATGCGGTATGGATAAGTTGAAGTAGCGTCTTCTTAGTCCGGTGTAGATTTTCTTACTCCGTATCAACGAGGCTCGGATCCTTACTCCGTGTCAGTTATTGCTTACTCCGTGTACATGAAGTCCTGAAATCCTTATTCCGCTTCAGCGCTTGCTTACTCCCCATGAGGTAGATATGCGGAATCCTTATTCTGCATCAGCGCTTCCTTACTCCACGCGAGTTCCTTACTCCGCTTGAGTAATGGTACGGATTCCTTATTTCGCATTAGTTGTCCTTACTCGCATCGGTCATTTCTTACTCCACTCGAATGAAAGACTCAGATTCCTTAGTCCGTATCTTCTTTTCCTTAGACACCTAGAGTGAAAGACTTAATTTCTTTCTCCGCAATAAATCTCTCTTACTCCGTACGAGTTGTAGACTCGGATTCTCATTCCGCATAAATTGACTTAGTCCAATCAAGAATAAAAGTATGGATTCCTTAGTCGTTTTGTCAAGTGATTAGTCCATACGAAGGGTCCTTACTCCGGATGAAGACTTGGTTATTTACCAAGTGTTTGATGACACTCATGATAATCCGGATCAGGATTATATATCCTATCCTTTGGTTTGCTCTCCTGAGTGTAAGTCCAGTTTAGGATTTTATCTTCGAAGCTTAGGATAAACATGAAACATCTCAAATCAAATTACATAGGGTTTTTTGACAACATCATCCAAATTATAGGTTTGATCCAACAATCTCCCCCAATATGGATATGCCAAACCCTTTGTAATCCGATCTGGTTAGACAATAAGATATACACAGAGACAAGGATAAACAAAAATTTCCACTATGTCAAGAATCGTAATACAAAGTAAGCCTTAGTACAAAAGTTATACTAAGAATTGTATGGCTTATTGTACTTGAAGATTTTAGTTGCTTTGCTTCCTTAGCCGCTTAGGCTGCTCTTTAGTACACATAAAAAAGTTATTTTAGTTAGGATCATACTTCGGATGGTGCCTAATAAAGTAGCAGGACATAGGCTCCACGACTTTCTCCGTCAGGTTGTTGGGGAACTTCTCTATTGCTCGGAATTATCGAATTCGGAAGAGCATTGGGAGGCGAGAGGAGGTTGACCAATTGATTCGAAGAGTCCATTGTCCGAAAGCATTTGATAAAGTCCGGAGCAATGGTCCAAGTTGGGTTCTTCTCATCTGGTGTCCCATAACCTGATGGGAGTCATGCGGAACAACTCTCCTATCCTTGAAAGAGAAGACCTGAGCATGTGATGAGGAGTGCCGATCCTGTATGGAATGAGAACAGTTATAAGATCTTTCCATGGCTTACTATTCTCACTGTTCCACCGATGAGGGTTTGAAGGAAGTCCATTTCAGGAAGGTAGTGATCAAGCTAACAAGGTAGGATATCGATCAAATGCTCTTCTTGGTACATGGTGGGGAACAACGCCATCTCTTCCTTCACCGCCAAGGTAAAGTTGTCGGTGTCCTCGGTGGAGAACCTGTCCTTTCTTCGATAGTAGGGTGCTTATGTCTTCGGGGGAGAAAGGGGATAGAGATGACAAAAACCTTTTTGGGTTAGAGGGAGCGACACTTGCATATGCTAACATGGCTGTATATACACGCCCATCTCGTATCATATGGGTCCAATTCCGCGTATGATGGGAGAAACGTGACTTGCGGAGCCTGAGCAAATGAGGAGGGAGCTATAGTGGAGGAGTTGGGATGGTCGAAGGAGCTAGAGCAAGACTGGACGGTCCAAGAGAAGAGGCGCATTTGGGAACCGGGAGGTCCGGAGGAAGAGTAAGTGCGGGTCTTCGGCCGGGAACGTCATTACTATCGGGAGTAGTAGTGGAAGGGGATGGATCGGATGGGGCATTCTCCCCCTGTTTGGCAAATCGGCGAGGAGGGCGAGAGCGACGACCCACAACCCGAGTCGGATCCCGAACGAAAGTGGATAGGCCCGAAAGAGATTGGGCAATAAGGTCCAGCTTTCGATCCAATGAGAGAGAGGAGTTAGAAAGAGCGGAAAGGATTTGGGTCCTGCTTTCATCAACTTTATCGAGCAATGACCTAAGACCAGGATTGATTGTCCTCGGCAATACGATTTAGGTGAGCAGAGACCGTGGCTTCGGGACGGAATGTGGCAAAAGAGGTATGGCCAAGGCCAAAAGCAGAGCCTTTGAGAACTCCCCCCGCATGTAAAGGTGCGGGAGTGCGTAGGGTGGAGAAGTCACTGGTGGAGAGAACGATGAGGGAACAAGCAAGAACAACGGCGGGTGTAACGGAGCCACTTTGACCGGAGAGATCAATGATGGGAATGTCCGCGGGAGTGGAGGGACCAGCCTCGGCAGGGATAAGAGTCCATGTGTTGTGAGCAAGTCCGAAAGAGGCAGGAGTTGGAGGTGCGGCCTGAAGCGAGAGATGGCGTGAGAAAGTCGTGTTCGGTGTTCCAAACAATCATGGCTTCCAGGGGTTTGGGTATGTTTGGTGTAATACACTCGGAGAGCAGTTCAGGGATTTTGGCGGTATGAGCTAGATTGAAACGGAGCCAGCGATCGGTTAGAATGTCGGTGGGAAGATGGTCGAGGTAGTCTTGAGGGTCAACAATGCTTGCTGGAGAGGCACTGGAGGAGAGGTAGGTATGTCGGTGATGACGAAGCAACGGCGGCAATCACTAGAGAGGTGGGTGCGGGAGCATCGGTAGTAACGACGCAGGGGATAACGGCGGGGGGCATCGGCAGGGAGAGGCTGAAGAAACAGTCTCATCATAAAGCGGCCGAGAGGGCCCAGGAGCATCTAAAGGAGCAGCACGAACGCCGTGTCGCGAACCGCGAGAGCGTGCCGGAGCGGCAACGGACCAGATGCGAGAAGACCGGTGAGTATAGCTAACCTTGTGACCCGAGCAAGGGCGGGGTCACCAACGGAACTATCTTGATGTTCCGATACAACAATGCGTGCATGAGAGACAGGAGGACGGCGGACGGTGAGCATCCCATCGGAGGTGAGATGACGAAAGTAAAAGTTCTCACTGGAAGGGAATCGTCAACCGGTCCTGGAAGTGCACGGGGCGTAGATGTCTGAAAATTTGTGAGAGAATCCATCTGAAAGACGAATTTCGTTTGCCATTTCGCATAACCCGAAAAATAAAATCGCCCTAGTCTAGAGGTAATTGCTCAAAGACCACGTACATTGCCAGGAGCAAATCATACGAGACTGAGTCAAGAGCCGTAGAGCGAGCCGGTAAGCATCGGGCCGAGTATGGTGGCCATACGGCGATAGGGGCCATGAAAAGACTTCAGCTTGTATTCCTTCACCTTGGAGGGACATCCCATGGCGGTAGCCATGGTTTGAGTGCTCAACCGGTAATTACGCCGCTTGGGAAATGGAAGACGTCACGGATCACTTGAGGAGTGATCTTAACAAGTTGACCTCGAATACTAGAGACAATTGACTAGTAACTGGATTCGAAGTGGTCGTAGAAAGTTCGGACATCTAATATGAGAAGATCAGCTGGGGCAGAGACAACGTCGAGGAGACCACTGGAGGCTAGCAAGGAGTGAACCTCGTCGAGCCAGGCAGGGAGGGTCGAAAATACGGCCCGGTCGACAAGATGGCCAGGAACAACGCCATAGAGAGCGGGAGATGCCATTGGAATTTGAAGATTTGAGGAGAAAGAAAGGGAGGTCTTTGAAGAATAGAGAGCAACGAGGGTTTAGGCCCGTAAGTAGTGAAAGCGATAGCCTTGCGCTTGTGTGAGAGTTCGGTACAAATAGGACCCATTCCGGTGGAAGCCGGTGGGTCTCGGGTTTAAGTGAGATGAGCAATGATTCGACCGACAATCCGATGTCATTAGACTTGATGTATTAGCGCCGTCGAGTAAACCGATTGACGTGGCGGCCGTCTTAACCATTCAATAATAACAATGTATGCATCTTGCCGAATTTTGAAAAGACAAATTACCGGGCTTGAGATGTGCATTTAATGAACCATCATTATTCCTCCTCAAAAAGATGCGATATGAGATAATCACTTGGGTTATCGCGAATTGAGAATTCCCAGAGTCAGGAGGAATTAAACCAATTCTCATCTGGGCTAAATATTGTCCGTGTGAACTATATCTAGATGATAGACAAACTGAGTTCGTAATAAGAGAGTATTGAAGAAGAAGATTCCTTTGCTGTGTTAAAGTCAGAATAGAAAAGAAGTACCACAACACTTCAAATCTGAGACATCAGACTTAATAAAGCAATGAAGTGCAAAGGAGATCTAAACCTGTAACTTCATAAAGTTTAAACTAAAAGAACAAAAGGCTTAACAGGTTGAGTTAGTACGGATATGGAACAAATGGTCTAAGTAAACCATCATAATCCGAACTAAGAAGTAATGAACTTATGCATTTGAAAGATGATAAATAAGACACATACAGGAATTATGATCGGTTCTTGAAAAGCGCATATGACAGATGATAAACACATAAGTTCGATTTGGTCAACATAGCGAATCCTTTATACTGACAGTGGTAGCTAAGATTAATTAATTCTATATGATTTGGCCAAATTAGGATTCATGAGTGAATGTGGATAATCGAACACATGTCAATAGCAAGCAGATGATTATCCGATTAAAATGCACGGTTGAGGAGAGAAAAACATTCAAACATGCCACAATTCTGATTCAACAATGCATGTCCAGTCAGATCCGAAGTGAAAGTTTAGAGGAAAGAGCATCCGAGACATAATAGGGGGTCATTACAGATGTAATAAATGAAGCTTTTGCTCTCCCTTAGATCATGCGATCCTCTTAGTGAAAGACTCTCCCTCAGATAGACAGCCAGGAAAGAGGTCATGAGACATATACGGGGGGTATTACTTGGATAATTAATAAAGCATTTTCTCACCCGTAGATCATGCGATCCTCTCGGTTGACATTTCCTGCTTAGAGAAAGTTAGCGCTGTCTACCCTTTTAGGAAACTACACTTCAGAAGTTGATCAGACTGCGACTGTATGTACATCCACCAGGCATTCCAAGCTAACCCATTTCATTTCTTCAATTGTACATGTTAATAGAGTAATCTAAATGAACCGACATTTGTCATGTGGTGATGAGTGGAAATGAAGATCATGAAATCCTAAGAAGGTTATTCATATAAGTTTTAATCATGTTGGCTTAAACGACTTCAGTTGAGAAACGCAAGCATCCTCCCATAATGAAATTTGATATTCATATCAGAAGCATGAAGCACGTTAAGCAGTAAGTATGATCAATATTAAGTTCAGAAAATATTTTATTGGATAATTTAAATGTGAAGTTATGCAGAAAAGTCAAGCATACCTAATCGGAAGAGTAGTTCGAGAATCTTGCATCAGGTAGGGGCTTTGTAAGTATGTCCCGGTTGATCTTCGATAGCAACATGTTCAAGAATTATATGCTTTTTGAGAACATGGTCGCGAATGAAGTGATACCTGACCTCAATGTGCTTGGTCTTTGGGTGCATGACAGGATTGTTGCTGATAGCAATTGCACTGGTGTTGTCGCAGTAGAGTGGAATAGATGTCATGTTGAAACCGTAGTTAGTAAGTTGACTTTGCATCCAGAGTAGCTGTGCGCAGCAACTCCCAGCAGCTATATATTCCACCTCAAGATAGAGGTTGATATAGAATTCTGTTTCTTACTGAACCATGAAATTAATATGTTTCCAAGGAACTGACATGTACCACTTGTGCTTTTCCTGTCGATACGACACCCAGCAAAGTCAGCATCAGAATTTCCGGATAAGGTGAAGTTGGACTCCTTTGGATACCAAAGTCGCAAATTCACAGTCCCTTTGAGATACCTCAATATCCGTTTGACATGAAGCATATGTGACTCTTTGGGATTCACCTGATATCTTGCACAGATGCAAGTTGCAAATATAATGCCCGGGCGACTTGCTGTAAGATACAGCAAGGATCCTATCATCCCTCTGTATTCAGTCACATTTACAGATTTGCCGTCCACATTAGGGTCTAACTTGGCACCGATCGCATTGGAGTCTTGACGGGAGATGAACCTTCCATACCAAACTTCTTGATTAAGTCCCGTGTGTACTTAGCTTGGTTGATCAAGATCCCTTCCTTCAATTGTTTGACTTCTATTCCAAGGAAATAGGACAGTTCTCCCATCATACTCATCTCGAACTTGCCAGTCATTAACTTTGCAAACTCGTCACAAAGCTTCGGATTTGATTATCCGAAAATGATATCATCCACATATATCTGTACGATCAGAGTATGTCCTTTCTCTTTTCGTAAGAATAAAGTGGTGTCTATCTTCCCTTTTTGGAAGTTGTGAGCAAGTAGAAATTCTGACAGTGTGTCGTACCAGGCTCTTAGAGCTTGGTTCAATCCATACAAGGTTTTCCGTAGCTTGTAGACTAGATGTCCAGCCTTGGGTTCAATGAAACCGGGGTTTTGATGGTGTGTTTCACTTATCAAAACTACGTCGTTTTGATGGTGTATTTCATTTATCAAAACTATGTCGTTTTGATGGTGGGATTTCATTTATCAAAACTACGTCATTTTGATGGTGGGATTTCATTTATCAAAACTACGTCGTTTTGATGGTGTGATTTCATTTATGAAAACTACGTCGTTTTGATAAGTGAGGTCTATATAAGGAGGAGCTCTCTTTGTTTTAGGTTTAGAGTTTTTGTTGTAAGCCGTTGCAGAGAGAGAGAGAGAGAGAGGGAAAAAGAGAGGGTTCTTGAGCGTTGCTGCTGGGGTGACTCGCATGGGTGGCCGGCGTCTAACGTGGGAGCAAGAGCAAGGAGGATCTTCCTGAGGTAGGGGTTCTGTTCCTCCTTGAACCTATCCTAGGGTATTGGCCTTGTGATAGGTAGTCTGTTGTATATTTTGGATATATATATATATATATATATATATATATATATATATATATATATATATATATGGATGTTGGCCTTCAATGGCATATTTGATTGGATATTTGTATTTATTCCTGTGAGGTAGGGGATTACGCATGCTAGGTGTTCGATTTTATGTATGTCTGACTAAGTTTGAGAGCCTGTGAATGTGTGCATGCTATGTGTTCGATGTTATGCTTGTGAGACTATGCAAATCAAGTGTTTGATATTATTGTTGGATCAAGCCCAGAATTTGGATCATGCTGATAAAGCCCTATGTAATTTGATTTGAGATCTTTTGTGTTTCTTTGATCATTGCTGTCACGCCCCGGATTTCCAACCCGAGGAGACCGGAACGTGACCCTCCCTTTACCCAAGTTGGATAGAGGGGTTAGAATACAACGTACACCTCACATTTTATATTCAGAGAACAACCTTACATTTATTGAGTCCAAACATAGCAAATACGTTCAACACACACTTTTATTACATTGAACTCCACATTACAATCTCCCCACTGGGGTTACAAAGTTACAAAAAGAAAAGCAGCACAACCCAAAATAATGATGAGCAAGCCACAAGGAGGACTTCCACCTTGGTGTTCCCACCTAACGCCTGTAGGTTCCTGTAAAGAAAACAACATGGTAGGAGGGGTGAGCAACCACGGCTTCGGTAGGGATCATGTCTCCCCAACCCATCCCATGCACCTAATATCTACATGCCTTGTGTACAAGTGCTGTGTCGTGCTACAATTATTCTACCAGATATAATTACCGGCTATAACAGCAAATACAATCATACACGGGCTGGTACATAAACACTCCCGGGCTTCCACAGCCACCGGGTTCCAAGAACAGTCCCGGGCTTCCACAGCCACCGGGTTCCAAGAACACAGCACACATAGCCACACTTAGTCACACAGACATAACATCGAACACTTAGCATGCAAAGCCTCACAGGTATAAAACTAAGCAATTGGTGTGCATAAATTCACGGACTCATAAACCCGGCCCGCACGGCATTTTCTCAAACATGTAGCAGGCATGTCACACAGGCATTTTATCGAACACTTTTCATGCATCACACGAACACTAGAAACACACCAAAATCGCCATTGAAGGCCAACATTCATATAGGAGATCACACCTATATGAATTTACATATAAGTATTATAGCAATAACAATGGAAACTTTACAAAATATCCACAAGGCCTAACCCCGGAACATACCAGGAAAGACAGAACCCCTACCTCAAAGATCCTCCACGCTCTTGCCTCCACGCTTAATGCCGTCCAACCACGGGAATGACAACGACAGCCACGAACCTGGAGCCCTCTCTCTCAATCTCCCTCTCTCTCTCTCTGACGGCTGCGCGCCGACAACAAAAAACCCTAAACCTAAAATAAAGAGAGCTCCTCTTTATATAGACCTCACTTATCAAAACGACGTAGTTTTGATAAATGAAATCCCACCATCAAAATGACGTAGTTTTGATAAATGAAATCCCACCATCAAAACGACGTAGTTTTGATAAATGAAACACACCATCAAAACGACGTAGTTTTGATAAATAAAACACACCATCAAAACGACGTAGTTTTGATAAATGAAACACACCATCAAAACGACGTAGTTTTGATAAATAAAACATGAACTAACCACTCCGCTTCCACACAGGACAAAATACCCACAATCCGAACATGGTCATTGTCACACGCAGCCTCTACACGCTCCCACTTGAGCTCATTACACTCTCTAACAACCAAGCCACGAAGACTCGTAGAAACACTCCTTCGAAGATTAGTTGGAAACGCGGCCTCGAAGATCTATCTCGAAGATCTAACTTTCGACCCTCAAACCTTCGAACTTCGACCATCGGTCTTCGACCCTACGACCCAAATCTTCGGGTCTTCCACCTTTCGACCCAAGCGTTCGCCCAAGGTATTGTTCATCTTCGTTCCAGCTTGTTCTACCCAAAACACGGGTCATTACAATTGCAGAAGATATGTTATTAATCCGGAGATACACTCGTGAGAGCAAAGCTAAGGACAGGATACATAATCCTGATCCGGACAAGAGTGAGTGTCGTCAAACACTTGGTAAATAACCAAGTCACCAATACATACGAAATAAGGAACATTCGTGCCGACTAAGAACTTAAAAGCTACAGATTACGGAATTTGCTCTTAATATCCGAAACGGACTAAGTCAAACCGATGCGGAGTAAGAATCTTGGTCTACAAGGTCGCACGAAGTAAAAGAGTCGACACGGAGCTAAAAGTTAAGTCTTTCACTCAAGTGAACTAAAGTAAAGAAGACACGGAGTAAGGCATCCGAGTCTTCCATACATACGGAGTAAGAAAGTACTGATGCGGAATAAGGACTCGAGTCTTTATTCGCATGGAGTAAGGAACTTAGATGCGGAGTAAGGAATCCGGACCACTCACTCATGCGGAGTAAGGATGTGCTAGTACGGAGTAAGCCATCCGATCCTTTAGACTCGCACGGAGTAAGAAACTTACATACGGAGTAAGGAACTTACATACGGACTAAGGAAGCGCTGATGCGGAATAAGCACTCCGACCTTCTTATTCACATGGAGTAAGGAAGCGCTGACACGGACTAAGGTATCCAGTACCAAATAGATACGGAGTAAGCAACTATTGACACGGAGTAAGGTTCCGAGCTTCATTAGCTACGGAGTAAGGAAAATTACACCGGACCAAGAAGATGCTGCTTCAACTTAACCGCATTTAAGATTATTAGCTCGTGGTGTCCCGATGTAAGACAAACTTGTTGAGAACCTGAAGAATCTTACACGTGGATCACCCGGATATGTGGACACAACTTTAATTATATTTGGGAACTCACAAAGGCACTTATACTCTTCAAACCCAAGATCTTGAGCTCCACAAACCGCAGAGTCAAGGTAGAGAGACTACCGAGGAATAGTTAGTCTTGAACGCATTCCGGAACTACAAGTTCCAAGGTTGTCTTTTAGGAATGTTTTTGTATAAATATTTATACTTGTATATGTAAAGTGTGGTGCAAAAAAGCCTGAATCAATACTGTGTATGCACAAGAGTTTAAAGAGATAATATAGGCTAGAGTGTGAATCCTTTTGTAAACAGAGTGTAAGAGAGTCTTGCTTCTATTTTGTTGTATTTATCTTTTGATAATAAAACAAAATACTTCCACTATCTGGTTATCTTCCGCAGTGATTCTATCATTTAACTAGATAAGTGTTTGTGTCATAAGAGAATATAGAGAGTTTGGATAAGAGCCTATTCACCCCCCCCCCCCCCAAGGCTCCAAGGGACCATCAATTATGCTCATGAGGCACACATGTTATGTGTTTGATAATATGCATGTGTGACTATACATGTTATGTGTTTGAGGTTATGCCTGTGTGGCAGAAATGTATGTTATGTGTGTTATTGTATGGTTGTTAGCCTGAGAGGCCGTTAAACTATTTGCTTGAGAGGCGGTTAAACATTTGCCCGAGAGGCAGTTAAATATTTGCCTGAGAGGCGGTTAAATTGTTAGCCTGGAAGGCTGTGAAATTGGTAGCCTATGAGGCTGTGGAGCCAGCGTGGCTGGGGCTGTGGTTGCACCCATTTGAGTGGTGTGCTTTACTTGTATTTACTACTGCCATGACACTGCACTAGTACACGTTCTCATGTAGTGGTTAGGTGTATAGGATGGGTTAGGGAGACTTGATCCCTACTGAGCTGTGGTTGCTCACCCCTCCTATTGTGTTTTGTTTTTCTCAGGGACCTACAAGTGTTAGGTGGGAACACCAAGGTGGATGACAGTGCTATTTGTGGTTTTGATTTATGTTATTTGTATTATTTTTGGGAGGCTTTGTACCCTAGTAGGGAGATATTGTAAAGCGGGTTTTATTGTAATAAAGGCATGTGGATTTGTAAACATTTATTCTGATTTGAATTTAATAAATTTATGATTTTGTCTTTCTAAATATTAGTTGTATAGTGTATGATGTCTTGTGTGAATATTGTATCCTACCCCCTTCTTTACCGCGTGGGTAAAGGGGGAGTCACGAACCTGTTTCCTCGGGTTGGAAATTCAGGGCATGACACGTATCATTTCTTTTTCCTGTTCCAGTTCATTCTCGAGTCTTTTCACAATAACTTTTAGGCCAGATAGGTTGGTATTTAGCAAATGATTTTTAGCTCTTAGATCATAATACCAAGCCTCTTTTCCTCTAAAGTCAGCTATGTCCTTTTCAAGTCTAGTAACGGTAAATTCAAGACGTTTGTTCGACTTTCCATATCTTTGTACATTTGAGTAATTATTAGTCTCTCATTCTTTTCATGATCACGTTTAGTAATAAGAGATTCTAACTTACTCATGAGCTCAGAGGTTGAAGGTACCTCAGTATTTGCCATGAGGCAGACAATCGATTTAGGAGTTTTCTCATCATCCGAGGATTCCTCCTCTTCTTCCGAGCCACTGACGTATTTTGTGACGAACGCCTTCTTCTTGTTCTTGCTGTTGTCTGAGGTGGAGCGTCGAGGAGTAACCTTGTCACTTTTCTCGGCCGTCCTAGATTTGGATTTACAATCCTTGGCCCAGTGACCGGGTTTCCCACAGTTAAAGCATTCTTGGGAATTCGACTCCGAACGCTCCTTCCTTCTGGAGGATAAGGAAGAGCCTCTTCTGAATCCTTCTCTGCTTTTTCTTATAAATTGTGTGAAGGATTTAACTAGAAGGGCTATTTCTTCTTCCACGTCCGAGTCAGAGTTCTCTGACTCTTCCGTATCTTCATCCTGCTGAATACTGGGAACCTCCGTAGCTTTTAAGGCTACCCCCTTTTCTTTCCGAGCTATTTTCTCATCTCAGTCAGAATATTTAAATCTAACCTCATGAGTTCGTAGCTTTCGTATAGTTCTTCAAGGGCGATATATGGCCGGTCTTGTCGGCTTGCATCCGGAGTCGCTTGGAGTAGTCGCAATCAGGCAAGGAGCAGAAAAGCTTGTCATTGATTTGAGATTGAGTGTAGTGCTCGTTGATAGTTTTTAGATCAAGAATGAGCTTGCTGAATCTCTGATAGATGCTCTTAAGCGATTCGCCAGGTTTGTGATTAAAGCTCTCAAAGTTCTGTTTGAGAGCACAAATAATGTTCTGCATTTGGGACTGACTCCTCTCATAGAGGATTGTCAGTTTATCCCAGACGGCTTTTGCTGTCGTGCAGCCCTAGACGTCGGTGAAAGCCTCGGAGTCCAAAGCCGATGTTACGTATGCCGAGCCTTTTCATTAGCACACTTGCCAGGCTTTTTCATCATGGGTAAGTTCAAGATCCGTCTTTGGCCTTCTAACTCCATGTTCTCCGATAGTCATCGGAATTGGTATCTCCCGATGAAGACGGGGCCACATGAGATGATCATGGCATACCACAAACATCTTCATGCGAACTATCCACCTGTGAGAAAAGCTCAGGTGTGAATTTTGGCGGCTTTGTCATAGTAAAACCACGGCTCCGTGGTTGAGGAGCAACGGCGGCAGCAGGTTGAGGTGGATTGACATTTTCACCGCAGCCTCAATTCGGGATGGGCTCTTGTGCACCTCCGGAGTTAAGGCGAGTGTTGAACATCATACTGCTTTCTTCAGCTAGTGATGAGATAGAGAAAGAGTGGATCTCTACTTCGAATAGGTAGAACTTGCTCTGATACCACTTGTTAGTCCCTAGGAGCCTAAAGGGGGGTGAATAGGCTCTAATCGAAACTCTTTCTTCACACAGGTATAGCACAATCTGGTTAAAGGATGTAAAATTAGTGCGGAAGATAACTAGATAGTGGAAGTATTTTGTTTTATTATCTAATGATAATTACAACAAAATGAACAACAATTACAATGATTACAATAGCACTCGGTTTATAGTCACACACACCCGGCGTTGATAATCTCTATGAGCTCTTATACACGCACGTATCAGTTCTCCCTTTTTTTATGCACGCGCATATCTATATACAACACTACAGATATATATATATATATAAACATTCTAGGAATCTATCTTGGAACTGTATTTTCCGAGCACTGTGTAAACATTAAGTTCTTCTCGGAAAATGCTTATGCTTTAATTGCTATGGATGTGAAGCTCGAAATATTGGAAGCATAAGTGAATTGAATTACTTCGCTTGATTCCAATTACATTTGGGATTGCATCCACATCTCCGAGTGTTCCACGTGTAGGACGATTTAGGTCTTCAATGAGTTTGTCTTACATTGGGACACAACGAGCTGATAACATAAATGCGGTATGGATAAGTTGAAGTAGTGTCTTCTTAGTCCGATGTAGATTTCCTTACTCCATATCAACGAGGCTCGGATCCTTACTCCGTGTCAGTTATTACTTACTCCGTGCACATGAAGTCCTGAAATCCTTATTCCGTGTAAGTACTTGCTTACTCCACATGAGGTAGATATGCGGAATCTTTATTCCGTATCAGCGCTTCCTTACTACGCGTGAGTTCCTTACTCTGCTTGAGTAATGGTTCGGATTCCTTAGTCCGCATTAGTTATCCTTACTCCGCATCAGTCATTTCTTACTCCGCTCGAATGAAAGACTTGGATTCCTTAGTCCGTATCTTCTTTTCCTTAGACAGCTGGAGTGAAAGACTTAATTTCTCTCTCCACAATAAATCTCTCTTACTCCGTATGAGTTGTAGACTCGGATTCTCATTCTGCATAAATTGACTTTGTCCAATCAAGAATAAAAGCGCACATTCTTTAGTCATTTTGTGAAGTGATTAGTCTGTACGAAGGGTCTTTACTCCGGATGAAGACTTGGTTATTTACCAAGTGTTTAACGATACCCATGATAATCCGGATCAGGAATATATATCCTGTCCTTTGCTTTGCTCTCTGAGTGTAAGTCCAGTTTAAGATTTTATCTTCTGCAAGCTTAGGATAAACATGAAACATCTCAAATCAAATTACATAGGATTTTTTAACAACATCATCCAAATTATAGGTTTGATCCAACAGTTCCCCTTGAAGAACTATACGGAGAGCTACGGACTCATGAGGTCAGGTTCAAATACTCTGACCGAGATGAGAAAATAGCTCGGAAAAAAAGGGGTGTTGGATCAAGCCCAGAATTTGGATCATGCTGATAAAGTCCTATGTAATTTGATTTGAGATCTTTTGTGTTTCTTTGATCATTGCGGAAGATATGTTATTAATCCAGGTGATACACTCATGAGAGCAAAGCTAAGGATAGGATACATAATCCTGATCCGGACAAGAGTGAGTGTCGTCAAACACTTGGTAAATAACCAAGTCACCAATACATACGGAATAAGGAACATTCGTGCGGACTAAGATCTTAAAAGCTATGGATTACGGAATCTTCTCTTAATATCTCAAACTGTAATGACCCGTGTGTAAGAAGTTAACCACAAACACCTTGGATGTTGGTGCACAAGTTTGAGGTAAGAGATGAGCCCAAGAGGGGACTTTTGGCAGGTGCATGTGACAAGTGATAACGTACTTTTATGCCCTAGGAAGATGTTATGGATATACATGCGGTTTTAAATTGTTTTGGCAGATTTGGGAGCTCACTTTTGATATAGTAGATGGCCTCAAACAATTGGCGTGCAAGAAAAAAAGTTGCTTAGAATAAGGTCCTCTACCTACCACAGAAATTTCAGAGCATTTGGAGCTGCACGTGAATTCACCCATTTCACGTGCAAGCATATTTTTGCTTCTCAGGCCTCTACAAGATGCAAGGAGGCTTGGGGTGAAGTTTGAGTGCATTTGGAGCTGCGTGCAAACATGTTTTTGCATGGTTACCTTGGTTTTGTCATTCTAATGATTTTTCCCCAAAAGACCATGTTGGAATTATGGATTTTTTGGCGTGTATGGAAGCGAGAAGGTGGTAGCTTGTGTAATCAAAACTACGTCGTTTTGATCTTGGGTTTCACTTAATCAAAACTACGTCATTTTGATAGTGGGAGGTCTATATAAGGATGAGGAGACTCCTTGTTCTAGGGTTAGGGGTTTTTCAGCCACTGCAGCCGTCGTGGAGAGAGAGAGAGCTAGAGAGAGGGAAAGGAGGAGAACTGCTAGTTGCTGCCGGAGCGTCTTGCGTGGGGAGGACGGCGTCTAGCGCGGGAGCAAGGAGGATCTTCTTTATGGTAGGGGGTTTGTCTCACCTGGTCCGTTCCGGGGTTAGGCCCCGTGTAGAGGATTTATCGAGTTTCTATTGTTATTGCTATATTATTTATATGTAAATTCATATAGGTGTGACCTCCTATATGAATGTTGGCCTTCGATGGCGTTTTGGTGTGATTTCCGAAGTTGGGTGGTTAGTGCATATTAAGTGTTCGATAAAATGCCTGTGTGAATATGTCTGTGTGAATATGCCTAGTATGTGTTTGATAATATGCCTGTGTGGCTGGGTTTGTGGGTTTGTGAATGTATGCATGTTAAACGTTTGGTAAAATACCTATGAGACTCGCATGTCAAGTGTTTGATTTTATGCCTGATTGGGCATGCGAACTAAGTGTTTGGTATTATGCCTGTGAAAGTGTGTATGCTACGTGTTTGGTTTAATGCCTGGTGTACCTTGTATGTTGTGTTTGTGGAACCCGGTGGGTGTGGAAGCCCGGGACTGGAACTATTAGCCCGTGTGGCTAAGCCTACATGGCCGTGGATATGTTAGCCCGTGTGGCAAAGCCTGAGTGGCCGTGGATATGTTAGCTCGTGTGGCTAAGCCTATATGGCGATGGATATGTTAGCCCGTGTGGCTAAGCCTATATGGCCGTGGATATGTTAGCCCGTGTGGCTAAGCCTGAGTGGCTGTGGATATGTTAGCCTATATGGCTAAGCCTGTATGGCTGTGGATATGTGTGTGCCGTGTGATTGTGGAACACAACCTGTTTATATCTTATTGTCACTACACTACACCTGTACACACCCTCATGTAGACGCTAGGAGCATAGGATGGGTTGGGGAGACACGATCCCTACTGAGGTGTGGTTGCTCACCCCTCCCTCTATGTTGTGTTTTCTTTCAGGAACATACAGGCGTTAGGTGGGACCCCAAGGTGGAAGACCTTATTTACTTTACTGTCTTTCATTTATGTTATTTTGTGGGAGTTGATGTAACCCCAGTGGGGAGATATTGTAAGGTGGAGTTTAATGTGATAAAAGCATGTTTTGGATACATTTGTTATGTTTAGACTCAATAAATATATGATTTTGTCTCTGAAAATAAAGTGTGAAGTGTATGTTGTATCCTACCCCTTTATCCAAACCCGGGTAAAGGGAGGGTCACGTTCCGGTCTCCTCGGGTTGGAAATCCGGGGCGTGACACAAACGGACTAAGTCAAATTGATGCGGAGTAACAATCTTGGTCTACAAGGTCACACGAAGTAAAAGAGTCGACATGGAGCTAAAAAGTTAAGTCTTCCACTCAAGTGAACTAAAGTAAAGAAGACACGGAGTAAGGCATCCGAGTCATTCATACATACGGAGTAAGGAAGTACTGATGCGGAATAAGGACCCGAATCTTTATTCACACGGAGTAAGGAAACCAGATGCGGAGTAAAGAATCCGGACCACTCACTCATGCGGAGTAAGGATGTGCTAGTACGGAGTAAGCCATGCGATCCTTTAGACTCGCACGGAGTAAGGAACTTACATACGCAGTAAGGAACTTACATGCGGAGTAAGGAAGCGCTGATACGGAATAAACACTCCAACCTTCTCATTCACACGGAGTAAGGAAGCGCTGACACGGACTAAGGATTCCAGTACCAAATAGATACGGAGTAAGCAACCACTAACCCGGAGTAAGGTTCCGAGCTTCATTAGCAACGGAGTAAGGAAAATTACACCGGACCAAGAAGATGCTACTTCAAACTACCGCATTTTAAGTTATCGGCTCGTGTTGTCCCGATGTAAGACAAACTCGTTGAGAACCTGAAGAATCTTACACGTGGATTACCCGGATATGTGGACACAACTATAATTATAGTTGGGAACTCGCAAAGGCACTTATACTCTTCAAACCCAAGATCTTGAGCTCCACAAACCACAACAGTCAAGGCAGGGAGATTACCGAGGAATAGTTAGTGCTGAACGCATTCCGGAACTACAAGTTCCAAGGTTGTCCTTTAGGAATGTTTTTGTATGAATACTCATACTTGTACATTTGCAAAAAAGAGAGCGAGCGAGTCCGAATCAATCCTGTGTGTGCACAAGAGTTTAAAGACATAATATAGGCTAGTGTGTGAATCCTTTTGTAAACGAGTGTAAGAGAGTCTTGCTTCTATTTTGTTGTATTTATCTTTTGATAATAAAACAAAATACTTCCACTATCAGGTTATCTTCCTGATGATTCTATCACTTAACTAGATAAGTGTTTGTGTCATAAGAGAATAGAAAGAGTTTCGATAAGAGCCTATTCACCCCCCCCCCCTCTAGGCTCTAAGGGACCATCAAGTGGTATCGGAGCAGATTTCTATTTGTTCTAAGTAGAGATCCCACTCTTTCACTCTCGGAATGGCCGAAGAAAGCAGATGATATTCAACACTCGCCTTAACTCCGGAGGTGCACAAGAGCCCATCCTGAATCGAAGCAGCAGTGAAAACGTCGACCCACCTTAACCTGCTGCTGCCTCCACTGCTCAACCACGGAGTTCTGGTTTTACTCGACAAAACCGCCCAAATTCACACCTGAGCTTTTCTCCCAGGTGGAAAGCTCGCATGAAGATGTTCATGGTATGCCATGACCATCTCATGTGGCCCTGTCTTCATCAAGAGATTCCAATTCCGATGACTATCGGAGAACATGGAGTTAGAAGGCCAAAGACGGATGCCGAACTTACCAACGATGAAAGAGCCTGGCAGTGCGCTAGCGAAAAGGCTCGGCTTACGTTACATCGTCTTTGGATTCCGAGGCTTTCACGGACGTCCAGGGCTGCACGTCGGCAAAGTTGTCCGGGGATAAACCGACAATCCTCTATGAGGGAAGTCGGTCCCCGGATGCAAAACGTGATATGTGCTCTCAGACAGAACTTTGAGAGTTTCAATCACATACCTGGCGAATCCCTTGAGAGTATCTATTGGAGATTCGGCAAGCTCATTCTAGAGCTAAAAACTGTCAATGAACACTACACTAAGTCTCAAATCAATGACAAGTTCTTTCGATCCTTGCTGGATCGCTACTACTCCAAGCAGCTCCAGATGCAAGCTGACAAAAAATGGCCGTTTACTGCCCTTGAAGAAATATACGGAGAGCTTCGGACTAATGAGGCCAGATTCAGATACACTGACCGTGATGAGAAAATAGCTCGGAAAGAAAAAGGGGTAGCCCTCAAAGCTACGGAATGCTCCAGTAATCATCAAGAGGATGATACGGATGAGTCAGAGAATTCTGACTCAGACGCAGAAGAGGAAATAGCTCTTCTTGTTAAATCCTTTAAACGATTCCTTCGAAAAAGTAGAAAAGGATTCAGAAGAGGCTCCTCATCATCCAGAAGGAAGGAACGATCGGAGTCGAGCTCCCAAGAATGCTTTAATTGTGGGAAACCCGGTCACTGGCCCAAGGAGTGCAGATCCAAATCTAAGACGGCAGAGAAAAGTGACAAGGTTACTCCTCGACGTACCACCTCAGACAAGAGCAAGAAGAAGAGGAAGGCGCTTGTGACAAAGTACATCAGTGGCTCGGAAGAAGAGGAGGAATCCTCAGATGATGAGCCAACTCCTAAGCCGAACGTCTGCCTCATGGCAAATACTAAGGTACCTTGTATCTCTGAGCTCATGAGTAAAATAGAATCTCTTATTACTGAACGTGATCATGAAAAGAATGAGAGACTAATAATTACTCAAATGTACAAAGATATGGAAAGTCAAAATAAACGTCTTGAATTTACCATTACTAGACTTGAAAAGGACATAGCTGACTTCAGAGGAAAAGAAGCTTGGTATCACGATCTAAGGGCTGAAAATCATCTGCTAAATACCAATCTCTCAGGCCTAAAAGTTATTGTGAAAAGACTCGAGACTGAACTTGAACAAGAAAAGGAAATAAATCGTAAGTGGCTTAAATCCGGGGAAATAGCCTCTTCATTTAGGACTGATCCGGATAATGTTCGAGTCAAACCTGGCCTAGGCTCAGAATCGTCAACCTCCAATGCTCAAGCTACTGAGTGTCCTCCGGATTTCACTCCAAAACTAACTAACTTATATCCTGTTAGTACGTCTAAACCATTGGATGGTTTCATTTCACGTGGCACCATAGTTTATGACTGTGGAGTCAAGGCTGTTACTGCACTTCTCGAAGCAGTAGCACCCGTAACTAATGATGAAGGGAAGGCTGCTGCAGTTAAAGCCAAAACTGTAGCACCCAAAAAGAAAGGAAAGGCAAAGGCTAACATATCTAGGGCCAAGAGCATGTCACCCAAACGCAATGGATTAGGCCACAAGGAATAGAGTAGAAAGTCTGTAAAATCTAAGAGACCTGTATCCCCTGTTTGTACTCCGCATTATAGTGTCTGTTCCATCTGTAGGGAAATAGGTCATTATCACTATGAATGTTGGAGTTTATCTGATAACTGGCTTTGTAATCAAATTCGTACCAATAAAGATCAGTTCAATAAAAAGGGTTCTTCGAGCAAAACAAAATCTAAACCACAAAGGAGTATCTCTCTCAAGATAACCCAAATAAAAGTAGCAGCTAAAACTAACAAATTAAAGTCAACTTGGAGAGCTAAAAGTCCTAGAAAAGTCAAATCCGGAACTGTTGACATTACTGCTGTTCTTTCTAACGGCCCGAAACAAGTTTGGGCACCAAAAGTGTAAACTATTGTTTTTCAGGAGCATCTCTGGAATGTACTGCCGGATCACTTGAAGTTAAAGATCAATCAAAGCAAGTGGATCCTCAATAGTGGATGCTCCGGACATATGACGGGTGATCAGACTCTGCTTGTAGAAGTTAATGAAAAACGAGGTCCATCCGCTTCATATGGCGACAACAAAGAAAGGAAAGACCGTCGGGTATGGCACTTTAACCAACGGCTGTGTATCAATCACTAGAGTTGCACTAGTCGAAGGTTTGAAGCATAATTTGCTAAGTGTCAGTAATTTATGTGACAAAGGATTTACTGTTTCCTTTATGTCCAACACCTGATAAGAGGGGAAAACTTATCCAGGAGATGTTAAGTTATCCGGATCAAGAGATGGGGACATATACTCAGTGGTCTTAAGAAATAATTCTTCTAACCCTGTATGCTTCCTCACTAAAGCTTCAGATGAAGATAGTTGGTTATGGCACAAGCGATGTGCACATTTAAACTTTAAGTCACTGTCTAAGTTAGCATCATTTGATCTTGTCACTGGTCTACCTAAACTCAAATACTCCAAAGACACTCTCTGCCGAGAATGCCAACTTGGCAAACAGACCAAACATAGTTTTAAGAGCAAATCAGTTAATTCAATATCTACTCCTCTGCAACTTCTTCATATGGACCTCTGTGGTCCTATTTCTGTTCCTTCGCTGGCTGGTGCGAGATATACCCTTGTGGTTATCGATGATTTCACCAGATACACATGGGTGATGTTCCTAAAATCAAAGGATTAAACTTTTGAGCATCTTGTAGATCTCTTCAACTTGATAAGCAACTCACAAGTGTAAGGACCCGTATTTATGGGGCCTTAGAGATAGCTTTGAGTTAGAGACCTTATTTTAACAAATGAATATCAGCACAATGATGTGCTCATCAAATGGAGAATTTTGACTATACTTGGACTAAATTTGGGATTTGAGGCCTTGAGGGTTATTTTCGGTATTTCACAAATAATTTTATATTCCCTTTTAAATTACCTGGGTTTGTATTTTGAGCTTTGGGCCTCCCTTCAAGGGAAAAACCCAATATGAGAGAGAGTGGGCTGTTTTGCTTTTCTTCTTGGGTTTACTTAACCATTGGGCTGCATTTGGTCTTAGGCTTCTATTAAAAACAAAATAATAAAAAGAAATAAAATAGGAGAAAAGAAAAGGAAAACCAAACCCTACCTTCCCTGCAGTCGTCACACACACACACGCCCAGAGAGAGAGAGAGAGAGAGAGAGAGAGAGAGAGGGAGACGATCCAGAGTGGAGGAGTTTCTGACGATCAAGGATTTCCTATAGACAACGGGAGGCCAGAGGCATTGAGGTAGCAAGGACACAGATCACTCCGTTCTTTTCCCCAATTCTTTTTCTGCAATACGAGGTAAGGATTTCAAGTTTGTCTATTTGCCGTCTTTCTCTTACAGATTTTTAGAAAATAAAATTTATGTGATGATCTAGGATGTTGAGAAGGGACCTTTTTATATATATTGAGTTTCTAAATTCCACCTTGAGCCTATGGATGATCTGGGGTTTTTGTCTGAGTTTTCTAAATTTCTGAATTTCTGTGTGAGATTATTTATACTTTTGGGTTAGGGGTCATTTGTATACCCATTGTCTTGAGATTATTTAGATGAAAAGTTTTGGGAAAACACTGTATTTGGTTTGGCTAAGGCCTCTGGCATTGGGAAATCAAATGAGAGTGAGGCCAGAGTTGGATTTAGACCCTGTTTATGGACTTAGAATCTCAATAACTTCTAAACTAAAACGAATTTGAGGTTAGTCCTTTAGGGAAAAATGATTAGAATGACAAAAGGAAGGTTTTAGAGCCTGCACGTGAGAATGCCTTTTTCACTTGCAGATTCATTCTTGCTCCAAATTGCCCCAAATTTTAGGTGGAGCTTCCTTAGAGGCATAGGAGTTGAAATACCCCTGCACATGAGAATGACCTTTTTACGTGCAACCTTATTTTTGGCTAAAAATCATCCATGAACCTTCTGGGATGGTTAGAATGATGTTCTGAGTTAATGTGCCCGCCCGTGACAATAGGTTGTCACGTGCAGCTTGTTTTGGGCTCCCCTTGAGGTGGATAAGCTTCCTTTGAAAGGTTATTTATGATCCAGACTATGAGTGTGAGAAATGTGTGGACTTTAGGGACCATGAGGAGTTAGGTGATGTTATATGTAATGATTTCATTGTTCTGAGACTATCTGTTGTTTTACATTCTGAGTTGAGTTTTTGTATGCTAAATAAGTTGCATGTTTGTACTGTGTTTGATGAGTTATGTTTATTGAGTTGAGATTGTTGAGTTGTATATGTTGAAATATGTATGCTGAGGACCCCAGAAACGCGGGGAGTTGAGATGAGATCCCCAGAAACGCGGGGATTAAGCTGAGTATGGGACAGTCATTATACTGTACCCCTTGAGATGAGATTTACATTTGCCTGGCGTGGCATGTCACGTCGCCGTGGTGGCGGGGTGTCCTCTGCCCTCCTGTGCAGGCAGAGGTATGAGGCATGTTTACTGGGTGATGGTTATTGTTTTAGCTTAAGTCACTACACGGGCACATGCATCCACTTCACATGCATAGTTTTAGTGTGGGACGGGACTGGGGAGACTTGATCCCTACTGAGCTGTAGAGTGCTCACCCCTCCTATGAATTGTTCTTTGCCGGACCTAGCAGGCGATAGGCAGAACAGCTGAATTGGTAGGCCGCTGGGGCTATATGGCCTTATATATATTTATACATTTGGTTGTTTTATTGTATTTGAGATTCTGTTTGTTTGAACTATGTACCCTGGTTATATTATTGGAAGCTTGTTCCCTAGTGGGTTGTAAAAGGGCTTGAAGCCTCTAAGTAATGTAATTGATGTATTGTGTTGTGAATACCGTATGTATGTATATTGTGGTGGTGTACTTGGCATGGAAACAGGTACATGCCCCTTCGCATGTTGACTTGTGATACAGGGATAGGACAGCACCCGCGGTAGGTGTCCTCACTTTGGTGTTTACACCAAACCCTTGACCCTTCGGGTGCGGGCATGGGCAGTCATTACCCATTTCCAGGTGGAAGGAAACTTGGGGCGTAACAACAAGGATTGAGCATAAAGTGCATCAGGAGTGATCATGGTACAAAATTTGATTTTTCAGATATGAGATCATATTGTTCTGAACAGGGCATTCAACACGACTTCTCTGCGCCCCGAACTCTATAACAAAATGGGGTAGCTGAGCGTAAGAATCGTACTTTAGTTGAGGCTGGCAGATTTATGTTAGCAGGGGCAACGCTTCCTCTCAGTTTATGGGCTGAAGCTGTGTTCACTGCCTGCTATGTTCAGAACAGAACTCTAATAAATAAATCTACCATGAAAACACCCTATGAGATGTGGAGAGGACGAAAGCCTTCAATTTCACATTTCAGAGCTTTTGGGTGTACTTGCTATATATTGATAAATGGCAAAGAAACCCGGAATAAATTTGAACCAAAATCTGATGATGGGATTTTTGTCGGATACTCATTACATAGCAAGGCTTATCGGGTCTTCAATAGAAAACTTTTTAGAGTTAAAGAATCTATCCATGTGACCTTTGATGAAACTAATCTTGATTGGCCAAAAGTTGCTTCTTCAAGTTCTAATGTACAGGTCCCGGACAGCAACATTGACTATTCGAAGTTTATGAATGTTCCTGTTGGATCAAACCCAGAATTTGGATAATGCTGATAAAGCCTTATGTAATTTGATCTGAGATCTTTTGTGTTTATTTGATCATTGCAGAAGGTATGTCACTAATCCAAAGGTGCACTCGTGAGAGCAAAGCTAAGGACAGGATACATAATCCTGATCCAGACAAGAGTTAGTGTCGTCAAACACTTGGTAAATAACCAAGTAACAAATACATACGGAATAAGGAACAATCCTACGGACTAAGAACTTAAAGGATAAGTGCGGAGTAAGGAAAATAAGTGCGGAGTAAGGAAAATAGATGCGGAGTAAAGAAAATAGATGTGGAGTAAAGAAACCAGATGCGGAGTAAGGAATCCGGACTTATTACTCGCCCGGAGTAAGAAACTTACATACGGAGTAAGGAACTTACATACGGAGTAAGGAACTTACACACGGAGTAAGGAACTTACATACGGAGTAAGGAACTTACATGCGGAGTAAGGAACTTACATGCGGAGTAAGGAACCTACATGCGGAGTAAGGAACTTATATGCGGAGTAAGGAACTTACATGCGGAGTAAGGAACTTACATGCGAAGTAAGGAAGCGCTGACACGGACTAAGGATTCCAGTACTGAATAGATACGGAGTAAGCAACCACTGACACGGAGTAAGGTTCCGAGCTTGATTAACTACGGAGTAAGGAAAATTACACCGGACCAAGAAGACACTGCTCCAACAAAACCGCATTTAAAGTTATCAGCTCGTGCTGTCCCGATGTAAGACGAATGCATTTAGATCAAGAAGAATCTTACATGTGGATCATCCGGATATGTGGACACAACCTTAATTGTATCTCGGAACTCACAAAGACACTTATACTCTTCAAATCCAAGATCTTGAGCTCCACAATCCGCAGCAGTCAAGGCAGACAGATTACCGAGGGATAATTAGTGCGGAACGCATTCCGGAACTTCAAGTTCCAAGGTTGTCTCTTAGGAATGTTTTGTATAAATATTCATACTTATACTTCATATATATATGAGCTTAAGTGAAAACAAAAAAAAAAGGAACTTGGCTAACGTGTGAGTTCATTGTTGTAAACAGAGTGTAAGAGAGTGTTTGCTTCTATTTTTGTTGTAATCACCTTGTGATAATAAAACAAAATACTTCCACTATCTGATTATCTTCCGCAGTGATTCTATCACTTAAACTAGATAAGTCTTTGTGTCTTGAGAGAAAAGAAAGAGTTTGAATAAGAGCCTATTCACCCCCCCCCCTTAGGCTCCAAGGGACCATCAAGTGGTATCAAAGCAAGTTCTACTTCGTTCTAAGTAGAGATCCCACTCTTTCAATCTCGAAATGGCCAAGAAAGCGGTATGCTATTCAACACTCGCCTTAACTCCGGAGGTGCACAGGAGCCCATCCCGAATCGAAGCGGCGGTGAAAATGTCGACCCACCACAACCTGCTGCTGCCGCCGCTTCTCAACCACGGAGTTCCGGGTTTACTCTAACGAAACCGCCCAAATTCACACCTGAGCTTTTTCTCCCAGGTGGAAAGCTCGCATGAAGATGTTTATGGTTTGCCATGATCATCTTATGTGGCCATGTCTTCATCAGGAGATTCCAATTCCGATGACTATCGGAGAACATGGTGTAAGGAGGCCAAAGACCGATCTTGAACTTACCAACGATGAAAGAGCCTGGCGGTGCGCTAGTGAAAAGGCTCGGCTTATGTTACATCGTCTTTGGATTCCGAGGCTTTCACGGACGTCCAGGGCTGCACGACAAAGAAAAGCCGTTTGGGACAAACCGACAATCCTCTATGAGGGGAGTCGGTCCCAGATGCAGAATGTGATCCGTACTCTCCAGACGGAACTTTGAGAGTTTTAATCATAAACCGGGCGAATCACTTGAAAGCATCTATCGGAGATTCGGCAAGATCATACTTGAACCGAAGACTGGCAATGAGCATTACTCTCAATCCCGGATCAATGACAAGTTCTTTCGCTCCTTGCCGGATCGCTACTACTCCAAACAACTCCAGATGCAATCGACAAAAACCGCAGTATGTTCCCCTTGAAGAACTATATGGAGAGCTGCGGACTCACGAAGTCAGGTTTAAGTACTCGACAGAGATGAGAAAATAGCTCGGAAAGAAAAGGGGGTAGCTCTCAAAGCTACGGAATGTCTAAACATACTTGAGGAATGATGATACGGACGTATCCGACAATTCGATTCCGACGAGGAAGAGGAGATAGCCCTTCTTGTCAAATCCTTTGAGCGATTCCTACGGAAAAGCAGAAAAGGGATCAGAAGACGCTCATCATCATCGTTCCAACGGAAGGAGCGACAGGAGTCCAGTTCCCAGGAATGTTTCAACTGTGGGAAAACCGGTCACCGGGCCAAGGAATGCAGGTCCAAAGCAAAGGTGGCTGAGAAAAGTGACAAGGTAAATCCTCGCCGCTCCACCTCGGATAACAGCAAGAGCAAGAGAAAGGCGCTCGTGACAAAATACATGAGTGGCTCGGAAGAAGAGGAGGAATCCTCGGATGATGAGCCGACCATTAAGCCGAACGTCCGCCTCATGGCAAATGCCGATGTACCTTCTATCTCGAGCTCCTGAGTAAATTAGAATCTCTTACTATTGCATGTGATCATGAAAAGAATGAGCGACTAATAATTACTCAAATGTACAAAGATATGGAAAGTCGAATAAACGTCTCGAATTTACTATTAATAGACTCGAAAAGGACGTCGTCGACTTCAGAGGAAAGGAAGCTTGGTATCATGATCTAAGAGCTGAAAATCATTTGTTAAATACCAATCTTTCAGGCCTAAAAGTTATAGTGAAAAGACTCGAAAATGAACTGGAACAGGAAAGGAAATAAATCGTAAGTGGCTAAAATCCGGGGAAATAGCCTCTACCTTTAGGACCGACCCTGACGACATTCGAGTCAAACCAGGCCTAGGTTCTGAACCATCAACCTCCATAGCTCAAGTTACTGAGTGTCCTCCGGATTTCACTCCTAAACTAACCAACTTATATCCTGTTAGTACATCTAAACCGTTGGATGGTTTCATTTCAGGTGGCACCATAGTATATGATCGTGGAACGAGGTCACATCCTTGCCTTCGAAGCGTTAGCACCCGTAACTAAAGATGAAGGGAAGGCTGCTTGAGTTAAAGCCAAAACCGTAGCACCCAAAAAGAAAGACAAGGCTAAGGCCGACGCATTTAGGGCCAAGAGCGCGTCACCCAAACGTAATGGATTAGGCCACAGGAACAGAGTAGAAAAAGCTGTAAAATCTAAGAGACATGTATCCCCTGTTTGTACTTCACATTATAGTGTCTGTTCCATCCGTAGGGAAATGGGTCATTATCACTATGAATGTTGGAGTCTATCTGATAGCTGGCTTTGTAATCAATTTCAATCAAATAAAGATCAGTTTAATAAAAGGGGTTCTTCGAGCAAAACAAGATCTAAATCTAAAAGGAGTGTCTCTCCCAAGAAAACCCAAACAAAAGAAGCGGCCGAAACTAACAAGTTAATGTCAACGTGGAAAGCTAAGAGTCCTAACAAAATTAAATCCGTAAATGTTGACAATCTGCTGCTCACTCTAACCGCCTGAAACAAGTTTGGGCACCAAAAGTGTAAACTGTTGTCTTTCAGGAGCATCTCTGGAATGAATTGCCGGATCACTTGAAGTTAAAGATCAATCAAAGCAAGTGGATCCTTGATAGTAGATGCTCCGGACATATGACGGGTGACCAGACTCGCTTGTAGAAGTTAATGATAAACAAGGTCCATCCGTTTCATATGGCGACAACAAAGAAAGGTAAGACCGTCGGGTATGGCACTTTAACTAACGGCTGTGTATCAATCACTAAAGTTGCACTAGTCGAAGGTTTAAAGCATAATTTGCTAAGTGTCGGAGAACTATGTGACAAAGGATTTATCGTTTCCTTTTTGTCCAACACCTGTACAAGAAGAGAAAACTTATCCAGGAGATGTTAAGTTATCCGGATCAAGGGATGGGGACATATATTCAAGTGGTCTTAAGAAATAATTCTTCGACCATGTATGCTTCCTCACGAAAGCAACAGATGAAGATAGTTGGTTATGGCACAAGCGATGCGCACATTTAAATTTTAAGACTTTGTCTAAATTGGCGTCACTTGATCTTGTCACCTGGTCTACCCAAACTCAAGTTCTCCAGAGACACTCTCTGTCGAGAATGCCAACTTGGTAAACAGACCAAACACGGCTTTAAGAGCAAATCGGTTAACTCAATAATTGCTCCTCTCGAACTTCTTCATATGGACCTATGTGGTCCTATATCTGTTTCATCACTAGTCTGGTGCGAGATATACTCTTGTGGTTATCGATGATTACACCGGATACACATGGGTGATGTTCCTGAAATCAAAGGATCAAACTTTTGAACATCTTGTAGATCTCTTCAACTGGATAATCAACTCACAAGGACTGAGCATTAAATGCATCAGGAGTGATCATGGTACAAAATTTGACTTTTCGAAATGAGATCATATTGTTCGAAACAGGGCATACAAAGATGACTTCTCTGCTCCCCCGAACCCCACAACAAAATGGGGTAGGCGAGCGCAAGAATCGAACTTTAGTTGAAGCCTGTAGATCCATGTTAGCGAGGGCAATGCTTCCTCTCGCTCTATGGGTCAAGCCGTGTCCATCGCCCGCTATGTTCGAAACAGAACTCTAATAAATAAATCTACCATGAAAACACCCTATGAGATGTGGAGAGGACGAAAACCTTCAATTTCACATTTCGAGCCTTTGGGTGTACTTGCTATATACTGATAAATGGCAAAGAGACCCGGAATAAATTTGAACCAAAAATCGATGATGGGATTTTTGTCGGGTACTCACTTCATAGCAAGGCTTATCGGGTCTTCAATAGAAAACTTTTTAAAGTTGAAGAATCTATCCATGTAACCTTTGATGAAACTAATCTTGTTTGGTCAAAAGTCGGTCCTTCAAATTCCACTATGCAGGTCATGGACAGCAACGTCGATTACTCGAAGTTTATGAATATTCCTGCTACACATCCTGACCGGTATCCTGACCAACCACGTGGCATCAGCGAAACACAACGAAATTCTATGGATGATGCTACGGATGACTCTGACTCCGGACTACCATTTAGCTCTGGACAAACTCCTACGGATACACAAAATTCCGGAGCACTTTCAAGACCGTCCGGACTAGTTAACACTGGAAGAAATAGTGTTGAAGAACCAACTAGTTCATCCGTACCTCTAAATACGGAAACATCTACTCCGGACGAAGCTCAACCAGTCGATACAACTGAACCACCCAATCTGGAAGAGCTTCAAATTGTTCAAGATCAACCAACACACGCACGTAATTATAGATGGACCCGAAACCATCCCTCGGATCAAGTGATTGGTGATCCTACCGTTGGTGTAAGAACAAGAGCAGCCACCTCTAACATGAGTCTTTACTCATGCTTTCTATCTCAAATAGAACCAAAGGTGGTAGATGAAGCTCTTCAAGATTCAAACTGGATAGAGGCCATGCAAGAAGAGCTGAATCAATTTAAGAGAAATAATGTGTGGACCTTAGTACCAAGGCCTAAGTCTCAGCAAGTCATTGGCGTTAAATGGGTGTTCCGGAACAAGCTTGATACGGATGGAATAGTAATCCGGAACAAAGCCAGCTGGTAGCCAAAGGATATCGTCAAGAAGAAGGAATAGATTATGATGAAACCTTTGCTCCGGTCGCAAGACTTGAGGCAATCCGAATGTTTCTGGCGTATGCTTCATATGAAAACTTCATAGTTTATCAAATGGACGTCAAGAGCGCATTCCTGAATGGAGACCTTCAAGAGGAGGTGTATGTTGAACAACCTCCCGGCTTCATTGAACCTAAGGCAGGACATCTTGTCTACAAACTTCAGAAAGCTCTATATGGTTTGAAGCAAGCTCCAAGAGCCTGGTACGACACCTTGTCGAATTCCTACTTGCTCATAACTTCCAAAAAGGGAAGATAGACACCACCCTATTTCTACGACAAGAGAAAGGACACACTCGATCGTACAAATATACGTGGACGATATCATTTTCGGATCAACGAATCCGAAGCTTTGTGAAGAGTTTGCTAAGTTGATGACAGGCAAGTTTGAAATGAGCATGATGGGAGAACTGTCCTACTTCCTTGGAATTGAAGTCAAACAATTAAAGGAAGGAATCTTTATCAATCAGGCTAAGTACACTCGCGATCTTATTAAGAAGTTTGGTATGGAAGGTTCATCTCCCGTCAAAACTCCAATGCCTGTCGGTGCCAAGTTAGATCCGGATGTGGACGGCATATCGAGAAATGTGACTGACTACGAGGGATGATCGGATCCTTGCTTTATCTTACAAGTCGTCGCCCGGACATTATGTTTGCAACTTGCATTTGTGCTCGATATCAGGCAAATCCCAAGGAGTCACATATGCTTCATGTAAAACGGATATTAAGGTATCTCAAAGGGACGATGAATTTGGGCCTCTGGTACCCAAAGGAGTTCAACTTCACCTTATCCGGGTACTCGATGCCGACTTCGCTGGATGTCGCATCGACAGGAAAAGCACAAGCGGTACGTGTCGGTTTCTTGGAAATAGATTGATCTCATGGTTCAGTAAGAAGCGGAATTCCGTATCAACTTCTACTGCTGAGGCGGAATATATAGTCGCTGGAAGTTGTGCGCAAGACCTACTTTGGATGCAAAGTCAACTTACCGACTACGGATTCACCATGTCCTCTATTCCACTTTACCTGTGACAACACTAGTGCAATTGCCATCAGCAACAATCCTGTCATGCATCCTAAGACGAAGCACATTGAGGTCCGATATCACTTCATACGCGATCATGTTCTCAAAAACCATATTTCACTGGAACATGTTGCCACCGAAGATCAATTAGCAGACATATTTACAAAGCCCCTACCTGATGCGAGGTTTTCCGAACTACTCTTCCGACTAGGTATGCTCGACTTCTCTGCATAGTTTCTCATTTGAATTACACAACAAGATATTTACTCACAGACCATGCATTGTATGTTTACTTGAAAGTAGTAAAAACTCTCTGCTGTATTGCTGATCATACTTACTGTTCAACGGTTTCATGCTTCGATATTAATCTCAACCTCCTTATGGGAGGATGCTTGCGTTTCCCGATCAAGTCGTTTAAAGCTAACATAATTACAGATTATATGATTTACCTCGATCGGATTCATGATCTTCACATCCATTAATCACCACTTAACCAAAGCATGCTCATTTAGATTACTCTATTAACGTGCATAGTTAAGCAAGTGAAATGGGCTAGCTTGGAATGCCTGGTGGATGAATACACAAACGCATTCCGATCAGCTTCGAAGTATAGTTTTCTAATAAGATAGACAGTCTTGAACTACAAATTGGAACGGTCAACCAAGAGGATTGCACAATCTACGGGGAGAAAATGCTTTATATTTTATTCAATAATACCCCCCGTATATGTCTCATGACCTTTTTGCCTTGACTGTCTATCCGAGGGGGAGCTTTTCATTGAGAGGATTAAATGATCTACGGGGGAGCAGCAATGAACCCCTAATATGTCTCGGATTCTCCCTCCTCTACGCGTTACTTCCGGATCTACTTGGACATGCTTGTTTTAAATCGGAAAAGTGGCATGTGTGGATGTATTTTCTTTCTTCAACCATGCATTTTAATCGACTAATCATCTGCATTCTTTTGACATGTGTTCACCTTATCATTTCACACTCATGAATCCTAATGAAGCCAAATCATATGATCTTTAATTAATCTTAGCTACGCTGTTCAGAAAGACGGTTTCGCTATGTTGACCTATATGAACCTGTGTATTGCTATCCGACATATGCCCTGACTCGGTAATATTGATCACTTTCACATTGCGTACGTCTACTACATTCCTTGCCATGCATGAGTTCTGTTTCTTATTAGTTCGGATTATGTTGCTTTTCACTGATTATCTTCTCTAATCCGTACTAATCCTTGCCTGTTCAGCTTTTGTATTTTCCGTATATCTTTATTTAGCTACAGGTTCAGATTTTCTTTGCAACCATATTGATAAATCCAGTCCATAGTCTCGGATTTGAAGTGTTGTGGTACTTCTCTTCTCTTCGACTTATTGACCGCAAAGGAATCTACTCTACATTCTCACCAAACTCGTTTATGACGGACAAGGTCTATTATTCATCCAGGATACTCTTTCCCGAATATTATTAACTCCGGATGAGTGTCGGCTCTTTCCTCCGGACTCCTGCCTTTGTTCAATTGTGACAATCCACGTATACTCATATGTCGCATGCTTTTGAGGAGGAATAATGATGATTCATTAAATGCCTATCTCAGGTTGCACATACACTTCTCCTGGATGGCAACCAGTTGTAATCTCTACTTGGTCATGCGGTCTCCACGACATCGTTTTATTCGGAGACGCCTCGATATCCGGACAAATGACATCGGCATGTCGCGCGGGTCCCCACCTAACTCCCACATTCCTAGACCCGCTGACATTTGCGGACTCGGTCTTATATGTTCTGATCATTCCTGCGGAGCACGAGTATTGCTCATTTCAAATCCCTAACTCTCTCGTTGCTCCTTCTACTGTCAAGACCTCACCTTTCCTCTTTCCCTTCCCATCAAATCTGCAATGGCACCCAGAATCTTTCTTTCCGGCGTTACTCCTGGCCATCTAGTTGATTGGAATGCTGTTTCCGATCCTCCGGATTGGTTTCTCCAGCTTCGCCCTCTTCTTGAAGCCTCGCACATACTCAACCTGGTCTCCAATCCCATCGATCTTCTTATCGATGACATTCTTGAGTATTACCAACGGATTCGCTGCACCAAAGATTCCATAACCTCTTATGTCCGCGGTGAATCCATCGTCATCACTCCGGCTGTTCTCCGCGCCGCTCTTCACCTTCCTCTTGGTGACCCACAACGTCCGGATGCCGAACCGATGGCGGCTTCTATGGGGTGCACGATCAAAGGAAAGGAATACAAGGTGAAATCCTTCCAGGGTCGCTATCGATGTATGGCGACTATTCTAAGTCGCTGCCCTCTGGCTCGCACATCCGCCCTGGACTCGGTTCCGTACGATCTTCTACTGGCCATGTACGGCGTCTTTGAAGGTCTTCCAATGGATTGGGGTATGTTCTTATTTCGTTTGCTACAAAATGGTCCCAAAAACCATTCCTTCGGGCGCATCCTCAGCATTGTCTTCCGACATCTTCGTCCGGACCATTTCGCCCAAGTTGATGGTGTCTCGTTTCCCTCGGCTCTTTACCTTCGTCACCTTACGCCGGACGGGAACATGACCGCTCGCCGACCCAATGTAGCTCTCCGCGTTCTCCCTGTCCCGGAACAACAAGGCGGCTCGTTGGTGACCCCTCCGACGCCCAAGCCCACGAGGTCGGTTCGCACACCGATCCTCTCGGATTCGGTCCGTTGCTGCGCCCTCCCACTCACGGGCCTCCCAGCCAAGCGTCCGTGCTGAACCGTCCGAGGTTGCGGGGCCCTCTCAGCGCAGTGCGTCTAAAGCTATTTCCTCCGCCCCCTCTGCTGCTGATGTCCCCACTCCCTCTCCTTCCGCTATAGCTGCTGCGGTTGATACCGCTATTGCCGTCGCCACCGCTGATGTCCCGGCTGCTTCTCCGGAAGCCCCCTTGCCTCCTCTACCTCAACCCCGAGATTACCTTGACCATCTCTCCGCCGTCACCTTAACGGACCTCTGGCTCCGTTTCAGCCTAGCCCACACCTCTTCCATTCCTGACACCGATCTCCGGGTGTTTTACACCCGTAATACCCAATCCCCGGAGACTATGATCATCTGGAATCTGGACCACGGCTTTCTTACGCCGGCTGCCATTCCCGATGTGTCGTTCCCTACACCCTCCGGCCCAGTCCCTGCTACCCGAAGTCCTTCTACTGCTAAGGCTGGACCTTCTTCTCCTGCCGCCGCGATTCCTGTGGTTGACTTGTCTGGTCAAAGCGGGTCTCTTGCTCCGGATGCCTCCAATGCTCCGGATGCCTCCGAAGCTCCGGATGCCTCTGATGCTCCGGATGCTCCTGTTCGTCTTCTTCTACTCCTGCGGACTCCTCGCCCACCGCACTCCTGCTCCTGTTCATGCGGGGGAGTCCTCCAAAGCTCCAGAGTTAGCACTTGGGCGTGCCTCGTTTGGCACGGTCCACTCTGATGCTGTGCTTTCCGCTCAGCTGGACCGCCATGCCCACGCTCATAGTGCCCAAATTTCCGCCATCGCTGCCAAAGTTGATGCCCTCGGCGCCTAACTACTCTCCGCCCTCACTGACTCCTCCACTTCCATTGAGCAGAAAATGGATCTTGTCGCCACCTCCGTTCATTCACTATCTACTTCCTTCGCGGATCTGGCGCATACGATAGCTCGTCCTCCCGTTGCTTCTCGGCGATCTGCCAAACCGGGGGAGAAAGTGTCATCTGATCCGTCTACTCCTTCTGCCCCACAACCATCTTCCCGGACTGAGAAGCGGCCTGCCACTTCAGTGCTTCAGGGAGTTCAAATTCCCAAACGAAGCCGCTTCTCTCAACCAAGCTCCTCTCGCACCTCGAGCTCCTCCTCCATCCTCCTCATCCGCACCGTGATACCTTCCTCCCATCCTATGCGGAGTTTGACCCGTCCGATGCGGATGGAAGCTTGCGCAAGGCAATGAAAGCCTATCTTTGCGTCTTCTGCGAGAGAAGATGTCTTTCCGAAATGTATCCTTTCTCTCCGGCCGACATTCGGACTCTTTGTTCGGAGAAAGGACTCTTTACTACGGAAGACATTGACAACTTCTCGAGGGCTGCTAAGATGGAGATGAGGCCGTTTTCCATCTCTTTACGAAGATGGGCACTTGTTTGAAGTTCTGCCATGTTGGAATGAGGGCTATCTTCCCAGGTGTGGAGTTAATTCAGACTTACATTGACGGAATGGCCGAGGATAGCAAGCCATGGAAAACTCTCTCAACCATCCTCATTCCATACCGGATCATGTCGCCACACTTCATGATGGTCGTCTTCATGATTCGGTCCAGCGAGATGATTCTCATCGATTCTCATCAGGTTGTGGAGCACTTCGTTAGGAAGAATCAATGGGAACCTCCGTGTCTCGGACTAACCGAAGCCGTGAAGAAAGCCGGATTATATGAAGAGTTGGGTATCACACCCCTGCGTTCAACTGAGAAACTCAAGGCGACATTCCGGGGCAAGAAGCAAGTGCCACAACAATGGGATGGAGATAGCTGGAGCCTTTGTTTGTCATTTCATCAAATCGTTCTTAATCGTGGACAAACATTGGAGCCAACACTCCACCTTTACGATGCAGCAGACAATGGAGCTAAGAGAGAAGGCAAGAACTATGATCTTCAAGTATAGTAAGCCTTATGTACCTTAGTGAAAAATCTGTATTAAGGCTGATTTGTATTTTGTTGCTGATTAATGAAATTGGTTGTGTTGCGCATTCGTATGATATTCTTTTGCATCGCTTACCAGATCAGATTACAAAGGGTTTGGGCATATCCATAATTGGGGGAGATTGTTGGATCAAACCCAGAATTTGGATAATGCTGATAAAGCCTTATGTAATTTGATCTGAGATCTTTTGTGTTTATTTGATCATTGCGAAGGTATGTCACTAATCCAAAGGTGCACTCGTGAGAGCAAAGCTAAGGATAGGATACATAATCCTGATCCAGGACAAGAGTTAGTGTCGTCAAACACTTGGTAAATAACCAAGTAACAAATACATACGGAATAAGGAACAATCCTACGGACTAAGAACTTAAAGGATAAGTGCGGAGTAAGGAAAATAAGTGCGGAGTAAGGAAAATAGATGCGGAGTAAAGAAAATAGATGCGGAGTAAAGAAACCAGATGCGGAGTAAGGAATCCGGACTTATTACTCGCCCGGAGTAAGGAACTTACATACGGAGTAAGGAACTTACATACGGAGTAAGGAACTTACACACGGAGTAAGGAACTTACATACGGAGTAAGGAACTTACATGCGGAGTAAGGAACTTACATGCGGAGTAAGGAACCTACATGCGGAGTAAGGAACTTACATGCGAGTAAAGGAACTTACATGCGGAGTAAGGAACTTACATGCGAAGTAAGGAAGCGCGACACGGACTAAGGATTCCAAGATCTGAATAGATACGGAGTAAGCAACCACTGACACGGAGTAAGGTTCCGAGCTTGATTAACTACGGAGTAAGGAAAATTACACCGGACCAAGAAGACACTTGCTCCAACAAAACCGCATTTAAAGTTATCAGCTCGTGCTGTCCCGATGTAAGACGAATGCATTTAGATCAAGAAGAATCTTACACGTGGATCATCCGGATATGTGGACACAACCTTAATTGTATCTCGGAACTCACAAAGACACTTATACTCTTCAAATCCAAGATCTTGAGCTCCACAATCCGCAGCAGTCAAGGCAGACAGATTACCGAGGGATAATTAGTGCGGAACGCATTCTGGAACTTCAAGTTCCAAGGTTGTCTCTTAGGAATGTTTTGTATAAATATTCATACTTATACTTCATATATATATGAGCTTAAGTGAAAAAAAAAAAAAAAAAGGAACTTGGCTAACGTGTGAGTTCATTGTTGTAAACAGAGTGTAAGAGAGTGTTTGCTTCTATTTTTGTTGTAATCACCTTGTGATAATAAAACAAAATACTTCCACTATCTGGTTATCTTCCGCAGTGATTCTATCACTTAAACTAGATAAGTCTTTGTGTCTTGAGAGAAAAGAAAGAGTTTGAATAAGAGCCTATTCACCCCCCCCCCCCCCCTTTAGGCTCCAAGGGACCATCAGTTCCTGTTACACATTCTGACCAACCACGTTTCATCAGCGAGCCACAAAGAAATTATATGGATGATACTATGAATGATTCGGACTCAGGACTACCATTATGCTCCGGACATACTCCTTCGGATACCCAAAATTCCGGAGCACCTTCAAGCCCGTCTGGACCAATTAACACTGAAAGAAACAGTGTTGAAGAACCACCTAGTTCTATCGTACCTTCTAATACGGAAACATCTGGTTCGGAAGAAGCTCAACCAGCAGATATACCTAAACCACCTAATCTGGAAGAGCTTCAAATTATTCAAGATCAACCATCACATGCACAGAATTACAGATGGACACGAAACCATCCCTCAGATCAAGTGATTGGTGATCCTACTGCTGGTGTAAGAACAAGAGCAGCCACTTTTAACATGTGTCTTTACTCGTGTTTTCTATCTCAAATAGAACCAAAAGTGGTAGATGAAGCTCTTCAGGATTCGAATTGGATAGAAGCTATGCAAGAAGAGCTGAATCAATTTAAGAGAAATAATGTGTGGACTCTAGTACCAAGGCCTAAGTCTTAGCAAGTCATTGGAGTTAAATGGGTGTTCCGGAACAAGCTTGATATGGATGGAATAATAATCCGGAACAAAGCCAGACTGGTAGCCAAAGGATATCGTCAAGAAGAAGGAATAGACTATGATAAGACCTTTGCTCCGGTAGCAAGACTTGAGGTAATCCGTATGTTTCTGGCGTATGCTTCATATGAAAACTTCATAGTTTATCAAATGGACATCAAGAGCGCATTCCTGAATGGAGATCTTCAAGAGAAGGTGTACGTTGAACAACCTCCCGGTTTCATTGAACCTAAGGCAGGACATCTAGTCTACAAGCTTCGAAAAGCTTTATATGGTTTGATGCAAGCTCCAAGAGCCTGGTACGACACACTATCAGAATTCCTACTTGCTCACAACTTCCAAAAAGGGAACATAGACACCACCTTATTTCTACGAAAAGAGAAAGGACACACTCTAATCGTACAGATATAAATGGATGATATCATTTTCGGATCAACAAATCCGAAGCTTTGTGAAGAGTTTGCAAAGTTGATGACAGGCAAGTTTGAGATGAGCATGATGGGAGAACTGTCCTACTTCCTCGGAATAGAAGTTAAACAATTGAAGGAAGGAATCTTCATTAATCAAGCTAAGTACACTCGCGATCTTATTAAGAAGTTTGGTATGGAAGGTTCATCTCCCGTCAAAACTCTCATGCCTGTCAGTGCCAAGTTAGATCCTGATGTGGACGGCATATCAGTAAATGTGACTGACTACAGAGGGATGATAGGATCCTTGGTGTATCTTACAGCAAGTCGCCTAGACATTATGTTTGCAACTTGCATCTGTGCACGATATCAGGCGAATCCCAAGGAGTCACATATGCTTCATGTTAAACGGATATTAAGGTATCTCAAGGGAACGATGAATTTGGGACTCTGGTAACCAAAAAACTTCACCTTATCCGGATACTTTGATGCTGACTTCACTGGGTGTCGCATCGACAGGAAAAGCACAAGTGGTACGTGTCAGTTTCTTGGAAATAGATTAATTTCATGGTTCAGTAAGAAGCAGAATTCCGTATCAACCTCTACTGTTGAGGCGGAATATATAGCTACTGGGAGTTGCTGCGCACAGCTACTCTGGATGCAAAGTCAACTTACTGACTACGGTTTCAACATGTCATCTATTCCACTCTACTGTGACAACACTAGCGCAATTGCTATCAGCAACAATCCTATCATGCACCCTAAGACGAAGCATATTGAGGTCAGGTATCACTTCGTACGCGACCATGTTCTCAAAAGTCACATCTCACTGGAACATGTTGCTACTGAAGATCAACTGGCAGACATATTTACAAAGCCCCTACCTGATGCAAGATTCTCTGAACTACTCTTCCGATTAGGTATGCTCGACTTCTCTGCATAGTTTCACATTTAAATTACCCAATAGTATACTTACTTTCAGAACTTGCATTGTGCTTTTATTGATAGTAGTAGATATATGCTGATCTTATTGTTGATCATACTTACTGTTTATCGTGGTTCATGCTTCTGATATTGATATCAACTTCATAATCGGAGGATGCTTGCGTTTCCCGACTGAAGTCGTTTAGGCAAACATGATTAAAGTTTATATGATTAACCTCATTCTGGTTTCATGATCTTAATTTCCACTGATCACCACATGACAAATGCATGTTCATTTAGATTACTCTATTAACATGTATAGTTGAAGAAATGAAATGGGTTAGCTCGGAATGCCTGGTGGATGAATACACAATCGCAGTGTGATCAGCTTCTGAAGTATAGTTTCCTATAAAGATAGACAGTGCTGAATTTCTTTAAGCCGGAAAGGTCTACCGAGAGGATTGCACAATCTACGAGGGAGAAAATGCTTTATAAATTATTCGAGTAATTCCCGCCCCCCCCCGTATATGTCTTATGACCTCTTTCCTAGCTGTCTATTCGAGGGGGAGCCTTTCATTGAGAGGATCGAATGATCTACGGTGGAGCCTAAGCTGCATCTATTACCTCAGTAATAAACCCCTAATATGTCTCAGATACTCCCTCCTCTAAACCTTTACTTCCGGATCTGACTGGACATGTGTTGTTAAAACAGAATTGCGACATGCTTGGATGTATTTTTTTCTTCAACCATACATTTTAATCGGATAATCAACTGCTTGCTTTTGACATGTGTCCACTTCCTCATTTTTCACTCATGAATCCTAGTTTGGTCAAATCATATAATTTTTAATTAATCTTAGCTACGTCATTCAGCAGGACGGTTTCGCTATGTTGACCTATATGAACTTGTGTATTTATTATCTGACATATGCCCTGATTCAATCACATTGATCATTCTCTAGTATGTATATGTCTATTTCATTCTTTGTAATGCATAAGTTCTGCTACTCATTAGTTCGGATTATATAGCTCTCCACTGACTATTTTCTCCTATTCGTACTAATCCTTGCCTATTAAGCTTTTATACTTTTAGCTTATTTTTGTGAAGCTACAGGTTCAGATTTTCTTTGCACCCTTATCGATAAATCCAGTCCATAGTCTTGGATTTGAAGTGTTGTGGTACTTCTCTTCTCTTCGACTTATTGACAGCAAAGGAATCTACTTTTCTCTCACCGCACTCTGTTACTACGGACATGGTCTACTTTTCATCCGGATACTCATTACTCGACTATCGCTAATTCCAGATGATTGTCGGTTCATTCCTCCGGACTCCTGACACTGTCAAATTGTGATAATCCATGTCTTATTTTATATCGCGTGCTTTTGAGGAGGGATAATGATGATTCATTAAATGCATGTCTCGAGATGCACACACTTCCCCTGGAAGGCAAACAGCTGTTATCCTTACTTGGTCATGCCGTCTCCACGTCATCTTTTAATTCGGAGGCACGCCAATATCAAAACTAATGACATCAGCCTATCAAGCGGTCTACTGTTTCACTCGCCAAATTCCTAGACCCGCTGACATTCACGGACTCGATCTTATATATTCTAGTCATTCCTGCGAAGCACGAGTGTTACCCTTTTCAAATCCCTAAAACTCTCGTTGCTCCCTCAATCCCTAAGACCTCGCCTTCCCTCTCGCCCTTGAACTTTCATCTACAATGGCACCCAAAACCTCTCTTTCCGGCGTCAATCCCGGCCATCTGGTCGATTGGAGCGCTGTCTCCAACCCTCCGGACTGGTTTTTCCATATTCGCCCTCTTCTAGAAGCCTCTCACATACTCGACTTGATCTCTAATCCTGTCGAACTTCTTATAGACGACATTCTCGAGTACTACCAACGGATCCGCTGTACCACCGACTCCATCATCTCCTATGTTCGCGGTGAATCCGTCCTCATTACCCCCGACGTTCTCCGCGCTGCTCTCAGTCTACCCCCCGGTGAATCACAGTGCCCTGGTGCCGATCCCATGGCAGCTTCTATGGGTTGCACCTATAAAGGCAAGGAATACAAGGTGAAGTCCTTCCAAGGTCGCTATCGCTGTATGGCAATCATACTGAGTCGATGTTTACTGGCTCGCACTTCCGCTCTGGACTCTGTTCTGTACGATCTTCTTCTGGCCATGTACGGCATTTTCGAAGGTTTTTCGATGGATTGGGGGACGTTTTTGTTCCGACTGCTGTAGACTGGACCCAAAAACCTTTCCTTCGGGCGCATCCTAAACATTGTCTTCCGGCATCTTCATCCGGACCATTTCGCCCGCTCTGACGTTGTTCCCTTTCCTCCGGCTTATTATCTTCGCTATATCACGCCTGATGGGAACATGACGGCCCGCCGTTCCTCTGCCGCTCTCCTCCTTTTCCCTGCCACGGAACAACAAGGCAGTTCTGTTGGTGACCCCTCTGATAGCCATGCCCCTACTGTCAGCTCAGCTCACCGATCCTCCCGGATTCGGTCCGTTGCTGCACCCTCCATTTCTCGGGCCTCCCAGCACAGCGTCCGTGCCAAACCCTCTGAGGTTGCGGGGCCATCTCAGCACAGTGTCCCTAGAGCTGTTTCCTCAGCCCCTTCTGCTGCGGATGTCCCCACTCCCTCCACTTCTGCTGTTGCTGCTGGAATTGCTGATGTCCCGAAATCTATTCTGGAAGCTCCTTTGCCTCCCCTACCTCAACCCCGAGATTACCTTGACCATCTCTTCGCCGACACCTTAACAGACCTTTGGCTCCGTTTCAACCGTGCCCACACCGCCTCCATTCCTGACACCGATCTCCGGGTGTTTTACACTCGCCATACTCAATCCCCGGAGACCATGATCATCTGGAATTTGGACCAAGGCTTTCTTACGCCGGCCTCCATTCCCGATGTGCCGTTCCCTAACCCCTCCAGCCCGGTCCATGCCACACAGAGTCCTTCCCCTGCTAAGGCTGGACCTTCTTCTCCTGCTGTTGACATTCCCGTTGTTGACCTATCTGGTCAAAGCGGGTCCGCTACTCCGGATGTCTCGGCTACTCCGGATGTCCCTTCTGCTGCTGCTGCTGATATTTCTGCGGACTCCTCTACCCACTCCTGCTCCTGTTCATGCAGGGGAGTCCTCCAAAGCTCCAGAGTTTGCCCTTGGGCGTGCTTCTTTTGGCACGGTCCACTCCGACGCTGTGCTCTCCGCCCAGCTGGACCGCCACGCCCAAGCTCAAAGCGCCCAAATATCCACCATCGCCGCCAAGGTTGATGCTCTTGGCACCCAACTCCTCTCCGCCCTCACCGACTCCTCCACCCCCATGGAATAGAAGATAGACCTAGTCGCCTCGTCTGTCCACTCCTTGTCTACCTCCTTCGCGGACCTGGCGCACATGATGGCTCACCCTCCCATTGCTCCCCACCGATCTGCCAAACCGGGGGAGAGAGTGTCATCTGATCCTTCTGCTCCTCCTGCATCACATTCATCCACTCATGCTGAGAAGCGGCCCGCCTCTTCATTGCTTCAGGGAGTTCAAATCCCCAAACATAGCCGCTTCTCTCAGCCAAGCTCCTCGACTGTAGCTCTTCCTCCATCCTCTCCATCCGTAGCTGACACCTTCCTCCCATCATACGCGGCGTGTGACCCTCTTGATGCGGACAGAAGCGTGCGTAAGGCAATGATGTCCTATGCTTGCGTTTTCTGCCGAGAGAAGATGTCTCTCTGACCTGTACCCCTTCTCCCCGGACGACATTCAGACCCTTTGTTCGGAGAAAGGCCTCTTTACAATAGACGACATTGACAACTTCTCTAGGGCTGCTAAAATGGAGATGAGGCTGTTTCCATCTTTGTACAAGGACGGCCACTTGTTTGAAGTTCTGCCGTGCTGGAATGAGGGCTATCTTCCCAGTATAGATATCATTCAGTCCTTTATCGACGGAACTACTGAGGATAGCAAGCCATGGAGAACTCTCTCAACTATCCTCATTCCGTACTGGATCATGTCACCACATTTCATGATGGCTGTCTTCATGATTCAGTCCAAACAGATGATTCCGATTGATTCTCATCGGATTGTAGAGCAGTATGTAAGAAAGAATCAATGGGAACCACTGTGTCTCAGGTTGACTGAAGCTGTGAAGAAAGCCGGATTATATGAAAAGTTGGGCATCACTCCTTTGAGACCAACTGAGAAGCTGAAGTCGACATTCCGGGGCAAGAAGCAAGTGCCACAATAGCCAGATGGAGATAGCTGCGGGGCCTTTGTCTGTTACTTCATCAAGTCATTCTTAAGTGTGGAAAAATCTTGTGGCCAACAAACCACTTATTCGATGAAGCAGACAATGGAGCTTAGAGATAAAGCAGCAACAATGATCTTCAAGTATAGTAAGCCTTATGTACCTTAATGAAAATCTTGTATAAAGGCTGAATTGTATTCTGTTGCTGATAAATGAAAATGGTTATGATGTGTATTCTGTATGTTTTCTTTTTGCGCTGCTTACTAGATCAGATTACAAAGGGTTTGGGCATATCCATAATTGGGGGAGATTGTTGGATCTAGCCCAGAATTTGGATCATGCTGATAAAGCCCTATGTAATTTGATTTGAGATCTTTTGTGTTTCTTTGATCATTGCAGAAGATATGTTATTAATCCGGAGATACGTTCGTGAGAGCAAAGCTAAGGACAGGATACATAATCCAGATCCGGACAAGAGTGAGTGTCGTCAAACACTTGGTAAATAACCAAGTCACCAATACATACAGAATAAGGAACATTCGTGCAGACTAAGATCTTAAAAGCTACGGATTACGGAATCTGCTCTTAATATCTCAAATGGACTAAGTCAAACTGATGCGGAGTAACAATCTTGGTCTACAAGGTCACACAAAGTAAAAGAGTCGACACGGAGCTAAAAAGTTAAGTCTTCCACTCAAGTGAACTAAAGTAAAGAAGACACGGAGTAAGGCATCCGAGTCATTCATACAAACGGAGTAAGGAAGTACTGATGCGGAATAAGGACCCGAGTCTTTATTTGCACGGAGTAAGGAAACCAGACGCGGAGTAAGGAATCCGGACCACTCACTCATGCGGAGTAAGGATGTGCTAGTACGGAGTAAGCCATTCGATCCTTTAGACTCGCACGGAGTAAGGAACTTACACACAGAGTAAGGAACTTACATACGGAGTAAGGAACTTACATACGGAGTAAGGAACTTACATACGGAATAAGGAAGCGCTGATACGGAATAAACACTCCGACCTTCTCATTCAGACGGAGTAAAGAAGCGCTAACATGGACTAAGGATTCCAGTACTAAATAGATACGGAGTAAGCAACCACTGACGCGGAGTAAGGTTCCGAGCTTCATTAGCAACGGAGTAAGGAAAATTACACTAGACCAAGAAGATGCTACTTCAACTTACCGCATTTAAAGTTATCAGCTCGTGGTGTCCCGATGTAAGACAAACTCGTTGAGAACCTGAAGAATCTTACACGTGGATCACCCGGATATGTGGACACAACTTTAATTGTACTTGGGAACTCACAAAGGCACTTATACTCTTCAAACCCAAGATCTTGAGCTCCACAAACCACAGCAGTCAAGGCAGAGAGATTACCGAGGAATAGTTAGTGTTGAACGCATTCTGGAACTACAAGTTCCAAGGTTGTCCTGTAGGAATGTTTTTGTATAAATACTCATACTTGTACATTTGCAAAAAGAGAGCGAGCGAGCCTGAATCAATCCTGTGTATGCATAAGAGTTCAAAGAAATCATATAGGCTAGTGTGTGAATCCTTTTGTAAACAGAGTGTAAGAGAGTCTTGCTTCTATTTTGTTGTATTTATCTTTTGATAATAAAACAAAATACTTCCACTATTTGGTTATCTTCCGCAGTGATTCTATCACTTAACTAGATAAGTGTTTATGTCATAAGAGAATAGAAAGAGTTTCGATAAGAGCCTATCCCCCCCCCCCCTAGGCTCCAAGGGACCATCAAGGGGGTAGCTTTCAAAGCTACGGAATGTCTCAGCATACTGAGGAATGATGATACGGAACCGTCAGAGAACTCTAACTCTGATGCTGAAGAAGAAATAGCTCTTCTGGTCAAATCCTTCGAGCGATTCCTACGGAAAAGCATAAAAGGATTCAGAAGAAGCTCCGCATCATCATTGTTGGACCCCATTTTGACCGGGCCAAATCACAACCAAAGAAATTCCAAAAATAAGAGTCATTTTTGAGAAATCTCAAAATGCCCCAAGGTCAACACTAAAGGATAGAGGATGAAATTTGGAAACCAATGCAGTTGACCGTGTCCAAATCCGACTTGAAACGAAGAAGTTATGACTAAAATAGTTTTGGGCATGAAAGTCAAGCTTGCGGAAAGACGGTCAATGCCCTCGGTCAAAACCGACTGAAAATGTGATTGCGTAAATTCCCCAGAACCAGTTCAGGCGAATTTATAACCGCTGCCTCGAAGACTCGCAGTCACAGTCAGCCTCGTAGCGCAGCCTTGCCTCGAAGCCCGCAGCCTCGAAACCCAGCATACGTAGCCTCGAAGCTCAGCAGACTCGTAGCCTCGTAGCGTAGCCTTGCCTCGAACCCTCGCAGTTAGCCACGCAGATGCAGCCTCGAAGCCCAGCATACGCAGCTTCGAAGCTCAGCAGACTCGTAGCCTCGTAGCGTAGCCTTGCCTCGAAGCCTTGCAGATGCAGCCTCGAAGCCCAGCAGACTCGTAGCCTCGTAGCACAGCCTTGCCTCGAAGCCTCACAGTCATCCCAGCATACGCAGCCTTGAAGCTCAGCAGACTCGTAGCCTCGTAGCACAGCCTTGCCTCGAAGCCTCCCAGTCAGCCTCGCAGACGCAGCCTCGAAGCCCAGCATACGCAGCCTAGAAGCTCAGCAGACTCATAGCCTCGTAGCGTAGCCTTGCCTCGAAGCCTTGCAGTCGGCCTCGTAGCGTAGCCTTGCCTCGAAGCCTCGCAGTCAGCCTCGCCGACGCAGCCTCGAAGCCCAGCAGATGCAGCCTCAAAGCCTAGCAGACACAGCCTCGAAGCCCAGTCGACTCGTAGCCTCGTAGCGCAGCCTTGCCTCGAAGCCCGCAGCCTCGAAGCCCAGCATACGCAGGCTCGAAGCCCAGCAGACTCGTAGCCTCGTAGCGCAGACCCTCCTATTCTCTGGAACCGTAGACCCTCCTAGGTGGCCAAACACACCTTCATCTTTGTTTGGTGGCGACTCTGTTTTTTCTATCTCTCTTTTTGGTTTTGTGTGAGCTATGGCAATGATGGCTCAATGACCAAATCTCCATCCAAAGGAGTAATCTCAAGCCAGTCACGAGCCTAGACGACACCGGGTGATGACAGCTGGCGACTCTGCTATGGACTTTGAGAGAGTCTAGCCATGGCCTTTTGTTTTTGGAGTGCTTGCTTGTTTATTTCCCTTTCTGTCTTCTTCATTTTTGTATAAACTACATTGTTTGCGCATACATGCATTTCTATCTCCCTCTAACCCTATACCTGGGTTTTCTATTGCTTCCCTAGGATTAACGAGGCTTAATAAGGATGCCCCGTGGGTTCTATCTCACGCAAGGTACCTGAACTCCTCACCCAAGCGGGGTCCTTTTTGAGGGCCCCCTCCGTTAATGCCTCTAAAGGTACGGAGCTTTTCCCATGAGATAGTTTGGGAACCAACGAATAAGATAGGCGTATGTGTAGATGCCCATCAGGGGTTTTGACCTTCATGTGTATGCTTTAACATTGGTGTGACATTACTTGCACCTTGTTTGCCGGCTCCTGCGTTTTTACCACATTTTGCCTTGATTCACTCTAACCCGCACTCATTTTGCTTGACGCATATCACGACATTCCATGCATACATATAGGGAATATGGCAAGTTTTGGGAACCTTTTGAGGGGCGCCAGAGACCCTGAAGACGTGGAAGAAGTGGAGCACGCCTCCATTCAGATCCAACGACAATTAGGAGACTTCTTACCCAAGACGTACCCTATGGCCGATCAAATCATCATGGACACTCGGGTCAAACTCCCCAAAGACCTCCGAGCCACATGGAGTGAATGGCCTAGCGTGAGACACATAGCTTACACCCAACAGTTTGGTGATCTCCTGCTCCTATCACAACTTCCTGTTGATGAGAATATGATCAAAGCAGCGATCCACTTCTGGGACCCGAGACGGAGGTGCTTCACCTTTAATGACATCGACCTACTGCCAACTTTGGAGGAATATCGAAGAATCCTCCACATCCCCTTTGAAGAAGATGACATTGTTTTCCAACCCAACCCACAGAAGTCTTGCAGACGGGGGTTAGCACATTTCATGGGTTTCAAATGTTTGGGTAAGGACAAAAAGATCATCGACCCGTGATCAAAGTAGATGGCAAAGAAATCATTCCATGGGAGTTTGTCAGAGGCCAACTGAAAGGTGCAAACGAGGATAAGGCCCATTCGCTCATCACCCTTATTATTTACGGGTTGGTGGTCTTTCCACGGGTGACCGGTTACATTGACGGGACCGTTTTCGAGCTAGTGGCACAAGTGACCGGTGGCGCTGACCCTATTCCGGCCATACTCGCCAAAACCATCAGATCTCTATCTTTTATCCGGACTACAGGAGGTGGTCGCTTCATGGGGTGCCTCCCTCTCTTGTGCACATGGCTCAAAAGCTATCTCCACTGTGTTACCCCGCGATTCAGGGCTGTTTACTCATGGCTCCCTACCGTCATACTAGACATTCTAAGAAGCTCGTGGCTTTTACCCAGTAATCTCAACAGATGGAGAAGGCTGTTGAATTGTCTGAGTGAGGCAAATGTTGTCTGGATGGCACCCTGGATGCCAAGAAAACATATGACCTATAGCTGCGGAAGGTACAATTGGGTCCCACTCCTTGGACTATGGGGCGGGACTGCCTACGCCCCTCTTCAAGTGGTAAGGCAGCTGGGAAATAACCAAATTGTCCCAGTTCTCTAGGGAATGGAAAGATGTAATATTAACCATGGCACAGGAAGGGCTGAATCAGTCGTCGATCGGATGTTCAATGCCGCGTTACAGCCTAGGAAGATCGGCTTCCTCCCCTATTACCCCGATGTTGTCCCATCCTATGTTTCTTGGCGGGAGAAACTAGAAGCGGAACACCTCCTACAGCAGAAAGAACTTGTCGATACTCTTCCGACCAAGAAGATAATGACAATGCGTGAATCCGGGAAAGGAAAGCCTAGTAATGCATCAAGCTCATCAAGGAAAGGAAGGCATTAAGTGGGATCGCCTCTCTAAAGGAACCCAAAACTTGTCTTGCATCATGTAGCTGCATCTACATTTGAATAGCTTGTACCCATAAGCGGCTTTGCCCTATTTACATCAATAAAATCTGTTCTTGTCTGTTTCCCATCTCATATGCATAAGCCTTAACATTCATTATAGGAAGCATGGTAAGCTTTGATCATCTCCTAGCTAATTGTGAAGACAAGGAAGACATGATAGAGGTTGCACATGCAGCTTCAGCAATTCAACAACACTTTGGAGACTTTTCAGGAGAAAGTGCCAAGCAAACCATACTAGCCCCTGAAGTCCAGATGCGTGTCCAAACGGCCCACTAAGAGGAACTTGATGATATATGGGCACGATGGCCTTTCCACATACATGCTGCCTACATCAAAAAATACAGGGACTTGTTACATCTAACGCGAGTACCTGTCGACGAGCCTATGTAAAAGGCGGCAGCACATTTCTGGGATCTAAGGCGGAGGTTCTTCACTTTCAATGAACAGGATTTGACTCCTACTGTAGAGGAGTATCAAGCCCTCTTGGGACGACCAATCAACGGAGGCTCGGAAGTCTTTCTACCAACCATACAAGTTTCCTGCCTGCAGACCCTATCACAGTTCTTGGGAATGACAGAAGACGAGGTAGCCCAGATCGTGCACCGCAGGGGTGGACTCGAGGTCATCCCATGGCCCGTGATCCGAGACAAAATATCTCGAGCATTGGGCATAGAACTCTACTCTTTATTCACACTAGCCATGTATGGATTAATTGTATTTCCCAAGTTCTTAGGTTACATTGACGGATTTGTATGCGAACTTGTGATGCAAACATTAGGAGGGGCCGATCCGGTTCTTGCAATCCTTGCTGAGACAATCAAATCATTATCACACGTACGAATTTCGGGGCAGGGTTGTTTCAAAGGATGCCTTCCACTCCTCTGTGCATGGTTGAAAAGTCACTTCCCAAGCAAAGATGCACAACTCGAAGAAGTGGCGGCATTTCCACATAGTGCATTACCCGAATTCATTCTACAGGAATGGGAGTTACCTGAAATAGAGGATGATTAGATCAACAAGTTGCAAACCTTAACTGATAATCAAATTGTATGGAATGCTCCATGGATGCCCAAAGTCGACATAATTTATAGCTATGGGCCATATAACTGGGTCCCATTACTTGGTCCGTGGGGAGCTACCGCATACGCCCCTCTTCAGGCAGGAAGACAACTTAGGGGTCATCAGATCATTCCTGTGTTGCATGAGATAGAAGCTTTTGACTTCACATACATTGACCTCGAGACTCGACGCAAAGCTTTTCGGGGGTATCTAGCATGGCAAGCACCTTGGAAAGTCAGCAGTAATTCTTATTACCTCGAAGTTCATCCATCATTCCCTCCCTGGCGGCAGCAGTACATAGCTTATGCGGAGGTCCACCAAGATCCAAGACTGCTGCTTCTTCAAAAGGAAAATGAACTCGAGAACTTGCGGCAGAAGGTTCAAGAACAAGAGGAGATCATCGAAAAGCTGGGTAAAAGAATTCACCAATTGGAGGAGTAATCCGAAATTGGAAATTAGTTTGAAATGATCAAGGCTTGTTCCAATTCATCTAGTCGTATAAGCATAAGACTATCCTTGTTGTACTTCAATCTTCTTTCCACCAATAATGTATTTCGTTTCATCAATCAATAAATTATTTTTTGCCATTTCCATCATTAACCATTCGTTGCATGCATTCATACATTCATGGTAAAAAGCAAAATCCGACAAAGAGAACAACAGAAAGCTTAACAAATAAGCATTTCCAGATCAAACAAGATTGGGCATTCCTATAACTTGAGATCAACCCGTAATCAAGCACCCAAAGCTATGTTATACCAGGGCATGGGAGACCATACAGAGGACCGAATTTCAGGGCTCGAGCAAGCTCAATAAGAGATAGGGGGCAGTCTCCATGAGGTTCAGCTTCAGTTAAAAACCATGATGGACTTACTGACTAAAGTAGCAACCGTAAGGGAAGCTGCCCCAGCAGAAGGAGTAGTGAATCAGGGACAAACTGTCACGCCCAGGATTTCCAACCTGAGGAAACCGGTACGTGACTCTCTTGTACCCACACAGAGGGCAAAGGGGTTAGGATGCAAACCCCGAATTTAACATTTTAAACATTCACAACACATTCAAGAAAGTAATGTTCATAAAAGCAATCCACAATCCAAACCAGTCTTTATTACAACAAAATCCTCTTTCCAATCCATCCCCACTGGGTTACATCAATTCCAATAAAAAAAAATATAAATGGAAGAGAGTAAAATAAATAAGGTCTTCCACCTTGGTGTATCCACCTAACGCCTGTAAGTCCCTGGAAAACAAGCAAACACAGTAGGAGGGGTGAGCAACCACAGCTCAGTAGGGATCAAGTCTCCCCAACCCTTCCCATGCTCCTAGCGGCTACATGCATGTTGTAAGGACCCATACCTTGAGTTAGTCACAGTTTTGCCTTCTGAGTAGAGTTGTTTTCTAGATTTTGACCTAGTGAATGGGCTCAAATGAATTCACATGCAAAAGGAAAGATTCTTAGAATGATGTCCTCTATCTACCACAGAAGTTTCAGGCCAAACGGACGTGTATGTGGGGTAAACGTGAAATGGGTCCATTTCACGTGCAAGTGTGGTTGTCTTCTACATGATGCAAGGAGGCTAGGGGTGAAGTTTGAGCGCATTTGGAGTGCATTTGGAGTTGCACGTGAATTGGGGAATTCACGTCCAAATTGGCATGCAGCCATATTTTTGCATGGTTCCCTTGGTTTTGACATTCTAATGATCTTCCTCCAAAGGACCATGTTGAAATTCTGAATATTTTGGCCTATATAGGTGCGGAAAGGTGCTAACTTGTGTGATCAAAACTACGTCGTTTTGATTCTGGGATTTACTTAATCAAAACTACGTCGTTTTGATGTGGGTAGTGTCTATATAATGAGGGCTTGAGTTTGAGTTTAGGGTTCGTGTGTTCTTCTTTGCTGCAGCTGCTGCCAGAGAGAGAGAGAGAGAGAGAGAGAGGATCTCCGGGCAGTTGCCGTGGTGGTTCGCGTCGTTGGGAGGTGTCTAGCGTAGAGGTTAGGACAAAAGTCTGAGGTAGGGATTCATGTTCTTCCTAACTCTCCTCTGTTCTAGGATATTCGCCTATATATATGTAAATCCATATAGGTGTGATCTCCTATATGGATGTTGGCCTTCAGTGGCTTGTTCTGTTGATTCTGATGTTGAATTTGGCCTGAGGATTTTCTGGGTTTGTTTATGCCCACCATGTGTTTGATGAAATGTCTATGAGGCCTGCACACTATGTATTTGATAAAATGCCTGTGAGGCCTGCATGCCATGTATTCAATATAATGCCTGTGAGACCTTGTATATGGGTGTCTGATGATATACCTGTGTGACTGGTGTGTACTGTGTTTGATTTGTATTTGATAAAAAGCCTGTGAGGCTGATGTGTGTGGCTTGTATCCGACCATGTTGGTCCCTCTAAAATAAAGTGTAAATGCTTTGTCGAGTTTACATGTCGAGATGTAATGCTATCTTTGTTCGTTGGTCTGTTTGAGACCGAGCCGAGATAGGGGCCAGGCACAATAGCTGGACCCCTTTGAGATTTGGCCAGGACGTGGTCCTGAGTCTCGGTGTAGCACTCACGACGGTGGGCTAAGTCTACACCCATTCCTGAGGGTAGGTATGGCGCCCGAAGAGGTGGTTGACCATATCTGACTCGGGTGGAAAATGTTGCATTGGTGTCCATGCAACATTCGCCTGGATGTGGTATGTCATGTCGCCGTGGTGGCGGGGTGTCCTCTCGCCCTTCGGTGCGGGCTCGGATAAAGAGTGTTTCTTGGGTGATGTTTCTTGCTTTAGCCTTAGGCATGACAGGAGCACAAGCATACACATATCATGCATGTTGTAGAGCGAGACGGGTCTGGGGAGACCGGATCCCTACTGAGCTATGGTTTGCTCACCCCTCCTATAAACCGTCCTTTTGCCGGGGTTTAGCGGGCGGTAGGTGAAGGCCGAGGAGCTAGGCCCCTGAGGCCGTGAGTTTTATGTTATTTCCTTTGTCGTGCTCGTGGTTTTATGTTCGGAATTTGGTTTGGTTTTATTTGTAACAAGACACCTGGCTTCATAGGGGTTTTTCCCCCGACTGGGTTGTAATAAACATTTAGTCTTTGAAATGAAATAAAATGAGATGTTGTTATTCAATTTGTGTTTGTGCATGGTTTGGGAGCAGGAGCATGCCCCTTGGCATGTTAGCCTGGTTGTGCAGGTTTGGGACAGCACCCGTGCCAGAAGTCCTTTTAAGGTGCTTGCACCAACCCCTTGTCCCTTCGGGTGCGGGCATGGGCAATCACTACTCATTTCCAAGTGGAAGGAAATTGGGGCGTGACAATATGGTATCAGAACGATAGTTCATGGTCTGGTGGACCTAGGATAGTGGGGAGGCCTGGCTGCTTCTGAGACTCTTAGGAGGCAGTATAGGACACGCCTGATCAACATGGTCCTATCTGGTCTTCTGGGGTGTACTCAGGGGTAGTTAGACCAAGGAGTAGGGCATTTGCATTTGGGTTGAGGGTGCATACATGCATTGGCATTAGGGCACTAGTTTAATTTCAGTATGAGTATCGTGATTGGACATGCTATGTTCTTTGAAACTTGTTGCTAAAAACAAAATTTTGTTGCTGTGAAATTCAGTGATTTTCTGTGAGGCTTGTTGCTATGAATTGCTGCTGTGTACTTCTGTGATTTACCTGTGTGTTTAAATGTAAAACGTTGCTTGAGTACCTCATGGCCCATGGGGATGAGGGTGTGTAGAGCTTAAGAGAAGCTGATCCTAGTTTGGTTTAAATTATGTAGACTATGCCTCCTAGGAGAGTAACCCGAGCTACTTCACCTGTAGAAGATGAATCTTCTGCACGTGCTGGAGAGGAAAGAGGACAGCATGTAGAGGGCGATGATCCCCTAGAGCGGATCATGGCCCAAGTCCGGGCCCTAAGTGAGAACGTGCAAGGCATGCGTGAGGACCTCAAGGGAGAGATCCTAAACGAGGTGCGTCAAGAGATGATGGCACGACAGGCAGTGCCACCCTCTCCACCCCGTGAGGCGGAACCTCCGTGTAGGCAGGAAGTGCCGGTGAGGCTGGAAGAGGGAGACATGTTGACGCAGTTCCGAAAGGAACATCCACCAAGGTTCAAGGGAGGAGCTGAACCTCTAGGAGCAGAGCACTGGCTGCGGCAGATCGAGCATGTGTTCTCCTTTCTTCGACCCCGGGAGGAAGACAAGGTGAGACTAGCAGTCCGGCAGTTGGAGGAGGAAGCCTTGGAATGGTGGCTTAGCATCTCAGGAAGCCGAGACATGGAGACCATGGCCTGGGATGAGTTCCTCCAGTGTTCCATGAGGAGTTCTTTCCGAGTCATTGCGGTGGCGAAGCGGGAGGAGTTTAGCGGCCTGAAGCAGGAGGGCGCGCTCGGTAGCGAGTATGAGCGAGATTTCCGGGGGCTGAGTCGGTTTGCTCCAGAAGCAATATCAAGGGAGGACCTGAAGGTCCATAAGTTTACCATGGGTCTCAAACCTGCCCTGAAGCAAAGGGTGGAGATGCTGCGACTGAAGACCTATGCTGAAGTCGTGGACACCGCCAAGATTGTTGAGAGAGGATTAGAGAAGGGAAGACAGGCTCACCAGGAGCGGATAGGGAAGAGCGCGCGCGACAAGCACGGTGAAACTAAGAGGCAGAAGGTTGAGCCCGGGAGTGGGACTTTTCCCAAGGATAGGGGCCAAGCTTCAATGGCATCACCCAGATCCCGTTACTTTGGAGGACAGGGGAGTGCTACTGGGAACTTCCCAAGCGGGTGTACCTGTTATGGCCTGTGAGGGCACGTCAAATGTGAGTGCCCCAAGCAGCACTTGACGTGTCATAGCTGTGGGAAGGTGGGACACATCAGTAAGGTGTGTTTCAGCAAGGGGAACAGCCGGGGAGCTGGAAGCTTAGCACAAGGGAGCAGGGGGTGGGACCCAATTTCAGGCCCCGGCCCCTAAGCCAGACATTCGTGGCAGGCCGGTCAGGTGGGTTCCGGTCACACTAGGCCACGGGGGGAGAGGCAACCACAAGGAGGATCGGAGGGGCGTCCCGGTGGACTGCAGGCAAGAGCAAAAGGGAAGGCAAGTGAGGCTAGTGGTGGGGCAGGCCAAGGCGAGTGTTCGCGCTTACCTCGGCAGCCAGTGAAATGGAGGAATTACCATCACCCTCCGAGGAAGGTGGGGCTGGACCTTCGGTGGTTCGAGGTACTATTCTAATATCTCGCACTATTGTTGCTGCATTGTTTGATACCGGAGTTTCGTGTTCCCTGATTGCTAAGTCCTTGGTGGAGAGCCTTGGACTTGATTGTGTGGAGGCTGATAGACCTCTGAGGGTCGAGTCCCCAATGGGAGGTGTGGAGTTGATCCACCAAATGTGTCGAGAGTGTGCGCTTACGATAAGAGAGGTTGACCTCTCATTTGATTTGTACGTAATGCCCATGAGGACTTTTAGTTTGATTATGGGGATGGATTGGTTGATGGCCTTCAGGCTAAGATTGACTGTTATAGGCGACGAGTATCATTTACTACACCCACAGGATCTTCCTGTACCCTAGTGGGTGAATGGGATAGGAATGCTGGGAGAGCTGGACCGACGAGGGAGCTATGGGGCAATATTACCCATAGGCTTGCCACCCTAACCTTTGAGGAGGAAGGTAACTTAGAGAAAAGGGTGTGGCCAGATGTTGTCGAAAATTTCCAGGATGTCTTTCCTGGGGAGTTGTTGGAGTTGCCTCCACACAGAAGTATCGAGTTCACGGCTGAGTCGTTGCCAGGGGTGGGACCCATCTCACAAGTAGCATACCGGATGGGACCCGCTGAGTTGCAGGGAGCTTCAGAAGCAAATAAAGGAACTGGGAGATAAAGGTTTTATCCGTCCTAGTACCTCACCTTGGGGTGCACCGGTCTTGTTTGCTAAGAAGGCAGATGGTTCGTTGCGACTTTGCATTGATTTTCGAAAGCTGAATCAAGTAACGGTAAAGAACAAATACCCTTTGCCGCGGATCGATGACTTATTCGACCAGCTGAGTGGAGCACGGTGGTTCTCAAAAATCGATCTGCGTTCGAGATATCATCAATTGAGGGTCAGGAGTGAAGACATCCCCAAGACGGCGTTCAGGTGCAGATACGGACACTATGAGTGGTTAGTGATGCCTTTTGGGCTCACGAACGCACCTGTCGTGTTCATGCATCTAATGAATCAGGTATTTGCCCCATACCTGGATTCCTTCGTGGTGGTATTTATTGACGACATCCTTGTGTACTCCAAAACCCAAGCTGAGCATGAGGAGCACTTGGCCGTGGTGCTGCAGGCGCTACGAGATCATCACTTGTATGCTAAATTTAGCAAGTGTGACTTCTGGATGCGAAAGGTGCATTTTCTTGGGCATGTGGTATCTGCCGAAGGAGTTAGAGTGGACCCAACCAAGATTGAGTCCGTAGCATCTTGGAAGAGGCCCACAAATGTTTTTGAGATCCGGAGTTTCTTGGGTCTGGCAGGGTATTACCGGCGTTTTGTGGAAGGATTTTCTCGGTTGGCGGCGCCCATGATAGCTCTTACACGGAAGGGAGCCAAATTCGAGTGGACGGACAAGTGCTAGCAGGCATTCGAGGACTTGAAGACTCGCCTGACTACTGCACCGGTGTTGAGTCTACCGCAGGAGGGAGTGCCATTTGAGGTGTATTGTGATGCGTCTCGCGTTGGACTGGGGTGTGTTTTGATGCAAGAACGCCAAGTCATAGCATATGGCTCGCGATAGCTGAAGTCCCATGAGCAAAACTACCCAACACACGACCTGGAGTTAGCAGCAGTTATTTTTGCCCTGAAGTCTTGGCGACATTACCTGTTGGGAGAGAAATTTGTGGTATATACTGACCACAAAAGCCTACAGTATAACTTCACCCAGAGAGACCTAAATTTGCGACAATGGAGGTGGGTAGAGTACCTACAAATGTTTGACTTCACGCTCTCCTACACGCCTGGGAAGGGAAATTTAGTAGCCGACGCGCTAAGTAGAAAAGGGAAAGCTGAGGTTTCCATGAGAGAATGGAAAATGATGGAGCAGTTGGCAGTGCTTCAGGTGCAACCTGCTTTCAGCAGTGAGGAAGCTATCCTGTGTCCTCTCACTGTGATACCGAGTTGTATCGCGTGTCCGTGAGGGACAATTAGGCGACGTGGATCGTGAGGTGATCCGGGCCCAGATAGAGGCCGGAGAGCTGTCAGAGAGCTGGATAGAAGGAGTTGAGCATGAGCTGAAATTTCGGGGGCGTTTGATAGTACCACCTCCCTTGCGTGAGGATGTGCTGAGGGAATTTCATCATTCCCGTTTGGCTGTACATCAGGAGGAACTAAGATGTATCATGCCGTTCGCACACAGTTCTGGTGGCCGGGGCTGAAACGGAGGGTAGCAGAGTTTGTTTCCAGGTGCCTTACCTGTCAGCAAGTGAAGGCAGAGCACCAACGACCCGCTGGTCAATTACAGCCTTTACCTGTAGCTGAGTGGAAGTGGGAGCATATTACCATGGACTTCGTGACGGGACTTCCTACCACTTCTGGGAGGAAGGACATGATTTGGGTCATAGTGGACCGCTTAACTAAGTCAGCCTATTTCTTGGCAATTCGAGAGCGCGACTCTATCGGCACGTTAAGCCAGTTGTATGTTGATGAGATTGTCCGCCTGCACGGAGTGCCCTTGTCTATTGTTTCGGACAGGGATGCGCGGTTTACATCCCGGTTTTGGGGAGGTCTGCAGGAAGCATTAGGAACCCGACTTAATTTGAGTACCACATTCCATCCTGAGACTGATGGTCAGTCCGAGAGGACCATTCAAACATTGGAAGACTTGTTGAGGGCTTGTGTACTTGATTTTGGAGGATCATGGGCTTCCCACCTTCCTCTGGTGGAGTTTGCCTATAATAACAGTTACCAGTCTTCGATTGGGATGGCCCCATTTGAGGCATTGTATGGCCGACAGTGTCGGTCTCCATTATGTTGGGCAGAAGCTGGAGAGGCAGCTATGTTAGGACCTCAATTGGTCCGGGAGGCTACGGCAAAAGTTCAGCTGATTCGGCAACGCCTTCTTATAGCTCAGAGCAGACAGAAGTCTTATGCAGATCGCCGACGCCGACCGTTGGAGTTTTTTGTGGGCGACCACGTATTCCTTCGTGTTTCTCCACGGAGAGGGCATAAGAGATTTGGGACTGGGTCCAAGTTGTCCCCTTGGTACATTGGACCGTTCGAGATTTTGAGCAGAGTTGGACCTGTTGCTTATAGGTTGGCATTACCACCTAGTTTGAGCAGAGTTCATAATGTTTTCCATGTATCCCAATTGCGGAAATATCATCCAGATCCCACACACGTGTTAGATTGGGGTACCCTGGATCTTGGAGAGGATGTGTCTATTGTCGAGGCACCCATCCGTATTGTAGATAGGCGCGAGAAGCAGCTGCGAGGTAAGACTATTCCATTGGTTCGGGTGTTGTGGCAACACCGAGGGCTGGAGGAAAAGACCTGGGAACGTGAGGCTGAGATGCGTGCTCATTATCCTGATCTGTTCGAGGACGAACAACTCTGAAGGAAGGGAGGAGGGCAAGCATCAAACTTCAACATAATTAGGTATTTGCCCAACTAGTTAGGTAACCTGAGAATATAACATCGCTACATGACCATGTGGAGTGTATAAATGTGAGAAATAATTTGTGATTTGTTGTGTATTAATTTGTGCTAGAGGGTGTTAGAGGCCTATGCATTGGTTGTGATTGTTTTCTTTCATTCCACCTTTTCTTTTCGAGGACGAAAAGTCTTAAGGGGGAGAGGATGTAAGGACCCGTACCTTGAGTTAGTCACAGTTTTGCCTTCTGAGTAGAGTTGTTTTCTAGATTTTGACCTAGTGAATGGGCTCAAATGAATTCACGTGCAAAAGGAAAGATTCTTAGAATGATGTCCTCTATCTACCACAGAAGTTTCAGGCCAAACGGACGTGTATGTGGGGTGCACGTGAAATGGGTCCATTTCACGTGCAAGTGTGGTTGTCTTCTACATGATGCAAGGAGGCTAGGGGTGAAGTTTGAGCGCATTTGGAGTGCATTTGGAGTTGCACGTGAATTGGGGAATTCACATTCAAATTGGCGTGCATCCATATTTTTGCATGGTTCCCTTGGTTTTGACATTCTAATGATCTTCCTCCAAAGGACCATGTTGAAATTCTGAGTATTTTGGCCTATATGGGTGCGGAAAGGTGCTAACTTGTGTGATCAAAACTACGTCGTTTTGATCCTGGGATTTACTTAATCAAAACTACGTCGTTTTGATGTGGGTAGTGTCTACATAATGAGGGCTTGAGTTTGAGTTTAGGGTTCTTATGTTCTTCTTTGCTGCAGCTGCTGCCAGAGAGAGAGAGAGAGAGAGAGAGGATCTCCGGGCAGTTGCCGTGGTGGTTCGCGTCGTTGGGAGGTGTCTAGCGTAGAGGTTAGGACAAAAGTATGAGGTAAGGATTCATGTTCTTCCTAACTCTCCTCTGTTCTAGGATATTCGCCTATATATATATATATATATATATGTAAATCCATATAGGTATGATCTCCTATATGGATGTTGGCCTTCAGTGGCATGTTTTGTTGATTTTGATGTTGAATTTGGCCTGAGGATTTTCTGGGTTTGTTTATGCCCACCATGTGTTTGATGAAATGTCTGTGAGGCCTGCACACTATGTATTTGATAAAATGCCTGTGAGGCCTGCATGCCATGTATTCAATATAATGCCCGTGAGACCTTGTATATGGGTGTCTAATGATATACCTGTGTGACTGGTGTGTACTGTGTTTGATTTGTATTTGATAAAAAGCCTGTGAGGCTGATGTGGTTGGCTTGTATCTGACCATGTTGGTCCCTCTAAAATAAAGTGTAAATGCTGTGCTGAGTTTACATGTCGAGATGTAATGCTATGCTGTTCTGTTGGTCTGTTTGAGACTGAGCTGAGATAAGGGCCAGGCACAATAGCTGGACCCCTTTGAGATTTGGCCAGGACGTGGTCCTGAGTCTCGGTGTAGCACTCACGACGGTGGGCTAAGTCTACACCCATTCCTGAGGGTAGGTATGGCGCCCGAAGAGGTGGTTGACCATATCTGACTCGGGTGGAAAATGTTGCATTGGTGTCCATGCAACATTCGCCTGGATGTGGTATGTCATGTCGCTTTGGTGGCGGGGTGTCCTTGAAAAGGGCGTTTGTCGCACACGCACTCCAAATAAAATTTAAACTAAGTATAGCTAGTGGCTTAACCTAGATCGTTCTCTACCGGAGGACTTATAAAATTCAATTCAACTTATTTAATTACTTGTTAAACAAAAACTAATGAAAAAGAATAAATGGAAAATTGGGGGATTTTTGATTGAATGAAAACTAATTAAAGTAAAGATTTTTAACTAAGAAAAGTAATAACTGAGAAAATCAATTAATTAAAGATGTAACCGGTTTAACTTCACACCTGAATGCTATTTATCACTATCACAAAAGATTAATTAGATAAATTATGGCCCCATAATTCAAATGCATCAAGACACCATGAATACAATCAAATTATGAATTTATTTCAACCAGAATAATTATGAATTAATTCTCGAAAGACTGCCCGTTCCCTACGAAACAAATCTTCCCACTCAAATAGAATAATAACGCACAATGAATTGTTAAATTAACACTCAACCGAGATATTAAATCAACAAATCAAAGAGATAGAGAATTAAATCATAGCACATAAAATACCAAATTAAATGTTAAAACATGGATTCAAAACAAGCATCCAAAGTGCTACGCTAAACCGATTACAAAATACTTACCCCTCCATGAGTTAGAAAATCACAAATCTGTTCGGAAAAATTAAACAGCAAAAATTAGAACAGAATTAAAAAATAAACCTAGAAAAATTAAATATCCGGTCTTGAACTCGATCCGAATCTTCAATATTCGTCGTACTATCTTCTTTAATTTCTGTTCGGACAAACCGCTGGATGATTGGCTGGGCTCACGCGAGCAGGATGGAGTCGACTCTGCTGGAGGTGTGGCTGCGCTGGCGACGTGATGGATGAAGGAGTGCTGCGGCGTTGTGGTTGAAGATAACGTGATGGCGCTGCCTGGGTCTCTTCTCTTGTATTGCTGGGCGATGGAGGCGTTGGAGCAGTGCGTGATGATGTGGCCTACGTTGGTGTTGTATTTAAATAGGCAAAACAATTGCCTTCTTGCTCTCGCCACGTAACATGCTTCCAATTCTTTGTTGCTTTTTCATTCACGCCTAACATAATGCCCAAAGTTTCCAATTAATGTGTGGCCCCACCATAATTAATTCAATTCCTTCCAAATTGCTCTCCAAGTTACGTAACATGCAAAAACAATTAAAAACAAATAATAATAATAATAATAATAATAATAATAATAAAGTAAAACACAAAAACTATTTAACAATATATTACAATAAAAATAAAAACATAATATAATTAACCAAAATATATATAGAGAGAGAAATTATGCTAAGATTAAAATTAAAATAATCAATTAAGCCCATGGAATTAATATCAAAATTGGAATAATCAATTTAACATTAAAAACTACCAAAATTAATATTAAATCTATAAAAAATGAATAAAACAGTAATAATTAAAATTGGAAAAAAACTATTATAAAAATGCATTAATTCAATAAAATATTCAATTAAAGCCCATAAATTAAATGCAAATTTAATGACAAATTATACAGTTATCAAATTCCCCTACACTTGAACTTTGGTCGTCCTCGAACAAATATTAAAAATAAGCACCAAACAAAGATTATCCAATCATGCAAATTCAAATATACAAAGAGAACAACTTGAATATCACGAATTGAGTTCTAGTATAGACGTGAGTGTGTGAGCTCAAAATTCATCGACTTTTTTATTCGTTTAATCCATCTCTCCTTCATGACACTTAATTAAGCCACACAAATATGCAATTATCAATCAGCTGACTACAATTAAGCATACTCAAAAGTTAACCATAGTTATTCCATACTCCAAATATCATGCCATCATTCATACACATACTTGAGTGAAACAAGTGGGTGAAGATTACTGGAGCTAAACAAGATATATGCAATGGATTGGCCAATCACTTTTTTAATTTTTTTTTCTTTCATTTATTAAAAAATAGGCAGCCAAACTTACTTAACAATAACCATCTATACCACCCATGTAGCGGAACCATCCGGCAGCTCCCAGATTATGGCGGATCTTAGGGTACCAGGTTTAAAAGCCCTTCAGGATAAGTTCCAAGTAATATAGCATACTCCGCAAGTTGGCTAACCTTTTTCAATAATGCTCTTTTTTTTTTTAATTAATAACCTTACAAGGTTGCATTTTATGCTCTCCCTTGATGGATTATTCACTCTCTTTTTTTTAAATATCTCACTTTATATTCACAAGCTTAGCTCATATAAAACCCAAATGCAAGAAAAACTCAAGTATTGGCATGAATAAGATGTAATGATAAAACAGTATTTCACAACTCATGGAATTAAAGTCCAAGCATAACTCAAAATTAGCTAGAATCATGATTATCACATGTTTGCACATCCCAATTAAGGCATAAAAGTCAAGATGAATTAATTAAATATTAAAGCATTAAAATTTCAGTTGTGCAAAATATATATCCATACTAGACAACTTAACTCTAACTATTCAAGATTCTCAGTCATTATTCAAATATTGCATAATCAAATAAACTCAAATGGAACTAATCATTAGTGCTCAAGGATTTACCAAAAATTCAAGTGTCAATCATGTTCAAGACTAAAAACATGCAGCCTATAAATAAAAATAAAGCATACAAAAACAAAAGAAAATCTTTTTGGTGTTTTTTTTTGAATTAAAAATAAATAAATAAACAAACTAAGAAAATATATATATATATATATATATAATAGCAATAAATAAAAAAAAAACTAAAGAAAAACACACAAAAAAAATGTTTAACTAAACTAAACTATGTGTTCCCTCCCCCACACTTAAATGTTGCATTGTCCTCAATGTAATCCAAAAATAGAAGCTATGGACATGAAATGCAATTTTAAAAATGAACAATGAACAATAAATGAGAAGGAAAGAAACAACCTGATGGGCTCAAAGAATGACAGGGTCGTACAGTTGGATAGAATCCAACGCAGGTAGAGGATAACCCCCATAGAAGTGCTTGAGCCGATGTCCGTTGACCGTGAAGTTATGTCCTGATTCTTCCTGAATGATCTCCACCGCACCATATGGAAAGACACGAACTACGTATAGGGGCCGGTCCATCTCGTCCTCGCCTTACCAGGCATAAGCTTCGGTCTCGAAGTATAAAGAAGAACACGCTCGCCTTCTTCGAATTCCCTCTTGTGAATTATCTTGTCATGGGCAGCCTTGGACTTTTCCTTGTAGAGCCTTGCATTATCATAAGAATCCAAACGAAGCTCCTCAAGCTCCCGAAGTTGAAGTTTCCTGTGCTCCCCGCTTGGGCTAAGTCCAGGTTGCAAGCTTTGACCGCCCGGTATGCTCTATGCTCCACCTCCACAGGAAGATGGCAAGACTTCCCATAAACTAATCGAAATGGGGACATGCCAATGGGAGTCTTGTATCTTGTTCGATAGGCCCAAAGTGCATCATCAAGGCGCTGGCTCCAATCCTTCCTATTGGGCTGAACAGTCTTCTCCAAGATTTGCTTCAACTCCCGATTGGACACCTCGCTTGGCCATTGGTTTGGGGATGGTATGGTGTCGATGTTTTATGTGTCACCCCATACTTCGAAGTAGTGCTCGAAAGTGCCTGTTGCAAAAGTGAGTCCCTTGATCGCTAATGATAGCTTTAGGAATGCCAAACCTACAAAAGATGTTAGTTTTCACAAAATCCACAACAACTTTTGAATCGTCGGTCCTCGTGGCTTTCGCCTCCACCCACTTACTCACATAATCCACAAGAACCAATATATACAAATAACCAAAAGAACTAGGAAAAGGACCCATGAAATCAATACCCCAAACATCAAAAAGTTCACAAAATATCATAGGCCGTTGAGGCATCTCATGTTTCCTAGATATATTACCCGTATGTTGGCAACGATCACATGCTTTACAAAACTCATAAGCATCATGAAACAAAGTGGGCCAATACATACCAGGAGTCCAATACCTTCCTAGTCGTGCGCCGTGAACCAAAGTGTCCTCCACAAGCAAGTGTGTGGCAGAATTTCAAAATGGATGGGATCTCATGGCTGGGGACACATCGTCGAATAATCTGATCACTGCCAATCCGCCAAAGATAGGGATCGTCCCAAAAATAGTGCCTCGCTTCACTCTTCAACTTCGCTACTTGGTGCTTCCTATAATGATCAGGAATTTTAGAAGCCACCAAGTAGTTCACCAAATCAAGCATACCATGGGAGGGTAGAAGAGAGCGCATATAAGTGCTCATCCGGAAAGGTGTCTCTCAACCCCAAGGAAGTGATGTCCTCCGAAAGGTGGGGAAGTCGGCTCATGTGATCGGCAACTAGATTTTCGACCCCTTCTTGTCTCCGATCTCTATGTCGAACTCTTGAAGAAGCAACATCCATCGAATAAGTCGTGGCTTGGCATCTGGCTTCTTCAATAGGTACCTTAGGGCCGCATGATCAGAAAAGACAACAACTTTCGATCCCAAGAGATAGGAACGAAATTTATCTAAGGCAAAGATGACTGCAAGGAACTCCTTCTCGGTAGTGGTGTAATGGCACTGAGCTGCATCTAAGGTCCTCGAGGCATAGGCAACGACATGTGGAACTCCATCCACTCTCGTGAAAGAACAACTCCCACAAAGAAAATTGGAAGCATCACACATAAGATCAAATGGATGGTCCCACTTTGGTGGTTGAATGATCGGCGGGGTGGTCAGCTGCTTCTTCAACTCATCAAAAGCTAACCTGCAAGAATCATCAAAAACAAAAGATTTCTCTTTTTGCAACAATTGCGACAATGGGTGCGCAATCTTGCTGAAGTCCCTGATGAAGCGCCTGTAAAAACCTGCATGTCCTAGAAAAGAACAAACATCTCGAACACAAGTAGGATAGGGTAAAGATGTAATAAGATCAATTTTGGATTTATCTACCTCTATACCATGCTTGGAAATTACATGTCCTAGAACTATGCCTTTTTCAACCATGAAATGACATTTTTCAAAATTAAGCACAAGGTTTTTATCAATGCAACGACGCAAAACATTACCTAGGCTAGAGAGACATTCATCAAATGAGGAGCCATAAACAGTAAAATCATCCATAAATACTTCCATGCAATTCTCAAGAAAATCAGAAAATATACTCATCATGCATCTTTGGAAAGTACCAGGAGCATTACAAAGACCGAATGGCATCCTTCTATATGCAAAAGTACCAAATGGGCAAGTGAATGTAGTCTTCTCTTGGTCCTCTGGAGCAATGGGAACCTGAAAATAACCAGAAAAACCATCCAAGAAGCAATAATGTGTCCTACCTGCCAGTCTTTCTAACATTTGGTCAATGAAGGGAAGTGGGAAGTGGTCCTTGCGAGTGACACCGTTAAGTCTCCTATAATCAATGCATACTCTCTAGCTATTCTGGACTCGCATAGGAACCAATTCATCCCTCTCATTTTTCACCACAGTGAACCCAGTCTTTTTGGGTACCACTTGGACAGGACTAACCCACTGAGAATTAGAGATAGGATAAATAATGCCAGCTGCAAATAATTTTTCTACCTCTTTCTTAACAACTTCTAGCAAAGTGGGGTTTAGCCTCCTTTGGGGCTGCCTCACTGGTTTAGCACCATCTTCTAAGAAAATCCTATGCATGCAAGTGGATGGGCTAAGTCCAGGAATATCAGCTAATGTCCAACCTATTGCCTTAATATTGTCCCTCAAGAGAGCCAGCAGTTGGGTCTCTTGGTCTGGTAGGAGATTACTAGCAATGATAACAGGCAATCTATCTCCATTCATCAAATATGCATATTTCAAATTATTAGGCAAAGGTTTCAACTCAAGTGTAGGTGGGTGTTGTATGGAAGGAAGCATGCTAGGTGTAGAAATTTGTGCACAAGAAGAAATAGAGTGAACATGTGCAACATCATCAAAAAACAAAGCATTCAATCCATTAACATTATCCACCTCATCATCAAAATCATTCACATCACTGAAATCAAGGTCATAATCAATCTCATATGGTGGTTCAAGGTGTGAGAGGAATAAGACACTATGCTCGAAGGATGCTTCATGGAGTCTAAAATATTAAATTTAATAATTTCATCACCAAACTCCATAGAAAGCGTACCTTGGTAAACATCAATGATGGTCTTGGCGGTTTTGAGGAATGGCCTGCCAAGAATGATAGGGGCATGTGAGTTCGCCAAGTCCTCCTCCATGTTGAGAACATAGAAATCAGCGGGAAAGATGGCATCTCTCACTCTAACTAGAACATCCTCAAGAACGCCTATTGGTCCAACTGTGGATCTATTAGCCAATTGGACTACCACCCGTGTTGGCTTAAGCTCCCCAATGTGAAGAGAGGAGTAGACAGAATATGGCATGACATTGATAGAGGCGCCCAAGTCACACAAAGCATCAGAAAAGTGAAGTGTCCCAATGGTACATGGAATAGTGAAGGTGCCAGGGTCTTCACACTTCGGAGGCATGGGAGGAGAATGTGTGATGAGTGCCTGAGACTATTCTCCCAAGGTTGACCCTTTCAACTCCCTTTAGGCTTCTTCTTCTGTTGATACATAGTTCCTTCAAGAATTTAGCAAATCGAGGAATTTGCTTGATGGCCTCCAAGAGTGGAATGTTGATCTCCACCCTTTTAAATATATCCAGAACCTCCTGCTGAATTGCCTCATCTGTCATCTTCTTGTTTTGAATAGCCTTATATGGGAATGGAAGAGGTCAAGAGGTGGTCTCCTTCTCCTTCTTCAGCTCTTTTTCCTTGATCTCTGGTTCCTCAGTGGTTGAGGTAGGGGGTGGCCCCTTGGTTAGTGGTGCAAATCCTGGTGGAGTAGATGGAACCTGTGGATCTCCGGTTGCTTGCCACTCCTCAAAGTGATAGAACCGACATTCCCCTTAGGATTGGGAGTAGTCGAGAGGGAAGTGTGTTCTCGCGATGACTAGTGATCTCATGTACAGCAGTGGCCATCTGACTTATTTGCATCTTGAGTTCCTTCAACTCATTTTGTTGGTTGAGCACAATCTGCTGAAGGAGATTAAAGTTATCTAGTTCTGCCTTTTGTTGAGGATAGGCTTGCTGTTGACCATTCGATGTTGGCCCCTCAGGCCTCTTCTGAAAATTCTGAGGATATGGAGGCCTCTGAGGTTGCCCTGTCCCATAGCGAAGATTGGGATGATCTCTCCACCCTGGATTATATGTCTGTGAGAATGGATCATATTTCGCTGAGGGGGACGCCGCTGCTGCCGCTCATATGGGCGACCTGGAAAGATGCCATTGCACTCTTCGTTTCCTGGAGTTGTGGACATGCATCGGTAGGGTGATCGGTGGCGGTGCGATTCCACAAACTTTTGCAGGACTAGCGAGGGCTGGTAAGGCTAAGGCCATCTGCCTTATCATAGTAGAGATCTCATCAAGCTTGTGCGCCTCAAGACTAGGGCCGTGTGTTGGGGCTCACATGGTGGACTCCTCGCTGTGTAGGCAATGCTCGATCTCCAAATTGCTGCGTATTCTGTGCCATTTTGTCAATGAGAGCTCTTGCATCCACCGGTGTTTTATCAACGAGGGCTCCTCCTGCACTCGCATCCACCATGCTCCTCTCCATAGATGTAAGACCCTCGTAGAAGTCTTGGATGAGGAGTTGGTCGCTAATTTGGTGATGTGGACAACTAGCAACCAACTTCTTGAAGCGCTCCCAATACTCGTACATCGTCTCGCTATGTCCCTGTTTGATGCCTGAGATCTCCTTCCGGATCGCCGTGGTCCTCGATCTTGGGAAGAATCGATTCAAGAACAATTTCTTCAACTCGTTCAAACATGTGACATCTTCCGGTTGCAAGTAATACAACCGGTCTTTTGCGCCTCCATCAAGTGAGAATGGGAAAGCTCTCAACTTGATCTGATCTTCTGGGACATTGCGGGGCTTCATGGTTGAACAGACAACATTGAACTCTTTAAGATGCTTGTGTGGGTCTTCTCCAGATAGCCCATGGAACTTGGGAAGAAGATGTATAAGACCAGATCCGAGCTCGAAGTCGGTCTCCAATCTTGGGTAGGCAATACACGTCGGTTGATAGTTGATGTCCGGTGCTGCGCAACTCTCGGATGGTGCGATTGTACTCTCCGTTTGGCCCTGCCATTGTTGGTGAGGGGCTTTCTTTCTTGACTTGAGTGTGTCGAAGACGAGTCCTCAAGTTTCGCTCAACCTCTGGATCCAAATCTAGTAGTTCCCCTGAAGTGGATCGTGTCATAAAACTGCAAAAAAGAAATTAAGAGGAAGAGAAGAGAAAATAAAATAAAAGAAAAAGAAAAACCTGCAAAAAAATAAAACAATGAAAAAAAAAAAAAAATAAAACAAAACAGGAAACTTGTTAGAAAAGAAAACCTGCAAAAAAAAAAAAAAAAACGTAGAAAAATGGAAACTTTTTTTTTTTGGTTTTTTTTTAAATAAAATAAATAAATAAAATAAAAAGGAAACCTGAAAAAACAAAGACAAGAAAATACCAGGTAAGTCCAAACAAAATAATAAATAAATAAAAATCAAAACAAATAATAAAACAAGCAAGAAAATAAATTGAATCAAATTTAATGCCTCCCCGGCAACGGCGCCAATTTGAAAAGGGCGTTTGTCGCACACGCACTCCAAATAAAATTTAAACTAAGTATAGCTAGTGGCTTAACCTAGATCGTTCTCTACCAGGAGGACTTATAAAATTCAATTCAACTTATTTAATTACTTGTTAAACAAAAACTAATGAAAAAGAATAAATGGAAAATTGGGGGATTTTTGATTGAATGAAAACTAATTAAAGTAAAGATTTTTAACTAAGAAAAGTAATAACTGAGAAAATCAATTAATTAAAGATGTAACCGGTTTAACTTCACACCTGAATGCTATTTATCACTATCCCAAAAGATTAATTAGATAAATTATGGCCCCATAATTCAAATGCATCAAGATACCATGAATACAATCAAATTATGAATTTATTCCAACCAGAATAATTATGAATTAATTCTCGAAAGACTGCCCGTTCCCTACGAAACAAATTTTCCCACTCAAATAGAATAATAACGCACAATGAATTGTTAAATTAACACTCAACCGAGATATTAAATCAACAAATCAAAGAGATAGAGAATTAAATCATAGCACATAAAATACCAAATTAAATGTTAAAACATGGATTCAAAACAAGCATCCAAAGTGCTGCGCTAAACCGATTACAAAATACTTACCCCTCCATGGATTAGAAAATCACAAATCTGTTCGGAAAAATTAAACAGCAAAAATTAGAACAGAATTAAAAAATAAACTGCATAAAATTAAATATCCGGTCTTGAACTCGATCCGAATCTTCAATATTCGTCGTACTATCTTCTTTAATTTCTGTTCGGACAAACCACTGGATGATTGGCTGGGCTCACGCGAGCAGGATGGAGTCGACTCCTTGGAGGTGTGGGCTGCCTGGCGACGTGATGGATGAAGGAGTGCTGCGGCGTTGTGGTTGAAGATAACGTGATGGCGCTGCCTGGGTCTCTTCTCTTGTATTGCTGGGCGATGGAGGCGTTGGAGCAGTGCGTGATGATGTGGCCTACGTTGGTGTTGTATTTAAATAGGCAAAACAATTGCCTTCTTGCTCTCGCCACGTAACATGCTTCCAATTCTTTGTTGCTTTTTCATTCACGCCTAACATAATGCCCAAAGTTTCCAATTAATGTGTGGCCCCACCATAATTAATTCAATTCCTTCCAAATTGCTCTCCAAGTTACGTAACATGCAAAAACAATTAAAAACAAATAATAATAATAATAATAATAAAGTAAAACACAAAAACTATTTAACAATATATTACAATAAAAATAAAAACATAATATAATTAACCAAAATATATATAGAGAGAGAAATTATGCTAAGATTAAAATTAAAATAATCAATTAAGCCCATGGAATTAATATCAAAATTGGAATAATCAATTTAACATTAAAAACTACCAAAATTAATATTAAATCTATAAAAAATGAATAAAACAGTAATAATTAAAATTGGAAAAAAACTATTATAAAAATGCATTAATTCAATAAAATATTCAATTAAAGCCCATAAATTTAATGCAAATTTAATGACAAATTATACAGTTATCAGTCCTCTGCCCTTCAGTGCGGGCTCAGATAAAGAGTGTTTACTGGGTGATGTTTGCTACTTTAGCCTTAGGCACGACAGGAGCACAAGCATACACATATCATGCATGTTGTAGAGCGGGACGGGTCTGGGGAGACTGGATCCCTACTGAGCTATGGTTTGCTCACCCCTCCTATAAACTGTCCTTTTGCAGGGTTTAGCAGGCGGTAGGTGAAGGCTGAGGAGCTAGGCCCCTGAGGCTGGGAGTTTTATGTTATTTCCTTTGTCGTGCTCGTGGTTTTATGTTCTGGAATTTGGTTTGGTTTTATTTGTAATAGTACACCTGGCTTCATAGGGGTTTTTCTCCGACTGGGTTGTAATAAACATTTAGTCTTTGAAATGAAATAAAATGAGATGTTGTTATTCAATTTGTGTCTGTGCATGGTTTGGGAGCAGGAGCATGCCCCTTGGCATGTTAGCCTGGTTGTGCAGGTTTGGGACAGCACCTGTGCCAGAAGTCCTTTTAAGGTGCTTGCACCAACCCCTTGTCCCTTCGGGTGCGGGCATGGGCAGTCACTACTCATTTCCAAGTGGAAGGAAATTGGGCCGTGACACATGTGCATAGGTGTAGTGACGTGACAGTATTAGGAAAAAGAAAATAAAACATTCCACACAAGCGGGCGTAACCCCAGCCCCAGCCACACTGGCTAACAAACCACATCTCAAGTAAGTAATTTAACCGCCTCTTCAGGCCACTAATTTAACCGCCTCTCAGGCAAAGTAGTTTAACCGCCTCTTCAGGCCACTGGTTTAACCGCCTCTCAGGCAAAGTAGTTTAACCGCCTCTTCAGGCCAGATACCACAGTCATGCACACAACACACACCACGGTCACTCAAGCATAAAACCAAACACTTGGTGTGCACCCGTTCACAAGTGCACAAAGCCAGCCATTCAGGCAATAGAACAAACACCCAGCATGCATACATACACCAAATCACAAGTCCCGCCACACAGACATATTACCAAACATGTAATGGTCATATACACACAGTTATATTCACACAGGCATTTCATCGAACATATAGCATGTAACAACAGAGTCACACCAAAATGCCACTGAAGGCCAACATCCATATAGGAGATCACACCTATATGGATTACATATATATATAAACAGATGTAATCCATAATCTGCCCTAGAACCCTAGGACAGAGGAGGATTTAGGAAGAACAGAACCCCTACCTCAAGTAAAATGCAACAACACCGCAATACTGTTCCCACACCGAACGCTGTCCGCCCACGAGACACCGATCACCCACGCAAGACGCCTGGCAGCAACCAAGAGCTCTCCTTCCCTCTCTTTCTCTCTCTCTCTGCGACGTCTGGTAGAGCAACAAACCCTAAACCTAAAACAGAGGGGCTTCTCCTCCTTATATAGACAACACAATATCGAAACGACGTAGTTTTGATTAAGTGAACCCCAGCATCAAAACGACGTAGTTTTGATGGAACAGGCTATGACCTTCCCACATCCATACACACCAAAATATTCACAATTCCAACATGGTCCTTTGGGAAAAGATTATTAGAATGACAAAACCAAGGTAACCATGCAAAAACATGCCTGCACGCCAATTTGAACGCCAATTCCCCAATTGGCGTGCAGCTCCAAATGCACTCAAACTTCACCCCAAGCCTCCTTGCATCTTGTAGAGGTCTGAGAAGCAAAAATATGCTTGCACGTGAAATGGGTGAATTCACATGCAGCTCCAAATGCTCTGAAATTTCTGTGGTAGATAGAGGATCTCATTCTAAGCAACTTTTGTTCTTGCACGCCAATTGTTTGAGGCCATCTACTATACCAAAAGTGAGCTCCAAAATATGCCAAAACAGCTTAAAACCGCATGTATATGCATAGCATCTTCCTAGGGCATAAATGTACGTTATCACTTGTCACATACACCTCCCAAAAGTCCCCTCTTAGGCTCATCTCTTACCTCAAACTTGTGCACCAACATCCAAGGTGTTTGTGGTTAACTTCTTACACACGGGTTACACACGGGTCATTACATCCTCTCCCTCTTAAGACTTTTCGTCCTCGAAAAGAAATGACATACGAGGAAAACAACCACATGCTACCCATTTGCCACACGGCGAGCCACAACACTCAAATGGGTCATACACCGCGCACAGCACATAACAGCACATAACAAGGTATCACCATAATCCATAACCACATGCATCCCAATAATGCATATAACACATATCCGCATGTCACAAATACACATCTCAAAACACATCACAAATATGAACACATGTCTAAAAGACAAAACAAATACACCAAATCATACACAACTAATACAAGAAAACACATCACTATCCCTTGGCCAACAGCCACCAACAGCCACCTCCCACGCTTAAGATTGTTCGTCCTCGAACAATTCTGGGTGCTGCTCACGCATCATGGACTCACGTTCCCATGTCTCCTCCTCAATGCCACGGTGCTGCCACAGCACGCGAACCAAAGGAATAGCACGACCACGCAAAAGCTTCTCTCGCCGATCTAGGATACGGATAGGGGCCTCAACAACGGACATGTCATCCTCAATGTCCAATGTCCCCCAATCGATCACATGAGTGGGGACAGGGTGATACTTCCGCAACTGGGACACATGGAATACATTGTGCACTCGACTCAGCCGCGGTGGTAACGCTAACCGGTAGGCCACAGGCCCCACACGATCCAGAATCTCAAAAGAACCAATAAACCGCGGAGATAGCTTGGAACCTCGCCCAAACCGTCGATGTCCACGACGTGGGGAAACACGAAGAAACACATGATCACCAACAAAAATCTCCAAAGGTCGCCACCGCTGATCCGCATAAGATCTCTGCCGACTTTGAGCTGATAACAAACGCTGACGAATCAACTTAACCTTCTCGGTAGCCTCTTGAACCAATTGTGGTCCCAAGAGAGCTGTCTCCCCCACCTCGGTCCAACACAAAGGTGATCGACACGGCCGCCCATACAACGCCTCAAAAGGAGCCATCCCAATGGATGCCTGATAACTGTTGTTGTAGGCAAACTCCACCAAAGGAAGGTGAGTCGCCCACGAACCCCCAAAATCTAACACACAGGCCCGTAACATGTCCTCCAAAGTCTGATTCGTCCTCTCTGTCTGGCCGTCAGTTTCAGGGTGAAAGGCTGTACTCAAGTGAAGTTTGGTCCCCATAGCCTCCTGCAAACCTGCCCAAAAATGGGAAGTGAACCTCGAATCCCGGTCAGAGACAACCGATGAGGGTATGCCATGTAGTCTCACGATCTCGTTCATGTATAGATGACTCAAGGTCCCAATAGAGTCCCGCTCGCGAACCGCCAGGAAATGGGCCGACTTTGTGAGTCGATCCACAATCACCCAAATCATATCTTTCCTCCCTATGGTGGGCAGAAGACCAGTGACAAAATCCATCGCTATGTGGTCCCACTTCCACTCCGCTATGGGCAAGGGCTGTAACATGCCTGCCGGCCGCTGATGCTCAGCCTTCACCTGCTGACACGTGAGGCACCGCGAAACAAAAGCAGCCACATCGCGTTTCATCCCAGGCCACCAAAAATGTCCTCGAAGCGCATGGTACATCTTCGTACCCCTTGGATGCATAGCAACTCTAGACTGGTGAAACTCCCTCATCACCTCATCCCTGAGGGAAGAAGCCACTACCAACCGCCCCTGAAAAGACAACTCATGCTCAGGACCCTCTGTCCAGTCCTCAGATAGCTCCCCAGCCTCAATACGGGCACGGAGAATCTCACACTCAATGTCACCCAACTGTTCCTCCCGGACGCGCTGGTACAATTCAGGCACAACCACCAAAGGACTCAGGACTGTCCCACCATCACGAACAACAGGCTGCAGCTACAACATCGCCAACTGCTCCATCAGCTTCCACTCTCTCACGGCCACCTCAGCTTTCCCTTTTCTGCTCAACGCGTCAGCCACAACATTACCCTTGCCCGGGTTATAGGCAAGAGTAAAGTCAAAGGTCTGCAAATACTCCACCCATCTCCTCTGCCTCAAATTCAAGTCCTTTTGAGTAAAGATGTACTGAAGGCTCTTGTGATCTGAGAACACCACGAACTTCTCTCCCAGAAGGTAATGTTGCCAACTCTTCAGGGCGAAGATGACAGCAGCCAACTCAAGATCATGGGTAGGATAATTCTGCTCATGAGGCTTCAGCTGCCTCGACCCATAAGCTACCACACTGTGCTCCTGCATAAGCACACACCCCAAACCAACCCTGGACGCATCACAATACACCTCATATGGGATATCCTCCCGAGGTAACCTCAATACCGGTGCAGTGGTCAAACGGGTTTTGAGAGCCTCAAACGCCTGCTGACACTTGTCAGTCCAATTAAACTTCACGCCCTTCCGAGTCAACGCTGTCATAGGAGCTGCCAAATGGGAGAACCCCTCGACAAAACGACGATAGTATACTGCCAAGCCAAGAAAGCTACGGATCTCAAAAACGTTGGTTGGCCTCGCCCACGATGCCACAGCCTCAATCTTGGCTGGGTCCACCCTAACTCCCTCAGCTGACACCACATGGCCAAGAAAGTGAACCTCCTGCAGCCAAAACTCACACTTGCTAAACTTAGCAAACAGCTGTTGGTCCCTCAAGGTTTGCAACACTGTTGCTAAGTGCTCCACATGCTCCTTCTCAATCTTGGAATACACCAAGATATCATTAATAAACACCACCACAAACGAATCCAAGTAGGGAGCAAAGTCCTGGTTCATCAAATGCATGAACACCGCTGGTGCATTAGTGAGCCCGAAAGGCATCACTACCCACTCATAATGCCCATACCTGCACCGAAAAGCCGTCTTAGGGATGTCCTCCTCCCTAACCCTGAGCTGGTGATACCCCGACCGTAAATCTATTTTGGAAAACCACTGGGCCCCGCTCAATTGGTCAAACAGGTCATCTATCCGAGGCAACGGGTACTTGTTCTTCACAGTCACTGAATTCAGCTTCCTGTAGTCGATGCAGAGACGAAGTGTGCTATCAGCCTTCTTAGCAAAGAACACCGGAGCACCCCAGGGTGAGGTACTCGGTCTGATATACCCCTGGTCCCCCAACTCCTCTATTTGCCTGTGCAGCTCCCTCAGCTCGGCTGGCCCCATACGATACGCTACTTGGGAAATCAGACCCGTCCCCGGCACCAACTCAATGGTGAACTCCACACTCCTCAACTAGTCAGGGAAGACATCCTGAAATTGGTCCACAACAGCGGGCCACACCCTCTTTTCCACCTTCCTCTCCTCAGCAAAGGTTAGGGCTGCCAACCTGTGGGTAATGGCACCCCACTGGTCCAACACTGGCTCGGCTCGACTCGCCTCACGATCCCACTCCCCTTGCAGGGTACAAGAGATTCCTGCGGGTGACACGAAGGATACACGCCGCCGGTAATAGTCTATCTTGGCTTGGAATGCCATAAGCCAATCCATACCCAAGATCAGGTCAAACGTACGCAAAGGCATCACATCCAAGTCGAAACTCAGTTCCACATCACCCTTGGTTAACACACAATCGCGGCAAACGTGTCGCACCTCAATCATACCTCCCACCGGAGACTCTACAACTAAGGGCCTCTCCGCCTCAACACACGTTAACCCCAAGCCCTCAACTATAAGCTCAGCAATAAAAGAACGCGATGCACCTGTATCGAAAAGAACAGAAGCAAGCATACGGGAGATCAAAAGAGTACCTCTAACCACCAATGGTCCTGCTCCCTCCTCTGCCGGTGAAGGTGGTAACTCAACCTCCTCTTGGGGTGTCGCATTCAGTGCAAACACCCTCCCTTGGCCCGTGCCACTGGTTGGCTCACTCACTGGGCGGCTCCCGCCCTGACTGCCTCTAGCATCAGCATGCTGTCGCTCTGGCCTCCCCTGAGGTCGGGTCTGATTGGATCCTGCCTGGCTGGCCTGCCACTGACGAGCTGGTCTCTCAGCTGGTGCACGGAAGCTAGCATCACTCCTCACGCTGGATGCCACGCCCCCCGCTCCCCTGTTGCCACTCCTGCAAACCCGGCGCAAATGGCCCTCTCGTCCATAGTTGTTGCATAGCCAGTCCTTCTTGGGGCACTCCCCCTTGAAGTGACCTTGCTCTCCACAGCAGTGACAACTGCTAGGTAGACTCCCAGATGGACCACCCTGTCTTCCGCCACCAAAGGTGAACCTCCCAGGGTTCACAGATGTCTGACCCCGACTGCGAAAAGAACTGCTATCCCTCTCCTCTGTCTTGAGCCTCTTGGACCCTGCATCTCGATCAGGCCCACTCTGCAACTGGCGACCCTGATGGGCCTGCCTCCCATCATCCAGCTCTCTCTCGGCTATATGGGCCGTCTCCACAACCTCAGCATAGGTCCTCAAGCGTAGAATTGCCACCCTCTGCCTAAGGGCTGGCCTAAGGCCCAAAGTGAACTTGTGGGCCTTCAGGTCCTCCCTTGCCACAGTCTCAGGAGCAAACCTACTCAAGCTCCGGAACTCCCGCTCATACTCAGGTACCGTCCTGGATCCCTGCTTCAAGCTGCCGAATTCTTCCCTCTTCTGCCATCTCACTAATTCCGGGAAGAACTCATCATGGAAGAGTTGCAAGAACTTCTCCCAAAGCATGAGTTACACCGCACGGCTCCCCGCGACACTTGTCCACCACTCCAAAGCATCCCCCTCCAGCTGCCGAATGGCCAGTCGCACCTTATCCTCTTCCTGGGGCAGGAGAAAGGAGAACACATGCTCAATCTGCCTCAACCACTGCTCAGCTACCACAGGATCACCTTCCCCCTTGAATCGCGGAGGTTATTCCTTTCGGAACCGTGTCACCACGTCATCCTCTGCACGAGTCGGTACACCACCCAGCGAACTCTCACGCTCACGAGGCAGCTCTCCTACTGGTGGTGGTGGTGGCACCTCCTCCCGAACCTCCTGCCGGAGTCCCTCCCGTAGCTCTCGTACCTCCAGCCGGATGCCTTCCCATAGCTGTGCCAGCAACAACGCATGCCCTCCAACGGACGGTCCCGCACCCGGACCCTCATGGGCAGATGACTCATTAGCCACTGCCCCGGACGCACGTGTCACTCTCCTCGGCGGCATTCTTACTACACGAAGTAAGAAGCACAAACGTCAAAACGAATTTATAATCTATCACGTCACTACCTCTACCCCACTGGTCAATTCCACTATCACATGACATTACACACATTTCACAGTTCAGTACGCATTGCCAAACAAATCAGAGTTGCACATTTCACTTAATCATATTATCTTATCCATAGTTTAGCACACATTCACAGCAAATGCAACTAGTGCCCTAATGCCAATGCATGCAAATCTTACCACAAGACTGGACTACCCTAAGTGCACCTTGGAGGCTCAAAGAGGGCCATGTTGATCAGGCATGTCCCTCCAGGCTCCTCCAAAGGACTTAGGATAACCAGGGCCGCCCACTACCCTAGGCCAACTAGACTATGATCTGATACCAAGACTCCTGCTTCTTCAAAAGGAAAATGAACTCGAGAACTTGCGGCAGAAGGTTCAAGAACAAGAGGAGATCATCGAAAAGCTGGGTAAAAGAATTCACCAATTGGAGGAGTAATCCGAAATTGAAGCTCTAAAATCCGCGACGGCTGCTGCGACGGCTGCTCTCCTAAGTCAAGGAGCAACCTCCAAGTCGTGGAGCCTCTCTCTCTCTCTAAAAACGTGTAGGGGGTCTAGGATGTCTAGCATGGGCGTGGAGGCTTGTATTTATAGAGGTTGGATGGGCCTTGAGGTGTGTACCCAAGCCCATCTATCAAAACGGCGTAGTTTTGATAAGTGACACTTCAAACTTTAAAATTTCTATCTTCCATCCACAATTTGGACACGGACCTTCAGAAACAAATGATCAGCATGGAAAAACGATAGGATTGGTCCAAAAATATCTCTGCACGTGAATTCGCACGTGATATGGTGAATTCACGTGTAGCTCCAAATCAGCTCAAACTTCTCCCCAAGCTTCCTTGCATCCTGTAGAGGCCTGAGAAGCAAAAATAGGCTTGCACATGAAATGGGTGAATTCACATGCAGCTCCAAATGCTCTGAAATTTCTGTGGTAGGTAGAAGACATCATTCTAAGCAACTTTTGTTCTTGCACGCCAATTGTTTGAGGCCATCTACTATGTCAAAAGTAAGCTCCAAAATCTGCCAAAATAGCTTAAAAATGCATGTATTTGCAAATAGCATCTTCCTAGGGGTTAGAGCAAATATATATGATATATGAAGCAATAAGGCTCTAATCATGCTCTTAAACATCCTAAATAAACACTAGAATAACGGCATAAAATGCACGTTATCAAATACACCACACTTGAACCATTGCTTATCCTCAAGCAAAAACATACAAGCATGCAAAAATAAAATAAACACGCAGTCAAACGGAAGAAAAATAAAATAACAATCAAGGAGAATCATGGTTTCCTAAGCATGCAACTCTATCATGATGAAATGGGAATTTAAGCATCAAAATGAGTCATAGCTTAATTCATTCATGTCCATATCCCTAGTCCAACAACCATGCAATATCACCACTTAAATTTCAGATATGAGCAAGCAATCCATGATAAAATAGCACCTAGTTTCCCTTTAAGTTCTTACCAAGGATAAGCAGCCTCACTAAAATATAATAATTCTCAAGCCCAATACCTATCAATGAACAATGGATGGAAAACTCTATCTCTACACTCGTCATCAGCTATTGATTAAGTACTTGCCAAGCAATCATGAGAGTTCCCTATTGTGCTCATCAAAGAAAACACACCCTCTATTCTACTTTATTTGAACTCACACGCTAGACTAAACTCAATAAACTCACACTCTATTCTAATAACTGATAAAACAAAACCATGAGCTAAAGAATTGAGCTCAACACTCTCAAAACAAAACACAATTCAGCCAATGTGGCTTCATAAATAAATAATCACACATAAACATCAAGCCATTATGGCTTTTATTCTGAATCTTTTTTTTTTTTTTAATAATCTTACAAGGTTGCATTTTATGCTCTCCCTTGATGGATTATTCACTCTTTTTTTTACTCACATAACACATAAATAAGATTGATTTTTCTAATGCATATCCCTTTTCAAAATGTGATGGGCTCTTTCCACAATGTGCATCACAGCCTTTTCCAATAATATCACACAATAAAGAAAAGAATGCAAAGACAGTCACAGTGACTCAGAGGTCTTGCATCCTAACTAAACACCAAACACTGAGCACTAATAAGTAATCACATGCTTACTTGACTCCTACCATTAAATAACCAATGTTGAATGCAAGAAGAGTAACAATTATTACCCATACCCTAAAATGGCACTCAAAGGCTAAAAGAAGTTGTTCTCATTTTTCATTTCTTTTTCACTCAACTTTAAGGGTTACTTAGGTCTATCATAGCATTTCATGCTCAGCTAATATTCAAAACTCAGCTCCAAAAACATGGTGATATCATTCAAAAGATAAAGACATGATTAAACCAATTCAAAGCACATTTTAACTACTTTAACACCCTTATCACAACATGATACTAATGTGGCATAAAAAATAAATTTTAAGCCAAAATTGTATACTTAATATCCATGCCTCCACAAGCAAATCATTCAAGCAAACAACTCAAACAATCATGCAACTAAAAATAGTTTTTTTTAAATAAAACATGCAATCACAACATAAAAGACAAGCAAGTGGCTCAAGTCACTCCCCATACACCACACTTAAAATATGCTATGTCCTCATGGCATAAAATAGGGAGTAGGAAAAACACTTATCTCTGGTTTGGCACACTATAATAGTAGATGACATTGGCCACCATTCGTCGCACCTCAGCCACAAAGTCAACCGACGTCTCACCGCACACTTCCCAAGTTTCCTTCCCTTGCAGAATAGCCATCATGTAGTAGCAAGCAAAGATCTGGAGTGATTTTGGTATGGAAGCTTTTGAAGATGGCCTCTCTTTATATAGCGTGCAGAAGGAAAGATGCTCCAATTGGTGTGATACACGTGCCCCTTAATTTTCAGAGTGTTCTGACTACAATTGCCCTTGCACGTGAATTGGTTGAATTGGCGTACAGGTCAGAATCGTCCAAAACTTTAGTGGTGGGTCCTCCTTGAGCTGGCAAGCAATAGTCCCTTCTGCACGTGAATTGTATGAAGCTTCTATGAGGGCTAAAATCGGTAATTTGCATTTTTGAGCCTCTATATGACAGCGAGGAATTCGCATGCAAGAGTAAACGTGATTCACATGGTCTTCATCTACCAGTCCAGAAAGTTACAGCTCAAAAGGAGGTGCACGTGAATTGGGCAATTCATGTGCAAATTCATGTTCAGGCCCAAACTGGCCCAAATTTCTCCACTTTGCTGCTTGTGCATTATGGACCATCTTTAAGTCTTGCACGTGAATTGGTTGAGCCCATCTTCAAGCACTTGTGGGCTTCACTTGCTCCTTGCTCCTTGACTTTGACTTTAAAAACAATTCCACAAGTTCAGGACCCAATAATTTGCTCATCCTGCAAATGGTTAGTTAAGAAAGAAGCAAAGTCTCCTGCACAATGGTTAGCTTGCAAACAAATTTATTGAATAAAATAAATAAAAGAAAATAACATAAAATAAAACATAGCAATAAACATTGGGTTGCCTCCCAACCGTGGCTTTATTTAAAGTCTGTAGCTAGACTTTCGGTTATGATCATGCAATGGTGAAAGAGAGGGAATCAACTATCTCCCTCTGAGTTGAATCAAAGTATGGTTTCAGTCTGTTGCCATTCACCCAAAATTTCTTGCCATCTATAGCTTGGAGCTCAAAGCTCCCATATGGCTTCTTATCAACTATCACAAAAGGTCCGATCCACTTGGACCTTAATTTTCCAGGAAATAACCTCAACCTTGTGTTAAATAGAAGAACTTTCTGCCCTAAGGTTAAAGGTTCATTATTGAGTTGCCTATCATGCCATTTCTTAGTTCTTTCTTTGTAAAATTTAGCACTATCATAGGTATCCAGCCTAAGCTCATCTAACTCAATTAATTGAGTCATCCTAAGCTCCTTGATCTCTTGTGGGTTAAAATTTAACTTCTTCAAGGCCCAATGAGCCTTGTGTTCTAGTTCCACAGGCAAGTGACATGCCTTACCATATAGAATACGGTAAGGTGACATCCCAATGGGAGTTTTGTAAGCTGTCCTATATGCCCATAAGGCTTCATCAAGCCTTTGAGACTAATCTTTCCTATTGGCTCCAACAGTTTTCTCTAAAATGGCCTTAATCTCTCTGTTGGACACTTCTGCTTGTCCATTAGCTTGCGGGTGGTAAGCTAAAGACTTCCTATGAGTGACACCATACTTGTTCAATAATTTGTCAAACAATTTGTTGCAGAAATGACTACCCTCATCACTGATTATAGCCCTTGGTGTCCCAAAACGGCTAAAGATGTTCCTGGTAAGGAAATGAGTCACAACCCTAGCATCATTCACTCTAGTAGGAATAGCTTCTACCCACTTAGACACATAATCCACAGCAAGCAAAATGTATGAATACCCATCAGAATTGGGGAATAGCCCCATGAAGTCAATGCCCCAAATGTCAAAAATTTCAACTGGAAGGATTCTAGTTAAGGGCATCTCATTTTTCGTAGACAGACCACCTACCCTTTGACATCTATCACACTTTTTGATGTAGACTTAGGTGTCTTTCACCATGTGAGGCCAATAAAAGCCACACTGCATGATTTTAGCCACAGTTCTTTGCACCCCAAAGTGGCCCCCATAATGTGATGCATGACAATGATGTATTATGTCATCTACCTCCTCCTCAAGGACACACTTTCTAATGATTTGGTCAGGACACCTCCTATAAAGAATTGGGTCTTCCCAAATGAATTTCTTAGCATCTACTACCAATTTCTTTCTCTGGTGGTAGTCTAACTGCTTGGGTATGAACGCAGTGGCTAAATAATTTGCTATGTCAGCAAACCAAGGAAGATGATGCACCTCAAACAACTTCTCATCAGGAAAGTCATCTACAATGGGTAGAGACTTAGGTGTATTCTCCACACGGGAGAGGTGATTAGCCACAGAATTTAGGGCTCCCTTTGTGTCTCTAATTTCAAGGTCAAATTCCTGTAAAAGGAGAACCCATCTAATCAAGCGTGGCTTAGCTTCTTTTTTAGCAAACAAATATTTCAATGCAGCAGATGATCGGTATAAAAAATGACTTTAGACCCAAAAAGGTAGGGTCTAAACTTGTTGCACCCATAAACCACGGCTAGCAACTCTTTCTCGATGGTGGTATAGTTCTGTTGAGCATCATCTAAGGTCTTACTAGCATAGTAAATGACCCTAAACACCTTTTCTCGTCTTTGCCCTAAGACTACCCCCACGAGATAATCACTCGCATCACACATTAGCTCAAAAGGTGAGCCCAGTCAGGTGTGACTATAACAGGTGCGATGACTAACTTACCCTTGAGGATGTTGAAAGCTTCTAAGCAATCTGCATTAAACTCAAAGCTTGTGTCTTTTTCTAACAACCTACTCATGGGTTTTGCAATTTTTGAGAAGTCCTTAATAAATCTCCTATAAAAGCCAGCATGGCCAAGGAAACTTCTCACTCTTTTTTTCATTGGTTGGAGGTGGCGAGTCTCAATAGTGGAGATTTTTGCCTTGTCTACCTCCAAACCATGTGCAGACACCTTGTGCCCTAGAACTATCCCCTCGATTACCATGAAATGGCATTTCTCCCAATTTAGGACTAGTTCCTTCTCCTCACATCTCTCTAAGACCACATCTAGATTTTTCAAGCACTGTTGGTAGGAGGAACCAAACACCGAAAAGTCATCCATGAAGACCTCCATGATCTCTTCAACCAAACCCTGAAAAATGGCCATCATACACCTTTGAAAGGTGGCAGGGGCATTACAAAGCCCAAATGGCATTCTCCTAAATGCAAAAGTGCCAAAAGGGCACGTGAAGGTGGTCTTTTCTTGGTCCTCGGGCTTAACCATATCTGATTATACCCGGAATAGCCATCTAAAAAGCAGTAGTGACTATAGCCAGCTAACTTATCCAACATTTAGTCAATGAAAGGAAGAGGAAAATGATCCTTCCTAGTAGCCTTGTTCAGCTTTCTATAGTCAACACACACTCTCCACCCCGTCACAGTGCGAGATGGGATCAATTCATTTTTCTCATTTTTAATCACGGTCATGCCCCCTTTCTTGGGCACAACATGCAATGGACTCACCCACTCACTATCGGAAATAGCATAAATTATACCCGCATTTTTCCATTTTAAAATTTCTTTTCTAACTTCTTTCATGGCAGGGTTTAATCTTCTTTGTCTTCAGCAGTGGGTTTAAAATCATCATTCATCAAAATTTTATGCATGCAAATCCCTGGACTAATACCCCTAATGTCTTCAATGTTCCATCCTAGGGCCTTTTTGTGTTTCCTAAGGACTTCTAGCAATTGAGTACACTCCACATCATTCAAATTAGAAGCAACAATGATAGGGAATTGATTTGTAGAGTCTAGAAATTCGTACCTTAGGTGTCCAGGCAGCTCCTTTAGTTCTGGAGCTGGAGGCACATCATCTTCTTTCTCCTCCTCAGCTTGCTCCAGGAGAGTTTGTAGTTTGCTCATCTTCCTCAGCTGTCAAGTACATCTCTTCATCTTGTTGAGCTTCTATAAGCTGAAGGGCTCCATTATTGGTGGTGCTAATTTCTTCTGCCAAGTAGTCTTCCACCAATTCCTCAAGGTCTTCAACCCAAAGGCAGTCCTCCTCCTCTTGACCTCGCAAAGCCTTCCCCATGTGGAAGACTAAGGTCTCCTCATTAATTCTTAGAGTTAGCTGCCCTTGAGCAACATCAATCAATGCACAACCCGTTCTGAGAAACGGTCTTCCAAGGAGTAGCTGAACTCCTCTATCTTCTTCCATCTCCAAAACTACAAAGTCCGCTGGAAATATGAAGGAGCCCACTTTGACTAACACGTCTTCAATTATCCCTTCAGGCCTTCCAGTGAACCGGACCGGCAAAGAACCGCAATGATATGGAAGTGGGCTTCATGCCCTTAAGCCCAAGCTGCTTGTACAAAGCAAAGGAGATCAAATTGATGCTGGCCCATAAATCACATAGGGCCTGCTGCTGCGGTGCATTGCCAATCACACAAGGGAGATTAAAACAGCCCGGATCTTTATGCTTGATGGGAAAACTCTGTTGAACAACACTGCTCACCTCGTTAATGACTGCCACCGTCTCATGATCCCCATATTTCCTCTTCTTCTTCACAAAATCTTTGATGTACTTTCTGTACCTAGGCATCTGCTCCAAAATTTCCACAAATGGAATATTAATCTCAAGCCGCTTGAATAAACTCAGGAAGCGCTTATACTCTTCCTCAACCCTCTGATTCCTCAGCCTCTGAGGAAATGGCATAGTAGGCCTGAGCTCTTGCCTCTGTTCTTCAGTTATTCTGTCTTGACTCAGCTGCTGGTCCTTCTTTTCTTGCACTCTTTCTTCAGCTTTATCTGATTTTCCTTGGTCATCAGCTTCCAAGGGTCTGCTCTGTTCTTCTGGATTTGCCTTCTTCTTAGGCTCTTCAGCTTCTTTCAGTGCCTTCCCACTTCTTAGAGTAATAGCCTTGCAGCTCTCCTTGGGGTTCACCTCAGTATCACTTGGAAAAGATTTAGCTGAGACTCCTTGATTTAGCTTTTCTATATTCTTCATTGAAGATTCTATGGTGACTACCCTTTCCTCCAAATTATCCTCTCTTTTGGTTGGCTTATCCACATTCTGATATACCCTTCCTCTTTGCTGTTGAGGATGAGGCTGTTTCTGCTCGAATCCTGGAGGTGGGTGTAAATAATTATCCGTAGCATACGGATTTTGCTTCATCCCTGGGGGCACATATTTGTACTGAAATGAGATATCTCCCCCTCGGTTTTGGTTTTTCTGAAATGGCTGAGATTGCTGCTGGTTCTGGTTGTACCCTTGTTGTTAATGTTGAGGATAAAATTGCTGCTTCTGATACAAACCCTTTCCTCCAACATAATTTGCTTCTTCAACTCCACTCCAGCCCTGCTCAGCTACTGGTAAAGCTTGTTGTGATCCTTCAACTTTAAGAGCCAATACTTCCATGCCTTTCACTAAAGCTTGAATCTGTGCTTGCATATCATTGGAAGAATTATCAACTGAAGCTATCTTCTCCCTTGGCTTTGAAGTACGCACATTAGACCACTGCCAATCAGCTAATGACAGCCTCTCCAAGAGCTCTGCTGCTGTGTCAGGCTCTAGATTCATCAAGCATCCTCCAGCAGCTGCATTCACCTTGTCTTGTGAGTGGGACTGAAAACCTGTGTAGAAAGATTTAATTTGAATCCACTGGGGTCTTCCATGATCAGGGCATCTTCTCACTAAGTCTTTGAAACGCTCCCAAGCTTCATGAAGAGTCTCCATCTCATCTTGCCTGAATCTGCTAATCTCTCCTCTGAGCTGGATCACCTTGGAAGGAGGGAAGTACTTTGACATGAACTTGGTATGCATCTCCTCCCAAGTGTTGATTGAGCCTCGTTGTGAGATTGTTGAACCAGCCAAGAGCTCTATCCCTTAAAGAGAAAGGGAAAAGCCTTAGCTTTATTGCCTCCTCCGATACATTGTTGATCTTTATTGTGTCGCACATCTGGGTAGAACCTCATCAAATGCTGGTGTGGATCATCCACGGCTGTTCCTCCAAATGCGTTGTTGCTCACCATGTTGATCAACGCTGGCTTCAGCTCGAAGCTATTTGCTTGGACTCTTGTCTGCCGAATCCCAGAATAATGGTCTGACATCATTGGCCTCGCATAATCTAAGAAGGTTCTGGGCATAAACCTATTACCCTCTTCTTCTGGATATTGGCCATTGTAATTGGCCCCTCCTTGCGGTGCACCACCATCAGGCCTTAAATCTGCCATCAATTCACCTACTAAATGCTCTAAGCCTTGCAATGCTTCTTCAGCCTCACGTGCTACTTCCCTAGCTGCTCTACGACGAGCTTTGAACAATCTTTTAGGTTCCCGATTAAATGGTATAAACTCCTGTCTTGGCATGCCCAACTAGAAATTCGTCAAACACTTGGTGTATGTTCCTGTAAAACAACAAGAACACACCCAGCAGCTCCGAACAATGCAAAATAAACAAATAAAAACTCAAAGAAAAATAACAAAAAATAAAAGACAAAATAAAACACCAAGATCAAAATTCAAACAATTTCACTCAATGTTGATTTCTAAAGCTAGTCAACCGTTGAATCCCCGGCAACGGCGCTAATTTGACGAACGGGTATTTCATGAGCGAAACCCAAGTGAGGGTTAAGCTACTGTCGTTTAAATCCCTTCTCAAAATATTAATTCCCTTAACTAATGCTAAATAGAATAGCGACAAGAAAGGGGTCGATCCCACAGAGATTACCAAGTTATCTAGCTTTAACTCAAATCACCAAATTAATCTTGCTTAAAACAATGTCTTGGCAAAAACGAATTCTTTTTATAACTAAAGATCTAATTTTTATTTGGTTTTCTGAATAAATAAAGAAAGCAAATTGATTTAAGGATTAAGATGCAAGAATTAAAGGCATCTAGGGTCACAATTTCACCTCCCTATGTTATCTCTACTGGTTCATGGTATTAGGGTTGTCTGATTGAAAACATGCTAAACAAGCCAAGAACAACAAATGGTCATTGAGGTCCTTTTAAGAGTTGTATGCCAGAATGATCTTCTAAACACACAAACATGCAAAGCTAATAAATCATATTTGCAAAAGGATAATGATCACACCAATTACAAATAAGTTATGAATCTCAATCCGCCCCAGACTAGGGCTAAGAATACCAAGGTGTACATCCAAAGATAGAATTTAAGAACAGATTCATAAAACATGCAAAACTCAATCATCCAAACCCAATATTCATAAACACAGCAAAGCAACAAGGGGGCTACATTGCTCCCCTAGATTATAAGAACTACTCACGCATGATTATAAGAAAAACCATAGCAGTAAAGCTAAACATCTTCTTCTAATCCACGCGCGCAACAAAGCTTCAAATTCAAGCTCCAAAATCCGCAACGGCTGCTGCGACGGCCCCGACGGCTGCTCTCCTAGGTCAAGGAGCAACCTCCAAGTCGTGGAGCCTCTCTCTCTCTTTAAAAACGTGTAGGGGGGTCTAGGATGTCTAGCATGGGCGTGGAGGCTTGTATTTATAGAGGTTGGATGGGCCTTGAGTGTGTACCCTAGCCCATCTATCAAAACGGCGTAGTTTTGATAAGTGACACTTCAAACTTTAAAATCTCTATCTTTCATCCACAATTTGGACACGGACCTTCAGAAACAAATGATCAGCATGAAAAAACGATAGGATTGGTCCAAAAATATCTCTGCTCGTGAATTCGCACGTGATATGCTGAATTCACGTGCAGCTCCAAATCAGCTCAAACTTCTCCCCAAGCTTCCTTGCATCCTGTAGAGGCCTGAGAAGCAAAAATAGGCTTGCACGTGAAATGGGTGAATTCTCATGCAGCTCCAAATGCTCCGAAATTTCTGTGGTAGGTAGAGGACATCATTCTAAGCAACTTTTGTTCTTGCACGCCAATTGTTTGAGGCCATCTACTATGTCAAAAGTGAGCTCCAAAATCTGCCAAAACAGCTTAAAAACGCATGTATTTGTAAATAGCATCTTCCTATGTCACGCCCCAATTTCCTCCCACTTGAAAATGAGTAGTGACTGCCCATGCCCGCACCCGAAGGGACAAGGGGTTGGTGCAAGCACCTTAAAAGGACTTCTAGCACGGGTGCTGTCCCAAACCTGCACAATCAGGCTAACATGCCAAGGGGCATGCTCCTGCTCCCAAACCATGCACACAAACACAAATTGAATAACAACATCTCATTTTATTTCATTTCAAAGACTAAATGTTTATTACAACCCAGTCGGGGAAAACCCCTATGAAGCCAGGTGTACTGTTACAAATAAAACCAAACCAAATGCCAGAACATAAAACCAAAGTACAACAAAGGAAATAGCATAAAACTCCCAGCCCCAGGGGCCTAGCTCCTCAGCCTTCACCTACCGCCTACTAAACCCTGCAAAAGAACAGTTTATAGGAGGGGTGAGCAAACCATAGCTCAGTAGGGATCCAGTCTCCCCAGACCCGTCCCGCTCTACAATATGCATGATATGTGTATGCTTGTGCTCGTGTCGTGCCTAAGGCTAAAGCAGCAAACATCACCCAGTAAACACTCTTACCTGAGCCCGCACTGGAGGGCAGAGGACACCCCGCCACCACGGCGACATGACATACCACATCCAGGCGAATGTTGCATGGACACCAATGCAACATTTTCCACCCGAGTCAGATATGGTCAACCACCTCCTCGGGCGCCATACCTACCCTCAGGAATGGGTGTAGACTTAGCCCACCGTCGTGAGTGCTACACCGAGACTCAGGACCACGTCCTGGCCAAATCTCAAAGGGGTCCAGCTATTGTGCCTGGCCCATATCTCAGCTCAGTCTCAAACAGATCAACGACGGCGATAGCATTACATCTCAACATGTAAACTCAAGACACAGCATTTACACTTTATCTCGGAAGGACCAACATGGTCGGATACAAGCCACACACATCAGCCTCATAGGCTTAAAATCAAATACAAATCAAACACAAGACACACCAGTCACACAGGTATATCATCAAACACCAATATACAAGGTCTCACAGGTATTATATTGAATACATGGCATGTAGGCCTCACAGACATTTTATCAAATACATAATGTGCAGGCCTCTCAGACATTTCATCAAACACATGGTGGGCATAAACAAACCCAGAAAATCCTCAAGCCAAATTCAACATCAGAATCAACAGAATATGCCACTGAAGGCCAACATCCATATAGGAGATCACACCTATATGGATTTATATATATATATATATATATATATATATATAGGTGAATATCCTAGAACAGATGAGAGTTAGGAAGAACATGCATCCCTACCTCAGGCTTTTGTCCTAACCTCCACGCTAGACAGCTCCCAACGACGCGAACCACCACGACAACTGCCGGAGATCCTCTCTCTCTCTCTCTCTGGCAGCAGCTGCAGCAAAGAAGAACACAAGAACCCTAAACTCAACCTCAAGCCCTCATTATATAGACACTACCCACATCAAAACGACGTAGTTTTGATTAAGTGAACCCAGGATCAAAATGACGTAGTTTTGATCACACCAGTTAGCACCTTTCCGCACCCATATAGGCCAAAATACTCAGAATTTCAACATGGTCCTTTGGAGAAAGATCATTAGAATGTCAAAACCAAGGGAACCATGCAAAAATATGGCTGCACGCCAATTTGCACGTGAATTCCCCAATTCACGTGCAACTCCATATGCACTCCAAATGCTCTCAAACTTCACCCCTAGCCTCCTTGCATCATTTAGAAGACAACCACACTTGCACGTGAATTGGACCCATTTCACGTGCACCTTACATACACGTCCGTTTGGCCTGAAACTTCTGTGGTAGATAGAGGACATCATTCTAAGCATCTTTCCTTTTGCACGTGAATTCATTTGAGCCCATTCACTAGGTCAAAATCTAGAAAAAGTCTACTCAGAAGGCAAAACTGTGACTAACTCAAGGTACGGGTCCTTACATCCTAGGGGTTAGAGCAAATATATATGATATATGAAGCAATAAGGCTCTAATCATGCTCTTAAACATCCTAAATAAATACTAGAATAACGGCATAAAATGCACGTTATCATCATGAGGTTAAGGTTTTTCACTTTGCGGCATTTGGTCACCCAGTGTATGCTCCAAGTAAGCTAAACCGTTGGGGCACACATAGACTGATTTCGCCTTACCTTGGGCTCAACGGGACAATGGCTCCAGTTCTCGACCAGTTTGTGTATGGATGGTTAAGTCTCCTCTTCTTCATTAAGTCATTAACTAGTGGTGTGCTCTCCATATTTAACTAGGTCGGCACGTTTGAACTCTAAAGGGACTCCTTCTTGCATGAACTATCGTGAAGCCTTTCTCATTCACACCAGCTACGCTTTCCACTTTGCCCCTCCTCAAGTAGCATGCACGTCATCTTGGTCGCGTTACCTGGGATACACCCACTAGCAGTATGTTGTTCGGGGCGCAATATAGGATATTTAAAACATAAAATTTAACCTTAAATTCATGGAATTTGGTTTATGAACTATAAGTGTAAATTTTTGTGTTCTTGTGTTTTAATGCATCTAGAGTTGAGTAATTGAAGCTAAGATATGATATGTCACACCCCAATTTCCTTTCACTTGGAAACGGGTAGTGACTACCCATGCCCGCACCCGAAGGGTCAAGGGGTTGGTGCAAGCACCTAAAAGGACTTATAACACGGGTGCTGTCCAAAACTTGTACAACCAGGCTAACATGCCACGGGCATGCTCCTGCTCCCAAACCATGCACACAAACAATAATTAAATAACAACCACGACCCAGTTCATTACATTTAAAAGGTCTCAAAGTTCAATACAACTCAATGGGGAAAGTTCCCATTTAAACCAGAATATACTGTTTACAAATAATCTCACACATAAAATAGAAATCCATAACAAAACAATGAAAACCAACATAGTCTTCAGCCTCAGTGGCCTATCCTCCAGCCCTTTCGCCTATCGCCTGCCAAATCCTGCAAAAGAACAGTTTATGGGAAGGCTGAGCAAACCATAGCTCAGTAGGGATCCAATCTCCCTAGACCCGTCCCACTCAACAGTATGCATGACAAGTGTATGCTTGTGCTCGTGTCGTGCCTAAAGCTAAAGCAGCAAACATCACCCAGTAACACACCTTTTACCTGAGCCCACACTGGAGGGCAGAGGACACCCCGCCACCACGGCGACATGACATACCCCATCCAGGCGAATGTTGCATGGACACCAATGTAACATTTTCCACCCGAGTCAGGTATGGTCAACCACCTCCTCGGGCGCCATACCTACCCTCAGGAATGGGTGTAGAGTTAGCCCACCGTCGTGAGTGCTACACCGAGACTCAGGACCGCAGTCCTGGCCAAATCTCAAGGGGTCCGGCTATCATGCCTGACCCATAACTCAGTTCAATCCCATCACATTTGGGTGATCAATCTCAAACAACAATATAATCAGCTACAAAAGTACGGCTTAGTAACACATCTCAACTTAATGCAAAACAGCAGTGTTGCTCAACAGAGTATATCACAAACAAGGTTCACACGGCCGACATGGTCGATTACAAACAACAACTACCAACCTCACAGGCTTAAAACCAAACACGCAACACACAACAGCCACACAGAAATATTATCAAACACGTAGTGAGCGTAGCCACACAAACATTTTATCAAACACCTAGTGGGCATGGACAACCCAACGATTTCCAGTCCACTCCCAAGCATCAAATCAACCAATATGCCATTGAAGGCCAACATCCATATAGGAGATCACACCTATATGGATTTACATATATATATATATATATAAGCAAGTATAGGACAGATACCCTAGGACAGAGAAAAACTGAGGAGAACGGAGTCCCTACCTTGTAAACGTCCTCTGCTCTAGCCTCTACGATACACCGACCACCCACGCGAACCTCTACGGCCAAGATCCGAAGGTTCCCTCACTCTCTCTCTCTCTGCGGCGGCTGCAACAGCAAATAGAAAACCCTAAACCCTAAACCTAAGCCTCAACACCATTATATAGACACCACACACATCAAAACGACGTAGTTTTGATTTAGTGAAACCCAGGATCAAAACGACGTAGTTTTGATCACACCAACTACCACCTTCACGCTTTCATACAGGGCAAAATACTCATAATTTCAACATGGTCCTTTTGGGAAAAATCATTAAAATGACAAAACCAAGGTAACCATGCAAAAATACGTCTGCACGCCAATTTGCACGCCAATTCCCCAATTGGCGTGCAGCTCCAAATGCACTCAAACTTTACCCCAAACCTCCTTGCATCTTGTAGAGGCCTGAGAAGCAAAAATATGCTTGCACGTGAAATGGGTGAATTCACGTGCAGCTCCAAATGCTCTGAAATTTCTGTGGTAGGTAGAGGACCTCATTCTAAGCAACTTTTGTTCTTGCACGCCAATTGTTTGAGGCCATCTACTAGGTCCAAAATCTAGAAAGTTCCCATTCAGAAGATAAGACTGCGACTAACTCAAAACACGGGTCCTTACATCCTCTTCCCCTTAAGACTTTTCGTCCTCGAAAAGAAAATGTGGCATGGAAGGAAACAGCAATAACAACCAATGAATACACAAATTAATACACCCTGCATGATACACATAAAAGAAATACTCTCAGGTCACCTAACCAGTTGGGCAAATACCTGATTATGTTGATGTTTGCCTTTCTGCCCCCCGTCAGGGTTGTTCGTCCTCGAACAAATCAGGGTAGTGAGCACGCATCTTAGTCTCGCGTTCCCAAGTCTCTTCCTCCATCCCTCGGTGTTTCCACAACACCCGAACCAACGGAATAATCTTACCTCGCAGCTGCTTCTCGCGCCTGCCCAAAATACGGATGGGTGCCTCAACAACTTACACATCTGCCTCAAGATCCAGAGTACTCCAATCCAACACATGTGTGGGATCGGGATGATATTTCCGCAACTGGGATATATGGAAAACATCATGAACTCTGCTCAAACTAGGTAGTAATGCCAACCTATAAGCAACAGGTCCAACTCTGCTCAAAATTTCGAATGGTCCAATGTATCGTGGAGACAACTTGGACCCTTTTCCGAATCTCTTATGCCCTCTCCGTGGAGAAACACGAAGGAATACGTGGTCTCCTACCAAAAACTCTAACGGTCGGCGTCGGCGATCCGCATAAGACTTTTGTCTGCTTTGAGCTATAAGAAGACGCTGCCTAATCAGCTATACTTTGGCCATAGCCTCTTGGACCAATTGAGGTCCTAACATAGCTGTCTCTCCAACTTCTGCCCAACATAATGGAGACCGACATGGGCGACCATACAATGCCTCAAACGGGGCCATCCCAATAGAGGACTGGTAGCTGTTATTATAGGCAAACTCCACCAGAGGAAGGTGAGAAGCCCATGATCCTCCAAAATCTAGTACACAAGCTCTCAACAAGTCTTCCAATGTTTGAATGGTCCTCTCTGACTGACGATCAGTTTCAGGATGGAAAGCAGTACTCAAATTAAGTTGTGTTCCCAAGGCTTCTTGCAAACCTCCCCAAAACCGAGATGTAAACCGTGCATCCCTGTCTGAAACAATAGACAAGGGCACTCCGTGCAATCGGACAATCGCATCAACATATAACTGGCTTAATGTGCCGATAGGGTCTCGCTCCCTAATTGCCAAGAAATGGGCCGATTTAGTTAATCGGTCTACGATGACCCAAATCATATCCTTCCGCTCTGAAGTGGTAGGAAGTCCTGTCACAAAGTCCATGGTAATATGCTCCCACTTCCACTCAGCTACACGCAAAGGCTACAAATGACCAGCTGGTCGTTGATGCTCCGCCTTCACTTGTTGACAAGTAAGGCACCTGGAAACAAACTCTGCTACACTCCGCTTCAGTCCTGGCCACCAGAACTGTGCTCGAACGGCATGATACATTTTTGTGCCGCCTGGGTGCATAGCCAAATGGGAATGATGAAACTCCCTCAGCACATCCTCACGCATGGGAGGCGGTACTATCAGACGCCCCCGAAACTTCAACTCATGTTCAACTCCTTCTGTCCAGTCTTCTGACAACTCTCTGGCCTCTATCTGGGCCCAGATCACTTCACAGTCTACGTCCCCCAACTGTCCATCACGGACGCGTTGATATAACTCTGGTATCACAGTGATAGGACACAGGATTGCTTTCCCACCGCGAAAATCAGGCTGTACCTAAAGCACTGCTACCTGTTCCATCATTTTCCATTCTCTCATGGAAACCTCAGCTTTTCCCTTTCTACTTAGCGCATCGGCAACTAAATTCCCTTTCCCAGGCGTGTAGGAGAGCGTGAAGTCAAACATTTGCAGGTACTCTACCCATCTCCGCTGTCTCAAATTTAGGTCTCTCTAGGTGAAGATATACTGTAGGCTTTTGTGGTCAGTGTATACCACGAATTTCTCCCCCAACAGGTAATGTCGCCAAGACTTTAGGGCAAAAATAACTGCTGCTAACTCCAGGTCGTGCGTTGGATAATTTTGCTCATGGGACTTCAGCTGTCGCGAGCCATATGCGATGACTTTGTGCTCCTGCATCAGGACACACCCCAGTCCAACGCGAGACGCATCGCAATACACTTCAAATGGCACCTCCTCCTGTGGTAGACTCAACACCGGTGCAGTTGTCAGACGAGTCTTCAATTCTTCAAAAGCTTGTTGACACTTGTCCGTCCACTCGAATTTGGCTCCCTTCCGCATAAGAGCTGTCATGGGCGCCGCCAACCGAGAAAACCCTTCCACGAAACGCCGGTAATACCCTGCCAGACCCAAGAAACTGCGGATCTCAAAAACATTTGCGGGCCTCTTCCAACTCCTTCGGAAGATATTACATGCCCAAGAAAATGCACTCCAACTCCTTCGGCAGATATTACATGCCCAAGAAAATGCACCTCTTGCATCTAGAAGTCGCACTTGCTAAATTTAGCATACAATTGATGATCTCGTAGTGTCTGCAACACCACGGTTAGGTGTTCCTCATGCTCAGCTCGGGTTTTAGAGTACACGAGGATGTCGTCAATAAATACCACCACGAAGGAATCTAGGTATGGGGCAAATACCTGATTCATCAGATGCATGAACACTGCCAGTGCGTTCGTGAGCCCAAAAGGCATCACTAACCACTCATAGTGGCCGTATCTGCACTTGAATGCTGTCTTAGGAATGTCCTCACTCTGGACCCTCAATTGATGATATCCCGAACGCAGATCAATCTTTGAGAACCATCGTGCTCCACTTAACTGGTCAAGTAGATCATCGATCCGCGGTAAAGGGTATTTGTTCTTTACCATCACTTGATTTAACTTCCAGTAATCAATACAAAGCCGCAACGAACCATCTGCCTTCTTAGCAAACAAAACTGGTGCACCCCAAGGTGAGGTACTAGGGCGGATAAAACCTTTATCTCCAAGCTCCTTTATTTGCTTTTGAAGCTCCCGCAACTCGGCAGGTCCCATCCGGTATGCCACTTGCGAAATGGGTCCTACCCCTGGCAGAAGTTCAATTGTGAACTCGATACTTCTGTTCGGAGGCAACTCCAACAACTCCCCAGGAAAAACATCCTGGAAATTCTCAGCAACATCCGGCCACACCCATTTTTCCACGTTACCTCCCTCCTCAAAGGTTAGAGTGGCAAGTCTGTGGGTAATATTGCCCCATAGCTCCCTCGTCGGTCCAGCTCTCCCAGCATTCCTATCCCATTCACCCACTAAGGTACAGGAGGATCCTGTGGGTGAAGTAAACGTCATTCGTCGTCTATAACAATCAATCTTAGCCTGAAAGGCCATCAACCAGTCTATCCCCAAAATCAAACTAAAGGTCCTCATTGGCATCACGTAAAGATCGAAAGAGAGTTCAACATCACCTATCGTAAGCGCACACTCACGACACACTCAGTGGATCGACTCCACACCTCCCATTGGTGACTCGACCCTCAGAGGTCTATCAGCCTCCACACAATCAAGGCCAAGGCTCTCAACCAAGGACTTAGCAATCAGGGAGCACGAGGCTCCGGTATCAAACAATGCCGCAACAATAGTGCGAGATATTAAAATAGTACCTCGAACTATAGAAGGTCCGGCTCCACCTTCCTCGGAGGGTGATGGTAAATCCTCCATCTCTGCTGGTGCTGAGGTAAGCGCAAACACTCTGCCTTGGCTTGCCCCACCACTGGCCTCGCTCGCCTTTCCTTTGGTTCCTGCTTGGAGTCCACTGGGACGCCCCTCCGAACCTCCTTGTGGTTGCCTCTCCCCCTGTGGTCTAGTGTGACTGGAACCAGCCTGACTGGCTTACCACGAATGTGCTGGCTTCGGAGCTGGGGCTTGAAATGGGGTCTCACCCCTGCTTCCTTGTGCAAAACTTCCAGCTCCCCGGCTACTTCCCCTACTGAAACACACCTTACTGATGTGTCCTATCTTCCCACAGCTATGACACTTCAAGTGCTGTTTGGGGCACTCACGTTTGACGTGCCCTGCCTGTCTACAACAGGTACACCCGCTTGGGAAGTTCCCAGCAGAACCTCCCTGTCCTCCAAAGTAACGGGATCTGGGTGGGGCCATTGAAGCTTGGCTCCTATCCTTGGGAAGAGTCCCACTCCCAGGCTCAATCTTCTGCCTCTTGGTTTCCCCCTGCTTGTCGCGCATAGTCTGTCCCAGCTGCTCCTGGTGAGCCTGTCTTCCTTCTTCTAATCCTCTCTCCACAATCTTTGCTGTGTCACAACTTCAGCATAAGTCTTCAGTCGCAGCATCTCTACTCTTTGCTTCAGGGCAGGTTTGAGTCCCATGGTAAACTTATGGGCCTTCAAGTCCTCCCTTGAGATTGCTTCTGGGGCAAACCGACTCAGCCCTCGAAAATCTCGCTCATACTCTGCCACCGTACGTGATCCCTGCTTAAGACTGCTGAACTCTTCCCGTTTCTGCCACCGCAGCCATTCTGGGAAGAACTCCTCATGAAACAACTGGAGGAACTCATTCCAGGACATGGTCTCCATGTCTCGGCTTCCTAAAATGCTAAGCCACCACTCCAATGCCTCTTCCTCCAACTGCCGGATTGCCAGCCTCACCTTGTCTTCCTCCTGGGATCGGAGGAAGGAGAATACATGTTCGATCTGCCGCAGCCAATGCTCTGCTCCTAGAGGTTCAGCTCCTCCCTTGAACCTTGGTGGGTGTTCCTTTCGGAACCGCATCACCACATCGTCCTCATCTCGCCTCACCGGCACTTCCTGCCTACGCGACGGTCCTGCCACACGGGGTGGAGAGGGTGGCACTGGCTGTCGTGCCATCATCTCCCGACGTACCTCGTTTAGGATCTCCCCCCTGAGATCCTCACGCATTCCCTAAACATTCTCACTTAAGGCCCTGACTTGGGCCATGATCCGCTCCAGGGGATCATCGCCCTCTACTCGTCCTCTCTCTCTGTCCGAAGACGTGCGAAGATTCATCCTCTACAGCTGGGGTAGCTCGGGTTACTCTCCTAGGAGGCATAGTCTACCTATTTTAAACAGAACTAGTGTCAGCATCTTAACTTTATACACCCTCATCCCTATGGGCCATGAGGTACTCAAGCAACGTTTTTCATGTAAACATATAGGTAAATCACAAAATTGCACAGCAGCGATTCATAGTAACAATCCATAGCAACAAGTCTCACAGGAAATCACAGAATTTCACAGCAACAAATTTCAAGGTCAAATCATAATACTCATATTAAAATTAAACTAGTGCCCTAATGCCAATGCATGTATGCATCCCAACCCAAATGCAAATGTCCTACTCCTTGGTCTAACTGCCCCTCAGTACACCCCAGAAAACCAGATAGAACCACGGTGATCAGGCGTGTCTTGCACTGCCTCCCAAGGGTCTCAAAAGCAGTCATCCCTCCCCACTACCCTAGGTCCACTAGACCATGAACTATTGCTCTGATACCATATTGTCACACCCCAATTTCCTTTCACTTGGAAACGGGTAGTGACTGCCCATGCCTGCACCCGAAGGGTAAAGGGGTTGGTGCAAGCACCTAAAAGGACTTATAACACGGGTGCTGTCCCAAACCTGTACAACCAGGCTAACATGCCACGGGCATGCTCCTGCTCCCAAACCATGCACACAAATAATAATTAAATAACAACCACGACCCAGTTCATTACATTTAAAAGGTCTCAAAGTTCAATACAACTCAATGGGGAAAGTTCCCATTTAAACCAGAATATACTGTTTACAAATAATCTCACACATAAAATAGAAATCCATAACAAAACAATGAAAACCAACATAGTCTTCAGCCTCAGTGGCCTATCCTCCAGCCCTTTCGCCTACCGCCTGCCAAATCTTGCAAAAGAACAGTTCATGGGAAGGGTGAGCAAACCATAGCTCAGTAGGGATCCAGTCTCCCCAGACCCGTCCCACTCAACAGTATGCATGACAAGTGTATGCTTGTGCTCGTGTCGTGCCTAAAGCTAAAGCAGCAAACATCACCCAGTAACACACCTTTTACCTGAGCCCACACTGGAGGGCAGAGGACACCCCGCCACCACGGCGACATGACATACCCCATCCAGGCGAATGTCGCATGGACACCAATGTAACATTTTTCACCCGAGTCAGGTATGGTCAACCACCTCCTTGGGCGCCATACCTACCCTCAGGAATGGGTGTAGACTTAGCCCACCGTCGTGAGTGCTACACCGAGACTCAGGACCGCAGTCCTGGCCAAATCTCAAGGGGTCCAGCTATCATGCCTGGCCCATAACTCAGCTCAATCCCATCACATTTGGGTGATCAATCTCAAACAACAATATAATCAGCTACAAAAGTACGGCTTAATAACACATCTCAACTTAATGCAAAACAGCAGTGTTGCTCAACAGAGTATATCACAAACAAGGTTCACACGGCCGACATGGTCGATTACAAACAACAACTACCAGCCTCACAGGCTTAAAACCAAACACGCAACACACAACAGCCACACAGAAATATTATCAAACACGTAGTGAGCGTAGCCACACAAACATTTTATCAAACACCTAGTGGGCATGGACAAACCAACGATTTCCAGTCCACTCCCAAGCATCAAATCAACCAATATGCCATTGAAGGCCAACATCCATATAGGAGATCACACCTATATGGATTTACATATATATATATATAAGCAAGTATAGGATAGATACCCTAGGACAGAGAAAAACTGAGGAGAACAGAGTCTCTACCTTGCAAACGTCCTCTGCTCTAGCCTCTACGATACACCGACCACCCACGCGAACCTCTACGGCCAAGATCCGAAGGTTCCCTCACACTCTCTCTCTGCAGCGGCTGCAACAGCAAATAGAATACCCTAAACCCTAAACCTAAGCCTCAACACCATTATATAGACACCACACACATCAAAACGATGTAGTTTTGATTTAGTGAAACCGAGGATCAAAACGACGTAGTTTTGATCACACCAACTACCACCTTCCCGCTTCCATACAGGGCAAAATACTCATAATTTCAACATGGTCCTTTAGGGAAAAATCATTAAAATGACAAAACCAAGGTAACCATGCAAAAATAAGTCTACACGCCAATTTGCACGCCAATTCCCCAATTGGCGTGCAGCTCCAAATGCACTCAAACTTTACCCCAAACTTCCTTGCATCTTGTAGAGGCCTGAGAAGCAAAAATATGCTTGCACGTGAAATGGGTGAATCCACGTGCAGCTCCAAATGCTCTGAAATTTCTGTGGTAGGTAGAGGACCTCATTCTAAGCAACTTTTGTTCTTGCACGCCAATTGTTTGAGGCCATCTACTAGGTCCAAAATCTAGAAAGTTCCCATTTAGAAGACAAGACTGCGACTAACTCAAAACACGGGTCCTTACATGATATAAGGTGTTTATGCGTGAGTCTTAGTGATTTAGAAGCTTAAATAGTTAGATTTTTGGGTGAAATGGCCATATATGTCAGAGTTCAGCCAAGGGGGTCAACTGGATGAGATAAACCAGAGTGAGTGGTCAAATGAAATTGAGGGTTCACTCAACTAGCTTGGCTGACTATTGTGTTTTGGAGGGCGTTAGGTGTTATGGTCGACTAAAGTGGTAGACTAAGGCTAGGAAGGGTTCAATCGACCAGGGTTTGGTTGACCAGTTGGGCTTTTTGTGTGTTATTAGGTTGTAGTCAGCCAGAGTGATCGTGTGAGATTTGGTTGACCTAAAATGTTGGGAGTTTGATTGACTAATGTGGGTTTTTGAGGTTTGATAGACTCAAGTGGTCGAATGAGAGTGGTGAACTGAATGGGTTGTGTTTTGGTCACACAAAGCGAGTTTTAGTGTGTTTGGTCAACCAAAGTGGTTGAGAGAGAGGTGATCGATTGAACTAAGGGTGGTTTCAGTTGACCAAGACCTGTTACGACTTGTTTTTCTGTGTTTTCTTTGGGGCTTGGTATGAAGGCTTTGTGGAGTGTCCAATGGGGGGGGTGTCAGGGGCTTCATTAGATTCTATTTTAATATTAGATTATGGGATATTATGTGGGAATTGAATATGTTTTTATCCTTATTTTGATATAAATTGATTGATTATTGAACTAACCCCTTAACAAAGCAATTATAGAACTTTTATGTTATTGGTAATGTTTTTGGATAAAGAATAGATCCTACACAAGATTCAAAGAAAGAAGAAGAAAACTATAAGAAGAGATCGATTAAAAATGCATAAAATGACCAAGAAGTTTTGATCGACCTAATTGAATTGACCCTATCCTTGGGAGATTTTTTGTCGACTGAAGAAACTGGACCTGGTCAACTGAAATTTCAATTGACCAATTTTGATTGACTAGAACGTAATTTCTGCCAAATGAATTGCTACTCAGTAAACTTCTTTTGCAAAGGAGGATCAAACGATCCTTATTGATGTATTTTCATAGCGAAATGTAATTTAAAAATTGGTGGGAATGGTTATTGGGTGGTTTATTATGGTTTTAGGTTTTGGGATGAAACAAAAGGAGGAATCAAATTGGGAGATGAGAGAGAAGAGAGAGTACTTTTGGATGTCAATTGCAAAGATAATTGTATTCTTTTGCACTATGATAGCTTAAACCTCCACGGGAGGAAAATGAATGTTGATGTATATTTATAATTTCAATTTCTATGGTATGTTGTCTTAAATTCCATATATTTATTTATCATTTCTCCTAAATTTTGTATGGTTAGAATTAGGATTGGTCACCTTAATTCTTGTTAAAGGTTCATCAATCATGGATCGAAAGATGAAGTTGATGAATGAATAGTTACGAGAATTGATTTGAGAAAAATATAATTTATGAAAGCCAATATCATTCTCTTGTAACCTTGTTAAGATTTTGTGATGTCAATCTACACTCAAACAACTTAGTCACGTAATGGGTTGCCCGTCCCCCAAGCTAGGGTTAACACACGGCTAAATCTCTCGAAAGAGGCTAGTTTATGCATAAGTGTTTGGTTTTAGATAAAAAAGAAAATTTATTTCAACATTAATTAAAAGTTAGAATTAATGAAGTACATCAATTGAAATCTAAATCCCTAATTGTCTCATCAAATTATTCAAAGTTAATTTTGTTGATTACTTTTATAAAATTCACAATTTCAACTTTACAAATTTACTCTTTTGATGAAATCAATGAATTGCAAAGGAACTCTTATTCCTAAAGCACCTTCCCATGGGTTTGATATATGAATTTAAAGTCCACTTTATTACTTGTCAAGATACATGCACTTATGGAGACCAAACAAGTTTTTGGCGCCTTTACCGAGGAAGACAATAAGGTTAGGAGTTTAATCTTTTGCAATTGCTTGGCAAAACCATATCTCATTCATTTACGCTAAACTCTTTGTGCAATATTATGTGGGGTATGTGTTTTATGTTGTTTTTACAGGTGCAAGTGAATGAGCAAGCGTTCCTCGATGTTTGAAACTTCATTTGATCCTAAACCTGAATGTAAATTCTTACCTCGTTTGAGACAGCAAAGGAGTGTGCAATAAGCAAGTACGAAGGAGTCATGTTATGCCCTGGATTTCCCAACACCAAGAAACTATTTAGTGATTCCCTATGCCTTACACCTAAAAGGACAAGAGATTGGTGGACGGTCACCAACATAGGGTGTTAAACGGGTGGGCCGGTTTGGGCCTAAATAGGCCTAACTCGTTTAGGCCCACTTTTAAATGGGCTAGAAATCTCAGGCCCGGCCCAGCCCACATGCGGGCCAGGCTGGCTAGCGGGCTGGGTTCTTTTTATTATTATTATTACATATATTAATTATACATATATATTTAACAAGTAACATATAGTCTAATGGTTGGATATTGTTTGTATTTTGCATGAGGTTTGAGGTTTTAGCTACATTGATAGCATTTTAATGTTTTTCAGCATATATAGCCGGATTGGGGGGGTTGGCAGTGGGCTGCACTAGGCTTGGTTGCGTGGGGTGGGGGCCTAACAGGCTATAGTGGGCTGGGTTAGGGGAGTTGCAGCGGTGGGCTACGTGGGCAAGGTGGAGGCCCGATAGGTTGTAGTGGGTTGGGTTTGGGGTGGGTGGTTGGGGCGGTGGGCTACGTGGGCTAGGCTGGGTGTGGATTCTTGGCTAGGCCCGTATAAGGCTCTAGCCCGTGGGCTGGCCCGTATCCGTGCGGGTCAAGCCCATTTAAACTGTTGGATCAAACCTAGAATTTGGATAATGCGGGTCAAACCCTATGTAATTTGATTCGAGATGTTTCATGTTTACTATTAAGTCCGTGCAGATGATATAACTCTAATCCGGACCTACTCGTGTGAGAACAAAGCTAAGAACAGGATACATAATCCTGATCCGAACCATCAGGAGTATCGTCATTCACTTGGTATATAACTGAGTCTTCATCCGGAGTAAGGACTTTTCGTGCGGACTAAATACTTGACAAAACGACTTAAGGAACCCGTGTCTAACTCTCAATTTGGCTAAGTCAATTGATACGGTATAAGATTCCAAGCCTGTCACTCGCACGGAATAAGAGAGACTTGTTGCGGAGAGAGAATCGAAATTGTCACTCCACTGGACTAAAGAAAAAGAAGACACGGACTAAGAAATCCGAGTCTCATTCGAACGGAGTAAGGACAATTGTTGCAGAGTAAGGACAACAAATGCGGAATAAGGAATCCGAACCATTACTCATGCGGAGTAAGGATTCACTGATGTGGAGTAAGCATTCAGTACCTACTTTATGCGGAGTAAGGAAGCGCTGATGCGGAATAAGCTCTCCGAGCCTATACTTCATGCGGAGTAAGAGGCGCTGACACGGAACAAGGATTCCAGGATTTCATTCATACGGAGTAAGCAACCACTGACACAGAGTAAGGATCCGAGCTTCGTTGATACGGAGTAAGGAACCTTATGATGAACTAAGAAGACGTTGCTTCATCATTTCCAAGTCGCTTTTATTGCTCGCTTCGTCCCAATGTAAAACAAACCCGTTGAAAACCTAAATTACCTTACACGTGGATCATGCGGAGATGTGGATGCGGTCTCAAATGCAATTGGAATTAAGCAAGAATTCATTACAACTTATGCTTCCAATATCTCGAGCTCCACATCCGCAGTAGTTAAAGCTTCAGCATTTTTCGATGAAGAACTTCAATGCTTTACAGTGTTCGGAGAATGCAGTTCCAAGATAGATTCCTAGGATGTCTATATATATAGCGATGTAAAAAGCTAAATATATACGCGCGCGCTTACTTGTACTCATATACTTACAAGCGTGTATCGTGTGAAATAGCTCATACAAAGATTTACAGCCTAGTGTGTGTAAGCATAAACAGAGTGTTGTGTAGTAATCAGCTAAAATGCTGTTTTGCTTTGTTGTAATTATCTTTCGATAATAAAACAACATACTTCCATTACCTGGTTAATCTTCTGCACTGATTTTATCTGTTTAACCAGAGCGAGTGTCTAGCCATTAAGAGAGAGAAAGAATTTTCAAAGAGCCTATTCACCCCCCCCCCCTAGGCTCTGCAGGACCAACAAGTGGTATCAGAGCAAGTTCTACCTGCTCGTAGAGATCCCTCACTCCCTCTCAACTCAACAATGGCCGAAGAGAGCAGCATGCTATTCAACACCCGCCTCAACTCCGAGGGAGCTCAAGAGCCCCTTCCCCATCGTAGCAGCAGTGAAAATGTTGATCCACCACAACCTGCTGCTGCCGCTACTCCTCAACCACGGAGTTCAGGCTACACACTAAGCAAATCGCCAAAGTTCACACTAGAGCTTTTCTCCCAGTGGAAAGCTCGCATGAAGATGTTCATGACCTGTCATGATCATCTAATGTGGCCTTGTCTTCATCAGGAGCTTCCCATTCCGATGACCATCGGAGAAAATGGGGTCAGGAGGCCAAAGACTGATGCTGAACTCACTCATGATGAAAGAGCCTGGCAATACGCCAGTGAAAAGGCTCTAGCTTACGTGACATCGTCCTTAGATTCAAAGGCCTTCACGGACGTCCAGGGCTGCACGACAGCAAAAGCTGTGTCGGACAAATTGACTATTCTATATGAAGGAAGTCAGTCCCAGATGCAGAACGTCATTTAGGCTCTCGGACAAAACTTTGAGAGCTTCAACCACAAACCTGACAAATCCCTGGAGAGCATCTATTGGCGATTCGGCAAGCTCATCCTGGAATTGAAAACTGTCAACGAGCACTACACTTAGTTCCAAATAAATGACAAGTTCTTTCATTCCTTGCCGGATCGCTATTACTCCAAGCAGCTCCAGATGCAATCCAAAGACAATTGGCAGTATGCTCCCCTTGAAGAGCTATATGGAGAGCTACGGACTCATGAGGTCAGATTCAAATACACTGACCGAGACGAAAAAATAGCTCGGAAAGAAAAGGGGGTAGCTCTTAAGGCTACGGCTGGACCAAGCATGCTAACAGAGGATGATACGGAAGAGTCAGAAAACTCTGACTCAAACATGGAAGAAGAAATAGCACTTCTGGTGAAATCCTTCACAGGATTCCTGTGGAAAAGCAGAAAAGGATTCAGAAGAGGCCCTTCCTCATCCTCGAGAAGGAAGGAGCGGTTGGAGTCGACATCCCAAGACTGCTGCAATTGCGGGAAGTCTGGTCATTGGGCCAAGGACTGTAGATCCAAACCCAAGACGGCCGACAAGGATGACAAGGTTAAATCCCGACGGTCCACCTCAAACAACAGCAAGGCGAAGAGGAAGGTGTTCGTCTCAAAATACAATAGTGGTTCGGAAGAAGAAGATGAATCTTCAGACGACGAACCAATGGAAAATGCGAACATCTGCCTCATGGCAAACGCTGAGGTACCTTCTATCTCTGAGCTCTTGAGTAAAATAGAATCTCTTACTAAGGAACGTGATGATGAAAAGAATGGGAGATTAATAATTACTCAAATGTATCAAAATATGAGTGGTCAGACTAAACGCCTAGAACTTACTGTTTCTAAACTTGAAAAGGACATAGCTGACTACCGAAGCAGGGAGGTTTGGTATCACGACCTAAGAGCTGAAAATCACTTGCTGAATACAAACCTCATAGGCATGAATGTAAATCTTAAAAGACTCAAGATTGAACTTGAAAAGGAAAAGGAAATAAATCGTAAATGGCTAAAATCCGGGGAAATAGCCTCTACATTTAAAACTGATCCTGACAATATCCGAGTCAAACCTGGCCTAGGATCCGAATCCACTTCCAGTGCTCCAGCTACTGAGTGCCCTCCAGACTACACTCCAAAACTAACCAACCTATATCCTGTTAGTACATCTAAACCGTTGGATGATTTTGTTTCAGGTGGCACCATAGTTTATGATTGTGGAAGAGAGGCTGTTACTGCTAATCCCGAAGTAGTAGCACCCGTACCAAACGATGAAGGGAAGGTTGCTGTAGTTAAAGCCGAAACTACAGCACCCAGAAACAAAGAAAAGGCTAAGGTTGACGCTTCTAGGGCCAAGAGCGCATCACCCGTTCGCAGAGGATTAGGCCATAGGGAACAGAGTAGGAAACCTGTTAAGCCAAAGAAACCTGTATCCCCCGTTGTAACTCCACATCATAGTGTCTGTTCGATATGTCGTGAAACAGGTCACTACCATTATGAATGTTGGAGTCTATCGGATGACTGGTTATGTAATCACTTTTCAATCAATAAAAATTAGGTTGTCAAAAAGGGTTCTTCTCGGAAATCTAAATCTAAAACTCCTCGGAGCATCTCACCTAAGAAAACCCAAGTTAAAGAAGCAACTAATACGGAAAAAGCTAAGTCAACTTGGAAAGTCAAAGTTCCTAGCAACATAAAATCCAGAATAGTTGACAATGTTGTTGCTTCTCCTAATCGCCCGAAACAAGTTTGGGCACAAAAAGTGTAATTTGTTGTCTTGCAGGAGCATCTATGGAATTCACTGCCATCTCACTTGAAGTCAAAGATCAATCAAAGCAAGTGGATACTTGATAGCGGATGCTCCGGACATATGACGGGTGATAAGTCTCTACTCGTGGATGTTACTGACAAACGAGGCCCATCCGTAACATATGGTGACAACAATAAAGGTAAGACTGTGGGGTATGGCACTTTAACCAACGACTGTGTATCAATTACTAAGGTTGCATTAGTCGAAGGTTTGAAGCATAATGTGCTGAGTGTCAGTAATTTATGTGACAAAGGATTCACAGTTTCCTTTTTGTCAAACACCTGCACAGTTAGAGATAACTTATCCGAAGATATTAAGCTATCCGGATCAAGAGATAGGGACATATATTCTGTGGTCTTGAGAAACAATTCTTCTGACCCTGTATGCTTCCTCACTACAGCATCACATGAAGATAGTTGGTTATAGCACAAGCGTTGTACACATTTAAATTTTAAGACCTTGTCTAAATTAGCGTCGCTTGATTTGGTCACTGGTTTGCCTAAACACAAATACTCCAGAGACACTCTCTGTCGAGAATGCCAACTTGGCAAACAGACCAAACATAGTTTTAAGAGCAAATTAGTTAATTCAATAACTGCTCCCTTACAGCTACTTCACATGGATCTTTGTGGTCCCATTTCTGTTTCTTCACTAGCTGGTGCGAGATATACCCTTGTGGCTATCGATGACTTCACCAAGTACACATGGGTGTTGTTCCTGAAATCTAAGGATCAAACCTTTGAACACCTTGTTGATCTCTTCAACTAGATAAACAACTCACAATGACTGAGCATTAAATGCATCAGGAGTGATTATGGTACAAAATTTGATTTGTCAGATATGAGGTCATATTGTTCTGAATAGGGCCAATATATCATGGTACAGAATTTGATTTGCCGAAAGCCTTCTATTTCACACTTCAGAACTTTTGGGTGTACTTGCTACGTACTGAACAATGGAAAAGAATCCCAGAATAAATTTAAACCCAAATCTAATGATGGGATATTTGTTGGGTATTCATTTCATAGCGAGGCTTATCGGGTTTTCAATAGAAAACTTTTCAAAGTTGAAGATTCTATCCATGTGACCTTTGATGAAGCTAACCTGGATTGGTCGAAAGTTGGCTCTCCAAGTTCTAATGTGCAGGATCAAGACGACAACATTGACTACTCAAAGTTTATGAATGTTCCTGTCACTCCTACTGACTAACCACGTGGCACCAGTGAAGAACGAAGAAATGATGCAGATGATGCTATGGATGAATCAGACTCGGGACTTCCACTTAACTCCGGACATATACCTTCGGATATTCAAAATACCGAAGTACCTTCAAGTCCATCCGGACCAACTAATACGGAAATTAATAGTAATGGAGAACCGCAAAACACTCCAGAACCTATTAATATGGATAACGCTGGCCCAGAAGAAGCTCACACAGCAAACGAACAAGAACCACCTAATCTGATAGAGCTTCAAATCATTGAGTATTCACCACCACTTGCATAAAATTATAGGTGGACTCGAAGCCACCCTCAAGAACAAGTGATTGGTGATCCTACTGTTGGTGTTAGAACAAGGGCAGCCACATCCAACATGTGCCTCTACTCTTGCTTTTTGTCACAGATAGAGCCAAAGGTGGTGGAAGAAGCACTTCAAGATTCAAATTGGATAAGCGCCATGCAGGAAGAGTTAAATCAGTTCAAGAGGAATGATGTGTGGACTCTTGTACCTAGGCCAAAGTCTCAACAAGTCATTGGAGTTAAATGGGTGTTCCGGAACAAACTTGATACGGACGGAATCGTAATCCGGAACAAAACCCGACTGGTAGCCAAGGGTTATCGTCAAGAAAAAGGAATAAACTATGACGAAACCTTTGCCCCAGTAGCCAGACTTGAGGCAATTAGAATGTTCTTGGCATATGCTTCATACGAAAACTTTAAAGTTTATCAAATGGATGTCAAGAGTGCATTTCTGAATGGCGATCTTCAAGAGGAGGTATATGTTGAACAACCTCCAGGTTTCATTGAACCCAAGGCTGGACATCTGGTTTACAAACTAAGGAAAGCCTTGTATGGATTGAAGCAAGCTCCAAGAGCCTGGTACGACACACTCTCGAAATTCTTACTTGCTCACAACTTTCAAAAAGGGAAGATTGACACCACGCTATTCTTACGGAAAGAGAAAGGACATACTCTGATCGTACAGATCTACGTGGATGATATCATTTTCGGATCAACTAATCCGAAGCTTTGTGATGAGTTCGCCAAGTTGATGACTGGCAAGTTTGAGATAAGTATGATAGGAGAACTGTCCTACTTCCTTGGGATCGAAGTCAAATAACTGAAGGAAGGGATCTTCATCAACCAAGCCAAGTACACTCGTGGCTTAATCAAGAAGTTTGGTATGGAAGGTTCATCTCCTGTCAAAACTCCAATGCCAGTCAGTGCCAAGTTAGACCCAGATGTTGATGGCAAATCAGTGAATGTGACTGAGTACAGAGGGATGATTGGATCCTTGCTGTATCTTACAGCAAGTCGCCCAAACATAATGTTTGTAACTTGCATCTGCGCAAGATATCAGGTGAATCCCAAAGAGTCATATATGCTTCACGTAAAACGGATATTAAGGTATCTCAAAGGGACGATGAATTTGGGACTCTGGTACCCAAAAGAGTCCAACTTCGCCTTATCCGGATATTCTGATGCTGATTTTGCCGGGTGTGGCATAGACAGGAAAAGCACCAGTGGTACATGCCAATTCCTTGGAAACAGATTGATCTCTTGGTTCAGTAAGAAGCAGAATTCCGTATCAACCTCTACTACTGAAGCGGAATATATAGCTACTGGGAGTTGCTGCGCACAGCTTCTCTGGATGCAAAGTCAACTTACTGACTACGGCTTCAACATGACATTTGTTCCACTCTACTGTGATAATACCAGTGCTATTGCTATCAGCAATAATCCCGTCATGCATCCAAAGACTAAACATATTAAGGTCAAGCGTCATTTCATTGGCGACCATGTTCTTAAAAAGCACATATCCTTGGAACATGTTGCTACTGAAGATTAACTGGCGGATATACTTACAAAGCCCCTACCTGATGTAAGATTTTCTGAACTTCTTCTCAAATTAGGTATGCTTGACTTTTCTGCATAAGCTTCTCACCTGTTATCCATCAGTAGTTATTCTCAGAACATGCATTGTTGTACTTCATGGTTAGTGATAGATACTGAACTTCATGTTTAACTATCTTACTTTAGTCGTGTAAGTGTTCTGATATTTCTCACTAAGTTCAGATGGGAGGATGCTTGCTTATCCGGACTGATAGTGAATCAAGCAAACATAATTAAATATATATGAAACAAATCCTCTTTTGATGTCATGAATTCTACTCCATTTTCCATCTCATGTCTTATGATTTCCTGATTGAATGACATATCTAAGATGTAAGGTTGAGGAATGATTTGGGATAGCTTGGATTGAAAGTGGAAATTCACTATGTCTGCCGATCAGCTGCTTGAGTGGAGTAAATCAAGGATAGGCAGCACTTTCTCACGATTAATGTTAAACAGGAAACATCTTAAAGGCTCTAATAGTCTACGGGGGAGAAACTGCTCTCTCTATTATCTAAGTAATACCCCCCGATTCACATTTCATGACCTCTTTCCTGGCTGTCTATGTGAGGGGGAGTCATCCTCGAGAAGATCGCATCAAAATGATTTGCTGATCTCAGGGGGAGAGAATACTTCATTGAATATTAAGTAAGGCCCCCTGTTTCAGCAAAAGGCATGACTACAGGGCGAGAGAATGCTTATTATTAAGTAATGCCTCTCTGATACGTCTCGAATGTTCTGCCCTATAACTCTCACTCATAAAGCTGATTGGATTTGCATTGTTGAATCAGAATTGTGGATTGCTTGGCTGTTATCTTCCTCTTCTTAGCATTTTAGGCATTACAATCACTTGTAACATCATACATCATGTACTCTTCTTCCCATTCTCACTCATGCATTCTCTAATGGATGACGTCATACAAATTTAATTAATCTTTGCTTTCATTCTCAGTATGAAGGATTGGCTATGTTGACCTATTGGATTTATGTGTCAATTATCTCACACATACATTGATTTCAGTATGATAGCTTTCATTTCTTATGTATGTGTCTAGCACGTAACTTTTTATGCATAAGTTCTGTTTCTTCTTAGTTCGGATTATGTGTTATTCTCTAATATTGTTTATCTGGACTAACCCGAACCTGATGAGACTTGCTCTTCAAAGCTTCTATTTGTTAAGTCACAGGTTCAGATTCTCTTTGCCATTCATCGTTATATCTTGTGTGATGTCTCGGATTTTTGAGGTGTTGTGGTACTTCACACTTTCTCAACGTCAAGACAGCAAAGGAATCATCTCTACTCAGCACTCTGTTTATACGGATATAGTTAGTCAGTCTCATTTGGAGGTTACCACCTCCGCCTCTCCTGCTAATGTCCCTGCCTCTCTTCTTGCTGCTGCTGCTGCTGCTGATGCTCCCGCACCCATCTCTCCGGTCACAGCGGCTATTGCTGTTGTTCTTCCGGACCTCCCTTTTTCTCATGCGGAAGCCTCTCCCGCTCACTCTCCGGACCTCCAGGACTCCCTCGACCATCTTCCTGCTGACCTACTGAATGACTGCTGGCTGCGCTTCAGCCTCGCCATCTCTGCCGACATCCCAGAACCTACCCTCCGGGTGTTTTACACTCAACACACCCAGACCCCAGAGGAAATGCTTACTTGGAACCGCTACCACGGCTTTATAACGCCGTCTCTCCTTCAGGCTGAACCTCCTACTGCTACCTCTTCCAGACCTGCCCATGACGCACGGCCACCTGTCCCTGCTGAGGCTGGTCCCTCCTATCCTGCGGATATCCCTACCATTGACCTCTCCGGTCAAAGTGGATCTGCCGCACCTCCTGCTGCTGCTGCTGTACAACCACCGTCCTCTCCTACTGCCGCCGACTCTGCCTTGCCCACACCTGCCCCTCTTCATGCGGGCGAGTCCTCGAAAGCTCCCACCTTTGGTCTTGGGCGCGCCTCTTTTGCCACGATTTTATTTGAGGCTGCTTTCTCCGCCCAACTTGATCGCCTTGCTGAGGACAGTCGTCTTTAGACCCAGGCCCTTTCCGACCATGTCCGGACCATGGGTGCCGAGCTTCTTTCTGCCTTCTCCTCTACCTCTCTCTCCATGGATCAGAAGCTTGAGCGGCTTGCCACGTCTTTCTCTGACTTGTCTACCTCCATTGCGGACTTAACGCAAGTCGTGGCTAGTCCCTTCCGCTCTCGTCGATCTGCCAAACCGGGAGAGAAATCATCTGATCCTTCCTCTCCTTCCACTGCTGGCGTTGCCTCTCGCAAACGGTCTACACCTGCTCTTCCTCCGGGCCTTCCGGTGCCTAAACGCAGCCATTTCTCCACTGGCCAGACCAGCTCTCCCACTCCTGCTGTTCCATCTGGTGTCATCACCTTCTTCCCATCATACGTGGAATTACATCTGGATGATGCTGATGGGAGCATTCTTGATGCGGCCAAGGCCTATGCCTCCTCCACTGCCGAGTGCCGATGTGTGTCTGCCTCGTCCCCCTTCGAACCTCAAGACATCCGGACCATACTATCTGAGGAGGGACAATTTTCCACTGACGACATCGACAACTATGCTCTGGCGGTAAAGATAGAGTTGAGGCTATTCCCCTCTTTACTTGAGGAAGGCCTTGATTTTGATGTTCTTCCATGCTGGGTTGAAGACCAGTTTCCTGTTGTGGACGTCATTCTATCCTACATCTATGGTACAGCAGAAAACAACCGACCATGGACCTCTCTGTCCATCGTCTTCATCCCTTTCCGGGTCAACTCTCCACATTTCATGATGACTGTTTTTCTGATCAAGGAGAAGAAAATCTTGCTTCTAGATTCTCATCAGGTTGTTGACCACCAGATTAGAAAGAATCAGATGCGGAGTCTCGTTCGAACCTTGTCTGATGCAATCAGACAGAGTTCTCTCTACGAAGACTTGGATTTACCGCCTCTTGGTCAGGATGAAGTACTTATAGGGGCGATCCGGAACAAGAAGAATGTGCCCCAGCAACCCGATGGAAAGAGCTGTGGAGCCTTTGTCTGCTACTTCCTGAAATCTGTTATTTCCTTTGATGATAACTAGAAAAATATCATCAAGTTCACCAAGAAGCAGACAATAATACTACGAGAGCATGCAGCAAGGATGATCTTCAAATATAATAAGCCATATGTACCATAATTTATATCTGTACTAAGGCTTAATGTATTCCTGCTGCAACTTAGTGGAACTGTTCTCTTTTATCCTTACCTCTGTGTTAGTTGCCTTACCAAATCAGATTACAAAGGGTTTGGCATATCCATATTGGGGGAGATTGTTGGATCAAACCTAGAATTTGGATAATGCGGGTCAAACCCTATGTAATTTGATTCGAGATGTTTCATGTTTACTATTAAGTCTGTGCAGATGATATAACTCTAATCCGGACCTACTCGTGTGAGAACAAAGCTAAGAACAGGATACATAATTCTGATCCGGACCATCATGAGTATCATCATTCACTTGGTATATAACTGAGTCTTCATTCGGAATAAGGACTTTTCGCGCGAACTAAATACTTGACAAAACGACTTAAGGAACCCGTGTCTAACTCTCAATTTATACTGAGTCTTCATCCGGAATAAGTCAATTGATACGGAATAAGATTCCAAGTCTATCACTCGCACGGAATAAGAGAGACTTGTTGCGGAGAGAGAATCAAAATTGTCACTCCACTGGACTAAAGAAAAAGAAGACACGGACTAAGAAATCCGAGTCTCATTCGAACGGAGTAAGGACAATTGTTGCGGAGTAAGGACAACAAATGCGGAATAAGGAATCCGAACCATTACTCATGCGGAGTAAGGATTCACTGATGCGGAGTAAGCATTCAGTACCTACTTTATGCGGAGTAAGGAAGCGCTGATGCGGAATAAGCTCTCCGAGCCTATACTTAATGCTGAGTAAGAGGCGCTGACACGGAACAAGGATTCCAGGACTTCATTCATACGGAGTAAGCAACCACTGACACGGAGTAAGGATCCAAGCTTTGTTGATACGGAGTAAGGAACCTTATGACAGACTAAGAAGACGCTGCTTCATCATTTCCAAGTTGCTTTTATTGCAATCATCTCGCTTCGTCCCGATGTAAAACAAACCCGTTGAAAACCTAAATTACCTTACACGTGGATCACGCGGAGATGTGGACGCGGTCTCAAATGCAATTAGAATCAAGCAAGAAATCATTACAACTTATGCTTCCAATATCTCGAGCTCCACATCCGCAGTAGTTAAAGCTTCAGCATTTTCCGATGAAGAACTTCAATGCTTTACACTATTCGGAGAATGCAGTTCCAAGATAGATTCCTAGGATGTCTATATATATAGCAATGTAAAAAGCTAAATATATACGCACGCGCTTACTTGTACTCATATACTTACAAGCGTGTATCGTGTGAAATAGCTCATACAGAGATTTACAACCTAGTGTGTGTAACCATAAACAGAGTGTTGTGTTGTAATCAGCTAAAACGCTATTTTGCTTTGTTGTAATTATCTTCAGATAATAAAACAACATACTTCCACTACCTGGTTAATCTTCCGCACTGATTTTATCTGTTTAACCAGAGTGAGTGTCTAGCCATTAAGAGAGAGAAAAAAATTTCAAAGAGCCTATTCACCCCTCTCTAGGCTCTGCAGGACCAACAAGTGGTATCAGAGCAAGTTCTACCTGCTCGTAGAGATCCCTCACTCCCTCTCAACTCAACAAGTGGTATCAGCCCATGCAGGCCACGGGCCAAAGGCCCGTTCAACCCTCATACCTCTAAGGTGTTGCCCAAAACTTATTACAATCTCACTCAATGCCACGCACAATTATACAATAAACACCCCGCTTACATAACAATAAGTCCCATAGTATATAGGGTCACCATGCCCAAAACATGGCGGCATAACAGTAAATATTCTCAAACGTGTACATAGGTCTCAGTCTCAAAACATTACAATGCCTCAAGCCACAAACACCAAATTAAATGAAACCAATAGAACAAAGAAAAGCTCCTGTCACCTAGTGAGGTAGCCTCTTAACACCTGCTAGGACCTGTAAAAAAAGATATCAAAGGTGGGTGAGCAAACCATAGCTTAGTAGGGAACAAGTCTCCCAGGGCTAACCCAATATCTTTACATCTACATGCTCTGTGAATTCATGTGTCAGGGTAGTGTATTACATCACAGTTATAACAACACAATTAGAAAAATACAAAAGTTCTTGTCCACTCCAGGATGTTCTCATGCCCACTCTCGAGTTGTCCCCTTAATGGAGCCTCAATGTTGTCTCCTCAATGGGACCTAATGTTCAAAAACAGAGAAATAATATAATTCAATTGCAATATCACACTTATGGGAACATTACACATTCAAGTACAGTTAAGACACATCAAATACATTAACTCAATTCTCAAAACTCTTCATATCGACCATAAACCTACATAGGTTGACCATAACCATGAAAACTCTCCATATCAATCAAAGGGGTTCAATTTCGCTCTATTTTGGTCAATCCAGCCCCCAGATCGATCACATCTACCACTCCACATCGACCACATTAACCACATCAACCCCTCAACATTGGCTACATCGACCACATTGACCACCCACATCGACCACCCAATTCCAAATCGACCAAGCTATTGAGAGAAGAATTTGCTCTAGTTGACCTTGACCAACACTAGGCTAAGTTGACCACATCGACCACTCTACGCCGACCCTGTTGACGTTCTTCTTCATTTCCAGCGGGTTCTTTACCCAGTTCTACCCAAAACTCGATTCCTAATGCCTTAAACAAGATCCCTAAGACACAAGCATATCCACAACATCTCTTTAATATATTAGTACTTTGATACAAGGGTAGGGCACTAAAAATATTAGGAAATTGTTAAGTATATAATAGTGCTCATAAATAATTTATAATTACTTAGCTAAATCTATATAAATAAAATAAGCAAGGTTGATCCCACAAAGATATTGTTACTTCTCGGGTCAAGGATATATACACTAGAACTTGCCACAAGTATAGGAAAAAATAAAGAATAAACTATTTAGCCTATCCTATGCGTAACTAACCTAAATTAATTATGATGATGGAGCTAGTAGTGACAGGTATTATAATAGTTATACACCTTAAGGTATGGAGGTTGGATGATGGGTCTTTCCTTAAATATTTATTATATGAATTATGTACCTTACTGTGATTAAAAACTCAACTTTCTAATGCATTGACTATTCTCTCTTGAGTGATATGGTTGTATGCACACCCTAGCTTAGTAGACTTTTAATTATCCTTTTGCCCTCACCTGAAATGTCTATATATGATATCTTGTGCGGATGATTTGGAAAGACTCATACTTGCCTAAATTGATTTTTGGAGAACTTCATGTAATTACATTTTAGGCCCTTTAACTAAGAACATTGACCGTCTTTTAATTTATTTTTATTTTTTGTGGTCAAAACTATTTTGATCATAACCTCTCTTCAGAATTAAACGCATTTAAGTGTATTAGTCTTTAAATTTTAGCCCTATCACTGCAAAAAATAAGAGTAATTGAGACTAAATTAGGAACAAATTGCTACTTGTCTCAAATTAGCAGTCTAAAATTTTTCCAAAAATTCTAACTTAGTAAGTTTCAAAATCACTAAAAAATTAATTTCAAATTTTTTAGTAAGCTAAAATTGTCATTTACGGTAACACTGTATAAAAATTGAAACCTTCAGCCAAAAATGGACCCATTAATTAAATATTGGCTTTTCCTCTTCCTTCTTCTTCCTCTCCTTGCTACATTCACGCGCTCGGAGGGTCCATCTCCTTCATACCTCGACTTTGTCTTCTCCCTTATCTATGCTGTTTTAATCAGCCATGGTCATTTTTGGCCATTATAGAGGGATTGCGGTGGGGCGGGGGGCCATATAGGTCCCTTTCACACCTAGGGTTTTCGGAAAGGCGATAGATGGATTGCTTCATTGCGAATCTTTACTGAGATGGAGGACCTTCTCTCTCTCTCTCTCTCTCTCTCTCTCTCTCTCTCTCTCTCTCTCTCTCTCTCTCTCTCTCTGTGTTCGTTTTTGCTAGATTCAAATGGTGGCCCGTTCATCCTTCGGAGGTTTTCTTCCATCATCGGTGAAAGGGGAATGGAAGTTTCGTCGTTTTGTTTCACCATCGGTTCCTCCTTCGACGCTGGTTAGAAATACCTTCATATCCTTCTGTTTATATATATATATATATGATTTTTACTATTTGGGGTTTGGTAGGTGCCAATTGGTGTGGGTGCAAGGAAGATATATCCCCTGATCTGCAAATGAGATCTAATACCATACCTATAAGGCAATCATTGGCGGAAATGCATTAGAAAATATACTAAGTTTATATTTCCCCCTCTTTAGTATGCATCTGAAAGCTATGTCTATGTTGAGGACCTTGATTAGGATCCAACAACAATCTAGAGATGGATAACAGAATTTACCCAAACCCTAGCCCAAGCGATTCAAGTATTAAACTGGAAAAGCCAAAATAATAATAAACCTCTAATATGAGAGTTTATAATTGGTAAAACACTCTTCAATGATTTATTACATCTGAATGCAAGGCCTATTTATAGGCAAACCAATAACTATGAATTGGAAACCTAATACAATTAGGAAACTAAAGTAAAATACCAAAATACCCTAATTAAATAAAGGGAAGTAATAAAAAGGAAATACTAATGCAAATTAAATAAAGGAAAGTAAATAAAAATGAAAAACTTCTAATACGATAAGAAAAGTAAATATATGGAAAGACTTCTAGACGAAGCAAAAGACTTGTTCATCAAGGCAAGACACGTAGCGGGCTTCGTCTTCAATACTGCTTCTCGTGAATAGTGCAAGGTCTTTATCATTCCCCCACCCTTCGAAATTTCCCTTGTCCTCAAGGGAGAATTGGGGAAACTGTTCTACATCTAAAGTAGAGCGCCCCATTAATCCCAGAAACCCATAATCCTTTATAAATTTCCTGACTTCCTTTCTTGTGTGAATCTCCTGCCTCACTGTCACAAAATTAAACTCCTGCAAAAACTGAAACGAAACAGATCTCGAATCTATTGTGAGTTCTACCAACATCTCTGGCTTGTGGAACACTTTTGCAAATAGGGATGACAATGAGTGATAACAAAAAGTCGTGGCCTGAGAGGGTTGAGCATCAGTCGGTCCAATTATGAAGGCCACGTTGTTGGGAACAATTACAAACTGGGTGCGCCTTGCGTCGAGGGCATCGCCTAACTAGACATCATCAAGGACAAAGATCATGTTGTTGAGAGACTCTTCAATGGTGACGACCTTCTTGACTTTGACTTGGGCATCATTCACCACGGTAGAGGAAATCAAAGGAATCAAGAACTCTAAAGTTAGAGTTGGGTCGCCAATCCCTTTAGATGAGTCACCAGATGGGAACTCAGCCTCATGTTGTGATTCTTGTGAGCTCTGAAAACATGGTTCATCTTCAACGCTTGAAATATCTTTCACCTCCTGTGAAGTTTGTCGTGACCTACAATCATCTTCTTGAGTTCGTCTACATCTTATAGGATCTTTTCCCTTGTATGCAAATAATCGATCAATTTTCTGATTGATTCTGTCTTGGAATCGAACCATCTTTGCTAAAGTTGTCGAAAGCTCTGTCATGGAATTCTCCAGGGCTTCAAATCGTTGCATGTTCGTCCTTGCCGCCTCCTCCGTCATTGCTGATAAAGAACGCGAGATAAAATTGAGAAATCTTAATGAGGATCTCTCAATGAAAGCACCAAATTGTTGAGGACCTTGATTAGGATCCAACAACAATCTAGAGATGGATAACAGAATTTACCCAAACCCTAGCCCAAGCGATTCAAGTATTAAACTGGAAAAGCCGAAATAATAATAAACCTCTAATATGAGAGTTTATAATTGGTAAAACACTCTTCAATGATTTATTACATCTGAATGCAAGGCCTATTTATAGGCAAACCAGTAACTATGAATTGGAAACCTAATACAATTAGGAAACTAAAGTAAAATACCAAAATATCCTAATTAAATAAAGGGAAGTAATAAAAAGGAAATACTAATGCAAATTAAATAAAGGAAAGTAAATAAAAAGGAAAGACTTCTAATACGATAAGAAAAGTAAATATATGGAAAGACTTCTAGACGAAGCAAAAGACTTGTTCATCAAGGCAAGACACGTAGCGGGCTTCGTCTTCAATACTGCTTCTCGTGAATAGCGCAAGGTCTTTATCAGTCTATCACTTTTGGCACCTCAGGGTTTCTCATAATTTACTATTCAGTAATAGAGTTAAGAACATAGTACTTGTTTGCTTTTATTAGTACTTCAGGAAAAATTGTTGTGATAATAACTAAGAATTGCACTGTGGTGATGATGGCACTGTGACTTGTTTACTGGTAGAAGTTATTGTGGATTTACTGGTGACTTGTTTATGCAGGACTACAGGAGGCAACATATGTCAAATAACTTTTGTAATTATGATGGCACTGTGATTTATTGTTGTGCCTCACCTTTTTTTTCAATTATGCTAAATTGTTTTGCTCACGGCCAACCTTACAATCTGACTTTCAAAGCTGTTAAATGTGGAAAATCTTCTGTTTTGCTGTTTGATCATTAACTTCTTTTGAATTTGCCTTCACTTCTGTGCAATTCTATGACAAGTTCAACATGCGCCATGACATTGCAGACTTTCATTAACTACTTGTGGCAGGTCCCTAGTCATCGTAATGCATGGAGGCAGGTATGATCTGCATGTACTGACAAGTAAATTCTCTTCTACATTCTGTTCAAGAACTAAACATTTCTTCAGTCACTTTTTTTTCTCTCCTCCCTGTCATCCAGATTGCTAAGGAAGAGGAGAAGGGCGTATACCTAAGTTTCTTGATCAATAATAGTATTTATCTTCTTGATGAAAGTCTTAACAAAATTCTTGAACTAAAAGAGTTGGAGGCAGTGATGTCTGACAAAGCAGAATGAGAGCAAAGGCCATCTCATGAAAGGCGGGAGAGAACCCGCCTCTTGTTGGTAGTGCCTTGGGACAAATAATTACTAAGGATTTGGGACAGAAAAAATGGTGGCAAATAATTTTGGACGAAAAAAATCATTTCAAATATTTTTAAATTTAATTAATTAACAGGACTAACGTTGGAACGACAATAATCGGCGCAAAAAAAATTTGTACAGATGAATTTCATTTCAAAAATTTCATTTAAGACAATAGCAATTAAGATAACTATGTGATAATTTAAAATTGTCTCAAATATTAATTTGAGATAAAATTGTATCTCAATAGTTTATTTTTTTAGTGTCTTGTACATTTCAAATATTTGTCAAAGAGATATTTAATTTTGTGCTTCTTTACTAAATGTGATGATACATCTAAATTGAACAAAATAAAATCTAACACCATTTATCTGTAAGTAAGATTGTGAAACATTATCATCTAGCTACTAATCATCTAAGTTTTTTTATCCTATCACAATCCTATTAGTCAATTATTCACATTCTCTACAAAGTGAATAGCCATAATTATAAATAGTCACTTTCCTTTTTGAGCAAAAATAAGAATATATATTATAAATAATGCTATATACAATTGAAATTGTAAATAGCCATGATAACAAAATAACATACCAAATCGTGGGAGAAAAAAAAATACCAGCGGCCATTTTACCCAAAATATTTTTGATATATTATTAATGTGACACATTTAAGTTGTATTATTAGCACTTGCAAAAATTAATTTGGCTTTCTAAAAATTGTGGTCCCAAATCACAAACAAATTTGTATTTTCTGATCACAATTAATTAACAAAAACGGGAACCACTCCATAAAGGGGTTCAGGCCTCGGAAAGGAAACCGACCACGGATGGATGTCCACAAGATGTAAAACTAGAAATAAAGGTATCATCCACTTATTTTGAGAACGACTATAATAACTAGACAGTGATCAGGCCTCTTCGACTAATGTTTTCAAAGATCAAACAAATTGGATACGAAGTTGTCATCATCTTCCTCTTCTTCTGGCTCTTCCATCTTCAGTTCCTCCATGGTAACAGGGGCAGCAGCTGGAGCATCGTTGGTAACTGCGGCAGCAGCCACTGCTGCAACGAACTTGCTTGGATCCTGCAACGTGCCATTTAAACAATTATCAGGTCTGGGGAGTGATAAAATGCAATAATTACAGATATGGTGTAAATTAAATAAAATATCATATATAACAAACATCTGGCGTCGACCTTTAAGTACTCCTTCACTTCCCCGGCCTGGGGGAAAGAATAGTCTGTTTCCAGAGCTACAGAAAGGACATTCTTGTAGGCACCGATAAACATGTGGGATGCAGCAGCAAGGGTCGGGTAAGAGATCGCCAAGGACAGAGAGGCAACAGTGGAAACCCCAGCAGCAAACCTCGCAGCAAGTTCTTCTTCCGTGAGATCAAGCACTTCAGGACGGTAGACAGACCCGTCGTCGTAAACCGAAACGACGCCAAGCCCATAAGAAAATGGTTTCATTCCAAGCTTCGCGAGTAGAGCCGCCTCAGAAGAGCCGACCTTGTCCCCTTTCCTCATAAGCTCCACAGCGGTAATAATCTCCACAGAACCTTTGTTAATCTTTGTTGGGATATTAAGCGCCTGAAATGCCAGAGCACGACAGATTGTCGTAAACGCAAAGGACGAAAATTGCGGGACTAATTAATTTGAAGAGGAGAAGAATAAAAAAACGAACCTGGAAGAAAGAAGTATGAGATGGATCAAGCGATGTGTTCCCAGGGGGGATAACAACGTCAATGGGAGCGACGCTGCCAACACGTGCTGGAGCTCCAACCTTGATGACGTACAAAACTAAGTTAAGTAGTAAGCCAACCATTAAGTCATATTTGGCCGTGCACGTAACTCATTCGCGCCACCACCAATCAATCTTCAACCAACCAAAAACATATAACAAGCACGAATAAAAAATGCCCACACTATCATCTATATAGGCCATAGATTGTTCTCAACTCATACACGTACTATTCACAGAAAATTATATAGAGAACCAACAACCATACCATAGCCATCCGAGTGACATCAATTGAAGTAAGTCAAAACTCCAACACTAGATTTATTAAATTATACTTCGAACTAGAAGAGCACGTGCATTAATTGAAATAATTAAAAAGCAGCGACATTAATTTAGAGAATTAACAGGATCCTACCACAGTCAAAAGATTATTTGCAATCGCCACAACAGCTTTATTCCCAGTATATATGTGTATCGAGATGCATGTAATCAATCAAATAATAAATTCAAAACTAAAAGAAATTAATTAGTATAGCGTTCCATATTAATTGCTGTAAATTCAAAGATCATTCCTTTTTAACTTGTACCAGTCAGAGGCCCAAAACGGATGCAGAGCTAGCTAGAGAGATCCACAGAGCACCATCACATAAACAGCTAAGGCTCAAAACCATAAACTATATGAAAAACAAAATATGAAAATATAATACTTGCACCCAAAAAATAAAACCGCAATAAGATGTACCGTGTACTTGGCGACTTCATCACGAATCCCCTTCAGATCTCCCTTAGTGAACAACAGTCCTACGTTCCCCTGACAAGTTCACACCAGGAAATATCACAACGAATCAAGTTTCAGCATTAATGACAACATCAATAAAACTCAGACAATAAATAAGTAAATGACAGAACCCACAAATCTATGTATTAAAACTCAGACACAAGAAAGATACGAGCAGGGAGGAGGATTAACGTACCGCAAGGAGATGGATGAGGTTGAGGAAGTCCTTGTTACCGGTCCTCTCAGCGTGAAGACGAACCGACCGCTTCATCATGGTGTTCTTCCCCATCAACAGGACCGATTCGCCACGCATGCCTTTTCGGATGATCTGAAGCTGGTGCGACCCAACATTGTCGACGCACACGACCAGGATCTTGGAGTAGCCGTCGAGGTACTGGCATAGCTTCTTGTCGTACAGCACCTTTCTCTGCGCCCTAGACAGCTTCACCGCCATTCTTGATGTCCGAGACGGAGTTAGGGTTTCGGAGAGAGACAGAGAACTCAGACCCTGCGGCTTCGGCTGCCACTGCGGGTGCGATTGCGGCTCTGGGTCCAATTTATAGCCGAAAGCCCCGGAATAGGCCTCTATGGGTACGGCTTCAGAGTGTTTGGATACCCGGATAGTTTTGTTACCGTCTTGTCCCGGACGCTAAACCGACTATTCGTCATATGCTTGGGCAACGGGCAAAAAAAGAAAGAAAAACTTCCCCGTATAACAAAAACTAGACAGAAGCTGTGAGGGATAATATGAAGGTGTGACTTTGCATGCATAATGAATTGCCCATGCATATATATGTTTATATATACCATAAAGCTTTTAATTCTAGTGATAGTCCCATAGAAAGCAACGTATAGTACTTAATGTCAATAATTGCCTCAGCCTCGCGCAAAAAAAAAAAGAAAAGAAAAGAAAAGAAGAAGAGTAAAGTAGCATATAGTTTTTAATATTTGCCATAGCCGCACAAAAAAGTAAAATATAGTTTCCGTAGTGTCAAACTTTGAATCGTAGCCGGCCTTGGCCGAACCTAAGTATGAGGCGCTTCCACAGGAGTACACTTTAAAAAAGCTACTATTAAATAAATACAAAAATTTTAAGAAAAAATCACTCTCAGAGAGCAAATTAAACTTTTATTACGAGTTCAAATTTATTATCATTACTATCGATGCTCAAATAGAATTTTTATTAGGTTTACTTCTATCCTCTTAAACACAAATTAAATAAGCCAAATAACTTACCATTATTGATAGCTTAGACCAATAATAAGTCAGCAAATTGTACCAACGTTAAAGATTTTTAGACTTGTAATGGTGAGAGCCTGTAAGCTACTAAACGGCTAAGCCTGCAAGTTAAAACCAAAGAAAGCGATTTTAGAAATTTAGGAAATAATAAAAGAAATATAAAATTAAATTTGTAAATAACATAAATATTTAAAAAAACCTATGTAACTAACAAACATTAATTTTCTTAATCAAATTCTCGTATCAGGAAAATTCTAAAAAAAAATATTTGCAAATAAATAAATATTTTCAATTTGACAATAAAAATATTATAAAAATTTCGTTAATATTATTTTTTTATTTTAGTAATGAAATCCAAATTATCCATACAATATAATTTCTAATCAAATTATTATCATGTATCATAGAATTCACAATTGTATCAAATAAACACATTAAAAATAAAATTCCATTTTTTAGAACCGGACAAAGGACCCTAGTGATTGAACTGTGATAGTGTTCTCCATCTCTTTTCCTTTACTTCTTTTTAAATACTATAGGTGATTGCCTGTAGATGGATATTAACTAGTGGAGAGAACGTGAAATAGAAGTTCAATAATATTATGGGTGGCTATGCTCTTCGTCACTTCTCAAGTCCAATAATTTGGCCAAATGGAGACATGAGACTAGTTATGGAGCCATCGGTCTAAAATTCATAATATTTCTTTATCCTCCAGCCATGAGCCATGGTGAAATCGTGGAAGTGTTTGCTTGGCATTTTTATACAATTATATAACTAGCTTATTGCATGGATCAATTCATCAATATCATAATTCATAAATTTTTCTTCAGGTCTTTATGTGACTTTGTAATAGGCTAATAATAGCATTGCACTAGGCCACTCACGATAGTAAAACTAGGATAATACCACATTATCTATACAATTAATACAAAATAATGACACAAATTGGATACAAAGATATATTTAGGCACAAATAAAAAACTAGGTACAAACTAATACAAGAATTTAGGCACAAACTGGTGCACTACTAAACCTTGATTTTTTCTATCAAAAATTTAAAGCACCAATACAAAATCTAACCTAATTTTTGAGTTCAAATAAATGTTCAATAATTCAATTCGCACATAGTGACACAAACCAACGTTGTAAGCAGTGCCAGTAAAGGCAGTGTACTAACGAATGATGGCCTAGGGAGATCCCGAAGAGGAGAGAGAGATGATGGCAACCAGATAGGCCATAGACGACAATAGTCAAGTGGGCTTCGCACCTTTGCCGCTTTGCTAGAGGCCAAAGTGGGAGAGCCAAAGGCGGAGGCTGGAGAGGGAGGGTTTGGGACGAAGAGTCAGAGATGGCCAACTACAACTAGCAACCAAGTGTTGCCATTTGGGGAGATGACTGACTCTCTGTCCTAAACCCTAAGTCCCAGAGAGACGAGAGAGTGAGTTGATCAGTCATAATATAAGCCATAAATGATTCCACTGATTCGGAATTAGAGAGGAGGGAGAGGAACCGGAGGTGAGTAGCGCGACCAAAGTGAGGATGAGGCCTGACCCTGTTAAGCGTAATGTTATGTTAATTGTTTTTTTAGGGGAAGGGGAGGGGGCAAAATTTTGGGCCCTCAATTGACGGCCTTAGGTTACAAAAGCCAAGGGTCATTCTATAGCACCTCACATATTCTTGCACAATAAACATGTGATTTATAAACAAGGATACTCATAGTTTTTGTATTTTAAAAAAACAAGAGAATCCTGGTGTTTAAAAAAAATGAGGATACTAATATTATGTTGTTTTGGTATCTATTTTTTTAAAACATAATTTTAATGTACAATAAAATGTTATACAATAGAGAATTTGATATATATACATATACATGTATAGTAATAATGTGAGCCCAACAATAATAGGTAAGTGTTCTAAGCACTCTATCCTTGATTATCTCCTTGGATATGTATGATTTCATGAGGTTAGTGTCATCACTGGTTTTCGTCCGGGCCCTTTTGGGGTGAGCTCAAACTAAACCAATGGTGAGAAATTTTAGAGTCGCCACCAACTGTTTTTGGGGTACAGTTGGATACCCTCTACTTTGAGTAGTTTTAAGTGTATGGTCTACGTTATCAGAGATGGGTTCGGGAGTTGGTTACGTGTAGGGAAGGATTAGCACCCCTACAGCGCCCTTTCGGTATCTAATTTAGAAGGAGGAGGTTTTATTTTATTTATACTGCCATGACTGGGCTAAGTTTAAAAAGTTTATGATTTCTATTTGGCTAAGTTATTTCTTAAAGTCATGGTTAAAATGGATTTATCCTAAACTTCTAAAGAGAATCCTAAAGGTTTTGGATTTTTGTGTGAAGTGGAGAATGAGATCCTAGGGGTTGGTTTTGGCTTTTTTTTGGTTTTACTTTTTGAAATTGAAGTCCTAAAAAATGGTTTTTATTTCCCCCTTTTTTTGTTTTTGTTTTGTTGTTTTTTTTTTTTTTTTTTTTGGGTTAGAAAACATACATTTTTATGTTTTGTAAAAAAAAAACATTTTGGTCCTTTTTTTTGCTTTTTTTTTTTGCTTTTTTTAGGTTTTGTTTTTTGTTGTTTGTTGTTTGTTGTTTTTTTTTTGTTTTAGAAATTGAAGTACCAACTTTGGTTTTCTTCCTCTCTTTTCCTTTTTTTTTTAAAAGAACATGAAGACGTTTTTTGTTGTTTTTGTTTTTGTTTTTTTTTTTGTTTTTGGAAACCTTTCTTTCTTTCCTTTTTTTTTTTGTTTTGTGAACCCAAAATCTTAAAGCCAATTTAGGAACATATACATGAAAATAAAAACGTGGCGTGTGTGATTATGGCATCCACAAACGAAAAAGAAAATCACTTTTTTTTTTCATGTTCTCTCTCTGCTCTCTCCTTTTTTTCTTTTTTGTTTTCCCTTCTTTTTTTTTCTTTTTACTATACTTTACATATTACAACATACACATAAGAAGGAATACAGGAAAACACAATGAAAAAGGCTGAAAAGGGATTACACCAAATATAGATAAGCTCAAAAACGAAAATTAGAAAAATGCTAAAAAAAAAAATTACACCAAATATAGATACAAATAAACTGAAAAAGTAGTGAAAAGATAAGGGCTGAACCGACTTTGAAGCTTTGCAATGCCAATCTTCTGCTTGAGCTCCCGCCGGCGCTGATAGTCACTTGCTCGACTCGGAATCGACAGATCTGACAGTGGGACTTATGAAGAGACTTCCCTGGTGTTTGGAGATAGGAGGGCTGAAGTTGGAGTTTGCAAGGAGTGGATGAGTGATCTCTTATGATGATGATTCTGGGATTATGTGTTTTTTTTTTTTGGGGTTTGCCAGGAGGAAGCTGGGGCGTTTTTTGATGATGAGGCTGGGGCATTTTCTGATGATGATGAGGCTGATTTTGATGATGAGACTGGTTTTTCCCTTTTTTTTGAATTTCTCTCCTTTCTTTCTTTTCCTTTCTCTCTCTGTGTTTTTTTTTGCTCCGTCCGCACTGGGATGAGGAAGGGATGTAAAAAGGTACAGGTTTTTTTTCCTTTTTTGCAACGAATTCCTTTTTTTTCTCTCCCTTTTTTTTTCAATGGAACTGCAGACTGCATCTTAAAGGGCTACCGAAAATTTTTGGCTGGACTGTCATTAATTGCAGCATTTAATGCTGCATTATTGATTTCTTCATTTTCATCTAGGTCTTGTGCAATCTGTCGGGTGCATTATTATTTCCAGCTCCATTAATTTGCGGATCGATGTCTGGTCGGGTGGTCAGTGTGTGCGGGAAAAGGGGAACTCGTGATTTGCCTTTTTCAATTTGTAGTTTAGCAGCACATGTGACCGACAGGTATTCAAAATAATGTTTTGTCAGATGGCCAACGCATAAAACAAGCCCCGTGAACGACCAGCGAGAGGAAAAAAGGAAACCCGTGAGAAGAAGCCGGCGCGAAAAGCCAGCGAGAAAAAATCAGCGAAGGCAAAAAAAAAGGGTCGGAGGTTCGAAGTGTCGGCAGGTTGAAGCGTCGGCAGGTCGAAGTGTCGGCAGGTCGAAGCGTCGGCAGGTCGAAGTGTCAGCAGCGAGGCTTTGAGGGTCGAAGGGTCGGAGGTGGAAGGCGTACGGGTGCCGTGGGTCGAAGGCGTCGTAAGTCGGCATCGTAAGTCACGGGTCGAAGTGTCGGTAGTGAGGCTTCGGGGCTTCGAGCTCGGGACTTCGGGGCTTCGAGCTTTGGGGCTTCGAGGCTTCGATCTTCGGGACTTCGGGGCTTCGAGCTTCGGGCTTCGAGGCTTCGAGGTTCGGAACTTCGGGGCTTCGAGCTTCGGGGCTTCGAGGCTTCGAGCTTTGGGGTCAATGAGTCGAAGTGTCGGCAGGTCAACGGTCAACGGTCAAACCCCCCCCCCCCTTTTTTTTTTTTAAAACTTTTAATTACCTTTTTACCCCCACCAAAAATGCAAAAATGGATAACCTTCCAGGAATTGTTTGGGGAGATCCGTATTCGCCTACATAGGCATTTTGAAGAGTTTCGCATGATCACTTTTGCGGGGAGTTTGACCAGGGGCATTGACCGTCTTTTGGCAAGTTTGACTTTTTCCAACGAAAGTTGTTTTGGCCATAACTTCTTCATTTTAAGTCCGATTTGAGCGCGGTCAAGTGCGTTGGTCTCCAATTTTCATCCTCCATCACCTGGTGTTGGTCTTGGGGCACTTCAAGGACTTGTAGCAAAAGTCATTAATTTTGAACTCCCCCATCCGTGTCAATTGTATCCATCTCGTGCAGATTGGGGTAGACCATTCCTTGGAAGTATGAGATCATTGTGGACCTGTTCAATAAGGTATATGGCATGGGCAGAAAGGTATATCAAATGGGGTTAGTATGTCCAACCCGGACAAAATAGGGTCCTACAGCTGCCCCTCTTTGTGCACTGTTTGTATACAAACAGCGTACAAAGATAAAAGGGAGTCATTTTGGACGGGTTGGAGCACTTACCTGACTTACCTAGAGGAAGAAGTGCGACGGTTGGGTTTGTCCCCGAGAGGGAAAAGGGGCTTCACAGGCCGGTGTGCTTGGATAATACCTTGATGAGGCATCTAAGGCCGCTTGATACCAGAGATTGAAAACTTACAACAATGACAGGCTTGAACTGAAAAAGAGAAAAGGCCCACAACAATGATGGTCTTGAATTGAAAACTGAAAGGCCCACAGCAACGATAGGCTCGAATTGAAAAATGGAAAACGGCCCACAACAATGATGGTCTTGAATTGAAAACTGAAAGGCCCACAGCAACGATAGGCTCGAATTAAAAATGGAAAAAGGCCCACAACAACGATGGGCTTGAATTGAAAACGGATAGCCCACAGCAACGATGGGCTTGAACTGAAAATGAATAGCCCACATCAACGATAGGCTTAAAGTGAAAACGGAAAAGCCCACAGCAACGATAGGCTTAAAGTGAAAACGGAAAAGCCTATAGTAACGATAGGCTTAAACGGAAAAATGAAAGGCCCACTGCAACGATAGGCTTGAAGTGAAAATGGAAAGCCCACAGCAACGATAGGCTTAAAGTAAAAACGGGAAAATGAAAGGCCCACTGCAACGATAGGCTCGAATCGAAAATGGAAAGCCCACAGCAACAATAGGCTTAAATTGCAAATGGATAACCTACAGCAACGATAGGCTTGAATTGAAAATAAATAGCCCACAGCAACGATAGGCTTGAATTGGGAAGACTTATTGGAGACATCAAATGGTATTTGGGGAAATGCTTTAAGGAATTGGTGAGTTTGGGAAGTAACCCAATTTAAGCTCCCTCTACGAGTTCACTCAAGGAGATCGCTCTACGAGGTGACCCAAAATGGGAAAAGGTTGTCGAGTGCCAAAAGGATGCGTTTAGACTTTGGGGCAATTGCAAGGAAAGAGTTGTACAGTTGAACGAAGAAAACTAGGATAGCTTGAAGAGAAGTTTGCTGAATATGAGCTCCTAGGATCTCCAGAGGCAGCAACATTCCTGCAATTATAGAGTATGTTGAATGTATGCTAATGATGCATGGAATGCAATGTGCTGTATGCGGGGATGCATAAACCTCAACTTGTGGTGAAATACGATGCAATGTGATGCCGTGCGATGTATGCTGAGGGTTTGGCTGTTGTTGGAGAGGTTGGCTAACATTCAACTTGTTGGGGAACAACGTTCTCTTTGGATGGAAAGTCCGTCCTGTCTTTGCTGGGGAACTCCCTGTTGTGCACGAAGGGTCTATTAAAATTCGCTTCGCCATATTGAGGAGATTGATTTGACGGCTTCCCTGGGGATAGTGATATCCCGTGGAGATATGAGTACTCCGAGTTGGGGGCTTTAAGTTGTTTAGGGATTTTGAGCTTGGCCCTACTCATAAGGCAATGCTAGAAGAGCTTACTGGGGATTTAAGATGTTCTACTCAAATGTGAAATGAAGACGATGTAACATGATTAAAGAGATAAAAAAGATTTTTGCTGGTTTAATTTCACAAAACATATTTATATCATAAAAAGTGTCCTATTGTCATAATCTGATAAATAGAATCGCAAGTCTTTAAAAGCATAATGTACAAATTTGATTCGAGCGTGCTGCAGGTTTGACCAAGTCTTCCACTGTTTGCAGTCGCTGTTTTTGGATGATGTTGTCTCTACTGCTTGCAACGGACCCTATTTGTTGTGGTCCTGATCCTTTCAGTTTCTGACTGAACTGATTTCACCCTTCAAGATTTATTGTTTGTATTTTACCCTTGGTGCCCTTTCGGGTTTTCACCAAGTCCGCCTTTGTTTTCTTTTTTGTCTTTTGTTGGAGCTTTGTATTTTACCCTTGGTGCCCTTTTGGGTTTTCACCAAGTCCGCTCATTACAGGAATGAGAATCTTGTTGGGAGACATGAGTTAAGCATAAAACTTTTTGACGGCGTCACTATTCACTGGATTAGGAAGCTCATCTCCGTCCATTTTGGCAAGGATCAATGCGCCTCTCGAGAATGCTTTTTTCACAACATATGGGCCTTCATAATTGGGAGTCCACTTTACTCGATGGTCATGCTGGATTGGCAAGATCTTCTTGAGGACAAGATCACCCTCTTGAAAGCTTCTGGGCTTCACCTTTTTATTGTAATTGTTCATCATTCTCTGTTGATACGCTTGTCCTCTCGTAACGCTCGCCGGCGCTTGCCCTCAATTAAATTCAACTGCTCATAACGACTTTGGGCCCATTCTACTTCTTCGAGCTGAGTATCCTTAAGTACTCGGAGGGAAGGTATCTCCACTTTGACCGGTAGGACTGCTTCCACGCCATAGACCAAAGAAAATGGAGTTGCCCCAGTCGATGTACGCACTGAGGTACGATAAGCATGCAAAGCGTAAGGTAGCTTCTCGTGCCAATATTTGTACGTTTCAGTCATCTTTCTGATAGTGTTCTTGATGTTCTTGTTGGCTGCCTCGACTGCTCCATTCATCTTTGGGCGATAGGGGGTCGAGTTGCGGTGTTGAATTTTGTATGTTTCGCACAACCTCCCTATCATCCGGCTATTCAAATTGGCAGCATTGTCCGTTATGATCTGCTCGGGAAGACCATATCGGCATATGATGTTGTTCCGTATAAATCGAAGTACCACGGCTGTGTGTGACATTAGCGTATGATGCTGCTTCTACCCACTTGGTGAAGTAATCAATGGCTACCAAAATGAAACGATGACCATTAGACGCTTTTGGAGATATTGGTCCGATAACGTCAATGCCCCAAAGTGAGAACGGCCACGGGGAGACCATCACGTGTAGTTTGGACGGCGGTACTTGAATCTTGTCGCCATAAATTTGACACTTGAGGCATTTGCGCACATATTCAATGCAATCTTTTTCCATGGTGACCCAATAGTAGCCCATTCGCATGATTTGTCTTGTTAATGCATGTCCGTTTGCATGTAAACCGCATTCCCCTTCATGCACTTCTTTCATTATCTGTATTGACTCTTCTTTTGCCACACACCGCAGTAATAACATATCATGGTTTCTCTTATACAGAAGCAAGCCATCGAAATAATAGTTGGATGCAGACCTTCGGATATTTCTTTTATCAGACTCAGACGCCTCTGCTGGGTACTCTTGCTTAAGCAAATCTTGTCGATGTCATTGTACCAAGGCTTTTCCTCTATATTTCCTTCAATGGCCATACAATGTGCAGGAGTATCTTGTATGCGGATATCAAAAGACCGCACTTCCAACTTTGTGTCCACCGAAGGAGGGAGGCTAGAGTTGCCGGTGCATCAGAAGCCGATTACATTCTCTGGGGCATATGCTCGAATGTGATGTCATCGAACTGCTCAGCTAACTCCGTAACATATTTCCGATATGGGATTAATTTGTGGTTTCGAGTCTCCCATTCACCCCTTACTTGAAAAATGATGAGCGCCGAATCGCCGAACACTCGTAATTTTTTTGATTCCTTTGTGAATGGCTTCTTGAAGTCCCATCACACAAGCCTCATACTCTGCCACATTGTTTGTACAAGGGAAGGTTAGCTTTGCCGCCATGGGGAAATGTTCGCCTTTTGGGGATATCAGGATGGCCCCAACACCGTGACCTAAGAGACTAGGGGCTCCATCGAACCACATCGTCCATATGTCTGATACTTCGGGCCGAAATGATGTTAATGTGCTCATCTGGGAAGCCAATAGTCATGGGCTCAAAGTCTTCCAGCGCTCTATCTACCAGATAGTCGGCTATCGCACTTCCTTTTATGGCTTTTTGAGGTACGTAGATGATATCGTACTCTGATAGGATCAACTGCCATTTGGCGATTCTTCCAGAAATGGATGGTTTTTCCAAGAGATATTTGAGCGGATCATGCCTTGAAATCAGCCATGTAGTATGATAAAGAGTGTATTGCCTCAATCTTCTCGTTATCTAGACAAGAGCACAACACGTCTTCTCCAAGGGCGTATAGTTTTCTTCATTGATGGTGAACTTCTTGCTGAGGTAATAAATGGCCTGCTCCTTCTTGCCTGTAGAATCATGTTGCCCCAAGACACAACCCATCGCTGACTCCTGAACGGTCAAGTATAAGATCAGAGGTCTATCCGGTACTGGTGGGATCAAAATGGGTGGATTAGACAGATATTGTTTGATTTTGTCAAAAGCTTCTTGACATTTGTCATTCCAAATTTCTGGGTTGTTCTTTCGTAAAGTTTTGAAAATGGGTTCACATGTGGTCACACTGGGAAATAAATCGGGCAATATAATTCAGTCGCCCTAGGAATCCTCTAACCTCCTTGATGGTCCGTGGTGGCGGCATCTCTTGGATAGCTCGAACTTTATCTGGATCGATTTCCACTCCTTTTTGGCTCACAATGAAACCCAACAGCTTTTCCCGACATGGCTCCGAAAGTGCACTTTTCGGGGTTCAATTTCGATTGATATTTCCGTAGCTTTGTTGAAGAGCTTGCGGAGTACTTCGATATGATCTTCGGTGCTTTGAGATTTGGCTATCATGTCGTTCACATATACCTCGACTTCTTTATGCATCATGTCGTGGAATAGGGTCACCATGGCTCGTCGATAGGTTGCCCCTGCATTCCTCAGGCCAAAAGGCATCACGTTATAGCAAAAGGTGCCCCAAAGTGTCGTGAATGTGGTCCTCTCTTTGTGTTCGGGGGCCATACGAATTTGATTATAGCCCGAGAAACCATCCATGAAGGAGAATAGGGCATGTTTTGCTGTATTATCCACTAAGGTATCAATATGAGGAAGCGGGAAGTTGTCTTTCGGACTGGCCCAATTCATATCTCTATAGTCGACACACATGCGTACTTTGCCTCCTTTCTTTGGTACTGGTACAACATTAGCGACCCATTCTGGATAGTGGGAGACACTTAGGAAACCTGCATCCCATTGCTTTTTGACTTCTTCTTTAATCTTTAGTATCATCTCTGGCCTCATTCTTCGCAATTTCTGCTGTCTGGCTTGCATTATGGCTTCACGGGTATGTGATGTTGCACTATATCTGTGTCTAACCCGGGCATATCTTGGTATGACCATGCAAAAATGTCGATGTAGCTTCTTAACAGCTCGATTAACTTCCTTCTGATGTCGGTAGCTATCAAAGACCCCACCCTCAATTCCTTTGGTTCGGCTGTCGTCCCCAAATTCACTGTTTCTACTGGGTCTTCACTTGGAACGGATAAACGGTCTTCCCTTTCCAATAGACGTATAATCTCCCCTGGTAGCTCAGGTGTCTCTTCTATCTCATTCTCATCAGCTTCAAACACGGGCTGCTCCCAGTTTGGACTTTGGTCAAACCTTTGGCATCTCGTTTCGCTTTCGCATACTATGTTTTCATTGACATTGTGATACCTGTTTATAAAAGAATGACAAGTTGGTAACCAAATATGATATGCATATGTGATGAATGGAATGCACCATGAAAGATTTGAAAAACACATTTTATTGGAAGGTTTAAGGAAAAACAAATGTTCATAGCTTCAAAGTACATAGAATACATTAAACCCCAGCGACCCGTAAGCATTACATTATGGGAAGGTCCAGGCTGGTCCAATTGTTCAATGGCTGGTTGGGATCCTCTCGCACTAAATGAACCATCTCGCTTGGTGCATGCTCATTTGTGTCTAATACGGCTACAGTCCCCACCTTAGGCTCAGGTTGGCTCTTATGGATAAACCCTCCACTCCGGAATGTAACATTCAAAGGGGGAAAGCTTCTCCTTTCTTCTTGTACTGGCCTTTTCTGTAATCTTGCCATTCTGACTTCTCTCTTCTTGATAGCTTCCCTCTGTCTATCAGCTTTTGTAGGGACGTAGCCTAGCCCAAACTTTTCGGTATTTTCTCGAATGGTCAGGGGTTTCTGAATCCCTTGAGTTGTCAGGCCTAATCCTTGCCCCGGTTTGTACCCCTGTTTGATCATAGTGGCTGCAACCATTTTTGCTGCTTTCGAGAGACGATAGTCTGGGGCAGAAGCGACATTCACCATCTTAAAAACCCGATAGGAGCATTCTGGCACATCTTCGTTGCTTTCAATATAAGGAACTGATGCCGGTTTGGTGACGAGGAAACCTGTCTCTCCAGAGATGCAGATGAGCTGGTTCCCCATTACAAACTTCATCTTCTGGTGGAGACTCGATGGCACCGCTCCTGCCATGTGGATCCAGGGTCTTCCCAACAAACAGCTGTAATATGGCGTGATGTCCATCACCTGAAATTCCACCGTAAAAGTAGTTGGCCCAATCATGAGTGGAATATCCAGAGTTCTCACCACGTCATGCTTTCCTCCATCGAATGCCCGTACCTTCATCGTACAGGGATGCATATAGGACGCGTCAATTGGAAGTTGCTGCAGTATATGCAAGGGCATAATGTTCAAGGCCGAGCCGTTGTCAATGAGTACGCGGGCTATGGTGTGCTCCTTGCATTTGACCGTGATGTGCAAAGCTTTTATATGTCCTTTCCCTTCTTGGGGTAGCTCGTCATCTCCAAAGCTAATGACGTTGTTCATGATGAGGTTACTGGCAATTCCGTCAACATTTGCCACTGAGACGGTCGGTGGAACATAGGCTTGGCTCAGAACTTTCAGCAGTGCTTCCTGGTGAGGTTGGGAATCCATCATTAATGAGAGCAAGGAGATGCGGGCCGGTTGTCAGCTTAGCTGATCCACAATATTATACTCGCTCTGTTTCATGAATTTCAGAAATTCTGTGGTCTCTTCTTCAGTGATTGGTGTTCCTCTCTTTGTTGCCTCCGGTGTTGACTCAGTGTCTTGTTCTACAGCTTTTTCCTTCCTTGCTTTGTCAACCATATCTGGGGCATATGCCCGACCGCTCCTGGTTTTCTTTTCGGCTGCGGTGGCTCCCTGTACTGCTTCACAACTGTAGTTCCATGGGACTGCCTTATCAGTCTTATAAGGGAAAGGAGCAGGAACACCTATGGTGAGAGGTGCAATTCCTTGTGGTAGTTGTGGGCTTTCGGTTCTCCCCCTCTTGTCTGGCACGAGACTTGAGGCATGGATAGTGAAAGGCTTGATTCCACGTGGCAGTAACGGGATCTCTGCAGCCTTAACGTTTAAGACAAGGGGTGTAGGCACCCATGGCGATTTGAGGGAATCATCTCCTTGGATCATGTGGCTTTGGTTGTCCATTCCCTCTCTAGAGAATTCAATCATCCTTTGGTCCATGAGCTTTTGCACCACCTTGGAAAACTCAGTACATTCTGCAATGTCATGTCCCCGTGACATTTTGTGATAAAGGCATTTTTTCTCCAACTTTGTCCCCTTCTCTGTCTTTAATGTGTCGGGAGCAAGTATATATCCATATTCCTGCAGCAGGGTAAACAAATAGCTTTTCTCCATTTGTATTTGTGAAACTTTCTCTAGCCGTCCTTCTGTTGTGATACTGGCCACATCATGGGAATGTTCTGGAAGCGGATTACTGTTCACATTTGGTGTCCCCGCCAGTGCGGAAAAATCCATCCATTTTGCATCCTTTAATGCCTGAACCTTCCTTTTGAAGGTTATACAGTTTTTGATATCATGTCCAGCTCCACCTGCATGATATTTACACCTGGCATCTGGCTTATACCAAGCTGGGGGAGGAGTCTTTATTTCTCCCAAGGGTATAGGGGTTACCATCCTTGCCTCTAAGAGCTTGGGGTATAATTCTGTATAAGTCATTGGAATTGGATCAAACTCTTGTCGTGGTCGACGAAGAGCCTGATTCGCTCCTGCTTGCTGGGTCGGGGCCCTCGGTTGCCCCTGTCCTTGGAATGAGGGTCCTGGTCTTTCCTGACTTGCTGGCCTTGGTTGCTCCACATAAGGTGCTCTTGGTTGAAATGGATTAGGTGTCATGGGATATGGAAATGGAACCCCTCCCTGTGGCAAGTATGGCATGAATGGGGGAGGTGGTGCAGGTGCAGTGTAGGCGGCCACAGGTGACCCTCTATAGCACCCTGGTGCTTGGTAGAATGTTGGTTGTATCGGCGGGTGCGATGGGTATACCAGGTTGGTTTCATTTTCTTTCCTTTTTGCTGGTGGTTGAAACAATTTTGATGCCTCAGCTGCATCTCCCTTCAACTTTCCTCCTTTAATTCCACTTTCTACACGTTCACCGGATGCGACCAAGTCTGCAAAGCTGTTGGAGACGTTACCGATCAACTTCTCATAGTAGACACCTTTTAGTGTGTTGATAAAAAGAGTAATGAGTTCTCTTTCGGTAAGGGGAGGTTGGACCTCCACAGCTGCCTCTCTCCATCTTCGTGCATAATCTTTGAAATTCTCTTCAGATCCCTTCTCCATAGATTGCAGGGTTAGTCGATCCAGTGCCAGCTCGGTGACATGTTTGTACTGTGCCCAGAAGGAAGTAGCTAATTCCTTCCATGTCTTAATGCGGTTTCCATTCAGTTGAAAATACCAGCGAAGGGATGCCCCAGTTAGGCTTTCTTGGAAACAATGCATGAGGAGCTTGTCTTCACCAGCATAAGCGGCCATTTTTTGACAATACATGGCCAGATGTGTCTTTGGACATCGTGTCCCGTTGAACTTTTCAAAATCTGGCATTTTGAATTTTGGCAATAGCACTACTCCAGGGACTAAGCATAAGTCTTGTGGGCTGGTCATACCATAGCTGTCAATGCCTTCTACGGCCTTCAATCTTTCCTCGAGTCGGCGTAGAGCGAGCGACTCAATATTTTCCTGAGGAGCTGGGGAACCCACCGCTTCCATTACATTTCCTGGTGCGGGCATAGTGAAATGAGTTTGATTTGGGGTAGGAGGTTGTGCCATAGCAGGATGGTATGTGGGTGTATGGCTTGGAGCCAGGTTGGGTGACTGAACAGCCTCCTGTCCCTGCTCTTGATGGCGATTGGTAGTTCCCCCGGTCGGAATTCTTCCTCTTTCTTCAGTCAATTTTGTGAGCATTTCCATTATTGCAGACATTTGGCCCTGTAGGGTTTGTTGACACTATTCCAACCCCATGAGTCTGTTCTCTGTTTCTTCTGCCATTGGCTGCGGTTGAGGTATTTGATTGCGCCGGGATCTGAGATTGTAAGAGTGCGCAATCCTGGAGGGAGGCTGCTACCCACCTGGGTACAAGGGAACTTTTATTTGATTTTTCATTTGATATGCATGTATGCATGAATGTCTATGCGGAGGTTAAAGAAACAAACAACTTTATTGCAAACAAAACACACAATATAAACACTCAATGCAAACGTACAATGCTGAAATGCCATGTAAAATGAAAGCTATCACTACGTGATCTTAAGGCATTCTTCCGGTCATCTCCTAAGGAGCACGACGCCTCTTTCTCTGGGGTGGTCGTTTACCTGCTTCCTCCCTCTGCTTCATTATCGTCTCGATCTGTTTTTCCCTCAGCTGCAGCCTTTGAAGAGCTCCTTCTAGAGATGCTTCTAGCCCCTGGACCTGCTGCCTTAAAGTCTGATTCTCCTGGAGGATAGCCTTCATGTCTGAAGTTAGCTATGGCTTGTGTTGTGCCCTCCAAGATATGTATGCTGGGAAAACACCAGGTTTTGAACTGTTGGGTTGAATCTTGGGTGGTGTGGACCATGCTTGATACATCTTCTTGCCTTCTTCGTGAGCATGGTTCTGCTTGTAAGTGAAGTCACACTCTTCCATGCCAAAGAGCACGGGAATAATCTGATGACGCCCCACTTGTCTTCCCACCTGCAGTGGTGCATATGCAGTTCCTCCCCAGGGACCTAAAAGTGGAACCCAATTGTAGTCCCCGCAGCTATATGTTATGGAGACCACCGGCATCCAAGGAGCAGTCCAGGTAACGTCACCTTCTGTGAGGTTCCCCAACTTCTTTTTCCAGCCTTCAAAGTCTTTTGGTAGGCTCCACTTGCTGAGCAGAATATCTAGTAGTGTTGTGGCTGGTACTTGATAAACAGCAGGGAAACGATGAACACTACAGGGGAGATGACCTTGCAACCAAGTACATAGGAGAGGTAAGCACCCCATGAACTGTCCCGAGCCTTTACTCCTTAGGTAAGTAAGAGATCGGATGGTTTCAGCCAAGATAGCAGGAGTAGGGTGACATCCTTTGAGCACCTGCTGGACCAAATCTACAATTGCCCCATCAATGTGGGCCGGTATCCTCGGGAAAATGACTAGCCCATATATAGCTAGTGTAAGCAATTTGTGTGCCTCCGCTTCCGTTGCAGTTTGTGTTATTTCTTTGATTGTTGCCCATGGAAGATATTCACGCCCACCGTAAGTTGTGACCGCCAGTGAGTCCCATACTGGCTTTCCCATAATCTCAGCAAAGGCCCTTCGGCATGACCTTCTAGGCTCGGCGAGATAGATTTTCATTTTGTTTTCCACGGGAATATCCAATGTCGTCCGTATTCTTCTATTGTGGGAACAAGATCTAGGCCGTTGAAGTTGAAGCAACGCCGTCGAGGTTCCCAGAAATAAATGGCTGCCCCCAAAGATATCCGTATCGGCCGTAGCTCGATTACATGGAGCAAATCCCCAAACCGTTGTATGTATATGCTTTTCCTTTCATCCGACCACTGCTTCCATATTGTCCGTACCTCCTTAGTGTAGTCCAGCTGATCTTCTATGACAACATGTTCCGCCTTGTAGGCCTCTCCTGGCGGGAAATCTCCAAGGCGAAGTTGAATGTCTCCCGATGCTTGGGCCACTATCGTGACGGTCTCCTTGTCCTGAAGGCCATTTAGGAGATGATCGAAAGTTGCCATGCCTATATGAATGATGAATGTCATGTTATGCATGATGATAGGTTAGGATGACAAGTCAGGATAAAGAATAAACCAATAGTAAAGACAGTCAAATGTGCAGGGGATGACTTAAAGACTACCCTACAAAACAAAGGTTAGCATGGCATGGAATGAGCAAACAAAATGTGGGTCAATACCCCTGATGGGCTTTTATTGCTACCCCTATCTTATTCGTTGGTTCCCAAACTTCCTCAATAGAGGGCTCCGTATACCATGGGATTTACCGGAGGGGGATCTTAAAAGGACGTGCCTTAAAAGAACCTCAAGCTTGAGTGAGGAGTCTGAGGCCCCATTGCGGATAATGATCGATGCGCTGGGGACCGTACTGAACCTCGCTAACCTAAATTGTGCTAAACCCGGGTATAGGGTTATGCATGAATGCGACAAGTATGGAAAGCAGTAAATCACAACTATCATGGTAGTTAAAGCGCCTCACATTTTAAACGACAACTGTATTAAAAATAAATAAGTCATAATTATATCTAAAAATAAATTAGCATGACAGTTAAATATATACAACGACACAATTAAATATAACCTCCTAAGTCCTAGTTCTAGACCTAACTCTTTGAAGTGTTCATTCTTAAATCCCCAGCAGAGTCGCCAGCTGTCATCACTGGTTTTCGTCCGGGCCATTTTGGGGTGAGCTCAAACTAAACCAATGGTGAGAAATTTTAGAGTCGCCACCAACTGTTTTTGGGGTACAGTTGGATACCCTCTACTTTGAGTAGTTTTAAGTGTATGGTCTGCGTTATCAGAGATGGGTTCGGGAGTTGGTTACCTGTAGGGAAGGATTAGCACCCCTACAGCGCCCTTTCGGTATCTAATTTAGGAGTAGGAGGTTTTATTTTATTTATACTGCCATGACTGGGCTAAGATTAAAAAGTTTATGATTTCTATTTGGCTAAGTTATTTATTAAAGTCATGGTTAAAATGGATTTATCCTAAATTTCTAAAGGGAATCCTAAAGGTTTTGGATTTTTGTGTGAAGTGGAGAATGAGATCCTAGGGGTTGGTTTTGGCTTTTTTTGGTTTTACTTTTTGAAATTGAAGTCCTAAAAAATGGTTTTTATTTTCCCCTTTTTTTTGTTTTTGTTTTGTTTTGTTTTGTTGTTTTTTTTTTGTTTTTTTTTGTTTTTTTTTGGGTTAGAAAACATACATTTTTATGTTTTGTAAAAAAAAAAAACATTTTGGTCCTTTTTTTTTTTTTTTTGTTTTTTTTGGTTTTTTTTTGTTGTTTGTTGTTTGTTTTTTTTTGTTTTAGAAATTGAAGTACCAACTTTGGTTTTCTTCCTCTCTTTTCCCTTTTTTTTTTTAAAAGAACATGAAGACGTTTTTTGTTGTTTTTGTTTTTGGAAACCTTTCTTTCTTTTTTTTTTTTTTTTTTTGTGAACCCAAAATCTTAAAGCCAATTTAGGAACATATACATGAAAATAAAAACGTGGCGTGTGTGATTATGGCATCCACAAACGAAAAAGAAAATCACTCTTTTTTTTTCTTTTTTTTTCATGTTCTCCCTCTGCTCTCCTTTTTTTCTTTTTTGTTTTCCCTTCTTTTTTTTTTATTTTTACTATACTTTACATATTACAACATACACATAGGAAGGAATATAGGAAAACACAATGAAAAAGGCTGAAAAGGGATTACACCAAATATAGATAAGCTCAAAAACGAAAATTAGATAAATGCTAAAAAAATAATTACATCAAATATAGATACAAATAAACTGAAAAAGTAGTGAAAAGATAAGGGCTGAACCGACTTTGAAGCTTTGCAACGCCAATCTTCTGCTTGAGCTCCCTCCGGCGCTGATAGTCACTTGCTCGACTCGGAATCGACAGATCTGACAGTGGGACTTATGAAGAGACTTCCCTGGTGTTTGGAGATAGGAGGGCTGAAGTTGGAGTTTGCAAGGAGTGGATGAGTGATCTCTTATGATGATGATTCTGGGATTCTGTGTTTTTTTTTTTTGGGGTTTGCCAGGAGGAAGCTGGAGCGTTTTTTGATGATGAGGCTGGGGCATTTTCTGATGATGATGAGGCTGGTTTTGATGATGAGACTGGTTTTTCCCTTTTTTTGAATTTCTCTCCTTTCTTTCTTTTCCTTTCTCTCTCTGTGTTTTTTTTTTTTTTTTCCGTCTGCACTGGGATGAGGAAGGGATGTAAAAGGGTACAGGTTTTTTTTTCCTTTTTTTGCAACGAATTCCTTTTTTTTTCTCCCCTTTTTTTTTTCGATGGAACTGCAATGCATCTTAAAGGGCTACCGAAAATTTTTTGGTTGGATCATCATTAATTGCGGCATTTAATGCCGCATTATTGATTTCTTCATTTTCATCCAGGTCTTGTGCAATCTGTCGGGTGCATTATTATTTCCAGCTCCATTAATTTGCAGATCAGTGTCTGGTCGGGTGGTCAGTGTGTGCGGGAAAAGGGGAACTCGTGATTTGCCTTTTTGAATTTGTAGTTTAGCAGCACATGTGACCGACAGGTATTCAAAATAATGTTTTGTCAGATAGCCAGCGCATAAAACAAGCCACGTGAACGACCAGCGAGAGGAAAAAGGAAACCCGTGAGAAGAAGCCGGCGCGAAAAGCCAGCGAGAAAAAATCAGCGAAGGCAAAAAAAAAAGGGTCGGAGGTTCGAAGTGTCGGCAGGTCGAAGTGTCGGCAGCGAGGCTTTGAGGGTCGAAGGGTTGGAGGTGGAAGGCGTACGGGTGCCGTGGGTCGAAGGCGTCGTAAGTCGGCGTCGTAAGTCGCGGGTCAAAGTTTCGGCAGCGAGGCTTCGGGGCTTCGAGGCTTCGATGCTTCGGGGCTTCGAGCTTCGGGACTTCGGGGCTTTGAGCTTCGGGGATTCGAGGCTTCGAGCTTCGAGGCTTCGATCTTCGGGACTTCGGGGCTTCGACCTTCGGGCTTCGAGGCTTCGGGGCTTCGAGGCTTCGAGGTTCGGGACTTCGGGGCTTCGAGCTTCGGGGCTTCGAGGCTTCGAGCTTCGGGGTCAATGGGTCGAAGTGTCGGCAGGTCAACGGTCAACGGTCAACCCCCCCCCTTTTTACCCCCACCAAAAATGCAAAAATGGATAACCTTCCAGGAATTGTTTGGGGAGATCCGTATTCGCCTACATAGGCATTTTGAAGAGTTTCGCATGATCACTTTTGCGGGGAGTTTGACCAGGGGCACTGACCGTCTTTTGGCAAGTTTGACTTTTTCCAACGAAAGTTGTTTTGGCCATAACTTCTTCATTTTAAGTCCGATTTGAGCTCGGTCAAGTGCGTTGGTCTCCAATTTTCATCCTCCATCACCTGGTGTTGGTGTTGGGGCGCTTCAAGGACTTGTAGCAAAAGTCATTAATTTTGAACTCCCCCATCCGTGTCAATTGTATCCATCTCGTGCAGATTGGGGTAGACCATTCCTTGGAAGTATGGGATCATTGTGGACCTGTTCAATAAGGTATATGGCATGGGCAGAAAGGTATATCAAATGGAGTTAGTATGTCCAACCCGGATAAAATAGGGTCCTACAGTTAGTATGAACCCTAGGAAATTAGGAAAAACTAAAATTTGAGAATGAAACCTTGAATACTTAGTTTGTTTGGTAGCCTAATGTGGCTAGAGGATGTTAGAAACCCATAATAGGGATAAATTGATGCTTAGAAATTAGGATTTAAAAAGTATAATTGTTGTAGCTCACCCCTACTATGTTGTTTATCCCTTTCAGGTGACCCCCAGACCAGTAGAGGACTTTCTTCAAAGAGGACGTGCCCACTACCCTAATGTATGATACAATAATATATTCTGTATTGATTTTGTGTTATATCATAGACATGGGTCCATAAATAGTTATATTTGCACATTCTTTGTGTTTTGATGTATGTATGACTATTTGACATATTGTATGCATGATGATGTATGAGAAAGTACAAGATTACTCATAATGTATGACGATACAGATTCGCATAATTGAGACAACACCCGTAGTGTAGTCTTTATTGGTGCTTGTAATGACCCGTGTTTGCGGGTGGCCTTTTGAGTGAAAATTGTTGGGTTTTAAGAGGTTTTTCTTTCCATACACTTTGGATAAATCATCTTGTATGTTGATGAGCAAGCAAGAGGCAAAGTTTGAGCCCAATAAGGAGAGCACGTGAGAATGCACGTGAGAATGGCTTTTCACGTGCAGTGATATTTTTGCATGGGAGCCTTCCCGATGTTGTTCTAAGGCTTGTGGAAAAATTCTAGGCCATTTGGAGCTGCACGCGAGAATGCACGTGAGATGGGCTTTTCACGTGCAGGCATGTTTTTGCATGGTTGTCTTCCTTTTGTTTTGCTGATGATTTCTTCCTAAAGGACCAAGTTCAAATAGTGAGTATTTTGGTGTGTATGGATGTGGGAAGGTCATAGCTTGTTCCATCAAAACTACGTCATTTTGATGCTGGGATTCACTTAATCAAAACTTCGTCGTTTTGATGTTGTGTTACCTATATAAGGAGGAGAAGCCCCTCTGTTTTAGTTTTAGGGGTTTGTTGCTCCACCAGCTGTCGCAGAGAGAGAGAGAGAGAGAGAGAGAGAGAGAGAGAGAGAGGGAAGGAAGGAGGGCTCCTGGTTGCTGTCGGGCATCTTGCGTGGGTGGTCGGTGTCTTGTGGGCTGACGGCGTTCGGCGTGGGAACAGAATATTGTTATGTTGTTGCGTTTTACTTGAGGTAGGGGTTCTGCTCTTGCTAATCCCTCTCTGTCCTAGGGTTCATAGGTAGAATTTGGTCTATACCTGCTATTATATATATATATATATAAATCCATATAGGTGTGATCTCCTATATGGATGTTGGCCTTCAATGGCATTTTGGTGTGATTCTGTTGTTGGGCGGTCAGTGCATGTTACATGTTCGATGAAATGCCTGTGTGAATATTGCTGTGTGTATATGCCTAGTACATGTTTGATAATATGCCTGTGTGGCTGGACTTGTGATTTGGTGTATGTATGCATGCTGGGTGTTTGTTATATTGCCTGAATGGCTGGGTTTGTGCACTTGTGAATGGGTGCACACCAAGTTTTTGGTTTTATGCTTGAGTGACCGTGGTGTATGTTGTGTGCATGACTATGGTATCTGGCCTGAAGAGGCGGTTAAATTACTTTGCTTGAGAGGCCGTTAAACCAGTGGCCTGAAGAGGCGGTTAAATTACTTTGCCTAAGAGGCGGTTAAATCAGTGGCCTGAAGAGGCGGTTAAATCACTTGCTTGAGATGTGGTTTGTTAGCTAGTGTGGCTGGGGCTGAGGTTACGCCCGTTTGTGTGGAATGCTTTATTTTCTTAATACTGCCACGTCACTACACCTGTGCACATGCATGTAGCCGCTGGGAACATGGGAAGGGTTGGGGAGACTTGATCCTTATTGAGCTGTGGTTGCTCACCCCTCCTACTGTGTTTGCTTGTTTTCTAGGGACTTACAGGTGTTAGGTGGATACACCAAGGTGGATGTCACGCCCCGGATTTCCATCCCGAGGAAACCGGTACGTGACTCCCCTTTTTACCCACACGGAGGGCAAAGGGGTAGGATACAAACCAAGAACCGAACATTTTAAACACACAAAACATTCAAGAAAAAATAAAGTCCATCAAGCAGTCCACAAACCAAATCAGTCTTTAATACAAAGTCTTCCTTTCAATCCATCCCCATTGGGGTTACATCAGTTCCCATAATAAAATAACATAAACAATAAAATAAATAAGATCTTCCACCTTGGGGTCCCACCTAACGCCTGTAGGTTCCTGAAAAGAAAACAACATGGTAGGAGGGGTGAGTAACCACAGCTCAGTAGGGATCATGTCTCCCCAACCCATCCCATGCACCTAACATCTACATGCCTTGTGTACAAGTGCTGTGTCGTGATACAATTATCCCACCAGATATAGTTACAGGCTATAACAGCAAACACAATCATACATGGGCTGGTACATAAACACTCCCGGGCTTCCACAGCCACCGGGTTTCAAGAACAGTCCCGGGCTTCCACAGCCACCGGGTTCCACAAAACAGTCCCGGGCTTCCACAGCCACCGGGTTCCACAAAACAGTCCCGGGCTTCCACAGCCACCGGGTGTACAAGTAAACACGCAGCACATAAGGCCATACAGGCATAACATCAAACACTTAATATGCTTAGTCACACGGGAATAACGTCGAACACTTAGCATGCATATATTCACAGGCTCACAAACCCAGCCACACAGCTATTATTTCAAACACGTAATATGCATAGCCTTACAGGCATTATTTCAAACACGTTCTGAGCATACACACAGGCATATTCATACAGGCATATCCACACCGGCATTTTATCAAACACTTAACATGCACTAACCACCCAACCTCAGAAATCACACCAAAACGCCACTGAAGGCCAACATTCATATAGGAGGTCACACCTATATGAATTTACATATAAATAATATAACAAATATAACTCATATTCTGCCCTAGGACCCTAGGACAGAGGAGGACTTAGGAAGAACAGAATCCCTACCTCAAGGAAAACGCAACAACACAGCAATGTCCCGATTCCACGTCGAACGCCGTCCACCCACGGAGCACAGACCACCCACGCAAGACGCCCGGGCAAGAACCAGGAGCTCTCCTTCCCTCTCTCTCTCTGCGACGGCTGGTGGAGCAACAAACCCTAAACCTAAAAGGGGCTTCTCCTCCTTATATAGACAACACAACATCAAAACGACGTAGTTTTGATTAAGTGAATCCCAGGATCAAAACGACGTAGTTTTGATTACACAAGTTAGCACCTTTTCGCACCCCTATAGGCCAAAATACTCGAATTTCAACATGGTCCTTTGGAGAAAGTTCCTTAGAATGTCAAAACCAAGGGAACCATGCAAAAATAAGCCTGCACGCCAATTTGCACGTGAATTCCCCAATTCACGTGCACCTCCATATGGACTCCAAATGCTCTCAAACTTCACCCCTAGCCTCCTTGCATCATTTAGAAGACAATTACACTTGCACGTGAATTGGACCCATATCACGTGCACCTCACATACATGTCCATTTGGCCTGAAACTTCGTGGTAGATAGAGGACACCATTCTAAGCATCTTTCCTTTTGCACGTGAATTCATTGGAGTCCATTTACTAGGTCAAAATCTAGAAAAACTCTACTCAGGAGGCAAACCGACTAACTCAAGGTACGGGTCCTTACATCCTCTCCCCCTTAAGACTTTTCGTCCTCGAAAAGAAATGACATACAAGGAAAACACACCAGAAATTGCCACCCGGCAAGCCACCACACCCAAATGGGTCATACACCACGCACAGCACAACGGCACATAACAAGATTACCACCATAATCCATAACCACAATAATGCACATAACACATGTCCACATGGCACGAATACACATCTCAAGGCACATCACAAATAAGAACACATGTCTTTAAAAGACAATACAAATACATCAACTAATACAAGAAAACACATCACAAGAAAACACAAAACACATCACACCCTTGGCCAACAACCACCTCCCACGCTTAAGATTGTTCGTCCTCGAACAAGTCCAGGTCTTGCTCACGCATCACGGACTCACGTTCCCATGTCTCCTCCTCAATGCCACGGTGCTGCCACAAGCACGCGAACCAAAGGAATAAGCACGACCACGCAAAAGCTTCTCTTGCCGATCTAGGATACAGGATAGGGGCCTCAATGACGGACATGTCATCCTCAATGTCCAACGTCCCCCAATCAATCACATGAGTGGGGTCGGGGTGATACTTCCTCAACCGGGACACGTGAAACACGTTGTGCACTTGACTCGGCCGCGGTGGTAACGCTAACCGGTAGGCCACGGGCCCTACACGATCCAGAATCTCAAAAGGACCAATAAACCGCGGAGATAGCTTGGAACCGCGCCCAAACCGTCGATGTCCACGACGTGGAGAGACACGAAGGAACACATGATCACCAACAGAAAACTCCAAAGGTCACCGCCGCTGATCCGCATAAGATTTCGTCGACTCGAGCCGACAACAAACGCCGACGAATCAACTTGACCTTCTCGGTAGCCTCTTGGACCAACTGTGGCCCCAAGAGAGTGTCTCCCCCACCTCGGTCCAACACAAAGGTGACCGACACGGCCGTCCATACAACGCCTCAAAAGGAGCCATCCCAATGGATGCCTGATAATCGTTGTTGTAGGCAAACTCCACCAAAGGAAGGTGAGTTGCCCACGAACCCCCGAAATCTAACACACGGGCCCGTAACATGTCCTCCAAAGTCCGATTCGTCCTCTCTCGTCCGGCCGTCGGTCTCCGGGTGAAAGGCTGTACTCAAGTGAAGCTTGGTCCCCATAGCCTCCTGCAAACCTGCCCCGAAAACGGGAAGTGAACCTCGAATCCCGGTCGGAGACAACCGATGATGGTACTCCATGCGGTCTCACAATCTCGTTCATGTACAACTGACTCAAGGTCCCAATAGAGTCCCGCTCGCGAACAGCCAGGAAATGGGCCAACTTTGTGAGTCGATCCACAATTACCCAAACCATATCCTTCCTCCCAGGGTGGGTGGAAGACCGGTCACAAAATCCATCGCTATATGGTCCCACTTCCACTCCGCTATGGGCAAGGGCCGTAACATGCCCGCCGGCCGCCGATGCTCGGCCTTCACCTGGCCGACACGTGAGGCACCGCGAAACAAAGGCAGCCACATCGCGTTTCATCCCAGGCCACCAAAAGTGTGCCCGAAGCGCATGATACATCTTCGTACCCCCCTGGATGCACACAGAACTCTAGATTGGTGAAACGCCCTCATCACCTCATCCCCGAGGGAAGAAGCCACTACCAACCGCCCCTGAAATGACAACTCATGCTCAGGACCCTCTCGTCCAGTCCCCAGGATAGCTCCCCAGCCTCAATACGGGCACGGAGAACCTCGCACTCAATGTCACCCACTGTTCCTCCCGGACGCGCTGGTACAACTCAGGCACTACCACCAAAGGACTCAGGGCTGTCCCACCTTCACGAACAACAAGTCAGCCTACAACGTCGCCAACCGCTCCATCGCCTTCCACTCTCTCACGGCCACCTCAGCTTTCCCCTTTTCTCGCTCAATGCATTAGCCACAACATTACCCTTGCCCGGGGTATAGGCAAGAGTAAAATCAAAGGTCTGCAAATACTCCACCCATCTCCTTTGCCTCAAATTCAAGTCCTTCGAGTAAAGATGTCCTGAAGGCTCTTGTGATCCGAGAACACCACAAACTTTTCCCCCAAGAGGTAGTGCTGCCAACTCTTTAGGGCGAAGATAACGAGCCGCTAACTCAAGGTCATGAGTAGGATAATTCTGCTCATGAGGCTTCACTGCCTCGACCCATAAGCTACCACACTGTGCTCCTGCATAAGCACACACCCCAAACCAACCCTGGACGCATCACAGTATACCTCATACGGAATATCCTCCCTAGGCAACCTCAACACAGGTGCAGTGGTCAAACGGGTTTTGAGAGTCTCAAACGCCTGCTGACACTTGTCCGTCCACTCAAATTTCACGCCCTTCCGAGTCAACGCTGTCATAGGAGCCGCCAAACGAGAGAACCCCTCTACAAAACGACGATAGTACCCCGCTAAGCCAAGAAAACTACGGATCTCAAAAACGTTGGTTGGCCTCGCCCACGATGCCACGGCCTCAATCTTGGCTGGGTCCACCCTAACTCCCTCAGCTGACACCACATGGCCAAGAAAGTGAACCTCCTGCAGCCAAAACTCACACTTGCTAAACTTAGCAAACAGCTGCTGGTCCCTCAAGGTTTGCAACACTGTTGCCAAGATATCGTCGATAAACACCACCACGAACGAGTCTAAGTATGGGGCAAAGACTTGGTTCATCAAATGCATGAACACTGCTGGCGCATTAGTGAGCCCGAAAGGCATCACTACCCACTCATAATGCCCATACCTGCACCGAAAAGCCGTCTTAGGGATGTCCTCCTCCCTAACCCCGAGCTGGTGATACCCCGACCGTAAATCTATTTTGGAAAACCACTGGGCCCCACTCAACTGGTCAAACAGGTCATCTATCCGAGGCAACGGGTACTTGTTCTTCACATCCACCGACTTGGCTTCCTGTAGTCGATGCAAAGACGAAGCGTGCCATCAGCCTTCTTAGCAAAGAGCACCGGAGCACCCCAGGGTGAGGTACTCGGCCTAATATACCCCTAGCCCACCAACTCCTCGATTTGCCTCTGAAGCTCCCTCAACTCAGCTGGCCCCATACGATACGCTACTTGGGAAATCGGACCCGTCCCCGGCACCAACTCAATGGTGAACTCCACACTCCTCTTAGGTGGCAAACTCCTCAACTGCTCAGGAAAAACATCCTGGAATTGGTCCACAACAGCGGGCCACACCCTCCTTTCCACCTTACCCTCCTCAGCAAAGGTCAGGCGCTAACCTGTGGGTAATGGCACCCCACTGGTCCAACACTGGCCCGGCCCGACTCGCCTCACAATCCCACTCCCCCTGCAGGGTGCAAGAGGTCCCTGCAGGTGTCACGAAGGTCACACGCCACCGATAACAATCTATCTTGGCCTGGAAAGCCATAAGCCAATCCATACCCAAGATCAGGTCAAACGTCCGCATGGGCATCACATGCAAGTCAAAACTCAGCTCCACCTCGCTTATGGTTAACACACAGTCACGGCACACTTGCCGTACCTCAATCATGCCTCCTACCGGAGACTCCACAACTAAGGGCCTCGCGGCCTCCACACAAGCTAACCCCAAGCCGTCAACTACAAGCTCAGCAACAAACGAACATGATGCACCCGTATCGAAAAGAACAGAAGCTAAGGTACGGGAGATCAAGAGGGTACCTCTAACCACCGATGGTCCTGCTCCACCCTCAGCTGGTGGGGGTGGTAGCTCAGCCTCCTCCGGGTACGTCGCCTCCAGCGCAAACACCCTCCCTTGGCCCGTGCCACTGGTCGGCTCACTCACTGGGCGCTTCCCGCCAAGGCTGCCTCCAGCTTCAGTCTGCTGCCGCTCCGGCCTCCCCCCGAGGTCGGGTCCGATTCGATCCTGCCCGACTAGCCGGCCACCGACGAGCTGGTCTCTCTCGCTGGTGCACGAAAACGGCATCACTCCTTGTCTTGGATGTCATGCCTCCAACTCCCCCTGTTGCCACTCCGGCAAACCCGGCTCAGATGGCCCTCTCGTCCACATCTATGGCATTTCCGGTCCCTCTTTGGACACTCCTTTCTCAAGTGGCCTTGCTCCCCACGAGGCAGAATAACCGCTAGGGAGACCCCTGCTGGACCGCCCTGTCTACCACCGCCAAAGCTAGACCTCCCTGGGTTCACCAATGTCTGTCCCCTGCTGCGGAAGGAACTGCTATCCCTCTCCTCCATCTTGAGCCTCTTGGACCCAGCATCTCGATCAGGCCCACTCTGCAACTGGCGACCCTGATGGGCCTGCCTCCCACCATCCAGCTCTCTCTCAGCTATACGGGCCGTCTCCACAGCCTCAGCATAAGTCCTCAAGCGTAGAATTGCCACCCTCTCCCTAAGGGCTGGCCGAAGACCCAAGTGAACTTGTGGGCCTTCAGGTCCTCCTTTGCCACTGTCTCGGGGGCAAACCTACTCGAGCTCCGGAACTCCCGCTCATACTCGGGCACCGTCTTTGATCCTTGCTTCAGGCTGCCAAATTCCTCCCTCTTCTGCCATCTCACTGATTCCGGGAAGAACTCATCATGGAAGAGTTGCAAGAATTCCTCCCAAAACATGAGTTGCACTGCACGGCTCCCCGCAACACTCGTCCACCACTCCAAGGTGTCCCCCTCCAGCTGCCGAATTGCCAGTCGCACCTTATCCTCCTCCCGGGGCAGGAGAAAGGAGAACACATGCTCAATCTGTCTCAACCACTGCTCAGCTACCATAGGGTCTTCCCCCCCCTTAAATCGCGGAGGTTGTTCCTTTCGGAACCGTGTCACCACGTCATCCTCTGCACGGGTCGGTACACCACCCAGCGAACTCTCACGCTCACGAGGCAGCTCTCCTACTGGTGGTGGTGGTGGTGGCACCACCGCCGTGCCGCCATCTCACGGCGCACCTCCTCCCGAACGTCCTGCCGGAGTCCCTCCCATAGCTCTCGTACCTCCGGCCGGATGCCTTCTTGTAGCCGTGCCGGTAACAACGCATGCCCTCCAACGGATGGTCCCGCACCCGGACCCTCATGGGCAGATGACTCATCGCCCATTGCCCGGACGCACGTGTCACTCTTCTCGGCGGCATTCTTACTACACGAAGTAAGAAGCACAACGTCAAAACAATTTTTTTTTTTTATAATCTATCGCGTCACTACCTCTACCTCACTGATCAATTTCACTAACACATGACATTACACACATACATTGCATCAATTACATTTCACAGTTCACAGCCAAGACACATTTCCAACCAAATCGAGTTGCACATTTCACTTAATCATGTGATCCTATCCACAGTTTAGCATACATTCACAGCAAATGCAACTAGTGCCCTAATGCCTATGCATGCAAATCCTATCACAAGACTGGACTACCCTAAGTACACCTTAGAGGCTCCAAGAGGACGTGTTGATCAGGCACGTCCCTCCAGGCTCCTCCAAAGGACTCAAGATAACCAAGTCCGCCCACTACCCTAGGCCAACTAGACCATGCTCTGATACCATATTGTCACGCCCCGGATTTCCAACCCGAGGAAACCGGTACGTGACTCCCCTTTTACCCACACGGAGGGCAAAGGGGTAGGATACAAACCAAGAACCGAACATTTTAAACACACAAAACATTCAAGAAAAAATAAAGTCCATCAAGCAGTCCACAAACCAAATCAGTCTTTAATACAAAGTCTTCCTTTCAATCCATCCCCATTGGGGTTACATCAGTTCCCATAATAAAATAACATAAACAATAAAATAAATAAGATCTTCCACCTTGGGGTCCCACCTAATGCCTGTAGGTTCCTGAAAAGAAAACAACATGGTAGGAGGGGTGAACAACCACAGCTCAGTAGGGATCATGTCTCCCCAACCCATCCCATGCACCTAACATCTACATGCCTTGTGTACAAGTGCTGTGTCGTGATACAATTATCCCACCAGATATAGTTACAGGCTATAACAAAGAAACACAATCATACATGGGCTGGTACATAAACACTCCCGGGCTTCCACGACCACCGGGTTCCACAAAACAGTCCCGGGCTTCCACAACCACCGGGTTCCACAAAACAGTCCCGGGCTTCCACGCCACCGGGTTCCACAAAACAGTCCCAGGCTTCCACGACCACCGGGTGTACAAGTAAACACGCAAAGACATAAGGCCATACAGGCATAACATCAAACACTTAATATGCTTAGTCACACGGGAATAACGTCGAACACTTAGCATGCATATATTCACAGGCTCACAAACCCAGCCACACAGCTATTATTTCAAACATGTAATATGCATAGCCTTACAGGCATTATTTCAAACACGTTCTGAGCATACACACAGGCATATTCATACAGGCATATCCACACCGGCATTTTATCAAACACTTAACATGCACTAACCACCCAACCTCAGAAATCACACCAAAACGCCACTGAAGGCCAACATTCATATAGGAGGTCACACCTATATGAATTTACATATAAATAATATAACAAATATAACTCATATTCTGCCCTAGGACCCTAGGACAGAGGAGGACTTAGGAAGAACAGAATCCCTACCTCAAGGAAAACGCAACAACACAGCAATGTCCCGATTCCACGTCGAACGCCGTCCACCCACGGAGCACCGACCACCCACACAAGACGCCCGGCAGCAACCAGGAGCTCTCCTTCCCCCTCTCTCTCTCTGCGACGGCTGGTGGAGCAACAAACCCTAAACCTAAAAGGGGCTTCTCCTCCTTATATAGACAACACAACATCAAAACGACGTAGTTTTGATTAAGTGAATCCCAGGATCAAAACGACGTAGTTTTGATTACACAAGTTAGCACCTTTTCGCACCCCTATAGGCCAAAATACTCAGAATTTCAACATGGTCCTTTGGAGAAAGTTCCTTAGAATGTCAAAACCAAGGGAACCATGCAAAAATAAGCCTGCACGCCAATTTGCACGTGAATTCCCCAATTCACGTGCACCTCCATATGGACTCCAAATGCTCTCAAACTTCACCCCTAGCCTCCTTGCATCATTTAGAAGACAATTACACTTGCACGTGAATTGGACCCATATCACGTGCACCTCACATACATGTCCATTTGGCCTGAAACTTCTGTGGTAGATAGAGGACACCATTCTAAGCATCTTTCCTTTTGCACGTGAATTCATTGGAGTCCATTTACTAGGTCAAAATCTAGAAAAACTCTACTCAGGAGGCAAAACTGACTAACTCAAGGTACGGGTCCTTACAGTGGAAGACCATCTTCATTTTATTGTTCACTTCAGTAATGTAAATTTTATAATTTATGTAACCCCAAAGGGGGGGGGGATGTAATAAGGGATTGAATTGTAGTATGGAACATGGTTGGTTTGTGACCCCTTTGATGTTTGAAATTAAATAAAGATGTGGCTTGTTTGTTTATTGTAATTGTTAGTTTTGCTTGTGTGGCATCCAGTAATCCAACCCCTTTGCCCTCCGTGTGGGTGAACGGGGAGTCACGTACCGGTTTCCCCGGGTCGGAAATCCGGGGCGTGACAGTGCTTGTCACAAACCCCTTGATCCTTCGAGTGTAGGCAAGGAGAAGTCACGTTTTTAGTTTCGGGTTCATTAGAATTCGGGGGTATGACAACTAATGTCATGGGGGAGAATTTCAACCCATACGACGCTTAATTGCCTTGTGAGAGAAGGTCGATCGAAGCAAGCCTTACCGTTTAGGGCACATGTAGACTTGTTTCACCGTGTCATGGGTATGTCAGGAAAATGGCTCTAGTTCTTGACCAGTTTATGCGTTGTTCACCAAATCCCCTTTTCATTGTCAAGTCCATCACTAGTGGCATGTTCCCCGCATTTTATCAGGTCAACACATCTAAACTCCAAAGGGGCTCCATCATTTCTTCCTCACGAACTATCTTGGAGCCTTCCATTGCATACCATCTATGCTTTTTTTACTACCCATCCTCAAGTAGTTAAAACACCAATTTGAGTTGCGCAACTAGAAAACGTCTTCGATTTTGAGGGGATGAATGTAATGGTTGTTGAGGGGATGAATGATCTCTAATTGTCATAAAGAATGGCCTTTAATAGGCTATAGAAAGGGAGCAAAGGAAAGATAGAACTTTATCACACAAGGTGTGTAACATCCTCGATTCCGGTTTGTGACTCCCTTTACCTACCCGGTAGAGCAAGGGGTGATCACGTGCATTTATGCCGTTATTTCACTGTATATTTAGGGTGATTAAGAGCATGATTAGAGCCTAATTGCACTATATTTTATATATATTTGCTCTAACCCTTAGGAAGATACTGTTGCTCATGTACATGTGTTTTTGAGTTGTTTTAACAGGTTTTTAGGTGATTTCTTCTCACGTGCATCAGCTAAACCATTTTATCTACCAATGAGAGAACTTGTGGCAAAAGATGAGCTCAAAAGGAGGCATTTTTGATGTATACATGATATGGGCAATATCACATTTAGGCATGTTTTTGCATGGGAGCCTTCTACATGATGCAAGGAAGCTTGGAGATGAATTTCAGAGCATTTGGAGCTTGCACGTGATATGACATTGTCACGTGTAATGTCACGTTCATTATTACATGCAGCAGTATTTTTGCACAGAGACCTCTATTTTTGTTTCCTGATGACCTTTCCTAAAGAACTTTGTCCATATTCTGTTTGCTTTGAGTTGTATAATGGTTGAAAGGAAGAAATACTATCATTTATTAAAACTACATCGTTTTGATAAATGATGATGGTTGGAGGCTAGGGCACACACTCCTCTATAAATAGAGGAGGCATATCACGTTTTGGGGAGTCATACATCACATTTTGGAGAGAGCAGCACACCTAAGGATTGGAGTTCACGTCTAGAGAGAGAGGGGGCTCCTGTTTTGAATAGGCAGGCCCTAGAGAGACGTCTTGGATGGCTAGAGAAGATTTGGAGTTAAAGTCCTTTTGCACTTGGTTTTGAGATGATGATTTGTTTTTCTTTATACTTTTTCACAAACATGTGTGAGTAGTCTTCTTAATCTAAGGGAGCAATGTAGCCCCATATGCTACTGTATTGATTCTATGAATATTGGGTTTGTTTAATTGATTTGCATGGTTTATGAATCTGGTCTTCATCTTTTATATTTTGGCTGTATACACCTAGGTTTCTTAGCCCTAGTCCAGGGCAGACCTTGGATTTATAGCGTATTTGTGATTGGTTCGACCATTATCCTTTCAAAATATGATAAATAGGCTTTGTTTGTTGTTGCCATGATGACCATTCAGGCACACAACACTTAAAAGGTCTGATCAATGACCATTTGCAGATTTTGGCTCATGTATAGCATGCTATCATTTAAATAACCCCAAGAACTTTAAAATCAGTAGAAATAGCGTAAGGAGGTGAAATTGTGACCCTAGATGTCTTTAGTACTTGAGTTTTAATTCCGAAAATAATTCTACTGTCTTTACTTATTCATAAAATCAAATAAAAATTAGATTTTTAGTTTTAAAAAGAAATCAATTTTGCCAAGACATTTTACAAAACAAGAATAGTTGGGTGTTTTGATTTAAGGACTAGAAAACTAGGCTAATCCCTGTGGGTTCGACCCCTTACGTGCTGCTATTCTGTTTAGTGCAAACTTAGAGAATTTATTATTTTGAAGAAAGGTTTACGACATTAGCCAACTTTTTTAGAGTGGTTAAAAATCTGTCTATCAAATTAGCGTCGTTGCTGGGGATTCAACAATTAATTTGTTTTTAAAATCAACATTGAGTGAAATTGTTTGAATTCTGATCTTGGTGTTTAATTCTGTCTTTTATTTTCAGTTATTTTGTGTTCTTTATTTGTTTATTTTGTATTGTTCGGAGTTGCTAGGTGTGTTCTTTTTGTTTTACAGGAACATTCACCAGGTGCTTGAAGAAATTCCTAGTTGTGCATGCGACGAGGGGAACTTGTGCCATTTAATCCAGATCCTGAACGGATAATCGGAGATCATCGTAGGGCAGCTAGGGAACCCACGAGGCAAGCTGAAGAAGCACTACAGGGTTTAGAGGATACAGTTCTCGACATTATGGAGGATACAGGACTTGATAATAGTGTACAGCAAGGAGGGGGCCAATTATAATGGCCAATACCCAGAAGACGAGGGTAACCGATTTAGGCCCAGGACCTTCTTGCACCATGCGAGGCTGACTGTCATTACCCGTTTTTGACCGGGCTCGTACTGGCTTTGTAAAAGGATTTCACACTGGTTCATTCAGTTGATCCTAGAGTCATCCCTGCACAAGGCTCGCACAAACCGTGAAAGAAAAGAAAAATACAGAGTCGACACCAAACAAATTAGAGATATGATTGGGCACCTAAAAAAAGAGAGGTTTATGGTTCCAGAGAATTAGATTCGGGAGTCGGTTACGTGTGGGGAAGGAAGAAAATTTACACCTCCACAATGCCCACAATTGGTACCTAGTCTTGATTTATGGGTGTTTGCTTACGTTATTCAAAAAGAAGTTATTCTTTATATTTTTAAATTTTCGAGAAAGGAGTATTTTTAGGATCTAAGCCTTAGAATAACAAAAAATAGATTTTAAAGTAGATAAAAGGGTACATTCTAGACCCGCCCCAACTCTAGTCACAGCCCAACACATTCAAGCCTGCCCCACGCGCACAGCTAGGCCAAGCAAGCCCCTAGCCCCGCCTGCGCCCACCCAGCCCCTCCGCCCGCACCCGCACTTAGCCCCAAACCCAGCCCAATCGAAATTCAAAGCAAATATAATGTCTCCACTGAGTTTTGAACCCAAGACCTCCTCCTTATATATGTTGCTGTCAAACCATTAGGCTAACTCTATTTTGTTATATAAACTTATGTAAATAATATATATACTTATCATATCACATATAAATAATAATAATAAAAATAACAACTATGATAATTATAATTATTAATATTAATAATATTATTATTATTAATTATAATGATAATAATAATATTAATAAAGAGTGCATAGTTTATTAAAAAAAAGTAATTACAATATATATATATATGTATTATCATAAAAACTAAATGTACTATTACTATTTTGATATAAAATATAAATTAATTAAATTCAAATTTAGTTTTTTATTTATTAATAAGTTGATTTTATGATTAGATGATTTAATCAAATATTATTTGATTGAAAATGTATTAATATTTAAAATAATAATATTATTTACATATTTTATTACTTTTAATTTAAATATGAAATATATACTATCAAAAGTTAAAGTCACTCTCACAATATATGACTTATATCATGAATAAAATAATTTATAGATTGATGTTAATTAGATTCAAATTTAGTTTTAAAAATTATTAATATATGGATTTAATACAAAATAATCTAATTAAATATTATTTGGTCGAATAATTATAAGATTACTTATGGCATACATAATATATTGTTCATACTAATATACTATATAATTATATCACTTGTATTTATATGCTTGTATTTTATATTAAAACATTGCTTTTATTTTTCAATGTTTATTTTTATTAAAATATAAGTATATATACTCTGTAATTGATATTCTTTTCAAAGTAAAACATTTACTCATTATTATTATCATTAATACTAATAGTAATGTTATTATTATTATTGCTACCAATATTATTTATATGTCATATTTAAAGTATATATACTAATTATGTAAATATAGTAACAATAATCATCTATGAAATATCTAATTATCAACTAACTCTCTGACATCAGTTATTAGATTTTAGATACTCAACAATTATCATATTACTTATGTTATATATGGTATATATATATAGTTATATAATTGTCACTATATATATATATATATATATATATATGCATTTATAAATTATAATCAATAAGTAATAACTTGAATATCGAGTAGTAATAATGTAAATAATACAATTATCATTGATAATAAATGATAACACATTAGTGAAAACCTAATTAATATAATTATATAACATAGTTATCATATTATTTTTGTTATAAGTAATACAATATTATGAAAAGTCATGTTTCTCAAACTTATTTTTCTTAATGTAATTAAAACTTATTTTTGTTATAAGTAATACAATAATATGATTATTTTTGCATAATACTAGTCATTGAGTGTAAGTGTATATATATGTATATATTATTTGATATGATAAGTGTGTGTGTATATATATATATACTATTATAATTATAATTAATATTATTAGTTAATTAAACAATACTAACAAGTTTGATATACTAAAAAATACATGGTGAAAGTGAGTTTTGACTTTTGATAGTATATATTTCATATTTGGGTTAAAAGCTTAAATAATAAATAATGCAAATGATATTACAAGTTCATATATAAATGTATTTATCAATCAAATAATACTTGATTTGATCATTTAGTTTTAAATTAACATATTAATAATTTTAAAACAAAATCTCAATCAAATTAATATGATTAGTATCCCTAATTTATTTTTTATGTGATATGAGTCATCCACAGTGAGATTGAGTTTTGAGTTTTTTTACACTTGATAGTATGTATTTCATATTTAAATTAGAAGTAATAAAATATGTAAATGATATTAGTAATTTAAATATTAATATATTTTCAATCAAATAATATTTGATTAGATCACCTAATCATAAATCAACTTATTAATAAATTAAAACTAAACTTGAATCTAATTAATTTGTATTTTATATCAAAATAATAATAATACATTTAATTTTCATTATAATATATATATATATATATATATATATATATATTAATTACTTTTTTTAAATAAAGTATGCACTCTTTATTAGTATTATTATTATTATTATTATAATTATCATAATTGTTTTTTTATTATTTATATGTGATATGATAAGTATATATATTATTTACATAAGTTTATATAACAAAATAGAGTTAGCTTGATGGTTTGGCAGCTGCATATGTTAGGAGGAGGTCCTGGGTTCAAAATTCAGTAGAGTCATTCTATTTTGCTGAATTTCGGGTGGGCTGGGCGAGCTGGGGGGAGGGGGGGTGCGTGTGCGGGCGGGAAGGGCTAGCTGGTGCGGGAGCGAGCGTGGGCAGAGGGACTGGCTGGGGCGCGCGGGTGAGTGCTGGTTGGGCGCATGGGAGCTGGGTCGATGGCGAATACCAGCAGGTCGGGGATTTATCCCGAGATGGGGCGGGTACACGGGGCGGGGGATGCTTGCCCCGTCCCGCCCCGTGCCCCAGCAGGGCAAAATATATTCGCCCCGCCCCCACCCCGATTAATCTAAAAAAAACCCGCCCCATTCGGGGCGGGTCGGGTCCCCGCGGGGATGGGCAAATTGCCATTCCTAGTACATTCTAATTTTAGAAAAAGAAAGTGGGATCTAGGCCCATGTGACAGTATTGCATTTTTTATAAGAAAACAAAAGTAATTTTCCTTTTTTAGAAAAGAAAACAAAAACAAATTGAATTCAAACATGAAAATACTTCCATAATTGATATTGGCCTAGACAGACTAGGATATGAGCATTTAGGGCTTAACCCCATGACCGCCCAGACCTTGTTTTAATTTTTCTAGAAAATATGTTCTTTTGATTGTCCTTTTTTATTTTTGAAGAAAGAATGAATAAGATTTAAAAGAAAAACTGTTTTACTTTAAAATATTTGAGAAAAGAAGTTTTAACAATTTGAATATGAAGAAATTAAGGAGAAGAACCTGGGTGGTCTTTTTGTGACCGAACTTGGAGATCTTCCTCCAAAATTCTCCCTGAAAATAAAAACATTAGAAAGAAAAATGAAGCTTTCCTTCCTTGCCTTAAGCCTTCAGTCTCCACAATTTCAGTATGCTTCCTCCTTGATTTGGAACGTCCCCATTTAGGTGCTCGAAGATAAGTATAACTCTCTCTAATTTTTCCTCTCTCATATGTGATCCCCGTTCCCCGTCCAACAAGCTCTTTTTTTTTTTGATAAAAATGATATCACCCTGCTTTTGCCTCTTGGGGCAGTCTATTTATAGGGATCTGATGGTCCCTTGGAGCCTAGAGGGGGGGGGGGGTGTGAATAGGCTCTTATCGAAACTCTTTCTATTCTCTTATGACACAAACACTTATCTAGTTAAGTGATAGAATCATTGCGGAAGATAACCAGATAGTGGAAGTATTTTGTTTTATTATCAAAAGATAAATACAACAAAATAGAAGCAAGACTCTCTTACACTCTGTTTACAAAAGGATTCACACACTAGCCTATATTATGTCTTTGAACTCTTGTACATACATAGGATTGATTCAGGCTCGCTCACACTCTCTTATTTGCAAATGTACAAGTATGAATATTTATACAAAAACATTCCTAAAGGACAACCTTGGAACTTGTAGTTCCAGAATGCGTTCAGCACTAACTATTCCTCGGTAATCTCTCTGCCTTGACTGCTGTGGTTTGTGGAGCTCAAGATCTTGGGTTTGAAGAGTATAATTGCCTTTGTGAGTTCCCAAGTATAATTAAAGTTGTGTCCACATATCCGGGTGATCCACGTGTAAGATTCTTCAGGTTCTCAACGAGTTTGTCTTATATCGGGACACCACGAGCTGATAACTTTAAATGCGGTAAGTTGAAGTAGAATCTTCTTGGTCCAATGTAATTTTCCTTACTCCATTGCTAATGAAGCTTGGAACCTTACTCCGTGTCAATGGTTGCTTACTCCATATCTATTTGGTACTGGAATCCTTAGTCCGTGTCAGCGCTTCCTTACTCCATGTGAATGAGAATGTCGGAGTGCTTATTCCGTATCAGTGCTTCCTTACTCCGCATGTAAGTTCCTTACTCCGTATGTAAGTTTCTTACTCCGTATGTAAGTTCCTTACTCCGTGCGAGTCTAAAGGATCGGATGGCTTACTCCGTACTAGCACATCCTTACTCCACATGAGTGAGTGGTCCGGATTCCTTACTCCGCATTTGGTTTCCTTACTCCGTGCGAGTAAAGACTCGGGTCCTTATTCTGCATCAGTACTTCCTTACTCCGTATATATGAATGACTCGGATGCCTTACTCCGTGTCTGCTTTACTTTAGTTCACTTGAGTGGAAGACTTAACTTTTTAGCTCCGTGTCGACTCTTTTACTTCGTGCGACCTTGTAGATCAAGATTCTTACTCTGCATCAGTTTGACTTAGTCCGTTTGAGATATTAAGAGCAGATTCCGTAATCCGTAGCTTTTAAGTTCTTAGTCCGTACGAATGTTCCTTATTCCGTATGTATTGGTGACTTGGTTATTTACCAAGTGTTTGACGACACTCACTCTTGTCCGGATCAGGATTATGTATCCTGTCCTTAGCTTTGTTCTCACGAGTGTATCTCCGGATTAATAACATATCTTCTGCAATGATCAAAGAAACACAAAAGATCTCAAATCAAATTACATAGGGCTTTATCAGCATGATCCAAATTCTGGGCTTGATCCAACAATCTCCCCCAATTATGGATATGCCCAAACCCTTTGTAATCTGATTTGGTAAACAGCGCAAAAAGATAACATACAAAATACACATCACAACCATTTTCATTTATCAGCAACAAAATACAATTCAGCCTTTATACAAGATTTTCATTAAGGTACATAAGGCTTATTATACTTGAAGATCATTGTTGCTGCTTTCTCTCTAAGCTCCATTGTCTGCTTCATCGAATAAGTGGTGTGTTGGCTCCAAGATTTGTCCACACTTAAGAATGACTTGATGAAGTAATAGATAAAGGCCCCGTAACTATCTCCATCTGGCTGTTGTGGCACTTGCTTCTTGCCCCGGAATGTCGCCTTCAGCTTCTCAGTTGGTCTCAAAGGAGTGATGCTCAACTTTTCATATAATCCGGCTTTCTTCACAGCTTCAGTCAACCTGAGACATAGTGGTTCCCATTGATTCTTTCTTACATACTGCTCTACAATTTGATGAGAATCAATTAGAATCATCTGTTTGGACTGAATCATGAAGACAGCCATCATGAAATGTGGCGACATGATCCGGTACGGAATGAGGATAGTTGAGAGAGTTCTCCATGGCTTCCTATCCTCAGCAGTTCCGTCGATAAAGGACTGAATGACATCTATACTGGGAAGATAGCCCTCATTCCAGCACGGCAGAACTTCAAACAAGTGGCCGTCATTGTACAAAGATGGAAACAGCCTCATCTCCATTTTAGCAGCCCTAGAGAAGTTATCAATGTCGTCTGTTGTAAAGAGGCCTTTCTCTGAACAAAGGGTCCGAATGTTGTCCGGGGAGAAGGGGTATAGGTCAGAGAGACATCTTCTCTCAGCAGAAGACGCAGCATAGCACATCATTGCCTTACGCACGCTTCCGTTCGCATCAAGAGGGTCACACGCCGCGTATGATGGGAGGAAGGTGTCAGCTGCGGATGGAGAGGATGGAGGAAGAGCTGCAGTCGAGGAGCTTGGCTGAGAGAAGCGGCTACGTTTGGGGATTTGAACTCCCTAAAGCAATGAAGAGGCAGGCCGCTTCTCAGCACGAGTGGATGAATGTGATGCAGGAGGAGCAGAAGGATCAGATGACACTCTCTCCCTTGGTTTGGCAGATCGCCGGGGAGCAACGGGAGGGCGAGCCATCGTGTGCGCTAGGTCCGCGAAGGAGGTAGACAAGGAGTGGACGGACAAGGCGACTAGGTCCATCTTTTGTTCCATGGAGGTGGAGGAGTCGGTGAGGGCGGAGAGGAGTTGGGCGCCAAGAGCATCAACCTTGGCGGCGATGGCGGATATTTGGGCGCTTTGAGCTTGGGCGTGGCGGTCCAGCTGGGCGGAGAGCACAGCGTCGGAGTGGACCGTGCCAAAAGAAGCACGCCCAAGGGCCAACTCTGAAGCTTTGGAGGACTCCCCCGTATGAACAGGAGCAGGAGTGCATTGGGCAGAAGAGTCCGCAGGAGTATCAGCAGCAGCAGCAGAAGGGGCATCCGGAGCAGCAGACCCGCTTTGACCAGATAGGTCAACAACGGGAATGTCAACAGCAGGAGAAGAAGGTCCAGCCTTAGCAAGGGAAGGACTCCGTGCGGCATGAACCGGACTGGAGGGGTTAGGGAACGGCACATCGGGAATGGAGGCCGACGTAAGAAAGCCTTGGTCCAAATTCCAGATGATCATGGTCTCCGGGGATTGAGTATGGCGAGTGTAAAACACCTGGAGATCGCTGTCAGAAATGGAGGCTGTGTGGGCAAGGCTGAAACGGAGCCAAAGGTCCGTTAAGGTGTCGGCGGAGAGATGGTCAAGGTAATCTCGGGGTTGAGGTAGGGGACGCAAAGGAGCTTCCGGGATAGATTCCGGGACATCAGCAATGGCGGCAGCAACGGCAATATCAACCGCAGCAGCAACAGCGGAAGTGGAGGGAGTGGGGACATCCGCAGCAGAAGGGGCTGAGGAAACACCTCTAGGGACACTGCGTTGAGATGGCCCCGCAACCTCAGAGGGTTCGGCATGGACGCTGTGCTGGGAGGCCCGAGAAATGGAGGGTGCAGCAACGGACCGAATCCGGGAGGATCGGTGAGCTGAGCTGACGGCAGGGGCATGGCTGTCGGAGGGGTCACCAACAGAACTGCCTTGTTATTCCGTGGCAGGGAGAAGGCGGAGAGCGGCAGAGGGATGGCGGGCTGTCATGTTCCCATCAGGCGTGATATAGCGAAGATAATAAGCCAGAGGAAAGGGAACAGCGTCAGAGCGGGCAAAATGGTCCAGATGAAGATGCCGGAAGACAATGCTTAGGATGCGCCCGAAGGAATGGTTCTTGGGTCCAGTCTGCAGCAGTTAGAACAAAAACGTCCCCCAGTCCATCGGAAGACCTTCGAAAATGCCGTACATGGCTAGAAGAAGATCGTACGGAACAGAGTCCAGAGCGGAAGTGCGAGCCAGTAAACATCGACTCAGTATGATCGCCATATAGCAATAGCGACCTTGGAAGGACTTCACCTTGTATTCCTTGCCTTTATAGGTGCAACCCATAGAAGTCGCCATGGGATCGGCATTGGGGCGCTGTGATTCACCGGGGGGTAGACTAAGAGCAGCGCGGAGAACGTCGGGGGTAATGAGGATGGATTCACCGCAAACATAGGAGATGATGGAGTCGGTGGTACAGCGGATCCGTTGGTAGTACTCGAGAATGTTGTCTATAAGAAGATCTACAGGATTGGAGATCAAGTCGAGTATGTGAGAGGCTTCTAGAAGAGGGTGAATATGGAAAAACCAGTCCTGAGGGTTGGAGACAGCGCTCCAATCGACCAAATGTCCGGGATTGACGCTGGAAAGAGAGGTTCTGGGTGCCATTGTAGATGAAAGTTGAAGGGCGAGAGGGAAAGCGAGGTCTTAGGGATTGAAGGAGCAATGAGAGTTTTAAGGATTTGAAAAGGGTAACACTCGTGCTTCGCAGGAATGACCAGAATATATAAGACCGAGTCCGTGAATGTCAGCGGGTCTAGGAATTTGGCGAGTGAAACAGTAGACCGCTTGACAGGCTGATGTCATTAGTCTTGATATTGGTGTGCCTCCGAATTAAAAGATGACGTGGAGACGGCATGACCAAGTAAGGATAACAGCTGTTTGCCTTCCAGGGGAAGTGTGTGCATCCCGAGACATGCATTTAATGAATCATCATTATTCCTCCTCAAAAGCACGCGATATAAAATAAGACATGGATTATCGCAATTTGACAGTGTTCGGAGTCCAGGAGGAATGAACCGACAATCATCCGGAATCAGCGATAGTCGAGTAATGAGTATCCGGATGAAAAGTAGACCGTGTCCGTAGTAACAGAGTGCGGTGAGAAAAAAGTAGATTCCTTTGCTGTCAATAAGTCGGAGAGAAGAGAAGTACCACAACACTTCAAATCCAAGACTATGGACTGGATTTATCGATAAGGGTGCAAAGAAAATCTGAACCTGTAGCTTCACAAAAATAAGCTAAAAGTACAAAAGCTTAACAGGCAAGGATTAGTACGGATAGGAGAAAATAGTCAGTGAAGAGCTATATAATCCGAACTAATGAGTAGCAGAACTTGTGCATTACAAAGAATGAAATAGACATATACATACTAGAGAATGATCAATGTGACTGAATCAGGGCATATGTCAGATAATAAATACACAAGTTCATATAGGTCAACATAACGAAACCGTCCTGCTGAACGACGTAGCTAAGATTAATTAAAAATCATATGATTTGACCAAACTAGGATTCATGAGTGAAAAATGAGGAAGGGGACACATGTCAAAAGCAAGCAGTTGATTATCCGATTAAAATGCATGGTTGAAGAAAAAAATACATCCAGGCATGCCATACTTCTGTTTCAACAACGCATGTCTAGTCAGATCTGGAAGTAAAGGTTTAGAGGAGGGAGTATCTGAGACATATTAGGGGGTTATTACTGAGGTAATAGATGAAGCCTAGGCTCCCCCGTAGATCATTCGATCCTCTCAATGAAAGGCTCCCCCTCGAATAGACAGCCAGGAAAGAGGTCATGAGACATATACGGGGGGTATTACTCGAATAATTTATAAAGCATTTTCTCCCCCGTAGATTGTGCAATCCTCTCGGTAGACCTTTCCGGCTTAAAGAAACTCAGCACTGTCTATCTTTATAGGAAACTATACTTCAGAAGCTGATTAGACTGCGATTGTGTATTCATCCACCAGGCATTCTGAGCTAACCCATTTCATTTCTTCAACTATACATGTTAATAGAGTAATCTAAATGAACAGGCATTTGTCATGTGGTGATCAGTGGAAATTAAGATCATGAAACCAGAATGAGGTTAATCATATAAACTTTAATCATGTTTGCTTAAACGACTTCAGTCGGGAAACGCAAGTATCCTCCAAATATGAAGTTGATATCAATATCAGAAGCATGAACCACGATAAACAGTAAGTATGATCAACATTAAGAGTCCCAAATTCATCGTTTGGGTACCAGAGTCCCAAATTCATCGTTCCCTTGAGATACCTTAATATCCGTTTAACATGAAGCATATGTGACTCCTTGGGATTCGCCTGATATCGTGCACAGATGCAAGTTGCAAAATAATGTCTGGGCGACTTGCTGTAAGATACAGCAAGGATCCTATCATCCCTCTGTAGTCAGTCACATTTACTGATATGCCGTCCACATCAGGATCTAACTTGGCACTGACAGGCATGGGAGTTTTGACGGGAGATGAACCTTCTATACCAAACTTCTTAATAAGATCGCGAGTGTACTTAGCTTGATTAATGAAGATTCCTTCCTTTAATTGTTTAACTTCTATTCCAAGGAAGTAGGACAGTTCTCCCATCATGCTCATCTCAAACTTGCCTGTCATCAACTTTGCAAACTCTTCACAAAGCTTCGGATTTGTTGATCCAAAAATGATATCATCCACATATATCTGTATGATTAGAGTGTGTCCTTTCTCTTTTCGTAGAAATAAGGTGGTGTCTATCTTCCCTTTTTGGAAGTTGTGAGCAAGTAGGAATTCGACGATTAGTGTCGTACCAGGCTCTTGGAGCTTGCTTCAAACCATATAAAGCTTTCCGAAGCTTGTAGACTAGATGTCCTGCCTTAGGTTCAACGAACCCGAGAGGTTGTTCAACGTACATCTCCTCTTGAAGATCTCGATTCAGGAATGCGCTCTTGACGTCCATTTGATAAACTATGAAGTTTTCATATGAAGCATACGCCAGAAACATTCGGATTGCCTCAAGTCTTGCTACCGGAGCAAAGGTCTCATCATAGTCTATTCCTTCTTCTTGACGATATCCTTTGGCTACCAGTCTGGCTTTGTTCCGAATTACTATTCCATCCGTATCAAGCTTGTTCCGGAACACCCATTTAACTCCTATGACTTGTTGAGACTTAGGCCTTGGTACTAGAGTCCACACATTATTTCTCTTGAATTGATTCAGCTCTTCTTGCATGGCTTCTATCCAATTGGAATCCTGAAGAGCTTCATCTACCACCTTTGGTTCTATTTGAGATAGAAAACACGAGTAAAGACACATGTTGAAGGTGGCTGCTCTTGTTCTTACACTAGCAGTAGGATCACCAATCACTTGATCTGAGGGATGGTTTTGGGTCCATCTGTAATTCTGTGCATGTGATGGTTGATCTTGAATAATTTGAAGCTCTGCCAGATTAGGTGGTTCAGGTATATCTGCTAGTTGAGCTTCTTCCGGACCAGATGTTTCCGTATCAGAAGGTATGGTTGAACTAGGTGGTTCTTCAACACTGTTTCTTTCAGTGTTAATTGGTCCAGACGGGCTTGAAGGTGCTCCAGAATTTTGGGTATCCAAAGGAGTATTTCCGGAGCTTAATGGTAGTCCCAAGTCCGAATCATCCGTAGTATCATCCATATAATTTCTTTGTGCCTCGCTGATGAAACGTGGTTGGTCAGAATGTGTAACAGGAACATTCATAAACTTCGAATAGTCGATGTTGCTGTCCGGGACCTGTACATTTGAACTTGAAGAAGCAACTTTTGACCAATCAAGATTAGTTTCATCGAACGTCACATGGATAGATTCTTCAACTTTAAAAAGTTTTCTATTGAAGACCCGATAAGCCTTGCTATGTAATGAGTACCCGACAAAAATCCCATCATCAGATTTTGGTTCACATTTATTCCGGATTTCTTTGCCATTTATCAATATATAGCAAGTACACCCAAAAGCTCTGAAATGTGAAATTGTAGGCTATCGTCCTCTCCACATCTCATAAGGTGTTTTCATGGTAGATTTATTTATTAGAGTTCTGTTCTGAACATAGAAGGTAGTGGACACAGCTTCAGCCTATAGACTGAGAGGAAGCGCTACCCCTGCTAACATAGATCTTCCAACCTCGACTAAAGTACGATTCTTACGCTCAGCTACCCCATTTTGTTGTGGAGTTCTGGGCGCAGAGAAGTCATGCTGAATGCCCTGTTCAAAACAATATGATCTCATATCTGAAAAATCAAATTCTGTACCATGATCACTCCTGATGCATTATGCTCAGTCCTTGTGAGTTGCTTATCCAGTTGAAAAGATCTACAAGATGCTCAAAAGTTTGATCCTTTGATTTCAGGAACATCACCTATGTGTATCTGGTGAAATCATCGATAACCACAAGGGTATATCTCGCACCAGCCAGCGAAGGAATAGAAATAGGACCACAGAGGTCCATATGAAGAAGTTGCAGAGGAGCAGATATTGAGTTAACTGATTTGCTCTTAAAGCTATGTTTGGTCTGTTTGCCAAGTTGGCATTCTCGACAGAGAGTGTCTCTGGAGTATTTGAGTTTAGGTAGACCAGTGACAAGATCAAGTGATGCTAACTTAGACAGTGTCTTAAAGTTTAAATGTGCATATCGCTTGTGCCATAACCAATTATCTTCATCTGAAGCTTTAGTGAGGAAGCATACAGGGTCAGAAGAATTATTTCTTAAGACCACTGAGTATTTCCCCATCTCTTGATCCGGATAACTTAACATCTCCGGATAAGTTTTCCCTTACTATACAGGTGTTGGACATAAAGGAAACAGTAAATCCTTTGTCACATAAATTACTGACACTTAGCAAATTATGCTTCAAACCTTCGACTAGTGCAACTCTAGTGGTTGATACACAGCCATTGGTTAAAGTGCCATACCCGACAGTCTTTCCTTTGCTGTTGTCGCCATATGAAATGGATGGACCTCGTTTTTCATTAACTTCTACAAGCAATGTCTGATCACCCGTCATATGTCCGGAGCATCCACTTGCTTTGATTGATCTTTAACTTCAAGTGATCCGGCAGTACATTCCAGAGATGCTCCTGAAAAACAGCAGTTTACACTTTTGGTGCCCAAACTTGTTTCGGGCGGTTAGAAAGAACAGCGATAATGTCAACGATTCCGGATTTGACTTTGCTAGGACTTTTAGCTCTCCAAGTTGACTTTAATTTGTTAGTTTCAGGCTTCTTTTATTTGGGTTATCTTGGGAGAGATACTCCTTTGAGGTTTAGATTTTGTTTTGCTCAAAGAACCCTTTTTATTGAACTGATCTTTATTGGTACGAATTTGATTACAAAGCCAGTTATCAGATAAACTCCAACATTGATAGTGATAATGACCTATTTCCCTACAGATGGAGCAGACACTATAATGCGGAGTACAAACAGGGGATACAGGTCTCTTAGATTTTACAGACTTTCTACTGTTCCCTGTGGCCTAATGCATTGCGTTTGGGTGACACGCTCTTGGCCCTAGATGCGTCGGCCTTTGCCTTTCCTTTCTTTTTGGGTGCTACGGTTTTGGCTTTAACTGCAGCGGCCTTCCCTTCATCATTAGTTACGGGTGCTACTGCCGGGAAGTGCAATAATGACCTCGACTCCACAATCATAAACTATGGTGCCACCTGAAATGAAACCATCCAACGGTTTAGACGTACTAATAGGATATAAGTTGGTTAGTTTTGGAGTGAAATCCGGAGGACACTCAGTAGCTTGAGCATTGGAGGTTGATGATTCTGAGCCTAGGCCAGGTTTGACTCGAACATTATCCGGATCAGTCCTGAATGAAGAGGTTATTTCCCCAGATTTAAGCCACTTACGATTTATTTCCTTTTCTTGTTCAAGTTCATTCTCGAGTCTTTTTACAATAACTTTTAGGCCTGAGAGATTGGTATTTAGCAGATGATTTTTAGCCCTTAGATCGTGATACCAAGCTTCTTTTCCTCTGAAGTCAGCTATGTCCTTTTCAAGTCTAGTAATAGTAAATTCAAGACCTTTATTCTGACTTTCCATATCTTTGTACATTTGAGTAATTATTAGTCTCTCATTCTTTTCATGATCACGTTCAGTAATAAGAGATTCTATTTTACTCATGAGCTCAGAGATAGAAGGTACCTCAGTATTTGCCATGAGGCAGACGTTCGGCTTAGGAGTTGGCTCATCATCCGAGGATTCCTCCTCTTCTTCCGAGCCACTAATGTACTTTGTCACAAGCGCCTTCCTCTTGTTCTTGTTGTTGTCTGAGGTGGTACGTCGAGGAGTAACCTTGTCACTTTTCTCTGCCGTCTTAGATTTAGATCTGCATTCCTTGGCCCAGTGACCGGGTTTCCCACAATCAAAGCATTCTTGGGAGCTCGACTCCGATCGTTCCTTCCTTCTGGATGATGAGGAGCCTCTTCTGAATCCTTTTCTACTTTTCCGAAGGAATCATTCAAAGGATTTAACAAGAAGAGCTATTTCCTCTTCTGCGTCTGAGTCAGAATTCTCTGACTCATCCGTATCATCCTCTTGATGATTATTGGAGCATTCCATAGCTTTGAGGGCTACCCCTTTTTCTTTCCGAGCTATTTTCTCATCACGGTCAGTGTATCTGAATTTGACCTCATGAGTCCGAAGCTCTCTGTATATTTCTTCAAGGGCAGTAAACGGCCAGTTTTTGTCAGCTTGCATCTGGAGCTGCTTGGAGTAGTAGCGATCCGGCACGGATCGAAAGAACTTGTCATTGATTTGAGACTGAGTGTAGTGTTCATTGACAGTTTTTAGCTCTAGAATGAGCTTGCTGAATCACCGATATATACTCTCAAGGGATTCGCCAGGTTTGTGATTGAAACTCTCAAAGTTCTGTCTGAGAGCACATATCACGTTTTGCATCTGGGACTGACTTCCCTCATAGAGGATTGTCAGTTTATCCCAGACAGCTTTTGCTAACGTGCAGCCCTGGACGTCCGTGAAAGCCTCGGAATCCAAAGACGATATAACGTAAGCCAGAGCCTTTTCGCTAGCGCACTTCCAGGCTCTTTCATCGTTGGTAAGTTCGGCATCCGTCTTTGGCCTTCTAACTCTATGTTCTTCGATAGTCATCGGAATTGGAATCTCCTGATGAAGACAGGGCCACATGAGATGGTCATGGCATACCATGAACATCTTCATACGAGCTTTCCACTGGGAGAAAAGCTCAGGTGTGAATTTGGGCGGTTTTGTCAGAGTAAAACTAGAACTCCGTGGTTGAGTAGTGGAGGCAGCAGCAGGTTGAGGTGGGTCGACGTTTTCACTGCTGCTTCGATTCGAGATGGGCACTTGTGCACCTCCGGAGTTAAGGCGAGTGTTGAATAGCATACTGCTTTCTTTGGCCATTACTGAGAGTGAAAGAGTGAGATCTCTACTTAGAACAAATAGAACTTGCTCTGATACCACTTGATGGTCCCTTGGAGCCTAGGGGGGGGGGGGGGGTCAATAGGCTCTTATCGAAACTCTTTCTATTCTCTTATGACACAAACACTTATCTAGTTAAGTGATAGAATCACTACGGAAGATAAGCAGATAGTGGAAGTATTTTGTTTTATTATTAAAAGATAATACAACAAAATAGAAGCAAGACTCTCTTACACTCTGTTTACAAAAGGATTCACACACTAGCCTATATTATGTCTTTGAACTCTTGTGCATACATAGGATTGATTCAGGCTCGCTCACACTCTCTTATGTGCAAATGTACAAGTATGAATATTTATACAAAAACATTCCTAAAGGACAACCTTGGAACTTGTAGTTCCGAAATGCATTCAGCACTAACTATTGCTCGGTAATCTCTCTGCCTTGACTGCTGTGGTTTGTGGAGCTCAAGATCTTGGGTTTGAAGAGTATAAGTGCCTTTGTGAGTTCCAAAGTATAATTAAAGTTGTGTCCACATATCTGGGTGATCCACGTGTAAGATTCTTCAGGTTCTCAACGAGTTTGTCTTACATCGGGACACCACGAGCTGATAACTTTAAATGCGGTAAGTTGAAGTAGCATCTTCTTGGTCCGGTGTAATTTTCCTTACTCCGTTGCTAATAAAGCTCGGAACCTTACTCCGTGTCAGTGGTTGCTTACTCTGTATCTATTTGGTACTGGAATCCTTAGTCTGTGTCAGCACTTCCTTACTCCGTGTGAATGAGAAGGTCGGAGTGCTTATTCCGTATCAGTGCTTCCTTACTCCGCATGTAAGTTCCTTACTCCGCATGTAAGTTCCTTACTCCGTATGTAAGTTCCTTACTCTGTATGTAAGTTCCTTACTCCGTGCGAGTCTAAAGGATCGGATGGCTTACTCCGTACTAGCACATCCTTACTCCGCATGAGTGAGTGGTCCGGATTCCTTACTCCGCATTTGGTTTCCTTACTCCGTGCGAGTAAAGACTCGGGTCCTTATTCTGCATCAGTACTTCCTTACTCCGTATATATGAATGACTCGGATGCCTTACTCCGTGTCCTTATTCACTTGAGTGGAAGACTTAACTTTTTAGCTCCGTGTCGACTCTTTTACTTCGTGCGACCTTGTAGATCAAGATTCTTACTCTGCATCAGTTTGACTTAGTCCGTTTGAGATATTAAGAGCAGATTCCGTAATCCGTAGCTTTTCAGTTCTTAGTCCGTATGAATGTTCCTTATTCCGTATGTATTGGTGACTTGGTTATTTACCAAGTGTTTGACGACACTCACTCTTGTCCGGATCAGGATTATGTATCCTGTCCTTAGCTTTGTTCTCACGAGTGTATCTCCGGATTAATAACATATCTTCTGCAATGATCAAAGAAACACAAAAGATCTCAAATCAAATTACATATGGCTTTATCAGCATGATCCAAATTCTGGGCTTGATCCAACATGATCCTAGGGGAGACAACCCATGCCTTAGCATTAATTGGATGCCTTACAATCCCCATAAGTCAACTACGGTGTTCTAATGAATTAATAACTTCGAAAATAGGATTCTCGGTTCCCAGGTATTAATTAGAAGCAATTTATAATGATTCCTAGTTCTTGTGCTTTGAAAAAGGAGTCTCAAGACATTTTAATTTAATATTCGGAGACTCCTCAATTCTCACATTTGAAAAGAGAGTTCCAAGACACTGGTAGCATTTAATGCACTTGAAAAAGGATTTTTCTGGATTTTTCAGAGTCCTAATGCTGTGGAGGAGCAATTTTGCAGCTTTTCTCAGATCATTGGGATAATTTCCGGACCAATGAGTCCTTATTCCGCATCAATCGGCTTATTCCGCATCAACGGGATTATTCTACATCAATAGGCTTATTCCGCACCAATGGGCTCTTATTCCGCATCAACGAGCTTATTCCGGATGAATGGGTCCTTATCCCGCATCAATGAGCTCTTATTCCGCATCAATGGGCTTATTCCGCACTAATGGGCTCTTATTCTACATTAATTTGACAAACAAATTTTTAACCTCTCTCTAACAGAGTTTAGCTATTGTCGTTTAAATCCATGCCAAATAATATTTTTAATCCCTAGATGCTTTCTACAGTGTAGTAGCAAGTAAGGGGTCGAACCCACAGAGATTGCTTGGATAAAAGTCTGATCAAATCACTGATTTAATAATGCTTTCTAAATTGTTTTGGTAAACCAGTAAACTTTTAAACTAAGAACTAATTTTTATTTTGTTTTCTTTAATTTTCAGATAGTAGAAATTCAAAATTGATACCAAGAGATTGAGGTTCTAGGGTCACAAGTTCACCTCCCTATGCTGCTGCTACTGATTTTATGGTTCTTTGGGGTTGTTTTGATGACAGCATGCTATATAGTAACTAAGGCACTACAAATGCTCATTGCAAGACCTTCTAAGTGCTGACTGCTTGAATGGTCATCACAGTAGCAGCATACACAGCCAATAAATCACACATACAAGAGGATAATGGTCACACCAATCATAAGCATGTCATGACTCTCATGTATACCCCAGACTAGGGCTAAGAAAACCTAGGTGTACAACCCAGATATTAAAAGATGAAGAACAGATTCATAAAAACATGAAATTATCAAATGCCAAACCCAGAATTCATTAAATCGTCACAACAGCATAAGGGGGCTACATTACTCCACTAGAAAAGAGAATTACACACCCATAATAATCAAAATAATCTCAATAATAATCCACAAACCCATGAACAGAAGGGGGGAAGAGATAGATGGTCACCGTCTCCAGCCCTAATCTCCAGAGTATGCAACAGTGCTTGATCTCTTCAAGTCCAGCTCTTACAGAACACGTTCTGTCCTTCTAATCCCTTCTCCAGCCGTTGTCTCCTCTCCTCCAAGGTGGAGGAAGAACCTTAGCTCCTCCCAGATGTTCGATCCTCATAAAAGAAGTGTTTTCCCCTTTCTATAGGGCTGCAGGTCGATCTAAGGATGTGCCCTAACCCACAGCTGGCATCTCTTTAGTGAAACTATGTCGTTTTGCTTAGTGGAGACCAAACAGTATTGTTGATTCATACAAGATTGGGCATACCTACAATCTCAGATCTAGGCACAAGCAAATATCACAGCCAATGGCAGAAGCGGCAGAAAATAGGCTTACTGGATTGGAGCAGTCACAATAGGAGGTAAATGGTAGTATATAGGTGACGAACGGGTATTTCGTGAGCGAAACCCAAGTGAGGGTTAAGCTACTGTCGTTTAAATCCCTTCTCAAAATATTAATTCCCTTAATTAATGCTAAATAGAATAGCGACAAGAAAGGGGTCGATCCCACTGAGATTACCAAGTTATCTAGCTTTAACTAAAATCACCAAATTAATCTTGCTTAAAACAATGTCTTGGCAAAAACAAATAAACAAGAAAGCAAATAGATTTTAGGATTAAGATTCAAGGATTAAAGGCATCTAGGGTCACAATTTCACCTCCCTATGTTACCTCTACTGATTCATGGTATTAGGGTTGTCTGATTGAAAACATGATAAACATAAGCCAAGGACAACAAATGGTCATTGAGGTCCTTTTAAGAGTTGTATGCCAGAATGGTCATCTAAACACACAGATATGCAAAGCCAATAAATCATACTTGCAAAAGGATAATGATCACACCAATTACAAATAAGTTATGAATCTCAATCCGCCCCAGACTAGGGCTAAGAATACCAAGGTGTACATCCAAAGATAGAAATTAAGAACAAATTCATAAAACATGCAAAACTCAATCATCCAAACCCAATATTCATAAACACAGCAAAGCAACAAGGGGGCTACATTGCTCCCCTAGATTATAAGAACTACTCACGCATGATTACAATCAAAACCATAGCAGTAAAGATAAACATCTTCTTCTAATCCATGCGCGCAACAAGGCTTCAAATCCAGGCTCCAAAATCCGCGACAGCTGCAACGGCTGTGACGGCTGCTCTCCTAGGTCAAGGAGCAACCTCCAAATCGTGAAGCCTCTCTCTCTCTCTAAAAACGTGTAGGGGGGGTCTAGGATGTCTAGTAGGGGCGTGGAGGCTTTATTTATAGAGGTTGGATGGGCTTTGAGGTGTGTACCCTAGCCCATCTATCAAAACGACGTAGTTTTGATAAGTGACACTCCAAACGTTAAAATCTCTATCTTCCATCCACAATTTGGACATGGGCCTTCAGAAACAAATGATTAGCATGGAAAAACGATAGGATCGGTCCAAAAATATCTCTGCACGTCAATTTGCACGTGATATGGTGAATTCACGTGCAACTCCAAATCAGCTCAAACTTCTCCCCAAGCTTCCTTGCATCCTGTAGAGGCCTGAGAAGCAAAAATATGCTTGCACGTGAAATGGGTGAATTCACATGCAGCTCCAAATGCTCTGAAATTTCTGTGGTAGGTAGAGGACATCATTCTAAGCAACTTTTATTCTTGCATGCCAATTGTTTGAGGCCATCTACTATGTCAAAAGTGAGCTCCAAAATCTACCAAAACAACTTAAAAACGCATGTATTTGCAAATAGCATCTTCCTAGGGGTTAGAGTAAATATATATGATATATGAAGCAATAAGGCTCTAATCATGCTCTTAAACATCCTAAATAAACAATAGAATAACGGCATAAAATGCACGTTATCAAATACACCGCACTTAAACCATTGCTTGTCCTAAAGCAAAAACATACAAGCATGCAAAAATAAAATAAACACGCAGTCAAACGGAAGAAAAATAAAATAACAATCAAGGAGAATCATGGTTTCCTAAGCATGCAACTCTATCATGATGAAATGGGAATTTAAGCATCAAAATGAGTCATAGCTTAGTTCATTCATGTCCATATCCCTAGTCCAACAACCATGCAATATCACCACTTAAATTTCATATATGAGCAAGCAATCCATGATAAAATAGCACCTAGTTTCCCTTTAAGTTCTTACCAAGGATAAGCAGCCTCACTCAAATATAATAATTCTCAAGCCCAATACCTATCAATGAACAATGGATGGAAAACTCTATCTCTACACTCGCCATCAGCTATTGATTAAGTACTTGCCAAGCAATCATGAGAGTTCCCTATTGTGCTCATCAAAGAAAACACACCCTCTATTCTACTTTATTCGAACTCACACTCTAGTCTAAACTGATAAAACAAAATCATGAGCTAAGGGTTGAGCTCAACACTCTCAAATAAACAAAACTCAGCCAATATGGCTACCAAACTAACTAATTACTCATATGAACATCAAGCCAATGTGGTTTTTATTCTAATTTTTTTTTAGTAATAACCTTACAAGGTTGCATTTTATGCTCTCCCTTGATGGATTATTCATTCTTTTTTTTTACTCACATAACACATAAATAAGACTGATTTTTCTAATGCATACCCCTTGCCATTTTGCTACATAAGGAGAGACAGAAATTCATTGATGTCTCACATCCCATTTTCCAATTAAGTGATGGCTTTTTCACATTCTATATCACAGTCTTTTCCAATAATATCACAAAATAAAGAAAAGAATGCAAAGACAGTCACAGTGACTTAGAGGTCTTGCACCCTAACTCCACACACCAAACACTGAGCACTAATAAGTAATCACATGCTTACTTGACTCCTACCATTAAATAACTAATGTTGAATGCAGAGAGGAGTAGCAATTATTACCCATACCCTAAAATGGCACTCAAAGGCTAAAAGAAGCTGTTCTCATTTTTCATTTCTTTTTCACTCAACTTTAAGGGTTACTTAGGTCTATCATAGCATTTCATGTTTAACTAATATTCAAAACTCAGCTCCAAAAACATGGTGATATCATTCAAAGGATAAAGACATGATCAAACTAAATTAGAGCACATTTTAACTACTTAAAAACCCTTATCACAACATGATACTAATGTGGCATAAAAAATTAAATTTTAAGCCAAAATTGCATACGTAATATCCATGCCTCCACAAGCAAATCATTCAACCAAACAACTCAAACAATCATGCAACTAAAAACAGTTTTTTTTTCTTTTTTTTTTTAAATAAAACATGCAATCACAACATAAAAAACAAGCAAGTGGCTCAAGTCACTCCCCATACACCACACTTAAAATATGCTATGTCCTCATGGCATAAAGTAGGGAGTAGGAAAAACACTTACCCCTGGTTTAGCACACTGTAATAGTAGATGACATTGGCTACCATTCGTCGCACCTGAGCCACAAAGTCAACCGACGTCTCGCTGCGCACTTCCCAAGTTTCCTTCCCTTGCAGAATACCCATCATGTAATAGCAAGCAAAGATCCCACAGCTGAATTGGTCAGGGTGTTGGGGAATTTGCATTTCGTTGTAGTGAATAAGAGGGAGCTTGTCCGCCAATAAGCCTTCTTTGATCATCGCCGCTTTGATTCGTTTGATGAACCCATGCACTAACTGTCTTTTCCGTCTGGCAAACCCTTCGCCTTGGCTTGGATCATATAGCACGGCATGTCCTACATCCAGATTCAAACGGACCAATACATAGTGGCGGTCAATGTGCACCGGAATCAGCACCTCATGCATACCATGCCAAGGGCGGTGCCCTTCATTCTCACTATTGATGTGTTGGCACCACACCTCTTCGGACAAGGGTTGATTGTATATCTCGCACAGCATGATGGAAGTGAACTGAGCTAAGGGGTAGTTATGAGGCTCAGCCTCCACTACATAGCGCATGGTCCTGCAGAAGAGGATTATCTCTTCAGAGTAGAGATATTCATTCTCTGAGATCCTCTTTAGGCCAAAAGGGGTGAAGATATCATTATCCCGTATAAAGCGAGCCCTCTGAACCGTGGAATTGATGAACTCTTCAAATGCTGCTTGGCTCTCGTCGGATGATAAAGCTGGATTAATGATTAAATGGATAGGAGGGCCAAGAAGGTCTTCAGGTTCAGCAGGCATGTATGTACCCCAAGAGACAGGATGTATAACAAGCACAAGAGCCTGAGAATATGCAGGATCAGTAAAAGGCTGGAAGGGTGAATACCCCTCTGCTGGCTCTGTCTCCTCTTGAGGCTGGAAGGGTGAATACCCTGTTGCTGGCTCTGCCTCCTCTGGTTGATAGTAGGATGGCCTAGATGAAGATTCTGGTTAAGGTGGATCCGCCTGGGCTGGATAAGAAACTTCAGGGGATGGAGAGGGTTCTTCATCAGATATCTCCACTATAGGAGAACGTTTTGATGCTTTCCTCTTGCTCAAGGCCTTCCAGATTTTGCCTAGGAGGCCTTTGACTTCTTTGTTGTCCTTCCTTAGGGCTTCCACCTCGCGCTGGGTTCTGGCATTTGCCTCCCTGAGCTGCTGTGTTTCTTGCCTCCAAGCTTCGATAGATGCAGCAGGAGGAGCTTCTGGGGCTTCCCATGCTCTAGGAGATGCATGAGCAGCTATGTCTGGGGCCTCCCATGCTCTGGTTCTAGGTTGTGAAGTAGCTTGTTGGTCTCCAGAGATGAGGGCCATTAATTCTTCAAATTGGGAACTAGTGATGTGCCCATTAGTGACTGCCCAATTGATGACCTCCACTTCGCTCACCACCTGCCCACGAATGCCTTGAAAGAAATTGAAAATATCTTCTTTGTGTACATTGAACTGCATGTACATGGCAGGAGTCTCGTATAGAGTCTGCTTCCTTTGATCCACATGAGGAGAGGTCTCCCTTGCAAAGTCAGTGGATCGCTCCACATGAACACTGTGCCTAGCGGGCTGTGATGGAGGAGGAACATTGGTTGCCCAATGATCTCTGGTACTGATCCCCAAACCCCCTTCAGCATGCAATACTCTTAACACCTCGTGAGAAGGAAAAGTGATGCTATCCATGGAGGAAAAATGCAAAGCAGGCATGCTTTGAAATATCAAACACAAAAATCTGCCATTTATCTGCTTTAATGAGTTTTTCTTCCACCATTTAAAAATCGTAGTGGCCCAATCCACATTTAGCATATGATCAATGCTATACATCAACTCCAGGTGTGGCTTAGGCACACTATCTATCCCACTGGTCTGAATCAATAAGCATTTCCCTACTAGGTAAGCTAGGCATCTAAATCTTCCAACAAAACCATTCTTGGTATACTGCCTTCGACTTTGAAATTTTCTAGCATAGTTGCATGCAGTACCAAATTCTCCTATGTAAGGACCCGTACCTTGAGTTAGTCACAGTTTTGCCTTCTGAGTAGAGTTTTTTTTTCTAGATTTTGACCTAGTGAATGGGCTCAAATGAATTCACGTGCAAAAGGAAAGATGCTTAGAATGATGTCCTCTATCTACCACAGAAGTTTCAGGCCAAACGGACGTGTATGTGAGGTGCACGTGAAATGGGTCCATTTCACGTACAAGTGTGGTTGTCTTCTACATGATGCAAGGAGGCTAGGGGTGAAGTTTGAGCGCATTTGGAGTGCATTTGGAGTTGCACGTGAATTGGGGAATTCACATTCAAATTGGCATGCAGCCATATTTTTGCATGGTTCCCTTGGTTTTGACATTCTAATGATCTTCCTCCAAAGGACCATGTTGAAATTCTGAGTATTTTGGCCTATATGGGTGCGGAAAGGTGCTAACTTGTGTGATCAAAACTACGTCGTTTTGATCCTGGGATTTACTTAATCAAAACTACGTCATTTTGATGTGGGTAGTGTCTATATAATGAGGGCTTGAGTTTGAGTTTAGGGTTCTTGTGTTCTTCTTTGCTGCAGTTGCTGCCAGAGAGAGAGAGAGAAAGAGAGAGAGAGAGAGAGAGAGAGAGAGGATCTCCGGGCAGTTGCCGTGGTGGTTCGCGTCGTTGGAAGGTGTCTAGCGTAGAGGTTAGGACAAAAGTCTGAGGTAGGGATTCATGTTTTTCCTAACTCTCCTCTATTCTAGGATATTCGCCTATATATATATATGTAAATCCATATAGGTGTGATCTCCTATATGGATGTTGGCCTTCAGTGGCATGTTCTGTTGATTCTGATGTTGAATTTGGCCTGAGGATTTTCTGGGTTTGTTTATGCCCACCATGTGTTTGATGAAATGTCTGTGAGGCCTGCACACTATGTATTTGATAAAATGCCTGTGAGGCCTGCATGCCATGTATTCAATATAATACCTGTGAGACCTTGTATATGGGTGTCTGATGATATACCTGTGTGACTGGTGTGTACTGTGTTTGATTTGTATTTGATAAAAAGCCTGTAAGGCTGATGTGTGTGGCTTGTATCTGACCATGTTGGTCCCTCTGAAATAAAGTGTAAATGCTGTGCTGAGTTTACATGTCGAGATGTAATGCTATCTTTGTTCGTTGGTCCTGTTTGAGACTGAGCTGAGATATAGGCCAGGCACAATAGCTGGACCCCTTTGAGATTTGGCCAGGACGTGGTCCTGAGTCTCGGTGTAGCACTCACGACGGTGGGCTAAGTCTACACCCATTCCTGAGGGTAGGTATGGTGCCCGAGGAGGTGGTTGACCATATCTGACTCGGGTGGAAAATGTTGCATTGGTGTCCATGCAACATTCGCCTGGATGTGGTATGTCATGTTGCCGTGGTGGCGGGGTGTCCTCTGCCCTTCAGTGCGGGCTCAGGTAAAGAGTGTTTACTGGGTGATGTTTGCTACTTTAGCCTTAGGCACGACACGAGCACAAGCATACACATATCATGCATGTTGTAGAGCGGGACGGGTCTGGGGAGACTGGATCCCTACTGAGCTATGGTTTGCTCACCCCTCCTATAAACTTTCCTTTTGCAGGGTTTAGCAGGCGGTAGGTGAAGGCTTAGGAGCTAGGTCCCTGAGTGTAATGACCCGTGTTTTGGGTAGAACAAGCTGGAACGAAGATGAACAATACCCTGGGCGAACGCTTGGGTCGAAAGGTGGAAGACCCGAAGATTTGGGTCGTAGGGTCGAAGACCGAGGGTCGAAGTTCGAAGGTTTGAGGGTCGAAAGTTAGATCTTCGAGACAGATCTTCGAGGCCGCGTTTCCAGCTAATCTTCGAAGGAGTGTTTCTACGAGTCTTCGTGGCTTGGTTGTTAGAGAGTGTAATGAGCTCAAGTGGGAGCGTGTAGAGGCTGCGTGTGACAATGACCATGTTCGGATTGTGGGTATTTTGTCCTGTGTGGAAGCGGAGTGGTTAGTTCATGTTTTATTTATCAAAACTACGTCGTTTTGATGGTGTGTTTTATTTATCAAAACTACGTCGTTTTGATGGTGTGTTTTATTTATCAAAACTACGTCGTTTTGATGGTGTGTTTTATTTATCAAAACTACGTCGTTTTGATGGTGTGTTTCATTTATCAAAACTATGTCGTTTTGATGGTGTGTTTCATTTATCAAAACTACGTCGTTTTGATGGTTGGATTTCATTTATCGAAACTACGTCATTTTGATAAGTGAGGTCTATATAAAGAGGAGCTCTCTTTATTTTGGGTTTAGGGTTTTTGTTGTCAGCCGCCGCAGCCGTCACAGAGAGAGAGAGAGGGAGATTGAGAGAGAGAGCTCCAGTTCGTGGCTGTCGTTGTCATTCCCGTGGTTGGACAGCATTAAGCGTGGAGGCAAGAGCGTGGAGGATCTTTGAGGTAGGGGTTCTGTCTTTCCTGGTATGTTACGGGGTTAGGCCCTGTGGATATTTTGTAAAGTTTTCATTGTTATTGCTATAATACTTATATGTAAATTCATATAGGTGTGATCTCCTATATGAATGTTGGCTTTCAATGGCATTTTGGTGTGATTCTGATGTTGGGTGGGTAGTGCATGTTAAATGTTTGATAAAATGCCTATGTGAATATGTTTGTATGAATATGCCCAGTATGTGTTTGATAATATGCCAGGTATGGCTAGAATTGTGAGTTGGTAAAGGTGTGCATGCCAAGTCTTGGTTTTTATGCCTGAGTGGTTGGGTTTGTACATTTGTGAATGTGTGCCTACTAAGTGTTTGGTTTTATGCCTGAGTGGTTATGTATACTGTGTTTTGTGAAACCCGGTGGCTGTGGAAGCCCGGGACTATTTTGTGAAACCTGGTGGCTGTGGAAGCCCGGGACTATTGTGAAACCCGGTGGCTGTGGAAGCCCGGGACTGTTTTGTGAAACCCGGTGGCTGTGGAAGCCCGGGACTGCTCTTGGAAACCCGGTGGCTATGGAAGCCCGGGACTGTTCATGTGCTTGCCTTGTGTGGTCGTGGAAATAATTGTATTTGCTGATATAGCTTGCCATTATATTTGTTGAAATAATTGTATCACGACACCGCACTTGTACACATGGCATGTAGATGCTAGGAGCATGGGATGGGTTGGGGAGACATGATCCCTACCTAGCCGTGGTTGCTCACCCCTCCTACCGTGTTTGGTTTTTCTACAAGGACCTACGGGCGTTAGGCGAGAACACCCAAGTTGGAGGCGGTTCGTTTTGTGGCTTTGTTTATTATTATTTGAGTTTATTTGTTTTTGTGTGAGCTTTGTAACCCCAGGTGGGAGGATATTGTAATGAGGAGTTTTATGTAATAAAAGCATGTTTGGGCACTCTTGTATGTTTGGACTTAATAAAAATATGGTTTTTGTCTCTCTAAATATAAAATGTGAAGTGTATGGTATCCTGTGTGAGCATGTTGTATTCTATTCCCTTTATCCAAACTCGGGTAAAGGGAAGGTCACGTTCCGGTCTCCTCGGGTTGGAAATCTGGGGCGTGACAATATGGTATCAGAGCATGGTCTAGTTGGCCTAGGGTAGTGGGCGGACTTGATTATCTTGAGTCCTTTGGAGGGGCCTGGAGGGACGTGCCTGATCAACATGGTCCTCTTGGAGCCTCTAAGGTGTACTTGGGGTAGTCCAGTCTTGTGGTAGGATTTGCATACATTGGCATTAGGGCACTAGTTGCATTTGTTGTTTATGCATGAATGTATGGATAACTGTGGGAATGTTTTAAATGAAAAAAAAAAATTAATTGTGCAACTCTGATATATTGTGACAACTTAGGCATGACTACAAAAAAAAATATGTGGTATGGAATTTGTGTACTAGTGGACTTGTGCAATGTGAACGAACTACATAGAGATAATACTATTGATATTATGAAAATGACTAGGTGAGATATGTGAATGCTTAAGTGTGTGCCTTTGTATGGTATTGTGTGGAATAAGCAATGTGGTGTTCAAAACGATGAGATAATCACTTGAGTATAAATGATATGTGCAATGTGAAGGTGTGAACTTGTATAGTCTGTGAAATGTGAATCTGCGAATATGTGTGGCGATAATGTGTTTTGAGATTAGTTATAGCTCCAAACGCCTAGTCGGTAATGGTATTAAGAGCGTTGAGTGTTAACCTGGAGTGCTACCTCCTCGTGTACCTAGCCTCTGAAAAATTATGACCCGTACGACAGAAGAGCCCGCCACCCAGGCTGGGCAAGTGGCAGAGCTGTAGGCTGTAAGTAATGATCTTCACAGGGTAGAGATTGGCATTTTAACCCTAATTATTCCAGAATTGAGGGATGAGATTCGATAACTGATTAAGAGCGAGGCACGCCGAGGGCGGTTAACCCACATCATTTGGAGGAGCTCGGATAAAGATCAACTGAAGCATTGTTGTCCTGATCAGCAGAAAGGACCCCAAGAGGCAGACGAGGGCAATCAGAAGATGGCCACAAGTTTCGAGATGGGGGTCAATCCCCCAACAAATCAATTTGAGACCAGTTGCTTAAAGGGTTGTTCTTACTGTGGACAATTGGGACATTGGAAAAGAGTGTAGCAGGAAGCAGTATCAGTGTTGCATCCGTGGAAAAGTAGGACATCTCCAGAAGATAGTGATTGGTTGAGTCTTGTACTGACTTAGGTGAGGATGGGTGGACCTTTGATTGTTGAGTTTCTAGCAATTAAATTAAGACACTTGTAATAGAGGGGTATTCTCGTTGGTAGGGCTCTTGAGCCACAGTTTGCCGTTTGGTGAAGCTTAGGAGATCGTTTGAGTTAGCATTATTAATAGACGTGGTTGGTGACTTGTAACAATATATATATATATATAATAAGAATATAATAAGAAAAATGAACATTTATATTTATGACACTAGAAGGATAATAAGTAACTGATAGATATGGGAGTGTTGGTTTTATATGGGAGTGGTATTCAATTTTGACAACCGTGGATAATTAAAGTAATCAAACCTTGTAGGCTACCTTTTTGCTAGCTAGTAGAGCTTGAGGCGTGAGGTGATGGCTTGTGGGTAACGTGTGACCCCTCCTTGGCAACCTTGAATAATAGAGATATGTTCTTATGTGGATAAAGGTATGTGTGGAGTACTACTTGAAAGGGATATTCCTATGGTTACCTTTCCAAGCGTTGTGGTTGAGGGTGGAAAACGCAGCTAGTATAGCCTGCTCTTAGAGTCCTTGAAGTGTTATCTTGTTGGCTAGAGTGGTCGTTGCAAGTTTTGGTTGGTAACTATATAGGTGTTCCGGGTTCTCGGATGGTCAAGCGAGAGCCATTTGTTATGTTTGTGGTGTGTGAAAGACCTTGAGTAATGTTCCTAGAATATGTTGTGAAATGGGTATGCACATGTATAAAATGTGAATTGTTCTGGAGCTCAGCTATCGGCTGTGAATGGGTTTCAAGGGTCGTGCCCGGTGCATCCAATTGGTAACAAGAGGTAAGCAAGTGAGATTTGGCAGGCCTCATTCGGGCTTTTTACCCACATCTGGAAAACATTCCTCTAGGGACTAAGGGTGTGCTTTTGCATGGTAGGGCCATTCCTTTGGTCTGTATCTTGTGGGAAGTGGGTTTAAAGGAGAGGAGAAGGTTTAAAACTGGTACGTTCTACTCGTCAGGTGTCTTGTGTTTCGTTGCATGTGTTGAGAATGTGCAGAAAATGTAGCATTGTCTTGTTGTATGTGTTGCATAAGTGGTAAAGGTATATAGCGGAGTTGCTACGTGTGGGTGTTGCGACACATATGCGTAGAGAAGGATGAGGCATGGCATATTGGTATAGTAATTGTGGTGTGAGGATGAGGAAGAGTGTTAGAGGTGATGTTGTTTATGTTATTCCTTGTCTGGTGTTACTAAAATGTTGGTAAGTTGGGAAAGAAAAAGAGTTGTTTGATTTCCCGAGTTGAGTCAGTTGTGACAGTTTTGCTAGGACGGGGTATTAGTGCTACTCCTTGGGGAGAGTTTTATGTCGGGCGGATATCAAAAGGTGTATGCATTAAAGCGGTGGTGGTAGGCGAATGACCTACATATGTCCTCCTTGAAAACTTTTCATGTACAGTATCACGCGATAAGGGAGATGGTTCACGATATCAAGGTGTTGGTGTGTTTGGGTGCTACATGAAAGTCCCAAATCAGGCGTTTGCATGTCTTGTTTCCTGTGCCTACTCGGAGGAATGGCAGTGATCACATTTAGCTAAGGCTAGAGCCTGAGTATTTCTTGGTCAGTTTGAGTGTTTTATTGGTGTGTTGAGATAGAACGTGACGGTTGGTATAGCGGGGTTAGTGGGCCATGAGGTGGAGTATGTCCTGGAGGCTAAGGATTCCCTTGTGACCTGTGAGTGGTGACATCGCGGATTCCGTTATTGTCATGTTGCAGGTAGGAGAGTTTTCCAGGGTGGAGAGAACTACGTTGTTGGCAACTACCCAGCGTCAAAGGATTCTTATCGCATGGAATGTCTGCCGACTGAGTATGGCGTTATCACTTGGGTTGTAACATAAGCCTCAATTAGTGAAGGCTGTGTGGGACCTTGGTGGATCCCTATTTGACCGTAGTCAGAGAGGTGTTATTTGTGTGACGTTCTGGTTCATGGGATTCTTTAGTAGATTCTCAACGTTGGTGACTGGTGTTAGCCCAATAGTAGTTTTTTTTTGGTCTTGCCGTGATTGAGTATGGTACTACGTTTGTTGTTTTGAGTTACTCCTTGGACACCGTTGGGCGTCTTATTGACTATGACCGAATAAATGAAAGGCAAACTTCATCCTGATGTAGTTGTGTCCTGGATTGTAAGTCATCTTTTTGTTCCCTTTGGCATGTAGTAGTGTTTTGTTTGTGAGTTGTTCCTTGTAGTGGTGTTTATGATGTGAGTTGGTCTGTGACCTATGTGATTTGTAAAACGTACATGTTGGGGATGGGCGTATATGTCGTACACCGTCGTGACATGTGAATACTTGTGACAGGTGTTAGGTGAGGAGAACAAGGATTGTTTGTGAGTTTAGAATATGTGTTTCCCTATCATGCTGTGTTGTATTGGGTCTGTGGGTACGTGCCTTCATGTGTGTTATTGTGTGATATCTTCAGTCGCGGGTATGTGAATGGTTGTGGGCGATGTGCATCAGCATGTGCATTATAGAAAGTGTATTGTCTTTTTGAGGATGACACGTCCTATGGAGGAAATATGGGAACGCGAATCCATGATGCGTGAGCAACACCCAAAGTTGTTCGAGGACGAACAATCTTAAGGGGGGGAGGTGGCTGTGGTGATGTGTTTTTTTTGTGGTTCATGCTTTGGTGTATTTGTATTTCTACTTGTAAACTAGTATTTTTATTGAGATGTGTTTTGAGATTGTAAAATGTGTTTGAGATGTCCTGTTATGTTGTGTGATCCATCTGGGCGTTGTGGCTCGCTGTCTTGCAAATGGGCCGCATGTGTTTGTTTTCTTTGCATGTTGTTTCTTTTCGAGGACGAAAAGTCTTAAGGGGGAGAGGATGTAATGACCCGTGTTTTGGGTAGAACAAGTCTGAACGAAGATGAACAATACCCTGGGCGAACGCTTGGGTCGAAAGGTGGAAGACCCGAAGATTTGGGTCGTAGGGTCAAAGACCGAGGGTCGAAGTTCGAAGGTTTGAGGGTCGAAAGTTAGATCTTCGAGACAGATCTTCGAGGCCGCGTTTCCAGCTAATCTTCGAAGGAGTGTTTCTACGAGTCTTCATGGCTTGGTTGTTAGAGAGTGTAATGAGCTCAAGTGGGAGCGTGTAGAGGCTGCGTGTGACAATGACCATGTTCGGATTGTGGGTATTTTGTCCTGTGTGGAAGCGGAGTGGTTAGTTCATGTTTTATTTATCAAAACTACGTCGTTTTGATGGTGTGTTTTATTTATCAAAACTACGTCGTTTTGATGGTGTGTTTTATTTATCAAAACTACGTCGTTTTGATGGTGTGTTTTATTTATCAAAACTACGTCGTTTTGATGGTGTGTTTCATTTATCAAAACTACGTCGTTTTGATGGTGTGTTTCATTTATCAAAACTATGTCGTTTTGATGGTGGGATTTCATTTATCAAAACTACGTCGTTTTGATAAGTGAGGTCTATATAAAGAGGAGCTCTCTTTATTTTGGGTTTAGGGTTTTTGTTGTCAGCCGCCGCAGCCGTCACAGAGAGAGAGAGAGGGAGACTGAGAGAGAGAGCTCCAGTTCGTGGCTGTCGTTGTCATTCCCGTGGTTGGACGGCATTAAGCGTGGAGGCAAGAGCGTGGAGGATCTTTGAGGTAGGGGTTCTGTCTTTCCTGGTATGTTCCGGGGTTAGGCCCTGTGGATATTTTGTAAAGTTTCCATTGTTATTGTTATAATACTTATATGTAAATTCATATAGGTGTGATCTCCTATATGAATGTTGGCTTTCAATGGCATTTTGGTGTGATTCTGATGTTGGGTGGGTAGTGCATGTTAAATGTTTGATAAAATGCCTATGTGAATATGTTTGTATGAATATGCCCAGTATGTCACGCCCCGGATTTCCAACCCGAGGAAACCGGTACGTGACTTCCCTTTTACCCACACGGAGGGCAAAGGGGTAAGGATACAAATCAAGAATTTAACATTTAAAAACTTTCACAACACATTCAAGAAGAATAAAGTCCATCAAAGCTGTCCACAAACCAATAACAAAGTCAGTCTTTATTACAAAGTTCTCTTTTTTTTTATCCATCCCCATTGGGGTTACATCAGTTCCCATAAAAATAACATAAACAGTAAAGTAAAAAGGTCTTCCACCTTGGTGTATCCACCTAACGCCTGTAAGTCCCTGGGAAAAAAAAACAAACAAACACAGTAGGAGGGGTGAGCAACCACAGCTCAGTAGGGATCATGTCTCCCCAACCCATCCCATGTTCCTAGCATCTACATGCCATGTGTACAAGTGCAGTGTTGTGATACAATAATTTCAACAGACATAATAACAACCACATCAACAATTTACAATCTTCCACTGCCACACAGGCTAACACTTTAACCACAAGTGATTTAACCGCCTCTTCAGGCCAAGTGATTTAACCGCCTCTTCAGGCCAAGTGATTTAACCGCCTCTTCAGGCCAAGTGATTTAACCGCCTCTTCAGGCCAAGATACCACAGTCAAGCACACAACACACATGGTCACTCAAGCATACAACCAAACACTTGGTGTGCACCCGTTCACAAGCGCACAATTCCAACCATTCAGGCCATAGAGCCAACATCCAGCATACATACATACACTAAACCACAAGTCCAGTCACCCAGGGACATATTACCAAACACTTAATGGGCATATACACAGCTAAGTTCACACAGGCATTTCATCAAACATGTAGCAGGCATGTCATACAGGCATTTTATCAAACACTTTTCATGCATCACCCAAACACCAGAAACACCAAAATCGCCATTGAAGGCCAACATTCATATAGGAGGTCACACCTATATGAATTTACATATAAATAATATAACAGATATAACTCATATTCCGGCCTAGGACCCTAGGACGGAGGAGGATTTAGGAAGAACAAAATCCCTACCTCAAGTAAAACGCAACAACACAAAGACAAGTCCCGATCCCACGTCGAACGCCGTCCACCCACGAGTCACCGACCACCCACGCAAGACGCCCGGCAAGAACCAGGAGCTCTCCTTCCCTCTCTCTCTCTCTCTCTGCGACGGCTGGTGGAGCAACAAACCCTAACCCTAAAACAGAGGGCTTCTCCTCCTTATATAGACAACACAACATCAAAACGACGTAGTTTTGATTAAGTGAATCCCAGCATCAAAACGACATAGTTTTGATTACACAAGTTAGCACCTTCCCGCACCCATATAGGCCAAAACACTCAGAATTTCAACATGGTCCTTTGGAGAAAGTTCCTTAGAATGTCAAAACCAAGGGAACCATGCAAAAATAAGCCTGCACGCCAATTTGCACGTGAATTCCCCAATTCACGTGCACCTCCATATGGATTCCAAATGCTCTCAAACTTCACCCCTAGCCTCCTTGCATCATTTAGAAGACAATTACACTTGCACGTGAATTGGACCCATATCACGTGCACCTCACATACATGTCCATTTGGCCTGAAACTTCTGTGGTAGATAGAGGACACCATTCTAAGCATCTTTCCTTTTGCACGTGAATTCATTGGAGTCCATTTACTAGGTCAAAATCTAGAAAAACTCTACTCAGGAGGCAAAACTGACTAACTCAAGGTACGGGTCCTTACATCCTCTCCCCCTTAAGACTTTTCGTCCTCGAAAAGAAATGACATAAGAGGAAAAACGAACACAAGCTACCCATTTGCCACACGGCGAGCCACAACACCCTAATGGGTCATACACCACACACAGCACAACAGCACATAACAGTACCACCATAATCCATAACCACAATAATGCGCACAACACATTTAAGCACACGTCTTTAAAAGACAATACAAATACATCAACTACTACAAGAAAACACATCACAAGAAAACAACACTATCACAAGAAAACACAACACTATCCCTTGGCCAACAGCCACCTCCCACGTTTAAGATTGTTCGTCCTCGAACAAGTCTGGGTGTTGCTCACGCATCACGGACTCACGTTCCCATGTCTCCTCCTCAATACCACGGTGTTGCCACAGCACGCGAACCAAAGGAATAGCACGACCACGCAATAGCTTCTCTCGCCGATCCAGGATACGGATAGGGGCCTCAATGACGGACATGTCATCCTCAATGTCCAATTTCCCCCAATCAAACACATGAGTGGGGTCAGGGTGATACTTCCGCAACTGGGACACGTGAAACACGTTGTGCACTCGACTCAGCCGCGGTGGTAACGCTAACCGGTAGGCCACAGGCCCTACACGATCCAGAATCTCAAAAGGACCAATAAACCGCGGAGATAACTTGGAACCTCGCCCAAACCGTCGATGTCCACGATGTGGAGAGACACGAAGGAACACATGATCACCAACAGAAAACTCCAAAGGTCGCCGTCGCTGATCCGCATAAGATTTCTGCCGACTCTGAGCGGACAACAAACGCCGACGAATCAACTTGACCTTCTCAGTAGCCTCTTGAACCAACTGCGGTCCCAAGAGAGCTGTCTCCCCCACCTCGGTCCAACACAAAGGGGATCGACACGGCCGTCCATACAACGCCTCAAAAGGAGCCATCCCAATGGAGGCCTGATAACTGTTGTTGTAGGCAAACTCCACCAAAGGAAGGTGAGTTGCCCACAAACCCCCAAAATCTAGCACACAAGCCCTCAACATGTCCTCCATGGTCTGATTCGTCCGCTCAGTCTGACCGTCAGTCTCAGGGTGAAAGGCTGTACTCAAGTGAAGCTTGGTCCCCATAGCCTCCTGCAAACCGGCCCAAAAACGGGAAGTGAACCTCGAATCCCGGTCCGAGACAACCGATGAGGGCACGCCATGCGATCTCACAATCTCGTTCATGTACAACGTGACTCAAGGTCCCAATAGAGTCCCGCTCGCGAACAGCCAGGAAATGGGCCGACTTTGTGAGTCGATCCACAATCACCCAAATCATATCCTTCCTCCCAGGTGGTGGGTGGAAGACCGGTCACAAAATCCATCGCGATATGGTCCCACTTCCACTCTGCTATGGGCAAGGGTCAGAACATGCCCGCCGGCCGCCGATGCTCGGCCTTCACCCTGCGACACGTGAGGCACCGCGAAACAAAGGCAGCTACATCGCGTTTCATCCCAGGCCACCAAAAATGCCCCCGAAGCGCATGGTACATCTTCGTACCCCCCTGGATGCACAAGCACTCTAGATTGGTGAAACGCCCTCATCACCTCATCCCGGAGGGAAGAAGCCACTACCAACCGCCCCTGAAATGACAACTCATGCTCGGGACCCTCGGTCCAGTCCCCCAGGATAGCTCCCCGGCCTCAATACGGGCACGGAGAACCTCACACTCAATGTCACCCAGCTGTCCCTCCCGGACGCGCCGGTACAACTCAAGCACAACCACCAAAGGACTCGGGATTGTCCCACCATCATGAGCAACCGGCCGCACTGCGTAACGTCCCCAACCGCTCCATCGCCTTCCACTCCCTCACGGCCACCTCAGCTTTCCCTTTTCTCGCTCAATGCATCGCCCACAACATTACCCTTGCCCGGGGTATAGGCAAGAGTAAAATCAAAGGTCTCGCAAATACTCCACCCATCTCCTTTGCCTCAAATTCAAGTCCTTCGAGTAAAGATGTGCCGAAGGCTCTTGTGATCCGAGAACACCACAAACTTTTCCCCCAAGAGGTAGTGCTGCCAACTCTTCAGGGCGAAGATAACGACCCGCTAACTCCGGATCATGAGTAGGATAATTCTGCTCATGAGGCTTCAATTGCCTTGACCCATAAGCTACCACACTGTGCTCCTGCATAAGCACACACCCCAAACCAACCCCTGGACGCATCACGGTAGACCTCATATGGAATATCCTCCCTAGGCAACCTCAACACAGGTGCGGTGGTCAAACGGGTTTTGAGAGTCTCAAACGCCCGCCGGCACTTGTCCGTCCACTCAAATTTCACTCCTTTCCTAGTCAACGCCGTCATAGGAGCCGCCAAACGGGAGAACCCCTCGACAAAACGACGATAGTACCCCGCCAAGCCAAGAAAACTACGGATCTCAAAAACGTTGGTTGGCCTCGCCCACGATGCCACGGCCTCAATCTTGGCCGGGTCCACCCCGACTCCCTCACTGACACCACATGGCCAAGAAAGTGAACCTCCTGCAGCCCAAAACTCACACTTGCTAAACTTAGCAAACAGTGCTGGTCCCTCAAGGTTTGCAACACTGTTGCCAAGTGCTCCACATGCTCCTTCTCGGTCTTGGAATACACCAAGATATCATCGATAAACACCACCACGAACGAGTCTAAGTATGGGGCAAAGACTTGGTTCATCAAATGCATGAACACCGCTGGCGCATTAGTGAGCCCGAAAGGCATCACTACCCACTCATAATGCCCATACCGCACCGAAAAGCCGTCTTAGGGATGTCCTCCTCCCTAACCCCGAGCCGGTGATACCCCGACCGTAAATCTATCTTGGAAAACCACTGGGCCCCACTCAATTGGTCAAACAGGTCATCTATCCGAGGCAACGGGTACTTGTTCTTCACGATCACCGACTTGACTTCCTGTAGTCGATGCGAGACGAAGCGTGCCATCAGCCTTCTTAGCAAAGAGCACCGGGGCACCCCAAGGTGAGGTACTTGGTCTGATATACCCTTGGTCCCCCAACTCCTCGATTTGCCTCTGCAGCTCCCTCAGCTCGGCTGGTCCCATACGATACGCTACTTGGGAAAATCGGACCCGTCCCCGGCACCAACTCAATGGTGAACTCCACACTCCTCTTAGGTGGCAAACTCCTCAACTGCTCAGGAAAAACATCCTGAAATTGGTCCACAACAGCGGGCCACACCCTCTTTTCCACCTTACCCTCCTCAGCAAAGGTCAGGGCTGCTAACCTGTGGGTAATGGCACCCCACTGGTCCAACACTGGCCCGGCCCGACTCGCCTCACAATCCCACTCCCCCTGCAGGGTGCAAGAGGTCCCTGCAGGTGTCACGAAGGTCACACGCCGCCGATAACAATCTATCTTGGCTTGGAAAGCTATAAGCCAATCCATACCCAAGATCAGGTCGAACGTCCTCAAAGGCATTACATGCAAGTCAAAACTCAGCTCCACTTCGCCTATGGTTAACACACAGCCACGACACACTCGCCGTACCTCAATCATGCCTCCCACCGGAGACTCCACAACTAGGGGCCTCGCGGCCTCCACACAAGCTAACCCCAAACCGTCTATTACAAGCTCGAGCAACAAACGAACATGATGCACCCGTATCGAAAAGAACGAAGCTAATGTACGGGAGATCAAGAGGGTACCTCTAACCACCGATGGTCCTGCTCCACCCTCGCTGGTGGGGGCGGTAGCTCGGCCTCCTCCTCCTGGTATGTCGCCTCCAGCGCAAACACCCTTCCTTGGCCCGTGCCACTTGTCGGCTCACTCACCTGGACGCTTCCCGCTAAGGTTGCCTCCGGCCTCGGTCTGTTGCCGCTCCGGCCTCCCCCCGGGGTCGGGTCCGACTAGATCCTGCCTGGCCGGCCTGCCACCGACGAGCCGGTCTCTCACTGGTGCACGGAAGCTAGCATCACTCCTCACGCCGGACGCCGCGCCCCCTGTTCCCCCTGTTGCCACTCCTGCAAACCCGGCGCAAATGACCCTCTTGTCCACGGTTGTTGCATCGCCGGTCCTTCTTGGGGCACTCCCCTTTGAAGTGACCCTTGCTCTCCACCAGAGTGGCATCCGCTCGGTAGACTCCCCGGATGGACCACCCGGTCTTCCGCCGCCAAAGGTGAACCTCCCAGGGTTCGCGGATGTCTGCCCCCGACCGTGTGAAAAGAACTGCTATCCCTCTCCTCCGTCTTGAGCCTCTTGGACCCTGCATCTCGATCAGGCCCACTCTGCAACCGGCGACCCCGATGGGCCTGCCTCCCACCATCCGGCTCTCTCTCGGCTATACGGGCCGTCTCCACGGCCTCGGCATAGGTCCTCAAGCGTAGAATCGCCACCCTCTCCCTAAGGGCTGGCTGAGACCCAAGGTGAACTTGTGGGCCTTCAGGTCCTCCCTACCACGTCTCAGGAGCAAACCTACTCAATCTCCGGAACTCCCGCTCATACTCGGGTACCGTCTTTGATCCTTGCTTCAGGCTGCCCCTCTTCGCCATCTCACCGATTCCGGAAGAACTCATCTTGGAAGAGTTGCAAGAACTCCTCCCAAAACATGAGTTGCACTGCACGGCTCCCCTGCAACACTCGTCCACCACTCCAAAGCGTCCCCCTCTAGCCGTCGAATTGCCGTCGCACCTTATCCTCCTCCCGGGGCAGGAGAAAGGAGAACACATGCTCAATCTGCCTCAACCACCGCTCGCGTACCACAGGATCTTCCCCCCCCTTAAATCGCGGAGGTTGTTCCTTTCGGAACCGTGTCACCACATCATCCTCTCGCACGGGTCGGTACACCACCCAGCGAACTCTCACGCTCACGAGGCGGCTCTCCTACCTGGTGGTGGTGGTGGTGGCACCACCTGTCGTGCCGCCATCTCACGGCGCACCTCCTCCCGAACGTCCTGCCGGAGTCCCTCCCGTAGCTCTCGTACCTCCAGCCGGATGCCTTCTTGTAGCTGTGCCAGTAACAACGCATGCCCCCCAATGGATGGTCCCGCACCCGGACCCTCATGGGCAGATGACTCATCAGCCACTGCCCCAGACGCACGTGTTACTCTTCTCGGCGGCATTCTTACTACACGAAGTAAGAAGCACAACGTCAAAACAAATTTTTTATAATCTATCGCGTCACTACCTCTACTCCACTGATCAATTTCACTAACACATGACATTACACACATACATTGCATCAATCACATTTCACAGGTTCACGATCCCGACACATTGCCAAACAAATCGAGTTGCACATTTCACTTAATCATGTGATCTTATCCGCGATTTAGCATACATTCACAAAGAAATGCAACTAGTGCCCTAATGCCAATGCATGCAAATCCTATCACAAGACTGGACTACCCTAAGTACACCTTGGAGGCTCAAAGAGGACCATGTTGATCAGGCATGTCCCTCCAGGCTCCTCCAAAGGACTTAGGATAACCAAGTGCGCCCACTACCCTAGGCCAACTAGACCATGCTCTGATACCATATTGTCACGCCCCGGATTTCCAACCCGAGGAAACCGGTACGTGACTTCCCTTTTACCCACACGGAGGGCAAAGGGGTAAGGATACAAATCAAGAATTTAACATTTAAAAACTTTCACAACACATTCAAGAAGAATAAAGTCCATCAAAGCTGTCCACAAACCAATAACAAAGTCAGTCTTTATTACAAAGTTCTCTTTTTTTTTATCCATCCCCATTGGGGTTACATCAGTTCCCATAAAAATAACATAAACAGTAAAGTAAAAAGGTCTTCCACCTTGGTGTATCCACCTAACGCCTGTAAGTCCCTGGAAAAAAAAAACAAACAAACACAGTAGGAGGGGTGAGCAACCACAGCTCAGTAGGGATCATGTCTCCCCAACCCATCCCATGTTCCTAGCATCTACATGCCATGTGTACAAGTGCAGTGTTGTGATACAATAATTTCAACAGACATAATAACAACCACATCAACAATTTACAATCTTCCACTGCCACACAGGCTAACACTTTAACCACAAGTGATTTAACCGCCTCTTCAGGCCAAGTGATTTAACCGCCTCTTCAGGCCAAGTGATTTAACCGCCTCTTCAGGCCAAGATACCACAGTCAAGCACACAACACACATGGTCACTCAAGCATACAACCAAACACTTGGTGTGCACCCGTTCACAAGCGCACAATTCCAACCATTCAGGCCATAGAGCCAACATCCAGCATACATACATACACTAAACCACAAGTCCAGTCACCCGGACATATTACCAAACACTTAATGGGCATATACACAGCTAAGTTCACACAGGCATTTCATCAAACATGTAGCAGGCATGTCATACAGGCATTTTATCAAACACTTTTCATGCATCACCCAAACACCAGAAACACCAAAATCGCCATTGAAGGCCAACATTCATATAGGAGGTCACACCTATATGAATTTACATATAAATAATATAACAGATATAACTCATATTCTGCCCTAGGACCCTAGGACAGAGGAGGATTTAGGAAGAACAAAATCCCTACCTCAAGTAAAACGCAACAACACAGCAAAGTCCCGATCCCACGTCGAACGCCGTCCACCCACGAGTCACCGACCACCCACGCAAGACGCCCAGGCGGCAACCAGGAGCTCTCCTTCCCTCTCTCTCTCTCTCTCGCGACGGCCAGGTGGAGCAACAAACCCTAACCCTAAAATAGAGGGCTTCTCCTCCTTATATAGACAACACAACATCAAAACGACGTAGTTTTGATTAAGTGAATCCCAGCATCAAAACGACGTAGTTTTGATTACACAAGTTAGCACCTTCCCGCACCCATATAGGCCAAAACACTCAGAATTTCAACATGGTCCTTTGGAGAAAGTTCCTTAGAATGTCAAAACCAAGGGAACCATGCAAAAATAAGCCTGCACGCCAATTTGCACGTGAATTCCCCAATTCACGTGCACCTCCATATGGATTCCAAATGCTCTCAAACTTCACCCCTAGCCTCCTTGCATCATTTAGAAGACAATTACACTTGCACGTGAATTGGACCCATATCACGTGCACCTCACATACATGTCCATTTGGCCTGAAACTTCTGTGGTAGATAGAGGACACCATTCTAAGCATCTTTCCTTTTGCACGTGAATTCATTGGAGTCCATTTACTAGGTCAAAATCTAGAAAAACTCTACTCAGGAGGCAAAACTGACTAACTCAAGGTACGGGTCCTTACACAGTATGTGTTTGATAATATGCCAGTATGGCTAGAATTGTGAGTTGGTAAAGGTGTGCATGCCAAGTGCTGGTTTTTATGCCTGAGTGGTTGGGTTTGTACATTTGTGAATGTGTGCCTACTAAGTGTTTGGTTTTATGCCTGAGTGGTTATGTATACTGTGTTTTGTGAAACCCGGTGGCTGTGGAAGCCCGGGACTGTTTTGTGAAACCTGGTGGCTGTGGAAGCCCGGGACTATTGTGAAACCCGGTGGCTGTGGAAGCCCGGGACTGTTTTGTGAAACCCGGTGGCCGGTGGAAGCCCGGGACGCTCTTGGAAACCCGGTGGCTATGGAAGCCCGGGATTGTTCATGTGCTAGCTTGTGTGTGGTGGAAATAATTGTCTTTGCTGATATAGCTTGCCATTATATTTGTTGAAATAATTGTATCACGACACTGCACTTGTACACATGGCATGTAGATGCTAGGAGCATGGGATGGGTTGGGGAGACATGATCCCTACTGAGCTGTGGTTGCTCACCCCTCCTACTGTGTTTGGTTTTTCTACAGGGACCTACAGGCGTTAGGCGAGAACACCCAAGTTGGAGGCAGTTCTGTTTTGTGGCTTTGTTTATTATTATTTGAGTTTATTTGTTTTTGTGTGAGCTTTGTAACCCCAGTGGGAGGATATTGTAATGAGGAGTTTTATGTAATAAAAGCATGTTTGGGCACTCTTGTATGTTTGGACTTAATAAAAATATGGTTTTTGTCTCTCTAAATATAAAATGTGAAGTGTATGGTATCCTGTGTGAGCATGTTGTATTCTATCCCTTTTATCCAAACTCGGGTAAAGGGAAGGTCACGTTCCGGTCTCCTCGGGTTGGAAATCCGGGGCGTGACACTGAGGCTGGGAGTTTTATGTTATTTCCTTTGTCGTGCTCGTGGTTTTATGTTCTGGAATTTGGTTTGGTTTTATTTGTAACAGTACACCTGGCTTCATAGGGGTTTTTCCCCGACTGGGTTGTAATAAACATTTAGTCTTTGAAATGAAATAAAATGAGATGTTGTTATTTAATTTGTGTTTGTGTGCATGGTTTGGGAGCAGGAGCATGCCCCTTGGCATGTTAGCCTGGTTGTGCAGGTTTGGGACAGCACCCGTGCCAGAAGTTCTTTTAAGGTGCTTGCACCAACCCCTTGTCCCTTCGGGTGCGGCCATGGGCAGTCACTACTCATTTCCAAGTGGAAGGAAATTGGGGCGTGACATCCTAGGCTTAGTTGAGGAAGGCTATCACTGGGTGCAGGGAGGTTAAAGCAATGTCTAATAATTTCAGGGGTAATTCGACATAAACCCCTTACACGACCCCTATCGGTTCATCCTCACTCACACGACAGGATGCATAAAATTCTTGTAGGCAGAGTACGAAATAGCTGGCTGGGCAGATACTAACCTTTGTAATCCCAGATTTTGAATTTTAAGAGCCACCTCTCTAGCCCAGCCCAGCTCTAAAGCCTCCAAAGCCTGCATATCAAGAGCATGCCCCAAGAGTATCTCCTCTTCAGGTTCGCTATCAGCACTAGGTGAGTGCACCTCCTCCTGGCCAGTCCTCCTTGTGCGCACCATCTTTAGAATGAGAATAAAGAGCAAAGAGCAGAAACCGAAGAGCAAGAGAGCAAAAGAGCGAGTTTCTCTAATACTCGGATCTGGAGTGATTTTGGTGTGGAAGCCTTTGAAGATGGCCTCTCTTTATATAGCGTGTAGAAGGAAAGATGCTCCAATTGGCGTGATACACGTGCCCCTAAATTTTCAGAGTGTTCTGACCAAAATAGCCCTTGCACGTGAATTGGTTGAATTGGCGTGCAGGTCAGAATCGTACCAAACTTTGGTGGTGGGTCCCCCTTGAGCTGGCAAGCAATAGTCCCTTCTGCACGTGAATTGTTTGAAGCTTCTAGGAGGGCTAAAATCGGTAGTTTGCATTTTTGAGCCTCCATATGACAGCTAACAATTCGCGTGCAAGAGTAAATGTGATTCACATGGTCTTCATCTACCATTCCAAAAAGTTCTGACTCAAAAGGAGGTGCACGTGAATTGGGCAATTCACGTGCAAATTCACGTTCAGGCCCAAACTGGCCCAAATTTCTCCATTTAGTTGCTTGTGCATTATGGACCATCTTTAAGTCTTGCACGTAAATTGTTTGAGCCCATCTTCAAGTACTTTTGGGCTTCATTTGCTCCTTGCTCCTTGACTTTGACTTTAAAAATAATTCCACTAGTGCAGGACCCAATAATTTGCTCATCCTGCAAATGGTTAGTTAAGAAAGAAGCAAAGTCTCCTGCACAATGGTTAGCTTGCAAACAAATTTATTGAATAAAATAAATAAAAGAAAATAACATAAAATAAAACATAGCAATAAACATTGGGTTGCCTCCCAACCAGCGCTTTATTTAAAGTCTGTAGCTAGACTTTCAGTTATGATCATGCAATGGTGAAAGAGAGGGAATCAACTATCTCCCTCTGAGTTGAATCAAAGTATGGTTTCAGTCTGTTGCCATTCACCCAAAATTTCTTGCCATCTACAGCTTGGAGCTCAAAGCTCCCATATGGCTTCTTATCAACTATCACAAAAGGTCCCATCCACTTGGACCTTAATTTTCTAGGAAATAACCTCAACCTTGTGTTAAATAGAAGAACTTTCTGCCCTAAGGTTAAAGGTTCATTGTTGAGTTGCCTATCATGCCATTTCTTAGTTTTTTCTTTGTAAAATTTAGCACTATCATAGGCATCCAGCCTAAGCTCATCTAACTCAATTAATTGAGTCATCCTAAGCTCCTTGATCTCTTGTGGGTTAAAATTTAACTTCTTCAAGGCCCAATGAGCCTTGTGTTCTAGTTCCACAGGCAAGTGACATGCCTTACCATATAGAATACGGTAAGGTGACATCCCAATGGGAGTTTTGTAAGCTGTCCTATATGCCCATAAAGCTTCATCAAGCCTTTGAGACCAATCTTTCCTATTGGCTCCAACAGTTTTCTCTAAAATGGCCTTAATCTCTCTGTTGGACACTTCTGCTTGTCCATTAGCTTGTGGGTGGTAAGCTAAAGACTTCCTATGAGTGACACCATACTTGTTCAATAACTTGTCAAACAATTTGTTGCGAAATGACTACCCTCATCATCGATTATAGCCCTTGGTGTCCCAAAACGGCTAAAGATGTTTCTAGTAAGGAAGTGAGTCACAACCCTAGCATCATTCACTCTAGTAGGAATAGCTTCTACCCACTTAGACACATAATCCACAGCAAGCAAAATGTATGAATGCCCATCAGAATTGGGGACTGGCCCCATGAAGTCAATGCCCCAAATGTCAAAAATTTCAACTGGAAGGATTCCAGTTAAGGGCATATCATTTTTCCTAGACAGACCACCTATCCTTTGACATCTATCACACTTTTTGATGTGGACATAGGTGTCTTTCACCATGTGAGGCCAATAAAAGCCACACTGCATGATTTTAGCCACAGTTCTTTGCACCCCAAAGTGGCCCCCATAATGTGATGCATGACAATGATGTATTACGTCATCTACCTCCTCCTCAAGGATACACTTTCTAATGATTTGGTCAGAACACCTCCTATAAAGAATTGGGTCTTCCCAAATGAATTTCTTAGCATCCACTAACAATTTCTTTCTCTGGTGGTAGTCTAACTGCTTGGGTATGAACCCAGTGGCTAAATAATTTGCTATGTTAGCAAACCAAGGAAGATGATGCACCTCAAACAACTTCTCATCAGGAAAGTCATCTACAATGGGTAGAGACTTAGGTGCATTCTCCACATGGGAGAGGTGATCAGCCACAAAATTTAGGGCTCCCTTTGTGTCTCTAATTTCAAGGTCAAATTCCTGTAAGAGGAGAACCCACCTAATCAAGCATGGCTTAGCTTCTTTTTTAGCAAACAAATATTTCAATGCAAGCATGATCGGTATAAACAATGACTTTAGACCCAAAAAGGTAGGGTCTAAACTTGTTGCGACCATAAACCACGGCTAGCAACTCTTTCTCGGTGGTGGTATAGTTCTGTTGAGCATCATCTAAGGTCTTACTAGCATAGTAAATGACCCTAAACACCTTTTCTCGCCTTTGCCCTAAGACTACCCCCACAAGCATAATCACTTGCATCACACATTAGCTCAAAAGGTCGAGCCCAGTCAGGGTGTGACTATAACAAAGTGCGATGACTAACTTACCCTTGAGGATGTTGAAAGCTTCTAAGCAATCTGCATTAAACTCAAAGCTTGTGTCTTTTTCTAACAACCTACTCATGGGTTTTGCAATTTTGGAGAAGTCCTTAATGAATCTCCTATAAAAGCCAGCATGGCCAAGGAAACTTCTCACTCCTTTTTCATTGGTTGGAGGTGGCAGAGTCTCAATAGTGGAGATTTTTGCCTTTTCTACCTCCAAACCATGTGCAGACACCTTGTGCCCTAGAATTATCCCCTCAGTTACCATGAAATGGCATTTCTCCCAATTTAGGACTAGTTCCTTCTCCTCACATCTCTCTAAGACCACATCTAGATTTTTCAAGCACTGTTGGTAGGAGGAACCAAACACCGAAAAGTCATCCATGAAGACCTCCATGATCTCTTCAACCAAACCCTGAAAAATGGCCATCATACACCTTTGAAAGGTGGCAGGGGCATTACAAAGCCCAAATGGCATTCTCCTAAATGCAAAAGTGCCAAAAGGGCACGTGAAGGTGGTCTTTTCTTGGTCCTCGGGCTTAACCATGATCTGATTATACCCGGAATAGCCATCTAAAAAGTAATAATGACTATAGCCAGCTAACTTATCCAACATTTGGTCAATGAAAGGAAGAGGAAAATGATCCTTCCTAGTAGCCTTGTTCAGCTTTCTATAGTCAACACACACTCTCCACCCCGTCACAGTGCGAGATGGGATCAATTCATTTTTCTCATTTTTAATCACGGTCATGCCCACTTTCTTGGGCACAACATGCAATGGACTCACCCACTCACTATCGGAAATAGCATAAATTATACCCGCATTTTTCCATTTTAAAATTCCTTTTCTAACAACTTCTTTCATGGCAGGGTTTAATCTTCTTTGTCTTTCAGCAGTGGGTTTTAAATCATCATTCATCAAAATTTTATGCATGCAAATCCCTGGACTAATACCCCTAATGTCTTCAATGTTCCATCCTGGGGCCTTTTTGTGTTTCCTAAGGACTTCTAGCAATTGAGTACACTCCACATCATTCAAATTAGAAGCAACAATGACAGGGAACTGATTTGTAGAGTCTAGAAATTCGTACCTCAGGTGTCCAAGCAGCTCCTTCAGTTCTGGAGCTGGAGGCACGTCATCTTCTTTCTCCTCCTCAGCTTGCTCCAGAGAGTTTGTAGTTTGCTCATCTTCCTCAGCTGTCAAGTACATCTCTTCATCTTGTTGAGCTTCTATAAGTCAAGGGCTCCATTATTGGTGGTGGTAATTTCTTACGCCAAGTAGTCTTCCACCAATTCCTCAAGGTCTTCAACCCAAAGGCAGTCCTCCTCCTCTTGACCTTGCAAAGCCTTCCCCATGTGGAAGACTAAGGTCTCCTCATTAATTCTCAGAGTTAGCTGCCCTTGAGCAACATCAATCAATGCACAACCCGTTCGAGAAACGGTCTTCCAAGGAGTAGTTGAACTCCTCTATCTTCTTCCATCTCCAAAACTACAAAGTCCGCTGGAAATATGAAGGAACCCACTTTGACTAACACGTCTTCAATTATCCCTTCAGGCCTTCCAGTAGACCGGTCAGCAAACTGCAATGATATGGAAGTGGGCTTTATGCCCTTAAGCCCAAGCTGCTTGTACAAAGCAAAGGAGATCAAATTGATGCTGGCCCCTAAATCACATAGGGTCTGCTGCTGCGGTGCATTGCCAATCACACAAGGGAGATTAAAATTTCCCGGATCTTTATGCTTGATGGGCAAACTCTGTTGAATAACACTGCTCACCTCATTAGTGACTGCCACCGTCTCATGATCCCCATATTTCCTCTTCTTCGTCACAAAATCTTTGATGTATTTTCTGTACCTAGGCATCTGCTCCAAGATTTCCACAAATGGAATGTTAATTTCAAGCTTCTTGAACAAACTCAGAAAGCGCTCATGCTCTTCTTCAACCCTCTGGTTCCTCAGCCTCTGAGGAAATGGCATAGTAGGCCTGAGCTCTTGCCTCTATTCTTCAGCTATTCTGTCTTGACTCAGCTGCTGGTCCTTCTTTTCTTGCACTCTTTCTTCAGCTTTATCTGATTTTCCTTGGTCATCTGCTTCCAAGGGTCTACTCTGTTCTTCTGGAATTGCCTTCTTCTTAGGCTCTTCAGCTTCCTTCAGTACTTTCCCGCTTCTTAGAGTAATAGCCTTGCAGCTTTCCTTGGGGTTCACCTCAGTATCACTTGGAAAAGATTTAGCTGAGACTCCTCGATTTACATTCTGGGCCAAACTCACAAGCAACTTTTCTATATTCTTCATTGAAGATTCTATGGTGACTACCCTTTCCTCCAAATTATCCTCTCTTTTGGTTGGCTCATCCACATTCTAATATACCCTTCCTCTTTGCTGTTGAGGCTGAGGCTGTTTCTGCTCGAATCCTGGAGGTGGGTGTAAATAATTGTCCGTAGCATACGGATTCTGCTTCATCCCTGGGGGCACATATTTGTACTGAAATGAGATATCTCCCCCTCGGTTCTGGTTTTTCTGAAATGGCAGAGATTGCTGCTGGTTCTGGTTGTATCCTTGTTGTTATTGTGGAGGATAAAATTGCTACTTCTGATACAAGCCCTTTCCTCCAACATAATTTGCTTCTTCAGCTCCACTCTAGCCCTGCTCAGCTACTGGTAAAGCTTGTTGTGATCCTTCAACTTTCAGAGCCAATACTTCCATGCCTTTCACTAAAGCTTGAATCTGTGCTTGCATATCATTGGAAGAATTATCAACTGAAGCTATCTTCTCCCTTGGCTTTGAAGTACGCACATTAGACCACTGCCAATCAGCTAATGACAGCCTCTCCAAGAGCTTTGTCTGTGCGTCGGGCTCTAGATTCATCAAGCATCCTCCAGCCAGTGCATTCACCTTGTCTTGTGAGTGGGGCCGAAGACCTGTGTAGAAAGATTCAATTTGAATCCACTGGGGTCTTCCATGATCAGGGCATCTTCTCACTAAGTCTTTGAAACGCTCCCAAGCTTCATGAAGAGTCTCCATCTCATCTTGCCTGAATCTGCTAATCTCTCCTCTGAGATGGATCACCTTGGAAGGAGGGAAGTACTTTGACATGAACTTGGTCTGCATCTCCTCCCAAGTGTTGATTGAACCTGCTGGCAGACTGTTGAGCCAGCCAAGAGCTCTATCCCTTAAAGAGAAAGGGAAAAGCCTTAGCTTTATTGCCTCCTCCGATACATTGTTGATCTTTATTGTGTCGCACATCTGGTAGAACCTCATCAAATGCTGGTGTGGATCATCCACGGCTGTTCCTCCAAACGCGTTGTTGCTCACCATGTTGATCAACGCCGGCTTCAGCTCGAAGCTATTTGCTTGGACTCTTGTCTGCCGAATCCCAGAATAATGGTCTGACATCATTGGCCTCGCATAATCTAAGAAGGTTCTGGACATAAACCGATTACCCTCTTCTTCTGGATATTAGCCATTGTAATTGGCCCCTCCTTGTGGTGCACCACCATCAGGCCTTAAATCTGCCATCAATTCACCTACTGAATGCTCTAAGCCTTGCAGTGCTTCTTCAGCCTCACGTGCTGCTTCCCTAGCTGCTCTACGACGAGCTCTAAACAATCTTTCAGGTTCCCGATTAAATGGTATAAACTCCTGTCTTGGCATGCACAACTAGGAATTCCTCAAACACTTGGTGTATGTTCCTATAAAACAACAAGAACACACCCATCAGCTCCGAACAATGCAAAATAACAAATAAAGAACACAAAATAACAGAAAATAAAAGACAAAATAAAACACCAAGATCAGAATTCAAACAATTTCACTCAATGTTGATTTCTAAAGCTAGTCAACCGTTGAATCCCCGGCAACGGCGCCAATTTGACGAACGGGTATTTCGTGAGCGAAACCCAAGTGAGGGTTAAGCTACTGTCGTTTAAATCCCTTCTCAAAATATTAATTCCCTTAATTAATGCTAAATAGAATAGCGACAAGAAAGGGGTCGATCCCACAGAGATTACCAAGTTATCTAGCTTTAACTCAAATCACCAAATTAATCTTGCTTAAAACAATGTCTTGGCAAAAACGAATTCTTTTTATAACTAAAGATCTAATTTTTATTTGGTTTTCTGAATAAACAAGAAAGCAAATTGATTTTAGGATTAAGATTCAAGGATTAAAGGCATCTAGGGTCACAATTTCACCTCCCTATGTTATCTCTACTGATTCATGGTATTAGGGTTGTCTGATTGAAAACATGCTAAACATAAGCCAAGGACAACAAATGGTCATTGAGGTCCTTTTAAGAGTTGTATGCCAGAATGGTCATCTAAACACACAGACATGCAAAGCCAATAAATCATACTTGCAAAAGGATAATGATCACACCAATTACAAATAAGTTATGAATCTCAATCCGCCCCAGACTAGGACTAAGAATACCAAGGTGTACATCCAAAGATAGAAATTAAGAATAGATTCATAAAACATGCAAAACTCAATCATCCAAACCCAATATTCATAAACACAGCAAAGCATCAAGGGGGCTACATTGCTCCCCTAGATTATAAGAACTACCCACGCATGATTACAATCAAAACCATAGCAGTAAAGCTAAGCATCTTCTTCTAATCCATGCGCGCAACAAGGCTTCAAATCCAGGCTCCAAAATCCGCGACGGCTGCGACGGCTGCTCTCCTAGGTCAAGGAGCAACCTCCAAATCGTGAAGCCTCTCTCTCTTTAAAAACGTGTAGGGGGGGTCTAGGATGTCTAGTAGGGGCATGGAGGCTTTATTTATAGAGGTTGGATGGGCTTTAAGGTGTGTACCCTAGCCCATCTATCAAAACGACGTAGTTTTGATAAGTGACACTCCAAACATTAAAATCTCTATCTTCCATCCACAATTTGGACATGGGCTTTCAGAAACAAATGATCAGCATGGAAAAATGATAGGATCAGTCCAAAAATATCTCTGCACGTCAATTTGCACGTGATATGGTGAATTCACGTGCAACTCCAAATCAGCTCAAACTTCTCCCCAAGCTTCCTTGCATCCCGTAGAGGCCTGAGAAGCAAAAATATGCTTGCACGTGAAATGGGTGAATTCACGTGCAGCTCCAAATGCTTTGAAATTTCTGTGGTAGGTAGAGGACATCATTCGAAGCAACTTTTGTTCTTGCACGCCAATTGTTTGAGGCCATCTACTATGTCAAAAGTGAGCTCCAAAATCTGCCAAAACAGCTTAAAAACACATGTATTTGCAAATAGCATCTTCCTAGGGGTTAGAGCAAATATATATGATATATCAAGCAATAAGGCTCTAATCATGCTCTTAAACATCCTAAATAAATAATAGAATAACGGCATAAAATGCATGTTATCAACAGGCCCTGCAAGGGCAAATAACTGTAATGATGGCAATGCTTACAAAGTTGACTGGGGAAAAGGAGAGGACCTCAACAGGAGGAACAACCAATCACCCTCAAGTGCAAGGACCTGATACAGGACTACCTTTAAACATGGTTCCCAACTATATCCCCTCTGATCCCGCTCCAGTGGTGCATCCCCCTATTTCCAACCAAACTCCACCCACCATACCTGTTGTGGCACACATGGTAGAAGCAGTTGGGTCTCCATCCTTTCCCGAACACGTCGAGTCCCCTGCCTGACTAAAAGCAGTTGAGGGAATCGAAAGCTATGGCATGACTAGTCCACAAGATTTATGCTTAGTTCCTGGGGTGGTGTTACCCCCGAAATTCAAGATGCCTGAGTTTGAAAAGTTCAATGGTACCCGTTGCCCGAAGACCCATCTGGCCATGTACTGTCAGAAAATGGCGGCCTATGCAGGGGAAGACAAGCTCCTCATGCACTGTTTTCAAGAAAGTCTGACAGGAGCATCCCTTCGTTGGTACTTTCAGTTAGACGGTAATCGTATCAAGACATGGAAAGAGTTGGCCACATCCTTTTTAGCACAATACAAACATGTTACTGAACTAGCATTAGACCGGTTAACTTTGCAATCATTGGAGAAAGGAACCAATGAAAGTTTTAAAGATTATGCTCGAAGGTGGAGGAAACTGCTGTAGAAGTCCAACCACCTCTACAGTAAGAAAGTAATGTGGCCACCTCCACCAGTACGTGACTCCCCTTTTACCCACACGGAGGGCAAAGGGGTTAGGGTGCAAACCCCGAATATAACATTTTAAACATCCACAACACATTCAAGAAAGTAATGTTCATAAAAGCGATCCACAATCCAAACCAGTCTTTATTACAACAAAATCCTCTTTTCAATCCATCCCCACTGGGTTACATCAATTCCCATAAAAATAACATAAATGGAAGACAATAAAGTAAATAAGGTCTTCCACCTTGGGGTCCCACCTAACGCCTGTATGTTCCTGAAAGAAAACACAACATAGAGGGAGGGGTGAGCAACCACAGCTCAGTAGGGATCATGTCTCCCCAAGCCATCCCATGCTCCTAGCGTCTACATGAGGGTGTGTACAGGTGCAGTGTAGTGACAATAAGATATAAACAGGTTGTGTTCCACAATCACACGGCACACACATATCCACAGCCATACAGGCTTAGCCATATAGGCTAACATATCCACAGCCATATAGGCTTAGCCACACGGGCTAACATATCCACGGCCACTCAGGCTTAGCCACACGGGCTAACATATCCACGGCCATGTAGGCTTAGCCACACGGGCTAACAGTTCCAGTCCCGGGCTTCCACAAACACAGCATACAAGGTCACACAGGCATTAAACCAAACACATAGCATACACACTTTCACAGGCATAATACCAAACACTTAATCCGCACAGCCAATCAGGCATAAAATCAAACACTTGACATGCAGAGTCTCACAGGTATTTTACCAAACGCTTAACATGCATATATTCACAAACCCACAAACCCAACTGACACAGGCATATTATCAAACACATACTAGGCATATTCACACAGACATATTCACACAGGCATTTTATCGAACACTTAATATGCACTGACCACCCAACTTCAGAAATCACACCAAAACGCCACTGAAGGCCAACATTCATATAGGAGGTCACACCTATATGAATTTACATATAAATAATATAGCAATAACAATAAAAACTCGATAAATCCTCTACACAGGGCCTAACCCCGGAACAGACCAGGTGAGACAGAACCCCTACCTTAAAGAAGATCCTCCTTGCTCCCGCGCTAGATGCCGTCCTCCCCACGCAAGACGCTCCGGCGAGAACCAGCCAGTTCTCCTCCTTTCCCTCTCTCTAGCTCTCTCTCTCCACGACGGCTGCAGTGGCTGAAAAACCCCTAACCCTAGAACAAGGAGTCTCCTCATCCTTATATAGACTTCCCACTATCAAAACGACGTTGTTTTGATTAAGTGAAACCCATGATCAAAATGACGTAGTTTTGATTACACAAGCTACCACCTTCTCGCTTCCATACACGCCAAAATATCCACAATTCCAACATGGTCCTTTGGGGAAAAATCATTAGAATGACAAAACCAAGGTAACCATGCAAAAACATGTTTGCACGCCAATTTGAACGCCAATTCCCCAATTGGCGTGCAGCTCCAAATGCACTCAAACTTCACCCCAAGCCTCCTTGCATCTTGTAGAGGTCTGTGAAGCAAAAATATGTTTGCACGTGAAATGGGTGAATTCACGTGCAGCTCCAAATGCTCTGAAATTTCTGTGGTAGATAGAGGACCTCATTCTAAGCAACTTTTGTTCTTGCACGCCAATTGTTTGAGGCCATCTACTATACCAAAAGTGAGCTCCAAAATCTGCCAAAATAGCTTAAAACCGCATATATATGCATAGCATCTTCCTAGGGCATAAATGTACGTTAACACTTGTCACATGCACCTCCCAAAAGTCCCCTCTTGGGCTCATCTCTTACCTCAAACTTGTGCCCCAACATCCAAGGTGTTTGTGGTCAACTTCTTACACACGGGTCATTACAGAAACCAATGATAAAAAATAGAGTCGCCACCAACTGTTTTTTGGGTACAGTTGGATACCCTCTACTTTGAGTAGTTTTGATGTGGTCTACGCTACCAGAAATGAGTTCGGGAGTTGGTTACATGTGGAAATCCTACAATGCCCTTTCGGTACCTATCTTAGAAAAGGAGGTTTCTATTTGTTTTATTGTTTGTGTGATTTTAACTGGTCTAAGACTATGTTTATTTTTCTAAAGGCCTAAAGTTCTAACTTTTTTATTTCACTAAATTTTTTATTGAAGTTTAGAATTAAATTCAGTTTAACCTAAGCATCTACAGGGAATCATAATGAATTCTATCAGTTTTTTTTTTGCTTTTCTTTTTGTTGGTATTTATTTATTTATTTTTAAAAGAGGATGAGAGGAAAAAGAAAGATAGGAAAAACTCAAATATTTTAAAGATTTAAAACAAAACATTTTATTTCATTATTTTTCAAGAAAACAACATAAAAAAAATCCTTTGGAAAGCATTTTGTGTTTTTATTTTTCTTTTGTTTGTTTTTTTTTTGTGTTTTTTTTTTTGAGAAATCATTTTTTATTTTTTTTTTTTGATTTTTTTTGTTTTTATGTGTAAATAATGAAAACCAAAATAGGATACCTTCGTTTTGTTTTTTTTTTGTTGATTTTGTTTTAAAGAAAATAGTTTTTTTTTGAAATAATAAGAACTAATAACTAACACATGTAAAAGAGAAACAAAAAATATGACGCTTTTGTTTCCTTTTTCTTTTGAAGCCGTTTTTTGTTTTTGTTTTTGTTTTTTTTAAATAGCAACCAAATATGACATTGTTTTGTTTTTTTTTCTTTAGAAAAAACATTTGGTAAATAGCAACCAAATATGACATTGTTTTGTTTTTTTTTTGTTTACAAAAAACATTTGGTTTTCAAATAAACAATGAAAATTAAGAGCAAACATATATACAAAAAATGATGTGTGTGATTGTGACATCCATAAAATAAAAACTACTTACTTCTCTCTTCCCCTTTTTTATACTTCTTTTTTTACTCCCCCCTCCTTTTTTTGATATTTTACGTTTTACATATTACAACACATGCCACAACATAAATACATAAAAGAAAAAAAACAATAAAAATTAAAAGATTACATCAAACACAAGAATAAATAGGCGTAAATTAAAACGAAAAAACAAAAAAAAAATGAACCCACTTTAGCCTTGGATAATATTCCAACAGTAGTTTCCCATCCGAGCTATCCTGTCCGCTCTAGTAGTCTTCCGATAAAGTAGCCACTACAAATTTGATAGTGAGAATTATAAAAATAAGCCGGAATTTGATTTAGAGGCTGGAATGATATTTTTGGAGATGAGATAAACTAAATAAATAAAATAAAAATAAAAGCAAAAAACGTGTTGGATGGAGAGCAAATGGGGGATTGATTTTTTTTGAGTCCCCTTTTTTGTGGATGGGAAATAGTGGGCGTAAGAGATTTTTTGTTTGGGTTTTTTTTGTTTTTTGTTTTTTTGAAAGTGGCAAAGTCGTGAGAGGGGAAGGAAGGAAATTGAATTTGTGTTTTTTTTAGATCAGATTTGGAGAGAAAAGGATGGGAAGAATTTGAGTTTTTTTTTTTGTTTTTGAGATGATGGAAATAAGATAAGAGAAAAGAGAATTAAAAATTTTTGAGCTTGAATGGAATTGGTGGAGAGATATGGGTGTACGTGGGTTTTTTAGGGAGGATAGAAAATGATTTTGAATTTTGGGATTAATGGAGTGATATGGAGGTAGGTGGAAAAATCGTGAGAAGAGGAGACAGGTTGAAAAAGAAAGAAAAAAAAGTGATGACTATGAGAGCTTCTTTTTCCTGGGCGAGAATGAGAGAAAAAATTAGAGTGCTCTGCCTTTTTTTTTTTCCGTCCAAGAAAAAGAAGCCCTCATAGTCATCACTTTTCTTTTCTTTCTTTTTCAACCTATCTCCTCTTCTCACGATTTTTCCACCTACCTCCAAATCACTCCATTAATCCCAAAATTCAAAATCATTTTCTATCCTCCCTAAAAAACCAACATACACCCATATCTCTCCACCAATTCCATTCAAGCTCAAAAATTTTTAATTCTCTTTTCTCTTATTTCCATCATCTGAAAAACAAAAAAAAACTCAAATTCTTCCCTTCCTTTTCTCTCCAAATCTGATCTAAAAAAAAAACACAAATTCAATTTCCTTCCCTCCCCTCTCACGACTTTGCAATCTCAAACACATTTTGCAATCTCAAAACACATCTCAATAAAAATATCAGTTTACAAGTAGAAATACAAATACACCAAATCATGAACCACAAGAAAACACATCACTACAGCCACCTCCCACCCTTAAGATTGTTCGTCCTCGAACAACTCTTGGTGCTGCTCACGCATCACGGACTCACGTTCCCATGTCTCCTCCTCAATGCCACGGTGCTGCCACAGCATGCGAACCAAAGGAATAGCACGACCATGCAAAAGCTTCTCCTGCCGATCTAGGATACGGATAGGGGCCTCAACAACGAACATGTCATCCTCAATGTCCAATGTCCCCCAATCGATCACATGAGTGGGGTCAGGACGATACTTCCTCAACTGGGACACGTGGAACACATTATGCACCCGACTCAATCGCGGTGGCAATGCTAACCGGTAAGCGATAGGCCCCACACGAGCTATAACCTCAAATGGACCAATGAACCGGGGAGAGAGTTTGGAACCTCTCCCAAAGCGCCGATGTCCACATCGTGGAGAGACACGGAGAAACACATGATCGCTCACAGAAACTCCAAAGGTCGCTGCCGCTGATCTGCATAAGATTTCTGTCGACTCTGGGTTGATAACAAGCGCTGACGAATCAACTTGACCTTCTCAGTAGCCTGTTGAACCAACTGTGGTCCCAAGAGAGCTGCCTCTCCTACCTTAGTCCAACACAAGGAGTCCAACACAAGGTGAGTGGCACGGCCTCCCATACAATGCTTCAAAAGGGGCCATTCCAATGGATGCCTGATAATTGTTATTGTAGGCAAACTCCACCAAAGGAAGGTGAGTTGCCCACGAACCCCCAAAATCTAGCGCACAAGCCCTCAACATGTCCTCTATGTTCTGATTCGTCCTCTCCGGTCATTTCGTCGGTCTCAAGGTGAAAGGCTGTACTCAAGTGAAGCTTGGTCCCCATAGCCTCCTGCAAACCTGCCCAAAAACGGGAAGTGAACCTCGAATCCCGATCGAGACAACCGATGATGGTACGCCATGCAGTCTCACAATCTCGTTCATGTATAGCTGACTCAAGGTCCCAATAGAGTCCCGCTCGCAAACAGCAAGGAAATGGGCCGACTTTGTGAGCCGATCCACAATCACCAAAATCATATCTTTCCTCCCCGTGGTGGGTGGAAGGCCAGTCACAAAATCCATCGCTATGTGGTCCCACTTCCACTCCGCTATGGGCAATGGCTGTAACATGCCCGCCGGCCGCTGACGCTCAGCCTTCACTTGCTGACACGTGAGGCACCGTGAAACAAAGGCAGCCACATTGTGTTTCATCCCAGGCCACCAAAATGTCCCCCTGGATGCACAGCAACTCTAGACTGGTGAAGCTCCCTCATCACCTCATCCCTGAGAGAAGAAGCCACTACTAACCGCCCCTGAAAAGACAACTCATGCTTAGGATCCTCTGTCCAGTCCTCAGATAGCTCACCGGCCTCAATACGGGCACGGAGAACCTCACACTCAATGTCACCCAACTGTCACTCCCGGACGCGCTGGTACAAATCAGGCACAACCACCAAAGGACTCAGGACTGTCCCACCATCACGAACAACAGGCTGCAACTGCAACATCGCCAACGTTCCATCAGCTTCCACTCTCTCACGGCCACCTCAGCTTTCCCTTTTCTGCTCAACGCGTCAGCCACAACATTACCCTTGCCCGGGGTGTAGGTAAAAGTAAAGTCAAAGGTCTGCAAATACTCTACCCATCTCCTCTGCCACAAATTCAAGTCCTTCTGAGTAAAGATGTACTAAAGGCTCTTGTGATCAGAAAACACCACAAACTTCTCCCCCAAAAGGTAATGTTGCCAACTCTTCAAGGCAAAGATGACAGCCGCCAACTCAAGATCATGAGTAGGGTAATTCTGCTCATTAGGCTTCAGCTGCCTCGACCCATAAGCTACCACACTGTGCTCCTGCATAAGCACACACCCCAAACCAACCCTGGACGCATCACAATATACCTCATATGGGATATCCTCCCGAGGTAACCTCAACACCGGTGCAGTGGTCAAACGAGTTTTGAGAGCCTCAAACGCCTGCTGACACTTGTCGGTCCACTCAAACTTCACTCCCTTCCGGGTCAACGCCATCATAGGAGCTGCTAAGTGGGAGAATCCCTCTACAAAACGACGGGAATACCCTGCCAAGCCAAGAAAGCTACGAATCTTGAAAACATTGGTTGGCCTCTCCCATGATGCCACAGCCTCAATCTTGGTTGGGTCCACTCTAACCCTTTCAGCTGACACTACATGGCCAAGAAAATGGACCTCCTGCATCCAAAAGTCACATTTGCTAAACTTAGCAAACAACCACTGATCCCTCAAGGTTTGGAACACTATTGCCAGATGTTCCACATGCTCCCTCTCGGTCTTGGAATATACCAAGATATCGTCTATAAACACCACCACGAATGAGTCTAAGTATGGGGCAAAGACTTGGTTCATCAAATGCATAAACACTGCCGGCGCATTAGTGAGCCCAAAGGGCATCACTACCCACTCATAGTGCCCATACCTGCACCGAAAAGCAATCTTAGGGATGTCCTCCTCCCTAACCCTCAACTGATGATACCCCGACCGTAGATCTATCTTGGAAAACCACCGGGCTCCACTCAACTGGTCAAACAGGTCATCTATGCGAGGCAACGGATACTTGTTCTTCACAGTCACCGAGTTTAGCTCCCTATAGTCGATGCAAAGGCGTAACATGCCATCTGCCTTCTTTGCAAAGAGTACCAGAGCACCCCACGGTGAGGTACTCGGTCGGATATACCCCTAGTCCACCAACTCCTCTATCTGCCGCTGAAGCTCCCTTAGCTCAGCTGGCCCCATACGATATGCTACTTGGGAGATTGGGCCAGTCCCCGGTACCAACTCAATGGTGAACTCTACACTCCTCTTAGGAGGTAAACTCCTCAACTGGTCAGCAAAGACATCCTGAAATTGGTCAACAACAGCTGGCCACACTCTCTTCTCCACTTTCCCATCCTCAGTAAAGGTCAGGGCTGCCAGCCTCTGGGTAATGGCACCCCACCGGTCTAACATTGGCCTAGCCCAACTCGCCTCACAGTCCCACTCCCCTTGCAGGGTGCAAGAAGTCCCTGCGGGTGTCACAAAGGATACACGCCACCGGTAACAATCTATCTTGGCTTGGAAAGTCATAAGCCAATCCATACCTAAGATCAGATCAAATGTACGCAAGGGCATTACATGCAAGTCAAAATTTAGCTCCACATCTCCTATGGTTAACACACAGTCATGGCAAACATGCCGCACCTCAACCATGCCTCCCACCGGAGACTCCACTGCTAGGGGTCTCTCTGCCTCAATACATGCTAACCCCAATCCCTCAATCAAAAGTTCAGCGACAAACGAACAAGATGCACTCGTATCAAAAAGTGTAGAAACAAGCGTACGAGAGATTAAGAGGGTACCTTTAACCACTGATGGTCCTGCCCCACCCTCCGCTGGTGGAGGTGGTAGCTCAGCCTCCTCCGGGTACGTCGCCTCCAGCGCAAACACCCTCCCTTGGCCCGTGCCACTGGTCGGCTCACTCACTGGGCACTTCCCGCCAAGACTGCCTCCAACTTCAGTCTGCTGCCGCTCCGGCCTCCCCTGGGGTCGGGTCTGGTTGGATCCTACCTGACTAGCCTGCCACTAACGAGCTGGTCTCTCTGGTGGTGCACAGAAACTGGCGTCACTCCTTGTGCTGGATGTCATGCCTCCAACTCCCCTGTTGCCACTCCGGCAAACCCGGCTCAGATGGCCCTCTCGTCCATAACTATGGCATTTTCAGTCCTTCTTTGGACACTCCCTCCTAAAGTGGCCTTGCTCTCCACAGCAATGACAACCGCTGGGGAGACCTCCTGCTGGACCTCCCTGTCTGCCACCGCCAAAGCTAGACCTCCCTGGGTTCACCAATGTCTGTCCCCTGTTGCGGAAGGAATTACTATCTCTCTCCTCAGTCTTAGGCCTCTTGGACCCCGAATCGCGTTCAGACCCACCTTGCAACTGGCGACCCTGATAGACCTGCCTCCCATCCTCCAGCTCCCTCTCAGCTATACGTGCTGTCTCAACAACCTCAGCATAGGTCCTCAAACGCAGAATCGCCACCCTCTGCCTAAGAGCTGGCCTAAGGCCCAAAGTGAACTTGTGGGCCTTCAGGTCCTCCTTTGCCACAGTCTCGGGAGCAAACCTACTCAAGCTCCGGAACTCTTGCTCATACTCAAGTACCATCCTTGATCCTTGTTTCAGGCTGCCAAACTCCTCCCTCTTCTGCCACCTCAAAGATTTTGGGAAGAACTCATCATTGAAGAGCTGTAGAAACTCCTCCCAAAGCATGAATTGCACTGTACGGCTCCCCGCGACACTCAACCACCACTCCAGGGCATTCCCCTCCAGTTGCTGAATGGCCAGTCTCACCTTATCCTCCTCCCGGGGTAGGAGAAAGGAAAACACATGCTCGATCTGCCTCAGCCAGTGCTCAGCTAACACTGGGTCCTCCTTCCCTTTGAATCGCGGAGGTTGTTCCTTTCGGAACCGTGTCACCACGTCATCCTCTGCACGAGTCAGTATGCCACTCAGCAAACCCTCACGCTCCCTTGGTAACTCCCCCACTGGTGGTGGCGGTGGTGGTGGCACCACCTGCTGTGCCGCCATCTAACGGCGCACCTCCTCCCGGACTTCTTGCCGGATACCCTCCCTCAGCTCTTGGACCTCTAACCGGATGCCTTCTCGCAGCTGCGCCAGCAACAGTGCATGTCCTCCAACAGACTGCCCCGCACCCGGGCCCTCATGGGCAGATGACTCATCAGCCACTGCCCCGGACGCGCGTGTGACTCTCCTCAGTGGCATTCTTACTACATGAAGTAAGAAGCACAAACGTCAGAACGCGTTCGACTACTATCAAGTTTCACTACCTCTACCCCATTATCAAGTCAAGTAGTACATGGCATCACAGACATTTTACATACTGCACCAATCAACATCGCACACCATTCAAATAAACAAGGACCTTTCCTTTTAGTCATGCTCAAGGTACTTCAAGTAAAATCAGAGTTGCACAGTTCATACCTTATCACATTATTCACATTTTTCTTTTATCACAATTAAAGTTTTAACAGTTATCCACACCTTCACATACAACAACTAATGCAACTAGTGCCCTAATGCCAATGCATGCAAATCGTACCTCAGGTCTGGACTACCCCAATATGGCTGCATGCCATATTGCACACCATATCCCCAATTGGCGTGCAGGTCCAAATACCCTGAAATTCTACCTCAAGCTTCCTTGCATCATGTAGAAGGCTGGTATGCAGTAAAATGCTTGCACGCCAATTGGTCCAATTGGCGTTCAAGGCCTTTGGCTCTGAAACTTTTGTGGAAGGTAGAGGACATCATTCTAAGAAACTTTTGTTCTACACGCCAATTGATTTGAGGCCATTTACTTGGTCAAAATCAATCTCTAAAACCGGACAAAACAGCCTAAAAAAGCCTGTATATGCAAAAAGCATCTTCCTAGGGCATAAAAGCACGTTATGAATTGTCACGTGCACCTTCCAAAAGTCCCCACTTGGGCTCATCTCTTACCTCAAACTTGTGCATCAACATTCAAGGTGTAGCTAAAGTGTGTGGGAAGGAAACTCCCTAAAACCCAACAATTTCCACTCATAAGGCATCTGCGGTTAACTTCTTACATGCCGCAAAACACGGGTCATTACACAGGGGCGTTACCCTATGATAGTAGCTACATCCTTAACAGTAGAAGAAACCAGTCAACTACTAGAAGTCTTAAGGGAGCATAAGCAGGCCCTGGGTGGTCTTTGGATGATATAAAAGGTATAAGTCCAACGGTTTGCAGGCACAAGATACTGATGGAGGAGTCTTATACTCCTACTGTAGAGCGCCAACGCAGGCTCAATCCTGCAATGAAGGAAGTCGTTGGCAAGGAGATTCTGAAGTGGAGGAAAGCTGGCATCATATATGCCATTTCAGATAGCTCCTGGGTTAGTCCAGTGCAAGTGGTTCCCAAGAAGGGCGGCATGACAGTGATACGCAATGAGAAGAACGAGCTCATTCCATCCCGCACAGTGACCAGGTGGCGCGTGTGCATCGACTACCGCAAGATGAACAAAGCCACTCGTAAGGACCACTTTCCGTTAGCTTTCATTGATCAAATGCTAGATCAGTTAGCTGGCTACCCGTATTATTATTTTCTGGATGGTTATTCCGGATACAACCAGATAGCAGTTGCCCCGGAGGATCAAGAGAAGACTACATTCATGTGCACTTTTGGCACGTATGCTTTCAGGCGTATGCCATTTGGTCTCTGCAACGCACCTACTACTTTCCAGAGGTGCATGATGGCAATATTTCAAGGGTTGGTGGAGGACATTATGGAAGTCTTTATGGATGACTTCTCAGTATTTGGTTCATCTTTCTCCATCTGCCTCAGAAATCTAGAAACCGTGTTGATCCGATGCAAGGAAAAGGACCTGGTCTTGAACTGGGAAAAGTGTCACTTCATGGTCAAGGAAGGAGTCGTCCTTGGGCATAGAGTGTCCGCAGATGGGTTGGAAGTAGACAGAGCAAAGATCTCCACCATTGAGAGTTTACCTCCTCCCACCAATGTGAAGGGCATCCGGAGCTTTCTGGGACATGCAGGGTTTTATTGGCGGTTCATCAAAGATTTCTCCAAAATTGCCAAGCCCCTAAGCATGCTTTTAGAGAAGGATATTGCTTTCATGTTTTCTGAAGACTGCCTTCGGGCATTTACAGTGCTGAAAGAGAAGCTCAGTTCAGCACCTGTGATAGTAGCTCCAGACTGGTCGCAACCCTTTGAGCTGATGTGTGATGCGAGTGACTTTGCAGTCGGAGCGGTGCTTGGGCAGAAACGGGACAAGGTTTTCAGGGCAATATATTATTCCAGTCGCACACTCAATGAGGCCCAGCTCAATTACACTACTACAGAGAAGGAGTTACTCGCTTTGGTGTTTGCTTATGATAAGTTTTGGTCGTATTTATTGGGAACTAAGGTAATTGTTTACACCGACCACACTGCCTTGAGATACTAGTTCAGCAAGAAGGATGCTAAACCCAGGTTGATCAGATGGGTTTTGTTACTTCAAGAGTTTGATCTGGAGATTAAAGACTTGAAGGGGACTTCCAACACTGTGGCAGACCATTTATCAAGGCTGGAGCTAGGGGAAGGTAGCACTAAAGGTATTACTATTTCTGACACCTTCCCTGATGAGCAGCTCTTTGTAGCTGAAGCAAAGACGCCATGGTTTGCTGATATAGTGAACTATCATGCATGCGACTATGTACCTACCGACTTCACTTATCAGGAAAAGAAGAGGTTCCTCTTTAATGCAAGAAGATACATTTGGGATGAACCTGTCCTCTACAGGCAATGTGCTGATCAGATCATCCGAAAATGTGTGCCAGAAGAGGAAGTGGACAACATATTGAGGCATTGTCATTCATCTGACTATGTTGGCCATTTAGGAGTGCAAAGTATGGTGGCAAAGAGCCTACAAAGTGGGTTTTACTGGCCAACCATGTTCAAGGACACATACACCTTTGTTAAGTCATGTGATCAGTGTCAAAGAACAGGAGGGGATACAAGGAAGCAAAAGATGCCCCAAACTAGTATTATGCCAGTAGAACTTTTTGATATATGGGGAATTGATTTCATGGGACCTTTCCCACCATCAGATGGGTTTTCCTACATCCTTCTAGCTATTGATTACCTCTCCAAGTGGGTTGAAGCTATACCCACTAGGAAGAATGATGCTCAGGTGGTAACCAAGTTCCTTCGCCGCAACATATTCAGCAGGTTTGGAACACCTAGAGCAATTATCAGTAATGAAGGGAGTCACTTCTGTAATAAGCTTTTTGAAAAGCTCTTAAACAAATATGGAGTTCAACATAGGCGTACCTTAGCCTATCATCCACAAGCAAACGGCCAAGCTGAAGTCTCAAACCGTGAGATCAAGCAAATTTTGGAGAAGACAGTGGGAGGCAACCAAAACGATTGGTCTCTAAAACTCGATGAGGCATTGTGGGCTTACCGCACAGCATTCAAAACGCCCATTGGAATGTCTCCTTATCATCTACTGTATGGAAAGGCTTGCCACTTGCCTATTGAATTGGAACACAAGGCATTTTGGGCAGTTAAAAAGCTAAACATGGATCCCAATGTTGCTGCTGAACTACGATTGCACCAACTAAATGAGTTGGAGGAATTTCGCTTCAATGCCTATGAGAGTGCTAAGCTGTACAAGGAGAGGTCTAAGCTCAGACATGATAAGAAGATCAGCCCCTCTACTGTTGAACCAGGATAGAAGGTGCTTCGTTTAATTCCAAAATTAAACTCTTCCCTGGGAAGCTGCGATCTAAGTGGATGGGGCCTTTCACTGTTACAAAGGTTTTCCCATATGGCAGTGTTGAACTCCAATCAACCTCTAGGCAAATATTCAAAGTAAATGGTCAGCGTGTGAAACCTTACTTCATTCAGGACCATGTTAAAGAGGTTGATCATTTCACTCTGAGCACAACTTGACAGAGGGGACGGTCAAGCTAAAGACCTAAACTCAACGCTTCATGGGAGGCAACCCATGGTGATTTCTTTTTTATTCTATTCTATTTTATTCTTATATTTTATTGTGTGCTTTAACCCGTAGTCTGTAGGGAGTGCATATCTGCTTTGTTTTAATTTTCTTTGCAACATTTGAACCAGGGCCTAGGCCCATATTTCTTGATGGAACTTATGTCTGCTTGGGCTTACTTGGGCCTGTGCATCAGAACTTTAGATAACTTTTCTAAGGCGCAAATCCAAGCCCAGTTGAATTGAATCAGAGGGGCCCACTTCAATCTAATGCCCAACCAAGGAGATGAAGTTATAGATTATGAGATGGTATTTTGGGCCCACTAACTGACACATTTTTGTCCTTGGGAGATGGGCTTCTAGCATGTCAAATTTCAGAGCATTTGGAGGGAATTAGAGGTGAAAAAGGCTTACACGCCAAAAGAGCCTTTTCACGTGCACATGTATAATGGATCTACAGTTCATCCGTGACCTACTGGTGAAATTTAGACAAAAAAAGCCCTGACCGTGAAAAGGATTTTCGCGTGTACAAGGGTAGGATGGTCCAATTGATTTGAAAGTTTGCACAAAGGCAACTGGCATCCCCTAGACCTTTCTGAGACCTGCCCGTGAAAAAGCTTTTCGCGTGCACAAGGATAGAAGCGTCTTTTCGATCTCAAATTTTGGTGGAAGACAGCTGGAAGTGTCTAGATTCATCCAAGCCCTGCCCGTGAAATCACGCTTTTCACGTGCACACCTACCTTTGGCCAATTAGTCTGAAATTTCGGTGGGAGATAGCTGGCATCTTCTAGAGTATTCTTTGTTCTGCATGTGAAAATAATGGAGCTTCCCCAACAACCTGATCAATTTAGTTGTGGGATTTTTGTCTGCTATTATTTGATAGCTCTGTTGCAGCATAAGGATACTTGGGCGCTCACAGGAGAAACATCGGCTGACTTTGTCGCACGTCTTAGAAGAATGGTGGCCCATGTTATCTTCTACTACAGCGTCCCCACCAACCGGTAATGGTCTTCTTCCTTTTTCCTTTTCCCATGCTCTGAGGGCATCGCATCGTTTAAGTGTGGGGGAGGGGATTTCCCTTGAACCAGTTGCTTGTTTGTTTGCATGCATGCTTTTTTTTTTCTTTTTTATTTTTCTTTTATGTTTTTGCTGTGAATGTATGTTTTGCCTGTGAGGTGCATGGCTACCAAGGTATGTAAATTCTGGTTGACTATATTGACCACCTTTGTATCTTGTTGTGATAAAGATGTTTCAATCGTTAAGGTGTGTTATAAGTTAGTTGAGCATGTCTTTACTTTTTGTATGATATCACCATGATTTTGGAGCTGACATTTGAATAGTAAGTTGAGCATGTTATGTTAGGATGAACTTTGTAAACCCTGAAGTTGAGTGCAAAATAGGCATATACTTTTTGAGAGCACCATGATCTTGCCTTTGAGTGTATTTTATGGGTTATTAGGTTACCAATTTGCTTTTAATGTTCATTACTAGCTATTTAATGGTTGGAGTTACTTAGGCATAAGAAAGTACCTGTTCGTGGCTCAGTGTTTGGTGTATGGTGTTAATGATTCAAGTATTTCAGCTTAACTCAAAAAAAAAAATATTGCTGTTTATGTGCAACAAAAGGGTTGTGTGAGGAAAATAGCAGAGTGAATAATCCATCAAGGGAGAGCATAAAGTGCAACCTTGTAAAGTTATTATTTAAAAGAAGTGTGTTTCAAAAAAAAAAACAAAAAAAAAAAACAAAAGTTTTGCAGAATAAAAGCCATAATGGCTGAGTTGTGAGCTCAATTCTTTGGCTCAAGATGTGTTTTATCAGTCATTAGAGTAGTGTGTGAGTTGCAAAAAGTAGACTAGAGGGTGTGTTTTCCTTGACGAGCACAATGGGGACCTCTCATGTCTACTTGGCAAAAACTTAATCAATAGCTAGTAGTGAGTGTAAGAGTAGATCCTTAGCTGTTAGGCATTGATAGTAAGGCATGAGAGGAGAGAAAAGAAAGTTATATTTGAGTGAGGCTGCTCTAAACTTGGTAAGGACTCTCAGGGGGAGCTAAGTTTCATTTTATCCTTGCATGTTTGCTTCTATCTGAACTATTAGTAATGATATTACATGGTTGTTGGACTTGATAGTAAGGGCATGTTTAGATTAATTTGTGATTCATTTTAGCTATTGGAATGTCTACTTCATCATGATAGAGTTGTATGTCTTGGGAAACCATGCCTCTCTTGTTTGTTAGTTTATTCTTTCTTTTTAGTTTGACTGTGTGTTTGTTTCTTTTTTTGCCTGAGGACAAGCAAAGGTTCAAGTGTGGGGGAATTTGATAACGTGCATTTATGCCGTTATCCTAGGTCTTATTTAGGGTGTTTTAGAGTATGTTTTGTACCTATTTGCATGATATTTTACACATATTTGCTCTAAACCCTAGGAAGACCCTGTTTGGTGTATAGTGGTACTTTTTGAGTGTTTTTGGCAGGTTTTGGAGCAACCTTTTCCCACACACCTTGGCTAGATCACTCCATACACTCAAGAGGAAGCTATAGGAAGAAGATGGAAGCAAAATGAAGGCAAAATCAAGGTGCACGTGAAAAGGCTTTCTCACGTGCATTCTCACGTACAAGGATTTTATTGCTTAGATGCCTTCTACAACTCAAGAGGAAGCTTCGGGCTGCTCCCAGTTTGGACTTTGGTCAAACCTTTGGCATCTCGTTTCGCTTTCGCATACTATGTTTTCATTGACATTGTGATACCTGTTTATAAGAGAATGACAAGTTGGTAACCAAATATGATATGCATATGTGATGAATGGAATGCACCATGAAAGATTTGAAAAACACATTTTATTGGAAGGTTTAAGGAAAAACAAATGTTCACAGCTTCAAAGTACATAGAATACATTAAACCCCAGCGACCCGTAAGCATTACATTATGGGGAGGTCCAGGCTGGTCCAATTGTTCAATGGCTGGTTGGGATCCTCTCGCACTAAATGAACCATCTCGCTTGGTGCATGCTCATTTGTGTCTAATATGGCTACAGTCCCCGCCTTGGGCTCAGGTTGGCTCTTATGGATAAACCCTCCACTCCGGAATGTAACATTCAAAGGGGGAAAGCTTCTCCTTTCTTCTTGTACTGGCCTTTTCTGCAATCTTGCCATTCTGACTTCTCTCTTCTTGATAGCTTCCCTCTGTCTATTAGCTTTTGTAGGGACGTAGCCTAGCCCAAACTTTTCGGTATTTTCTCGGATGGTCAGGGGTTTCTGAATCCCTTGAGTTGTCAGGCCTAATCCTTGCCCCGGTTTGTACCCCTGTTTGATCATAGTGGCTGCAACCATTTTTGCTGCCTTCGAGAGACGATAGTCTGGGGCAGAAGCGACATTCACCATCTTAAAAACCCGATAGGAGCATTCTGGCACATCTTCGTTGCTTTCAATATAAGGAACTGATGCCGGTTTGGTGACGAGGAAACCTGTCTCTCCAGAGATGCAGATGAGCTGGTTCCCCATTACAAACTTCATCTTCTGGTGGAGACTCGATGGCACCGCTCCTGCCATGTGGATCCAGGGTCTTCCCAACAAACAGCTGTAATATGGCGTGATGTCCATCACCTGAAATTCCACCGTAAAAGTAGTTGGCCCAATCATGAGTGGAATATCTAGAGTTCTCACCACGTCATGCTTTCCTCCATCGAATGCCCGTACCTTCATCGTACAGGGATGCATATAGGACGCGTCAATTGGAAGTTGCTGCAGTATATGCAAGGGCATAATGTTCAAGGCCGAGCCGTTGTCAATGAGTACGCGGGCTATGGTGTGCTCCTTGCATTTGACCGTGATATGCAAAGCTTTTATATGTCCTTTCCCTTCTTGGGGTAGCTCGTCATCTCCAAAGCTAATGACGTTGTTCATGATGAGGTTACTGGCGATTCCGTCAACATTTGCCACTGAGACGGTCGGTGGAACATAGGCTTGGCTCAGAACTTTCAGCAGTGCTTCCTGGTGAGGTTGGGAATCCATCATTAATGAGAGCAAGGAGATACGGGCCGGTTGTCAGCTTAGCTGATCCACAATATTATACTCGCTCTGTTTCATGATTTTCAGAAATTCTGTGGTCTCTTCTTCAGTGATTGGTGTTCCTCTCTTTGTTGCCTCCGGTGTTGACTCAGTGTCTTGTTCTATAGCTTTTTCCTTCCTTGCTTTGTCAACCATATCTGGGGCATATGCCCGACCGCTCCTGGTTTTCTTTTCGGCTGCGGTGGCTCCCTGTACTGCTTCACAACTGTAGTTCCATGGGACTGCCTTATCAGTCTTATAAGGGAAAGGAGCAGGAACACCTATGGTGAGAGGTGCAATTCCTTGCGGTAGTTGTGGGCTTCCGGTTCTCCCCCTCTTGTCTAGCACGAGACTTGAGGCATGGATAGTGAAAGGCTTGATTCCACGTGGCAGTAACGGGATCTCTGCAGCCTTAACGTTTAAGACAAGGGGTGTAGGCACCCATGGCGATTTGAGGGAATCATCTCCTTGGATCATGTGGCTTTGATTGTCCATTCCCTCTCTAGAGAATTCAATCATCCTTTGGTCCATGAGCTTTTGCACCACCTTGGAAAACTCAGTACATTCTGCGATGTCATGTCCCCGTGACATTTTGTGATAAAGGCATTTTTTCTCCAACTTTGTCCCCTTCTCTGTCTTTAATGTGTCGGGAGCAAGTATATATCCATATTCCTGCAGCAGGGTAAACAAATAGCTTTTCTCCATTTGTATTTGTGAAACTTTCTCTAGCCGTCCTTCTGTTGTGATACTGGCCACATCATGGGAATATTCTGGAAGCGGATTACTGTTCACATTTGGTGTCCCCGCCAGTGCGGAAAAATCCATCCATTTTGCATCCTTTAATGCCTGAACCTTCCTTTTGAAGGTTATACAGTTTTTGATATCATGTCCAGCTCCACCTGCATGATATTCACACCTGGCATCTGGCTTATACCAAGCCGGGGGAGGAGTCTTTATTTCTCCCAAGGGTATAGGGGTTACCATCCTTGCCTCTAAGAGCTTGGGGTATAATTCTGTATAAGTCATTGGAATTGGATCAAACTCTTGTCGTGGTCGACGAAGAGCCTGATTCACTCCTGCTTGCTGGGTCGGGGCCCTCGGTTGCCCTTGTCCTTGGAATGAGGGTCCTGGTCTTTCCTGACTTGCTGGCCTTGGTTGCTCCACATAAGGTGCTCTTGGTTGAAATGGATTAGGTGTCATGGGATATGGAAATGGAACCCCTCCCTGTGGCAAGTATGGCATGAATGGGGGAGGTGGTGCAGGTGCAGCGTAGGCGGCCACAGGTGACCCTCTATAGCACCCTGGTGCTTGGTAGAATGTTGGTTGTATCGGCGGGTGCGATGGGTATACCAGGTTGGTTTCATTTTCTTTCCTTTTTGCTGGTGGTTGAAACAATTTTGATGCCTCAGCTGCATCTCCCTTCAGCTTTCCTCCTTTAATTCCACTTTCTACACGTTCACCGGATGCGACCAAGTCTGCAAAGCTGTTGGAGACGTTACCGATCAACTTCTCATAGTAGACACCTTTTAGTGTGTTGATAAAAAGAGTAATGAGTTCTCTTTCGGTAAGGGGAGGTTGGACCTCCACAGCTGCCTCTCTCCATCTTCGTGCATAATCTTTGAAATTCTCTTCAGATCCCTTCTCCATGGACCGCAGGGTTAGTCGATCCAGGCCGCTCGGTGACATGTTTGTCTTGTGCCCAGAAGGAAGTAGCTAATTCCTTCCATGTCTTAATGCGGTTTCCATTCGGTTGAAAATACCAGCGAAGGGATGCCCCGATTTAGGCTTTCTTGGAAACAATGCATGAGGAGCTTGTCTTCACCAGCATAAGCGGCCATTTTTTGATAATACATGGCCAGATGTGTCTTCGGACATCGTGTCCCGTTGAACTTTTCAAAATCTGGCATTTTGAATTTTGGCGATAGCACTACTCCAGGGACTAAGCATAAGTCTTGTGGGCTGGTCATACCATAGCTGTCAATGCCTTCTACGGCCTTCAATCTTTCCTCGAGTCGGCGTAGAGCGAGTGACTCAATATTTTCCTGAGGAGCTGGGGAACCCACCGCTTCCATTACATTTCCTGGTGCGGGCATAGTGAAATGAGTTTGATTTGGGGTAGGAGGTTGTGCCATAGCAGGATGGTATGTGGGTGTCTGGCTTGGAGCCAGGTTGGGTGACCGAACGACCTCCTGTCCCTCGCTTGATGGCGATTGGTAGTTCCCCCGGTCGGAATTCTTCCTCTTTCTTCAGTCAATTTTGTGAGCATTTCCATTATTGCAGACATTTGGCCCTGTAGGGTTTGTTGACACTATTCCAACCCCATGAGTCTGTTCTCTGTTTCTTCTGCCATTGGCTGCGGTTGAGGTATTTGATTGCGCCGGGATCTGAGATTGTAAGAGTGCGCAATCCTGGAGGGAGGCTGCTACCCACCTGGGTACAAGGGAACTTTTATTTGATTTTTCATTTGATATGCATGTATGCATGAATGTCTATGCAGAAGGTTAAAGAAACAAACAACTTTATTGCAAACAAAACACACAATATAAACACTCAATGCAAACGTACAATGCTGAAATGCCATGTAAAATGAAAGCTATCACTACGTGATCTTAAGGCATTCTTCCAGTCATCTCCTAAGGAGCACGACGCCTCTTTCTCTGGGGTGGTCGTTTACCTGCTTCCTCCCTCTGCTTCATTATCGTCTCGATCTGTTTTTCCCTCAGCTGCAGCCTTTGAAGAGCTCCTTCTAGAGATGCTTCTAGCCCCTGGACCTGTTGCCTTAAAGTCTGATTCTCCTGGAGGATAGCCTTCATGTCTGAAGTTAGCTATGGCTTATGTTGTGCCCTCCAAGATATGTATGCTGGGAAAACACCAGGTTTTGAACTGTTGGGTTGAATCTTGGGTGGTGTGGACCATGCTTGATACATCTTCTTGCCTTCTTCTGTGAGCATGGTTCTGCTGTAAGTGAAGTCACACTCTTCCATGCCAAAGAGCACGGGAATAATCTGATGACGCCCCACTTGTCTTCCCACCTGCAGTGGTGCATATGCGGTTCCTCCCCCCAGGGACCTAAAAGTGGAACCCAATTGTAGTCCCCGCAGCTATATGTCATGGAGACCACCGGCATCCAAGGAGCAGTCCAGGTAACGTCACCTTCTGTGAGGTTCCCCAACTTCTTTTTCCAGCCTTCAAAGTCTTTTGGTAGGCTCCACTTGCTGAGCAGAATATCTAGTAGTGTTGTGGCTGGTACTTGATAAACAGCAGGGAAACGATGAACACTACAGGGGAGATGACCTTGCAACCAAGTACATAGGAGAGGTAAGCACCCCATGAACTGTCCCGAGCCTTTACTCCTTAGGTAAGTAAGAGATCGGATGGTTTCAGCCAAGATAGCAGGAGTAGGGTGACATCCTTTGAGCACCTGCTGGACCAAATCTACAATTGCCCCATCAATGTGGGCCGGTATCCTCGGGAAAATGACTAGCCCATATATAGCTAGTGTAAGCAATTTGTGTGCCTCCGCTTCTGTTGCAGTTTGTGTTATTTCTTTGATTGTTGCCCATGGAAGATATTCACGCCCACCGTAAGTTGTGACCGCCGGTGAGTCCCATACTGGCTTTCCCATAATCTCAGCAAAGGCCCTTCGGCATGACCTTCTAGGCTCTGGCAGATAGATTTTCATTTTGTTTTCCACGGGAATATCCAGTAATCGTCTGTATTCTTCTATTGTGGGAACAAGATCTAGGCTGTTGAAGTTGAAGCAACGCCATCGAGGTTCCCAGAAATAAATGGCTGCCCCCAGCATATCCGTATCGGCCGAGGTCGCGATTACATGGAGCAAATCCCCAAACCGTTGTATGTATATGCTTTTCCTTTCGTCTGACCACTGCTTCCATATTGTCTGTACCTCCTTAGTGTAGTCCAGCTGATCTTCTATGACAACATGTTCTGCCTTGTAGGCCTCTCCTGGCGGGAAATCTCCAAGGCGAAGTTGAATGTCTCCTGATGCTTGGGCCACTACTGTGACAGTCTCCTTGTCCTGAAGGCCATTTAGGAGATGACTGAAAGTTGCCATGCCTATATGAATGATGAATGTCATGTTATGCATGATGATAGGTTAGGATGACAAGTTAGGATAAAGAATAAACCAATAGTAAAGACAATCAAATGTGCAGGGGATGACTTAAAGACTACCCTACAAAACAAAGGTTAGCATGGCATGGAATGAGCAAACAAAATGTGGGTCAATACCCCTGATGGGCTTTTATTGCTACCCCTATCTTATTCGTTGGTTCCCAAACTTCCTCAATAGAGGGCTCCGTACACCATGGGATTTACCGGAGGGGGATCTTAAAAGGACGTGCCTTAAAAGAACCTCAAGCTTGAGTGAGGAGTCTGAGGCCCCATTGCGGATAATGATCGATGCGCTGGGGACTGTACTGAACCTCGCTAACCTAAATTGTGCTAAACCCGGGTATAGGGTTATGCATGAATGCGACAAGTATGGAAAGCAGTAAATCACAACTATCATGGTAGTTAAAGCGCCTCACATTTTAAACGACAACTGTATTAAAAATAAATAAGTCACAATTATATCTAAAAATAAATTAGCATGACAGTTAAATATATACAACGACACAATTAAATATAACCTCCTAAGTCCTAGTTCTAGACCTAACTCTTTGAAGTGTTCATTCTTAAATCCCCAGCAGAGTCGCCAGCTGTCATCACTGGTTTTCGTCCGGGCCCTTTTGGGGTGAGCTCAAACTAAACCAATGGTGAGAAATTTTAGAGTCACCACCAACTGTTTTTGGGGTACAGTTGGATACCCTCTACTTTGAGTAGTTTTAAGTGTATGGTCTGCGTTATCAGAGATGGGTTCGGGAGTTGGTTACGTGTAGGGAAGGATTAGCATCCCTACAACGCCCTTTCGGTATCTAATTTAGGAGGAGGAGGTTTTATTTTATTTATACTGCCATGACTGGGCTAAGATTAAAAAGTTTATGATTTCTATTTGGCTAAGTTATTTATTAAAGTCACGGTTAAAATGGATTTATCCTAAATTTCTAAAGGGAATCCTAAAGGTTTTGGATTTTTGTGTGAAGTGGAGAATGAGATCCTAGGGGTTGGTTTTGGCTTTTTTTGGTTTTACTTTTTGAAATTGAAGTCCTAAAAAATGGTTTTTATTTCCCCCTTTTTTTTGTTTTTGTTTTGTTGTTTTTTTTTTGGTTAGAAAACATACATTTTTATGTTTTGTAAAAAAAAAAAACATTTTGGTCCTTTTTTTTGCTTTTTTTTTGGTTTTTTTTGTTGTTTGTTGTTTGTTTTTTTTTTTGTTTTAGAAATTGAAGTACCAACTTTGGTTTTCTTCCTCTCTTTTCCCTTTTTTTTTAAAAGAACAAGAAGACGTTTTTTGTTGTTTTTGTTTTTGGAAACCTTTCTTTCTTTCTTTTTTTTTTTTGTTTTGTGAACCCAAAATCTTAAAGCCAATTTAGGAACATATACATGAAAATAAAAACGTGGCGTGTGTGATTATGGCATCCACAAACGAAAAACAAAATCACTCTTTTTTTTTCTTTTTTTTTTCATGTTCTCCCTCTGCTCTCTCCTTTTTTTCTTTTTTGTTTTCCCTTCTTTTTTTTTCTTTTTACTATACTTTACATATTACAACATACACATAGGAAGGAATATAGGAAAACACAATGAAAAAGGCTGAAAAGGGATTACACCAAATAGAGATAAGCTCAAAAACGAAAATTAGAAAAATGCTAAAAAAATAATTACACCAAATATAGATACAAATAAACTGAAAAAGTAGTGAAAAGATAAGGGCTGAACCGACTTTGAAGCTTTGCAACGCCAATCTTCTGCTTGAGCTCCCTCCGGCACTGATAGTCACTTGCTCAACTCGGAATCGACAGATCTGACAGTGGGACTTATGAAGAGACTTCCCTGGTGTTTGGAGATAGGAGGGCTGAAGTTGGAGTTTGCAAGGAGTGGATGAGTGATCTCTTATGATGATGATTCTGGGATTCTATGTTTTTTTTTTTTTGGGGTTTGCCAGGAGGAAGTCAGGGCGTTTTTTTGATGATGAGGCCGGGCGTTTTCTGATGATGATGAGGCTGGTTTTGATGATGAGACTGGTTTTTCCCTTTTTTTGAATTTCTCTCCTTTCTTTCTTTTCCTTTCTCTCTCTGTGTTTTTTTTTTTGCTCCGTCTGCACTGGGATGAGGAAGGGATGTAAAAGGGTACAGGTTTTTTTTCCTTTTTTGCAACGAATTCCTTTTTTTTTCTCTCCCCTTTTTTTTTCGATGGAACTGCAGACTGCATCTTAAAGGGCTACCGAAAATTTTTGGCTGGACTGTCATTAATTGCAGCATTTAATGCTGCATTATTGATTTCTTCATTTTCATCCAGGTCTTGTGCAATCTGTCGGGTGCATTATTATTTCCAGCTCCATTAATTTGCAGATCAGTGTCTGTTCGGGTGGTCAGTGTGTGCGGGAAAAGGGGAACTCGTGATTTGCCTTTTTGAATTTGTAGTTTAGCAGCACATGTGACCGACAGGTATTCAAAATAATGTTTTGTCAGATAGCCAGCGCATAAAACAAGCCCCATGAACGACCAGCGAGAGGAAAAAAGGAAACCCGTGAGAAGAAGCCGGCGCGAAAAGCCAGCGAGAAAAAATCAGCGAAGGCAAAAAAAAAGGGTCGGAGGTTCGAAGTGTCGGCAGGTCGAAGTGTCGGCAGCGAGGCTTTGAGGGTCGAAGGGTCGGAGGTGGAAGGCGTACGGGTGCCATGGGTCGAAGGCGTCGTAAGTCGGCGTCGTAAGTCGCGGGTCAAAGTGTCGGCAGCGAGGCTTCGGGGCTTCGAGGCTTTGAGCTTCGGGACTTCGGGGCTTCGAGCTTCGGGGCTTCGAGGCTTCGAGCTTCGAGGCTTCGATCTTCGGGACTTCGGAGCTTCGACCTTCGGGCTTCGAGGCTTCGGGGCTTCGAGGCTTCGAGGTTCGGGACTTCGGGGCTTCGAGCTTTGGGGCTTCGAGGCTTCGAGCTTCGGGGTCAATGGGTCGAAGTGTCGGCAGGTCAACGGTCAACGGTCAACCCCCCCTTTTTACCCCCACCAAAAATGCAAAAATGGATAACCTTCCAGGAATTGTTTGGGGAGATCCGTATTCGCCTACATAGGCATTTTGAAGAGTTTCGCATGATCACTTTTGCGGGGAGTTTGACCAGGGGCACTGACCGTCTTTTGGCAAGTTTGACTTTTTCCAACGAAAGTTATTTTGGCCATAACTTCTTCATTTTAAGTCTGATTTGAGCTCGGTCAAGTGCGTTGGTCTCCAATTTTCATCCTCCATCACCTGGTGTTGGTCTTGGGGCGCTTCAAGGACTTGTAGCAAAAGTCATTAATTTTGAACTCCCCCATCCGTGTCAATTGTATCCATCTCGTGCAGATTGGGGTAGACCATTCCTTGGAAGTATGGGATCATTGTGGACCTGTTCAATAAGGTATATGGCATGGGCAGAAAGGTATATCAAATAGAGTTAGTATGTCCAACCCGGATAAAATAGGGTCCTACAGTTAGTATGAACCCTAGGAAATTAGGAAAAACTAAAATTTGAGAATGAAACCTTGAATACTTAGTTTGTTTGGTAGCCTAATGTGGCTAGAGGATGTTAGAAACCCATAATAGGGATAAATTGATGCTTAGAAATTAGGATTTAAAAAGTATAATTGTTGTAGCTCACCCCTACTATGTTGTTTATCCCTTTCAGGTGCGACCCCAGACCAGTAGAGGACTTTCTTCAAAGAGGACGTGCCCACTACCCTAATGTATGATACAATAATATATTCTGTATTGATTTTGTGTTATATCATAGACATGGGTCCATGAATAGTTATATTTGCACATTCTTTGTGTTTTGATGTATGTATGACTATTTGACATATTGTATGCATGATGATGTATGAGAAAGTACAAGATTACTCATAATGTATGACGATACAGATTCGCATAATTGAGACAACACCCGTAGTGTAGTCTTTATTGGTGCTTGTAATGACCCGTGTTTGCGGGTGGCCTTTTGAGTGAAAATTGTTGGGTTTTAAGAGGTTTTTCTTTCCATACACTTTGGCTAAATCATCTTGTATGTTGATGAGCAAGCAAGAGGCAAAGTTTGAGCCCAATAAGGAGAGCACGTGAGAATGCACATGAGAATGGCTTTTCACGTGCAGTGATATTTTTGCATGGGAGCCTTCCCGATGTTGTTCTAAGGCTTGTGGAAAAATTCTAGGCCATTTGGAGCTGCACGCGAGAATGCACGTGAGATGGGCTTTTCACGTGCAGGCATGTTTTTGCATGGTTGTCTTCCTTTTGTTTTGCTGATGATTTCTTCCTAAAGGACCAAGTTCAAATAGTGAGTATTTTGGTGTGTATGGATGTGGGAAGGTCATAGCTTGTTCCATCAAAACTACGTCATTTTGATGCTGGGATTCATTTAATCAAAACTTCGTCGTTTTGATGTTGTGTTGCCTATATAAGGAGGAGAAGCCCCTCTGTTTTAGTTTTAGGGGTTTGTTGCTCCACCAGCCGTCGCAGAGAGAGAGAGAGAGAGAGAGAGAGAGAGAGAGAGAGAGAGAGGGGAAGGAGGGCTCCTGGTTGCTGCCGGGCGTCTTGCGTGGGTGGTCGGTGTCTTGTGGGCTGACGGCGTTTGGCGTGGGAACAGAATATTGTTATGTTGTTGCGTTTTACTTGAGGTAGGGGTTCTGCTCTTGCTAATCCCTCTCTGTCCTAGGGTTCATAGGTAGAATTTGGTCTATACCTGCTATTATATATATATATAAATCCATATAGGTGGGATCTCCTATATGGATGTTGGCCTTCAATGGCATTTTGGTGTGATTCTGTTGTTGGGCGGTCAGTGCATGTTACATGTTCGATGAAATGCCTGTGTGAATATTGCTGTGTGTATATGCCGAGTACATGTTTGATAATATGCCTGTGTGGCTGGACTTGTGATTTGGTGTATGTATGCATGCTGGGTGTTTGTTATATTGCCTGAATGGCTGGGTTTGTGCACTTGTGAATGGGTGCACACCAAGTTTTTGGTTTTATGCTTGAGTGACTGTGGTGTATGTTGTGTGCATGACTGTGGTATCTGGCCTGAAGAGGCGGTTAAATTACTTTGCTTGAGAGGCCGTTAAACCAGTGGCCTGAAGAGGCGGTTAAATTACTTTGCCTGAGAGGCGGTTAAATCAGTGGCCTGAAGAGGCGGTTAAATCACTTGCTTGAGATGTGGTTTGTTAGCCAGTGTGGCCAGTGAGGTTACGCCCGTTTGTGTGGAATGCTTTATTTTCTTAATACTGCCACGTCACTACACCTGTGCACATGCATGTAGCCGCTGGGAACATGGGAAGGGTTGGGGAGACTTGATCCTTATTGAGCTGTGGTTGCTCACCCCTCCTACTGTGTTTGCTTGTTTTCCAGGGACTTACAGGCGTTAGGTGGATACACCAAGGTGGAAGACCATCTTCATTTTATTGTTCACTTCAGTAATGTAAATTTTATAATTTATGTAACCCCAAAGGGGGGGGGGGATGTAATAAGGGATTGAATTGTAGTATGGAACATGGTTGGTTTGTGACCCCTTTGATGTTTGAAATTAAATAAAGATGTGGCTTGTTTGTTTATTGTAATTGTTAGTTTTGCTTGTGTGGCATCCAGTAATCCAACCCCTTTGCCCTCCGTGTGGGTGAACGGGGAGTCACGTACCGGTTTCCCCGGGTCGGAAATCCGGGGCATGACAGTGCTTGTCACAAACCCCTTGATCCTTCGAGTGTAGGCAAGGAGAAGTCACGTTTTTAGTTTCGGGTTCATTAGAATTCGGGGGTATGACAACTAATGTCATGGGGGAGAATTTCAACCCATACGACGCTTAATTGCCTTGTGAGAGAAGGTCGATCGAAGCAAGCCTTACCATTTAGGGCACATGTAGACTTGTTTCACCGTGTCATTGGTATGTCAGGAAAATGGCTCTAGTTCTTGACCAGTTTATGCGTTGTTCACCAAATCCCCTTTTCATTGTCAAGTCCATCACTAGTGGCATGTTCCCCGCATTTTATCAGGTCAACACATCTAAACTCCAAAGGGGCTCCATCATTTCTTCCTCACGAACTATCTTGGAGCCTTCCATTGCATACCATCTATGCTTTTTTTTACTACCCATCCTCAAGTAGTTAGAACACCAATTTGAGTTGCGCAACTAGAAAACGTCTTAGATTTTGAGGGGATGAATGTAATGGTTGTTGAGGGGATGAATGATCTCTAATTGTCATAAAGAATGGCCTTTAATAGGCTATAGAAAGGGAGCAAAGGAAAGATAGAACTTTATCACACAAGGTGTGTAACATCCTCGATTCCGGTTTGTGACTCCCTTTACCTACCCGGTAGAGCAAGGGGTGATCATGTGCATTTATGCCGTTATTTCACTGTATATTTAGGGTGATTAAGAGCATGATTAGAGCCTAATTGCACTATATTTTATATATATTTGCTCTAACCCTTAGGAAGATACTGTTGCTCATGTACATGTGTTTTTGAGTTGTTTTAATAGGTTTTTAGGTGATTTCTTCTCACGTGCATCAGCTAAACCATTTTATCTACCAATGAGAGAACTTGTGGCAAAAGATGAGCTCAAAAGGAGGCATTTTTGATGTATACATGATATGGGCAATATCACGTTTAGGCATGTTTTTGCATGGGAAACTTCTACATGATGCAAGGAAGCTTGGAGATGAATTTCAGAGCATTTGGAGCTTGCACGTGATATGACATTGTCACGTGTAATGTCACGTTCATTATTACATGCAACAGTATTTTTGCACAGAGACCTCTATTTTTGTATCCTGATGACCTTTCCTAAAGAACTTTGTCCATATTCTGTTTGCTTTGAGTTGTATAATGGTTGAAAGGAAGAAATACTATCATTTATTAAAACTACATCGTTTTGATAAATGATGATGGTTGGAGGCTAGGGCACACACTCCTCTATAAATAGAGGAGGCATATCACGTTTTGGGGAGTCATACATCACATTTTGGAGAGAGCAGCACACCTAAGGATTGGAGTTCATGTCTAGAGAGAGAGGGGGCTCCTATTTTGAATAGGCAGGCCCTAGAGAGACGTCTTGGATGGCTAGAGAAGATTTGGAGTTGAAGTCCTTTTGCACTTGGTTTTGAGATGATGATTTGTTTTTCTTTATACTTTTTCACAAACATGTGTGAGTAGTCTTCTTAATCTAGGGGAGCAATGTAGCCCCATATGCTACTGTATTGATTCTATGAATATTGGGTTTGTTTAATTGATTTGCATGGTTTATGAATCTGGTCTTCATCTTTTATATTTTGGCTGTATACACCTAGGTTTCTTAGCCCTAGTCTGGGGCAGACCTTGGATTTATAGCGTATTTGTGATTGGTTTGACCATTATCCTTTCAGAAATATGATAAATAGGCTTTGTTTGTTGTTGCCATGATGACCATTCAGGCACACAACACTTAAAAGGTCTGTCAATGACCATTTGCAGTACTTTGGCTCATGTATAGCATGCTATCATTTAAATAACCCCAAGAACTTTAAAATCAGTAGAAATAGCGTAAGGAGGTGAAATTGTGACCCTAGATGTCTTTAGGACTTGAGTTTTAATTCCGAAAATAATTCTACTGTCTTTACTTATTCATAAAATCAAATAAAAATTAGATTTTTAGTTTTAAAAAGAAATCAATTTTGCCAAGACATTTTACAAAACAAGAATAGTTGGGTGTTTTGATTTAAGGACTAGAAAACTAGGCTAATCCCTGTGGGTTTGACCCCTTACGTGCTGCTATTCTGTTTAGTGCAAACTTAGAGAATTTATTATTTTGAAGAAAGGTTTACGACATTAGCCAACTTTTTTAGAGTGGTTAAAAATCTGTCTATCAAATTAGCGTCGTTGCTGGGGATTCAACAATTAATTGGTTTTTAAAATCAACATTGAGTGAAATTGTTTGAATTCTGATCTTGGTGTTTGATTCTGTCTTTTATTTTCAGTTATTTTGTGTTCTTTATTTGTTTATTTTGTATTGTTCGGAGTTGCTAGGTGTGTTCTTTTTGTTTTACAGGAACATTCACCAGGTGCTTGAAGAAATTCCTAGTTGTGCATGCGATGAGGGGAACTTGTGCCATTTAATCCAGATCCTGAACGGATAATCGGAGATCATCGTAGGGCAGCTAGGGAACCCACGAGGCAAGCTGAAGAAGCACTACAGGGTTTAGAGGATACAGTTCTTGACATTATGGAGGATACAGGACTTGATAATAGTGTACAGCAAGGAGGGGGCCAATTATAATGGCCAATACCCAGAAGACGAGGGTAACCGATTTAGGCCCAGGACCTTCTTGCACTATGCGAGGCTGACTGTCATTACCCGTTTTTGACCGGGCTCGTACTGGCTTTGTAAAAGGATTTCACACTGGTTCATTCAGTTGATCCTAGAGTCATCCCTGCACAAGGCTCGCACAAACCGTGAAAGAAAAGAAAAATACAGAGTCGACACCAAACAAATTAGAGATATGATTGGGCACCTAAAAAAAGAGAGGTTTATGGTTCCAGAGAATTAGGTTCAGGAGTCGGTTACGTGTGGGGAAGGAAGAAAATTTACACCTCCACAATGCCCACAATTGGTACCTAGTCTTGATTTATGGGTGTTTGCTTGCGTTATTCAAAAAGAAGTTATTCTTTATATTTTTAAATTTTCGAGAAAGGAGTATTTTTAGGATCTAAGCCTTAGAATAACAAAAAATAGATTTTAAAGTAGATAAAAGGGTACATTCTAGAGATGGCAATGGGGCGGGGCGGGGCAGGTTTTGGGTTGCCCCGTCCTCATCCTCGTTAACGAAAACATTACCCATCCCCGCCCCATGCCCCGGCGGGGGAATAAATTTTTTGCCCCATTCCCGCCCCGGCGGGGGAATAAATTTTTTGCCCCATTCCCGCCCCGCCGGGGCACGGGGCGTGGCGGGGAATCCCCGCCCCAACTCTAGTCACAGCCCAACACATTCAAGCCTGCCCCACGCGCACAGCTAGGCCAAGCAAGCCCCTAGCCCCGCTTGCGCCCACCCAGCCCCTCCGCCCGCACCCGCACTTAGCCCCAGCCAGCCCAATCGAAATTCAGCAAAATATAATGTCTCCACTGAGTTTTGAACCCAAGACCTCCTCCTTATATATGTTGCTGTCAAACCATTAGGCTAACTCTATTTTGTTATATAAACTTATGTAAATAATATATATACTTATCATATCACATATAAATAATAATAATAAAAATAACAATTATGATAATTATAATTATTAATATTAATAATAATATTATTATTAATTATAATGATAATAATAATATTAATAAAGAGTGCATAGTTTATTAAAAAAAAGTAATTACAATATATATATATATATATATGTATTATCATAAAAACTAAATGTACTATTACTATTTTGATATAAAATATAAATTAATTAAATTCAAATTTAGTTTTTTATTTATTAATAAGTTGATTTTATGATTAGATGATTTAATCAAATATTATTTGATTGAAAATGTATTAATATTTAAAATAATAATATTATTTACATATTTTATTACTTTTAATTTAAATATGAAATATATACTATCAAAAGTTAAAGTCACTCTCACAATATATGACTTATATCATGAATAAAATAATTTATAGATTGACGTTAATTAGATTCAAATTTAGTTTTAAAAATTATTAATATATGGATTTAATACAAAATAATCTAATTAAATATTATTTGGTCGAATAATTATAAGATTACTTATGGCATAAATAATATATTGTTCATACTAATATACTATATAATTATATCACTTGTATTTATATGCTTGTATTTTATATTAAAACATTGCTTTTATTTTTCAATGTTTATTTTTATTAAAATATAAGTATATATACTCTGTAATTGATATTCTTTTTAAAGTAAAACATTTACTCATTATTATTATCATTAATACTAATAGTAATGTTATTATTATTATTGCTACCAATATTATTTATATGTCATATTTAAAGTATATATACTAATTATGTAAATATAGTAACAATAATCATCTATGAAATATCTAATTATCAACTAACTCTCTGACATCAGTTATTAGATTTTAGATACTCAACAATTATCATATTACTTATGTTATATATGGTATATATATATAGTTATATAATTGTCACTATATATATATATATATGCATTTATAAATTATAATCAATAAGTAATAACTTGAATATCGAGTAGTAATAATGTAAATAATACAATTATCATTGATAATAAATGATAACACATTAGTGAAAACCTAATTAATATAATTATATAACATAGTTATCATATTATTTTTGTTATAAGTAATACAATATTATGAAAAGTCATGTTTCTCAAACTTATTTTTCTTAATGTAATTAAAACTTATTTTTGTTATAAGTAATACAATAATATGATTATTTTTGCATAATACTAGTCATTGAGTGTAAGTGTATATATATGTATATATTATTTGATATGATAAGTGTGTGTGTGTATATATATATATATACTATTATAATTATAATTAATGTTATTAGTTAATTAAACAATACTAACAAGTTTGATATACTAAAAAATACATGGTGAAAGTGAGTTTTGACTTTTGATAGTATATATTTCATATTTGGGTTAAAAGCTTAAATAATAAATAATGCAAATGATATTACGAGTTCATATATAAATGTATTTATCAATCAAATAATACTTGATTTGATCATTTAGTTTTAAATTAACATATTAATAATTTTAAAACAAAATCTCAATCAAATTAATATGATTAGTATCCCTAATTTATTTTTTATGTGATATGAGTCATCCACAGTGAGATTGAGTTTTGAGTTTTTTTACACTTGATAGTATGTATTTCATATTTAAATTAGAAGTAATAAAATATGTAAATGATATTAGTAATTTAAATATTAATATATTTTCAATCAAATAATATTTGATTAGATCACCTAATCATAAATCAACTTATTAATAAATTAAAACTAAACTTGAATCTAATTAATTTGTATTTTATATCAAAATAATAATAATACATTTAATTTTCATTATAATATATATATATATATATATTAATTACTTTTTTTAAATAAAGTATGCACTCTTTATTAGTATTATTATTATCATTATAATTATAATAATAATAATAATTATTATTATTATTATTATAATTATCATAATTGTTTTTTTATTATTTATATGTGATATGATAAGTATATATATTATTTACATAAGTTTATATAACAAAATAGAGTTAGCTTGATGGTTTGGCAGCTGCATATGTTAGGAGGAGGTCCTGGGTTCAAAATTCAGTAGAGTCATTCTATTTTGCTGAATTTCGGTGGGCCGGGCGAGGGGGGGGGGCGTGTGCGGGTGGGAGGGGCTAGTCTGGTGCGGGCGCGAGCGTGGGCAGAGGGACTGGCTGGGGCGCGCGGGTGAGTGCTGGTTGGGCGCGCTAGCGGACGCATGGGAGCTGGGTCGATGGCGAATACCAGCAGGTCGGGGATTTATCCCGAGATGGGGCAGGTACACGGGGCGGGGGATGCTTGCCCCGTCCCGCCCCGTGCCCCAGTGGGGCAAAATATATTCGCCCTGCCCCCACCCCGATTAATCTAAAAAAAACCCGCCCCATTCGGGGCGGGTCGGGTCCCCGCGGGGATGGGCAAATTGCCATTCCTAGTACATTCTAATTTTAGAAAAAGAAAGTGGGATCTAGGCCCATGTGACAGTATTGCATTTTTTATAAGAAAACAAAAGTAATTTTCCTTTTTTAGAAAGGAAAACAAAAACAAATTGAATTCAAACATGAAAATACTTCCATAATTGATATTGGCCTAGACAGACTAGGATATGAGCATTTAGGGCTTAACCCCATGACCGCCCAGACCTTGTTTTAATTTTTCTAGAAAATATGTTCTTTTGATTGTCCTTTTTTATTTTTGAAGAAAGAATGAATAAGATTTAAAAGAAAAACTGTTTTACTTTAAAATATTTGAGAAAAGAAGTTTTAACAATTTGAATATGAAGAAATTAAGGAGAAGAACCTGGGTGGTCTTTTTGTGACCGAACTTGGAGATCTTCCTCCAAAATTCTCCCTGAAAATAAAAACATTAGAAAGAAAAATGAAGCTTTCCTTCCTTGCCTTAAGCCTTCAGTCTCCACAATTTCAGTATGCTTCCTCCTTGATTTGGAATGTCCCCATTTAGGTGCTCGAAGATAAGTATAACTCTCTCTAATTTTTCCTCTCTCATATGTGATCCCCGTTCCCCGTCCAACAAGCTCTTTTTTTTTCTGATAAAAATGATATCCCCCTGCTTTTGCCTCTTGGGGCGATCTATTTATAGGGATCTGATGGTCCCTTGGAGCCTAGAGGGGGGGGGGGGGGTGTGAATAGGCTCTTATCGAAACTCTTTTTATTCTCTTATGACACAAACACTTATCTAGTTAAGTGATAGAATCATTGCGGAAGATAACCAGATAGTGGAAGTATTTTGTTTTATTATCAAAAGATAAATACAACAAAATAGAAGCAAGACTCTCTTACACTCTGTTTACAAAAGGATTCACACACTAGCCTATATTATGTCTTTGAACTCTTGTACATACACAGGATTGATTCAGGCTCGCTCACACTCTCTTATTTGCAAATGTACAAGTATGAATATTTATACAAAAACATTCCTAAAGGACAACCTTGGAACTTGTAGTTCCGGAATGCGTTCAGCACTAACTATTCCTCGGTAATCTCTCTGCCTTGACTGCTGTGGTTTGTGGAGCTCAAGATCTTGGGTTTGAAGAGTATAATTGCCTTTGTGAGTTCCCAAGTATAATTAAAGTTGTGTCCACATATCCGGGTGATCCACGTGTAAGATTCTTCAGGCTCTCAACGAGTTTGTCTTACATCGGGACACCACGAGCTGATAACTTTAAATGCGGTAAGTTGAAGTAGAATCTTCTTGGTCTAATGTAATTTTCCTTACTCCATTGCTAATGAAGCTCGGAACCTTACTCCGTGTCAATGGTTGCTTACTCCGTATCTATTTGGTACTGGAATCCTTAGTCCGTGTCAGCGCTTCCTTACTCCATGTGAATGAGAATGTCGGAGTGCTTATTCCGTATCAGTGCTTCCTTACTCCGCATGTAAGTTCCTTACTCCGTATGTAAGTTTCTTACTCCGTATGTAAGTTTCTTACTCCGTGCGAGTCTAAAGGATCGGATGGCTTACTCCGTACTAGCACATCCTTACTCCACATGAGTGAGTGGTCCGGATTCCTTACTCCACATTTGGTTTCCTTACTCCGTGCGAGTAAAGACTCGGGTCCTTATTCTGCATCAGTACTTCCTTACTCCGTATATATGAATGACTCGGATGCCTTACTCCGTGTCTTCTTTACTTTAGTTCACTTGAGTGGAAGACTTAACTTTTTAGCTCCGTGTCGACTCTTTTACTTCGTGCGACCTTGTAGATCAAGATTCTTACTCTGCATCAGTTTGACTTAGTCCGTTTGAGATATTAAGAGCAGATTCTGTAATCCATAGCTTTTAAGTTCTTAGTCCGTACGAATGTTCCTTATTCCGTATGTATTGGTGACTTGGTTATTTACCAAGTGTTTGACGACACTCACTCTTGTCCGGATCAGGATTATGTATCCTGTCCTTAGCTTTGTTCTCACGAGTGTATCTCCGGATTAATAACATATCTTCTCGCAATGATCAAAGAAACACAAAAGATCTCAAATCAAATTACATAGGGCTTTATCAAGATGATCCAAATTCTGGGCTTGATCCAACAATCTCCCCCAATTATGGATATGCCCAAACCCTTTGTAATCTGATTTGGTAAACAGCGCAAAAAGATAACATACAGAATACACATCACAACCATTTTCATTTATCAGCAACAAAATACAATTCAGCCTTTATACAAGATTTTCATTAAGGTACATAAGGCTTATTATACTTGAAGATCATTGTTGCTGCTTTCTCTCTAAGCTCCATTGTCTGCTTCATCGAATAAGTGGTGTGTTGGCTCCAAGATTTGTCCACACTTAAGAATGACTTGATGAAGTAATAGATAAAGGCCCCGCAACTATCTCCATCTGGCTGTTGTGGCACTTGCTTCTTGCCCCGGAATGTCGCCTTCAGCTTCTCAGTTGGTCTCAAAGGAGTGATGCTCAACTTTTCATATAATCCGGCTTTCTTCACAGCTTCAGTCAACCTGAGACATAGTGGTTCCCATTGATTCTTTCTTACATACTGCTCTACAATTTGATGAGAATCAATTAGAATCATCTGTTTGGACTGAATCATGAAGACAGCCGTCATGAAATGTGGCGACATGATCCGGTACGGAATGAGGATAGTTGAGAGAGTTCTCCATGGCTTCCTATCCTCAGCAGTTCTGTCGATAAAGGACTGAATGACATCTATACTGGGAAGATAGCCCTCATTCCAGCACGGCAGAACTTCAAACAAGTGGCCGTCATTGTACAAAGATGGAAACAGCCTCATCTCCATTTTAGCAGCCCTAGAGAAGTTATCAATGTCGTCTGTTGTAAAGAGGCCTTTCTCTGAACAAAAGGTCCGAATGTTGTCCGGGGAGAAGGGGTATAGGTCAGAGAGACATCTTCTCTCAGCAGAAGACGCAGCATAGCACATCATTGCCTTACGCACGCTTCCGTCCGCATCAAGAGGGTCACACGCCGCGTATGATGGGAGGAAGGTGTCAGCTGCGGATGGAGAGGATGGAGGAAGAGCTGCAGTCGAGGAGCTTGGCTGAGAGAAGCAGCTACGTTTGGGGATTTGAACTCCCTGAAGCAATGAAGAGGCAGGCCGCTTCTCAGCACGAGTGGATGAATGTGATGCAGGAGGAGCAGAAGGATCAGATGACACTTTCTCCCCCAGTTTGGCAGATCGCCGGGGAGCAACGGGAGGGCGAGCCATCGTGTGCGCTAGGTCCGCGAAGGAGGTAGACAAGGAGTGGACGGACAATGCGACTAGGTCCATCTTTTGTTCCATGGAGGTGGAGGAGTCGGTGAGGGCGGAGAGGAGTTGGGCGCCAAGAGCATCAACCTTGGCGGCGATGGCGGATATTTGGGCGCTTTGAGCTTGGGCGTGGCGGTCCAGCTGGGCGGAGAGCACAGCGTCGGAGTGGACCGTGCCAAAGAAGCACGCCCAAGGGCCAACTCTGAAGCTTTGGAGGACTCCCCCGTATGAACAGGAGCAGGAGTGCATTGGGCGAAGAGTCCGCAGGAGTATCGCAGGCAGCAGCAGAAGGGGCATCCGGAGCGCGGAGACCCGCTTTGACCGGATAGGTCAACAACGGGAATGTCAACGAGCGGGAGAAGAAGGTCCAGCCTTAGCAGGGGAAGGACTCCGTGCGGCATGAACCGGACTGGAGGGGTTAGGGAACGGCACATCGGGAATGGAGGCCGACGTAAGAAAGCCTTGGTCCAAATTCCAGATGATCATGGTCTCCGGGGATTGAGTATGGCGAGTGTAAATGGAGGCTGTCGAATGGGGGCTGAAGGCTGAAATGGAGCCAAAGGTCCGTTAAGGTGTCGGCGGAGAGATGGTCAAGGTAATCTCGGGGTTGAGGTAGGGGAGGCAAAGGAGCTTCCGGGATAGATTCCTGGACATCAGCAATGGCGGCAGCAACGGCAATATCAACCGCGGCAGCAACAGCGGAAGTGGAGGGAGTGGGGACATCCGTAGCAGAAGGGGCTGAGGAAACACCTCTAGGGACATTGCGCTGAGATGGCCCCGCAACCTCAGAGGGTTCGGCACGGACGCTGTGCTGGGAGGCCCGAGAAATGGAGGGTGCAGCAACGGACCGAATCCGGGAGGATCGGTGAGCTGAGCTGACGGCAGGGGCATGGCTGTCGGAGGGGTCACCAACAGAACTGCCTTGTTATTCCGTGGCAGGGAGAAGGCGGAGAGCGGAAGAGGGATGGCGGGCTGTCATGTTCCCATCAGGCGTGATATAGCGAAGATAATAAGCCAGAGGAAAGGGAACAGCGTCAGAGCGGGCAAAATGGTCCAGATGAAGATGCCGGAAGACAATGCTTAGGATGCGCCTGAAGGAATGGTTCTTGGGTCCAGTCTGCAGCAGTTAGAACAAAAACGTCCCCCAGTCCATCGGAAGACCTTCGAAAATGCCGTACATGACTAGAAGAAGATCGTACGGAACAGAGTCCAGAGCGGAAGTGCAAGCCAGTAAACATCGACTCAGTATGATCGCCATACAGCGATAGCGACCTTGGAAGGACTTCACCTTGTATTCCTTGCCTTTATAGGTGCAACCCATAGAAGTCGCCATGGGATCGGCATTAGGGCGCTGTGATTCACCGGGGGGTAGACTGAGAGCAGCGCGGAGAACGTCGGGGGTAATGAGGATGGATTCACCGCAAACATAGGAGACGATGGAGTCGGTGGTACAGCGGATCCGTTGGTAGTACTCGAGAATGTCGTCTATAAGAAGATCTACAGGATTGGAGATCAAGTCGAGTATGTGAGAGGCTTCTAGAAGAGGGCGAATATGGAAAAACCAGTCCTGAGGGTTGGAGACAGCGCTCCAATCGACCAAATGTCCAGGATTGACGCCGGAAAGAGAGGTTCTGGGTGCCATTGTAGATGAAAGTTGAAGGGCGAGAGGGAAAGCGAGGTCTTAGGGATTGAAGGAGCAATGAGAGTTTTAAGGATTTGAAAAGGGTAACACTCGTGCTTCGCAGGAATGACCAGAATATATAAGACCGAGTCCGTGAATGTCAGCGGGTCTAGGAATTTGGCGAGTGAAACAGTAGACCGCTTGACAGGCTGATGTCATTAGTCTTGATATTGGTGTGCCTCCGAATTAAAAGATGACGTGGAGACGGCATGACCAAGTAAGGATAACAGCTGTTTGCCTTCCAGGGGAAGTGTGTGCATCCCGAGACATGCATTTAATGAATCATCATTATTCCTCCTCAAAAGCACGCGATATAAAATAAGACATGGATTATCGCAATTTGACAGTGTCAGGAGTCCGGAGGAATGAACCGACAATCATCCGGAATCAGCGATAGTCGAGTAATGAGTATCCGGATGAAAAGTAGACCGTGTCCGTAGTAACAGAGTGCGGTGAGAAAAAAGTAGATTCCTTTGCTGTCAATAAGTCGGAGAGAAGAGAAGTACCACAACACTTCAAATCCAAGACTATGGACTGTATTTATCGATAAGGGTGCAAAGAAAATCTGAACCTGTAGCTTCACAAAAATAAGCTAAAAGTACAAAAGCTTAACAGGCAAGGATTAGTACGGATAGGAGAAAATAGTCAGTGAAGAGCTATATAATCCGAACTAATGAGTAGCAGAACTTGTGCATTACAAAGCAGAACTTGTGCATTACAAAGAATGAAATAGACATATACATACTAGAGAATGATCAATGTGACTGAATCAGGGCATATGTCAGATAATAAATACACAGGTTCATATAGGTCAACATAACGAAACCGTCCTCCTGAACGACGTAGCTAAGATTAATTAAAAATCATATGATTTGACCAAACTAGGATTCATGAGTGAAAAATGAGGAAGGGGACACATGTCAAAAGCAAGCAGTTGATTATCCGATTAAAATGCATGGTTGAAGAAAAAAATACATCCAAGCATGCCATACTTCTGTTTCAACAACGCATGTCTAGTTAGATCTGGAAGTAAAGGTTTAGAGGAGGGAGTATCTGAGACATATTAGGGGATTATTACTGAGGTAATAGATGAAGCCTAGGCTCCCCCGTAGATCATTCGATCCTCTCAATGAAAGGCTCCCCCTCGAATAGACAGCCAGGAAAGAGGTCATGAGACATATACGGGGGGTATTACTCGAATAATTTATAAAGCATTTTCTCCCCCGTAGATTGTGCAATCCTCTCGATAGACCTTTCCGGCTTAAAGAAACTCAGCACTGTCTATCTTTATAGGAAACTATACTTCAGAAGCTGATTAGACTGCGATTGTGTATTCATCCACCAGGCATTCGAGCTAACCCATTTCATTTCTTCAACTATACATGTTAATAGAGTAATCTAAATGAACAGGCATTTGTCATGTGGTGATCAGTGGAAATTAAGATCATGAAACCAGAATGAGGTTAATCATATAAACTTTAATCATGTTTGCTTAAACGACTTCAGTCGGGAAACGCAAGTATCCTCCAAATATGAAGTTGATATCAATATCAGAAGCATGAACCACGATAAACAGTAAGTATGATCAACATTAAGAGTCCCAAATTCATCGTTTGGGTACCAGAGTCCCAAATTCATCGTTCCCTTGAGATACCTTAATATCCGTTTAACATGAAGCATATGTGACTCCTTGGGATTCGCCTGATATCGTGCACAGATGCAAGTTGCAAACATAATGTCTGGGCGACTTGCTGTAAGATACAGCAAGGATCCTATCATCCCTCTTGTCACGGACTGAGGCTTACCCTAGCATACTTAGGCCATTTTGGGGTATTTCCCCTTTGTAAAGTGTTGTACTTAGCTTATAGAGTAAGTTGTAGAGATTTTAGATTTCGATCATATATGATGTCTCCTGGCGACATAGCCAAAAACGTGTTAACATCTATATGTAGGGGAGTGATGTTGTAAAGCTTTCAAGCAATCAATACAATCGTTTGTTGCCTTCGTTTAAATCGATCTTCCGCTAAGCGCTTCCCTACACAATTGCTTTACAACGGATCGATGGGTTCCGATCCAAATGCGACGAGTTAGGCTGACCTAGCGTTCCTTCGTACGGGTGGGAACTAGGTGCCGCACGGGTTAAGCTGCTATAAAGGCTGACCCCGTGACAAGTGGTATCAGAGCACGGTTGGTGCCAAAGTTCGGTGGAACAATCAAAACTTTGAGACGGTGCAAAAATGACAAACGGAGGATCTGTTGTCATTAGTGGTGGCGACCACGAAGGCCGCGACAAGGAGCACCACGCTAAGGAACGGAGGAGAGATAAGTCCGTTTCGAGGGAAACATGTCCGCTGGAGAGTCGGCTAGCCAAGTTGGAGTTGGCGTTAGCCGAACAGATGGAGGTGGTCGAGGAGCACACTGAAAGCATCGAAAAGCTGGACTCGAGGGGTGAGGAAAGCTATGGGAGGATGCAAGGGCTTCTCAACTCCGTCATGGACGACATGAACTCTCGATTTGAGGGCTTGAAGGGTTCTCTCATGTCCCAAATCCTGGCGATGCAAGAGGAAATCAAAGAGATCAAGGCGGATTGGTCTCTCTGTAAGATGGCGGTCACCCAAGGTGGCGTTGGCGGCCATTCCAGCTCCAAAATCGATGTGCCAAAGCCTAAGACCTATGCTGGGTCTAGGAATGCAAGGGAGTTAGACAACTTCCTCTGGACCATGGAGCAGTACTTCGATGCCTTGAATATTGTTGACGAGGCAAAGAAGGTGAAGACCGCTCTGCTATACTTAGTCGATTCGGCTATGGTGTGGTGGAGGCGACGATATGCCGACAAGGAGTGCGGCCTATGCATTATCGACAATTGGGCAGATTTCAAACGGGAGATCAAGGCCCAGTTCTATCCCCAGAACGCAGAAGACGAGTCCCGGGCGAAACTTCGGCGCCTTACCCACAAAGGCACGGTGCGGGAGTACGTCCGCGAATTTTCAGAGCTCATCTTGGAGATCCCGGACATGTCCGCGAAGGATTCATTATTTTCCTTCATGGACGGATTGCAACAATGGGCGAAGCTGGAGTTGCAGCGGAGGAATGTGCAGGACCTGGCGTCGGCCATGGCGGTGGCCGAATCACTCATCGAATACAAGAAGCCGGAGAAAACCACCAGTTCTTCATCGACTTCCAAGGCGAACAGGTTCCACAAGGAGAAACATGGGGGAGACAACCGGAGTGAAGGAAAAGGGAGACCCTTCCAACCGTCTAAGGACTTTCGCCCAAAACACTTTGCGAATGGTTCCAAAGACGGGGAGAAGCCAAGGATCTCCTGTTTCCTTTGTGAAGGCCCTCACAAGGCGTTCGAGTGCCCGAAGCGCTCCAAGCTCTCCGCGATGATCAACGAAGACGAAGAGAGGAATGCGAGGGATCCACGACTTGGTTCCTTGCAACTCCTCAATGCAATCAAGGCGAAGGTGGAGGTGCCACCATCCGGACGACAGAAGGGGCGCATGTACGTGCTCGTTAAGGCCAATAACCTTGAAACTAAGGCCTTGGTGGACACGGGTGCGACCAACAACTTCATTAACGTGGAAGAAGCTCGTAGACTGGGGATAGTCTACAAAGAAGAAAAGGGCTGGCTGAAGGCGGTGAACTCCAGCGCCAGTCCAATCCATGGCGTGGCTCGAGGTGTCGAGCTAAGTATTGGCGAGTGGAGAGGCAAGGTGAATCTCTCCGTGGTGTCGATGGACGACTATCCCATGGTGTTGGGGATGGAGTTCGTTAACCAGGTGCGGGCAATTCCAATTCCTAGCACCAACACAATGTGCATCATGGACGAGGGGAAAACGTGCATGGTGAAGGTAATGCGGGAGGAAGAGCTCAAGGCGAAGTCTCTTTCGGCGCTCCAACTGTCTAAAGGAGTTAGGCGACAGGAGCCAACCTTCATTGCTATGGTGAAGGAAGGATGCCCAAGTGTTGGGGAGGAGCCCCCAATGGAAGTGAAGACGGTCCTTGAAGAGTTTGGGGATGTTATGCCACCCGAACTCCCCAAACAACTTCCGCCGAAGCGGGAGGTGGACCACAGAATCGAGCTAGAGGCCGGTGCAAGGCCTACTGCTGCGGTGCCCTATCGGATGGCACCACCGGAGTTGGAGGAACTTCGAAAACAATTGAAGGACTTGTTGGATGCCGGATTCATTCGACCATCCAAAGCGCCATTTGGAGCACCGGTGTTGTTCCAAAAGAAGCACGATGGGTCGATGCGGCTGTGCATTGACTATAGGGCGCTAAACAAGATTACAGTGAAGAACAGCTACCCCATCCCACTAATATCCGACCTGTTTGATCAACTTGGTGCTGCGAGATGGTTCTCAAAGCTAGACTTGCGGTCGGGATATTGGCAAGTGCGGATAGCCGAAGGTGATGAGGCAAAGACGGCGTGCGTCACAAGATATGGCTCTTACGAGTTCTTGGTGATGCCCTTTGGCCTCACAAACGCCCCTGCCACATTCTGTACGTTGATGAACCGGATCTTCCAACCATACTTGGATAGATTCGTCGTGGTGTACCTTGACGACATTGTCGTCTATAGCAAAACGTTGGAGGAACACAAGGCACACCTACGGCGGGTTTTCCAAATCTTAAGGGAGAACCAACTCTTTGTGAAGAAGGAGAAATGTGACTTTGCGAAGAAGGAGGTGCCCTTCTTGGGTCACATCATTGGCGGCGGCAAGTTAAACATGGATAACAAGAAAGTGTTAGCCATCAAGGAATGGGAGACGCCCAAGAAAGTCCCTGAAATGCATTCCTTCCTTGGCTTGGTTAACTACTATAGAAGATTCATCCGCGGCTATTCCCACATTGCCGCACCCTTGACGGAACTATTAAAGAAGAACAAGACTTGGGTGTGGGATGATGCTTGCCGAGAGGCATTCGAGAAGTTGAAGCAAGCCGTGACAAACGGACCGGTGATGGCACTGCCGGACCATACAAAGCCTTATGAAGTTCACACGGATGCTTCAGACTTTGCCATCGGTGGAGTTCTTATGCAGGAGGGGCATCCAGTAGCATATGAGAGCCGGAAACTCAATGGCACCGAACGGAGGTACGCGGTGCATGAAAAGGAGATGACGGCCGTTATGCATTGCCTTCGGGTGTGGAGGCATTACTTGCTAGGGTCCAAGTTCGTGGTGAAGACGGACAACATTGCTACGAGTTACTTTCTTACTCAAAGGAACTTAACTCCGAAGCAAGCACGGTGGCAAGGACTCCTAGCGGAATTCGACTTTGTGCTCGAGTACAAACCGGGCACAAATAATGTGGTGGCTGATGCACTAAGTCGGAAGGCGGAACTTGCAGCCATTAGCCAACCACAATTCCCCCTGGTAGACAAATTAAAGGAAGGAATGGAGCATGACCCATTAGCCAAGTCCTTGGTGGAATGCGTCAAAGCTGGGAAGACGCGGCGATTTTGGCTAAGGGATGACTTGCTCCATACTCGAGGGGAACGGGTGTACGTTCCTAAATGGGGAAGTTTGAGGAGAGACATCCTCAAAGAATGTCACGACTCGCGGTGGGCTGGCCATCCCGGAGTCGATCGTACCTTGGCGTTGGTGGAAAGGAGCTACTATTGGCCTCAACTTTACGAGGACGTTCAAGTGTACGTGAGGACTTGTCTTGTGTGCCAACAAGACAAGATAGAGAATCGGCAGTCGGCGGGACTGTTAGAACCTTTGCCTACTCCGGAAAGACCTTGGGAAAGTGTTTCGATGGACTTCATTGTTTGTCTCCCAAGATCCGAAGGATGCGGTACGATCATTGTGGTGGTCGACCGATTCTCTAAGTATGGAGTTTTCATTCCAGCTCCGAAGGACTGCACGGCAGACGACACGGCCCGACTATTCTTCAAGTACGTGGTGAAGTACTGGGGCATTCCAAAGACAATCGTGAGCGATCGGGACTCACGATTCACTGGGCGGTTTTGGACCGAGCTGTTCCGGATAATGGGTTCGGACTTAAACTTTTCAACAAGTTTCCACCCACAAACAGACGGCCAAACAGAACGTGTCAATGGCTTATTGGAGCAGATTCGAGGCACTACGTGAGTGCCAACCAAAGAGATTGGGCCAAGTTGTTGGACATAGCCCAATTCTCATATAACTTGCAAAAGAGCGAGTCCACGAACGAGAGTCCGTTCGAACTCGCAACTGGGCAGCAACCATTGACGCCCACTTCCATCACTCGGGGGTACACTGGAAAAAGCCCCGCGGCGTTCAAGTTTGCAAAAGGATGGCATGAACAGACGGATCTGGCCAGGGCATACTTGCACAAAGCGGCGAAGAAGATGAAGAAGTGGGCGGATCAACAAAGGAGGCCCTTGGAATTCCAGGAAGGAGACATGGTGATGCTCAAACTCCTTCCGCGCCAAACCAAAGCACTTAGACAATTGCATAAGGGTTTGGTGCGCCGATATGAGGGGCCTTTCAAAGTACTTAAGAGAGTTGGGAAGGTCTCATACAAACTGGACCTCCCGACTAGCTTACAAAGGCATCCGGTGTTCCACGTTAGTTTGCTCAAGCCTTACCACGAAGACTTGGAAGATACGAGCGGACAACGGGTGGTGCGGACACCAACAGCATCAACGGGCAAGACCTACGATAAAGAGATAGAGAAAATCCACTCTCGTAGAGTCGTGCCAAGAAGGGGCGTAGAACCAAGCCGGGTGGAGTACTACGTCCAATGGAAGAACAGGCCAGTTGAAGAGGCAAGCTGGGAGAAGGAAGAGGATCTGGGGCAATTCTCCAAAGAGATTGAAGAGTACCGGGAAGAAACCGAACGCTACATCCAGCAGTTCGACGAGTTCGAGGAAGCCGAAGACGCAACGAGGACGCTGCGAAATCGGGTGGGGGAGAATGTCACGGACCGAGGCTTACCCTAGCATACTTAGGCCATTTTGGGGTATTTCCCCTTTGTAAAGTGTTGTACTTAGCTTATAGAGTAAGTTGTAGAGATTTTAGATTTCGATCATATATGATGTCTCCTGGCGACATAGCCAAAAACGTGTTAACATCTATATGTAGGGGAGTGATGTTGTAAAGCTTTCAAGCAATCAATACAATCGTTTGTTGCCTTCGTTTAAATCGATCTTCCGCTAAGCGCTTCCCTACACAATTGCTTTACAACGGATCGATGGGTTCCGATCCAAATGCGACGAGTTAGGCTGACCTAGCGTTCCTTCGTACGGGTGGGAACTAGGTGCCGCACGGGTTAAGCTGCTATAAAGGCTGACCCCGTGACACTCTGTAGTCAGTCACATTTACTGATATGCCGTCCACATCAGGATCTAACTTGGCACTGACAGGCATGGGAGTTTTGACGGGAGATGAACCTTCTATACCAAACTTTTTAATAAGATCGCGAGTGTACTTAGCTTGATTAATGAAGATTCCTTCCTTCAATTGTTTAACTTCTATTCCAAGGAAGTAGGACAGTTCTCCCATCATGCTCATCTCAAACTTGCCTGTCATCAACTTTGCAAACTCTTCACAAAGCTTCGGATTTGTTGATCCAAAAATGATATCATCCACATATATCTGTATGATTAGAGTGTGTCCTTTCTCTTTTCATAGAAATAAGGTGGTGTCTATCTTCCCTTTTTGGAAGTTGTGAGCAAGTAGGAATTCTGACAGTGTGTCGTACCAGGCTCTTGGAGCTTGCTTCAAACCATATAAAGCTTTCCGAAGCTTGTAGACTAGATGTCCTGCCTTAGGTTCAACGAACCCGAGAGGTTGTTCAACGTACATCTCCTCTTGAAGATCTCGATTCAGGAATGCGCTCTTGACGTCCATTTGATAAACTATGAAGTTTTCATATGAAGCATACGCCAGAAACATTCGGATTGCCTCAAGTCTTGCTACCGGAGCAAAGGTCTCATCATAGTCTATTCCTTCTTCTTGACGATATCCTTTGGCTACCAGTCTGGCTTTGTTCCAAATTACTATTCCATCCGTATCAAGCTTGTTCCGGAACACCCATTTAACTCCTATGACTTGTTAAGACTTAGGCCTTGGTACTAGAGTCCACACATTATTTCTCTTGAATTGATTCAGCTCTTCTTGCATGGCTTTTATCCAATTGGAATCCTGAAGAGCTTCATCTACCACCTTTGGTTCTATTTGAGATAGAAAACACGAGTAAAGACACATGTTGAAGGTGGCTGCTCTTGTTCTTACACTAGCAGTAGGATCACCAATCACTTGATCTGAGGGATGGTTTTGGGTCCATCTGTAATTTTGTGCATGTGATGGTTGATCTTGAATAATTTGAAGCTCTGCCAGATTAGGTGGTTCAGGTATATCTGCTAGTTGAGCTTCTTCCGGACCAGATGTTTCCGTATCAGAAGGTATGGTTGAACTAGGTGGTTCTTCAACACTGTTTCTTTCAGTGTTAACTGGTCCGGACGGGCTTGAAGGTGCTCCAGAATTTTAGGTATCCGAAGGAGTATTTCCGGAGCTTAATGGTAGTCCCAAGTCCGAATCATCCGTAGTATCATCCATATAATTTCTTTGTGCCTCGCTGATGAAACGTGGTTGGTCAGAATGTGTAACAGGAACATTCATAAACTTCGAATAGTCGATGTTGCTGTCCGGGACCTGTACATTTGAACTTGAAGAAGCAACTTTTGACCAATCAAGATTAGTTTCATCGAACGTCACATGGATAGATTCTTCAACTTTAAAAAGTTTTCTATTGAAGACCCGATAAGCCTTGCTATGTAATGAGTACCCGACAAAAATCCCATCATCAGATTTTGGTTCACATTTATTCCGGATTTCTTTGCCATTTATCAATATATAGCAAGTACACCCAAAAGCTCTGAAATGTGAAATTGTAGGCTATCGTCCTCTCCACATCTCATAAGGTGTTTTCATGGTAGATTTATTTATTAGAGTTCTGTTCTGAACATAGAAGGCAGTGGACACAGCTTCAGCCTATAGACTGAGAGGAAGCGCTACCCCTGCTAACATAGATCTTCCAACCTCGACTAAAGTACGATTCTTACGCTCAGCTACCCCATTTTGTTGTGGAGTTCTGGGCGCAGAGAAGTCATGCTGAATGCCCTGTTCAAAACAATATGATCTCATATCTGAAAAATCAAATTCTGTACCATGATCACTCCTGATGCATTATGCTCAGTCCTTGTGAGTTGCTTATCCAGTTGAAAAGATCTACAAGATGCTCAAAAGTTTGATCCTTTGATTTCAGGAACATCACCTATATGTATCTGGTGAAATCATCGATAACCACAAGGGTATATCTCGCACCAGCCAGCGAAGGAACAGAAATAGGACCACAGAGGTCCATATGAAGAAGTTGCAGAGAAGCAGATATTGAGTTAACTGATTTGCTCTTAAAGCTATGTTTGGTCTGTTTGCCAAGTTGGCATTCTCGACAGAGAGTGTCTCTGGAGTATTTGAGTTTAGGTAGACCAGTGACAAGATCAAGTGATGCTAACTTAGACAGTGTCTTAAAGTTTAAATGTGCACATCGCTTGTGCCATAACCAATTATCTTCATCTGAAGCTTTAGTGAGGAAGCATACAGGGTCAGAAGAATTATTTCTTAAGACCACTAGTATTTCCCCATCTCTTGATCCGGATAACTTAACATCTCCGGATAAGTTTTCCCTTACTATACAGGTGTTGGACATAAAGGAAACAGTAAATCCTTTGTCACATAAATTACTGACACTTAGCAAATTATGCTTCAAACCTTCGACTAGTGCAACTCTAGTGGTTGATACACAGCCATTGGTTAAAGTGCCATACCCGACAGTCTTTCCTTTGCTGTTGTCGCCATATGAAATGGATGGACCTCGTTTTTCATTAACTTCTACAAGCAAAGTCTGATCACCCGTCATATGTCCGGAGCATTCACTATCGAGGATCCACTTGCTTTGATTGATCTTTAACTTCAAGTGATCCGGCAGTACATTCCAGAGATGCTCCTGAAAAACAGCAGTTTACACTTTTGGTGCCCAAACTTGTTTCGGGCGGTTAGAAAGAACAGCAGTAATGTCAACAGTTCCGGATTTGACTTTGCTAGGACTTTTAGCTCTCCAAGTTGACTTTAATTTGTTAGTTTCAGCTGCTTCTTTTATTTGGGTTATCTTGGGAGAGATACTCCTTTGAGGTTTAGATTTTGTTTTGCTCAAAGAACCCTTTTTATTGAACTGATCTTTATTGGTACGAATTTGATTACAAAGCCAGTTATCAGATAAACTCCAACATTGATAGTGATAATGACCTATTTCCCTACAGATGGAGCAGACACTATAATGCGGAGTACAAACAGGGGATACAGGTCTCTTAGATTTTACAGACTTTCTACTCTGTTCCCTGTGGCCTAATGCATTGCGTTTGGGTGACACGCTCTTGGCCCTAGATGCGTCAGCCTTTGCCTTTCCTTTCTTTTTGGGTGCTACAGTTTTGGCTTTAACTGCAGCAGCCTTCCCTTCATCATTAGTTACGGGTGCTACTGCTTCGGGAAGTGCAGTAACAGCCTCGACTCCATAGTCATAAACTATGGTGCCACCTGAAATGAAACCATCCAACGGTTTAGACGTACTAATAGGATATAAGTTGGTTAGTTTTGGAGTGAAATCCGGAGGACACTCAGTAGCTTGAGCATTGGAGGTTGATGATTCTGAGCCTAGGCCAGGTTTGACTCGAACATTATCCGGATCAGGCCTGAATGAAGAGGTTATTTCCCCAGATTTAAGCCACTTACGATTTATTTCCTTTTCTTGTTCAAGTTCATTCTCGAGTCTTTTTACAATAACTTTTAGGCCTGAGAGATTGGTATTTAGCAGATGATTTTTAGCCCTTAGATCGTGATACCAAGCTTCTTTTCCTCTGAAGTCAGCTATGTCCTTTTCAAGTCTAGTAATAGTAAATTCAAGACCTTTATTCTGACTTTCCATATCTTTGTACATTTGAGTAATTATTAGTCTCTCATTCTTTTCATGATCATGTTCAGTAATAAGAGATTCTATTTTACTCATGAGCTCAAGATAGAAGGTACCTCGATTTTGCCATGAGGCAGACGTTCGGCTTAGGAGTTGGCTCATCATCCGAGGATTCCTCCTCTTCTTCCGAGCCACTAATGTACTTTGTCACAAGCGCCTTCCTCTTGTTCTTGTTGTTTTCTGAGGTGGTACGTCGAGGAGTAACCTTGTCACTTTTCTCTGCCGTCTTAGATTTAGATCTGCATTCCTTGGCCCAGTGACCGGGTTTCCCACAATCAAAGCATTCTTGGGAGCTCGACTCCGATCGTTCCTTCCTTCTGGATGATGAGGAGCCTCTTCTGAATCCTTTTCTACTTTTCCGAAGGAATCGTTCAAAGGATTTAACAAGAAGAGCTATTTCCTCTTCTGCGTCTGAGTCAGAATTCTCTGACTCATCCGTATCATCCTCTTGATGATTATTGGAGCATTCCATAGCTTTGAGGGCTACCCCTTTTTCTTTCCAAGCTATTTTCTCATCACGGTCAGTGTATCTGAATTTGACCTCATGAGTCCGAAGCTCTCTGTATATTTCTTCAAGGGCAGTAAACGGCCAGTTTTTGTCAGCTTGCATCTGGAGCTGCTTGGAGTAGTAGCGATCCGGCACGGATCGAAAGAACTTGTCATTGATTTGAGACTGAGTGTAGTGTTCATTGACAGTTTTTAGCTCTAGAATGAGCTTGCTGAATCACCGATATATACTCTCAAGGGATTCGCCAGGTTTGTGATTGAAACTCTCAAAGTTCTGTCTGAGAGCACATATCACGTTTTGCATCTGGGACTGACTTCCCTCATAGAGGATTGTCAGTTTATCCCAGACAGCTTTTGCTAACGTGCAGCCCTGGACGTCCGTGAAAGCCTCGGAATCCAAAGACGATATAACGTAAGCCAGAGCCTTTTCGCTTGCGCACTTCCAGGCTCTTTCATCGTTGGTAAGTTCGGCATCCGTCTTTGGCCTTCTAACTCTATGTTCTCCGATAGTCATCGGAATTGGAATCTCCTGATGAAGACAGGGCCACATGAGATGGTCATGGCATACCATGAACATCTTCATACGAGCTTTCCACTGGGAGAAAAGCTCAGGTGTGAATTTGGGCGGTTTTGTCAGAGTAAAACCAGAACTCCATGGTTGAGTAGTGGAGGCAGCAGCAGGTTGAGGTGGGTCGACGTTTTCACTGCTGCTTCGATTCGAGATGGGCACTTGTGCACCTCCGGAGTTAAGGCGAGTGTTGAATAACATACTGCTTTCTTCGGCCATTACTGAGAGTGAAAGAGTGAGATCTCTACTTAGAACAAATAGAACTTGCTCTGATACCACTTGATGGTCCCTTGGAGCCTAGGGGGGGGGGGTCAATAGGCTCTTATCGAAACTCTTTCTATTCTCTTATGACACAAACACTTATCTAGTTAAGTGATAGAATCACTACGGAAGATAAGCAGATAGTGGAAGTATTTTGTTTTATTATTAGAAGATAATACAACAAAATAGAAGCAAGACTCTCTTACACTCTGTTTACAAAAGGATTCACACACTAGCCTATATTATGTCTTTGAACTCTTGTGCATACATAGGATTGATTCAGGCTCGCTCACACTCTCTTATGTGCAAATGTACAAGTATGAATATTTATACAAAAACATTCCTAAAGGACAACCTTGGAACTTGTAGTTCCGAAATGCGTTCAGCACTAACTATTCCTCGGTAATCTCTCTGCCTTGACTGCTGTGGTTTGTGGAGCTCAAGATCTTGGGTTTGAAGAGTATAAGTGCCTTTGTGAGTTCCAAAGTATAATTAAAGTTGTGTCCACATATCTGGGTGATCCATGTGTAAGATTCTTCAGGTTCTCAACGAGTTTGTCTTACATCGGGACACCACGAGCTGATAACTTTAAATGCGGTAAGTTGAAGTAGCATCTTCTTGGTCCGGTGTAATTTTCCTTACTCCGTTGCTAATAAAGCTCGGAACCTTACTCCGTGTCAATGGTTGCTTACTATGTATCTATTTGGTACTGGAATCCTTAGTCCGTGTCAGCGCTTCCTTACTCCGTGTGAATGAGAAGGTCGGAGTGCTTATTCCGTATCAGTGCTTCCTTACTCCGCATGTAAGTTCCTTACTCCGTATGTAAGTTCCTTACTCTGTATGTAAGTTCCTTACTCCGTGCGAGTCTAAAGGATCGGATGGCTTACTCCGTACTAGCACATCCTTACTCCGCATGAGTGAGTGGTCCAGATTCCTTACTCCGCATTTGGTTTCCTTACTCCGTGCGAGTAAAGACTCGGGTCCTTATTTTGCATCAGTACTTCCTTACTCCGTATATATGAATGACTCGGATGCCTTACTCCGTGTCTTCTTTACTTTAGTTCACTTGAGTGGAAGACTTAACTTTTTAGCTCCATGTCGACTCTTTTACTTCGTGCGACCTTGTAGATCAAGATTCTTACTCTGCATCAGTTTGACTTAGTCCGTTTGAGATATTAAGAGCAGATTCCGTAATCCGTAGCTTTTCAGTTCTTAGTCCGTACGAATGTTCCTTATTCCGTATGTATTGGTGACTTGGTTATTTACCAAGTGTTTGACGACACTCACTCTTGTCCGGATCAGGATTATGTATCCTGTCCTTAGCTTTGTTCTCACGAGTGTATCTCCGGATTAATAACATATCTTCTGCAATGATCAAAGAAACACAAAAGATCTCAAATCAAATTACATAGGGCTTTATCAGCATGATCCAAATTCTGGGCTTGATCCAACATGATCCTAGGGGAGACAACCCATGCCTTAGCATTGATTGGATGCCTTACAATCCCCATAAGTCAACTACGGTGTTCTAATGAATTAATAACTTCGAAAATAGGATTCTCGGTTCCCAGGTATTAATTAGAAGCAATTTATAATGATTCCTAGTTCTTGTGCTTTGAAAAAGGAGTCTCAAGACATTTTAATTTAATATTCGGAGACTCCTCAATTCTCACATTTGAAAAGAGAGTTCCAAGACACTGGTAGCATTTAATGCACTTGAAAAAGGATTTTTCTGGATTTTTCAGAGTCCCAATGCTGTGGAGGAGCAATTTTGCAGCTTTTCTCAGATCATTGGGATAATTTCTGGACCAATGAGTCCTTATTCCGCATCAATCGGCTTATTCCGCATCAACGGGATTATTCTACATCAATAGGCTTATTCCGCACCAATGGGCTCTTATTCCGCATCAACGAGCTTATTCCGGATGAATGGGTCCTTATCCCGCATCAATGAGCTCTTATTCCGCATCAATGGGCTTATTCCGCACCAATGGGCTCTTATTCTACATTAATTTGACAAACAAATTTTTAACCTCTCTCTAACAGAGTTTAGCTATTGTCGTTTAAATCCATGCCAAATAATATTTTTAATCCCTAGATGCTTTCTACAGTGTAGTAGCAAGTAAGGGGTCGAACCCACAGAGATTGCTTGGATAAAAGTCTGATCAAATCACTGATTTACTAATGCTTTCTAAATTGTTTTGGTAAACCAGTAAACTTTTAAACTAAGAACTAATTTTTATTTTGTTTTCTTTAATTTTCAGATAGTAGAAATTCAAAATTGATACCAAGAGATTGAGGTTCTAGGGTCACAAGTTCACCTCCCTATGCTGCTGCTACTGATTTTATGGTTCTTTCGGGTTGTTTTGATGACAGCATGCTATATAGTAACCAAGGCACTACAAATGCTCATTGCAAGACCTTCTAAGTGCTGACTGCTTGAATGGTCATCACAGTAGCAGCATACACAGCCAATAAATCACGCATACAAAAGGATAATGGTCACACCAATCATAAGCATGTCATGACTCTCATGTATACCCCAGACTAGGGCTAAGAAAACCTAGGTGTACAACCCAGATATTAAAAGATGAAGAACAGATTCATAAAAACATGAAATTATCAAATGCCAAACCCAGAATTCATTAAATCGTCACAACAGCATAAGGGGGCTACATTGCTCCACTAGAAAAGAGAATTACACACCCATAATAATCAAAATAATCTCAATAATAATCCACAAACCCATGAACAGAAGGGGGGAAGAGATAGATGGTCACCGTCTCCAGCCCTAATCTCCAGAGTATGCAACAGTGCTTGATCTCTTCAAGTCCAGCTCTTACAGAACACGTTCTGCCCTTCTAATCCCTTCTCCAGCCGTCGTCTCCTCTCCTCCAAGGTGGAGGAAGAACCTTAGCTCCTCCCAGATGTTCGATCCTCAGAAAAGAAGTGTTTTCCCCTTTCTATAGGGCTGCAGGTCGATCTAAGGATGTGCCCTAACCCACAGCTGGCATCTCTTTAGTGAAACTATGTCGTTTTGCTTAGTGGAGACCAAACAGTATTGTTGATTCATACAAGATTGGGCATACCTACAATCTCAGATCTAGGCACAAGCAAATATCACAGCCAATGGCAGAAGCGGCAGAAAATAGGCTTACTGGATTGGAGCAGTCACAATAGGAGGTAAATGGCAGTATATAGGTGACGAATGGGTATTTCGTGAGCGAAACCGAAGTGAGGGTTAAGCTACTGTCGTTTAAATCCCTTCTCAAAATATTAATTCCCTTAATTAATGCTAAATAGAATAGCGACAAGAAAGGGGTCGATCCCACTGAGATTACCAAGTTATCTAGCTTTAACTAAAATCACCAAATTAATCTTGCTTAAAATAATGTCTTGGCAAAAACGAATTCTTTTTATAACTAAAGATCTAATTTTTATTTGGTTTTCTGAATAAACAAGAAAGCAAATAGATTTTAGGATTAAGATTCAAGGATTAAAGGCATCTAGGGTCACAATTTCACCTCCCTATGTTACCTCTACTGATTCATGGTATTAGGGTTGTCTGATTGAAAACATGATAAACATAAGCCAAGGACAACAAATGGTCATTGAGGTCCTTTTAAGAGTTGTATGCCAGAATGGTCATCTAAACACACAGATATGCAAAGCCAATAAATCATACTTGCAAAAGGATAATGATCACACCAATTACAAATAAGTTATGAATCTCAATCCGCCCCAGACTAGGGCTAAGAATACCAAGGTGTACATCCAAAGATAGAAATTAAGAACAAATTCATAAAACATGCAAAACTCAATCATCCAAACCCAATATTCATAAACACAGCAAAGCAACAAGGGGGCTACATTGCTCCCCTAGATTATAAGAACTACTCATGCATGATTACAATCAAAACCATAGCAGTAAAGCTAAACATCTTCTTCTAATCCATGCGCGCAACAAGGCTTCAAATCCAGGCTCCAAAATCCGCGACAGCTGCGACGGCTGTGACGGCTGCTCTCCTAGGTCAAGGAGCAACCTCCAAATCGTGAAGCCTCTCTCTCTCTCTAAAAACGTGTAGGGGGGTCTAGGATGTCTAGTAGGGGCGTGGAGGCTTTATTTATAGAGGTTGGATGGGCTTTGAGGTGTGTACCCTAGCCCATCTATCAAAACGACGTAGTTTTGATAAGTGACACTCCAAACGTTAAAATCTCTATCTTCCATCCACAATTTGGACATGGGCCTTCAGAAACAAATGATCAGCATGGAAAAACGATAGGATCAGTCCAAAAATATCTCTGCACGTCAATTTGCACGTGATATGGTGAATTCACGTGCAACTCCAAATCAGCTCAAACTTCTCCCCAAGCTTCCTTGCATCCTGTAGAGGCCTGAGAAGCAAAAATATGCTTGCACGTGAAATGGGTGAATTCACGTGCAGCTCCAAATGCTCTGAAATTTCTGTGGTAGGTAGAGGACATCATTCTAAGCAACTTTTATTCTTGCATGCCAATTGTTTGAGGCCATCTACTATGTCAAAAGTGAGCTCCAAAATCTACCAAAACAACTTAAAAACGCATGTATTTGCAAATAGCATCTTCCTAGGGGTTAGAGTAAATATATATGATATATGAAGCAATAAGGCTCTAATCATGCTCTTAAACATCCTAAATAAACAATAGAATAACGGCATAAAATGCACGTTATCAAATACACCGCACTTGAACCATTGCTTGTCCTAAAGCAAAAACATACAAGCATGCAAAAATAAAATAAACACGCAGTCAAACGGAAGAAAAATAAAATAACAATCAAGGAGAATCATGGTTTCCTAAGCATGCAACTCTATCATGATGAAATGGGAATTTAAGCATCAAAATGAGTCATAGCTTAGTTCATTCATGTCCATATCCCTAGTCCAACAACCATGCAATATCACCACTTAAATTTCATATATGAGCAAGCAATCCATGATAAAATAGCACCTAGTTTCCCTTTAAGTTCTTACCAAGGATAAGCAGCCTCACTCAAATATAATAATTCTCAAGCCCAATACCTATCAATGAACAATGGATGGAAAACTCTATCTCTATACTCGCCATCAGCTATTGATTAAGTACTTGCCAAGCAATCATGAGAGTTCCCTATTGTGCTCATCAAAGAAAACACACCCTCTATTCTACTTTATTCGAACTCACACTCTAGTCTAAACTGATAAAACAAAATCATGAGCTAAGGGTTGAGCTCAACACTCTCAAATAAACAAAACTCAGCCAATATGGCTACCAAACTAACTAATTACTCATATGAACATCAAGCCAATGTGGTTTTTATTCTAATTTTTTTTTTAGTAATAACCTTACAAGGTTGCATTTTATGCTCTCCCTTGATGGATTATTCATTCTTTTTTTTTACTCACATAACACATAAATAAGACTGATTTTTCTAATGCATACCCCTTGCCATTTTGCTACATAAGGAGAGACAGAAATTCATTGATGTCTCACATCCCATTTTCCAATTAAGTGATGGCTTTTTCACATTCTATATCACAGCCTTTTCCAATAATATCACAAAATAAAGAAAAGAATGCAAAGACAGTCACAGTGACTTAGAGGTCTTGCCCCCTAACTCCACACACCAAACACTGAGCACTAATAAGTAATCACATGCTTACTTGACTCCTACCATTAAATAACTAATGTTGAATGCAGAGAGGAGTAGCAATTATTACCCATACCCTAAAATGGCACTCAAAGGCTAAAAGAAGCTGTTCTCATTTTTCATTTCTTTTTCACTCAACTTTAAGGGTTACTTAGGTCTATCATAGCATTTCATGTTTAACTAATATTCAAAACTCAGCTCCAAAAACATGGTGATATCATTCAAAGGATAAAGACATGATCAAACTAAATTAGAGCACATTTTAACTACTTAAAAACCCTTATCACAACATGATACTAATGTGGCATAAAAAATTAAATTTTAAGCCAAAATTGCATACGTAATATCCATGCCTCCACAAGCAAATCATTCAACCAGACAACTCAAACAATCATGCAACTAAAAACAGTTTTTTTTCTTTTTTTTTTTTAAATAAAACATGCAATCACAACATAAAAAACAAGCAAGTGGCTCAAGTCACTCCCCATACACCACACTTAAAATATGTTATGTCCTCATGGCATAAAGTAGGGAGTAGGAAAAACACTTACCCCTGGTTTAGCACACTGTAATAGTAGATGACATTGGCTACCATTCGTCGCACCTGAGCCACAAAGTCAACCGACGTCTCGCTGCGCACTTCCCAAGTTTCCTTCCCTTGCAGAATACCCATCATGTAATAGCAAGCAAAGATCCCACAGCTGAATTGGTCAGGGTGTTGGGGAATTTGCATTTTGTTGTAGTGAATAAGAGGGAGCTTGTCCGCCAATAAGCCTTCTTTGATCATCGCCGCTTTGATTCGTTTGATGACCCCATGCACTAACTGTCTTTTCCGTCTGGCAAACCCTTCGCCTTGGCTTGGATCATATAGCACGGCATGTCCTACATCCAGATTCAAACGGACCAATACATAGTGGCGGTCAATGTGCACCGGAATCAGCACCTCATGCATACCATGCCAAGGGCGGTGCCCTTCATTCTCACTATTGATGCGTTGGCACCACACCTCTTCGGACAAGGGTTGATTGTATATCTCGCACAGCATGATGGAAGTGAACTGAGCTAAGGGGTAGTTATGAGGCTCAGCCTCCACTACATAGCGCATGGTCCTGCAGAAGAGGTTTATCTCTTCAGAGTAGAGATATTTATTCTCTGAGATCCTCTTTAGGCCAAAAGGGGTGAAGATATCATTATCCCGTATAAAGCGAGCCCTCTGAACCGTGGAATTGATGAACTCTTCAAATGCTTCTTGGCTCTCGTCGGATGATAAAGCTGGATTAATGATTAAATGGATAGGAGGGCCAAGAAGGTCTTCAGGTTCAGCAGGCATGTATGTACCCCAAGAGACAGGATGTATAACAGGCACAAGAGCCTGAGAATATGCAGGATCAGTAAAAGGCTGGAAGGGTGAATACCCCTCTGCTGGCTCTGTCTCCTCTTGAGGCTAGAAGGGTGAATACCCTGTTGCTGGCTCTGCCTCCTCTGGTTGATAGTAGGATGGCCTAGCTGAAGATTCTGGTTGAGGTGGATCCGCCTGGGATGGATAAGAAACTTCAGGGGATGGAGAGGGTTCTTCATCAGATATCTCCACTATAGGAGAACGTTTTGATGCTTTCCTCTTGCTCAAGGCCTTCCAGATTTTGCCTAGGAGGCCTTTGACTTCTTTGTTGTCCTTCCTCAGGGCTTCCACCTCGTGCTGGGTTCTGGCATTTGCCTCCCTGAGCTGCTGTGTTTCTTGCCTCCAAGCTTCGATAGATGCAGCAGGAGGAGCTTCTGGGGCTTCCCATGCTCTAGGAGATGCATAAGCAACTACGTCTGGGGCCTCCCATGCTCTGGTTCTAGGTTGTGAAGTAGCTTGTTGGTCTCCAGAGATGAGGGCCATTAATTCTTCAAATTGGGAACTAGTGATGTGCCCATTAGTGACTGCCCAATTGATGACCTCCACTACGCTCACCACCTGCCCACGAATGCCTTGAAAGAAATTGAAAATATCTTCTTTGTGTACATTGAACTGCATGTACATGGCAGTGAGTCTGTATAGAGTCTACTTCCTTTGATCCACATGAGGAGAGGTCTCCCTTGCAAAGTCAGTGGATCGCTCCACATGAACACTGTGCCTAGCGGGCTGTGATGGAGGAGGAACATTGGTTGCCCAATGATCTCTGGTACTGATCCCCAAACCCCCTTCAGCATGCAATACTCTTAACACCTTGTGAGAAGGAAAAGTGATGCTATCCATGGAGGAAAAATGCAAAGCAGGCATGCTTTGAAATATCAAACACAAAAATCTGCCATTTATCTGCTTTAATGAGTTTTTCTTCCACCATTTAAAAATCGTAGTGGCCCAATCCACATTTAGCATATGATCAATGCTATACATCAACTCCAGGTGTGGCTTAGGCACACTATCTATCCCACTGGTCTGAATCAATAAGCATTTCCCTACTAGGTAAGCTAGGCATCTAAATCTTCCAACAAAACCATTCTTGGTATACTGCCTTCGACTTTGAAATTTTCTAGCATAGTTGCATGCAGTACCAAATTCTCCTATGTAAGGACCCGTACCTTGAGTTAGTCACAGTTTTGCCTTCTGAGTAGAGTTTTTTTTTCTAGATTTTGACCTAGTGAATGGGCTCAAATGAATTCACGTGCAAAAGGAAAGATGCTTAGAATGATGTCCTCTATCTACCACAGAAGTTTCAAGCCAAACGGACGTGTATGTGAGGTGCACGTGAAATGGGTCCATTTCACGTACAAGTGTGGTTGTCTTCTACATGATGCAAGGAGGCTAGGGGTGAAGTTTGAGCGCATTTGGAGTGCATTTGGAGTTGCACGTGAATTGGGGAATTCACGTTCAAATTGGCATGCAGCCATATTTTTGCATGATTCCCTTGGTTTTGACATTCTAATGATCTTCCTCCAAAGGACCATGTTGAAATTCTGAGTATTTTGGCCTATATGGGTGCGGAAAGGTGCTAACTTGTGTGATCAAAACTAAGTCGTTTTGATCCTGGGATTTACTTAATCGAAACTACGTCGTTTTGATGTGGGTAGTGTCTATATAATGAGGGCTTGAGTTTGAGTTTAGGGTTCTTGTGTTCTTCTTTGCTGCAGTTGCTGCCAGAGAGAGAGAGAGAGAGAGAGGATCTCTGGGCAGTTGTCGTGGTGGTTCGCGTCGTTGGAAGGTGTCTAGTGTAGAGGTTAGGACAAAAGTCTGAGGTAGGGATTCATGTTCTTCCTAACTCTCCTCTATTCTAGGATATTCGCCTATATATATATATGTAAATCCATATAGGTGTGATCTCCTATATGGATGTTGGCCTTGATGGCATGTTCTGTTGATTCGATGTTGAATTTGGCCTGAGGATTTTCTGGGTTTGTTTATGCCCACCATGTGTTTGATGAAATGTCTGTGAGGCCTGCACACTATGTATTTGATAAAATGCCTGTGAGGCCTGCATGCCATGTATTCAATATAATACTTGTGAGACCTTGTATATGGGTGTCTGATGATATACCTGTGTGACTGGTGTGTACTGTGTTTGATTTGTATTTGATAAAAAGCCTGTAAGGCTGATGTGTGTGGCTTGTATCTGACTATGTTGGTCCCTCTGAAATAAAGTGTAAATGCTGTGCTGAGTTTACATGTCGAGATGTAATGCTATCTTTGTTCGTTGGTCTGTTTGAGACCGAAGCCGAGATATGGGCCAGGCACAATAGCTGGACCCCTTTGAGATTTGGCCAGGACGTGGTCGTGAGTCTCGGTGTAGCACTCACGACGGTGGGCTAAGTCTACACCCATTCCTGAGGGTAGGTATGGTGCCCGAGGAGGTGGTTGACCATATCTGGCTCGGGTGGAAAATGTTGCATTGGTGTCCATGCAACATTCACCTGGATGTGGTATGTCATGTTGCCGTGGTGGCGGGGTGTCCTCTGCCCTTCAGTGCGGGCTCAGGTAAAGAGTGTTTACTGGGTGATGTTTGCTACTTTAGCCTTAGGCACGACACGAGCACAAGCATACACATATCATGCATGTTGTAGAGCGGGACGGGTCTGGGGAGACTGGATCCCTACTAAGCTATTGTTTGCTCACCCCTCCTATAAACTGTCCTTTTGCAGGGTTTAGCAGGCGGTAGGTGAAGGCTGAGGAGCTAGGTCCCTGAGGCTGGGAGTTTTATGTTATTTCCTTTGTCGTGCTTGTGGTTTTATGTTCTAGAATTTGGTTTGGTTTTATTTGTAACAGTACACCTGGCTTCATAGGGGTTTTTCCCCGACTGGGTTGTAATAAACATTTAGTCTTTGAAATGAAATAAAATGAGATGTTGTTATTCAATTTGTGTTTGTGTGCATGGTTTGGGAGCAGGAGCATGCCCCTTGGCATGTTAGCCTGGTTGTGCAGGTTTGGGACAGCACCCATGCTAGAAGTCCTTTTAAGGTGCTTGCACCAACCCCTTGTCCCTTCGGGTGCGGGCATGGGCAGTCACTACTCATTTCCAAGTGGAAGGAAATTGGGGCGTGACAATATGGTATCAGAGCGATAGTTCATGGTCTGGTGGACCTAGGATAGTGGGGAGGCCTGGGCGCTTCGAGACTCTTAGGAGGCGGTATAGGACACGCCTGATCAACGTGGTCCTATCTGGTCTTCCGGGGTGTACTCGGGGGGTAGTTAGACCAAGGAGTAGGGCATTTGCATTTGGGTTGAGGGTGCATACATGCATTGGCATTAGGGCACTAGTTTAATTTCAGTATGAGTATCGTGATTGGACATGCTATGTTGCTGAAACTTGTTGCTAAAAACAAAATTTTGTTGCTGTGAAATTCGGTGATTTTCTGTGAGGCTTGTTGCTATGAATTGCTGCTGTGTACTTCTGTGATTTACCTGTGTGTTTAAATGTAAAACGTTGCTAGAGTACGTCATTGCCCATGGGGATGAGGGTGTGTAGAGCTTGAGAGAAGCTGATCCTAGTTTGGTTTAAATTATGTAGACTATGCCTCCTAGGAGAGTAACCCGAGCTACTCCAGCTGTAGAAGATGAATCTTCTGCACGTGCTGGAGAGGAAAGAGGACAGCATGTAGAGGGCGATGATCCCCTGGAGCGGATCATGGCCCAAGTCCGGGCCCTAAGTGAGAACGTGCAAGGCATGCGTGAGGACCTCAAGGGAGAGATCCTAAACGAGGTGCGTCAGGAGATGATGGCACGACAGGCAGTGCCACCCTCTCCACCCCGTGAGGCGGAACCTCCGTGTAGGCGGGAAGTGCCAGTGAGGCGGGAAGAGGGAGACGTGTTGACGCAGTTCCGAAAGGAACATCCACCAAGGTTCAAGGGAGGAGCCGAACCTCTAGGAGCAGAGCACCTGGCTGCGGCAGATCGAGCATGTGTTCTCCTTTCTTCGACCACGGGAGGAAGACAAAGTGAGACTAGTAGTCTGGCAGTTGGAGGAGGAAGCCTTGGAATGGTGGCTTAGCATCTCAGGAAGCCGGGACATGGAGACCATGGCCTGGTATGAGTTCCTCTAGCTGTTCCATGAGGTGTTCTTTCCAGAGTCATTGCGGTGGCAGAAGCGGGAGGAGTTCGGCGGCTGAAGCGGGGGATCGCGCTCGGTAAGCGAGTATGAGCGAGATTTCCGGGGGCTGAGTCGGTTGCTCCAGAGCAATATCAAGGGAGGACCTGAAGGCCCATAAGTTTACCATGGGTCTCAAACCTGCCCTGAAGCAAAGGGTGGAGATGCTGTGACTGAAGACCTATGCTGAAGTCATGGACACCGCCAAGATTGTTGAGAGAGGATTAGAGGAGGGAAGACAGGCTCACCAGGAGCGGATGGGGCAGAGCACGCGCGACAAGCACGGTGAAACCAAGAGGCAGAAGGTTGAGCCCGGGAGTGGGACTTTTCCCAAGGATAGGGGCCAAGCTTCAATGGCTCCACCTAGATCCCGTTACTTTGGAGGACAGGGAGTGTCTTTGGGAACTTCCCAAGCGGGTGTACCTGTTGTGGCTGTCGGGGGCACGTCAAACGTGAGTGCCCCAAGCGGCACTTGACGTGTCATAGCTGTGGGAAGGTGGGACACATCAGCAAGGTGTGTTTCAGCAAGGGGAACAGCCGGAGAACTGGAAGCTTAGCACAAGGGAGCAGGGGTGGGACCCAATTTCAGGCCCCAGCCCCTAAGCTAGTACATTCGTGGCAGGCCAGTCAGGCTAGTTCTAGTCACACTAGGCCACAGGGGGAGAGGCAACCACAAGGAGGATCGAAGGGGCGTCCCAGTGGACTGCAGGTAGGAGAAAAAGGGAAGGCAAGTGAGGCTAGTGGTGGGGCAGGCCAAGGCAGAGTGTTCGCGCTTACCTCAGCACCAGCTGAAATGGAGGAATTACCATCACCCTCCGAGGAAGGTGGGGCTGGACCTTCGGTGGTTCGAGGTACTATTCTAATATCTCGCACTATTGTTGCTGCATTGTTTGATACCGGAGCTTCGTGTTCCCTGATTGCTAAGTCCTTGGTGGAGAGCCTTGGACTTGATTGTGTGGAGGCTGATAGACCTCTGAGGGTCGAGTCCCCAATGGGAGGTGTGGAGTTGATCCACCAAATGTGTCGAGAGTGTGCGCTTACGATAGGAGAGGTTGACCTCTCATTTGATTTGTACGTAATGCCCATGAGGACTTTTAGTTTGATTATGGGGATGGACTGGTTGATGGCCTTTCAGGCTAAGATTGACTGCTATAGGCGACGAGTATCATTTACTACACTCACAGGATCTTCCTGTACCCTAGTGGGTGAATGGGATTGGAATGCTGGGAGAGTTGGACCGACGAGGGAGCTATGGGGCAATATTACCCATAGGCTTGCCACCCTAACCTTTGAGGAGGAAGGTAACTTAGAGAAAAGGGTGTGGCCAGATGTTGTCGAAAATTTCCAGGATGTCTTTCCTGGGGAGTTGTTGGAGTTGCCTCCACACAGAAGTATCGAGTTCATGGTTGAACTGTTGCCAGGGGTGGGACCCATCTCACAAGTAGCATACCGGATGGGACCTGCTGAGTTGCGGGAGCTTTAGAAGCAAATAAAGGAACTGGGAGATAAAGGTTTTATCCGTCCTAGTACCTCACCTTGGGGTGCACCGGTCTTGTTTGCTAAGAAGGCAGATGGTTCGTTGCGACTTTGCATTGATTATCGGAAGCTGAATCAAGTAACGGTAAAGAACAAATACCCTTTGCCACGGATCGATGACTTATTCGACCAGCTGAGTGGAGCACGGTGGTTCTCAAAAATCGATCTGCGTTCGGGATATCATCAATTGAGGGTCAGGAGCGAAGACATCCCTAAGACGGCGTTCAGGTGCAGATACGGACACTATGAGTGGTTAGTGATGCCTTTTGGGCTCACGAACGCACCTGCCGTGTTCATGCATCTAATGAATCAGGTATTTGCCCCATACCTGGATTCCTTCGTGGTGGTATTTATTGACGACATCCTTGTGTACTCCAAAACCCAAGCTGAGCATGAGGAGCACTTGGCCGTGGTGCTTGCGGGCGCTACGAGATCATCACTTGTATGCTAAATTTAGCAAGTGTGACTTCGGATGCGAGAGGTGCATTTTCTTGGGCATGTGGTATCTGCCGAAGGAGTTAGAGTGGACCCAACCAAGATTGAGTCCATAGCATCTTGGAAGAGGCCCACAAATGTTTTTGAGATCCGGAGTTTCTTGGGTCTGGCAGGGTATTACCGGCGTTTTGTGGAAGGATTTTCTCGGTTGGCGGCGCCCATGACAGCTCTTACACGGAAGGGAGCCAAATTCGAGTGGACGGACAAGTGCCAGCAGGCATTCGAGGAGTTGAAGACTCGCCTGACTACTGCACCGATGTTGAGTCTACTGCAGGAGGGAGTGCCATTCGAGGTGTATTGTGATGCGTCTCGCGTTGGACTGGGGTGTGTTCTGATGCAAGAACGCCACGTCATAGCATATGGCTCGCGACAATTGAAGTCCCATGAGCAAAACTACCCAACACACGACCTGGAGTTAGCAGCAGTTATTTTTGCCCTGAAGTCTTGGCGACATTACCTGTTGGGAGAGAAATTTGTGGTATATATTGACCACAAAAGCCTACAGTATATCTTCACCCAGAGAGACCTAAATTTGCAACAACGGAGGTGGGTAGAGTACCTGCAAATGTTTGACTTCACGCTCTCCTACACGCCTGGGAAGGGAAATTTAGTAGCCGACGCGCTAAGTAGAAAAGGGAAAGCTGAGGTTTCCATGAGAGAATAGAAAATGATGGAGCAGTTGGCAGTGCTTCAGGTGCAACCTGCTTTTAGCAGTGAGGGAGCTATCCTGTGTCCTCTCACTGTGATACCAGAGTTGTATCAGCGTGTCCGTGAGGGACAGTTAGGCGACGTGGACTGTGAGATGATCCGGGCCCAGATAGAGGCTGGAGAGCTGTCAGAGAGCTGGACAGAAGGAGTTGAGCATGAGCTGAAATTTCGGGGGCATTTGATAGTACCACCTCCCTTGCGTGAGGATGTGCTGAGGGAATTTCATCATTCCCGTTTGGCTGTACATCCAGGAGGGTAGCAGAGTTTGTTTCCAGGTGCCTCACCTGTCAGCAAGTGAAGGCAGAGCACCAACGACCCGCTGGTCAATTGCAGCCTTTACCTGTACCTGAGTGGAAGTGGGAGCATATTACCATGGACTTTGTGACGGGACTTCCTACCACTTCTGGGAGGAAGGACATGATTTGGGTCATAGTGGACCGCTTAACTAAGTCAGCCCATTTCTTGGCAATTCGAGAGCGCGACTCTATCGGCACGTTAAGCTAGTTGTATGTTGATAAGATTGTCCGCCTGCACGGAGTGCCCTTGTCTATTGTTTCGGACAGGGATGCGCGGTTTACATCCCGGTTTTGGGGAGGTCTGCAGGAAGCATTAGGAACCCGACTTAATTTGAGTACCGCATTCCATCCTGAGACTGATGGTCAGTCCGAGAGGACCATTCAAACATTGGAAGACTTGTTGAGGGCTTGTGTACTTGATTTTGGAGGATCATGGGCTTCCCACCTTCCTCCTGGTGGAGTTTGCCTATAATAACGATTACCGGTCTTCGATTGGGATGGCCCCGTTTGAGGCATTGTATGGCCGACCGTGTCGGTCTCCATTATGTTGGGCGAGCGGAGAGGCAGCTATGTTAGGACCTCAATTGGTCCAGGAGGCTACGGCAAAAGTTCAGCTGATTCGGCAATGCCTTCTTCTGCTCGGAGCGCGACGAAGTCTTATGCGGATCGCCGACGCCGACCGTTGGAGTTTTTGGTGGGAGACCACATATTCCTTCGTGTTTCTCCACGGAGAGGGCATAAGAGATTTGGGACTGGGTCCAAGTTGTCCCCTTGGTACATTGGACCGTTCGAGATTTTGAGCAGAGTTGGACTGTTGCTTATAGGTTGGCGTTACCACCTAGTTTGAGCGAGTTCATAATGTTTTCCATGTATCCCGGTTGCGGAAATATCATCCAGATCCCACACACGTGCTAGATTGGGGTACCCTAGATCTTGGAGAGGATGTGTCATTGTCGAGGCACCCATCCGTATTGTAGATAGCGCGAGAAGCGGCTGCGAGGTAAGACTATTCCGTTGGTTCGGGTGTTGTGGCAACACCGAGGGCTGGAGGAAGAGACCTGGGAACGTGAGGCTGAGATGCGTGCTCATTATCCTGCTCTGTTCGAGGACGAACAACTCTGAAGGAAGGGAGGAGGGCAAGCATCAAACTTCAACATAATCAGGTATTTGCCCAACTAGTTAGGTAACCTGAGAATATAACATCGCTACATGACCATGTGGAGTGTATAAATGTGTGAAATAATTTGTGATTTGTTGTGTATTAATTTGTGCTAGAGGGTGTTAGAGGCCTATGCATTGGTTGTGATTGTTTTCTTTCATTCCACCTTTTCTTTTCGAGGACGAAAAGTCTTAAGGGGGAGAGGATGTAAGGACCCGTACCTTGAGTTAGTCACAGTTTTGCCTTCTGAGTAGAGTTTTTTTTTTCTAGATTTTGACCTAGTGAATGGGCTCAAATGAATTCACGTGCAAAAGGAAAGATGCTTAGAATGATGTCCTCTATCTACCACAGAAGTTTCAGGCCAAACGGACGTGTATGTGAGGTGCACGTGTAATGGGTCCATTTCACGTACAAGTGTGGTTGTCTTCTACATGATGCAAGGAGGCTAGGGGTGAAGTTTGAGCACATTTGGATTGCATTTGGAGTTGCACGTGAATTGGGGAATTCACGTTCAAATTGGCGTGCAGCCATATTTTTGCATGGTTCCCTTGGTTTTGACATTCTAATGATCTTCCTCCAAAGGACCATGTTGAAATTCTGACTATTTTGGCCTATATGGGTGCGGGAAGGTGCTAACTTGTGTGATCAAAACTACGTCGTTTTGATCCTGGGATTTACTTAATCGAAACTACGTCGTTTTGATGTGGGTAGTGTCTATATAATGAGGGCTTGAGTTTGAGTTTAGGGTTCTTGTGTTCTTCTTTGCTGCAGTTGCTGCCAGAGAGAGAGAGAGAGAGAGAGAGAGGATCTCTGGGCAGTTGTCGTGGTGGTTCGCGTCGTTGGAAGGTGTCTAGTGTAGAGGTTAGGACAAAAGTCTGAGGTAGGGATTCATGTTCTTCCTAACTCTCCTCTATTCTAGGATATTCGCCTATATATATATATGTAAATCCATATAGGTGTGATCTCCTATATGGATGTTGGCCTTCAGTGGCATGTTCTGTTGATTCTGATGTTGAATTTGGCCTGAGGATTTTCTGGGTTTGTTTATGCCCACCATGTGTTTGATGAAATGTCTGTGAGGCCTGCACACTATGTATTTGATAAAATGCCTGTGAGGCCTGCATGCCATGTATTCAATATAATACCTGTGAGACCTTGTATATGGGTGTCTGATGATATACCTGTGTGACTGGTGTGTACTGTGTTTGATTTGTATTTGATAAAAAGCCTGTGAGGCTAATGTGTGTGGCTTGTATCTGACCATGTTGGTCCCTCTGAAATAAAGTGTAAATGCTGTGCTGAGTTTACATGTCGAGATGTAATGCTATCTTTGTTCGTTGGTCTGTTTGAGACTGAGCTGAGATATGGGCCAGGCACAATAGCTGGACCCCTTTGAGATTTGGCCAGGACGTGGTCGTGAGTCTCGGTGTAGCACTCACGACGGTGGGTTAAGTCTACACCCATTCCTGAGGGTAGGTATGGTGCCCGAGGAGGTGGTTGACCATATCTGACTCGGGTGGAAAATGTTGCATTGGTGTCCATGCAACATTCGCCTGGATGTGGTATGTCATGTTGCCGTGGTGGCGGGGTGTCCTCTGCCCTTCAGTGCGGGCTCAGGTAAAGAGTGTTTACTGGGTGATGTTTGCTACTTTAGCCTTAGGCACGACACGAGCACAAGCATACACATATCATGCATGTTGTAGAGCGGGACGGGTCTGGGGAGACTGGATCCCTACTGAGCTATGGTTTGCTCACCCCTCCTATAAACTGTCCTTTTGCAGGGTTTAGCAGGCAGTAGGTGAAGGCTGAGGAGCTAGGTCCCTGAGTGTAATGACCCATGTTTTGGGTAGAACAAGCTGGAACGAAGATGAACAATACCCTGGGCGAACGCTTGGGTCGAAAGGTGGAAGACCCGAAGATTTGGGTCGTAGGGTCGAAGACCGAGGGTCAAAGTTCGAAGGTTTGAGGGTCGAAAGTTAGATCTTCGAGACAGATCTTCGAGGCCACGTTTCCAGCTAATCTTCGAAGGAGTGTTTCTACGAGTCTTCGTGGCTTGGTTGTTAGAGTGTAATGAGCTCAAGTGGGAGCGTGTAGAGGCTGCGTGTGACAATGACCATGTTCGGATTGTGGGTATTTTGTCCTGTGTGGAAGCGGAGTGGTTAGTTCATGTTTTATTTATCAAAACTACGTCGTTTTGATGGTGTGTTTTATTTATCAAAACTACGTCGTTTTGATGGTGTGTTTTATTTATCAAAACTACGTCGTTTTGATGGTGTGTTTTATTTATCAAAACTACGTCGTTTTGATGGTGTGTTTCATTTATCAAAACTACGTCGTTTTGATGGTGGGATTTCATTTATCAAAACTATGTCGTTTTGATAAGTGAGGTCTATATAAAGAGGAGCTCTCTTTATTTTGGGTTTAGGGTTTTTGTTGTCAGCCGCCGCAGCCGTCACAGAGAGAGAGAGAGGGAGATTGAGAGAGAGAGCTCCGGTTCGTGGGTCGTCGTTGTCATTCCCGTGGTTGGACGGCATTAAGCGTGGAGGCAAGAGCGTGGAGGATCTTTGAGGTAGGGGTTCTGTCTTTCCTGGGTATGTTCCAGGGTTAGGCCCTGTGGATATTTTGTAAAGTTTCCATTGTTATTGCTATAATACTTATATGTAAATTCATATAGGTGTGATCTCCTATATGAATGTTGGCTTTCAATGGCATTTTGGTGTGATTCTGATGTTGGGTGGGTAGTGCATGTTAAATGTTTGATAAAATGCCTATGTGAATATGTTTGTATGAATATGCCCAGTATGTGTTTGATAATATGCCAGTATGGCTAGAATTGTGAGTTGGTAAAGGTGTGCATGCCAAGTGCTGGTTTTTATGCCTGAGTGGTTGGGTTTGTACATTTGTGAATGTGTGCCTACTAAGTGTTTGGTTTTATGCCTGAGTGGTTATGTATACTGTGTTTTGTGAAACCCGGTGGCTGTGGAAGCCCGGGACTGTTTTGTGAAACCTGGTGGCTGTGGAAGCCCGGGACTATTGTGAAACCCGGTGGCTGTGGAAGCCCGGGACTGTTTTGTGAAACCCGGTGGCTGTGGAAGCCTGGGACTGCTCTTGGAAACCCGGTGGCTGTGGAAGCCTGGGACTGTTCATGTGTTAGCCTGTGTGGCTGTGGAAATAATTGTATTTGCTGATATAGCTTGCCATTATATTTGTTGAAATAATTGTATCACGACACTGCACTTGTACACATGGCATGTAGATGCTAGGAGCATGGGATGGGTTGGGGAGACATAATCCCTATTGAGCTGTGGTTGCTCACCCCTCCTACTGTGTTTGGTTTTTCTACAGGGACCTACAGGCGTTAGGCGGGAACACCCAAGTTGGAGGCAGTTCTGTTTTGTGGCTTTGTTTATTATTATTTGAGTTTCACTGTTTTTGTGTGAGCTTTGTAACCCCAGTGGGAGGATATTGTAATGAGGAGTTTTATGTAATAAAAGCATATTTGGGCACTCTTGTATGTTTGGACTTAATAAAAATATGGTTTTTGTCTCTCTAAATATAAAATGTGAAGTGTATGGTATCCTGTGTGAGCATGTTGTATTCTATCCCCTTTATCCAAACTCGGGTAAAGGGAAGGTCACGTTCCGGTCTCCTCGGGTTGGAAATCTGGGGCGTGACACTGAGGCTGGGAGTTTTATGTTATTTCCTTTGTCGTGCTCGTGGTTTTATGTTCTGGAATTTGGTTTGGTTTTATTTGTAATAGTACACCTGGCTTCATAGGGGTTTTTCCCCGACTGGGTTGTAATAAACATTTAGTCTTTGAAATGAAATAAAATGAGATGTTGTTATTCAATTTGTGTTTGTGTGCATGGTTTGGGAGCAGGAGCATGCCCCTTGGCATGTTAGCCTGGTTGTGCAGGTTTGGGACAGCACCCGTGCCAGAAGTCCTTTTAAGGTGCTTGCACCAACCCCTTGTCCCTTCGGGTGCGGCCATGGGCAGTCACTACTCATTTCCAAGTGGAAGGAAATTGGGGCGTGACATCCTAGGCTTAGTTGAGGAAGGCTATCACTGGGTGCAGGGAGGTTAAAGCAATGTCTAATAATTTCAGGGGTAATTCTGACATAAACCCCTTACACGACCCCTATCAGTTCATCCTCACTCACACAGACAGATGCATAAAATTCTTGTAGGGCAGAGTAGGAAATAGCTGGGTCAGGCGGATACTAACCTTTGTAATCCCAGATTTTGAATTTTAAGAGCCACCTCTCTAGCCCAGCCCAGCTCTAAAGCCTCCAAAGCCTGCATATCAAGAGCATGCCCCAAGAGTATTTCCTCTTCAGGTTCGCTATCAGCACTAGGTGAGTGCACCTCCTCCTGGCCAGTCCTCCTTGTGCGCACCATCTTTAGAATGAGAATAAAGAGCAAAGAGCAGAAAACTGAAGAGCAAGAGAGCAAAAGAGCAGAGTTTCTCTAATACTCAGATCTGGAGTGATTTTGGTGTGGAAGCCTTTGAAGATGGCCTCTCTTTATATAACGTGCAGAAGGAAAGATGCTCCAATTGGCGTGATATACGTGCCCCTAAATTTTCAAAGTGTTCTGACCAAAATAGCCCTTGCACATGAATTGGTTGAATTGGCGTGCAAGTCAGAATCGTACCAAACTTTGGTGGTGGGTCCCCCTTGAGCTGGCAAGCAATAGTCCCTTCTGCACGTGAATTGTTTGAAGCTTCTAGGAGGGCTAAAATCGGTAGTTTGCATTTTTGAGCCTCCATATGACAGCTAACAATTCGCGTGCAAAAGTAAACGTGATTCACATGGTCTTCATCTACCATTCCAGAAAGTTACAGCTCAAAAGGAGGTGCACGTGAATTGGGCAATTCACGTGCAAATTCACGTTCAGGCCCAAACTGGCCCAAATTTCTCCATTTAGTTGCTTGTGCATTATGGACCATCTTTAAGTCTTGCACGTGAATTGTTTGAGCCCATCTTCAAGTACTTTTGGGCTTCACTTGCTCCTTGCTCCTTGACTTTGACTTTAAAAATAATTCCACCAGTGCAGGACCCAATAATTTGCTCATCCTGCAAATGGTTAGTTAAGAAAGAAGCAAAGTCTCCTGCACAATGGTTAGCTTGCAAACAAATTTATTGAATAAAATAGATAAAAGAAAATAACATAAAATAAAACATAGCAATAAACATTGGGTTGCCTCCCAACCAGCGCTTTATTTAAAGTCTGTAGCTAGACTTTCAGTTATGATCATGCAATGGTGAAAGAGGGGGAATCAACTATCTCCCTCTGAGTTGAATCAAAGTATGGTTTCAGTCTGTTGCCATTCACCCAAAATTTCTTGCCATCTACAGCTTGGAGCTCAAAGCTCCCATATGGCTTCTTATCAACTATCACAAAAGGTCCCATCCACTTGGACCTTAATTTTCTAGGAAATAACCTCAACCTTGTGTTAAATAGAAGAACTTTCTGCCCTAAGGTTAAAGGTTCATTGTTGAGTTGCCTATCATGCCATTTCTTAGTTTTTTCTTTGTAAAATTTAGCACTATCATAGGCATCCAGCCTAAGCTCATCTAACTCAATTAATTGGGTCATCCTAAGCTCCTTGATCTCTTGTGGGTTAAAATTTAACTTCTTCAAGGCCCAATGAGCCTTGTGTTCTAGTTCCACTGGCAAGTGACATGCCTTACCATATAGAATACGGTAAGGTGACATCCCAATGGGAGTTTTGTAAGCTGTCCTATATGCCCATAAAGCTTCATCAAGCCTTTGAGACCAATCTTTCCTATTGGCTCCAACAGTTTTCTCTAAAATGGCCTTAATCTCTCTGTTGGACACTTCTGCTTGTCCATTAGCTTGTGGGTGGTAAGCTAAAGACTTCCTATGAGTGACACCATACTTGTTCAATAACTTGTCAAACAATTTGTTGCAGAAATGACTACCCTCATCACTGATTATAGCCCTTGGTGTCCCAAAACGGCTAAAGATGTTTCTAGTAAGGAAGTGAGTCACAACCCTAGCATCATTCACTCTAGTAGGAATAGCTTCTACCCACTTAGACACATAATCCACAGCAAGCAAAATGTATGAATGCCCATCAGAATTGGGGACTGGCCCCATGAAGTCAATGCCCCAAATGTCAAAAATTTCAACTGGAAGGATTCCAGTTAAGGGCATCTCATTTTTCCTAGACAGACCACCTATCCTTTGACATCTATCACACTTTTTGATGTGGACATAGGTGTCTTTCACCATGTGAGGCCAATAAAAGCCACACTGCATGATTTTAGCCACAGTTCTTTGCACCCCAAAGTGGCCCCCATAATGTGATGCATGACAATGATGTATTATGTCATCTACCTCCTCCTCAAGGACACACTTTCTAATGATTTGGTCAGAACACCTCTTATAAAGAATTGGGTCTTCCCAAATGAATTTCTTAGCATCCACTAACAATTTCTTTCTCTGGTGGTAGTCTAACTGCTTGGGTATGAACCCAGTGGCTAAATAATTTGCTATGTTAGCAAACCAAAGAAGATGATGCACCTGAAACAACTTCTCATCAGGAAAGTCATCTACAACGGGTAGAGACTTAGGTGCATTCTCCACATGGGAGAGGTGATCAGCCACAAAATTTAGGGCTCCCTTTGTGTCTCTAATTTCAAGGTCAAATTCCTGTAAGAGGAGAACCCACCTAATCAAGCATGGCTTAGCTTCTTTTTTAGCAAACAAATATTTCAATGCAGCATGATCAGTATAAACAATGACTTTAGACCCAAAAAGGTAGGGTCTAAACTTGTTGCAGCCATAAACCACGGCTAGCAACTCTTTCTCAGTGGTGGTATAGTTCTGTTGAGCATCATCTAAGGTCTTACTAGCATAGTAAATGACCCTAAACACCTTTTCTCGCCTTTGCCCTAAGACTACCCCCACAGCATAATCACTTGCATCACACATTAGCTCAAAAGGCTGAGCCCAGTCAGGTGTGACTATAACAGGTGCAGTGACTAACTTACCCTTGAGGATGTTGAAAGCTTCTAAGCAATCTGCATTAAACTCAAAGCTTGTGTCTTTTTCTAACAACCTACTCATGGGTTTTGCAATTTTGGAGAAGTCCTTAATGAATCTCCTATAAAAGCCAGCATGGCCAAGGAAACTTCTCACTCCTTTTTCATTGGTTGGAGGTGGCAGAGTCTCAATAGTGGAGATTTTTGCCTTTTCTACCTCCAAACCATGTGCAGACACCTTGTGCCCTAGAACTATCCCCTCAGTTACCATGAAATGGCATTTCTCCCAATTTAGGACTAGTTCCTTCTCCTCACATCTCTCTAAGACCACATCTAGATTTTTCAAGCACTGTTGGTAGGAGGAACCAAACACCGAAAAGTCATCCATGAAGACCTCCATGATCTCTTCAACCAAACCCTGAAAACTGGCCATCATACACCTTTGAAAGGTGGCAGGGGCATTACAAAGCCCAAATGGCATTCTCCTAAATGCAAAAGTGTCAAAAGGGCACGTGAAGGTGGTCTTTTCTTGGTCCTCGGGCTTAACCATGATCTGATTATACCCGGAATAGGCATCTAAAAAGTAGTAGTGACTATAGCCAGCTAACTTATCCAACATTTGGTCAATGAAAGGAAGAGGAAAATGATCCTTCCTAGTAGCCTTGTTCAGCTTTCTATAGTCAACACACACTCTCCACCCCATCACAGTGCGAGATGGGATCAATTCATTTTTCTCATTTTTAATCACGGTCATGCCCACTTTCTTGGGCACAACATGCAATGGACTCACCCACTCACTATCGGAAATAGCATAAATTATACCCGTATTTTTCCATTTTAAAATTTCTTTTCTAACAACTTCTTTCATGGCAGGGTTTAATCTTCTTTGTCTTTCAGATAGGGGTTTAAAATCATCATTCATCAAAATTTTATGCATGCAAATCCCTGGACTAATACCCCTAATGTCTTCAATGTTCCATCCTAGGGCCTTTTTGTGTTTCCTAAGGACTTCTAGCAATTGAGTACACTCCACATCATTCAAATTAGAAGCAACAATGACAGGGGAACCGATTTGTAGAGTCTAGAAATTCGTACCTTAGGTGTCCAGGCAGCTCCTTCGGTTCGGAGCTGGAGGCACGTCATCTTCTTTCTCCTCCTCGGCTTGCTCCAGAGAGTTTGTAGTTTGCTCATCTTCCTCAACTGTCAAGTACATCTCTTCATCTTGTTGAGCTTCTATAAGTCAAGGGCTCCATTATTGGTGGTGGTAATTTCTTCTGCCAAGTAGTCTTCCACCAATTCCTCAAGGTCTTCATCCCAAAGGCAGTCCTCCTCCTCTTGACCTTGCAAAGCCTTCCCCATGTGGAAGACTAAGGTCTCCTCATTAATTCTCAGAGTTAGCTGCCCTTGAGCAACATCAATCAATGCACAACCCGTTCTGAGAAACGGTCTTCCAAGGAGTAGCTGAACTCCTCTATCTTCTTCCATCTCCAAAACTACAAAGTCCGCTGGAAATATGAAGGAACCCACTTTGACTAACACGTCTTCAATTATCCCTTCAGGCCTTCCAGTAGACCGGTCGAAGAACTGCAATGATATGGAAGTGGGCTTTATGCCCTTAAGCCCAAGCTGCTTGTACAAAGCAAAGGAGATCAAATTGATGCTGGCCCCTAAATCACATAGGGCCTGCTGCTGCGGTGCATTGCCAATCACACAAGGGAGATTAAAATTTCCCGGATCTTTATGCTTGATGGGCAAACTCTGTTGAATAACACTGCTCACCTCATTAGTGACTGCCACCGTCTCATGATCCCCATATTTCCTCTTCTTCGTCACAAAATCTTTGATGTATTTTCTGTACCTAGGCATCTGCTCCAAGATTTCCACAAATAGAATGTTAGTTTCAAGCTTCTTGAACAAACTCAGAAAGCGCTCATGCTCTTCTTCAACCCTCTGGTTCCTCAGCCTCTGAGGAAATGGCATAGTAGGCCTGAGCTCTTGCCTCTATTCTTCAGTATTCGTCTTGACTCAATTTCTGGTCCTTCTTTTCTTGCACTCTTTCTTGAGCTTTATCTGATTTTCCTTGGTCATCTGCTTCCAAGGGTCTGCTTTCGTTCTTCCGGAATTGCCTTCTTCTTAGGCTCTTCGATTCCTTCGATGCTTTCCCCGCTTCTTAGAGTAATAGCCTTGCAGCTCTCCTTGGGGTTCACCTCAGTATCACTTGGAAAAGATTTAGCTGAGACTCCTCGATTTACATTCTGGGCCAAACTCACAAGCAACTTTTCTATATTCTTCATTGAAGATTCTATGGTGACTACCCTTTCCTCCAAATTATCCTCTCTTTTGGTTGGCTCATCCACATTCTAATATACTCTTCCTCTTTCTTGTTGAGGCCGAGGTCAAGTCGCTCGAATCCTGGAGGTGGGTGTAAATAATTGTCCGTAGCATACGGATTCTGCTTCATCCCTGGGGGCACATATTTGTACTGAAATGAGATATCTCCCCCTCGGTTCTGGTTTTTCTGAAATGGCAGAGATTGCTGCTGGTTCTGGTTGTATCCTTGTTGTTATTGTGGAGGATAAAATTGCTACTTCTGATACAAGCCCTTTCCTCCAACATAATTTGCTTCTTCAGCTCCACTCTAGCCCTGCTCAGCTACTGGTAAAGCTTGTTGTGATCCTTCAACTTTCAGAGCCAATACTTCCATGCCTTTCACTAAAGCTTGAATCGTGCTTGCATATCATTGGAAGAATTATCAACTGAAGCTATCTTCTCCCTTGGCTTTGAAGTACGCACATTAGACCACCGCCAATCAGCTAATGACGGCCTCTCCAAGAGCTTTGTTCTTGCGTCAGGCTCTAGATTCATCAAGCTTCCTCCAGGAACGCATTCACCTTGTCTTGTGAGTGGGACCAAGACCTGTGTAGAAAGATTCAATTTGAATCCACTGGGGTCTTCCATGATCAGGGCATCTTCTCACTAAGTCTTTGAAACGCTCCCAAGCTTCATGAAGAGTCTCCATCTCATCTTGCCTGAATCTGCTAATCTCTCCTCTGAGATGGATCACCTTGGAAGGAGGGAAGTACTTTGACATGAACTTGGTCCGCATCTCCTCCCAAGTGTTGATTGAACCTGTTTGGCAGTCGTTGAGCCAGCCAAGAGCTCTATCCCTTAAAGAGAAAGGGAAAAGCCTTAGCTTTATTGCCTCCTCCGATACATTGTTGATCTTTATGGTGTCGCACATCCTGGTAGAACCTCATCAAATGCTGGTGTGGATCATCCACGGCTGTTCCTCCAAACGCGTTGTTGCTCACCATGTTGATCAACGCCGGCTTCAGCTCGAAGCTATTTGCTTGGACTCTTGTCTGCCGAATCCCAGAATAATGGTCTGACATCATTGGCCTCGCATAATCTAAGAAGGTTCTGGGCATAAACCGATTACCCTCTTCTTCTGGATATTAGCCATTGTAATTGGCCCCTCCTTGCGGTGCACCACCATCAGGCCTTAAATCTGCCATCAATTCACCTACTGAATGCTCTAAGCCTTGCAGTGCTTCTTCAGCCTCACGTGCTGCTTCCCTAGCTGCTCTACGACGAGCTCTGAACAATCTTTCAGGTTCCCGATTAAATGGTATAAACTCCTGTCTTGGCATGCACAACTAGGAATTCCTCAAACACTTGGTGTATGTTCCTATAAAACAACAAGAACACACCCATCAGCTCCGAACAATGCAAAATAACAAATAAAGAACACAAAATAACAGAAAATAAAAGACAAAATAAAACACCAAGATCAGAATTCAAACAATTTCACTCAATGTTGATTTCTAAAGCTAGTCAACCGTTGAATCCCCGGCAACGGCGCCAATTTGACGAACGGGTATTTCGTGAGTGAAACCCAAGTGAGGGTTAAGCTACTGTCGTTTAAATCCCTTCTCAAAATATTAATTTCCTTAATTAATGCTAAATAGAATAGCGACAAGAAAGGGGTCGATCCCACAGAGATTACCAAGTTATCTAGCTTTAACTCAAATCACCAAATTAATCTTGCTTAAAACAATGTCTTGGCAAAAACGAATTCTTTTTATAACTAAAGATCTAATTTTTATTTGGTTTTCTGAATAAACAAGAAAGCAAATTGATTTTAGGATTAAGATTCAAGGATTAAAGGCATCTAGGGTCACAATTTCACCTCCCTATGTTATCTCTACTGATTCATGGTATTAGGGTTGTCTGATTGAAAACATGCTAAACATAAGCCAAGGACAACAAATGGTCATTGAGGTCCTTTTAAGAGTTGTATGCCAGAATGGTCATCTAAACACACAGACATGCAAAGCCAATAAATCATACTTGCAAAAGGATAATGATCACACCAATTACAAATAAGTTATGAATCTCAATCCGCCCCAGACTAGGGCTAAGAATACCAAGGTGTACATCCAAAGATAGAAATTAAGAATAGATTCATAAAACATGCAAAACTCAATCATCCAAACCCAATATTCATAAACACAGCAAAACAACAAGGGGGCTACATTGCTCCCCTAGATTATAAGAACTACTCACGCATGATTACAATCAAAACCATAGTAGTAAAGCTAAGCATCTTCTTCTAATCCATGTGCGCAACAAGGCTTCAAATCCAGGCTCCAAAATCCGCGACGGCTGCGACGGCTGCTCTCCTAGGTCAAGGAGCAACCTCCAAATCGTGAAGCCTCTCTCTCTAAAAACGTGTAGGGGGGGTCTAGGATGTCTAGTAGGGGCATGGAGGCTTTATTTATAGAGGTTGGATGGGCTTTGAGGTGTGTACCCTAGCCCATCTATCAAAACGACGTAGTTTTGATAAGTGACACTTCAAACATTAAAATCTCTATCTTCCATCCACAATTTGGACATGGGCTTTCAGAAACAAATGATCAGCATGGAAAAATGATAGGATCAGTCCAAAAATATCTCTGCACGTCAATTTGCACGTGATATGGTGAATTCACGTGCAACTCCAAATCAGCTCAAACTTCTCCCCAAGCTTCCTTGCATCCCGTAGAGGCCTGAGAAGCAAAAATATGCTTGCACGTGAAATGGGTGAATTCACGTGCAGCTCCAAATGCTTTGAAATTTCTGTGGTAGGTAGAGGACATCATTCTAAGCAACTTTTGTTCTTGCACGCCAATTGTTTGAGGCCATCTACTATGTCAAAAGTGAGCTCCAAAATCTGCCAAAACAGCTTAAAAACACATGTATTTGCAAATAGCATCTTCCTAGGGGTTAGAGCAAATATATATGATATATCAAGCAATAAGGCTCTAATCATGCTCTTAAACATCCTAAATAAACAATAGAATAACGGCATAAAATGCACGTTATCAACAGGCCCTGCAAGGGCAAATAACTGTAATGATGGCAATGCTTACAAAGTTGACTGGGGAAAAGGAGAGGACCTCAACAGGAGGAACAACCAATCACCCTCAAGTGCAAGGACCTGATACAGGACTACCTTTAAACATGGTTCCCAACTATATCCCCTCTGATCCCGCTCCAATGGTGCATCCCCCTATTTCCAACCAAACTCCACCCACCATACCTGTTGTGGCACACATGGTAGAAGCAGTTGGGTCTCCATCCTTTCCCGAACACGTCGAGTCCCCTGCCTTAAAGCGTCTAGAAGAAAGGCTAAAAGCAGTTGAGGGAATCGAAAGCTATGGCATGACTAGTCCACAAGATTTATGCTTAGTTCCTGGGGTGGTGTTACCCCCGAAATTCAAGATGCCTGAGTTTGAAAAGTTCAATGGTACCCGTTGCCCGAAGACCCATCTGGCCATGTACTATCCGAAAATGGCGGCCTATGCAGGGGAAGACAAGCTCCTCATGGACTGTTTTCAAGAAAGTCTGACAGGAGCATCCCTTCGTTGGTACTTTCAGTTAGACGGTAATCGTATCAAGACATGGAAAGAGTTGGCCACATCCTTTTTAGCACAATACAAACATGTTACTGAACTAGCATTAGACCGGTTAACTTTGCAATCATTGGAGAAAGGAACCAATGAAAGTTTTAAAGATTATGCTCGAAGGTGGAGGAAACTGCTGTAGAAGTCCAACCACCTCTACAGTAAGAAAGTAATGTGGCCACCTCCACCGGTACGTGACTCCCCTTTTACCCACACGGAGGGCAAAGGGGTTAGGGTGCAAACCCCGAATATAACATTTTAAACATCCACAACACATTCAAGAAAGTAATGTTCATAAAAGCGATCCACAATCCAAACCAGTCTTTATTAGAACAAAATCCTCTTTTCAATCCATCCCCACTGGGTTACATCAATTCCCATAAAAATAACATAAATGGAAGACAATAAAGTAAATAAGGTCTTCCACCTTGGGGTCCCACCTAACGCCTGTATGTTCCTGAAAGAAAACACAACATAGAGGGAGGGGTGAGCAACCACAGCTCAGTAGGGATCATGTCTCCCCAAGCCATCCCATGCTCCTAGCGTCTACATGAGGGTGTGTACAGGTGCAGTGTAGTGACAATAAGATATAAACAGGTTGTGTTCCACAATCACACGGCACACACATATCCACAGCCATACAGGCTTAGCCATATAGGCTAACATATCCACGGCCATATAGGCTTAGCCACACGGGCTAACATATCCACGGCCACTCAGGCTTAGCCACACGGGCTAACATATCCACGGCCATGTAGGCTTAGCCACACGGGCTAACATATCCACGGCCATGTAGGCTTAGCCACACGGGCTAACAGTTCCAGTCCCGGGCTTCCACAAACACAGCATACAAGGTCACACAGGCATTAAACCAAACACGTAGCATACACACTTTCACAGGCATAATACCAAACACTTAATCCGCACAGCCAATCAGGCATAAAATCAAACACTTGACATGCAGAGTCTCACAGGTATTTTACCAAACGCTTAACATGCATACATTCACAAACCCACAAACCCAGCCACACAGGCATATTATCAAACACATACTAGGCATATTCACACAGACATATTCACACAGGCATTTTATCGAACACTTAATATGCACTGACCACCCAACTTCAGAAATCACACCAAAACGCCACTGAAGGCCAACATTCATATAGGAGGTCACACCTATATGAATTTACATATAAATAATATAGCAATAACAATAAAAACTCGATAAATCCTCTACACAGGGCCTAACCCCGGAACAGACCAGGTGAGACAGAACCCCTACCTTAAAGAAGATCCTCCTTGCTCCCGCGCTAGATGCCGTCCTCCCCACGCAAGACACTCCGGCAGCAACCAGCAGTTCTCCTCCTTTCCCTCTCTCTAGCTCTCTCTCTCCACGACGGTTGCAGTGGCTGAAAAACCCCTAACCCTAGAACAAGGAGTCTCCTCATCTTTATATAGACTTCCCACTATCAAAACGACGTTGTTTTGATTAAGTGAAACCCATGATCAAAATGACGTAGTTTTGATTACACAAGCTACCACCTTCTCGCTTCCATACACGCCAAAATATCCACAATTCCAACATGGTCCTTTGGGGAAAAATCATTAGAATGACAAAACCAAGGTAACCATGCAAAAACATGTTTGCACGCCAATTTGAACGCCAATTCCCCAATTGGCGTGCAGCTCCAAATGCACTCAAACTTCACCCCAAGCCTCCTTGCATTTTGTAGAGGTCTGTGAAGCAAAAATATGTTTGCACGTGAAATGGGTGAATTCACGTGCAGCTCCAAATGCTCTGAAATTTCTGTGGTAGATAGAGGACCTCATTCTAAGCAACTTTTGTTCTTGCACGCCAATTGTTTGAGGCCATCTACTATACCAAAAGTGAGCTCCAAAATCTGCCAAAATAGCTTAAAACCGCATGTATATGCATAGCATCTTCCTAGGGCATAAATGTACGTTAACACTTGTCACATGCACCTCCCAAAAGTCCCCTCTTGGGCTCATCTCTTACCTCAAACTTGTGCCCCAACATCCAAGGTGTTTGTGGTCAACTTCTTACACACGGGTCATTACAGAAACCAATGATAAAAAATAGAGTCGCCACCAACTGTTTTTCGGGTACAGTTGGATACCCTCTACTTTGAGTAGTTTCGATGTGGTCTACGCTACCAGAAATGAGTTCGGGAGTTGGTTACATGTGGAAATCCTACAATGCCCTTTCGGTACCTATCTTAGAAAAGGAGGTTTCTGTCACGCCCCCGAATTCCAGGGAACCCGGAACCGGGTACATGACTTCCCCTTGCCCGCACCCGAAAGGTCAAGGGGTTGGTGACTAGCACCAATAGAGACTACACCGCGGGTGCTGTCTCAATTATGCAACCCTGTACAGTCATACATCAAGGGTAATCCTGTACTTTCCCATATATCATCATGCATACAAAGAGTCAAACAGTCATACAGACATCACATCATACGAGTATGCAAATACAATCGTCCACGGACCCATGTCCGGGATATCACATAAAACAATACAGAATATAATCGGATCATACATCGAGTAGTGGGCGTCCTCCTGGAAGAAAGTCCTCCACTAGTCTCGGGTCACACCTGAAAAGGGTAAGCAACAAGTAGGGGTGAGCGACAAGCTCAGTAGGTGACCCTAACACTCCACATCATGCAACACATATAAGTCTATACTATATGCTCGGTGTACTCGTGCACCGTGTAGTGTGCACAATCATCAAGACTCGGCTGCAACAAACATCAGGGACAACTTGTCCACGATCCTCCATGGGATCCCGGCTCGGGGCACTCGGCCCTAGCTCCACGAGCTCAACGGCTCAACTCAGGCCTTAGCCTGTCCACGCGCAATATGCCCGGCCACAGTCGCCACACAGGCCTGCCATCGGTTCATATGCCTGCCACGTCAACCACATAGCACCATCGGTGCATCACGGTGAGAACCAAATCAAGTCACGGAGTCCATGCCCCAATACCTCACATCAACATACTAACATTAGTATGGCATGTCATTCTCAACATTTCCTTTAGAATTGTAGCCAGTCTTCACAAGTAAATCCTCAACCCTTGATTTATGAAGGAAGTACTCATAGTCGCTATTTTCTTGAAATTAAAAGTCCCGGCATTGGGTTCCCTTATCATAAATAAGATAATCTGATTTTTGGGGATTTTTCCGAGATGTCTAACCCCACTTTCCAAAAATTCACCACTACGAACTTTTGGGTTTTTCCGAGATTTTACACTAAAACCCAATTTTCACATTTTGAAATAGTGGGAATTAATTTTTCTAGTATTTTTTTTTGAATCCAAATGAGGGGTATTTCGTTATTTACATTGTAACTTAATACTTAAATGTGGAGAGGCATAATGGTTTACAATGTAAATGTCCAGGTGCGGTGCGGTTGCCGCAATGAACACTTGTTCCACTCCTACGGATTTGATGTTTGGGATCGATTCTACGGATCACTGTTTCATCGCTACGGATTTGATGCTCCGGACCGATGCTACGGATCATCGTTTCACTCCTACGGATTTGATGTCTGGACCGATTACTCCGGACTGCGATCCGGACTAACTACTCCGGACTACTGATCCGGACTAACTCCTCCGGACTAACAACTCCGGACTACTGATCCGGACTAACTCCTCCGGACTACTGATCCGGACTAACTCCTCCGGACTAACTACTCCGGACTACTGATCCGGACTAACTCCTCCGGACTACTGATCCGGACTAACTCCTCCGGACTAACTACTCCGGACTACTGATCCGGACTAACTCCTCCGGACTACTGATCCGGAAAAACACTGTTCACTTAGTCCCGGAAACACTGTTCACTTAGTCCCGGAAACACTATTCACTTAGTCCCGGAAACACTATTCACTTAGTCCCGGAAAAACACTGTTCACTGTCGTTTTTGCCAATTTTCTCAGCTAGAACGGCAACCCGGCAACCCCAAACACTCATAAACACATTTATTTTGATATACACCCCATTACACGTCTTAAATAACTCTAAATTTCATGTAATCAACAGAAATACCTCTTTTATGCATTTAAATCACAAGATTCAACCAAAAATTGGGTTTCCCCCAAATCTTAAGGTTCACCCCCAAATTCCATGATTTCACCCAAATTAAGCATGCTAAGCCTACTATGAATCATATAAGGAGTTAGAATCACCTACCTGGAAGCTTCTTTGCGATCCACGAGCTCCAATTGCCCCAAAATCGCCAAGAAAGCTCTACGCTCTTCACCTTCTCTCTCTCTCTCTCTCTTGCTCAAACACGCACGCACCAATAATTGGAAATTAAAGAGATAAGGCAGTTCTTAATTATATATATACCGTTGCCAATAATTGGCCTCCCAGCAATAATTGACCCGAACGCAATAATTGACCTCCCGAGGTCACGAACTCCAAATTGAGTCAAATTATCGCAAAACGCTCGAAATAACGAGCACAACACTGTTCAGATATTATCACACTCAAATGATTGCTCAAACGCAAAGTCAACCAATAAACCCCAAAAAGTCAACAATCGGGTCAAACGGGGCCCCGACTCGAAATCGGGCCCAAGTACAGTCAAAATGCTCGCATCGACGGCTACACTACCGTCCAGATAGTTACATTCCCATAGAATGACTATCTCTCAAAACTACCCAAATACGAGTCTTTACAGTTTCTATTTGTTTTATTGTTTGTGTGATTTTAACTGGTCTAAGACTATGTTTATTTTTCTAAAGGCCTAAAGTTCTAACTTTTTTATTTCACTAAATTTTTTATTGAAGTTTAGAATTAAATTCAGTTTAACCTAAGCATCTACAGGGAATCATAATGAATTCTATCAGTTTTTTTTTTTGCTTTTCTTTTTGTTGGTATTTATTTATTTATTTTTAAAAGAGGATGAGAGGAAAAAGAAAGATAGGAAAAACTCAAATATTTTAAAGATTTAAAACAAAACATTTTATTTCATTATTCTTCAAGAAAACAACATAAAAAAATCCTTTGGAAAGCATTTTGTGTTTTTATTTTTCTTTTGTTTGTTTTTTTTGTTTTTTTTTGAGAAATCATTTTTTGTTTTTATTTTTTTTGATTTTTTTTGTTTTTATGTGTAAATAATGAAAACCAAAATAGGATACCTTCGTTTTGTTTTTTTTTTTGTTGATTTTGTTTTAAAGAAAATAGTTTTTTTTGAAATAATAAGAACTAATAACTAACACATGTAAAAGAGAAACAAAAAATATGACGCTTTTGTTTCCTTTTAAATAGCAACCAAATATGACATTGTTTTGTTTTTTTTTTCTTTAGAAAAAACATTTGGTAAATAGCAACCAAATATGACATTGTTTTGTTTTTTTTTTTGTTTACAAAAAACATTTGGTTTTCAAATAAACAATGAAAATTAAGAGCAAACATATATACAAAAAATGATGTGTGTGATTATGACATCCATAAAATAAAAACTACTTACTTCTCTCTTCCCCTTTTTTATACTTCTTTTTTTACTCCCCCCCTTTTTTTGATATTTTACGTTTTACATATTACAACACATGCCACAACATAAATACATAAAAGAAAAAAAACAATAAAAATTAAAAGATTACATCAAACACAAGAATAAATAGGCGTAAATTAAAACGAAAAAACAAAAAAAAAATGAACCCACTTTAGCCTTGGATAATATTCCAACAGTAGTTTCCCATCCGAGCTATCCTGTCCGCTCTAGTAGTCTTCCGATAAAGTAGCCACTACAAATTTGATAGTGAGAATTATAAAAATAAGCCGGAATTTGATTTAGAGGCTGGAATGATATTTTTGGAGATGAGATAAACTAAATAAATAAAATAAAAATAAAAGCAAAAAACGTGTTGGATGGAGAGCAAATGGGGGGATTGATTTTTTTTTGAGTCCCCTTTTTTGTGGATGGGAAATAGTGGGCGTAAGAGATTTTTTGTTTGGGTTTTTTTTGTTTTTTGTTTTTTTGAAAGTGGCAAAGTCGTGAGAGGGGAAGGAAGGAAATTGAATTTGTGTTTTTTTTTTTTAGATCAGATTTGGAGAGAAAAGGATGGGAAGAATTTGAGTTTTTTTTTTTTTTGTTTTTGAGATGATGGAAATAAGATAAGAGAAAAGAGAATTAAAAATTTTTGAGCTTGAATGGAATTGGTGGAGAGATATGGGTGTACGTGGGTTTTTTAGGGAGGATAGAAAATGATTTTGAATTTTGGGATTAATGGAGTGATATGGAGGTAGGTGGAAAAATCGTGAGAAGAGGAGACAGGTTGAAAAAGAAAGAAAAAAAAGTGATGACTATGAGAGCTTCTTTTTCCTGGGCGAGAATGAGAGAAAAAATTAGAGTGCTCTGCCTTTTTTTTTCCGTCCAGGAAAAAGAAGCCCTCATAGTCATCACTTTTCTTTTCTTTCTTTTTCAACCTATCTCCTCTTCTCACGATTTTTCGACCTACCTCCAAATCACTCCATTAATCCCAAAATTCAAAATCATTTTCTATCCTCCCTAAAAAACCAACATACACCCATATCTCTCCACCAATTCCATTCAAGCTCAAAAATTTTTAATTCTCTTTTCTCTTATTTCCATCATCTGAAAAACAAAAAAAAAACTCAAATTCTTCCCTTCCTTTTCTCTCCAAATCTAATCTAAAAAAAAAACACAAATTCAATTTCCTTCCCTCCCCTCTCACGACTTTGCAATCTCAAACACATTTTGCAATCTCAAAACACATCTCAATAAAAATATCAGTTTACAAGTAGAAATACAAATACACCAAATCATGAACCACAAGAAAACACATCACTACAGCCACCTCCCACCCTTAAGATTGTTCGTCCTCGAACAACTCTCGGTGCTGCTCACGCATCACGGACTCACGTTCCCATGTCTCCTCCTCAATGCCACGGTGCTGCCATAGCATGCGAACCAAAGGAATAGCACGACCATGCAAAAGCTTCTCCCGCCGATCTAGGATACGGATAGGGGCCTCAACAACGGACATGTCATCCTCAATGTCCAATGTCCCCCAATCGATCACATGAGTGGGGTCAGGACAATACTTCCTCAACTGGGACACGTGGAACACATTATGCACCCGACTCAATCGCGGTGGCAATGCTAACCGGTAAGCGATAGGCCCCACACGAGCTATAACCTCAAATGGACCAATGAACCGGGGAGAGAGTTTGGAACCTCTCCCAAAGCGCCGATGTCCACGTCGTGGAGAGACACGGTGAAACACATGATCGCTCACAGAAACTCCAAAGGTCGCTGCCGCTGATCTGCATAAGATTTCTGTCGACTCTGGGTTGATAACAAGCGCTGACGAATCAACTTGACCTTCTCAGTAGCCTGTTGAACCAACTGTGGTCCCAAGAGAGCTGCCTCTCCTACCTTAGTCCAACACAAGGAGTCCAACACAAGGGTGAGTGGCACGGCCTCCCATACAATGCTTCAAAAGGGGCCATTCCAATGGATGCCTGATAATTGTTATTGTAGGCAAACTCCACCAAAGGAAGGTGAGTTGCCCACGAACCCCCAAAATCTAGCGCACAAGCCCTCAACATGTCCTCTATGTTCTGATTCGTCCTCTCAGTCTGACTGTCAGTCTCAAGGTGAAAGGCTGTACTCAAGTGAAGCTTGGTCCCCATAGCCTCCTGCAAACCTGCCCAAAAACGGGAAGTGAACCTCGAATCCCAGTCAGAGACAACCGATGATGGTACGCCATGCAGTCTCACAATCTCGTTCATGTATAGCTGACTCAAGGTCCCAATAGAGTCCCGCTCGCGAACAGCAAGGAAATGGGCCGACTTTGTGAGCCGATCCACAATCACCAAAATCATATCTTTCCTCCCCGTGGTGGGTGGAAGGCCAGTCACAAAATCCATCGCTATGTGGTCCCACTTCCACTCCGCTATGGGCAATGGCTGTAACATGCCCGCCGGCCGCTGATGCTCAGCCTTCACTTGCTGACACGTGAGGCACCGTGAAACAAAGGCAGCCACATTGTGTTTCATCCCAGGCCACCAAAATGTCCCCCTGGATGCACAGCAACTCTAGACTGGTGAAGCTCCCTCATCACCTCATCCCTGAGAGAAGAAGCCACTACTAACCGCCCCTGAAAAGACAACTCATGCTTAGGATCCTCTATCCAGTCCTCAGATAGCTCACCAGCCTCAATACGGGCACGGAGAACCTCACACTCAATGTCACCCAACTGTCACTCCCGGACGCGCTGGTACAAATCAGGCACAACCACCAAAGGACTCAGGACTGTCCCACCATCACGAACAACAGGCTGCAACTGCAACATCGCCAACGTTCCATCAGCTTCCACTCTCTCACGGCCACCTCAGCTTTCCTTTTTCTGCTCGACGCGTCAGCCACAACATTACCCTTGCCCGGGGTGTAGGTAAAAGTAAAGTCAAAGGTCTGCAAATACTCTACCCATCTCCTCTGCCACAAATTCAAGTCCTTCTGAGTAAAGATGTACTAAAGGCTCTTGTGATCGAAAACACCACAAACTTCTCCCCCCAAAAGGTAATGTTGCCAACTCTTCAAGGCAAAGATGACAGCCGCCAACTCAAGATCATGAGTAGGGTAATTCTGCTCATTAGGCTTCAGCTGCCTCGACCTATAAGCTACCACACTATGCTCCTGCATAAGCACACACCCCAAACCAACCCTGGACGCATCACAATATACCTCATATGGGATATCCTCCCGAGGTAACCTCAACACCGGTGCAGTGGTCAAACGAGTTTTGAGAGCCTCAAACGCCTGCTGACACTTGTCGGTCCACTCAAACTTCACTCCCTTCCGGGTCAACGCCATCATAGGAGCTGCTAAGCGGGAGAATCCCTCTACAAAACGACGGGAATACCCTGCCAAGCCAAGAAAGCTACGAATCTTGAAAACATTGGTTGGCCTCTCCCATGATGCCACAGCCTCAATCTTGGTTGGGTCCACTCTAACCCCTTCAGCTGACACTACATGGCCAAGAAAATGGACCTCCTGCATCCAAAAGTCGCATTTGCTAAACTTAGCAAACAACCACTGATCCCTCAAGGTTTGGAACACTGTTGCCAGATGTTCCACATGCTCCCTCTCGGTCTTGGAATATACCAAGATATCGTCTATAAACACCACCACGAATGAGTCTAAGTATGGGGCAAAGACTTGGTTCATCAAATGCATAAACACTGCCGGCGCATTAGTGAGCCCAAAGGGCATCACTACCCACTCATAGTGCCCATACCTGCACCGAAAAGCAGTCTTACGGATGTCCTCCTCCCTAACCCTCAACTGATGATACCCCGACCGTAGATCTATCTTGGAAAACCACCGGGCTCCACTCAACTGGTCAAATAGGTCATCTATGCGAGGCAACGGATACTTGTTCTTCACAATCACCGAGTTTAGCTCCCTATAGTCGATGCAAAGGCGTAACATGCCATCTGCCTTCTTTGAAAAGAGTACCGGAGCACCCCACGGTGAGGTACTCGGTCGGATATACCCCTAGTCCACCAACTCCTCTATCTGCCGCTGAAGCTCCCTTAGCTCAGCTGGCCCCATACGATATGCTACTTGGGAGATTGGGCCAGTCCCCGGTACCAACTCAATGGTGAACTCTACACTCCTCTTAGGAGGTAAACTCCTCAACTGGTCAGCAAAGACATCCTGAAATTGGTCAACAACAGCTGGCCACACTCTCTTCTCCACTTTCCCATCCTCAGTAAAGGTCAGGGCTGCCAACCTCTGGGTAATGGCACCCCACCGGTCTAACATTGGCCTAGCCCGACTCGCCTCACAGTCCCACTCCCCTTGCAGGGTGCAAGAAGTCCCTGCGGGTGTCACAAAGGATACACGCCACCGGTAACAATCTATCTTGGCTTGGAAAGCCATAAGCCAATCCATACCTAAGATCAGATCAAATGTACGCAAGGGCATTACATGCAAGTCAAAATTTAGCTCCACATCTCCTATGGTTAACACACAGTCACGACAAACATGCCGCACCTCAACCATGCCTCCCACCGGAGACTCCACTGCTAGGGGTCTCTCTGCCTCAATACATGCTAACCCCAATCCCTCAATCAAAAGTTCAGCGACAAACGAACAAGATGCACCCGTATCAAAAAGTGTAGAAACAAGCGTACGAGAGATTAAGAGGGTACCTTTAACCACTGATGGTCCTGCCCCACCCTCCGCTGGTGGAGGTGGTAGCTCAGCCTCCTCCGGGTACGTCGCCTCCAGCGCAAACACCCTCCCTTGGCCCGTGCCACTGGTCGGCTCACTCACTGGGCACTTCCCGCCAAGACTGCCTCCAACTTCAGTCTGCTGCCGCTCCGGCCTCCCCTGGGGTCGGGTCTGGTTGGATCCTACCTGACTAGCCTGCCACTAACGAGCTGGTCTCTCTGGTGGTGCACAGAAACTGGCGTCACTCCTTGTGCTGGATGTCATGCCTCCAACTCCCCTGTTGCCACTCCGGCAAACCCGGCTCAGATGGCCCTCTCGTCCACAACTATGGCATTTTCAGTCCTTCTTTGGACACTCCCTCCTAAAGTGGCCTTGCTCTCCACAGCAATGACAACCGCTGGGGAGACCTCCTGCTGGACCTCCCTGCGCCACCGCCAAAGCTAGACCTCCCTGGGTTCACCAATGTCTGTCCCCTGTTGCGGAAGGAACTACTATCTCTCTCCTCAGTCTTAGGCCTCTTGGACCCCGAATCGCGTTCAGACCCACCTTGCAACTGGCGACCCTGATAGACCTGCCTCCCATCCTCCAGCTCCCTCTCAGCTATACGTGCTGTCTCAACAACCTCAACATAGGTCCTCAAACGCAGAATCGCCACCCTCTGCCTAAGAGCTGGCCTAAGGCCCAAAGTGAACCTGTGGGCCTTCAGGTCCTCCTTTGCCACAGTCTCGGGAGCAAACCTACTCAAGCTCCGAAACTCTTGCTCATACTCAAGTACCATCCTTGATCCTTGTTTCAGGCTGCCAAACTCCTCCCTCTTCTGCCACCTCAAAGATTTTGGGAAGAACTCATCATTGAAGAGCTGTAGAAACTCCTCCCAAAGCATGAACTGCACTGTACGGCTCCCCGCGACACTCAACCACCACTCCAGGGCATTCCCCTCCAGTTGCCGAATGGCCAGTCTCACCTTATCCTCCTCCCGGGGTAGGAGAAAGGAAAACACATGCTCGATCTGCCTCAGCCAGTGCTCAGCTAACACTGGGTCCTCCTTCCCTTTGAATCGCGGAGGTTGTTCCTTTCGGAACCGTGTCACCACGTCATCCTCTGCACGAGTCGGTATGCAACTCAGCGAACCCTCACGCTCCCTTGGTAACTCCCCCACTGGTGGTGGCGGTGGTGGTGGCACCACCTGCTGTGCCGCCATCTAACGGCGCACCTCCTCCCGGACTTCTTGCCGGATACCCTCCCTCAGCTCTTGGACCTCTAACCGGATGCTTTCTCGCAGCTGCGCCAGCAACAGTGCATGTCCTCCAACAGACTGCCCCGCACCCGGGCCCTCATGGGCAGATGACTCATCAGCCACTACCCCGGACGCACGTGTGACTCTCCTCAGTGGCATTCTTACTACATGAAGTAAGAAGCACAAACGTCAGAACGCGTTCGACTACTATCAAGTTTCACTACCTCTACCCCATTATCAAGTCAAGTAGTACATGGCATCACAGACATTTTACATATTGCACCAATCAACATCGCACACCATTCAAATAAACAAGGACCTTTCCTTTTAGTCATGCTCAAGGTACTTCAAGTAAAATCAGAGTTGCACAGTTCATACCTTATCACATTATTCACATTTTTCTTTTATCACAATTACAGTTTTAACAGTTATCCACACCTTCACATACAACAACTAATGCAACTAGTGCCCTAATGCCAATGCATGCAAATCGTACCTCAGGTCTGGACTACCCCAATATGGCTGCATGCCATATTGCACACCATATCCCCAATTGGCGTGCAGGTCCAAATACCCTGAAATTCTACCTCAAGCTTCCTTGCATCATGTAGAAGGCTGGTATGCAGTAAAATGCTTGCACGCCAATTGGTCCAATTGGCGTTCAAGGCCTTTGGCTCTGAAACTTTTGTGGAAGGTAGAGGACATCATTCTAAGAAACTTTTGTTCTGCACGCCAATTGATTTGAGGTCATTTACTTGGTCAAAATCAATCTCTAAAACCGGACAAAACAGCCTAAAAAAGCCTGTATATGCAAAAAGCATCTTCCTAGGGCATAAAAGCACGTTATGAATTGTCACGTGCACCTTCCAAAAGTCCCCACTTAGGCTCATCTCTTACCTCAAACTTGTGCATCAACATTCAAGGTGTAGCTAAAGTGTGTGGGAAGGAAACTCCCTAAAACCCAACAATTTCCACTCATAAGGCATCTGCGGTTAACTTCTTACATGCCGCAAAACACGGGTCATTACACAGGGGCGTTACCCTATGATAGTAGCTACGTCCTTAACAGTAGAAGAAACCAGTCAACTACTAGAAGTCTTAAGGGAGCATAAGCAGGCCCTAGGTGGTCTTTGGATGATATAAAAGGTATAAGTCCAACGGTTTGCAGGCACAAGATACTGATGGAGGAGTCTTATACTCCTACTGTAGAGCGCCAACGCAGGCTCAATCCTGCAATGAAGGAAGTCGTTGGCAAGGAGATTCTGAAGTCGAGGAAAGCTGGCATCATATATGCCATTTCAGATAGCTCCTGGGTTAGTCCAGTGCAAGTGGTTCCCAAGAAGGGCGGCATGACAGTGATACGCAATGAGAAGAACGAGCTCATTCCATCCCGCACAGTGACCGGGTGGCGCGTGTGCATCGACTACCGCAAGATGAACAAAGCCACTCGTAAGGACCACTTTCCGTTACCTTTCATTGATCAAATGCTAGATCGGTTAGTTGGCTACCCGTATTATTATTTTCTGGATGGTTATTCCGGATACAACCAGATAGCAGTTGCCCCGGAGGATCAAGAGAAGACTACATTCATGTGCCCTTTTGGCACGTATGCTTTCAGGCGTATGCCATTTGGTCTCTGCAACGCACCTACTACTTTCCAGAGGTGCATGATGGCAATATTTCAAGGGTTGGTGGAGGACATTATGGAAGTCTTTATGGATGACTTCTCAGTATTTGGTTCATCTTTCTCCATCTGCCTCAGAAATCTAGAAACCGTGTTGATCCGATGCAAGGAAAAGGACCTGGTCTTGAACTGGGAAAAGTGTCACTTCATGGTCAAGGAAGGAGTCGTCCTTGGGCATAGAGTGTCCGCAGATGGGTTGGAAGTAGACAGAGCAAAGATCTCCACCATTGAGAGTTTACCTCCTCCCACCAATGTGAAGGGCATCCGGAGCTTTCTGGGACATGCAGGGTTTTATCGGCGGTTCATCAAAGATTTCTCCAAAATTGCCAAGCCCCTAAGCATGTTTTTAAAGAAGGATATTGCTTTCGTGTTTTCTGAAGACTGCCTTCGGGCATTTACAGTGCTGAAAGAGAAGCTCAGTTCAGCACCTGTGATAGTAGCTCCAGACTGGTCGCAACCCTTTGAGCTGATGTGTGATGCGAGTGACTTTGCAGTCGGAGCGGTGCTTGGGCAGAAACGGGACAAGGTTTTCAGGGCAATATATTATTCCAGTCGCACACTCAATGAGGCCCAGCTCAATTACACTACTACAGAGAAGGAGTTACTCGCTTTGGTGTTTGCTTATGATAAGTTTTGGTCGTATTTATTGGGAACTAAGGTAATTGTTTACACCGACCACGCTGCCTTGAGATACTTGTTCAGCAAGAAGGATGCTAAACCCAGGTTGATCAGATGGGTTTTGTTACTTCAAGAGTTTGATCTGGAGATTAAAGACTTGAAGGGGACTTCCAACACTGTGGCAGACCATTTATCAAGGCTGGAGCTAGGGGAAGGTAGCACTAAAGGTATTACTATTTCTGACACCTTCCCTGATGAGCAGCTCTTTGTAGCTGAAGCAAAGACGCCATGGTTTGGTGATATAGTGAACTATCATGCATGCGACTATGTACCTACCGACTTCACTTATCAGGAAAAGAAGAGGTTCCTCTTTAATGCAAGAAGATACATTTGGGATGAACCTGTCCTCTACAGGCAATGTGCTGATCAGATCATCCGAAAATGTGTGCCAGAAGAGGAAGTGGACAACATATTGAGGCATTGTCATTCATCTGACTATGTTGGCCATTTAGGAGTCCAAAGTATGGTGGCAAAGAGCCTACAAAGTGGGTTTTACTGGCCAACCATGTTCAGGGACACATACACCTTTGTTAAGTCATGTGATCAGTGTCAAAGAACAGGAGGGGATACAAGGAAGCAAAAGATGCCCCAAACTAGTATTATGCCAGTAGAACTTTTTGATATATGGGGAATTGATTTCATGGGACCTTTCCCACCATCAGATGGGTTTTCCTACATCCTTCTAGCTATTAATTACCTCTCCAAGTGGGTTGAAGCTATACCCACTAGGAAGAATGATGCTCAGGTGGTAACCAAGTTCCTTCGCCGCAACATATTCAGCAGGTTTGGAACACCTAGAGCAATTATCGGTGATGAAGGGAGTCACTTCTGTAATAAGCTTTTTGAAAAGCTCTTAAACAAATATGGAGTTCAACATAGGTGTACCTTAGCCTATCATCCACAAGCAAACGGCCAAGCTGAAGTCTCAAACCGTGAGATCAAGCAAATTTTGGAGAAGACAGTGGGAGGCAACCAAAAAGATTGGTCTCTAAAACTCGATGAGGCGTTGTGGGCTTACCGCACAGCATTCAAAACGCCCATTGGAATGTGTCCTTATCATCTACTGTATGGAAAGGCTTGCCACTTGCCTATTGAATTGGAACACAAGGCATTTTGGGCAGTTAAAGAGCTAAACATGGATCCCAATGTTGCTGCTGAACTACGATTGCACCAACTAAATGAGTTGGAGGAATTTCGCTTCAATGCCTATGAGAGTGCTAAGCTGTACAAGGAGAGGTCTAAGCTCAGACATGATAAGAAGATCAGCCCCTCTACTGTTGAACCAGGATAGAAGGTGCTTCTGTTTAATTCCAGAATTAAACTCTTCCCTGGGAAGCTGCGATCTAAGTGGATGGGGCCTTTCACTGTTACAAAGGTTTTCCCATATGGCAGTGTTGAACTCCAATCAACCTCTGGGCAAATATTCAAAGTAAATGGTCAGCGTGTGAAACCTTACTTCATTCAGGACCATGTTAAAGAGGTTGATCATTTCACTCTGAGCACAACTTGACAGAGGGGACGGTCAAGCTAAAGACCTAAACTCAGCGCTTCATGGGAGGCAACCCATGGTGATTTCTTTTTTATTCTATTCTATTTTATTCTTATATTTTATTGTGTGCTTTAACCCGTAGTCTGTAGGGAGTGCATATCTGCTTTGTTTTAATTTTCTTTGCAACATTTGAACCAGGGCCTAGGCCCATATTTCTTGATGGAACTTATGTCTGCTTGGGCTTACTTGGGCCTGTGCATCAGAACTTTAGATAACTTTTCTAAGGCGCAAATCCAAGCCCAGTTGAATTGAATCAGAGGGGCCCACTCCAATCTATTGCCCAACCAAGGAGATGAAGTTATAGATTATGAGATGGTATTTTGGGCCCACTAACTGACACATTTTTGTCCTTGGGAGATGGGCTTCTAGCATGTCAAATTTCAGAGCATTTGGAGGGAATTAGAGGTGAAAAAGGCTTACACGCCAAAAGAGCCTTTTCACGTGCACATGTATAATGGATCTACAGTTCATCCGTGATCTACTGGTGAAATTTAGACAAAAAAAGCCCTGACCGTGAAAAGGATTTTCGCGTGTACAAGGGTAGGATGGTCCAATTGATTTGAAAGTTTGCACAAAGGCAACTGGCATCCCCTAGACCTTTCTGAGACCTGCCCGTGAAAAAGCTTTTCGCGTGCACAAGGATAGAAGCGTCTTTTCGATCTCAAATTTTGGTGGAAGACAGCTGGAAGTGTCTAGATTCATCCAAGCCCTGCCCGTGAAATCACGCTTTTCACGTGCACACCTACCTTTGGCCAATTAGTCTGAAATTTTGGTGGGAGATAGCTGGCATCTTCTAGAGTATTCTTTGTTCTGCACGTGAAAATAATGGAGCTTCCCCAACAACCTGATCAATTTAGTTGTGGGATTTTTGTCTGCTATTATTTGATAGCTCTGTTGCAGCATAAGGATACTTGGGCGCTCACAGGAGAAACATCGGCTGACTTTGTCGCACGTCTTAGAAGAATGGTGGCCCATGTTATCTTCTACTACAGCGTCCCCACCAACCGGTAATGGTCTTCTTCCTTTTTCCTTTTCCCATGCTCTGAGGGCATCGCATCGTTTAAGTGTGGGGGAGGGGATTTCCCTTGAACCAGTTGCTTGTTTGTTTGCATGCATTCTTTTTTTTTTCTTTTTTTATTTTTCTTTATGCTCTCCCATCAAGGGAGAGCATAAAGTGTAACCTTGTAAAGTTATTATTTAAAAGAAGTGTGTTTCAAAAAAAAAAAAAAAAAAAAAAAACAAAAGTTTTGCAGAATAAAAGCCATAATGGCTGAGTTGTGAGCTCAATTCTTTGGCTCAAGATGTGTTTTATCAGTCATTAGAGTAGTGTGTGAGTTGCAAAAAGTAGACTAGAGGGTGTGTTTTCCTTGACGAGCACAATGGGGACCTCTCATGTCTACTTGGCAAAAACTTAATCAATAGCTAGTAGTGAGTGTAAGAGTAGATCCTTAGCTGTTAGGCATTGATAGTAAGGCATGAGAGGAGAGAAAAGAAAGTTATATTTGAGTGAGGCTGCTCTAAACTTGGTAAGGACTCTCAGGGGGAGCTAAGTTTCATTTTATCCTTACATGTTTGCTTCTATCTGAACTATTAGTAATGATATTACATGGTTGTTGGACTTGATAGTAAGGGCATGTTTAGATTAATTTGTGATTCATTTTAGCTATTGGAATGTCTACTTCATCATGATAGAGTTGTATGTCTTGGGAAACCATGCCTCTCTTGTTTGTTAGTTTATTCTTTCTTTTTAGTTTGACTGTGTGTTTGTTTCTTTTTTTGCTTGAGGACAAGCAAAGGTTCAAGTGTGGGGGAATTTGATAACGTGCATTTATGCCGTTATCCTAGGTCTTATTTAGGGTGTTTTAGAGTATGTTTTGTACCTATTTGCATGATATTTTACACATATTTGCTCTAAACCCTAGGAAGACCCTGTTTGGTGTATAGTGGTACTTTTTGAGTGTTTTTGGCAGGTTTTGGAGCAACCTTTTCCCACACACCTTGGCTAGATCACTCCATACACTCAAGAGGAAGCTATAGGAAGAAGATGGAAGCAAAATGAAGGCAAAATCAAGGTGCACGTGAAAAGGCTTTCTCACGTGCATTCTCACGTACAAGGATTTTATTGCTTAGATGCCTTCTACAACTCAAGAGGAAGCTTCGGAGCAAATTTGGGATGATTTGGAGCTGCACGTGAAAAGGCTCTTCTCACGTGCATTCTCGCGTGCAGGCATTTTGGAGCTCCAAATGATGTGTTTTGTTGTTTTACTTATTTTCTTCTAAAGAACTGGGGTCAAATTTGGTGTAGTTTGAGTGTTATTGAGCCTAGAACGTTGAATAGTGTTACTAACCAAAACGACGTCGTTTTGGCTGTGACCACATTTATAATTAAGGCAGACCTTTTGTAACCATAATTTGGCCCACTAAATCCTATAAATAGGGGGTTTTTGGAGGCATTGTAAAGCATCTTGAGGGAGAGAATCCGATCTGAGTTCTGAAAAAGAGCTATAGCCATTGCTAAAAGATCGGATTGTCCTTGGCAAGCAGTGATTTTGGGCAGCAGACGCTAGAGTCTTTGGAGGCCGGAGTCCTGGTTCATCTTGGGGTCTTCCTTTATTATCCTGGTACTGTAATCATGTTCTTTCTTGTAATTGTTATTGCTTTTGTCATGATTATGGAGTAGTTTTGTTAGTCTAGGGGAGTAATGTAGCCCCCAATAAATTGTATTCAGTTTGGTTATGGTTGTTCAATAAAATAAAATTCAGTTCTTGTTTAATTCACTTGCTTGAATGGAAATGCCTAGTTTATGCATAATTAGGTAATCTTAGCCCTTGTCTAGGGTGGAACACTAGTGAATTAGATTTAATATTGTATGATGGACCAAGTCTGCAACTATTAGATTGTTTATCTACCTTGATCACTTTTATTCACATGGACCAAATGGGATAAAAGCCTTAAATCTATCTTAGCATGGACCAAATGTAAGATAGGTAGGAGATAATCAACATGAACGTGAACTAGAACATAAATCAAGAACAAGAGCCATAACCAGACTATTACAATCTATTGGGTGGTAAACATTGTGACCTTAGATCCTTAATCACTGCAATTTCTATACCAACAGCTTGCCAACATTCGGATTTAATCACTTTTTCTTAAACAAAAATCAATTGTCCAGACATAAGTTCAACTTGATAGCTTAGTGCTTGATTCTTAATAGCATTAGCTACCTCCTTGTGGGTTCAACAACCGGAGTCTTAATACTCCATTTTATTACTTGACCAGTGCACTTGCTGCAAAACCTATAGACATAATTTATACGGGTCAAGCTCACAAACGACGAAAGAGCCTGGCAATATGCCAGTGAAAAGGCTCTAGCTTATATGACTTCATCTTTGGACTCAGAAGCCTTCATGGACATCCAGGGCTGCACAACAGTGAAAGCTGTATGGGATAAATTGACTATTCTATATGAAGGAAGTCAGTCCCAGATGCAGAACGTCATCTGCACTCTCAGACAGAACTTTGAGAGTTTCAATCACAAACCCGGCGAATCCCTGGAGAGCATTTATCGGCGATTCGGCAAGCTTATTCTGGAATTGAAAACTGTCAACGAACATTGCACACAGTCTCAAATAAATGACAAGTTCTTTCGTTCCTTTCCGGATCGCTACTACTCCAAACAGCTCCAGATGCAATCCAAAGACAATTGGCAGTATATTCCCCTAGAAGAACTTTATGGAGAGCTACGGACGCACGAGGTCAGGTTTAAATATGTTGACCGAGACGAGAAGATAGCTCGGAAAGAAAAGGGGGTAGCTTTCAAAGCTATGGAACTTCCAACCATACTGTATGAGGATGATACGGATGAGTCAGAATACTCTGACTCGGACATGGAGGAAGAAATTGCTCTTCTGGTGAAATCCTTCACATGTTTCCTGTGGAAAAGCAAAAAGGGATTCAGAAGAGGCTCCTCCTCATCCTCAAGAAGAAAGGAGCGGTCGGAGTTGACATCCTAGGACTGCTACAACTGTGGGAAACCTGGTCACTGGGCCAAGGACTGTAGATCCAAATCCAAGATGGCTGACAAGGATAACAAAGTTAAACCCCAACACTCCACCTCAGACAACAGCAAGAACAAGGTGAAGGCGTTTGTCACGAAATACAAGAGTGGCTCGGAAGAAGAAGAAGAATCTTCTGATGACGAGCCAACAGAAAAGGCAAACGTCTGCCTCATGGCAAACATTGAGGTACCTTCTATCTCTGAGCTCATGAGTAAATTAGAATCTCTAACTAAGAAACGTGATCATGAAAAGAATGAGAGACTAATAATTACTCAAATGTATCAAGATATGAGTAGTCAGACTAAACGTCTAGAATTCACCGTTTCTAAACTCGAAAAAGACATAGCTGATTACAGGAGCAAGGAGACTTGGTTTCGTGATCTTAGAACTGAAAATCATTTGCTGAATACCAACCTCACTGGCCTTAACGTAAACCTTAAATGACTCGAAAATGAACTTGAAAAGGAAAAAGAAATAAACCGTAAATGGCTAAAATCCGGGGAAATAGCCTCTACGTTTAGAACTGATCCTGACAATGTGCGAGTCAAACCTGGCCTAGGCTCCGAACCATCTATTTCCACTGCTCCAGTCCCTGAGTGCCCTCCGGACTACACACCAAAACTAACCAACCTATATCCTGTTAGTACATCTAAACCGTTGGATGGTTTTATTTCAGGTGGCACCATAGTTTATGACTGTGGAAGAGAGGTTGTTACTGCTATTCCCGAAGTAGTAGCACCCATATCAAAAGATAAAGGGAAGGCTGCTGCAGTTAAAGCCGAAACTGCAGCACCCAGAAACAAAGGAAAGGCAAAGACTGATGCTTCTAGGGGCAAGAGCGCGTCACCCGTTTGCAAAGGATTAAGCCATAGGGAACAGAGTAGAAAACCTGTAAAACCTAAGAAACCTGTTTACCCCATTGTAACTCCACATCATAGTGTCTGTTCGATATGTCGTGAAATAGGTCACTATCACTATGAATGCTGGATTCTATCTGATGACTGGTTGTGTAATATGGACACAACAATAAAGGTAAAACTGTGGGGTATGACACTTTAACCAACGGATGTGTATCAATTACAAAGGTTGCACTAGTCGAAGGTTTGAAGCATAATCTGCTGAGTGTCAGTAATTTATGTGACAAAGGATTCACAGTTTCCTTTTTGTCCAACACCTGCACAGTTAGAGATAACTTATTCGGAGATATTAAATTATCCGGATTAAGAGATGGGGACATATACTCTGTGGTCTTAAGAAATAATTCTTCTAACCTTGTATGCTTCCTCACTACGGCATCACCTGAAGATAGTTGGCTATGGCACCAGCGTTGCGCTCATCTAAATTTTAAGACTTTGTCTAAATTAGCTTCGCTTGATCTGGTCACTGGTCTGCCTGAACACAAATTCTCTAGAGATACTCTCTGTCGAGAATGTCAACTTGGCAAACATACCAGACATAGCTTTAAGAGCAAATCAGTTAATTCAATAACTGCTCCTTTATAACTTCTTCACATGGACCTCTATGGTCCCATTTCTGTTTCTTCACTACTGGTGCGAGATACACCCTTGTGGTTATCGATGACTTCACTAGATACACTTGGGTATTGTTCCTGAAATCTAAGGATAAAACCTTTGAACATCTAGTAGATCTCTTCAACTGGATAAGCAACTCACAAGGATTGAGCATTAAATGCATCAGGAATGATCATGGTACAGAATTTGATTTTTCAGAAATGAGTTCATATTGTTCTGAACAGGGCATTCAGCACGACTTCTCTGCACCCAGAACTCCACAACAAAATGGAGTTGCTGAGTGCAGGAATCGCACTCTAGTCGAGGCTGGCAGATCATTGTTAGTAGGGGCAAAGCTTCCTCTCAGTCCATGGGCTGAAGCTGTGTCCACTGCCTGCTATGTTCAGAACAGAACTCTTATAAATAAATTTACCATGAAAACACCCTATGAAATGTGGAGAGGACGAAAGCCCTCAATTACACACTTCAGAACTTTTGGGTGTATTTGCTACGTACTGAATAATGGCAAAGAATCCCAGAATAAATTTGAGCCAAAATCTGACGATGGGATATTTGTTGGGTACTCATTACATAGTAAGGCTTATCGTATTTTTAAGAATCTATCCATGTGACTTTCGATGAAGCTAACCTGGATTGGTCAAAAGTCGGTTCTTCATGTTCAAATGTGTAGGATCAAGACGATAACATCGACTACTCAAAGTTTATGAATATTCCTGTCACTCATACTGACCAACCACGTGGCACCAGTGAAGAAAGAAGCAATAATGCAGATGATGCTACGGATGAATCAGACTCTGGACTTTCATTCATCTCCGGACATATTTCTATGGATATTCAAAATACCGGAGTACCTTCCAGTCCATCCGAACCAGTTATTACTGAAATGAACAGTACCGGAGAACCTCAGAGTACTCCAGAACCTGTTAATACTGATAATACTGGTCCGGAAGAAGCTCAATCAGTGGACGAACAAGAGCCACGTATTCTGGGAGAGCTTCAAATTATTCAAGATCAACCATCACATGCACAAAATTACAGGTGGACTCGGAACCGCCCTCCAAAACAAGTGATTGGTGATCCTACTATTGGTCTAAAAACAAGAGCAGCCACCTCCAACATCTGTCTTTACTCATGTTTTCTATCTCAAATAGAACCAAAGGTGGTAGAGGAAGCTCTTCAAGATTCAAACTGGATAGAAGCCATGCAAGAAGAGCTGAATCAATTTAAGAGAAATGATGTGTGGACTCTAGTACCAAGGCCCAAGTCTCAGCAAGTCATTGGAGTTAAATGAGTGTTCCGGAACAAGCTTGATACGGATGGTATAGTAATCCGGAACAAAGCCAGATTGGTAGCCAAAGGATATCGTCAAGAAGAAGGAATAGACTATGACGAGACCTTTGCTCCAGTAGCAAGACTTGAGGCAATCAGAATGTTTCTAGCATATGCTTCATATGAAAACTTCATAGTTTATCAAATGGACATTAAAAGTGCATTTCTGAATGAAGATCTTCAAGAGGAGGTGTATGTTGAACAACCTCCCGATTTCATAGAACCCAAGGCTGGACATCTGGTCTACAAGCTACGGAAAGCCTTGTATGGGTTGAAGCAAGCTCCAAGAGCCTGGTACGACACACTGTCAGAATTCCTACTTGCTTATAACTTTCAAAAAGGGAAGATAGACACCACTTTATTTCTACAAAAAAAGAATGGACATACTCTGATCGTACAGATATATGTGGATGATATCATTTTTGGATCATCAAATCCGAAGCTTTTGAAGAGTTTGCAAAGTTGATGACTGGCAAGTTTGAGATGAGTATGATGGGAGAACTATCCTACTTCCTTGGAATAGAAGTTAAACAATTGAGGGAAGGGATCTTCATTAACCAAGCTAAGTATACATGTGATCTTATTAAGAAGTTTGGTATGGAAGGTTCATCTCCCGTCAAGACTCCGATGCCAGTCAGTGCCAAGTTAGACCCTGATGTGGACGCCAAATCAGTAAATGTGACTGAATACAGAGGGATGATAGGATCCTTGCTGTATCTTACAGCAAGTCGCCTGGACATTATGTTTGCAACTTGCATCTGTGCACGATATTAGGCGAATCCCAAGTAGTCACATATGCTTCATGTTAAACGGATATTCCGATATCTCAAAGGAACGATGAATTTGGGACTCTGGTACCCAAAGGAGTCAAACTTCACCTTATCCGGATACTTTGATGCTGATTTCGCTGGGTGTCGCATCGACAGGAACAACACAAGCGGTACGTGTCAGTTTCTTGGAAATAGATTAATTTTATGGTTCAGTAAGAAGCAAAATTCCGTATCAACCTCTACTGCTGAGGCGGAATATATAGCTGTTGGGAGTTGCTGTGCACAGCTACTCTAGATGCAAAGTCAACTTACTGACTACGGTTTCAACATGACATCTATTCCACTCTACTGCGACAACGCTAGTGCAATTGCTATAAGCAACAATCCTGTCATACACCCAAAGACGAAGCACATTGAGGTCAGGTATCACTTCATTCGCGATCATGTTTTCAAAAAGAATATATCTCTAGAACATGTTGCTACTGAAGATCAATTGGCAGACATTCTTACAAAGCCCCTACCTGATGCAAGATTTTCTGAACTACTCTTCCGATTTGGTATGCTTGACTTTTCTGCATAGCTTCACTCAAATCAATCAACAGTATGTCTTCAGAACATGCATTGTGCGTTTATTGAAAGTAAAGGATTCATACCGAATTTAATCGTTGATCATACTTACTGCTTAAAGTGTCCTATGCGTCTAATAAATACCAAAGTTTTGTAGTGGGAGGATGCTTGCGTTTCCCGACTGAAGTCGTTTAAGCCAACTTGATTAAAACTTATATGAAAAATCTTTTTAGGATTTCATGATCTTATTTCTCATTCTCCACCACATGATTAATGTTGGTTCACTTAGATTGCTCTATTATCATGTATAGTTGAAGATATGAAATGGGTTAGCTCGGAATATCTGGCGGATGTATATGCAGCCGTAGTCTGCTCAGCTTCTGAAGTGTAGTTTCCTAAAAGGGTAGACAGTGCTAACTTTCTCTAAGCAGGAAATGTCAACCGAGAGGATCGCATGGTCTACGGGGGAGAAAATGCTTTATTAATAAATCTAATAATACCCCTCGTATATGTCTCATGATCTCTTTCCTGGCTATCTATCTGAGGGGGAGTCTTTCATTGAGAGGATCGCATGATCTAAGGGGGAGCAAAAGCTTCATTTATTACCTCTGTAATGACCCCTTTTATGTCTCGACTGCTCCTTCCTCTAAACTTTCACTTCCGGATCTGATTGGACATGCAATGATGAATCGGGATTGTGGCATGGCTGGATGTTTTTCTTTCCTCAACTGCGCATTTTAATCGAACAATCACCTGCCTGCTTTTGCCATGTGTTCATATTTCCAGTTTCACTCATGAATCCTAACTTGAGAAAATCATATGATTTTTAATTTATCTTAGCTATCACTATCAGTATGAAGGTTTCGCTATGTTGACCTATATGAACTTATGTGTTTATCAGCTGGCATATGCATTTTCCTCAGTAATTTGATCATAATTCATATGTATGTGTCTTGTTACTATTCTTCCATATGCATAAGTTCTGTCTCCTTTTAGATCGGATTATGATGTTCTCACCAAGACTATTTGATCCATATCCGTACTAACTCAGCGTGTTAGTCTACTGTTACTTTAGTGTATGTTTTCAGCTACAAGTTCAGATTCGCTTTGCACTTCAATGCTCTATCTTGTTTTGATGTCTCGGATTTGAAGTGTTGTGGTACTTCATATTCTCTCAGCATCAAGACAGCAAAGGAATCATATTTTTTTGGCACTCTTACTACGGCTACAGTCAATCAGTCATCCGGACGATCTTTACATGGATTACCTTCCTCCGGATGACCGTCGGTTCAATTCCTCCTGACTCTTGGAATTCTCATTTCGCGATAACTCATGTTGTTATCTTACATCGCGTCATTTTTAGGAGGAATAATGATGGTTCATTAAATACACATCTCAAGCCTAGTATTTTACTTTTCCACAATCCGGAAGTATTGCCTACAGCTGTCATAAATACATGGCTATTAATGCTGCCACGTCACATTTTCATCAGGCGGAGCGAATACGTCAAGTCTAATGACATCGGATAAAGCGGATCACTGTTCATCTCGCTTAATCCCGAGACCCGCTTGCTTCCACGGAAAGAGTCCTATTTCAACTACACTCAAGCAATGCACGAGGCTATTACCCTTAATTTACTAAAACCTAAATCCTCGTTTACTATCCTTTCACAAGACTTCAACTCCATCTTCTCTCACCTCCCAATCTCAATGGCAGCCCAAGCTCTCTACGGAGTTGTCCCTGGACACCTCGTCGACTGGTCCGGATTCTCCAATCCTCCAGCCTGGCTCGAAGAGGTTCGCCAGCATCTCGCGTCCAACAACCTCCTCGCCCTTGTCTCCACCCCGTCTGATCTTCTTGTCTCCGACGTGCTCACATTCTATCAGTCCTTCACCTCCAGTGATGAGTCTATCATCTCTGTGGTCTGAGGGCATCCTATTAAGATTACCTTTTAGGTGATTCGGGACGTCTTTCATCTTCCTGCCAGCAAAGACTTCAGACCGAGCGCTGCAGCCATGGCTGCTTCAATGGGCAGTCCCAATAAGGTGAAGGAGTACAAAATGAAGTCCTTCCAGGGCCCTTATCGCTGTATGGCCACCATACTAGGTTGGTGTCTTCTGGCTCATTCTACGGCACTTAACTTCATTCCGTACGATCTACTGTTGGCGATGTACGCGGTTTTTGAGTCACTGCCACTTGACTGGGGCGATTTTCTCTTCCGAGTGATGCGGAACGGGAAATGGAATTCGTCTTTTGGACGAATTCTTTTTCAAATATTCCAGCACCTTCACCCCGCACACTTCCAGGACCAACTGGTGATTCCCTTCCCGGCAAACTTCTACTTCCGCCATCTTACCGTTGATGGGACGCACACCGTTCGCCGCCCTTCAGTGTACCGTGCACTTGTTGCTGTCTCGGAACAGCAAGATAGTTCTATTGGTGAACCCATCGCGAGCTCGGTTCACGAAGTTAGTTCTGCTCCCCGGTCCTTCCACTCCTACATCCGGTCTATTGCCGCTCCTGCAAGTTCTCGTAGTTCAGTGCACAGCGTTCGCGCTGATCCCTCCACTGGTGCAGGGCCCTCTCAGCCGCCCATCCATGAGGCTATCTCCTCTGCCTCTCCTGCTGATGCCCCTACCCTTCTTCCCGCTGCTACTGCTGATACTCCCGCCTCCCTCTCTCCGGTCGTTGCCACTGTTGCTGCAGTTCTTCCAGACCTTCCCACCTCTCCTGTGGAAGCCTCTCCCGCTCACTCTCCGGACTTCAGGACTACCTCAACCATCTACCTGCCGACCTCCTACAAGACTGCTGGCTGCACTTCAGCCTTGCTATTACCGTTGACGTCTCAGAATCTACCCTCCAGGTGTTTTACACTCAACACACTCAAACCCTGGAGGAGATGCTTACTTGGAACTCTTACCATGGCTTTTTGTCGCCATCCATGCTACAGGCTGCACCTCCTACTGTTGCCTCCTCTGGACTTGCCCATGACGCACGAACACCTATCCCTGCTGAGGCTGGTCCCTCCTATCCTGCGGATATCCCTACCATTGTCTCCGGTCAAAGTGGATGTCCCGCACCTCCTGCTGCTGCTGCTGCACCACCATCGTCCTCTCCTGCTGCCGGCGCCTCTGCCCTGCGCACCCCTGCTCCTATTCCTGCAAGGGAGTCCTCTAAAGCACTTGCCTTTGTCCTTGGGCGCGCCTCCTTTGGCACGATTTTATCTGAAGCTACTTTCTCTGCCCAACTCGATCGACTTGCGGAGGACAATAGTCTTCAAAATGAGGCCATTGCCGCTCGTGTTAAGGCCATGGGTGCTGAGATTCTTTCTGCTTTCTCCTCCTCCTCTCTCTCTGCGGACCAGAAGCTCGATAGGATAGCCACGTCTATTCTGGGCTTGTCTACTTCCATTACGGATTTAGCGCAAGTTGTGGCTCGTCCTTCCCCTCTCACCGATCTGCCAAACCGGGGGAGAGAGTATCTGATCCTCCTTCCACTACTGGCGACGTTCCACGAAAACGGTCTGCACCTATTCTTCCTCCATGTCTCCCGGTGCCTAAATGCAGCCGCCGTTTTGCTACTGGCCAGACCAGTTCTCCTGTTGTTGCTCCTGCTTCTCCATCCGGCACCATCACCTTCCTCCCATCATATGCGGAACTGCATCTGGATGATGTTGATGGGAGCATACTTGCTGCTGCCAAGGCCTATGCCTCCTCCACTGCCGAGCGAAGATGTGTGTCTGTCCTGTCCCCCTTCGATCCTAATGACATTCGTACTTTGCTGTCTGAGGAGGGACAATTTTCAAATGACAACATTGACAACTACGCTCTGGCAATGAAGATGGAATTGAGGATGTTCCCCTCGTTATTTGAGGAAGGCCACAATTTTGACATTCTTCCTTGCTAGGTTGAGGATTAGTTCCCTGTTGTGGACACCATTCTTTCCTATATCAACGGTATAGCAGAAAACAGCAGACCCTGGACATCTCTGTTTACCGTCTTCATTCCTTACTGGGTCCATGCCCCACATTTCATGCTGAACGTGCTTCTGATCAAAGAGAAGAAGATCACGCTTATTGATTGTCATCAGGTTGTTGACCTTTAGATCAGAAAGAATCAAATGCTGAGCCTTGTTCGAACTTTGTCTGATGCGATCAGACAGAGTATTCTTTATGAAGATTAGGGGACGATCCGGAATAGGAAGAATGTGCCTCAGCAGCCCGATGGAACCAGCTGTGGAGCTTTTGTCTGCTACTTCTTGAAATCTATTATTACATTTGATGATAACTGGAAAAATATCAACGAGTTTACCAAAGAGCAGACAATGGCACTTCGTGAGCATGCAGCAAGATTAATCTTTAAATACAGTAAGCCATATGTACCATAGTTCTATCTGTAGGCTTAATGTATTCTTGCTGACATTAGTGGAATTGTTTTTGTTTTTGCTTTACTCTGTGTTTTTCTTGCTGCCTTACTGGATCAGATTACAAAGGATTTGGCATATCCATATTGGGGGAGATTGTTGGATCAAACTCGGAATTTGGATGATGCGGATTAAACTCTATGTAATTTTGATCCGGAATTGTTTCATGTTTACTCAGTCTGTGCAGAAGATAAAACTCTATTTTGGACCTACTCTTGTGAGGACAAAGCTAAGGACAGGATACATAATCCTGATCCGGATCATTATGAGTGTCGTTATTCACTTGGTATATAACCAAGTTATCATCCGGAGTAAGGACCCTTCGTATGGACTAAACGAGTAACAAAATGACCAAGGAACCTGCATCAATTAATGCGGAATAAGAAATCCGAGTTTAGCGTTGATGCAGAGTAAGCTCTCCGACACCACTACTCATGCGGAGTAAAGAAGCGCTGATGCAGAGTAAGCTCTCCGAAACACTACTCATGCGGAGTAAGGAAGTGCTGACACGGAATAAGGATTCTAGGACTTCATTCATACGGAGTTAGCAATCACCGACACAGAGTAAGGATCTGAGCTTTGTTCATGCGGAGTAAGGAACCTTGCAACGGACCAAGAAGACGTTGCTTCATCTCTCTAAGCCGCATTTAATGCTAGCAGCTCGCTACATCCCAATGTAAGACAAACGTATTGAACACCTAAATTGTCTGACACGTGGAATACGCAAAGATGTGGATGCAGTCTCAATGCAATTGGAATCAAGCAAAGAATTCAATATACTTATATTTCCAATACTTCGAGCTCCACATCCGCAGCAGTTAAAGCAGTATCAACTTCCGAGAAAACTTCAATGCTCCACTCAGCTCGGAAAATGCAGTTCCAAGATAGATTCCTAGGATGTCTATATATATACCTGAAGCAATGTAAATATATAAATACGTGCGTGCATACTAGAATATATATATATTTTCTGAAAGAGCATATAGAGACAAAAATAGCCATTGTGTGTGTAACTGTATAACTGAGTGTTATTGTAATCAGCTGTAAAAATGTTGTTCATTTGTTGTAGTTATCCTCTGATAATAAAACAACATAATTCCACTATATCTGGTTATCATCAAACTTAGTGCTATCGTCAGACTTAGTGTTATGAGTTCACTCTAGGAGATCACTCTACAAGGTTACCTTTTAGTATGACAGGGTTGGTGACCTGACCATCATGACCGATTTTCTGAAAAAAGGCTTTTAAGGCGAAACTACTTTGGTGTAGCTGTTTCTTGTGCATAGATGCTTCCAGGGCACCTTTTAGGGGAAAATGATGAAGCTCTTTTGCCCCAACTTGAGGAGCTTCTTTGCTGATTCGACAACACCTTCTTTAGAGAAAACAGTACCTTTTTATGAGAAATACCAATGGTAGACCCTATTGGGGTAAGCAATTCAAAAAGGTTTATTGAAATCATTTTTTAGAAAAAAAACAAGGATTACTTTGATTTTGAAAATAGATTTGTGATATAATCACAACCTGTTTCCCTCCCATGGCAAAGGCAAGAGCTTCTAGGAGCATGCTTTTACATAGTCGTCCGAACGTATATAAGATTTAGCCTTAGCTTGCCTTGTGGTTGCATATGCCGACAAGTTTGCTTGACTTCCTCCTTGGGGAAACCTTGGTTACTCTATGGATCTTGCGGCTATTAGAAGGCCTGATAATTTTTGAAATCAGTCTTGGATGACATTAAGGTCTTAGCCTTGGTCTTCATTCATGCTTGCCCTTTTGATTTTGTTGGGCTTACCTCTGGCTTTTTCGATGTTCCTTCTGCCTTATAGCTAGCTTTGTATTTTACCCTTGATGCACTCTTGGGATGACATCAAGTCCGTTTTGTTTTCATATTCACCATCGTTTGAGCATTTGAGAAATAACTTTGTAATATAATCTGAGAGGACTTTGTTAGGACAGTAATGTAGGCTTAAGGTTTTGGGTTTGTCAAAAAAGTTCAAATTGGACTTTTTGTAATTGAACTACCATTCTTTGTGCTCTCAGATTTTAACATGGAAGCAAGATACAGAAATGTTTTGTGCTCTCATGTTTGGACATGGAAGCAAGATACAGAAATGTTTTGTGCTCTCATGTTTTGACATGGAAACTACTTTGGTTCTTTTTTTCAGCACTGCCCTCAACATAGGGTCTTTTCAAAGTGCTTCTTTTTGTTTTGTTTTCTTTTTAAAAAAGATTTGCCCCAATGGGATACTAGGATAGACCCAATGTGAGGACTCTATTACAAACACTGCCCCAGTGTGGGGTAATAAGATGACCAATTGTCTCTGACAAAAATTTCCCTAGTGTGAGATCTTATTGTAAAGGTTGCCCCATTTGAGGGGTCTTCAAGAAAAATTTGATCTCCCAATATCTGCCAGTGTGAGGTGAACCATGGATCGGGTTATATGAAAGAAAATTTTACTACAGGCTCAAGAGGGCTGACAATGGTATTATTACAGGATAGCACAAAATGATGGCCTCTTTTCATTTTAAATACTCAAAGTCTTTCTCAATTTGCCAAAAGAAGTTCAAAAGTCTTCTTATTTCCTGTGATAGAAAGAACCAACTGTGGTCATCGATCAGACTCTCCATTAGTGCCCCCCAGGTGGGGATGGAGTTACGCATCCTTTGGATTTGCTTCAAGCTTAGGCTAACCTTAGATTGGTTCAGAATTTCTTTGCCAAGCTTGCCCCAGTGAGGCTTCTTTGCCCATGCCATGAGAGTTGACAAATATATGATAATAATGAATTCTTTCATTGAAAAACAATTTATTTAAATATAAGAAAGGGAAATACAAGCAAAATCATTTATTTAAAGTTTTTATGAATGAGAGAGGGATTAGTTTCCACCAAAGGGTTTCCCATGGTATCACTCGAGTACAAGTACTTCAGCTTTCGCGTTGTTGATTTTTCCTTCCTTGATTCCACCTTCGATCCTTTCCCTGGAGGCGACAGTGTTTACGAAGCTGCTCGAGACATTCCCAACTAACTTCTTGTAATAAACTCCCTTCATAGTGCTGATGAAAAGAGTGGTAAGTTCATGCTCAGTTAGTGGAGGTTGGACATCCATGTGTCATGGGGTCAGCCTTTATAGCATCTTAATCTGTGCGGCACCTAGTTCCCACCCGTACGAAGGAACGCTAGGTCAGCCTAACTCGTTGCATTTGGATCGGAACCCATTGATTCATTGTAAAGCAATTGTGTAGGGAAGCGTTTAGCGGAAAAATGATTAAACAAAGGCAACAAACGATTGTATTAATTGCTTGAAAGCTTTATAACATCACTCCCCTACATATAGATGTTAACACTTTTCTGGCTATGTCACTAGGAGACATCATATATGATCGAAATCTAAAATCTCTACAACTTACTCTATAAGCTAAGTTACAACACTTTACAAGGGGGAAACACCCCAAAATAGTCTAAGTATTCTAGGATAAGCCTCGGTCCGTGACATTCTCCTCCACCCGATTTCGCAGTGTCCTCGTTGCGTCTTCGGTGTCCACGAGCTCGTCAAACTGCTTGATGTAGCATTTGACCCCTTCACGGTACTCTTCAATCTCCTTGGAGAATTGCCCCAGATCCTCTTCCTTCTCCAAGCTTGCCTCTTCAACCGGCTTGTTCTTCCATTGGACGTAGTACTCCACCCAGATTGGATCTACGCCTCTTCTTGGCACAACTCTATGAGAATGAATTTTTTCTATCTCTTTGTCATAGGTCTTTCGTGTTGATGCTGTTGGTGTCCGCACTACCCACTGTCTGCTCGTATCTTCCAAGTCTTCGTGGTAAGGCTTGAGCAAACTAACGTGGAACATCGGATGCCTTTGTAAGCTAGTCGGGAGGTCTAGTTTGTATAAGACCTTCCCAACTCTCTTAAGTACTTTGAAAGGCCCTTCATATCGGTGCACCAAACCCTTGTGTAACTGTCTAAGTGCTTTGGTTTGGCGCAAAAGGAGTTTGAGCATCACCATGTCTCCTTCCAGAAATTCCAAGGGCCTCCTTTGTTGATCCGCCCACTTCTTCATCTTCTTCGCCGCTTTGTGCAAGTATGCCCTAGCTATATCCGTCTGTTCATGCCATCTTTTTGCAAACTTGAATGCCGCAGGGCTCTTTCCAGTGTACCCCCGAGTGATGGAAGTAGGCGTCAATGGTTGCTGCCCAGTTGCGAGTTCAAACGGGCTCTCATTCGTGGACTCGCTCTTCTGCAAGTTATATGAGAATTGAGCTATGTCCAGCAACTTGGCCCAATCTCTTTGATTGGCACTCACGTAGTGCCTTAGATACAGCTCCAGTAAGCCATTAACACATTCAGTTTGGCCGTCTGTTCGTGGGTGGAAACTTGTTGAAAAATTTAAGTCCGAACCCATTATTCGGAACAGCTCGGTCCAAAACCGCCCAGTGAATCGTGAGTCCCGATCGCTCCCGATTGTGTTTGGAATGCCCCAGTACTTCACCATGTACTTGAAGAATAGTCGGTCTGTGTCATCTGTCGTGCAGTCCTTCGGAGCTGGAATGAAAACTCCATACTTAGAGAATCGGTCGACCACCACAATGATTGTACTGCATCCTTCGGATCTTGGGAGACAAACAATGAAGTCCATCGAAACACTTTCCCAAGGTCTTTCCGGAGTAGGGAAAGGTTCTAACAATCCCGCCGATTGTCGATTCTCTATCTTGTCTTGTTGGCACACATGACAAGTCTTCACGTACACTTGGACGTCCTCATAAAGTTGAGGCTAGTAGTAGCTCTATTCCACCAACGTAAGGTACGATCGACTCCAGGATGGCCAGCCCACCACGAGTCGTGACATTCTTTGAGGATATCTCTCCTCAAACTTCCCCATTTGGGAATGTACACCCGTTCAACTCAAGTATGGAGCATGTTAATTATCCCTTAGCCAAAACCGCCGCGTCTTTCCAGCTTTGACGCATTCCACCAAGGACTTGGCTAATGGATCGTGCTCCATTCCTTCCTTTAGTTTGTCTACCAGGGGGAATTGTGGTTGGCTAATGGCAGCAAGTTCCACCTTCCGACTTAGTGCATCGGCCACCACATTATTTGTGCCTGGTTTGTACTTGAGCACAAAGTCGAATTCCGCTAGGAGTCCTTGCTGCCACTGTGCTTGCTTCGGAGTTAAGTTCCTTTGAGTTAGAAAATAACTCATAGCAATATTGTTTGTCTTGACCACAAACTTGGACCCTAGCAAGTAATGCCTCCACACCCGAAGGCAATGCATAACTGTCGTCATCTCCTTTTCATGCACCGCGTACCTCCGTTCAGTGCCATTGAGTTTTCGGCTTTTATATGCTATAGGAAGCCCCTCCTGCATTAGAACTCTACCGATGGCAAAGTCTGAAGCATTCGTGTGAACTTCATAAGGCTTTGTATGGTCTGGCAAGCATCATCCCACACCCAAGTCTTGTTCTTCTTCAACAGTTCCGTCAAGGGTGCGGCAATGTGGGAACAACCGCAGATGAATCTTCTATAGTAGTTGACCAAGCCAAGGAAGGAACGCATCTCCGGGACTTTCTTGGGCATCTCCCATTCCTTAATGGCTAACACTTTCTTAATATCCATCTTTAGTTTTCCGCCGCCAATGATGTGACCCAAGAAGGACACCTCCTTCTTCGCAAAGTCACATTTTTCCTTCTTCACAAACAGTTGGTTCTCCCTTAAGATTTGGAAAACCCGCCGTAGGTGTGCCTTGTGCTCTTCCAAGGTTTTGCTGTAGACGACAATGTCATCAAGGTACACCACGATGAATCTATCCAAGTATGGTTGGAAGATCTGGTTCATCAGCGTACAAAATGTGGCAGGGGCGTTTGTGAGGCCAAAGGGCATCACCAAGAACTCGTAAGAGCCATATCTTGTGACGCACACCGTCTTTGCCTCATCACCTTCGGCTATCCGCACTTGCCAATATCCCGACCGCAAGTCTAGCTTTTGAGAACCATCTCGCAGCACCAAGTTGATCAAATAGGTCGGATATGAGTGGGATGGGGTACCTGTTCTTCACCATAATCTTGTTCAGTGCTCTATAGTCAATGCATAGCCGCATCGACCCATCATGCTTCTTTTGGAACAACACTGGTGCTCCAAATGGCACTTTGGATGGCCAAATAAACCCGGCATCCAACAAGTCTTTCAATTGTTTCCGAAGTTCCTCCAACTCCGGGGGTGCCATCCGATAGGGCACCGCAGCAGTAGGCCTTGCACCGGCCTCTAGCTCGATCTTGTGGTCCACCTCCCGCTTCGGTGGAAGTTATTTGGGGAGTTCGGGTGGCATAATGTCCCCAAACTCTTCAAGGACTGTCTTCACTTCGGTTGGGGGCTCCTCCCCAATGCTTGGGCATTTTTCCTTCACCATGGCAATGAAGGTTGGCTCCTATCGTCTAACTCCTTTGGACAGTTGGAGCGCCGAAAGAGACTTCGCCTTGAGTTCTTCCTCCCTCATTACCTTCACCATGCACGTCTTCCCTTCGTCCATGATGCATATTGTGTTGGTGCTTGGAATTGGGATTGCCCGCACTTGGTCAACGAACTCCATTCCCAACACCATGGGATAGTCGTCCATCGACACCATGGAGAGATTCACCTTGCCTCTCCACTCGCCAATACTTAGCTCAACACCTCGAGCCATGCCATGGATTGGACTGGCACTGGAGTTCACCGCCTTTAGCTAGCCCTTCTCTTCCTTGTAGACTATCCCCAGTCTACGAGCTTCTTCGACATTGATGAAGTTATTGGTCGCATCCATGTCCACTAAGGCCTTAGTTTCAAGGTTGTTGGCCTTAGCGAGCACGTACATGTGCCCCTTTTGTCGTCCGGTTGGTGGCACCTCCACCTTCGCCTTGACTGCATTGAGGAGCTGCAAGGAACCAAGTCTTAGATCCCTCGCATCCCTATCTTCGTCTTCGTTCATCATCGCGGAGAGCTTGGAGCACTTTGGGCACTCGAACACCTTGTGAGGGCCTTCACAAAGGAAACAAGAGATCCTTGGCTTCTCCCAGTCCTTGGAACTATTCGCGAAATGTTTTGGGCGAAAGTCCTTAGACGGTTGGAAGGGTCTCCCTTTTCCTTTACTTCGGTTGTCTCCCCCATGTTTCTCCTTGTGGAACCTATTCGCCTTGGAAGTCGATAAAGAACTGGTGGTCTTCTCCGGCTTCTTGTATTCGATGAGAGATTCGGCCACCGCCATGGCCAACGCTAGGTCCTATACATTTCTCCACTGCAACTCCAACTTCGCCCATTATTGCAATCCATCCATGAAGGAAAATAGTGAATCCTTCGCGAACATATCCGAGATCTCCAATATCATCTCGAAAAATTCACGGACGTACTCCCGCACCGTGCCTTTGTGGGTAAGGCGCCGAAGTTTCACCCGGGACTCATCTTCCGCATTCTGGGGATAGAACTGGGCCTTCATCTCCCACTTGAAATCCGCCCAATTGTCGATAATGCATAGGCCACACTCTTTGTCGGCATATCATCGCCTTCACCACACCATAGCCGAATCGACTAAGTATAGTAGAGCGGTCTTCACCTTCTTTGCCTCGTCGACAATGTTCAAGGCATCGAAGTTCTGCTCCATGGTCCAGAGGAAGTTGTCTAACTCTCTCGCATTCCTTGACCCAGCATAGGTCTTAGGCTTCGGCACGTCGATTTTGGAGCTGGAATAGCCGCCAACGCCACCTTGGGTGACCGCCATCTTGCATAGAGACCAATCCGCGTTGATCTCTTTGATTTCCTCCTATATCACCAGGATTTGGGACATGAGAAGTTCATGTCATCCATGACGGAGTTGAGAAGTCCTTGCATCCTTCCATAGCTTCCCTCACCCTCTGAGTCCAGCCTTTCAATGTTTCCAGAGTGCTCCTCTCCATTTAGTTGGTTAACACCAACTCCACTTTGGCTAGCCGACTCTCTAGCGTACATGTTTCCCTCGAAACGGAATTGTCTCTCCTCCGTTCCTTAGCGGTTTGTTCCTTCTCGCGGCCTTCGTGCCCACCAGAACTAATGACAATGGATCCTCCGTTTGTCATTTTTGCACCGTCTCGAAGTTTTTGATTGTTCCACCGAACTTAGCACCAACCGTGCTCTGATACCACTTGTCACGGGGTCAGCCTTTATAGCAGCTTAACCCATGCGGCACCTAGTTTCCACCCGTACAAAGGAATGCTAGGTCAGCCTAACTCGTTGCATTTGGATCGGTCTCATCGATCCATTGTAAAGCAATTGTGTATGGAAGCGTTTAGTGGAAAAATGATTAAACGAAGGCAACAAACGATTGTATTGATGCTTGAAAGCTTTACAACATCACTCCCCTACATATAGATGTTAACAATTTTCTGGCTATGTCACTAGGAGACATCATATATGATCGAAATCTAAAATCTCTACAACTTACTCTATAAGCTAAGTTACAACACTTTATAAGGGGGAAACACCCCAAAATAGTCTAAGTATGCTAGGATAAGCCTCGGTCCGTGACACATAGCCGCTTCCCTCTATCTTTAGGCACAAGTATTGAAGCTTTCAGTGCTTTCTTTTTCAAAGGACCGTACTGTCAGCCTATCTAGTGCTAGCTCAGTGACATGCTGGTATTGGGCTAGGAAAGCTGTAGCCAGGTCACCCCAGGTTTGGATATGACTGCCCTCCAATTGAATGTACCACCGCAATGGTCCTCCGGTCAATCTCTCTTAGAAACAATGCATTAGGAGCTTGTCATTATCAGCATGGGCCGCCATCTTGCGATAGTACATGATCACATGTGTTCTAGGACACTGCATACCATTGAACTTCTTGAAATCGGATACCTTGAACTTATAAGGTAATACTATGCCCGGTACCAAGCATAAGTCATGGGGGCTAGTTGCCCCATATACCTCGGCTCCTTCAACAACTTTCAGTTAGGCCTCGATGTGCTTCCAGATTGGTGGATGATCACTTCCTCTAGTGGTGAGTGACTCCATAGCTTTTGTGATATTCTTTTGAGTTGGAATCCCAACAGCGGGTGGTGTGGGCAAACTGTTTGCCCCTTTAGTAGGGCTGGCTCCTTTTTCTGCAGCTAGCTTGGATAACATCTCTGTCACAATCACAAACTAAGTTTGTATTTGTAGCATGCTTCTCCCAATCTCTTGTTGCGCCTGCTCATGACTAGTAAGTTTGTCCTCGATATGTTCTGCCATTGGAGGAGATGATTGATGACTGGAGGACCTTAAATTGTATGAGTGGCCAATTTTGTCAAAGGTCCTTTAGCAAACCTGAGTGGATAAGGATTTATTTTTGGTTTTTTTTCGGTTTCTTGTTTGGATGCATGTTATGCATGGGATAAAGATGTAAAATGGAATGATATGATATGCAATGCATGCAAATGAGGGGTTATCAAAGAGAGCATGAATAATATATACAAAGGGGTTAGCATTTAAATACATGGTTCAAACAAGACAAGTAAAATAAATGTCATAGCAAGGCTCAAACACATGAAGGTCATGCCCCTGATGGGCTTCTAAATCTAAGCCTATCTTATTCATTAGTTCCCAAGCAAACCTTACTTAGCCTTGTACCATGAAGGCATTAACAAGAACTAAGAGGGAGCCCCTGTACCCCAAAGGGAATTAATGGAGGGCGTCCTTCTTGAACCTCTTGGGCATTAACAAGAAAGGACCACTTCTTGAGTGAGACATTTCGGGTATTCCACGTAGACAAGCACAACCAAGTCCACGAGGGCAAACCTTTACTAGCCTGATAGATAAAGAGGTTATCTAACGAATGAGATTGACTTTGTTCGATTCCAACAAGTATCGGGGAAGTCATTAGCAAAACAGTGCGCTGCATACTAGCTATCCAATTCAAATTCATACAAAACTTGATACTTTTGTCATAACCTCTTCATTTCTTCTCGCAATCAAGTGTGGTCAAGTGTGTTATTCTCAAAATTTCATCCTCTATCACTTAGTTCTTGCCTTGGGGAATTTAAAGGTCTTCCAAAGTGGTTCTTAGTCTTGTGATCTTTTGCCGAGTATAATTGCGATCTAATCCGGTCAAAATGGGGTTCAACACTGACTATGTCAAATCACTATTTTGGGATTAGGCAAGCAAGAGTCCAAGCAAACAGTTTCAAGCTGAAACTAGCATTGATAAACATGGTAAGCAACAATGCATTTGGGGGAACAGCAATGGATGACCCATATCAGCACTTGATGAGGTTCTTTCAGATGTGTGAGACAATAAAGCTTAACAATGTGTAGGCGGAAGTAATAAAGTTAAGACTTTTTCCCTTTTCCTTAAGGGATAGAGCTCTTGGATGGTTCAATAGCCTACTGGTAGGTTCTATAAACACTTGGGAGGAGATGTAGACTAAATTTATGTCTAAGTATTTCCCTCTTTCCAAGGTAATTTAGCTTAGAGAGAAATGAGCCGATTTAGCTAAGACGAGATGGAGACTCTCCATAAAGCTTGGGAGAGATTTAAAGACTTGGTAAGAAGATTCCCTGACCATGGAAGACCCTAATGGATTCAAATTGAATCCTTCTACACTGGTCTTCAGTCTCCCTCACAAGATAAGGTGAATGCAGTTGCGGGAGGATGTCTAATGAATTTGGAACTTGATGTAGCAACTGAACTCTTAGAGAGACTGTCCTTGGCTGATTGGCAGTGGTCTATTGTGCGGACTTCAAGGCCAAAGGAGAAGATAGCTTCAGTTGATAATTTTTCCAATGATATGCAAGAGCAGATCTGGGCTCTAGCCAAAAGCATGAAAGTATTGGCTCTTAAAGTTGGAAGACCACAACAATTGCATCCAGTAGTTGATCTAGGATGGAGTGGAGCCAAAGAAGCAAATTTTGTTGGAGGCAAGGGTATGTATCAGAAGCAACCCTTCTACCAATAGAACTAGGGTCAAGGCTACCAACAACAAAATCCCAACCAAGGCTACTAGAAAAATGCTTTTAACCAGAGTCAGAATAGAGGAGGTGACACTTCAAATCAGTATAAATATGTCCCTCTTGGGATGAAGCAAAATCCGTATGTTTCGGATAATTATTTACAACCACCTCCGGGTTTTGAGCAGCAACAGCGGTCTTATCTTTAGCAACAAAGAGGATGAAATTATTAGACTGAGAATGAGATGACTAGAAGAGAAGTGGGAGATTTGAAGGAAAGGGTAGGAAGTCTGGAGAGCTCTATTAAAAACATTGAGAAGTTATTAGTGAGTGTGGCACAACATGACAATCAAGGAGTTTCTTCAAAATCCTTTCCAAGTGACACTGAAGTTAATCCAAAGGAAAGCTGCAAGGCTATCACTTTGAGAAGTGGTAAGGCATTAAAGGAAACTGATGAGCCTAAGAAGAAGGCTATATAAGAGGCATCACCCAAGCCTTTAGTAACGAGAATCAGGGAAGAGCTGATGAGGAAGTGAAACAGTTGGGAGTTAACCAAGAACAGCAACCAACTAAGACTCAACCAGCTAAAGAACAAAGGCCAGGAGAGGTGAGGCCTACGATGCCATTTCCTAAGTGGATGAGGAATCAAAGGATGAAAGAAGAAAATGAACGCTTCTTAAAGATATTCAAGAAGCTGGAAATAAATATTCCTTTCATTGAAGCCCTTGAACAGATGCCCAGATGCAAGAAAGTTTTGAAGGATTTCATGATGCAGAAGAGGAAGTATGGAGACCACGAGATTGTTGTCGTAACTAATGAGGTTAGCAATGTGGTTCAGAGGAACTTACCAATAAGGCATAAAGATCCTGGTAGTTTTACTCTTCCGTGTGTAATAGGAGATGCACGACAATAGCAAGCCCTATGTGATTTGGGGGCCAGCATTAACTTAATCTCCTTCTCCCTCTACAAGTAGCTTGGGTTCACAGGTATGAAGGTCACTTCTATCTCACTACAATTTGTTGACCAGTCCACTAGAAGGCCTAAGGGAATCATAGAGGATGTGCTGGTGAAGGCGGGCTCATTTATTTTTCCAATGGATTTTGTGGTATTAGAGATGGAAGAGGCCACGGGAGTTCAATTACTCCTAGTTAAACCTTTCTTGAGGATATGGTGTGCTTTGATCGATGTAACTCAAGGTAAGTTAACCTTGAGGATAAACGAAGATACCCTCATCTTCCATATGGAAAGACCTTTGCAAGGACAAGAAGAGGAAAGCTGTCTCTAGATCAAAGACTTTGAGGACTTAGTTGAAGACTTCATGAATGAGCAGATAAAACAACAAGCGGATGAAGTGCTTCACACATCAGAGATCCAGCAGCAAGAGACTGAGGACTTGATCACTAAAGAGGAGGAATAAAAATCAAGTCCATTGGAGCAAGCTAAGGAGGAGCATGACGAGCCAATAACTCCAGAGCCAAAATTGAAGGAGTTGCCTGGACACTTGACGTATGAATTTTTAGACTCCACCAATAGATTTTCAGTAATTGTAGCTTCAAATTTAAATGATTAGGAATGTGAATAACTACTAGAAATTCTAAGGAAACATAAAAAGGCCCTTGGGTTGAGTATTGAAGATATTAGGGGCATTAGTCCTGGGTTGTGCATGCATAAAATCCTCATGAATGATAATTCTCACCCCACTGTTGAAAGACAAGGAAGACTGAACCCAGTAATGAAAGAAGTTGTTAAGAAAGAAGGTCTAAAATGGAAAAATGCTAGGATCATTTATGTTATATCTAACAGTGAATGGGTTAGTCCTTTGCATGTTGTTCCCAAGAAAGGGGGCATGACAGTTATAAGAAATGAAAAGAATGAATTAATTCCATCTCGGACTGTAATGAGGTGGAGAGTTTGTGTGGACTATAGGAAGCTAAATAAGGCCACTAGGAAGGACCATTTTCTCCTTCCTTTTATCGATCAAATGCTTGATAAGTTGGTTGGGTATAGCCATTACTGCTTCCTAGATGGGTATTCCGGGTACAATCTGTTGGTCCTTAGGAGCCTAGAGGGGGGTGACTAGGTTCTTATCGTAAACTCTTATTCTTCTCCGACACAACACTTTTCTGGTTAAACGATATAATCAGTGTGGAAAATAACCAAATAGTGGAAGTATTCTGTTTTATTCAAAAGATAATTACAACAAAATAAAGACAGATTAAAGCTTATGACAAGCTTTTCGATCTGCTGAAACTCTCTTGCACTCTGTTTTACAATTACTCACACACTAGGCAATTTAATCTCTAAGAGCTCTTGTACATGTACACGCATCTATGAAAATATACAAAGTTTAATATATATAGACATCCCTAGGAGACAATCTTGGAACTGGATTTTCCGAGCATTGTGTAGCATTAAATTCTTCTCGGAAAATGCCTGCTTTAATTGTTGCGGATAAGGTGCTCAAAATCTTGGGTTTGTGAATATATTAAATATCTTCGCGTGATCACAATTTCATTTAAGGCTTTGTCCACATCTCCGTGTGATCCACGTGTAAGACGATTTAGATATTCAACGGGTCTTGCTTACATTGGGACACAGCGAGATGACTTGAAGGCGAAACTGATAACGTGAAGTAGCATCTTCTTAATCCGTCATAAGATTCCTTACTTCATGTTAATGAATCTCGGATCCTTACTCCGTGTCAGTGGTTGCTTACTCCGCATCAGTTTGATACTGGAATCCTTATTCCATGTCAGCGCTTCCTTACTCCGTATGAACGAAAGGTTCAGAGGGCTTACTCCATATCAGCATTTCCTTACTCCGCTTGAGTTCCTTACTCCACATGAGTAAAAGGTCCAGATGGCTTACTCCGTATCAGCGCATCCCTACTCCACTCGAGTAAAAGGTTTGGATTCCTTACTCCGCATCTCTTTTCCTTACTCCGTGCGAACAAAGGACTTGGGTCCTTATTCCGCACAAGTCCTTCCTTACTCCACGTAAAAGAAAGACTCGAATTCCTTACTCCGTGTCTTCTTGTCCTTAGTCCGCTTGAGTGGAAGACTTAGCTTTTTATTTTGCGACAATTCTCTCTTACTCCGTGCGAGATGTAGACTAGGATTTTTATTCCGCATCTATTTAACTTGGTCCATTTAAGTGTAAGACGCGAATTCCTTAGTCCATAACTTTAAGTGTTTTGTCCGCATGAGTGATCCTTATTCCGTATGAAGACTTGGTTATTTACCAAGTGCTTGACGACACTCACGTTGGTCCGGATCAGGATTATGTATCCTGTCCTTAGCTTTGCTCTCACGAGTGTAGATCCAAATTAGGGTTATATCTTCTGCAAAACTAAAAATAAACATACAAGGTCTCAAATCAAATTACATAGAAGTTTATCCGCGTCATCCAAATTCTGGGTTTGATCCAACAATCTCCCCCAATATGGATATGCCAAACCCTTTGAAATCTAATCTGGTTAGTAAAAGCAGCAAGACATTCATAGAGATAAGGATAAGTGCCATTCTCCATTAATTCAGCAACGGATATACAATTTCAGCCCCAGTATAAATATGTTACATTTTGGAACATAGGGCTTACTATATTTGAAGATCATTATATTGTTGCCTGCTCCCGTAGCTCCATTGCTTGCTCCTTAGTGCAGTTAAGGTAGTTGCTCTAGTTCGAACCTTTCTTCGAATAATATTGTATGAAGTAGCACAGAAAGGCTCCACAACTCTCTCTATCATGTTGTTAAGGCACAGAGTTCTTGTCCAAGATCACTGAATTCAGAATTGCAGAAGGAGCCAAAGGACGTTGACCAATTGCTTCAAAAAGCTTACTCCTTTTTACTACAGCTGAAAGAGTTCACAACAGTGGTTCCAACTGATTTCTTCTCTTCTGGTATTCTACGATCTAGTGAGAGTCAACAAGAACCACCTTCCTTGTGTGGATTGTGAAAACAGCAAGCATCAGATGAGGAGTGCCAATCCTATACGGAATGAGAATAGTTGTAATATCTTTCCATGGTTTGTTGTTCCAGTAGTTCCGTTGATGAAGGTCTCGACATTGTAAATGGCAGGAAGATAATTATCGAACCAACTTGGCAGAATATCAATCTGATGTCCCTCATGTACAAGAAAGGGAGTAGCCTCATTTCCACCTTAACTGCCAAAGAAAAGTTGTCCCACATCTTTAGTAGTGAACAACCCTTTCTCAGAGAGTAGTACACTCAAGTCTTCAGGAGAGAAGGGAAACAAAGGCGGCAAACACCTTCGCTCGATAGAACTAGAGCTTGCAAAGGCTTTCATGGCCTCAACAACAGCCCTATCTTCAGTAGTTGCAACAGGAGCCTAACCAGAAGAGGAGGGAGCTGCACGGGAGGATCTAGGAGTAACGGCTGGAGCAGCACTGGAGGATCTAGAATGGCAGCTACATTTGGGAATCGAGATGCCCAAAGGAAGAACAGACGCAGGCCGCTTACCAGGAGCCCGGGTCCATGCAGAAGGACCAGTAGCTTCGGTAGATACAGGATCAGGTGATGGACTCTCCCTCGATTTGGTAGATCGACGAGGAGTGCTAGGGGCACGCGCCATGGTATGAGCCAAATTCGCAAAGGAAGTGGATAAGGCCTGAACAGAAGTGGTGACTAAGTCCATCTTTTGCTCCATGGACATCGAGGAGTTGGGAAGGGTGGAAAGAAGTTGAGCGCCAAGAGAATCAACTTTGACGGCAATGGCACTAATCTGGGCACTTTGGACCTAAGTGTGGCAGTCCAGCTGGGCAGAGACCGCAGCTTTAGAGTGAATTGTGCCAAAAGAGTTACGGCCAAGGGCAAAATCAGGCATCTTGGACGACTCTCCCGCATGTAGAGGTGTAGGTGTGTGCAGTGCAGAAGAGTCGGTAGGAGGAGAGGATGGAGGTGCATCATCATCAGCAACAAAAGGGGCAGCTGACCCATTGTGACCGGAAAGGTCAACAACTGGAATGGCGGTAGGAGAAGAGGGACCGGCCTCAGCAGGGAGAGAAGTCCGGGCTTCATGGGCTGGTCCGAACGAGACCGCAGCAGGCTAAGCTGCCTTGAGAAGAGACAGCATCCGAAACCCGTGATTAACATTCCAAGTAATCATGTTATCTGGGGTTTGTGTATGATGAGTATAATACACCCAGAGATCATCATCAGGGATGGAGGCAGTGTGGGCAATACTGAAGCGAAGCCAACAGTCTGTGTGGGTGTCGGCGGAAAGACGATCTAAGTAATCTTTAGGCTGGAGGGATTCGTCCGTAATAGCATCCGGAGGAGAGGCTAAGACATTAGCAACTGCAACAGCCACCGCCGCATCAACAACAGCAGTGATAACAGGAGAGGTAGGCGCAGGAGCATCTACAGCAGTTGGGGATGATGAATCAGCTGGAACACCCATTTAACTCTAACAACTTGTTACGACCTTGGCCTTGGTATGAGTGTCCACACTTCATTTCTCTTGAACTGATTAAGCACTTCTTGCATAGCATCTATCTAATTGGAATCTTGAAGAGCTTCATCCACCACCTTTGGCTCTATTTATGATAGAAAACAAGAATAGAGGCACAAGTTGGAGGTGGCTGCCCTAGTTCTTACACCAACAGTAGGATCACCAATCACTTGATCTGATGAGTGGTTTTGAGTTCACCGATAATTCTGGGCTTGTGGTGGTGAGTAGTCAATGATTCGAAGCTCTGCTAGATTGGGTGATTCATGTACATCTGCTGGTTGAGCTTCTTCCGGGCCAGATATATCTGTATGATGAATAGGTCCAGAAGTATTTTGAGGTTCTTTGGCACTGTGACTTTCAGTATTAACTGGTCCGGAAGGACTAGAAGGTTCTCCGGTGTTTTGGATGTCTGTATGAATTGGTCCATAGTTGAGTGGAAGTCCTGAGTCCGATTCTTCGGAAGCATCATCAATAGCATTTCTTGTTGCTCCACTGGGGCTTGGTGATTGATCAGTAGTAGTGGCAGAAAAATGTTTGAACTGAGAATAATCAATTGTATCCGTGTGATCCTACACATTTGAATTTGAAGATCATATACTTGACCAATCAAGGTTAGATTCATCAAAAGCAACATGGATAGACTCTTTAACTTTTAGAAGTCTTCTATTGAAAACGCGATAAGCCTTGCTATGTAACGAGTATCCGACAACAATCCCATCATCGGATTTTGGATCAAATTTACTCCGGGCCTTTTTGCCGTTGTTTAACACATAGCAAGCACACCCAAAAGCTTTGAAATGGGAGATTGATGGCTTCCTGCCTCTCCATATCTCATAGGGTGTTTTCATGATAAATTTGTTGATAATATTTTTGTTCTGAACATAGCATGCAGTGGACACAGCTTCAGCCCATAGACTAAGAGGAAGTTTTGCCCTTGCTAACATTAATCTACTAGCTTCGACTAATGTATGATTTTTACGCTTAATAACTCCATTTTTTGTAGAGTTCTGGGCATAGAGAAGTAGTGCTGAATGCCCTGTTCAGAACAATATGGCCTCATATCTGAAAAGTCAAATTCCGTACTATGATCACTCCTGATGCATTTGATGCTCAGTCCTTATGAATTGCTTATCCAGTTGAAGAGGTCTACAAGATGTTCAAAGGTTTGATCCTTTGATTTCAGAAACATTATCCATGTATACCTGGTGAAGTCATCGATAACCACAAGGGTGTATCTCGCATTAGCAAGAGAAGCAATAGAAATGGACCGCAGTGGTCCATATGAAGAAGTTGTAAAGTAACGGTTATTGAATTAACTGATTTGCTCTTAAAGCTATGCTTGGTCTGCTTGCCAAGTTGGCATTCTCAACAGAGTGAGTCTCTGGAGTATTTATGTTTGGGCAGACCAGTGACCAAATCAAGTGACGCTAGTTTAGACAAGGTTTTAAAATTTAAATGAGCGCAACGCTTGTGCCATAGCCAACTCTCTTCATTTGATGCTGTAGTGAGAAAGCATACAAGATCAGAAGAATTATTTCTTAAGACCACTGAATATATGTCCCCATTTCTTGATCCGGATAACTTAATATCTCCGGATAAGTTTTCCCAAACTGTTCGGGTGTTGGACATAAAGGAAATAGTGAATCCTTTGTCACATAAATTACTGACACTCAGCAGATTATGCTTCAAATCTTTGACTACTGCAACTTTAGTTATTGATACACAACTGTTGGTTAAAGTGCCATATCCCATAGTCTTACCTTTACTGTTGTCGCCATATGATACAGATGGTCGTCACTTGTCAGTAACATCTATGAGCAGAGACATATCACCCGTCATATGTCCGGAGCATCCGCTATTGAGTATCCACTTACTTTGATTGATCTTTGACTTCAAGTGGTTTGGTAATAAATTTCGGAGATGCTCCTGCAAGACAATAGATTATACTTTTGGTGCCTGAACTTGTTTTCAGGCGGTTAGGAGAAACAACAACAGTGTCAATAGTTCCGGATTTTGCTATGTTAGGAATTTTAGCTTTCCATGTTGACTTTACTTTGTTAGTGTCAGTTGCTTCTTTTATTTGGGTTTTCTTGGGAGAGTTACTCCTTTGAGATTTAGATTTAGATTTGCTAGAAGAATCCTTTTTAATGAACTGATCTTTATTAATATGAACTTGATTACAAAGCCAATCATCAGATAGACTCCAACACTCATAGTGATAATGGCCTATTTCTCTACAAATGGAATAGACACTATGATGCGGAGCAGAAATGGGGGATACAGGTTTCTTTGGTTTAATAGGTTTTCTACTCTATTCCCTATGGCCTAATCCTCTATGATTGGGTGACACGCTCTTGGCCCTAGATGCAACAGTTTTAGCCTTTCCTTTCTTTCTGGGTGTTATAGTTTCGGCTTTAACTACAGCAGCCTTCCCTTCATCTTTAGGTACGAGTGTTACTACTTTGGAATTAGCAGTAACAACCTCTTTTCCATAATCATAAACTATGGTGCCACCTAAAATAAAACCATCCAACGGCTTAGATGTACTAGGGGGGGTTTTTTAGGGGTATGTTGGAAAGGTGGTGCCGGTTGGGGAGGGGGGGGTTGTTAGGTGGTTGGGGGGGGGGGGGGGGGGGGGGGTTTGGGGTGGAGGGGGTTTTGGGGGGTGGTTTTGGAGGGTTTTTTTTTGGGGGGTGGGGTGTTTTGTGTGGGGGGGGGGGGGGGGGGGGGGGGTGATGGTAGTTGGGTTTTGGGAGGATTTTTGTTTTGTTGGTGGTGGTTTTTGGAGGGTTGGTTGGTTTTTTTGGGATTTTTTTTTGATTTTTTTTTTTTATATTTTTTTTTTTGGGGGGGGGGGGGGGGGGGGGGGGTTTTTTTTTTTTTTTTTTTTGTGTGTGTTGGGGGGGGGGGGGGGTGGGGGGGGGGGGGGGGGGGGGGGTTGGGGGGGGGGGGGGGGGGGGGGGGGGGGGGGGGGGGGTGTGGGGTGGGTGTGGGGTGTAGTTTTTGTGGTGTTCTTTTGTTCTTGATGGGGGGGGGGGGGGGGGGAGGGGGGGGGGGGGGGGGGGGGTGGGGGGGGGGGGGGGGGGGGTGGGGGTGTGAGTGGGGGGTGGGGGGGGTGGGGGGGGTTGGGGGGGGGGAGGGTTGGGGGGGGGGTGTGTGTCCCGTTTTTTTGTTTTTGGTTTTTTTTTTTGTTTTTGTTTTTTTTTTTTTTTTGGGTTTGCTTTTTGGTGTTTGGTTTTTTTGGTTGTGAGAAGGTTTTTTTTTGGAGGAGGTTCATTTTCTTTTTTTTTTTTGGGGAGTTTTTTTGGTTTTTTTTTGTTTGTTTTTTTTTTTCTTTTTTGGTTGGGGTTTTTGGGGTGGGGTTTTTGTGTTTGGTTTTTTGTATTTTTTTGATGGCCGTTTTGTTATTTTTTTTTTTTGATTTTGGTGGGGTATTTTTTGGGTTTTTTTGTGGGTTGGGTGTTGTTTTTTTTGGTGGGGGGGGGGGGGGGGGGGGGTGTGGGTGGTGGGGGGGGGGGGGGGGTTTGTTTTCCCCTCTCTACTAACAGGATAAAGGTTGGTTAGTTTCAGAATATAGTCCGAGGGACACTCAGTAGCTTATGTAGAAGTTCATGGTTCAGAGCCAAGGCCAGGTTTGACTCGGATATCGTCCGGATCAGTCCTAAATGTAGAGGCTATTTTCCCTGATTTTAGCCACTTACAGTTTATTTCCTTTTCCTTTTCAAGTTTGTTCTCGAGTCTTTTAAGATTAACAGTTAGGTCATTTAGGTTGGTATTTAGCAAATGATTTTTTGTTCTAAGATCGTGATACCAAGCCTCTTTACTCCTAAAGTAAGCTATGTCTTTTTCAAGCTTAGAAACAGTGAATTCAAAATGCTTAGCCTAACCACTCATGTCTTTGTATATTTGAGTAATTATTAATCTCTCATTTTTTTCATGATCACGTTCTGCAGTAAGAGATTCTAATCTACTCATTAGTTTAGAGATAGAAGCTACCTAGTGTTTGCCATGAGGCAGACATTTGGCTTCTCGGTTGGCTCATCATCAGAGGATTCCTCCTCTTCTTTCGAGCCACTGACGTACTTCAAGATGAATGCCTTCCTCTTGTTCTTGCTATTTTTTGAGGTGGGGCGTCAGGGTTTAACCTTATCACTTTTATCTGCTGTCTTTGATTTTGATTTGCAATCCTTGGCCCAGTGACCTGGTTTCCCACAGTTGTAGTAGTCTTGGGAAGTAGACTCCGATTGCTCTTTTTTCTAGATGATGATGAGGAGCCTCTTCTGAATCCTTTTCTGGTTTTCCTCAGGAACCGCTCAAAGGATTTGACCAGAAGAGCTATTTCTTCTTCAACGTCTGAGTTAGAGTTCTTTGACTCTTCTGTATCATCATCGCGTTGTATGCTCAGACATTCCGTAGCTTTAAAAGCTACTCCCTCTTCTTTTCGAGCTATTTTCTCATCTCGGTTAGTGTATTTGAACCTAGCGTCATGAGTCCGTAGCTCGCTATAGAGTTTTTTGAGGGGAGCATACTGCCAGTTCTTGTCAGCCTGCATCTGGAGCTGCTTGGAGTAGTAGCGATCCAGCAAGAAGCGGAAAACTTGTCATTGATTTGGAATTGCATGTAATGCCCATTGACAGTTTTTAGCTCAATAATGAGTTTGCTGAATCTCCGATAGATGCTCTGGAGGGATTCGCCAGGTTTGTGAGTGACGCTCTCAAAGTTTTATCTGAGAGCAAAGATGACGTTCTGCATTTGGGACTAACTTCCCTCATAGTGGATTGTCAGTTTATCCCAGACAGCTTTCACTGTCATGCAGTCCTAAACGTCCGCGAAAGCTTCGGAATCCAACGACGATGTTACATAAGCCAGAGCCTTTTCACTAGCATACTGCCAGGCTCTTTCCTCGTTGGTGAGTTCAGCATCAGTTTTTGGCCTTCTAATTTCATTTTCTCCGTTGGTCATCGGAATAGGTAGCTCTTAATGAAGACACGGCCACATCAAATGATCATGACATATCATGAACATCCTCATGTGAGCTTTCCACTAGGAGAAAAGCTTAGGTGTGAATTTTTGCGGTTTAGTCAGAGTGAATCCAGATCCTCATGCGAGCACTTGTCCTCGGATCGACATTTTCGCTGCTACTGCAGTTGGGTATGGGCTCTTGTGCACCTCCGGAGTTAAGGCGAGTGTTGAACAACATGCTACTTTCTTTGGCCATTGTTGAGAGAGAGAAAGAGTAGGATCTCTACTTTAAGTAGGTAGACTCGCTCTGATACGACTTGTTGGTCCCTGGGAGCCTAGAGGGGGATGAATAGGCTCTTATCGAAAACTTTTATTCTTCTTCGGCACAACACTTTTCTGGTTAAACGATATAATCAGTGCGGAAGATAACCAGATAGTGGAAGTATTCTGTTTTATTATCAAAAGATAATTACAACAAAATAAAGATAGATTAAAGCTTATGACAAGCTTTTCGATCTGCTGAAACTCTCTTGCACTCTGTTTTACAATTACTCACACACTAGCCAATTTAATCTCTAAGAGTTCTTGTACATGTACGGGCATCTATGAAAATATACAAAGTTTAATATATATAGACATCCCTGAGAGACAATCTTGGAACTGAATTTTTCGAGCACTGTGTAGCATTGAATTCTTCTCAGAAAATGTCTGCTTTAATTGCTGCGAATGTGGTGCTCAAAATCTTGGGTCTGTGAATATATTAAATATCTTTGCGTGATCCCAATTTCATTTAAGGATCTGTGCACATCTCCATCTGATCCAGATGTAAGACGACTTCGATATTCAAAGGGTCTTTCTTACATCGGGACACAGCAAGTCGATGACTTGAAGGCGAAGCTGATAAAGTGAAGTAGCGTCTTCTTAATCCGTCGTAAAATTCCTTACTCCGTGTTAATGAAGCCCGGACCCTTACTCCATGTCAGTAGTTACTTACTCCACATCAGTTTGATACTGGAATCCTTAATCCGTGTCAGCGCTTTCTTACTCCGTATGAACGAAAGGTTCGAAGGGCTTACTCCATATCCGCGCTTCCTTACTCCTCTTGAGTTCTTTACTCCGCATGAGTAAAAGGTCCGAATGGGTTACTTCGTATCTATGCATCCTTACTCCGCTCGAGTAAAAGGTTCAGATTCTTTACTACGTATCTCTTTTCCTTACTCTGTGCGAGCATAGGACTTAGGTACTTATTCCACACAAGTCCTTTCTTACTCCGCATGTATGAAAGACTTGGATTCCTTACTCCGTGTCTTCTTGTCTTTAGTCCGCTTGAGTGGAAGACTTAGCTTTTTAGCTTTTTATTCTCTCTTAGTGGGTAAAGGAGAAGCAAAACTGTTAATGTGGGACAAACATGCATATGAAGAACCAAAATTCATGGAAAATAAGGCAGATTTCTAGAGTAAATTCAAAAATTCATAACTTTCTCCACAGAGCTCTGATTAAGGTCAAATTGGTTTTGTTTTGTTCAAAATTTTGTTATTTATCTTATGAAATTAGAATCACTCAAAAATAATCATCATTTTGAGAGAAAATCTTGAAAAGCCACACAGTGATATATGACAAAGTAAGTATTCTGCCCGTCAGATTCAAAAAAATCATTACTAATTCTACACAGCTCGAAATATCCTCAAATTGGCTAGAGATGATAGATAAAAATGTTATCTAACCAACGCAATTGACTTTGTTCAATTCCGACAATTATTGAACAAGTTATTGGCAAAACAATGTGATGCGCACCGGTTGTCCCATCCAAACTTGACTACTAACTTCAAAAAATCATAACTAAATGTATAGAGATCGGAATGACCTGAAATCAGTTGGACATGATAGATAATTATGTTATATAACCAAGGAAAGTAACTTTGTTTGAGTCTGACAAGTATTAGAAAAGTTATTGGCAAAATAGCACACTACGCGCTGGCTGTCCAATTCAAATTCGCACAAAACTTAATACTTTTGTCATAATCTTTTCATTTCCTGTATCACTTAGTGCTTTCCTTGGGGCATTTTAAGGTCTCCCAAAGTGAATGTTAGCCTTGTGGCCCTTCACCAAGTACGGTTGCATTGTAAAGAAAATGCTGAGGGTTCTACCCAAAAGATTCATTCCAAGTATAGATGTTCTAGAAAACATCCGAGACCTGAAAACCATGACTGCATTCGAGATGAACCTGCATTCCTATGAGGAGCCATCTGTAATAACATCTGCACCTATAGTGAAGGGAACAAAAGAGAGCCTTCAAGGCTATAGAAAATTTAAAAATAAAGAAAAAAAAATCATGTCCTTAAAAGATCAAGAGGACAGTGACAGTGAAGATGGTGAAGATGAGGTGATAACCTACTTCACGAGAAAGTTTAAAAGAAGTAGAGCAGGGAAATAGGCTGGAGGAAAAGGGAAAGGTGGTCTTTCTCTTAGATGCTTTAAGTGTGTATAGCAAGGGCACTTTGTATCTCAATCCAAAGTGAAGGTTGATGACTTGGATAATGATCCCTCAGATATAAAGGACACAAAATGGAAGAGGACATCATCCAGAAGACCAGTAGGGCTCACACATGAACTATATGAGCTGAATTTCAGAATCTGATGATGAGAATGAATGCCCATCAAATTATGCTTTTGTTGCTAATGTTGGGAAAAACATGATTTGTTGAAGTTGTCATGAATTTCTCTAAATCTAAAGACTCGAAGGTTCAAAGGTCCGAAGGTCTGAAGGGTTGACGAGTCAAAGTCTGAAGAACAGAAAACTGTCAATACATTGTTATAGTGGACGACTTGAAGACTCAAAGAGTCAAAGAGTCAAAGTTAAAAACCGATAGTATAAAAATGAATCAAAGACCTGAAGACTCAAAGATTATGGAGTTGAAGGGTCGAAGAAAATGAAACAAAGGAAACTGAGAGAACATACCTTAAAAGTGAGACTCAAAGACTTGAAGGGTCGAAGATACTCAATCACAGAAACTGTCAGCTCATTCCAATTCTAAGACTCAAAGACTTGAAGGTTGAAGAGTCAAGATAATGGAACAAAGGAACTGACAAAACATAAAATGTAACTGAGACTCAAAGACTAGAAGAGTCGTAAATTCAAAGAGTCGAAGATAGTTAATCAAAAGAAACTGTCAGTATATAAATAAAGTTGAGATTCGTAGACTCAAAAGTCAAAGAGTCAAAGACTCAGCTCGTAACATACTCTAATCGGCTAAGCAAAATACACGAAGAGTTGAAGACTCATCTTACGTTCGTAGACCCCAAGAACCGAAAGGTCGTAAAACCTCTTAGCCACACTAAGCAAACTGAGCGACTCGAAGACTTGAAGGCTCAAAGGAATAGAATCAAAAACTTATAGCCCGAGAGACTGAGTAAAGGTTAAGCAAACTTTTAATGACAACTCTAAGAGTCGAAGACTCAAATATCATAGAGTTTATTATATGACTTAACCTAAACAAATACATGCTACGTAGACTCGAAGAACCAAAGAGTCGAAGACTCGTAGGATCTAACGTTGTCGAATCCAGAAGCATGTCTTCACTAAACTATAGGGCTCGATCCAAATGTTCGAGTCACCTACCTTCAAAGCAACTAATCTTTGGGGCAAACTCACAATCAGAACAAAACTTAGCGATATCACCAGCTAGGGTTTGTGTGGTTTGACCACACCATTCTTAACAGTTGTGTACATTTATTGTCGCATTAATGACTGCTAACCACCATCAGTAGATGAACGGTGAAAATCAAAAGATCAATATGGGGATGCAACATGCAGTATGGGCAGTAGATCTGCAGGATACGAGCAAATCAACCCATCCATTGTACTCTCGCAATTTAATGGCGAGAAGTTAATTTGTCGGGATGAAAAGTCATGTGCACATGCACTTAAACATTAATTAATATCTCACATGCACTTATTAAATTAACATAGTTTACAAAAAGTGAGAACTTCAAACTCCAAGGAAAACATATATTTAATTCTCACATGCAAAACAAAACAACTTTTGGAGAATCAACTTGGAAGTTTTAACGTAAAAGAGAAAAAATGTGAAAATACTTCCTAAGTGTTGTGTGTATGAAGAATATAGAACAAGAACACACTTTGAAGAATCATTCAATAAATCTTGTTTAAATATCCAACACAACCATTTTGTTAATTTCTGTGTTGATCATCCATAATCAACAAAGGAATATTTCCAACAAGTATTTGTCTCTCTAAATCATCTTCCGTTGGAATATTCCTATATAATTTGAGGTTTTTCACGTCAAGATCATTAACTCATCTTAGATCTATCTGTTAGCTCATTATAACTCATATGCTCTTTTGTCCACTTCTCATTTATTATCGAACCATAGTCATTCACTGCAAACATCCTTCTATAATCATTAGCTTCCACAAAAGATTTCTATTCACCCCCTCCCCTCTAGACTCACTTTAGGACCTATAGGAAAAATTGAGGTAGACAATGGCAATATAGCCTTAGAGAGTGAATAGGCAGTAAAAGAAGAAGAATAAATGGATCTGGAAGAACAGCTCAAGCTTGCAATAGAGGAGATCTGCAAAAGAGGAAGCAAGACCAAACAGCTCAAAGGAGAGCTCAAAGAAGCCAGAGAAGAGCTTAAAGAAGTCATAGGAAAGATAGATTAGGTTTTGGAGGAATCAAAGAAGTTCTACGAGGAAATTGTCAGCTTAAAGCTAAAGTTAGAGGAGTAAATCAAGATATGTGATGACATTACCACAGAACTCACGACTAGAGACACCACAATCCAAGGGCTTGAGGAACAACTAGTGTGCCTTTAACAAAAGATAAGGCCACTTGAGCCTCAACCTCTGAAATCTTCCAGATCAAATCTCTCACAACACCACAGGAAGCTCAGATAGCAATACTACAGGCGGCTAGGAAGGATATCACGATACCATAGGCAGCAAAGAAGGTTAATGCTCCGAATGGTGAGCATGATAAGCACAAGGATGCCACGGCTACGATCCAAAGCAACAAGAAGGCTAAGAATGTCTCTGTAGTTGGTGTAAATGGTGAGAAGATGGAGAGACACCCGAATGACCATTCCAAAACCAGTAGAGTGAACAAGTGTGTTCAGAAATCTGAGCGTTCCACGAATGTGAAAAAAATCTAATGCAAATATCATTTCCATAAGTGTGAGGGTACCCCTCCGAAAAAAAGGAAGAAAACCTGTGAAACCAGCTATCAAGGCGAATAGTCTAATGAAGAAGACTTCAGAAGTTCAAAGCAAGAAGTGCATTTATTCCCGAGTAGAATAAAAAGAAGTGCACTATGGAATTGCAAGAAAGAAAGAAATAATTAACATCTTAGAAGACTGTGAAGCCAAAGCCTCAGGGAGAGTGCTTCAAGTCTAAAGTAAAAAAAGAGGAGCGTTTTAAGTCTAAAGTAAAACAAGTTTACATAGCTTAAGGGAAGGAAGTTACTCGTATTGCTGTGATTCGTCAAAACAAGACACCAATGATAGACAATGGATCATTGATAGTGGTTGTTCAGGCCACATAACAGGTAACCTAAACAAGTCATCAGATGTGAACAATGACAAATATGGCAAAGTAAGATTTGATAATGATAGCTATCTGAAAATCAAGTGGCTAAGATCTACCAAATGGGAAAAGAGTAAACTGAAGGATATTTTGCACGCTGAAGGATTGAAGTACGATCTAGAATTCGTACGTCAGCTTTGTGATGCAGGTCATAAATTGACCTTTATAAAAACTAGTTGGCAAGTGAAGAGAGAGAACGACAACACAATAGCAGTTGGAAGAAGGATAGATGAGGACTTGTATATAATAGATGAGAACAAGACCCAAAGCTATCATATAACATAGATTGAAGAAAATGAACTGTGGCATAGAAGACTGGGCTATAGAGTATTTCTTCCAAGACTTAGAAAGGTTATAACTTCTAGTGAAGTTACAGTTGATGAGAACTGGAAGAATGATGTGAATGAATATGAAGAACCAGATTTTGAAGAAGAGGAACCTCAAAAAGTTGATGAATCTGAGCATGAAAAGGATAAGGAAAATGAGGATACAGTCTCAGAGAAGTCTGATAAAGAAAATGAAAACTCTAATCCCGGAGGAGAAGCAAGTAAGAGAACTAGGAGGACATGGTCCAATGTACATGATAAGGCTTAAATCATTGGCAATCCAAAAGCATGTGTCACCACCAGGAGAAAATTTGCAAGAGCTACTGCTTTGCTCACTTAAATAGAACCAAAGATTATAGATGAAGCAGTAGAAGACAAATCATGGATCACTGCAATGAATGAGGAACTTGATCAAATTGAGAATAATAAGACATGTGAGTTAGTTCCTAAACCAAAGGATAAAAATGCCATCGGGACCAAGTGGGTGTTTAGAAATAAGTTAAATGAAGATGGCAAGATTATTAGGAACAAGGCATGACTAGTGTGAAAAGGATATTCTCAAATTGAAAGTATTGATGTTGATGAGACATTTGCACTAGTACCGAGGCTGGAAATAATCAGGATGTTTCTTGTATTAGCAGCACACAAGAAGTTCAAAGTTTATTAAATGGATGTGAAATCTACATTTCTAAATGGATTGTTAGAAGAAGAAGTTATATATTGAACAATCAGATGGAGTACAAATAGATAATGATGAGACACATGTGTGCAAACTAAAAAAAGCCCTATATGGCCTGAAGCAAGCTCCTAGAGCATGGTATAGCCAACTGGATGGATATTTGAAGAGAATGAGTTTCAGTAGAGGAACAATAGACCATAATCTGTATATTCTGAATTGAGACAAAGGTCAGTTGGCTAGTCTTTATAGACGACATTTTCTTTGGAGGAAGTCACTTAGGATTGTGTGAAAAATTTGCCAAAAGGATAAGTGATGAATTTGAAATTTCTCTCATAGGTGAACTAACCTACTTCTTAGGACTGTAGATTAGGCAAATAGCTGAAAGTGTCTTTATATCTTAGCACAAGTTTGCCAAGGAATTACCAAAGAAGTATGGTATGGACAACAACAAGCCTGTTGGAACACCAATGGCTACAAGCTACAAACTACACAAAGATCAGGAGGGTAAAAGTGTAAATCAGAAAGAGTATTGAGGCATGATTGGATGTTTCTTGTACATTACAGCCTCATGACCCGATCTTATGCAAGCTATGTATCAGGCAAGTAGATTCCAAGTAGTACCCAAAGAGTTTCACTTACTGGCAGTCAAACGAATTCTTAGATACTTACAAGGTACATTGGAAATAGCTTTGTTTGAAATATTGATGATAGATGATTAACTAGTGGTTGCAATTTTTATTTAGGCTCCAAGTGTGTTGCATGGTTAAGACGTAAGCATAACAGTGTGGCTGGTAGCACAGCCGAAGCTGAATATGCGGCTGCACATGCTGCATGTACTCAAGTGGTATGCATGCATACTCAGTTGTCAGGCTTGGTAATTAATGTGGAGTTACCTATTAATATATGGTCTAATAATCAAAGTGTTGTCAACATATGCAGGAATCTAGTCCAACACTCTAAGACCAAACATATCAACTATCGATACCATTATATCAAAGAACAAGTGGAAGAGGGAAATATGCAACTGGTGTATGTCCCAACTCAGGAATAAACTACTGATATCCTCACTAAGCCTCTATCCACCGAGCTGTTTGACCGGCATAGACGTGGGTTGTCTGTAATGACCCGTGTTTTGGGATGTGAGGATTTAGTCACAATTTTGCCTTTTTGGGTGGAAATTGTTGGGTTTTAGGGAGTTTTATTTCCACACACTTTGGCTAAATCATCTTGTATGTTGATGAGCAAGCAAGAGGCAAAGTTTGAGCCTAATAGGGAGTGCCCGTGAGAATGCCCATGAGAATGGTTTTTCACGTGCAGTGATATTTCTGCATGGGAGGCTTCCTGATGTTGTTCTAAGGCTTGTAACAAAATTCTAGAACATTTGGAGGTGCTCGTGAGAAGGGCCTTTCTCACGTGCAGCCTCCATTACCCTTATTTTGTTGTTCTGATAGTCTTTTGCTAAAGGACCATGGTGAAATTATGAGTGTTTTGTCCTGTGTGGTGGCAAAAAGGTTGTAGTCTGTCATCAAAACTACGTCATTTTGATGCTGGGATTCATTTAATCAAAACTACGTCGTTTTGAGTTGTCTATATAAAGAGGTGAAGGCTTCTTGTTCTAGGTTTAGGGTTCTCTTCTGCAGCCACCGCAGTCATCGCAGAGAAAGAGAGAGAGAGAGAGAGAGAGGAGAGTTCTGGCCATTGCTGCTGTGGTGTTTCTCGTGGCCGGACGACGTTCGGCGTGGGAGCAAGATCGTTGCTGTGGTGATATGTTTTCCTACAGGTAGGAGTTCTGTTTTCCTTTAGATCTATCCCAGGGCTCTGGCCTGGTGGTAAGCAATTCATGTTTATTTCTGGATATATATATATATACATATGTAAATCCATATAGGTGTGATCTCTTATATGAATGTTGGCCTTCAATGGCGTTTTGGTGTGATTCTGACGTTAGGTGGTCAATGCATGTTAAATGTTCGATAAAATGCCTGTGTGAATATGCTTAGTACGTGTTTGATAATATGCCTATGTGGCTGGATTTGTGAGTTTGTAAATGTGTGCATGCTAAGTGTTTGTTTTTATGCCTGAGTGACCGAGGTGTATGCTGTGTGCTTGATTGCATGGTTGTTAGCCCGAGAGGTTGTGGAAAACGTTTGCCTAAAGAGGCGGTTAAATCACTTGTTTGAGAGGTGGTTAAAGTGTTAGCCCGTGTGGCTATGGAGCCTGTGTGGCTGGGGCTGAAGTTGCGCCCGTTTGTGTGGTGTGTTTCCTTGCTATTTGTTTCTGCCACGTCACTGCACTGGTACATGCTCTCATATAGATGATAGGTGCATGAGATGGGTTGGGGAGACTTGATCCCTACTGAGCTGTGGTTGCTCACCCCTCCTACTGTGTTTGTTTTCTTTACAGGGACCTACAGGCATTTGGTAGGAACACCAAGGTGGAAGACTTTCTACCATGTGGCTTTGCTCCTTTTGTTATTTGAGCGTTTCGTCAAATGTTATGTTGAGAGACTATTGTAACTCCAAATAGAGATGATGTAATGGATTTTGGAATTTAATAAAGATAAGTGGTTTGCCTTTCGGTTATTTATTGTGGATTATTATGAATGTGTTTGTTGTCCTGCTCGGATATCGGATTCTGTACATTTACCCCTTGCCCACCGGGTGGGTATAGGGGAGTCATGAACCGGTTTCCTCGGGTTGGAAATCCAGGGTGTGACAATATGGTATCAGAGCATGGTCTAGTTGGCCTAGGATAGTGGGCGGATCTGGATGTCTTGAGTCCTTTGGAAGAGCCTGGAGGGACGTGCCTGATCAACCCGGTCCTCTTTGAGCCTCTAAGGTGTACTTGGGGTAGTCCAGTCTTGTGGTAGGATCTGCATGCATTAGCATTAGGGCACTAGTTGCATTTGTTGTCTATGTGTGCTAAACTGTGATAAAAATGTGGATAATGTGATTAAGTGTGAAATGTGCAACTCTGATTTTGTTACTAGTGTTATTTGAGCTGTGCGACTGTGGAATTGATTCCTGTGCAATGTAATTTCATGAGAACTGGAATGTGTGTGATGCCATGTGCTAATTGACTTGATAATGGGGTAGAGGTAGTGAAACTCGATAGTTGTCGAATGCGTTCTGACGTTTGTACTTCTTACTTCAAGTAGTAAGAACACCACCGAGGAGAGTGACACGTGCGTCCGGGGCAGTGGCTGATGAGTCATCTGCCCATGAGGGCCCGGGTGGGGGGTAGTCCGCTGGAGGACATGCATTGTTGCTGGCACAGCTACGGGAAGGCATCCGACTGGAAGTACGAGAAATAAGGGAGGGCATCCGGCAAGAGGTTCGGGAGGAGGTGTGCCGTGAGATGGCAGCACAACAGGTGGTGCCACCTCCACCACCACCACTAGTGGGGGAGCTGCCCCGTGAGCATGAGAGTTCGCTGGGCGGCATACCGATTCGTGCAAAGGATGACGTGGTGACACGGTTCCAAAAGGAACAACCTCCGCGATTCAAGGGGGAGGGGGACCCAGTGTTAGCTGAGCACTGGCTAAGGCAGATCGAGGATGTGTTCTTCTTTCTCATACCCCGGGAGGAGGATAAGGTGAGGCTAGCCATTCGGCAGCTGGAAGGGAATACTTTGGAGTGGTGGCTGAGTGTCGCAGGGAGCCGTGCGGTAAAATACATGTTGTGGGACGAGTTCTTGCAACTATTCCGTGATGAGTTCTTCCTCGAGTCGTTGAGGTGGCAGAAGAGGGAGGAATTCGGCAGCCTGAAGCAGGGGACAAAGATGGTGCCCGAGTATGAGCGTGAATTCCGGAGCTTGAGCAGCTTTGCTCCAGAGACCGTGGCGCAAGAGGACATGAAGGCCCACAAGTTCACCTTGGGTCTCAGGCCGGCCCTTAGGCAAAGGGTGGCAATTCTGCATTTGAAGACCTATGCTGAGGTTGTGGAGACGGCCCGTAGAGTTGAGAGAGAGCTGGATGATGGGAGGCAGGCTCATCTGGGTCACCAGTTGCAGAGTGGGCCTGATCGAGATTCAGGGTCCAAGAGGCTCAAGACTGAGGAGAGAGATAGCAGTTCTTTCCGCAGCCGGGGTCAGCCATCTGTGAACCCAGGGAGGTTCACCCTTGGCGGCAGTAGACAGGGAGGTCCATCAGGGGGTCTACCTAGCGGTTGTCACTGCTGTGGGGAGTAGGGTCACTTCAAGGGAGAGTGTCCCAAGAAGGACTAGCGGTGCAACAACTGTGGACGAGAGGGCCATTTGCGCCAGGTTTGTAGGAGTGGCAATAGGGGAGTAGGAGGCGTGGCATCCAGCATGAGGAGTGATGCTAGCTTCCATGCACCAGCTGAGAGACCAGCTCGTCAGTGGCAGGCTAGCTAGGTAGGATCCCGCCAGAGCCGACCTCAGGGGAGGCCGGAGCGACAGCTGGTTGATGCTAGAGGTAGTTAGGGCGGGAACCGCCCCGCGAGTGAGCCAACCGGTGGCACGAGCCAAGGAAGGGTGTTTGCGCTGAATGCTACACCCCAGGAGGAGGCTGAGCTACCACCTTCACCGGTAGAGGATGGAGCAGGACCATCGGTGGTTAGAGGTACTCTTTTGATCTCCCGCATGCTTGCTTCTGCTCTTTTCGATACAGGTGCATTACGTTCTTTTATTGCTGAGCTTATAGTTGATGGCTTGGGGTTAATATGTGTTGTGGCGGAGAGACCCTTAGTTGTAGAGTCTTTGGTGGGAGGTATGATTGAGGTGCGACGAGTTTGCCGCGATTATGTGTTAACCATGGGAGATGTGGAGCTGAGCTTCGATTTGCATGTGATGCCTTTGAGGATGTTTGATCTGATCTTGGGCATGGATGTGGAGCAGGAGGTTCACTTTCTTAGCCATGTGGTGTCAGGTGAGGGAGTTAGAGTGGACCCAGCCAAGATTGAGGCTGTGGCATCGTGGGAGAAGCCAACCAATATTTTCGAGATTTATAGTTTCCTTGGCTTTGCGGGGTATTATCATCGCTTTGTAGAGGGATTCTCCCGTTTGGCGGCTCCTATGATGGCTTCGACCAAGAAGGGACTGATGTTTGAGTGGACTAACAAGTGTCAGCAGGTGTTTGAGGCCCTCAAGACCCGTTTAACCACTACTCCGGTGTTGAGGTTACCTAGAGAGGATATCCCATATGAAGTGTATTGTGATGCATCCAGGATTGGTTTGGGGTGTGTGCTTATGTAGGAGCATAGTGTTGTAGCTTATGGGTCGAGGCAGTTGAAACCTCATGAGTAGAATTACCCGACCCATGATCTTGAGTTGGCGACTGTCATCTTTGCCCTGAAGAGTTGGCAACACTACCTCTTGGGAGAGAAGTTTGTGGTGTTCTCAGATCACAAGAGCCATCAGTATATCTTTACTCAGAAGGACTTGAATCTGAGGCAGAGGAGATGGGTAGAGTATTTGCAAACCTTCGACTTTACTATTACCTATACCCCAGGAAAGGGCAATGTTGTGGCTGACGCGTTGAGTAGGAAAGGAAAGGCTGAGGTGGCCATGAGAGAGTGGAAGCTGATGGAGCAGTTGGCGATGTTGCAGCTGCAGCCTGTTGTTCGTGATGGTAGGACAGTCCTGAGTCCTATTGTTGTTGTGCCTGAGCTGTACCAGCGCGTCCGGTTGTGACAGTTGGGTGATATTGAGTGTGAAGTTCTCCGTGCCCATATTGAGGCCGGTGAGCTATCTGAGGATTGGACAGAGGGTCCTGATCATGAGTTGTCTTTTCAGGGGCGGCTAGTGGTGGCTGTATCTCTTCGGGATGAGGTGATGAGGGAGTTTCATCAGTCTAGAGTTGTTGTGCGTCCAAGGGGTACGAAGATGTACCGTGCGCTTTGGGGGCATTTTTGGTGGCCTGGGATGAAACGTGATGTAGCTGCTTTTGTTTCGAGGTGCCTCACTTATCAACAAGTGAAAGCTGAGCATCAGCGGCTGGCGAGCATGTTACAGCTGTTACCAATAGCCGAGTGGAAGTGGGACCACATCGCGATAGACTTTGTGACTGGTCTTCCGCCCACCACCGGAAGGAAGGACATGATATGGGTGATTGTGGATTGGCTTACCAAGTTGGCACATTTCCTTGCGGTTCGTGAGCGGGATTCCCTCGGGGCTTTGAGTCAGCTGTATGTGAACGAGGTCGTGAGACTGCAAGGGGTACCCTCGTCGATTGTGCCTGACAGAGATTCACGATTTACTTCCCGTTTTTGGGCTAGCTTACAGGAGGCTTTGGGGACAAAGCTTAACTTGAGTACAGCCTTTCACCCTGAGACTGACGGCCAGACAGAGAGGATGAATTAGACTTTAGAGAACATGTTGAGGGCCTGTGTGCTAGATTTTGGGGGTTCGTGGGCAACTCACCTTCCTTTGGTGGAGTTTGCCTACAATAACAGTTATCAGGCATCCATTGGGATGGCCCCTTTTGAGGCACTGTATGGAAGGCCATGCTGATCACCTTTGTGTTGGACTAAGGCAGGAGAGGCAGCTCTCTTGGGACCACAGTTGGTTCAAGAGGCTACCGAGAAGGTTAAGTTAATTCGTCAGCGATTGTTATCAGCTTAGAGTTGACAGAAATCTTATGCGAACCAGCGGCGGCGACCTTTAGAGTTTTCTGTGGGTGACAATGTGTTCCTTCGTGTTTCTTCACGTCGTGGTCATTGATGGTTTGGGCGAGGTTCCAAGTTATCTCCGCGATTTGTCGGTCCTTTTGAGGTTCTGGCTCGTGTGGGGCCCATGACCTACCGGTTAGCATTGCCACCGCGATTGAGTCGGGTGCACAATGTGTTCCACGTGTCCCAGTTGAGGAAGTATCATCCTGACCCAACTCATGTGATTGATTAGGAAACGTTGGATATTGAGGATGACATGTCTGTTGTTGAGGCCCCTATACGTATCCTTGATTGATGGGAGAAGCTTTTGCGTGGTCGTGCTATTCCTTTGGTTCGCGTGCTATGGCAGCACCGTGGCATTGAGGAGGAGACATGGGAACATGAGTCCATGATGCATGAGCAACATCCGGAGCTGTTCGAGGACAAACACTCTTGAGGGTGGGAGGTGGCTGTTGGCCAAGAGACAATTGTATGGTGTACTTCTTAGATTATCCTTTTGAGACAATGAATTGTATTTTGTATTTGTATTTGAGATGTGTATTTGTGACATGCCGATTTACATGATATGGTGTTGGCTGTTATGTGATGTGTATACGTTGTGATTCATGTGGTTATGCAAATGAGTTGCATGTGTTGTTATTCCTTGTGGTTCTAGTGACATGTGATTTCTTTTCGTGGATTAAAAGTCTTAAGGGGAAGAGGATGTAATGACCCGTGTTTTGGGATGTGAGGAGTTAGTCACAGTTTTACCTTTTTGGGTGGAAATTGTTGGGTTTTAGGGAGTTTTATTTCCTGTGCTGGTGTCTGCCCTCCATCTGCAGGTTCTCTAACTTCTGTAGTATCCTTGGGCAGCTTGGCAGTAGGGACCTCCTCAAGTGTAGAACTAGTGGGGAGATGAGTTCTGGCAATGTTCTCCACCACTTCAACTATATGTATTATTGCAGCAGATGCAAAGGAGCCCCTAGAAGTCTGTGGGACACGAACCGGCTGTCGTGGTATGCGAGCTGGGGCCTGTATAGAGCTGGTTGTGTCCCCTGCATGACTTCTTGCACTTGACTCAGGCCTCTTCATCGACTTGATCTCCAGCCGGCCATCCTCATAAATGCAGAATACGTCAGGGTGTAGGAACCTTAGGACTTTGGTGAGAAGTAGTCCAAAGTGTCCCTTCTTGCTTTTGATCATGGTGTGTATCAGGGTTCCCCAGTCTACTCGTCTTCCCTGTAGAACACTACACATGATCTTCATTTGCTCATGGCTTGCAAAGTCATGAGCAGTCTTCTTACACAGTAGGCACTGTCCGGTGACTATGAGAGTCGCCAGTGCCTGACCGGAAAATCCAATCTTCAGGGCTCCCCGACCTTGCTTTCCGGGATTGGAATACCCAAAAAAAGACTTACACTCTTCTCTGGAGAGACTGGGAAGAGGATCAAAGTTACCTTTCGGGAGTCGAAGTGCATTTCGGAGCATTTCGGCAGAGACTCGAATCTCCACTCCGTGTACAGTTACCACAAGGTTGTCTCCAGCGAGTACCATGGTCTCGTAAAATTCCGAGACCTCTTCTATCAGCAAGTCTTGCATGCCTGAGTAGACAGATGCAATACCAGTGTCATCAAGGCGACTTCTGAATTCGTCCAGCCAGCTGACTTTCGCGTCGCCTATGGCTTCCCAATCGATGATGAATCCCGGGACGATATTGCGGAGATCGTTGGCCATTGATGAGCTTGGACCAGCCATGGAGCTTGTAGAGAGAGAAAGAGACACTCATAGAGAGATATTGTAAGGTTTGAAGGTGGTCAGGGGAGAGAGAAAGAGACAGAATCGAAGAGAGAGAGAGAGAGAGAGAGTTCTAGGGTTAGGGTTTGAGTGTGAAAACGACGAACATACCTTCGAGCTCCATCTCTATCAGTGACTTATATATGAGTTGAGAAGTGTACCGTAGAAGTCACTCTGTCGGTTCATCTTCATTGTCCGCATTCTTTTCTCTGACCCGGCTCTTTATCATCGGGATCCACCCGTTGGAATACTCAAGCAACGAGTGCATGTCACCCCTTAAGTCGGTGTAAGTTTAATTTTAAGTGCACAGTGACGTGTTGCAATGTCTGTGATGCTTGAGTAGTAAGTGATAGACTCCATCTCACTTTGATCCTTTGGACTACGACTCTATGAAGCTGCATTTGGATGCTTCGAGGCTTCGAAGCAGCAGTCTTCGATCCAGTAGTTCTTTGATATAGTTTGCTTCAAGGTCGTCTACGAATTCAGCAAACAGTGGATTTCTCTGGACTTTTTTTCAACATTGAACAACACACATGGGATGCATATGATAATTTATATACTATTATGCATGATGAACAGTGTTGTGAGTGGAATTGAAATTACGTGCCCAGAACTTGATTTCTTTCAACCGTCCTACCTGGTTTACATGTATGGCTACTGCATCACTACCATTTAACTTTCTATTTACCTTAGAAATGATTGAGTACTTCATCACACTACATCATGTGCCAGAAAATGATCACTATGTTAACATAGCATCCAGTAAACCATGGTTTATCAATTGCAGCAAACCAGTCATGAATTTAGAGTCTCCTCACACATTTAGCAAAACTCACTCAGCGGAGGCCTCACCCTCTCACTCTCGGATCAGCATGTGAGTATGATTCAGGAACTAGAATTACACTGTTTGGTATACTCACGGTCAATCGAATCTGACCACAACCCTGATCCAACAATGATTTTCAGTTCAGCATAGATGACTTGAGAGACAAGATGGCCCTATTGAGAATCAGAACACACACTCTATCATTGTCTAATTTACAACTCAGTATAGGTGGAGTTTGGAGTTTGATCATTCAGATTGTTTGCATGAGTTGTCTCTTTTCTTTTGTAGAGCATCAATTTTCAGTGCTTATTCATGAGCCTTTTTACAAGGACAGAGCTCAACACAGTATTTTTTTTTTGAATCACATGATCATATAACTTGACCTCCAACTATTACTCTAACAGAGACGCAATCTGGGGGAATAGTGAGGACTCCCCCTACGATAGGCAGTCAATCTATTGTCCATTATCATTTTGGCTTTTTCACCTTGCCTTTTTCTAGTGAAAGGTAGTGGCTCTTTTTAAGTAATAGGCTTTTTATGATTCTCAAATACTACAGTCTCAGTCATCCTTTGAGCATTAAATCATTGAGGATCCTTTCCGTGCAAGCCAACAGTACCATGAGATACAATAGTTCCTGCTAGTTAATGAATGCAATACGACACAGATGATATTCACTCAGAATAAAATGACCAGTAATGGGAATATCATTTAATTTAAACATAAAGGGAATTGCGCTCATTTCACTCAAGACTTGAGGATTCATGACAAGTTGCACAAAAGATTTGAACCAGGTTCAGAGGTGGCAAGTTTCATCCATGTGATTTCTCACTTTCTCGCAGTGGACATGCATGAATCACACTTAGTCATTACTAATTTTCATGGAGATATAAACAGTCATTAACAGTGTCATACTTATGTTCATGCTATGAGACTTATGAATGAAACAGTCATTAACAATAATTAGGTTGAAATGAAACATAAGACATGCTGTGAGACTTATGAATTTAAATCTAACATGCAAAGTTTTGTCAGAAGTTCATTGAACCTGGATTCTTGCAGTGGTTTGGTGAATATGTCGGCAAGCTGGTCATCAGTGGATATATACTCCAGGGAAATGTCTTTCTTTAGCACATGGTCACGTATGAAGTGATGTCTGACCTCAATGTGCTTGGTTTTGGGATGCATAACAAGATTGTTGGAGATTGCAATGACACTTGTATTATCACAATATAGAGGCACGGCCTTCAGGTTAAACCCATAGTCTGAAAGTTGACTGGCCATCTAAAGCAATTGAGCACAACAGCTTCCTGCAGCAATATATTCAGCTTCAGTTGTGGAGGTTGAAACTGATTCGTTTCTTGCTAAACCAGGATACAAGTCTGTTGCCTAAAAGTTGGCATGTTCCACTTGTGCTCTTTCTATCAATCCTGCATCCGGCAAAGTCTGCATCTGAATATCCTCTCAGTTTGAAATCAGACTCTCTTGGATACCATAGTCCCAAATTCTCAGTTCCCTTCAGATACCGCATAATCCTCTTGACATGTGACAAGTGAGATTCCTTGGGCTTAGCTTGGTATTTGGCACAGATGCATGTTGCAAACATTATGTCTGCTCTGCTTGCTATCAGATACAGCAAGGATCCAATCATGCTTCTGTATTATGAGATATCCACCTCCTTGCCTGCTTCATCCATATCCAGTTTGGCGTTTGTAGGAATGAGAGTTTTCATGTGTGTCATATCAGTCATCTTAAACTTCTTCAGTATCTCCTTTGTGTATTTGGTTTGACTGATAAAAATCCCATCCTCCAACTGCTTGACCTCCAATCCAAGGAAGAATGAGAGTTCTCCCATCATATTCATTTCATATTCACTTTTCATTAGATGGGAGAAGTCTTCACATTGCTTTTTATCCCTTGATCCGAAAATGATGTCATCCATATAAATCTGGACTATCAAGGGTGATCCTTTTCCTTCCTTGAGAAATAGTGTGGGGTCAATTTTGCCTTTTTTGAACTTATTCTTGATCAGAAACTCTGACAATGTTTCATACCATGCTCTGGGAGCTTGTTTTAGTCCATAAAGAGCCTTTTCAATTTGTATACTTTGTGCTCTTGGTTTGGCTCTAGAAATCTGGGTGTTTGTTCAACATAGACTTCTTCTTGGAGGTCTCCATTCAAGAAAGCACTCTTGACATCCATCTGATAAACTTTGAAGTCCTTGAATGCTGCATATGCTAAGAACATGCGAATGGCCTCCAGTCTAGCAACTGGTGCAAAGGTTTCATCATAGTTGATTCCTTCTTCTTGTCTGTATCCTTTTGCAACCAGTCTGGCCTTGTTTCTGATTACAACACCATCACCATCAAGTTTGTTTCTGAAGATCCATTTCACGCCAATGACTTGCTGTGATCTGGGCCTGTTGACTAACTCCCATACTTTCTGTCTTTTGAACTGATTTAATTCATCTTGCATCGTATCAATCCAATGGTGATCCTGAACTGCATCATCAACTGACTTTGGCTCCACTTGAGATAAGAAACACATATACAAATTTTCATGAAATGTGACAGCCCTTGTTTTAACTCGTGCAGTAGGATCTCCAATTATCAGTTCAGAAGGGTGGTCCTTTAACCTTCTTGTTGCCTTTGGAAGGTCTTCTCTTTCTTCATGATGAATGCCCAATTGCTCAATGTCAGGTTCTTGGGATGGTAGAAGTGGCAGAGTCTAAACAGGTTGAATGTTAGAGTCATGATTTTCTGCTGGTTCTTGACTTGGTTCCTCAGCAACCGGTTCAGCTCTATGTTCATCAGGTTCAGGTGCATCTTCCATTGTTTCTGTTGTAGTGGGATTATCTGTGTCTTGGTCTTCTACAATGACAATGTCCTGCACTTCATTTACATTTGGGTCTGCTTTCTGCATTCCATGGTTAGTCTCATAAAAAAAAACATGAATAGACTCTTCAACAACTTTGGTTCTTCTATTAAATACACGATAAGCCTTGCTAGTCATGGAATATCCAACAAGATATCCATCATCTGATTTGGCATCAAACTTGTTCAAGTAATCCTTGCCATTGTTCAGAATGTAGCAAGTGCACCCAAAGATCCTTAGGTGACCAATGTTTGGTCTCCTTCCCTTCCATAACTCATAGGGTGTTTTCATGGCTCGTTTGTTAATTAGAGTTCTATTTTGTACATAACAAGCAATGGCAACAGCTTCAACCCATAGGGATTTTGGGAACTGAGCTCCTGTCAACATGGTTCTAGCTGCTTCAACTAATGTTCGATTCTTTCTTTCAGCCACTCCATTTTGTTGTGAAGTTCTTGGAGCTGAGAAATTATGCTGGATACCATGTTCAGTACAAAACTCTAACATATCAAAAAATTCAAATTCCTTGCCATGATCGCTACGAATGTACTTAATAGAAAGACTCTTAACATTTGTGACCCAATTGAAGAGTTTAACAAGATTCTCAAATGTTTCAGTTTTGTTTTTGAGAAACATGACCCATGTGTATCTGGTATAGTCATTTACTATTGCAAGAAAGTATCGTGCACCAGATAAGGAAGACACATTTATTGGTCCACATAGGTCCATGTGTAGAAGTTCGAGTGGTTGCGTGATTGAGGTTTTATCTACACTCTTAAAGGAATGTTTAACCTGCTTAAAGGAATGTTTAACCTGCTTACCCAGCTGACAATCCCTACATGGGTGTTCTTTCTCTTAAACATGTTTGGGTAAGCCCTCAACCAAATCAAGAGATGCCGGTTTATACATAGTCTTAAAGTTTAAATGGCCAAATCTCTTGTGCCACAACCAACTGATGTCAGGTGAAGCTTTGGACAAAAAACAGATTGGTTCAGTAGATTGAGCATTACCAAAGACCAACTTGTAGACATTGCCTTGTCTATGCCCATTTAGCTTCACCTCTTTGGAGACAGGGTCCATAACTATGCAGGTGTGTTTAGTGAACAAAACTTCATAACCCTTGTCACACAATTGACTTATGCTCAATAGGTTATGTTTAAGACCTTGAACAATAGATACATTCTGAATTGAAATAGGACCATTAGAGAGAGTACCCTTACCAACAATCTTACCCTTTTTATTGTCCTCGAAAGTGACAGATGAAGCTGTAACCTCCCTTACCTCACTCAATAGAGAGGCATCATCTGTCATGTGCACAGAACAGGCATTGTCAAGATACCACTGGCTGGAATTGATCTTTTGTTTCCGGTGGCTGCTTTCTGCTTCAGGTACCTATTCCTGCGCGATGAGCAACTAAGTCTTGGGGGCCCAATTGAGATTGGGCTTAGGGTAAGTGAAAGCTGCAGTTGACAATTTAAGTTTCCAATAAGAAGCGGCAGATTTAAATTTCCATGCTAATCTTGGTGATCCTTCATCAGATTTGTTAGCAGGATTAATCTTCAGATTTTTTGCACGTTTTCCTTCCTTATTGTTATCTTTGGCAGCTTTAGTAGGCACAGGTTTGACAGTTTTCTTCACAGGTTTGGTCTTTAAGTCTTTTAAATGGGTAGCCTGTGTGTGCCTGGTTTGTTTCTTCCTATTAGACTTGTTGTTGCACTGCAGATTTTTAGAGAAGTTCAGCTGTTTAAGGTTTGCCCTGATTTCTGTGGCAATCTCCTTCCTAAGATACTCAGGGTAGAATTTGCACTGATAGGAGAGGTGTCCAACTTCACAATAAATGGGGCATTTGACAGGTTTAAGTTGAACACTCTGTCTCAAGGGTTTTGCTGGAGTGTTAAGAGGTTTCCTAGGTTTTCTCACATATGCTAGACCATTCTTAACTCTACCATCAGAGACAAACTTAGGCTGGAAGGCAGCAGCCTTGCTGGATGAACTAGTCTCAAATGTAGTAGTGTGTCTACTTGGTTTTGTCTCTAGAATAACTACACCCATACCCTTGCATTGGGATGTAGAGGACAGGTTGACTGAAGGTTCAGCTTTCAGTTCTATCTTAGCAACTACTGCATCACTATCCTGAGATGCAACAGTACCCAAGTCTTTGAGTTCGGGTGTTACTAGTTTGGGTGGACTAGCAACAGCCATCGGTATCTCCTTTCCACACTCAAGGAGCACACTACCAGCAGGAACAAAGCCAACAAGACACTTGGTCTATACAGGGTAAGTCTGGGCCTTGGCTATTTGGTCTTCAGAGAAACCTAGACTTAAGGCTAGACCTTTAACATCTGGAGTGGTCCTAAAGTGGGCTACAATTTCAGCAGAATCTTGCCACTTTTGCCTGATTTGTCTTTCCTTTTCCAGTTCTGCTTTAGTTTTAGCTAGTTCCTTTTCAAGCCTATCGATGTCTTTATTAGCCATTTTTAGTTATCCAGCTTTGTTCAAAAGATCATCGTGTGTGCTTCTCATCTCACTAACTTTAGCTCTTAATCTTCTCTCTGTTCTTTCATAATCATCTATAGAGTCTCTATATTCACATGAAAGCTGTTCGAGTTTAGAATAGTATCTTTCTTTGTCAGCTTTCATAGGGAGAAATTGTTCCTTTATGTCTTTTAAAGCTCTATAGGTATCTTCATATTCAATGTAGAGCTGTTCGTAGGTTCTGACCTTGAGGGGAAGCAGATAAGACCTTTCTCTCTCTTCTCATCGTTAGAAGATTCTTCTTCCTCCTCAGTTTCACTGTTAAACTTGTTAGTGACAAGAGCCTTCTTCCTCTTGTCATCCTTCCTGCTTGAGGAGCCTTTGGTCTTCTTCTTCTGCTCAGTTGCCTCCTTTTTCTCCCTCTTCAGCTTATAACAGTCGGTAGCGAAGTGGCTGGGCTTGTTGCAGTGGTAGCATTGCAACTTCTCCTTATCCTTTCCCTTAAAAAAGGATGAGGACGATTGCCTTGCTTTTCTCCTGTAGTTCCCCCTTCTCTTCAGCAGTTTCTTGATCAGAAATGCCACTTCTTCATCTGAGGCACTATCTAAAACAAGTTCATCAGCTTCATCTTCTTCCTCTTCTGAAGATGGTTCCCGGGGTTCAGCAGCAGCCTTAAAGGCAACAAACTTCTCCTTTTTCTTGGAAGGGTTCTCAAACGCCTCAAGCTCTTCTTTTTGCATTTTAAACGTCTTGAGGTCCCCATATAATGCTTCCAAGGCACAAGTCTTCCATTCCTTCAGCTGACGGATAGCTGATGTCTTTATCAGCAGTCTCAAGGGTAGAGATCTCAGAAATTTGTCATTCTTGTCCTTCTAAGAGATCTCAAAGTTATAAGTCTTCATCCGTTGAATCAGACCTGTGAACCGTTTATAGATACTGTCCAATGACTCCTTCGGTTCACATCTGAAGGCTTCATATTCTTGCTTGAGCATGGAGATCTTGTTATCCTGTATTTGCTCGTCTCCCTCGTAGATGAGACAGAGCTTGTCCCATACCTCTTTAGCAGTCTCAAGATTCTGCACATCCGTAAACATGTCATCATCGAGTGCAGAGAAAAGTAAGGCTTTTGCCTTGAAGCCGAGCTTTACTTTCCTCTGCTCCACCTTAGACCAACTATTTGGGTCTTTTGTCATTAACCGACCTCTCTGCATAATCTTTGGAGTGAAAGGTCCGTTCTTTATTGTTTCCTAGAGATACGTGTCGAGCATGTCTAGGTGTGCTCTCATCCTTGCTTTCCATTTGGAAAAACGAGTAGGTGTGCACATAGTTACTTGGGAGGATGAGCCAGGCAAAACATCATAGAAGTCTTCTTGTTCTTTCTTGTTGCTGCTGGTACTCGGTTCTTCCTGCTCCTGGTCTCCAGTCGCTCCTTCCTCTGTAGCACGATTGGCTTCAAGTTCCTCAATAGGAACTGGAGCTTCCTCGGGAGTTGCAGCTGCACTGCTGGAATCTATATCAGCCATTTAGGGATCTCTACGGATTTGTAGAACTGCTCTATACCAATTATAGGTCCCAAAGTGAGTCTAGAGTGTGGGGGGGGGGGGGGGGGGGAATAGACTTTCTTCGTGTAAGGACCCGTACCTTGAGTTAGTCAGTTTTGCCTCCTGAGTAGAGTTTTTCTAGATTTTGACCTAGTAAATGGACTCCAATGAATTCACGTTCAAAAGGAAAGATGCTTAGAATGGTGTCCTCTATCTACCACAGAAGTTTCAGGCCAAATGGACGTGTATGTGAGGTGCACGTGATATGGGTCCAATTCACGTGCAAGTGTGGTTGTCTTCTAAATGATGCAAGGAGGCTAGGGGTGAAGTTTGAGAGCATTTGGAGTGCATATGGAGTTGCACGTGAATTGGGGAATTCACGTGCAAATTGGCGTGCAGGCATATTTTTGCATGGTTCCCTTGGTTTTGACATTCTAAGGAACTTTCTCCAAAGGACCATGTTGAAATTCTGAGTATTTTGGCCTATATGGGTGCGGAAAGGTGCTAACTTGTGTGATCAAAACTACGTCGTTTTGATGCTGGGATTCACTTAATCAAAACTACGTCGTTTTGATGTTGTGTTGTCTATATAAGGAGGAGAAGCTCTGTTTTTAGGTTTAGGGTTCACTTCAATCTTTGCGGCCGTAGAGAGAGAGAGAGAGCTAGAGAGAGAGAAGGAAGGGGAGTTCCTGGTTCTTGCCTGGAGCATCTTGCGTGGGGAGGACGGCGTTTAGCGCGGAGCAAGGAAGATCTGTTGTAAGGTAGGGATTCCGTTCTTCCTAAATCCTCCTCTGTCCTAGGGTCCTAGGCCAGAATATGAGTTATATCTCGTTATATTATTTATATGTAAATTCATATAGGTGTGACCTCCTATATGAATGTTGGCCTTCAATGGCGATTTTGGTGTTTCGGTGTTTGTGTGATGCATGAAAAGTGTTTGATAAAATGCCTGTATGACATGCCTGCTACATGTTTGATGAAATGCCTGTGTGAACTTAGCCGTGTGTATATGCCCATTAAGTGTTTGGTAATATGTCCGTGTGACTGGACTTGTGGTTTAGTGTATGTATGTATGCCTGGATGTTTGCCCTATGGCCTGAATGGTTGGGTTTGTGCGCTTGTGAACGGGTGCACACCAAGTGTTTGGTTGTATGCTTGAGTGACCATGTGTGTTGTGTGCTTGACCGTGGTATCCGGCCTGAAGAGGCGGTTAAATAACTTTGCCTGAGAGGCGGTTAAACCAATGGCCTGAAGAGGCGGTTAAATCACTTGGCCTGAAGAGGCGGTTAAATCACTTGGCCTGAAGAGGCGGTTAAATAACTTGGCCTGAAGAGGCGGTTAAATCACTTGTGGTTAAAGTGTTAGCCTGTGTGGCAGTGGAAGATTGTACATTGTTGATGTGGTTGTTATTATGTCTGTTGAAATTATTGTATCACGACACTGCACTTGTACACATGGCATGTAGATGCTAGGAACATGGGATGGGTTGGGGAGACATGATCCCTACCGAGCCGTGGTTGCTCACCCCTCCTACCGTGTTTGTTTGTTTTCCAGGGACTTACAGGCGTTAGGTGGATACACCAAGGTGGAAGACCCTCTCCACTTTATTGTTCATTTCAGTAATGTACTTTTATGATTTATGTAACCCCAGGGAGGGGAATGTACTAAGGGATTGAACTGTAATCAGGGACTTGGTTGTTTCGTGAACCTTTGATGTTTTGGAATTAAATAAAGATGTGGCTTATTTGATTTATTGTAATTGTTAGACTTGCTTGTGTGGCATCCAGTAATCCAACCCCATTGCCCCCCGTGTGGGTGAATGGGGAGTCACGTACCGGTTTCCTCGGGTTGGAAATCCGGGGTGTGACACTTCGTTTGCAAAAGCTAGACTGTTAGCTGGTTTTGGATTCCTCCACAGATGACTATGATGGAAGTATTTATGGAGAAGATGACAGTGGTATTGTGTGGATAACATGGGTGATAACTATCAGACAAAAACTGAGATAAGAGTAAATGCTCTTTTCTCAACAGATCTCAGTTGTGAAAGTGATGGTTTATGATAGATCGAAGTGTGGAAAACAAACAACACAGAGATTAAGACTTAATGGAAGTGCTAGATCTTTGATGAACAAAAGGTTCGTGAATAATCAAATAGATTGCTCTTGTTTTTGATTCAACACGGCACACAACACTTCTTCAAATTCTCTCCGAGTCTCTCTCTCTTTCGTTGGAACACCCCCGTTTTGTTGGTTCTGCTAAGGATTATTTATTTCAAGTGTGTCAGAACCATTGTCTTGTATTCTGTGTGTTTCCTTCTTTTGAGAGAGAGGTTAAACTCTTGATTTTGTCATTAAGTTTGTGAGAGATATATTTTTTAAGATTAAAGTGCTCGTGTGCCATGAAGTCCATCCCAACAGACTGACTTCTGACCACTGAAAATGCGGAATGACAGGGGATGGGTTGATCTGCTCTGATTTGCAGATCAGATGCCCATACTGCGTATTTGACATGCAGTCGATCTTGGCCGTTCATCCGTGGATGGCAGTTGGCAGCAATTAATGTGTCATTAATGCACTCAACTGCTCGGGATAGTGCAGACTTGCTGTATGAACCCTAGCTGACGATATCGCTAAGTGACTATGTTTAGGGTTGTAAGTCTGCCTCGGAGGTAGATGCTTCATAGGTTCAGTGACTCGAAGATTTTAGTTAGAACCTGTAGGAAGTTGCGAAGTTTTGCTCCATGCTTTATAGTGTTTCTGCGAGTCTACGACTCATCTTCGAGTTTTCGAGGCTAGAGTTCAGGTTGGATTAGCCTTTTATGTCACTCCATTAACTGAAGTCTACGACTCTGTGAGTCTACGACTCTACGAGTCTGTAACTCTTCGAATGACGCTTAGAGTGACTTCTTCGTAGTCCATCTAATCTACCTGTTATTATAGCTACGAGTCTACGACCCTAGCTCTGCGGGTCTATGACCTTTGGGTCTCCCAGTTTACTATATTTGACTAAGTGGCTCTGGAAATCTTCGACTCTACGAGTCTTAAACTTCGCTTTTCTTCCTTAGTCTTTCATAGAGGCTCATAAACTGAGTTTCGGTATGGCTACGACCCTTCAGCTACAACTCTCAGCAATTGATCTCCGAGTCTGGAAGTGTGGCAATTTCTTTATAGTGACTATATCCCTTGAGTCTACGAGTCTACGACTTTACGACCCTTGAGTTACAGTTTCATTTGTTTTCTAGTCTTTATAGCATCGAGCCATCTACTCTTCGACCTTCAACCTACGAGTCTGTGAGTCCTATTTTCTTAACAGTGTTCGAAGGCTTTGACTTTACGACTTTCAACCTACGAGTCTACGAGTCCTGTTTTCTTAACACTGTTCGAAGGCTTCGATTCCACGACTCTACGAGTCTTCGAGTCTAATGGTAGTTCAAAGTTCTATTAATTGACTTAAGTATTTTTAGGGACTCTACAGTTCTATGGGCTACGAGTCATTTAGCGTTGGTTACTGTTCTTTAGAATTCTTCGACTCTACGGGTCTCCGAGCTTGTCAATGCTTGCAGTAACTCTTTCTTTTCCGTACTACGACTCTACGACCTTCGACCCTGGATCTACGAGTCACCAGATGTTCTGTCACCATCTTGCTTCGAGTCTCCAGACCCTACGAGTCTGCGAGCCTCCCGCCAACGTGTCCTGTGACAGTTTTACTTCTACGAAATATGACTCTTCGACCCTACGACCTTCGGTTCTTCGAGTCTCCAGACTTAGACTATAATTTGGCAGCTTTATCAAATCCTGTGTTTCCAATAATCTTGTATGTTGATGAGCAAGCAAGAGGCAAAGTTTGAGCCCAATAGGGAGTGCCTGTAAGAATGCTTGTGAGAATGGCTTTTTAGGTGCAGTGATATTTTTGCATGGGAGCCTTCCTGATGTTGTTCTAAGGCTTATGGCAAAATTCTAGAACATTTGGAGGTGCCCGTGAGAAGGGCCTTTCTCACGTGCAGCCTCTATTACCCTTGTTTTGTTGTTCTGATACTCTTTTGCTAAAGGACCATGGTGAAATTATGAGTGTTTTGTCCTGTGTGGTTGCAAAAAGGTTGTAGTCTGTTGTAATGACTCGTGTGTAAGAAGTTAACCACAAACACTTTGGATGTTGGTGCACAAGTTTGTGGTAAGAGATGAGCCCAAGAGGGGACTTTTGGGAGGTGCATGTGACAAGTGATAACGTGCATTTTTGCCCTAGGAAAATGCTATGCATATGCAGGTGCTTTTAGGCTGTTTTGTCAAGTTTTGGAGATTTATTTTGACCTAGTAGATGGGCTCAGATGAATTGGCATGCAAACCAAAAGATTCTTAGAATGATGTCTTCTATCTACCAGAGAAGTTTCAGGCCAAACAGACGTGCACGTGAATTAGACCCATTTGGCGTGCATGGTTTTTATTGCATGGATGTCTTTTACATGATGCAAGGAGGCTTGGGGTAAAGTTTGAGTGCATTTGGAGCTGCACCCCAATTGGGGAATTGGCGTTCAAATTGGCGTGCAAGCATGTTTTTGCATGGTTACCTTAGTTTTGTTATTCTAATCATCTTTTCCCGAAGGACCATGTTGGAATCGTGGATATTTTGGTGTGTATGAATGTGGAAAGGTCATAGCTTGTTCCATCAAAACTACGTCGTTTTGATGCTAGGATTCACTTAATCAAAACTACATCGTTTTGATGTTGTGTTGTCTATATAAGGAGGAGAAGCCCCTCTGTTTTAGGTTTAGGGTTTGTTGCTCCACCAGCCGTCGCAGAGAGAGAGAGAGAGAGAGAGGGAAGGAGAGCTCCTGGTTGCTACCGGGCGTCTTGCGTGGGTGATCGGTGTCTCGTGGGCGGACGGCGTTCGGCGTGGGAACAGAATATTGCTGTGTTGTTGCATTTTTACTTGAGGTAGGGGTTCTGTTTCTGCTAATCCCTCTCTGTTTTAGGGTTCTTAGGTAGAATTCGGTCTATACCTGCTATTATGTATATATAAATCCATATAGGTGTGATCTCCTATATGGATGTTGGCCTTCAATGGCATTTTGGTGTGATTCTGTTGTTGGGTGGTTAGTGCATGTTATATGTTCGATGAAATGCCTGTGTGAATATAGCTGTGTGTATATGCCTATTACATGTTTGATAATATGCCTGTGTGGCTGGACTTGTGATTTTGGTGTATGTATGCATGCTGGGTGTTTGTTCTATTGCCTGAACGGCTGGGTTTGTGCACTTGTGAACAGGTACACACCAAGTGTTTGGTTTTATGCTTGAGTGACCGTGGTGTATGTTGTGTGCATGACTGTGGTATCTGGCCTGAAGAGGCGGTTAAACCAGTGGCCTGAAAGGGCGGTTAAATTTCTTTGCCTGAGAGGCGGTTAAATCAGTGGCCTGAAGAGGCAGTTAAATTACTTGCTTGAGATGAGATTTGTTAGCCAGTGTGGCTGGGGCTGAGGTTACGCCCGCTTGTGTGGAATGCTTTATTTTCCTTAATACTGCCACGTCACTACACTTGTGCACATGCATGTAGTCGCTAGGAGCATGGGAAGGGTTGGGGAGACTTGATCCCTTCTGAGCTGTGGTTGCTCACCCCTCCTACTGTGTTTGCTTGTTTTCCAGGGACTTACAGGCGTTAGGTGGATACACCAAGGTGGAAGACCATCTTCGTTTTATTGTTCACTTCAGTAAATATAATTTTATAATTTATGTAACCCCAAGGGGGGAAATGTACTAAGGGATTGAATTGTAGTAAGGAACCTAGTTGGTTTGTGAACCTTTGATGTTTGATATTAAATAAAGATGTGGCTTGTTTGATTTATTGTAGTTGTTAGTCTTGTTTGTGTGGCATCCAGTAATCCAACCCCGTTGCCCTCCGTGTGGGTGAATGGGGAGTCACATACCGGTTTGCCCGAGTCAGAAATCCGGGGCGTGACATCTGTCATCAGAGCATGGTCTAGTTGGCCTAGGGTAGTGGGCGGACCTGGTTATCCTAAGTCCTTTGGAGGAGACTGGAGGGACATGCCTGATCAACATGGTCCTCTTTGAGCCTCCAAGGTTTACTTAGGGTCGTCCAGTATTGTGGTAGGATTTGCATGCATTGGCATTAGGGCACTAGTTGCATTTGCTGTGAATGTGTGCTAAACTGTGGAAAATGTGGATAAGATAATATGATTAAGTGTGAAATGTGCAACTCCGATTTGTTTGGCAATGCTTACCGAACTGTGAAATGTGATTGATACAATGTATGTGTGTAATGTCATGTGATAGTGGAATTGATCAGTGGGGCAGAGGTAGTGACGCGATAGATTATAAATTCGTTTTGACGTTTGTGCTTCTTACTTCGTGTAGTAAGAATGCCGCCGAGGAGAGGGACACGTGCGTCCGGGGCAGTGGCTGATGAGTCATCTGCCCATGAGGGTCCGGGTGCGGGACAGTCCGTTGGAGGGCATGCGTTGTTCCTGGCACAGCTACGAGAAGGCATCCGGCTAGAAGTACGAGAGCTACGGGAGGGACTCCGGCAGGAGGTTCGGGAGGAGGTGCGCCGTGAGATGGCAGCACAGCAGGTGGTGCCACCACCACCACCACCAGTAGGGGAGCTGCCTCGTGAGCGTGAAAGTTCGCTGGGTGGCGTACCGAATCGTGCAGAGGATGACGTGGTGACACGGTTCCGAAAGGAACAACCTCCGCGATTCAAGGGGAAAGGTGATCCCGTGGTAGCTGAGCAGTGGTTGAGGCAGATCGAGCATGTGTTCTCCTTTCTCCTGCCCCGGGAGGAGGATAAGGTGCGACTGGCCATTCGGCAGCTGGAGGGGGATGCTTTGGAGTGGTGGACGAGTGTCGCGGGGAGCCGTGTGGTGCAACTCATGCTTTGGGAGGAGTTCTTGCAACTATTCCATGATGAGTTCTTCCCGGAATCAGTGAGATGGCAGAAGAGGGAAGAATTCGGCAGCTTGAAGCAGGGATCCAGGACGGTACCTGAGTATGAGCGGGAGTTCCGGAGCTTGAGTAGGTTTGCTCCTGAGACTATGGCAAGGGAGGACCTGAAGGCCCACAAGTTCACTTTAGGCCTTAGGCCAGCCCTTAGGCAGAGGGTGGCAATTCTACGCTTGAGGACCTATGCTGAGGTTGTGGAGACGGCCCGTATAGCCGAGAGAGAGCTGGATGATGGGAGGCAGGCCCATCAGGGTCGCTAGTTGTAGAGTGGGCCTGATCGAGATGCAGGGCCCAAGAGGCTCAAGACGGAGGAGAGGGATAGCAGTTCTTTTCGCAGTCGGGGTCAGACATCTGTGAACCCTGGGAGGTTCACCTTTGGCGGCGGAAGACAGGGTGGTCCATCTAGGGGTCTACCTAGCAGTTGTCACTGCTGTGGAGAGCAAGGTCACTTCAAGGGGGAGTGCCCCAAGAAGGACTGGCGATGCAACAACTGTGGACGAGAGGGCCATTTGCGCCGGATTTGCAGGAGTGGCAACAAGGGAGTGGGGGGCGTGGCATCTAGTGTGAGGAGTGATGCTAGCATCCGTGCACCAGCTGTGAGACCAGCACGTCAGTGGCAGGCCAGCTAGGCAGGATCCAGTCAGACCCGACCTTAGGGGAGGCCAGAGCGACAGCAGGCTGATACTAGAGGCAGTCAGGGCGGGAGCCGCCCAGTGAGTGAGCCGACTAGTGGCACGGGCCAAGGGAGGGTGTTTGCACTGAATGCAACACCCCAGGAGGAGGCTGAGCTACCACCTTCACCGGCAGAGGAGGGAGTAGGACCATCGGTGGTTAGAGGTACTCTTTTGATCTCCGACATGCTTGCTTCTGTTCTTTTCGATACGGGTGCATCGCGTTCTTTTATTGCTGAGCTTATAGTTGAGGGCTTGGGGTTAACGTGTGTTGAGGCGGAGAGGCCCTTAGTTGTAGAGTCTCCGGTGGGAGGTATGATTGAGGTGCGACATGTTTGCCGCGATTGTGTGTTAACCATGGGTGATGTGGAACTGAGTTTCGACTTGCATGTGATGCCTTTGCGTACTTTTGACCTGATCTTGGGTATGGATTGGCTTATTGCTTTCCAAGCCAAGATAGACTGTTATCGGTGGCGTGTATCCTTCGTGTCACCCACAGGAATCTCTTGTACCTTGCAAGGGGAGTGGGATCGTGAGGCGAGTCGAGTCGGGCCAGTGTTGGACCAGTGGGGTGCCATTACCCACAGGTTGGCAGCCCTGACCTTTGCTGAGGAGGGGAAGGTGGAAAAGAGGTTGTGGCCCGCTGTTATGGACCAATTTCAGGATGTTTTTCCTGAAGAGTTGAGGAGTTTGCCACCTAAGAGGAGTGTGGAGTTCACCATTGAGTTGGTGCCGGGGACGGGTCTGATTTCCCAAGTAGCGTATCGTATGGGGCCAGCCGAGTTGAGGGAGCTTCAGAGGCAAATCGGGGAGTTGGTGGGTCAGGGGTATATCTAACCGAGTACCTCACCTTGGGGTGCTCCGATGCTCTTTGCTAAGAAGGCAGATGACACGCTTCGTCTCTACATCGACTACAGGAAGCTGAATTCAGTGACTGTGAAGAACAAGTATCCGTTGCCTCGGATAGATGACCTGTTTGACCAATTGAGTGGGGCCCAGTGGTTTTCCAAAATAGATTTACGGTCGGGGTATCACCAGCTCAGGGTTAGGGAGGAGGACATCCCTAAGACGGCTTTTCGGTGCAGGTATGGGCATTATGAGTGGGTAGTGATGCCTTTCGGGCTCACTAATGCGCCAGTGGTCTTCATGCATTTGATGAACCAGGTCTTTGCTCCATACTTGGATTCGTTTGTGGTGGTGTTTATTGATGATATCTTGGTGTATTCCAAGACCGAGAGGGAGCATGTGAAGCATTTGGCAACAGTGTTGCAAACCTTGAGGGACTAGCAGCTGTTTGCTAAGTTTAGCAAGTGTGAGTTTTGGCTGCAGGAGGTTCACTTTCTTGGCCATGTGGTGTCAGCTGAGGGAGTTAGGGTGGACCCAGCCAAGATTGAGGCTGTGGCATCGTGGGCGAGGCCAACCAACATTTTTGAGATCCGTAGCTTTCTTGGCTTGGCGGGGTACTATCGTCGTTTTGTCGAGGGGTTCTCCCGTTTGGCGGCCCCTATGACGGCGTTGACTAGGAAAGGAGTGAAGTTTGAGTGGACGGACAAATGCCAGCAGGCGTTTGAGACTCTCAAAACCCGTTTGACCACTGCACCTGTGTTGAGGTTGCCTAGGGAGGATATTTCGTATGAGGTATTTTGCGATGCGTCCAGGGTTGGTTTGGGGTGTGTGCTTATGCAGGAGCACAGTGTGGTAGCTTATGGGTCAAGGCAGCTGAAGCCTCATAAGCAGAATTACCCTACCCATGATCTTGAGTTGGCGGCTGTCATCTTCGCCCTGAAGAGTTGGCAACATTACCTTTTGGGGGAGAAGTTCGTGGTGTTCTCAGATCACAAGAGCCTTCAGTACATCTTTACTCGAAGGACTTGAATTTGAGGCAGAGGAGATGGGTAGAGTATTTGCAGACCTTTGACTTTACTCTTGCCTATACCCCGGGCAAGGGTAATGTTGTGGCTGACGCATTGAGCAGAAAAGGGAAAGCTGAGGTGGCCATGAGAGAGTGGAAGCTGATGGAACAGTTGGCGATGTTGCAGTTGCAGCCTGTTGTTCGTGATGGTGGGACAGTCCTGAGTCCTTTGGTGGTTGTGCCTGAGTTGTACCAGCGCGTCTGGGAGGGAGAGTTGGGTGACATTGAGTGTGAGGTTCTCCGTGCCCGTATTGAGGCTGGCGAGCTATCTGAGGACTGGACAGAGGGTCCTGAGCATGAGTTGTCTTTTCAGGGGAAGTTGGTAGTGGCTTCTTCTCTCAGGGATGAGGTGATGAGGGAGTTTCACCAGTCTAGAGTTGTTGTGCATCCAGGGGGTACGAAGACGTACCATGCGCTTCGAGGATATTTTTGGTGGCCTGGAATGAAACGCGATGTGGCTGCCTTTGTTTCACGGTGCCTCACGTGTCCGCAGGTGAAGGCTGAGCATCAACGGCCGGCGGGCATGTTACAGCCCTTGCCCATAGCGGAGTGGAAGTGGGACCACATAGCGATGGATTTTGTGACTGGTCTTCCACCCACCACAGGGAGGAAAGATATGATTTGGGTGATTGTGGATCGACTCACAAAGTCGGCCCATTTCCTGGATGTTCGTGAGTGGGACTCTATTGGGACCTTGAGTCATCTATACATGAACGAGATTGTGAGACTACATGGAGTACCATCATCGGTTGTCTCTGACCGGGATTCGAGGTTCACTTCCCGTTTTTGGGCAGGTTTGCAGGCGGCTATGGGGACCAAACTTCACTTGAGTACAGCCTTTCACCCTGAGACTGACGGCCAGACAGAGAGGACGAATCAGACTTTGGAGGACATGTTACGGGCCTGTGTGTTAGATTTTGGGGGTTCGTGGGCGACTCACCTCCCTTTGGTGGAGTTTGCCCACAACAACAGTTATCAGGCATCCATTGGGATGGCTCCTTTTGAGGCGTTGTATGGGCGGCCATGTCGATCACCTTTGTGTTGGACCGAGGTGGGGGAGACAGCTCTCTTGGGACCACAGTTGGTCAAGAGGCTACCGAGAAGGTTAGGTTGATTCGTCAGCGTTTGTTATCAGCTCAGAGTCAGCAGAAATCTTATGCGGATCAGCGGCGGCGACCTTTGGAGTTTTCTGTTGGTGATCATGTGTTTCTTCGTGTTTCTCCACGTCGTGGATATCGACGGTTTGGGCGAGGTTCCAAGCTATCTCCGCGGTTTATTGGTCCTTTTGAGATTCTGGATCATGTGGGGCCTGCGGCCTACCGATTAGCGTTACCACCGCGGCTGAGTCGAGTGCACAACGTGTTTCACGTGTCCCAGTTGAGGAAGTATCATCCTGACCCCACTCATGTAATCAATTGGGGGACATTGGACATTGAGGATGACATGTCCGTTGTTGAGGCCCCTATCCGTACCCTAGATCGGCGGGAGAAGCTTTTGGTGGTCGTGCTATTCCTTTGGTTCGCGTGCTGTGGCAGCACCGTGGCATTGAGGAGGAGACCTGGGAACGTGAGTCCGTGATGCGTGAGCAGCACCCAGAGTTGTTCGAGGACGAACAATCTTAAGGGTGGGAGGTGGCTGTAGTGATATGTTTTCTTGTGGTTCATGATTTGGTGTATTTGTATTTCTACTTGTAAACTGGTATTTTTATTGAGATGTGTTTTGAGATTGCAATGTGTTTGAGATGTCCTGTTGTGTTGTGTGATCCATCTGGGCGTTGTGGCTTGTAACGACCCATGAGTGGGTGTTAGTCCCACATTGCTTGGTGAGGAAAACAAAGTCCACCTTATAGGAGGGGACGGATACCTCACCTCACAGGGACGCATTTTGGGCGAGGTGGCTGTTGGCCAAGGGATAGTGATGTGTTTTCTTGTATTAGTTATGTATGCTTTTGGTGTTTGTATTGTCTTTTAGACATGTGTTCATCATTGTGATGTGTTTTGAGATATCTATTTGTGACATGCGGATATGTTTTATATGCATTATTGTGATGCATGTGGTTATGGATTATGGTGGTACCTTGTTATGTGCTGTTATGTGCTGTGCGCGGTGTATGACCCATTTGGGTGTTGTGGCATGCCGGGTGGCAAATGGGTAGCTTGTGTTTGTTTTCCTCGTATGTTATTTCTTTTCGAGGACGAAAAGTCTTAAGGGGGAGAGGATGTAATGACCCGTGTGTAAGAAGTTAACCACAAACACCTTGGATGTTGGTGCACAAGTTTGAGGTAAGAGATGAGCCCAAGAGGGGACTTTTGGGAGGTGCATGTGACAAGTGATAACGTACATTTATACCCTAGGAAGATGCTATGCGTATACAGACGGTTTTAAGCTGTTTTGGCTGATCTTGGAGCTCACTTTTGATAGGGTAGATGGCCTCAAACAATTGGCGTGCAAGAACAAAAGTTTCTTAGAATGAGGTCCTCTACCTACCACAGAAATTTCAGAGCATTTGGAGCTGCACGTGAATTCACCCATTTCACGTGCAAGCATATTTTTGCTTCTCAGACCTCTACAAGATGCAAGAAGGCTTGGGGTAAAGTTTGAGTGCATTTGGAGCTGCACGCCAATTGGGGAATTGGCGTTCAAATTGGCGTGCAGGCATGTTTTTGCATGGTTACCTTGGTTTTGTCATTCTAATCATCTTTTCCCAAAGGACCATGTTGTAATTGTGAATATTTTGGTGTGTATGGATGTGGGAAGGTCATAGCTTGTTCCATCAAAACTACGTCGTTTTGATGCTGGGATTCACTTAATCAAAACTATGTCGTTTTGATGTTGTGTTGTCTATATAAGGAGGAGAAGCCCCTCTGTTTTAGGTTTAGGGTTTGTTGCTCCACCAGCCGTCGCAGAGAGAGAGAGAGAGGGAGGAGGAGAGCTTCTGGTGGCTGCCGGAGCGTCTTGCGTGGGTGGTCGGAGTCTTGCGTGGAAACGGGAGCAGGAGAACATACAAGGTAGGGGTTCTGTTCTTCCTAAATCCTCCTCTGTCCTAGGGTTCTAGGGTAGATTATGGGTTATATCTGTTATATATATATATGTAATCCATATAGGTGTGATCTCCTATATGGATGTTGGCCTTCAATGGCATTTTGGTGTGATTCTGTTGTTACATGCTATATGTTCGATGAAATGCCTGTGTGAATATAGCTGTGTGTATATGCCCATTACGTATTTGGTAATATGTCTGTGTGGCTGGACTTGTGATTTAGTGTATGTATGTATGCTGGGTGTTTGTTCTATTGCCTGAATGGCTGCGTTTGTGCACTTGTGAGTGGGTGCACACCAAGTGTTTGGTTTTATGCTTGAGTGACCGTGGTGTGTGTTGTGTGCATGACTGTGCTATCTGGCCTGAAGAGGCGGTTAAACTACTTTGCCTGAGAGGCGGTTAAACCAGTGGCCTGAAGAGGCGGTTAAACTACTTTGCCTGAGAGGCGGTTAAATTAGTGGCCTGAAGAGGCGGTTAAACTACTTGCTTGAGATGTGGTTTGTTAGCCAGTGTGGCTGGGGCTGGGGTTACGCCCACTTATGTGGAATGTTTTATTTTCTTTTTCCTAATACTATCACGTCACTACACCTGTGCACATGCATGTAGCCGCTAGGAACATGGGAAGGGTAGGGGAGACTTGATCCCTACTGAGCTGTGGTTGCTCACCCCTCCTACTGTGTTTGCTTGTTTTCCAGGGACTTACAGGCGTTAGGTGGATACACCAAGGTGGAAGACCATCTTCATTTTATTGTTCACTTCAGTAATGTAATTTCATAATTTATGTAACCCCAGGGGGGAAATGTACTAAGGGATTGAATTGTAGTAAGGAACATGGTTGGTTTGTGAACCTTTGATGTTTGAAATTAAATAAAGATGTGGCATGTTTGATTTATTGTAATTGTTAGTCTTGTTTCTGTGGCATCCAGTAATCCAACCCCGTTGCCCTACGTGTGGGTGAATGGGGAGTCACATACTGGTTTCCCCGAGTCGGAAATCCGGGGCATGACATGGCTCGCTGTCTTCCAAATGGGCCGCATGTGTTTGTTTTCCTTGCATGTCGTTTCTTTTCGAGGACGAAAAGTCTTAAGGGGGAGAGAATGTAATGACCCGTGTGTAAGATGTTAACCACAAACACCTTGGATGTTAGTGCACAAGTTTGAGGTAAGAGATGAGCCCAAGAGGGGACTTTTGGGAGGTGCATGTGACAAGTGATAACGTGCATTTTTGCCCTAGGAAGATGCTATGCATATGCAGGCACTTTTAGGCTGTTTTGTCAGGTTTTGGAGATTTATTTTGACCTAGTAGATGGGCTCAGATGAATTGGCATGCAGACCAAAAGATTCTTAGAATGATGTCTTCTATCTACCACAGAAGTTTCAGGCCAAATGGACGTGCACGTGAATTGGACCCATTTGGCGTGCAAGGTTTTTATTGCATGGATGTCTTTTACATGATGCAAGGAGGCTTGGGGTAAAGTTTGAGTACATTTGGAGCTGCACGCCAATTGGGGAATTGGCATTCAAATTGGCGTGCAAGCATGTTTTTGCATGGTTACCTTAGTTTTGTTATTCTAATTATCTTTTCCCAAAGGACCATGTTGGAATTGTGGATATTTTGGTGTGTATGGATGTGGGAAGGTCATAGCTTGTTCCATCAAAACTACGTCGTTTTGATGCTGGGATTCACTTAATCAAAACTATGTCATTTTGATGTTGTGTTGTCTATATAAGGAGGAGAAGCCCCTCTGTTTTAGGTTTAGGGTTTGTTGCTCCACCAGCCATCGCAGAGAGAGAGAGAGAGGGAAGGAGAGCTCCTGGTTGCTGTCGGGCGTCTTGCGTGGGTGATTGGTGTCTCGTGGGCGGACGGCGTTCAACGTGGGAACAGAATATTGCTGTGTTGTTGCATTTTTACTTGATGTAGGGGTTCTGTTTCTGCTAATCCCTCTCTGTTTTAGGGTTCTTAGGTAGAATTTGGTCTATACCTGCTATTATGTATATATAAATCCATATAGGTGTGATCTCCTATATGGATGTTGGCCTTCAATGGCATTTTGGTGTGATTCTGTTGTTGGGTGGTTAGTGCATGTTATATGTTCGATGAAATGCCTGTGTGAATATAGCTGTGTGTATATGCCTATTACATATTTGATAATATGCATGCCTGTGTGGCTGGACTTGTGATTTTGGTGTATGTATGCATGCTGGGTGTTTGTTCTATTGCCTGAACGGCTGGGTTTGTGCACTTGTGAACGGGTACACACCAAGTGTTTGGTTTTATGCTTGAGTGACCATGGTGTATGTTGTGTGCATGACTGTGGTATCTGGCCTGAAGAGGCGGTTAAACCAGTGGCCTGAAGAGGCGGTTAAATTAGTTTGCCTGAGAGGCAGTTAAATCAGTGGCCTGAAGAGGCGGTTAAATTACTTGCTTGAGATGTGGTTTGTTAGCCAGTGTGGCTGGGGCTGAGGTTACGCCCGCTTGTGTGGAATGCTTTATTTTCCTTAATACTGCCACGTCACTACACCTGTGCACATGCATGTAGCCGCTAGGAGCATGGGAAGGGTTGGGGAGACTTGATCCCTACTGAGCTGTGGTTGCTCACCCCTCCTATTGTGTTTGCTTGTTTTCCAGGGACTTACAGGCGTTAGGTGGATACACCAAGGTGGAAGACCATCTTCGTTTTATTGTTCACTTCAGTAAATATAATTTTATAATTTATGTATCCCCAAGGGGGGAAATATACTAAGGGATTGAATTATAGTAAGGAACCTGTTTGGTTTGTGAACCTTTGATGTTTGATATTAAATAAAGATGTGGCTTGTTTGATTTATTGTAATTGTTAGTCTTGTTTGTGTGGCATCCAGTAATCCAACCCCGTTGCCCTCCGTGTGGGTGAATGGGGAGTCACGTACCGGTTTCCCCGAGTCGGAAATCCGGGGTGTGACATCTGTCATCAAAACTACGTCGTTTTGATGATGAGATTCATTTAATCAAAACTACGTCATTTTGGGATTTGAGTTGTTTATATAAAGAGGTGAAGGCTCCTTGTTCTAGGTTTAGGGTTCTCTTCTGCAGCCACCGCAGCCGTCGCAGAGAGAGAGAGAGAGAGGAGAGTTCTGGCCATTGCTGCTGTGGTGTTTCTCGTGGGCGGATGACGTTCGGCGTGGGAGCAGGATTGTTGCTGTGGTAATACATTTTCCTACAGGTAGGGGTTCTGTTTTCCCTTAGATCTATCCCAGGGCTTTGGCCTAGTGGTAGGCGATTCATGTTTATTTCTTGCTATATATATATACATATGTAAATCTATATAGGTGTGATCTCCTATATGGATGTTAGCCTTCAATGGCATTTTGGTGTGATTCTGACGTTGGGTGGTCAGTGCATGTTAAATGTTCGATAAAATGCCTGTGTGAATATGCCTATGTGAATATGCCTAGTACGTGTTTGATAATATGCTTGTGTGGCTGGATTTGCGAGTTTGTAAATGTGTGCATGCTAAGTGTTTGTTTTTATGCCCGAGTGACCGAGGAGTATGCTGTGTGCTTGATTACATGGTTGTTAGCCTGAGAGGCTGTGGAAAACGTTTGCCTGAAGAGGCGGTTAAATCACTTGCCTGAGAGGTGGTTAAATCATTGGCCTGAAGTGACGGTTAAATCACTTGTTTGAGAGGTGGTTAAAGTGTTAGCCCATGTGGCTGTGGAGCCTGTATGGCTGGGGCTGAGGTTGCGCCCGTTTGTGTGGTGTGTTTCCTTGCTATTTGTTTCTGCCACATCACTGCACTGGTACACGCTGTCATATAGATGATAGCTGCATGGGATGGGTTGGGGAGAGTTGATCCCTACTGAGCTGTGGTTGCTCACCCCTCCTACTGTGTTTGTTTTCTTTACAGGGACCTACAGACGTTAGGTGGGAACACCAAGGTGGAAGACTTTCTGCCTTGTGGCTTTGCTCCTTTTGTTATTTGAGTGTTTTGTCAAATGTTATGTTGAGAGACTATTGTAACTCCAAATAGAGATGATGTAATGGATTTTGGAATTTAATAAAGATAAGTGGTTTGCCTTTTGGTTATTTATTGTGGATTATTATGAATGTGTTTGTTGTCCTACTTGGATGTCGGATTCTGAACATCTACCCCTTGCCCACCGGGTGGGTATAGGGGAATCACGAACCGGTTTCCTCGGGTTGGAAATCCGGGGCCTGACATTGTCTGTCCAGATTCCTCCTTACGCTTAGGGCGTTGGTAGGTTCCCCCTCTTTCTTTGCAATTGGTTGGCAAAGGGGGAGAGAATACTGCAGTACAGGGGGAGTGCTATAGTACGGTGGGAGTAGAGAGGAAGGAGTACATGAGGAGAGAATGTGTTTTATTGGATCCTTCCATGCAAACACATGGTCGTTCGTTTATGCTTCCTGTCATCACCGATTTTTGTCTGGGCTGCAACTGAATGATGAAATGTACATAGTCATCACCAACTGTTTTTGGGGTGCAGTTGGTCACCTAAAATGTGGGTGGTCTACATTATCAAATAAGGGTTCAGGGGTTGGTTACATGTGGGGAAGGATTAGCACCCCTACAGCGCCCTTTCGGTACCTATCTTAGGAGGAGGAGGTTTCTATTTGTTTTTCTTGCTTCCGTGTTTTTCTTGTTTTTTTATTTATTGGTTCCATGAGTAATAGTTTACTGGAGCTATTTTATTATTGATCTCACTACCAAGGGATAGACATGAATGTAGCCTTCTCAAATATTGGTCTACCCCGGCTGATGGTATAGACCGAAATTGAGTTATTACATTTTTTGTTCTTAATGATTTTTTTTGTTCATTATATTTTGGTTTCTTTCTTTTTTTCTTTTTTTGTTGCTTTTTAGGGTTTACTCTTGGAATGAAGACTATGGTCAAGACATAACAATTGCAACTACGGTGTGGTGTGTGCAAGGGCAAAATTAAATCACTCCCTTTCCCTCTCCTTTTCTTGTTTTTCTCCCTTTTTCTTTTACATATTACACATATTACAATTGCATATGGCACGCAACGAAATAAAGTAAATAACAACAAAAATAAAAATTACATCGAACTGACAAACGGAAGTAAGAACATGAAATGAAATACACAACACACCAAACCGACTACCAAAGACTTCGGCGAGCATCTGCTCTAGTAACAGCACCATGCTCGAGCTATCCCATCAGTGTCGGCGTTTCCCAAACGATATGGAATTGGCCAGACTTTGATTTACAACTATTGGGAGATATGATATTGAGAAGAATAAATGATAGGTATTTTTGGATTTTCGTTTTCTGAAAATAACAAAAAAAAAAAGGAATGCGATAAGGGTTTGGGAGGTTTTTTTTTGTTCTTTTCTGTATTTCCTTTGGTTTATAAGGGACGGATGACCTGTATAAATTGTGTCTATAGGTTTTGCAACAAGTGCACTGGTCAAGTAATAAAATGGAGTATTGCGACTCCGGTTGTCAAACCCACAGGGAGGTAGCTAATGCTGTTAAGCAGCAAGCACTAAGATAATGAAGTTAATTTTATGTTTGGACAATTGATTTTTGTTGTGCAAATAGTTTGAACGAAAAGTGATTAAATTAGAATGTTGGCAAGCTATTGGTATAGAAATTTCAGTGATTATGGATCTAGGGTCATAATGTTTACCACCCAATCGATTGTAATAGTCTGGTTATGGCTCTTGTTCTTGATTTATGTTCTAGTTCATGTTCATGTTGATTATCTCCTACCTATCTTACATTTGGTCCATGTTAAGATAGATTTAAGGCTTTTATCCCATTTGGTCCATGTGAATAAAAGTGATCAAGGTAGATAAATAATCTAATAGTTGCAGACTTGGTCTATCATGCAATATTAAATCTAATTCACTAGTGTTCCACCCTAGACAAGGGCTAAGATTACCTAATTATGCATAAACTAGGCATTTCCATACAAGGAAGTGAATTAAACAAGAACTGAATTCTATTTTATTGAACAACCATAACCAAACTGAATACAATTTATTGGGGGCTACATTGCTCCCCTAGACTAACAAAACTACTCCATAATCATGACAAAAGCAATAACAATTACAAGAAAGAACATGATTACAGTACCAGGACAATAAAGAAAGACCCCAAGATGAACCAGGACTCCAGCCTCCAAAGACACCGGCGTCTGCTGCCCAAAATCACTCCTTGCCAAGGACAATCCGATCTTTTAGCAATGGCTATAGCACTTTTCAGAACTCAGATCAGATTCTCCCACTCAAGATGATTTACAATGCCTCCAAAGACCCCTATTTATAGGATTTAGTGGGCCAAATTAGGGTTACAAAAGGTGTGCCCTAATTATAAATGTGGTCGCAGCCAAAACGACGCCATTTTGGTTAGTGACACTATTCGACGTTCTAGGCGCAATAAAACTCAAACTACTCCAAATTTGACCCCAGTTCTTTAGAGGAAAATGATTAAAACAACAAAACACATTATTTGGAGCTAAAAAATGCCTGCACACGAGAATGAACGTGAGAAGACCCTTTTCACGTGCAGCTCCAATTCGACTCAAATTTGCTCCAAAGCTTCCTATTGAGTTGTAGAAGGCAGTCATGCAATAAAATCCTTGCACGTGAGAATGCACGTGAGAAAGCCTTTTCACGTGCACCTTGATTTTGCCTTCATTTTGCTTCCATCTTCTTCCTATAGCTTCCTCTTGAGTGTATGGAGTGATCTAGCGAAGGTGTGTGGGAAAAATTGCTCCAAAACCTGCCAAAAACACTCAAAAAGTACAACTACACACCAAACAGGGTCTTCCTAGGGATTAGAGCAAATATGTGTAAAATATCATGCAACTAGGTATAAAACATACTCTAAAACACCCTAAATAAGGCCTAGGATAACGGCATAAATGCACGTTATCAACGGATGTCTAGGAGAGAGAGGAAGGGAATAGTCTAATTGGAATGAGAAAGAGAAAGCTTTCTATTTTTTTATTTTTTGTAGCTAGCGATTTCGTAAGGAGAGAGAGCAAGAGCTGGTCTCTTTTTTGTAATTCGTAATCCCCTTTTCGTTGGGGAGAGCTTCCCTTTTAATATAATGTGCTTCACCCTCATTATTGATTGCCAGCCCTTTTTTATTGCTATATTCCAGCCTTTATCTAGTGGTTGGACAACCTGTACGGAAAATAAGGCAGCTTGTGATTACCTTTTTGTTTTGTTGTGAGCATATGTGTCCGACAAGCATTGAAAAGCATCTGCCCAGCTGTTGGATCAAGCCCAGAATTTGGATAATGCTGATAAAGCCTTATGTAATTTGATCTGAGATCTTTTGTGTTTCTTTGATCGTTGCAGAAGATATGTTATTAATCCGGAGATACACTCGTGAGAGCAAAGCTAAGGACAGGATACATAATCCTGATCCGGACAAGAGTGAGTGTCGTCAAACACTTGGTAAATAACCAAGTCACCAATACATACGGAACAAGGAACATTCGTGCGGACTAAGTCAAATTGACGCTAAGTAAGAGTCTTGGTTTACAAGGTCGTACGAAGTAAAAGAAGACACGGAGTAAGGCATCCAAGTCTTCCATACATGCGGAGTAAGGAAGTACAAATGCGGAATAAGGACCCGAGTCTTTATTAGACACGGAGTAAGGAACTTACATACGGAGTAAGGAATTTACATACGGAGTAAGGAACTTACATGCGGAGTAAGGAAGCACTGATACGGAATAAGTCATCCAACTTTTCAAGACTCACCCGGAGTAAGGAACTTACATACGGAGTAAGGAATTTACATACGGAGTAAGGAACCTACATGCGGAGTAAGGAAGCGCTGACACAGACTAAGGATTCCAGTACCAAATAGATACGGAGTAAGCAATCACTGACACGGAGTAAGGTTCTGAGCCTCATTAGCTACGGAGTAAGGAAAATTGCACCGGACCAAGAAGATACTGCTTCAACTCAATCGCATTTAAAGTTATCAGCTCGTGGCGTCCCGATGTAAGACAAATTTATTGAGAACCTGAAGAATCTTACACGTGGATCATCCGGATATGTGGACACAACCTTAATTATATTTGGGAACTCACAAAGACACTTATACTCTTCAAACCCAAGATCTTGAGCTCCACAATCCGCAACAGTCAAGGCAGAGAGATTACCGAGGGATAGTTAGTGCTGAACGCATTCCGGAACTACAAGTTCCAAGGTTGTCTCTTAGGAATGTTTTGTATAAATATTCATACTTGTACATTTGTGTAAAGTGTGAGCGTATGTGCATTTTTCAAGAAAAGACTAATCCTGTGTATGCACAAGCGTTTTCATTTTTGGAGATAGAATTTGGCTAGTGTGAGTTCATTTGTAAACAGAGTGTAAGAGAGTCTTGCTTCTATTTTATTGTATTTGTCTTGTGATAATAAAACAAAATACTTCCACTATCTGGTTATCTTCCGCAGTGATTCTATCACTTAACTAGATAAGTGTTTGTGTCTTAAGAGAAAGAAAAGAGTTTCGATAAGAGCCTATTCACCCCCCTCTAGGCTCCAAGGGACCATCACCAGCTAAACCCGTGAAGCAAGAGTGAGCACACCCGTGAATAGGCCAATCAGTGAAGGGCAATGGTTGGTAGGGTCAAAGGTCGGCACACCTGCATCATTGAAGCTTTTCCAGACGATTGAAGGCTCGGATCCGTATGATGGGAGCTTATTCCGGATCATTGACATTTATTCCGTATCATTGAAGCTTAGTCTGGATCATTGGAAGGCTCGGTTCCTTACTCCGTATCAGTGAAGGCTTAGTCCGGATCAGTTGAAGGCTCGGATCCTTACTCCGTATCAGTGGAGTCCTTAGTCCAGATTTGTGATGTCCCAGATCCTTACTACGTATCAATGAGGCTTACTCCAAATCAGTGGAAGGCTCAGATCCTTACTCTGTATCAGTGGAGTCCTTAGTCCGGATTAGTAATGTCCAGACTTGACCTTGTTGGTCCCTAGGAGCCTAGAGGGGGGTGAATAGGCTCTAATCGAAAACTCTTTCTTCGTCTTTGGTACAACACTTATCTGGTTAAACGATAAAATCAGTGCGGAAGATAACCAGATAGTAGAAGTATTTTGTTTTATTATCAAAAGATAGATACAACAAAATAGTAGCATGTTAAAGCTAATGAAGCTTTTCGATCTACTGGAAACTCTCTTACACTCTGTTTACAATGACTTACACTCTAGCCAATATAATCTCTAAAAGCTCTTATACATGTACGCGCATTATGAAAATATACAAGTCTTAATATATATATATAGCCATCCGATGGAAAGACATTCTTGGAACTTGTTCTTCCGAGCACCGTGTACCACTTAGTTTTTCTCGGAAATGATTCTGCTTGAATTGCTGCGGATGTGGAGCTCAAGATCTTGGGTCTTTAAACCCTGAATTACTTCGCATGATCCCAAGTGCAATTAAAGCTCTGTCCACATCTCCGTGTGATCCACGTGTAAGATGATTTAGGTTTTCAACGAGTTTGTCTTACATTGGGACACAGCGAGCTGATGACTTTAAATGCGAAGCTGATAAAGTGAAGCAGCGTCTTCTTAGTCCGTTGTAAAGTTCCTTACTCCGTGTTAGTGAAGTTCAGATTCTTACTCCGTGTCAATGGTTGGTTACTCCGTATCAGTTTAATACTGGAATCCTTATTCTGTGTCAGTGCTTCCTTACTCCACATAGACGAAAGGTTCGGAGGGCGTACTCCATATCAACGCTTCCTTACTCCGCATGAGTTCCTTACTCCGTATGAGTAAAAGGTCCGGATGGCTTACTCCGTATTAACGCATCCTTACTCCGCTTGAGTAAAATATTCGGATTCCTTACTCCGCATGAATGAAAGACTCGGATTCCTTACTCCGTGTCTTCATATCCTTAGTCCGCTTGAGTGGAAGACTTAGCTTTTTACTCCACGACAGTTTTCTCTTACCTCGTGCGAGATGAAGACTAGGATTCTTATTCCGCATATATTTAACTTAGTCTATTTAAAGTGTAAAACGCAAATTCCTTAGTCCGTAACATTAAGCATTTGGTCTGCACGAGTGATCGGGGGGATTTATACCCCCTTTTTAAGGACATTTTGGGTAGATTTTCATACTCTTTTGATTCATTTATTGCCCATTTGTGCTACATTATCATATTTTCATGGCCTAACCCGAAAAAGAGGATTTTTTGTAGTTTTTGTGGTATTTTTGCTATATTTTGACAGGAATCAAAAAATCAAGGAAGAATTCACCAAATTCACAGAAGGAAGAAAGAATCCCAAGGACCTAAAGATCACGATGACCGAATTTCATGTTGGTCGGGTGAAGGTCCGGTGAAGCCCATTTTTCAGGGATAGCTTTCTGGAACCCAAAGAAATATTATTGCCTTCTGGCCGGGTGAAATCCAAGGTCATTTGGAGGTGGTCGGGTGAACCACTCTTCACCCGACCAGGTCGGTTGAAGCTGATTTTGCATAGGAAGACTCTCCAAGCATCATGGAACATAACTCTCTTCTAGTCGGGTGAATTTTGAAGACTCTGCAGGGTGGTCGGGTCAAGATTTCTTCACCCGACCAAACTCAAATTTCAGCGATAGACTCCTTATTTTTGCAGCTCACTTTTTCCCTTCTAGACCGAAGTCATTTGAGCAAAAGACAGGCACCAAACACTCAGGTCAAAGAAGCATTAATTGAAGAAATTTGAATTCAAATGGGTGCTTTGTATTTGGATTAAGGTCTTTTATGGGGATTAAGAGGGGGATTTATATTATTTTCAAATTCAAAAATAGGGAGTTACAAAAGAATTACGAGGGGCTAATTATTTGGAGGAATTATGAGAAATAATGGAGAATTCAAATTCGAAAATTCAAATATAGCCTTGGGAGGCTATAAAAGGGGAGTGGATCCTTCATTTATAATCACCCAATGATCCAGTGATCCAATATTCAACAATTCTCTTCTATTCCATTCCTCACCTAGAGTAAAGATAGAGACAAAGAAGAAGGTTTGGGGCATCTCTTGGAGCTTGAAGGCAACCTGCTGGGAAAAGAAGATCAACCTTGGAATTCTTGTTCTAAATAGGCAAGCTATCCTTTTTTGTTTTTCTAATCCATGTTCTGTAATTTTGTTGTTTTCAATTTAACTATGGAAGCTTAAAAACCCCTGATTGGGGTTAGGATGGAGTTTGATGTAATAAATTAAATTGCAATATTTTAGTTAAATCTCTTTCACCTTATGAGTATTTATTGAGTATCTTAGGTTGAAATACAAAATGGATTCTGGCCATTTCATTTTATCATATTAGGTATTTATGTGAAGGATTGGAAAATGAAGCATAAGTACTAGAAAAATCAGGATATTCATACTAGGGATTACATGACATGCGGCAGCGAGTGTAATACTAGGATACCAAGTTAAGAGTGGGTGTGATGCTTGCTCTAAACTAAACAACCCAATTCTTAAAGGGTCACCTGTCCCCCATGCTAGGGTGTACACAGAATTACTGCACTTGGAAAAGGCTAATTCATGCATTAGAGGTTGGGTATTAAATAGAAATTATCTCTACTCCAAACAACATTTCCATCTCTCACATATTTTCAAAAATCAAATTATTTAAATTCAGTTATGTTTTTACATTGCTTTCAACCAAAATCTCTTTATAAGCTAGTTAAAATTTCCCAATTCTACATCCTTCCCTTGGGTACGATATTCGAACTTAAAATCCACTTTATTACTTGTCACAATTTATACACTTGCAAATCCTCGATCAACGAGTGATCCGTATTCTATATGAAGACTTGGTTATTTACCAAGTGTTTGACGACACCCACGTTGGTCCGGATCAGGATTATGTCGTAAAGACTCATATTTGGGTAGTTTTGAGAGATAGCCATTCTATGGGAATGCAACTATCTGGACGGTAGTGTAGTCGTCGATGTGAGCATTTTGACTGTACTTGGGCCCGATTTCGAGTCGGGGCCCCGTTTGACCCGATTGTTGACTTTTTGGGGTTTATTGGTTGACTTTACGTTTGGACAGTCTTTTGCGTGTAATAATATCTGTTTAGTGTTGTGCTCGTCATTTTAAGCGTTTTAACAGTAATTGGGCTCAATTTGGAGTTCGTGACCTCGGGAGGTCAATTATTGCGTTCGGGAGATCAATTATTGCTGGGAGGCCAAATATTGGCAACAGTATAAATAATTAAGAAACTGCATTATCCCTTTAATTTTGCTTAATGCGTGCGTGTTTGAGCAAGAGAGAGAAAGAGAGAAGGTGAAGAGCTTCACTTGGCGATTTTAGGGCGATTGGAGCTCGAAGATCGCAAATAATCTTCCAGGTAGGTGTCCTTGAATCTCTTATCTCGATTCTGTCTTGGAATATGCGTGAATTTATCATGAATTATGAATTTGAGCATGAACCCTAAGTTTTGGGGGAAACCCAATTTTGGGGTTAGATATGATGATTTAGCATAAAATCGATGGGTTAAGAACTGATTTATATCAGTTTGGGTACGTAATTTGGTACTCTGTTTAGTAAAACACGTGTTTGCGAGTGCCTGGGGGGTTGCTGGGTTGATTCCAGACGAAAACCTGGCCAAAACGATGATAAATAGTACCCTAGGCGAACTGTAAGGTCGAAGTTCGTAGTCAGCAGCTGTGGAGTCAGCCGCTATGGAGTCAGCAGCTTCATAGTCAGCAGCTGTGGAGTTAGCAGCTGTGGAGTCAGCAGCTATGGAGTCAGCAGCTATGGAGTCAGCCGCTATGGAGTCAGCAGCTTCGTTAGTCCGGAGTAGTTAGTCCGGAGCAGTAGTCCGGAGCAGTTAGTCCGGAGCAGTAGTCCGGAGTAGTTAGTCCGGATCAGTAGTCCGGAGTAGTTAGTCCGAGCAGTAGTCTGGAGCAGTTAGTCCGGAGCAGTAGTCCGGATCAGTAGTCCGGAGTAGTTAGTCCGGAGCAGTAGTCCGGAGTAGTTAGTCCGGATCAGTAGTCCGGATCAGCAGTAGTGATCCGTAGCATCGCTCCACAGCAGTGTTTCCGTAGCATCCATTCCGCAGCAGTGTTTCCGCAGCAGTCCAACTGCACTGCACTGGACATTTACAATGTAAACCATTATGCCTCCCCATATACTTAAGTTACAATGTAAATAACGAAATACCCCCCATTTGGATTCAAATAAAAATACTAGAAAAATTAATTCCCACTATTTCAAAATGTGAAAATTGGGATTTAGTGTAAAATCTCGGAAAAACCCAAAAGTTCGTAGTGGTGAATTTTTGGAAAGTGGGGTTAGACATCTCAGAAAAATCCCCAAAAATCAGATTATCTTATTTATGATATGGGAACCCAATGTCGGGACTTTTGATTTCAAGAAAATAGCGGCTATGGGTACTTCCTTCATAAATCAAGGATTAAGGATTTACTTGTGAAGACTGGCTACAGTTTTAAAGGAAATGTTGAGAATGACATGCCATACTCATGTTAGTATGTTGGTGTGAGGTATTGGGGCATGGACTCCGTGACTTGTTTGGGTTCTCACCGTGATGCACCGTTGGTGCGATGTGGTTAACGGGGCAGGCATATGCGCCGATGGCAGGCCTGTGTGGTGACTGTGGCCGGGCATATTGCGCTGTGCCGTGGCAGGCATATGCGCCGATGGCAGGCCTGTGTGGCGACTGTGTCCGGGCATATAGCGCTATGGTAGGGCTGAGTGCCCTGAGCTGGGATCCTGTTAAGGATCGTGGACAAGTTATCCTGTGTGGGCAGGCTAGGTCCTGATGTTTGTTTGCAGGTTGAGTCCTGATGATTGTGGACACTACACAGTGCACGAGTACACAGAGCATGTAGTACAGACTTGTATGTCTGCATGATGTGGAGTGTTGGGGTCACCTACTGAGCTTGTCGCTCACCCCTACTTGTTGTTTACCTTTTTCAGGTGTGACCCGAGACTAGTGGAGGACTTTCTTCTAGGAGGATGCCCACTACTCTGATGTATGATACAGTACTATATTCTGTATTGTGTATTGTATTATGTTTGTATCCCGGACATGGGTCCGTGGACAGTTGTATTTGCATACTGTTTGTGATGTGATGTCTGCATGACTGTTTGACTTATTGTATGCATGATGATGTATGAGAAAGTACAGGATTACCCTTGATGTATGACTGTACAGGGTTGCATATTTGAGACAGCACCCGCGGTGTAGTCTCTATTGGTGCTATTCACCAACCCCTTGACCTTTCGAGTGCAGGCAAGGGGAAGTCTTGTTCCTGGTTCTGGGTTTTCTTGGAATTCGGGGGCGTGACAAGTTGGTATCAGAGCATGGTCTAGCGGACCTAGGTTAGTGAGGGGTGGTTAATTGATTCCAAGTGACTTGGAAAACTGTAGGGAGGGCGCCTGATCAACGCAGTCCTTACATGTGTTCTAGGTTATTTTGGTGTCAGTTAGATCATCCTAGGAGCATACATGGGGTGCATTTCTAGTGGTATGATTGTGTGCATATAGGGCACTAAATTGTCTTTGTTTGTGATATGATTGCATTTGGTGCCAGGATGGCACGTGGCCGTGAGAGCCAGGAAAGGATGTGGTGTACCCTATGGGGTGACACGATGCTATATGCATGGTTGTGCACCTACGGGTCATGTGGTGTACCCCTATGGGGGACACGATGCTATATGCATGATATGGACCTACGGGTCGTGTGGTGAGAACCTACGAGTCGAATGTGCCTTTGATGGCTGTTTGTGCTAGCAGTGCTAGTATTGATCATTTGTTGTTTGTTGTTGTGGCCAGTGTGATGGTGCCACCGAGGAGAGTTGTCCGAGGCCAGGGTCCGGCAGAGGAGCCCACGATAGAGTCGGGGCACCAGGGGCAGCAGAGCCCGCAGCAGAGATCGTCAGCTCCCATTGTGGGACCTGATTTGGCTCAGGTGTTGATTCAGTTGCAAGAGGCCATGCAGGGTATGCAGGGCTCGATGAGGGATATGGCTAGAGAGGTGGATGAGCTGAAGAGGCAGCAGCAGCCACCACAACCTCAGCAGCAGGAGGCGAGGGTGGTGCAGGATGTGCACCAGCAGGAGGTCGTGATAGAGCCAGCACGACAAGGAGTGGACTGGGCCGCGCAGTTTTTGAAACACGCACCCAGGACTTTTGAGGATGGTTCGCGGCCAGAGGTAGCTGAGGACTGGATTAGGTGGACAGAGGATATCTTTGATATGATCGGGGAGCCAGATGAGGAGAGAGTGCGCGTGGCAACGCACTATCTATTGGGTATCCCACGCAGGTGGTGGGAATCCACGAGAGCTATCCATGGCAGCCAGATGAGCTGGAGAGAGTTTGTTGAGCGCTTCATTGGGGAGTATTTTTCCAGCTCGTTACAGTATGCTCGACGTAGAGAGTATTATGAGCAAGTGCAGGGTAGCATGACTGTGTGGAAGTATGTGCAGGCCTTCACAAATTTGGGGCGATTTGCTCTGGAGGCTTGGGAAAAGGAAGGCCGGAAGACACAGGACTTCATTCAGGGCTTGAGGCCATCTCTGAAAAGACAGCTGGAACCGATGCAGTTGACCAGCTACCGGGAGGCGGTCGACAAGGCGCTCATTATTGAGCGAGGTCAGGATCAGGTGAGAGCCCAGAGGCCGGGCAGTTCAGTAGGTTCGGGCAAGAAGAGACAGAGTGGGGAGAGCAGTGCCACTCAGCCTGAGAGGAGGTAGGTGCAGAGGGTTTCCAGCCAAATAGTGGGACCCCGTGAGAGTTCAGCCAGTAGGAGGCCAGGTACTTGTTGGAGTTGTGGTTTGATCGGGCATGTATCGAGAGACTGCCCAAGGAAAAAGATTACCTATTTCCGATGCGGGAAAGTGGGGCATGGAGCTAGGGAATGTGTTACCCTTAGCTCAACTAGCAGTGTAGGCCCTCGTCCGAGAGAGCAGGGATAGAGGAGTGGGGCTCCGTCTCAGAGGTAAGTGCCGCCGGCACAGAGCACGCAGATGCGACCTACGGTGCAGCAGCCTCAGCGGGAGGCACAGGGTCATGTTGATCAGCAGGGCAAGGCCCCAATGGGCTAGGCTAGTGGCAGTGGACCCCGAGGGAGGACTTTTGCCCTTACCAGCAGAGAGGCAAAGGTTCCACCAGTGGACGAGGCAGGAGCAGGACCTTCAGTGGTGAGAGGTACCATTATCATTTCTCATACTATCTGTTCGGTTTTGATTGATACTGGTGCTACCCATTCTTTTATTTCGTATGCTACGGTGGTTAGGTTAGAGTTGGACCAGGAGATAGTTAGTCAGTCTCTGGTGGTTGCTTCACCTTTGGGTGGACTTGTGATACTTGAGAGTATCTGTCATGCTTGTCAGGTAACACTTGGGGGTGTTAACTTCATGTGTGATTTGTATATCATGGAGTTAGATGATTTTGATGTTATCCTGGGTATGGACTGGTTGGTCTCCGTGGAGGCCAAGATTGATTGTTTCCGACGGCGCATGATGTTCCTCACGCCAGAGGGCACGCGGGGTGTCTTTGCGGGTGAGTGGACCGAGGAGGCATGCAGGTTGGGACCTTTGAGGCATGGGTGGGGTGATGTGACCCACCAGTTAGCCAGCTTGACGTTGGTTGATAGGAGGAGAGAGGGGAAGGTTGTTTTGCCACTCATTGTAGATCAATTCTCGGATGTGTTTCCCGAGGACTTGGTCAGTTTGCCACCCATGAGGGAGGTAGAGTTTTCGATCGAGTTGTTGCCAGGGACAACACCGATCAGGTTAGCGGCCTACAGGATGGCTCCGACAGGGCTTAGAGAGCTCAAGAGAGAGATAGATGATCTATTGGCACGAGGCTTTATTAGACGGAGTAGCTCACCGTGGGGTGCTCCAGTGTTGTTCGCCAAGAAGGCGGATGGTTCGCTTCGGCTGTGTATAGACTACCGGAAGCTGAACCAGGTGACTGTGAAGAACAGGTATCCATTGCCGAGGATTGATGACCTGTTCGATCAATTTCGAGGTGCGAGATGGTTTTCTAAGATAGACTTGAGATCTGGATACCATCAGTTGAGGGTTAGGGAGGCAGATATCCCTAAGACCGCATTCAGTTGTCGTTATGGGCATTATGAGTGGCTTGTGATGCGGTTTGGGCTCACGAATGCTCCAGCAGTGTTTATGGGATTGATGAACCAGGTGTTTGCTCCATATTTAGATATGTTCGTTGTGGTGTTCATCGATGATATTTTGGTCTATTGAGCAACCAAAAGGGAGCATGAATAGCATTTGCAGGTTGTGTTGCAGACCTTGCGAGAGCATCGGTTGTATGCGAAGTTCACGAAATGTGACTTCTGGTTGCAATAGGTGCACTTCTTGGGGCATGTGGTATCTTCGGAGGGTATCACAGTGGATCCTGAGAAGATCGAGGCGGTTATGTCGTGGAAGAGGCCCACGAATGTGTTTGAGATTCGTAGCTTCCTTGGTTTGGCAGGCTACTATCGGAGGTTCGTGGAGGATTTTTCCAGGTTGGCAGCTCCTATGACGAACTTGACCAGGAAGGGAGTTCCTTTCATTTGGTCTGATGCGTGTGAGAGTGCTTTCATGGAGCTGAAGGCACGATTGACCTCAGCACCTATCTTGAATCTTCCACAGGAGGGTGTGCCTTTCGAGGTGTATTGTGATGCTTCCAGGGTGGGACTTGGTTGTGTGTTGATGCAGACTCGGCAGGTGATTGCTTATGGCTCTAGGCAGTTGAGACCACATGAGCAGAACTATCTCACACATGATTTGGAGTTGGCTGCAGTGATCTTTGCACTTAAGAGCTGGCAGCATTATCTCCTTGGGGAGAAATTTGTGGTGTATACGGACCACAAGAGCTTGCAGTATATCTTCTCTCAGCGAGACCTGAACCTTAGGCAGAGACGGTGGGAGGAGTACCTGCAGCAATCTCAGTTTGATATGATGTATACACCTGGGAAGGGTAATGTGGTGGCAGATGCTCTAAGTAGGAAGAGCAAGGTCGTGGTGGCCCATTGTGCCATTAAGGAATGGGAGATGATGGGTCAGTTGGCAGTGATGAGGTTGCAGATGGTGCCAGCGAGGGGCGAGGGACCCTCAGTCTTATTGTAGCAGTCCCAGAGATGCAGCACAGGATCATAGAGGATCAGCTGGGGGACGTTGATTGTGAGGTCATCCGCGACAGGATTCAGACTGGGCAGGCATCTTCTGATTGGACTGAGGATGCTGAGCATATATTGAGGTATAAGGGTCGCCTGATAGTTCCCACTTCTCTTCAGGAGGAGGTTCTTCGGGAATTTCACCAGTCGAGGTTAGCTGTACATCTTGGTGGGACCAAGATGTACCATGTCGTGAGGAGGCAGTTTTGGTGGCTAGGCCTGAAGAAGGCCGTTGCGGATTTTGTGAGGAGGTGTTTGACCTGTCAGCAAGTCAAGGCAGAGCACCTGAGATTAGCTGGTGAGTTGCAGCCATTGCCAGTGCCAGAGTGGAAATGGGACCACGTGACCATGGATTTTGTCACTGGACTTCCTCGTTCCAGGGGACACGACACTATATGGGTTATTGTGGACCGATTAAACAAATCGATGTATTTTATTCCGATTCGAGAGACAGACCCAGTGAGGACTTTGGGACAGAGGTATATTGATGTTATTGTGCGGTTGCATGGAATCCCATTATCTATTGTATCTGATCGGGAAGCGAGGTTAACATCTCAGTTTTGGAGACAACTGTAGCGAGCTTTGGGTACCAGGGTGAACCTGAGTACAGCTTTTCATCCGCAGACAGACGGTCAGTCAGAACAGACGATTCAGACGCTTGAGGATATGTTGCGTGCCTATGTCCTAGATTTTGGAGGTTGTTGGGAGACTCACCTTCCTTTGGTAGAGTTCTCTTACAACAACAGTTATCAGGCCACGATTGGGATGGCTCCGTATGAGGCGCTGTATGGGCGGCCTTGCAGATCACCTTTGTGCTGGACTATCGCGAGATAGACTTGGCTGATGATGGTGTCGTTGTTGAGCTGCCGACACAGATTTTGGACAGGCGGGACCAGGTCTTGCGAGGCAAGACGATCCCACTAGTTCGGGTGTTATGGCGACACCGAGGCATGGAGGACCAGACTTGGGAGAAAGAGAGCCAGATACGGGTTCTTCATCCTGAGCTGTTCGAGGACGATCAATCCTGAGGTGCGGAGGATGTGAGGACCTTCCATGAGGTATGAGTTATGTTTTATGCATTTGTTTTGCATATGTTGCTTGAGATATTGTGCAGCTTGTTGATTGTTGGCATCCTGGCATCGTGTGAGCCTTTTTGGCTTGTTATGAGTTGCATTGCACCTGTGTGGTTGGTGATCATGTTGATGATCATGTGTTTGTGTCTTGTTATTGTGCGGTGCTTGAGCTTGGATTTTGCTATGTCTTTTCGGCATGTGTTTTATTTTCGAGGACGAAAAGTCTTAAGGTGGGGAGGATGTAAAGACTCGTATTTGGGTAGTTTTGAGACATAGCCATTCTATGGGACTGCAACTATCTGGACGGTAGTGTAGTCGTCGATGTGAGCATTTTGACTGTACTTGGGCCCGATTTCGAGTCGGGGCCCCGTTTGACCCGATTGTTGACTTTTCGGGGTTTATTGGTTGACTTTGCGTTTGAGCAGTCTTTTGGGTGTAATAATATCTGTTTAGTGTTGTGCTCGTCATTCCGAGCATTTTCACAGTAATTGGGCTCAATTTGGAGTTCGTGACCTCGGGAGGTCAATTATTGCGTTCGGGAGATCAATTATTGCTAGGAGGCCAATTATTGGCAGCAGTATAAATAATTAAGAAACTGCATTATCCCTTTAATTTTGCTTGATGCGTGCGTGTTCGAGCAAGAGAGAGAAAGAGAGAAGGTGAAGAGCTTCACTTGGCGATTTTGGTGCGATTGGAGCTCGAGGATCGTAAATAATCTTCCAGGTAGGTGTCCTTGAACCTCTTATCTCGATTCTGTCTTGGAATATGCGTGAATTTATAATGAATTATGAATTTGAGCATGAACCCTAAGTTTTGGGGGAAACCCAATTTTGGGGTTAGATATGATGATTTAGCATAAAATCTGTGGTTAAGAACTGATTTGTATCAGTTTGGGTACGTAATTTGGTACTCTGTTTAGTAAAACGCGTGTTTGCGAGTGCCTGGGGGGTTGCTGGGTTGATTCCAAACGAAAACCAGGCCAAAAACGATGATGAACAGTACCCTAGGCAAACTGTAAGGTCGATGTTCGTAGTCAGCAGCTTCATAGTCAGCAGCTGTGGAGTCAGCAGCTATGGAGTCAGCAGCTTCGTAGTCAGCAGCTGTGGAGTCAGCAGCTATGGAGTCAGCAGCTGTGGAGTCAGCAGCTCGGGAGTCAGCAGCTATGGAGTCAGCAACTTCGTTAGTCCGGAGTAGTAGTCTAGAGTAGTTAGTCCGGAGCAGTAATCCGGAGCAGTTAGTCCGGAGCAGTAGTCCGGAGTAGTTAGTCCGGATCAGTAGTCCGGAGTAGTTAGTCCGGAGCAGTTAGTACGGAGCAGTAGTCCGGAATAGTTAGTCCGGATCAGTAGTCCGGAGTAGTTAGTCCAGATCAGTAGTCCGGATCAACAGCAGTGATCCGTAGCATCGCTCCGCAGCATTGTTTCCGTAGCATCCATTCCGCAGCAGTGTTCTGCAGCAGTGATCAGCAGCAGTGTTTCCGCAACAGTACAACTGCACTGCACTGGACATTTACATTGTAAACCATTTTGCCTCTCCACTTGCAACTGCACTGCACTGGACATTTACATTGTAAACCATTATGCCTCTCCACATTTTACTTAAGTTACAATGTAAATAACGAAATACCCCCCATTTGGATTCAAATAAAAATACTAGAAAAATTAATTCCCACTATTTCAAAATGTGAAAATTGGGATTTAGTGTAAAATCTCGGAAAAACCCAAAAGTTCGTAGTGGTGAATTTTTGGAAAGTGGGGTTAGACATCTCAGAAAAATCCCCAAAAATCAGATTATCTTATTTATGATATGGGAACCCAATGCCGGGACTACACAATGCACGAGTACACAGAGCATGTAGTATAGACTTGTATGTCTGCATGATGTGGAGTGTTGGGGTCACCTACTGAGCTTGTCGCTCACCCCTACTTGTTGTTTACCTTTTTCAGGTGTGACCCGAGACTAGTGGAGGACTTTCTTCCAGGAGGACGCCCACTACTCTGATCTATGATACAGTACTATATTCTGTATTGTATATTGTATTATGTTTGTATCCCGGACATGGGTCCATGGACAGTTATATTTGCAAACTGTTTGTGATGTGATGTCTGTATAACTGTTTGACTTATTGTATGCATGATGATGTATGAGAAAGTACAGGATTACCCTTGATGTATGACTGTACAGGGTTGCATATTTGAGACAGCACCCGCGGTGTAGTCTCTATTGGTGCTAGTCACCAACCCCTTGACCTTTCGGGTACAGGCAAGGGGAAGTCATGTTCCTGGTTCTGGGTTTTCATGGAATTCGGGGGCGTGACAAGTTGGTATCAGAGCATGGTCTAGCGGACCTAGGTTAGTGAGGGGCGGTTAATTGATTCCACATGACTTGGAAAACTATAGGGAGGGCGCCTGATCAACGCAGTCCTTACATGTGTTCTAGGTTATTTTGGTGTCAGTTAGATCATCCTAGGAGCATACATGGGGTGCATTTCTAGTGGTATGATTGTGTGCATATAGGGCACTAGATTGTCTTTGTTTGTGATATGATTGCATTTGGTGCCAGGATGGCACGTGGGCGTGAGAGCCAGGAATGGATGTGGTGTACCCTATGGGGTGACATGATGCTATATGCATGGTTGTGGACCTACGGGTCATGTGGTGTACCCTGATGGGGGACACGATGCTATATGCATGGTATGGACCTACGGGTCGTGTGGTGAGAACCTACGAGTCGAATGTGCCTTTGATGGCTGTTTGTGCTAGCAGTGCTAGTATTGATCATTTGTTGTTTGTTGTTGTGGCCAGTGTGATGGCGCCACTGAGGAGAGTTGTCCGAGACCAGGGTCCGGCAGAGCAGCCCACGATAGAGTCGGGGCACCAGGGGCAGCAGAGCCCGCAGCAGAGATCGTCAACTCCCATTATGGGACCTGATTTGGCTCAGGTGTTGATTCAGTTGCAGGAGGCCATGCAGGGTATGCAGGGCTCGATGAGGGATATGGCTAGAGAGGTGGATGAGCTGAAAAGGCAGCAGCAGCCTCAGCAGCCGCCACAGCTTCAGCAGCAGGAGGCGAGGGTGGTGCAGGATATGCACCAGCAGGAGGTCGTGATAGAGCCAGCACGACGAGGAGTGGACTGGGCCGCGTAGTTTTTGAAAAACACGGACCCAGGAGTTTTGAGGATGGTTCGCGGCCAGAGGTAGCCGAGGACAGGATTAGGTGGACATAGGATATCTTTCATATGATCGGGGTGCCAGATGAGGAGAGAGTGCGTGTGGCAACGCACTATCTGTTGGGTATCCCACGCAGGTGGTGGGAATCCACGAGAGCTGTCCATGGCAGCCAGATGAGCTGGAGAGAGTTTATTGAGCGCTTCTTTTGGGAGTATTTTCCCAGCTCGTTACAGTATGCTCGACATAGAGAGTATTATGAGCTTGTGCATGGTAGCATGACTGTGGGGAAGTATGTGCAGGCCTTCACAGATTTGGGGCGATTTGCTCTGGAGGCTTGGGAAAAGGAAGGCCGGAAAACACAGGACTTCATTCAGGGCTTGAGGCCATCTCTGAAAAGACAGCTGGAACCGATGCAGTTGACCAGCTACCGGGAGGCGGTCGACGAGGCGCTCATCATTGAGCGAGGTCAGGATCAGGTGAGAGCCCAGAGGCCGGGCAGTTCAGCAGGTTCGGGGAAGAAGAGACAGAGTGGGGAGAGCAGTGCCGCTCAGCTTGAGAGGAGGCAGGTGCAGAGGGTTTCCAGCCAGATAGTGGGACCCCGTGAGAGTTCAGCCAGTAGGAGGCCAGGTACTTGTTGGAGTTGTGGTTTGACCGGGCATGTATCGAGAGACTGCCCAAGGGAAAAGATTACCTGCTTCCGATGCGGGAAAGTGGGGCATGGAGCTAGGGAATGTGTTACCCTTAGCTCAACTAGCAGTGTAAGCCCTCATCCGAGAGAGCAGGGACAGATGAGTGGGGCTCCGTCTCAGAGGTCAGTGCCGCCGGCACAAAGCACGCAGATGCGACTCGGTCAGCGCGAGCCTCGCCGGGAGGCACAGGGTCATGTTGATCAGCGGGGCAAGGCCCCAATGGGCCTGGCTAGTGGCAGTGGACCCCGAGGGAGGACTTTTGCCCTTACCAGCAGAGAGGCAGAGGTTCCACCAGTGGACGAGGCAGGAGCAGGACCTTCAGTGGTGAGAGGTACCATTATCATTTCTCATACTATCTGTTCAGTTTTGATTGATACTGGTGCTACCCATTATTTTATTTCGTATGCTACGGTGGTTAGGCTAGAGTTGGACCAGGAGACAGTTAGTCAATCTCTGGTGGTTGCTTCACCTTTGGGTGGACTTGTGATACTTGAGAGTATCTGTCATGCTTGTCAGGTAACACTTGGGGGTGTTAACTTGATGTGTGATTTGTATATCATGGAGTTAGACGATTTTGATGTTATCCTGGGTATGGACTAGTTGGTCTCCGTGGAGGCCAAGATTGATTATTTCCGACGGCGCATGACGTTCCTCACGCCAGAGGGCACGCGGGGTGTCTTTGTGGGTGAGTGGACCAAGGAGGCATGCAGGTTGGGACCTTTGAGGCATGGGTGGGGTGATGTGACCTACCAGTTAGCCAGCTTGACGTTGGTTGATAGGAGGAGAGAGGGGAAGGCTGTTTTGCCACCCATTGTAGATCAGTTCTCGGATGTGTTTCCCGAGGACTTGGTCAGTTTGCCACCCATGAGGGAGGTAGAGTTTTCGATCAAGTTGTTTCCAGGGACAACACCGATCAGGTTAGCGGCCTACAGGATGGCACCGACAGAGCTTAGAGAGCTCAAGACACAGATAGATGATCTATTGGCACGGGGCTTTATTAGACGGAGTAGCTCACCGTGGGGTGCCCAGTGTTGTTCGCCAAGAAGGCGGATGGTTCGTTTCGACTGTGTATAGACTACCGGAAGCTGAACCAGGTGACTGTGAAGAACAGGTATCCATTGCCGAGGATTGATGACCTGTTCGATCAGTTTCGAGGTGCGTGATGGTTTTCCAAGATAGACTTGAGATCTGGATACCATCAGTTGAGGGTTAGGGAGGCAGATATCCCTAAGACCGCATTCAGTTGTCGTTATGGGCATTATGAGTGGCTTGTGATGCCGTTTGGGCTCACAAATGCTCCAGCAGTGTTTATGGGATTGATGAACCAGGTGTTTGCTCCATATTTAGATATGTTCGTTGTGGTGTTCATCGATGATATTTTGGTCTATTCAGCGACCAAGAGGGAGCATGAGGAGCATTTGGAGGTTGTGTTGCAGACCTTGCGAGAGCATCGGTTGTACGTGAAGTTCACGAAATGTGACTTCTGGTTGCAACAGGTGCACTTCTTGGGGCATGTGGTATCTTCGGAGGGTATCACAGTGGATCCTGAGAAGATCGAGGCGGTTATGTCGTGGAAGAGGCCCACGAATGTGTTTGAGATTCGTAGCTTCTTTGGTTTGGCAGGCTATTATAAGAGGTTCGTGGAGGATTTTTCCTGGTTGGCAGCTCCTATGACGAACCTGACCAGGAAGGGAGTTCCTTTCATTTGGTCTGATGCGTGTGAGAGTGCTTTCATGGAGCTGAAGGCACGATTGACCTCAGCACCTATCTTGATTCTTCCACCGGAGGGTGTGCCTTTCGAGGTGTATTGTGATGCTTCCAGGGTGGGACTTGGTTGTGTGTTGATGCAGACTCGGCAGGTGATTGCTTATGGCTCTAGGCAGTTGAGACCACATGAGCAGAACTATCCCACGCATGATTTGGAGTTGGCTGTAGTGATCTTTGCACTTAAGAGCTGGCAGCATTATCTCCTTGGGGAGAAATTTGTGTTGTATACGGACCACAAGAGCTTGCAGTATATCTTCTCTCAGCGAGACCTGAACCTTAGGCAGAGACGGTGGGTGGAGTACCTGCAGCAGTTTCAGTTTGATATGATGTATACACCTGCGAAGGGTAATGTGGTGGCAGATGCTCTAAGTAGGAAGAGCAGGGCCGTGGTGGCCCATTGTACCATTAAGGTATGGGAGATGATGGGTCAGTTGGCAGCGATGAGGTTGCAGGTGGTGACTAGCGAGGGGCGAGGGACCCTCAGTGTTGTTGTAGCAGTCCCAGAGATGCAGCATAGCATCATAGAGGATCAGCTGGGGGACGTTGATTGTGAGGTCATCCGCGACAGGATTCAGACTGTGCAGACATCTTCTGATTGGACTGAGGATGCTGAGCATATATTGAGGTATAAGGGTCACCTGATAGTTCCCACTTCTCTTCAGGAGGAGGTTCTTCGGGAATTTCACCAGTCGAGGTTAGCTGTACATCCTGGTGGGACTAAGATGTACCATGCCGTGAGGAGGCAGTTTTGGTGGCTAGGCCTGAAGAAGGCCGTTGCTGATTTTGTGAGGAGGTGTTTGACCTGTCAGCAGGTCAAGGCAGAGCACCTAAGATCAACTGGTGAGTTGCAGTCATTGCCAATGCCAGAGTGGAAATGGGACCACGTGACCATGGATTTTGTCACTGGACTTCCTCGTTCCAGGGGACCCAACACTATATGGGTTATTGTGGACCGATTAACCAAATCGGCGCATTTTATTCCGATTCGAGAGACGGACCCAGTGAGGACTTTGGGACAGAGGTATAATGATGTTATTGTGCGGTTGCATGGAATCCCATTGTCTATTGTATCTGATCGGGAAGCGAGGTTTACATCTCAGTTTTGGAGACAACTGCATCGAGCTTTGGGTACCAGGGTGAACCTGAGTACAGCTTTTCATCCGCAGACAGACGGTCAGTCGGAGCAGACGATTCAGACGCTTAAGGATATGTTGCGTGCCTATGTCCTAGATTTTGGAGGTTGTTGGGAGACTCACCTTCCTTTGGTAAAGTTCTCTTACAACAGTTATCAGGCCACGATTGGGATGGCTCCGTATGAGGCGCTGTATGGGCAGCCTTGCAGATCACCTTTGTGTTGGACTATCGCGAGATAGACTTGGCTGATGATGGTGCCGTTGTTGAGCTGCCGGCACAGATTTTGGACAGGCAGGACCTGGTCTTGCGAGGCAAGACGATCCCACTAGTTCGGGTGTTATGGCGACACCGTGGCATGGAGGAGCAGACTTGGGAGAAAGAGAGCCAGATATGGGTTCTTCATCCTGAGCTGTTTAAGGACGATCAGTCCTGAGGTGGGGAGGATGTGAGGACCTTCCATGAGGTATGAGTTACGTTTTATGCATTTGTTTTGCATATGTTGCTTGAAATATTGTGCAGCTTGTTGATTGTTGGCATCCTGGCATCGTGTGAGCCTTTTTGGCTTGTTGTGAGTTGCATTGCACCTGTGTGGTTGGTGATCATGTTGATGATCATGTGTTTGTGTCTTGTTGTTGTGCGGTGCTTGAGCTTGGATTTTGCTATGTCTTTTGGGCATGTGTTTTATTTTCGAGGACGAAAAGTTTTAAGGTGGGGAGGATGTAAAGACTCGTATTTGGGTAGTTTTGAGAGATAGCCATTCTATGGGACTACAACTATCTGAGCGGTAGTGTAGTCGTCGATGTGAGCATTTTGACTGTACTTGGGCCCGATTTCGAGTCGGGGCCCCGTTTGACCGGATTGTTGACTTTTCGGGGTTTATTGGTTGACTTTGCGTTTGGGCAGTCTTTTGGGTGTAATAATATCTGTTTAGTGTTGTGCTCGTCATTTCGAGCGTTTTCACAGTAATTGGGCTCAATTTGGAGTTCGTGACCTCGGGAGGTTAATTATTGCGTTCGGGAGATCAATTATTGCTAGGAGGCCAATTATTGGCAGCAGTATAAATAATTAAGAAACTGCATTATCCCTTTAATTTTGCTTGATGTGTGCGTGTTTGAGCAAGAGAGAGAAAGAGAGAAGGTGAAGAGCTTCACTTGGCGATTTTGGTGCAATTGGAGCTCGAGGATCGCAAATAATCTTCCAGGTAGGTGTCCTTGAACCTCTTATCTCGATTCTGTCTTGGAATATGCGTGAATTTATAATGAATTATGAATTTGAGCATGAACCCTAAGTTTTGGGGGAAACCCAATTTTGGGGTTACATATGATGATTTAGCATAAAGTCTGTGGTTAAGAACTGATTTGTATCAGTTTGGGTACGTAATTTGGTACTCTGTTTAGTAAAACGCGTGTTTGCGAGTGCCTGGGGGGTTGCTGGGTTGATTCCAAACGAAAACCAGGCCAAAAACGATGATGAACAGTACCCTAGGCGAACTGTAAGGTCGAAGTTCGTAGTCAGCAGCTTCATAGTCAGCAGCTGTGGAGTCAGCAGCTATGGAGTCAGCAGCTTCGTAGTCAGCAGCTGTGGAGTCAGCATCTATGGAGTCAAGACGTGAGTCGCAGCCGTGGAGTTAGCAGCTATGTAGTCGCAGCCAGGGAGTCGCAGCGTATCAGCAAGAATCGTGGAGTCAGCAACAGGGAGTCGCAGCCTGAGTCGCAGACTTCATTAGTCCGGAGTAGTTAGTCCGGAGCAATAGTCCAGAGCAGTTAGTCCGGATCAGTAGTCCGGAGTAGTTAGTCCGGATCAGTAGTCCGGAGTAGTTAGTCCGGAGCAGTTAGTCCGGAGCAGTAGTCCGGATCAGTAATCCGGAGTAGTTAGTCCGGAGCAGTTAGTACGGAGCAGTAGTCCGGAGTAGTTAGTCCGGATCAGTAGTCCGGAGTAGTTAGTCCGGATCAGAAGTCCGGATCAGCAGCAGTGATCCGTAGCATCGCTCCGCAGCATTGTTTCCATAGCATCCATTCCGCAGCAGTGTTCTGCAGCAGTGTTTCCGCAACAGTGCAACTGCACTGCACTGGACATTTACATTGTAAACCATTTTGCCTCTCCACTTGCAACTGCACTGCACTGGACATTTACATTGTAAACCATTATGCCTCTCCACATTTTACTTAAGTTACAATGTAAATAACGAAATACCCCCCATTTGGATTCAAATAAAAATACTAGAAAAATTAATTCCCACTATTTCAAAATGTGAAAATTGGGATTTAGTGTAAAATCTCGGAAAAACTCAAAAGTTCGTAGTGGTGAATTTTTGGAAAGTGGGGTTAGACATCTCAGAAAAATCCCCAAAAATCAGATTATCTTATTTATGATATGGGAACCCAATGCCGGGACTTTTGATTTCAAGAAAATAGCTGCTATGGGTACTTCCTTCATAAATCAAGGATTGAAGATTTACTTGTGAAGACTGGCTACAATTTTAAAGGAAATGTTGAGAATGACATGCCATACTCATGTTAGTATGTTGGTGTGAGGTATTGGGGCATGGACTCCGTGACTTGTTTGGGTTCTCACCGTGATGCACCGATGGTGCGATGTGGTTGACGGGGCAGGCATATGCGCTGATGGCAGGCCTGTGTGGCGACTGTGGCCGGGCATATTGCGCTGTGCCGTGGCAGGCATATGCGCCGATGGCAGGCCTGTGTGGCGACTATATCCGGGCATATAGCGCTGTGGTAGGGCTGAGTGCCCTAAGTTGGGATCCTGTTGAGGATCGTGGACAAGTTGTCCTGTGTGGGCAGGCTAGGTTCTGATGTTTGTTTGTAGGCTGAGTCCTAATGATTGTGCACACTACACAGTGCACGAGTACACAGAGCATGTAGTATAGACTTGTATGTCTGCATGATGTGGAGTGTTGGGGTCACCTACTGAGCTTGTCACTCACCCCTACTTGTTGTTTACCTTTTTCAGGTGTGACCCGAGACTAGTGGAGAACTTTCTTCCAGGAGGACGTGTCACGCCCCCGAATTCCAGGGAACCCGGAACCGGGTACATGACTTCCCCTTGCCCGCACCCGAAAGGTCAAGGGGTTGGTGACTAGCACCAATAGAGACTACACCGCGGGTGCTGTCTCAATTATGCAACCCTGTACAGTCATACATCAAGGGTAATCCTGTACTTTCCCATATATCATCATGCATACAAAGAGTCAAACAGTCATACAGACATCACATCATACAGTATGCAAATACAATCGTCCACGGACCCATGTCCGGGATATCACATAAAACAATACAGAATATAATCGGATCATACATCAGAGTAGTGGGCGTCCTCCTGGAAGAAAGTCCTCCACTAGTCTCGGGTCACACCTGAAAAGGGTAAGCAACAAGTAGGGGTGAGCGACAAGCTCAGTAGGTGACCCTAACACTCCACATCATGCAACACATATAAGTCTATACTATATGCTCAGTGTACTCGTGCACCGTGTAGTGTGCACAATCATCAGGACTCAGCCTGCAACAAACATCGGGACAACTTGTCCACGATCCTCCATGGGATCCCAGCTCAGAGCACTCAGCCCTAGCTCCACGAGCTCAACGGCTCAACTCAGGCCTTAGCCTGTCCACAGCGCAATATGCCCGGCCACAGTCGCCACACAGGCCTGCCATCGGTTCATATGCCTGCCACGTCAACCACATAGCACCATCGGTGCATCACGGTGAGAACCAAAACAAGTCACGGAGTCCATGCCCCAATACCTCACATCAACATACTAACATTAGTATGGCATGTCATTCTCAACATTTCCTTTAGAATTGTAGCCAGTCTTCACAAGTAAATCCTCAACCCTTGATTTATGAAGGAAGTACTCATAGCTGCTATTTTCTTGAAATTAAAAGTCCCGGCATTGGGTTCCCTTATCATAAATAAGATAATCTGATTTTTGGGGATTTTTCCGAGATGTCTAACCCCACTTTCCAAAAATTCACCACTACGAACTTTTGGGTTTTTCCGAGATTTTACACTAAAACCCAATTTTCACATTTTGAAATAGTGGGAATTAATTTTTCTAGTATTTTTCTTTGAATCCAAATGGGGGGTATTTCGTTATTTACATTGTAACTTACGTATAATACTTAAATGTGGAGAGGCATAATGGTTTACAATGTAAATGTCCAGTGCAGTGCAGTTGCACTGCAGCGGAACACTGTTCCACTCCTACGGATTTGATGCTGCGGACTGATTCTACGGATCACTGTTTCACTGCTACGGATTTGATGCTCCGGACTGATGCTACGGATCACTGTTTCACTCCTACGGATTTGATGCTGCGGACTGATTACTCCGGACTACTGATCCGGACTAACTACTCCGGACTACTGATCCGGACTAACTCCTCCGGACTAACTACTCCGGACTACTGATCCGGACTAACTCCTCCGGACTACTGATCCGGACTAACTCCTCCGGACTAACTACTCCGGACTACTGATCCGGACTAACTCCTCCGGACTACTGATCCGGAAAAACACTGTTCACTTAGTCCCGGAAACACTGTTCACTTAGTCCCGGAAAAACACTGTTCACTTAGTCCCGGAAACACTATTCACTTAGTCCCGGAAACACTATTCACTTAGTCCCGAAAAAACACTGTTCACTTAGTCCCGGAAAAACACTGTTCACTATCGTTTTTGCCAATTTTCTCAGCTAGAACGGCAACCCAGCAACCCCAAACACTCATAAACACATTTATTTTGATATACACCCCATTACACGTCTTAAATAACTCTAAATTTCATGTAATCAACAGAAATACCTCTTTTATGCATTTAAATCACAAGATTCAACCAAAAATTGGGTTTCCCCCAAATCTTAAGGTTCACCCCCAAATTCCATGATTTCACCCAAATTAAGCATGCTAAGCCTACTATGAATCATATAAGGAGTTAGAATCACCTACCTGGAAGCTTCTTTGCGATCCACGAGCTCCAATTGCCCCAAAATCGCCAAGAAAGCTCTACGCTCTTCACCTTCTCTCTCTCTCTCTCTCTTGCTCAAACACGCACGCACCAATAATTGGAAATTAAAGAGATAAGGCAGTTCTTAATTATATATATACCATTGCCAATAATTGGCCTCCCAGCAATAATTGACCCGAACGCAATAATTGACCTCCCGAGGTCACGAACTCCAAATTGAGTCAAATTACTGTCAAAACGCTCGAAATAACGAGCACAACACTGTTCAGATATTATCACACTCAAATGATTGCTCAAACGCAAAGTCAACCAATAAACCCCAAAAAATCAACAATCGGGTCAAACGGGGCCCCGACTCGAAATCGGGCCCAAGTATAGTCAAAATGCTCGCATCGACGGCTACACTACCGTCCAGATAGTTACATTCCCATAGAATGACTATCTCTCAAAACTACCCAAATACGAGTCTTTACATCCTCCCCACCTTAGGACTTTTCGTCCTCGAAAATAAAACACAAGCCCAAAAGACATAGCAAAATCCAAGCTCAAGCACCGCACAACAACAAGACACAAAAAATATGATCATCAACATGATCACCAACCACACAGGTGCAATGCAACTCACAACAAGCCAAAAAGGCTCACACGATGCCAGGATGCCAACCAACAAACAACAAGCTAAACCACATCTCAAACAACATATGCAAAACAAATGCATAAAACACAACTCATACCTCAGGGAAGGTCCTCACAGGACGCCCACTACTCTGATGTATGATACAGTATTGTATTCTGTATTGTGTATTGTATTATGTTTGTATCCCGGACATGGGTCCGTGGACAGTTGTATTTGCATATTGTTTGTGATATGATGTCTGTATGACTGTTTGACTTATTGTATGCATGATGATGTATGGGAAAGTACAGGATTACCCTTGATGTATGACTGTACAGGGTTGCATATTTGAGACAGAGACCATCCGCGGTATAGTCTCTATTGGTGCTAGTTACCAACCCTTGACCTTTCGGGTGCAAGCAAGGGGAAGTCATGTTCCTGGTTCTGGGTTTTCTTGGAATTCGGGGGCATGACATATGTATCCTGTCCTTAGCTTTGCTCTCATGAGTGTAGATCCAAATTACAGTTCTATCTTCAGCAATAACTAAGAATAAACATACAAGGTCTCACATCAAATCATATATGATTGTATCTGCATGATCCAAATTCTGGGTTTGATCCAATAGACCTTTTGCTCCAGATTTGACTTTGATGTTCTGGATTTGACTTTGATTTTTTTGGATTTGACCATTGTTGGATCAAGCCCAGAATATAGATAATGTGGATAAAACCCTATGTAATTTAATCTGAGACTTTGGTTGTTTCATCTTAAGTTGTTACAGAAGATATGATCTTAATCCGGACCTTCACTCATGAGAGCAAAGCTAAGGACAGGATACATAATCCTGATCCGTACAAGAGTGAGTGACGTCAAACACTTGGTAAATAACCAAGTCTTCACTTTATACGGAATAAGGATCATTCGTGCGGATCAAACACTTAAAGCTATGGACTAAGGAATCTGCGCCTAACACTTTAAATGGACTAAGTCAAATAGGTGCGGAGTAATAATCCTAGTCTACAAATTGCACGAAGTAAGAGAAAGTCTTTGCGGAGTTAAAAGGATAAGTCTTCCACTCAAACAAACTAAGGAAACTAGACACGGAATAAGGATCCAAGTCTTTTATAAATATGGAGTAAGGCATTACTTGTGCGGAATAAGGACCCGAGTCCTTTGTTCGCAAGGAGTAAGGAAACTAGATGCGGAGTAAGGAATCCGAACTACTCACTCATGCGGAGTAAGGATATGCTGACACGGAGTAAGCCATCCATTCCTTTAACTCACGCGGAGTAAGGAAGCATTGATGCGGAGTAAGCACTCCGACCTTCTCATTCATACGGAGTAAGGAAGCACTAACATGGAATAAGGATTCCAGTACTAAATTGATACGGAGTAAGCAATCACTGACGCGGAGTAAGGATCCGAGCTTCATTAACACGGAGTAAGGAACCTTACTACGGATTAAGAAGACGCTACTTAAACTTATCACTTCGCATTCAAAGTCACCAGCTCGTTGTGTCCCGATGTAAGACAAACTCATTGAGAACCTAAAGCATCTTACATGTGAATCACCCGGATATGTGGACATAACTTTAACTGCACTTGGGAACTCACAAAGACACTTATCCTTTGCAAACCCAAGATCTTGAAGACCACATCCGCAGTATTCAAGACAGAGAGATTTCTGAGGAACAGTCAATGTGCACATAGTCTAGAACAACAAGTTCCAAGATTGTCTCTCAAGGATGTTTCTATATATATTGTAACACTTGTACATTTTCAAAAAGGTTGATGATCATGAATTTGTAATTAGTTTGTGTATGTCTAAGAGCTCATAGAGATTATAGAGGCTAGTGTGTGAGTCATTTTGTAAACAGTGTAAGAGAGTCTTGCTTTTATTTTGTTGTACTTATCATTTAATAATAAAACAAAATCCTTCCACTATCTAGTTATCTTCCGCAGTGATTCTATCTCTTAACGAGAAAAGTGTTGTGCCAAAGAGTTAGAAAAGAGTTTTCGATAAGAGCCTATTCACCGCCCTCTAGGCTCCCAGGGACCAACAACCATGATGCTCTGAATTTGACTTTGATGTTCCAGATTTGACTATTTCACATAAGCACATTTTTGGGCCGTTTGATCAGGGGCATTGACCGTCTTTTGGTAAGTTTGACTTTTTTAGACGAAAATTGTTTTGGCCATAACTCTTTCGTTTTAAATCGGATTTGAGCACGGTCAAGTGTGTTAGTCTCCAAATTTCATCCTCTATCTCTTGGTATTGATCTTGAGGCACTTCAGGGGCTGGTAGCATAGGTTTTAAACTTTAGGCTTCCCTGGACTTGTTTATAAGATATATGGCATGGGCAAATAAATATATAAAATGAGGTTAGTATATCCAACTCGACATACTTGTGCTAAGATATGAATATAACCCCAGCAGTCTGCTTGATTTGCAATCCTAAGAAGCAGGTTAATTCTCCTGTGAGAGACATTTCGAATTCATCTCTCATTCTTTTGGCAAATTCTTCACATAACCTTGAGTGACTTCTTCTGAAGATAATGTCATCTACATAGACAATGGTAGCCAGCTGACCTCTGTCTGAATTTAGAACAAACAATTTGTGATCCACTATTCCTCTGTTGAAATTCATTCTCTTTAAATACCAATCCAGTTGGCTATACCATGCTCTAAGAGCTTGCTTCAGGCCATACAAAGCTTTCTTCAACCGACATACATGTGTCTCATCATCAGCAATCTGTACTCCATTTGGTTGCTCAATATAAACCTCTTCTTTTAGCAATCCATTTAGAAATGTAGACTTCACATCCATTTGATAAAATTTGAATTTCTTGTGTGCTGCTAATGCAAGAAACATCCTGATTTTTTCTAGCCTTGCCACTGGTGCAAACGTTTCATCTATATCAATGCCCTCAATATGTGAGTAGCCTTTGCATACCAATCGTGCCTTGTTTCTTATAACCTTGCCATCCTCATTCAGTTTATTTCTAAATACCCACTTTTTACCGATGACATTCTTGTTCTTTGGTCTAGGAACCAGCTCCCATGTCTTATTCTTCTCTATTTGATCCAGCTCCGCATTTATTGTTGTGATCCAAGATTTATCCTCTACTGCTTCTCCAACAGACTTTGGTTCTATTTGTGAGAGAAGTGCAGTAGCTCTAAAAATTTTCTTCTGGTGGTTACACCTGCCTTGGGATCACCATGGATCTGATCCTTGTCTTGTACACTGGACCATGTCCTCCTGGTTCTTTTACTTGACTCTTCTCCAGGATTAGTCTTTGCTTCTTCATCTCCATTAGACTTCTCTGAGTTTGTGTCTTCCTTCTTCTTTTCTTTTTCATGCGAAGATTCATTTTCTTTTTGAGGTTCCTCTTCCTCAATTTCTAGATCTTCATATTCATTCACATCCTTCTTCTAGTTCTCATCAACTTTAACTTTGCTAGAAGTTATGACCTTTCCAAGTCTTGGAAGAAATACTCAATATCCTTTAATCTGATATGAATACCCAACAAATGTTCCTTCCTTAGATCTGGCATGAAACTTGCCTCTCCCTTGCTCCTTGATCTTCACAAAGCAAGAGGTTCCAAAGCATGAAACTTGCCTCTCCCTTGCCTCTCCCTTGCTCCTTCATTCTACACCATAATTCATAAGGTGTGCAGTTTGTTCTTGGTCTCAATGTTACTCTGTTAAGTAGATGTACTGCTATTCTTGTTGCCACTGTCCAGAACCTTGCATGGAGATTAGTTTCTAGCAGTAAGATTCTGTCCATTTCAATGATAGCCCTATTCTTCCTTTCAATAACCCCATTCTACTATGGAGTTCTTGTTGCTGATAATTAGTGCAAAATTCCATGTTTGTTCAAGTACCTTTCAAAGGTTTCATTGGTAAACTCAGTACCCTAATTAGATCTTAAAATCTTAATTGTATGGCCATTATCATTTTCAGCCATTCTTCTGTACTTCTTCAAGCACTCTAGAACTTCTGTCTTGTGTCTTAAATACATAATACAAGTTCTTCTAGTGAAGTCATCTACAAATAAGATGAAAGTGTTGAGTCTCTTGTTCCTCATGTGTTGAGTCATCTACACATAAGTCAGTTTGAATAATTTCTTGAGCTACTTTTGAGCTATACTCCTTTACTTTGTAATGAAATCTGGTTTGTTTTCCATGTAAGCATGCTGATATGTGGAATTTATGCATTGTGTTTATGTATGTTTTATCTCTCATTTTGCATGTGTTTTTATGCTTGAGTGTGTGGTTTTGGAATTAGTTTAGGATGTATTATGCTTGTGTAGTTTTGTAGGTTTTTCTAGAAAAAGGGAGCTAAGGATTCCAAAGCAAGGATGAGCATGGTACCCAAAGAGGTCAAGGAGCAAGCATGAAGATTTTCATTGTGCACGTGTTCAATGCATGTGACCAGTGCACGTGGCACTTCTGGATACATGCAGACTTAAGTATGAAGTGAACAACATTACAAGCAATGTTTGCTCTTGCACATGTGGAATAGTTGCATGAACGTGACGACGTTGGACACGTTCAAGCTTATTTATGAAATCTGGTTTGTTTTCCATGTAAGCATGCTGAGCAGACATGCTCTCTTTCTCTTTTGATGTCTGGGATGTCTCTAATGGCCTTATAGTTGGTAACCGAATATGATATGCATATGTTATGAATGGAATGCACCATGAAAGATTTGAAAAAAGTATATTTTATTGAAAACAAATGTTCAACGCTTCAAAAGACATTAAAATAGAATACATGAAATCCCAATAACCCCTTAAGCATTACATTATGGGGAGGTCCAAGCTGGTCCAATTGTTCAATGGCTGGTTGGTATCCTCTCGCACCACCAGAACCATCTCGCTCAGTGCATGCTCGTCTGTGTCCAATGCGGCTACAGTTCCAGTCTCAGTTTCAACTTGGCTTTTGTGGATAAACCCTCCAGTCCGGAATGTATCATTTAAAGGGGGAAAGCTCCTCTTTTCCTCTCGTATTGGCCTTTTATGCAACTTTGCCATTCTGATTTCTCTCCTTTTGCAGCTTCCCTCTGTCTGTCAGCTTTTGTAAGCACGTAGCCTAACCCAAACTTCTCGGTATTTTCTCGGATGGTCAATGGTTTCTGAATTCCTTGAGCTCTTGGGCCTAATCCTTGCCCTAGTTTGTACCCCTGTTTGATCATGGTGGCTGCGACCATTCTTGCAGCGTTCGAGAGATAATGGCTTGGGGCATAAGTGACATTCACCATCTCAAACGCCCGATAGGAGCATTCTGGTATATCTTCATTGTTCTCAACATAAGGAACTAATGATGGCTTAGTGACTAGGAAACTTGTTTCGTCAGAGATGCTAATGAGTTGATCTCCCATCACAAATTTCATCTTTTGATGGAGGCTTGACGGCACTGCTCCTGCCATGTGGATCCAGGGTCTTCCCAATAAACAACTATAGTAGGGCGTAATGTCCATCACTTGAAGTTCCACCATAAAAGTCGCTGGCCCAATTAGGAGTCAAATGTCCAGAGTTCCCACCATATTATGTTTGCCTCCATCGAATGCCTGTACCTGCATTGTATAAGGGCACATATAGGATGCGTCGACCGGAAGTTGTTACAGTATATGTAAGGGCATAATGTTCAAGGCAGATCCGTTGTCGATAAGTACTCGAGCTACGGTGTGCTCCTTACATTTGATTGTGATGTGCAGATCTTTTATATGTCCCTTTCCTTCCTGGGGCAGCTCGTCATCTCTAAAGCTGATGACGTTGTTCATAATGAGGTTACTAGTGAGTCCATCCACATTCGCCACCGGGATGGTTGGAGGAACATAGGCTTGGCTCAGAACCTTCATTAGTGCTTCCCGGTGAGGTTGGGAATCCATCATTAATGAGAGCAATGAGATGCGAGCCAGTTGTCGACTTAGCTGATCCACAATGTTATACTCACTTTGCTTCATGAGTTTCAGAAATTTTGTTGTCTCTTCTTCAGTGACTGGTGCTCCTACCTTTGTTACCTCCAGTGTTGGCTCAATGTCTGGTTCAACAGCTTTTTCTTTCCTTGCTTTGTTAACCATATCAGGGGCATAAGCACAACCACTCTGGGTTTTCTTTTCTGCTGCGGTGGCTCCCTGAACTACCTCACAGTTGTAGTTCCATGGGACTGCATTATCTGCCTTGTAGGGGAAAGGGGCAGGAACATGTATGGTGAGAGGTGTAATTCCATGAGGGAGTAGTGGGATTTCTGGAGTCTTAACATTCAAGACAAGGGGGGTTGGCACCCACGATGGTTTGTATGACATTCTCCTTGGATCATGTGGCTTTGATTGTCTGTCTCTTCCCTGGAGAATTCGATCATCCTTTGGTCCATGAGTTTTTGCACCACCTCGGAAAACTCACTACATTCTGCGATATCATGTCCCTACGGGATCTTGTGATAATTGTATTGTTTTTCCCCATATGTTCCCTTTCCTGCCTCTGGCGTGTCTTTAGCAAGTATATACCCATGTTCCTGTAGCAGGGTAAACAAATATGTTTTCTCCATTTGTACTTGGGAGACCTTCTCCAGCCATCCTTCATTCTCGATACTAGCAACATTGTTGGAGTGTTCTGGGAGAGGATTACTGTTCACATTTGGCGTCCCAGTCAGTGCAGAAAAATCTGGCCACTTTGCATCCTTTAAGGCCTGAACCTTCCTTTTGAATGTCATGCAGTTTTCGATATCATGTCCAGCTCCACCGGCATGATATGTACATCTAACATTTGGTTTATACCAAGTTGGGGGAGGAGACCTTATTTCTCCCAAGGGTGTAAAAAGTACCAACCTTGCTTCTAGGAGCTTTGGGTATAATTCAGCATATGTCATTGAAATCGGGTTAAACTCTTGTCGTGGCCGACGAGGAGCCTGATTCGCTCCTGCATGTTGAGTCTGGGCCCTTGGTTGCCCCTGTCCTTAGAATGCGGGTCTCGGTCCGTCTAGAGCTGACGCCCTTGGTTGCTCTTGGTATGGTGCTCTTGGTTGAAATGGGTTTGGTGCCATTGGATATGGAAATGGAACCCCTCCTTGTGGTAAATAGGGAACGAATTGGGGAGCAGGAGCAGGTACAGCATAGGCAGCTACCGGTGACCCTCTGTAGCACCCTGGTGCTTGGTAGAATATTGGTTGTATCGGTGGGTGTGATGGGTATACTAGGTTGGTCTTATTTTCCTTCTTCTTTGCTGGTGGTTGAAACCGTTTTGATGCCTCAGCCACATCACCCTTTAGCTTTCCTCCTTTAATTCCACTTTCTACACGTTCATCGGATGCAACCAAGTCTGCAAAGCTGCTGGAGACGTTACCGATCAACTTCTCGTAGTAAACGTCTTTTAGTGTGTTGATAAAAAGAGTAGTGAGTTCTCTTTCAGTAAGGGGAGGTTAGACCTCCACAGCAGTCTCTCTCCATCTTCGTGCAGAGTCTTTGAAGTTTTCATCGGATCCCTTTTCCATGGACTGTAAGGTTAGTCGGTCTAGCGCTAACTTGGTGACGTGCTTGTACTGGGCCAAGAAGGAGGTGGCCAGTTCTTTCCATGTCTTGATGCGGTTACCATCCAATTGAAAGTACCAGCGGAGGGATGCCCCAATTAGACTTTCCTGGAAACAATGCATATGGAGCTTGTCCTCTCCTGCATAGGCTGCCATGTTTTGGCAATACATGGCTAAATTTGTCTTCGGACATCGGGTCCCGTTGAACTTCTCAAACTCTGGCATTTTGAACTTTGGTGGCAGCACCACTCTAGGGACCAGACATAAGTCTTGTGGGCTAGTCATGCCATAGCTATCGATGCCTTCTATGGCTTTCAACCGTTCCTCCAGTCGTCTTATGGCAGGGGACTTAATGTCCTCCTTCGGAGCTAGAGACCCAATTACCTCCATTGCATGTCCTGATACGGGCATAGTGAAGTGAGTTTCATTTGGAGTTAGGGCTTGTGCCATAGCAGGATGATAGGTGGGTGCCTGGCTTGGAGCCAGATTGGGCAGTTGAACTGCTTCCTGCCCCTGCTCATGATGGTGATTGGTAGTTCCCCCTATCGGGGTTCCTCTTACCGGGATTCTTTCTCTTTCTTCAGTCAGCTTGGCGAGCATGTCCATCATCAAAGCCATTTTCCCCTTCAAGGCTTGTTGTGATTGTTCTAAACCAATGAGTCTGTTCTCTGCTTCGTCTACCATTGGTTGTGGTTGTGATACTTGATTGCAGCGAGATCTGAGATTGTAAGAGTGCGCAATCCTAGAGAAAGGCTGCTACCCACTTGGGTACAAGGGAATTTTTATTTGATTTTTTTTCATTTGATATGTATGTATGTATGAATGTATATGCGGAGGGTTAGAGAAACAAACAACTTTATTGCAAGCAAAACACATAATATAAAAACACAATACAAACATACAATGCCGAAATGCCATGTAAAATGAAAGCTATTGCTACATGATCTTAAGGCATTCTTCCAATCATCTACTAAGTAGTACGGTGCCTCTTCCTCTGGAGTGGTCGCTCACCAGCTTCCTCCCTCTGCTGTAATATGGTCTCGACCTGTTTTTCCCTCAGCTACAACCTCTGTAGAGTTCCTTCTAAAGATGTTTCTAACCTTTGGATCTACTGCCTAAGAGTCTAATTCTCTTGGAGGATAGCTCTCATGTTCGAAGTTAACTATGGCTTGTGTTGTGCCCTCCAAGATATGTATGTAGGATAAACACCAACTTTTGGACTATTGGGCTGGATCTTGTGTGGGGTGGACCATGCCTGATACATCTTTTTGCCTTTTTCTATGAGCATGGTTCTGTCATAGGTGAAGTCACAATCTTCCATGTCGAATAGCACAGGGATAATCTGATGATGCCCAACTTGTCTTCCACCTTGCAGTGGTGCATATGCAGTTCCTCCCTAAGGACCTAAGAGTGGGACCCAATTATAGTCCCCGCAGCTATAAGTCATGGAGACCACCGGCATCCAAGGAGCAGTCCAGGCAATGTCAGCTTTTGTGAGGTTCTCTAACTTCTTCTTCCAACCTTCAAAGTCTTGAGGTAAACTCCATTTGCTGAGTAGAATATCCAATAGTGTTGTGGCCGATAACTGATAAACAGCAGGAAAACGAGGAACACTACAAGGGAAATGACCTTGCATCCAGGTGCATAGAAGAGGCAGGCACCCCATGAACTGTCCCGAGCCTTTATTCCTTAGATAAGTAAGGGATCGAATAATTTCAGCCAATATAGCAGGGGTAGGGTCACATCCTTTGAGCACCTGCTGGACCAAATCCACAATTGCTCCATCGATGTGGGCCGGTATCCTCGGGAAAATGACTAGCCCATATATAGCTAGTGTAAGTAATTTGTGCGCCCCTGCTTCTATTGCAACCTGTATCATTTCTTTGATTGTTGCCCATGAAAGATACTCTCGGCCACCATACATTGTGGCTGCTAGTGAGTCCCATACCGGCTTTCCCATTATCTCAGCAAAGGCGCTTCGACATGATCTTCTGGGCTCCGGTAGATAAATCTTCATTTTGTTTTCCATGGGGATATCCATTAGCCTTTAGTATTCTTCTATGGTCGGAACAAGATCTACACCGTCGAAGTCAAAACACCGCCGTTGAGGCTCCGAGAAATACATAGCTGCCCCAAGCATATCCTTATCGGCCAGTAGCTCGGTCACATGGAGCAAATCCCCAAACTGTTGTATATATATGCTTTTCCTTTCGTCTGACCACTGGCTCTATAGCCTTTGTACCTCCTTAGTGTAGTCCAACTAATCTTCTATGATAATATGTTCTGTCTTGTGGGTTTCTCCTAGTGGAAAATCTCCAAGGCGCAGTTGGATGTCCCCAGATGCTTGGGCTACCACCGCGACAGCCTCCTTATCCTGAAGGCCTTTTAGGAGATGATTGAAAGTTGCCATGCCTATATGAATGTTGTGTTATGCATGATGAGAGGTTAGGATGGCAGTTTAAACAACTATTAAAGCACATAGACAAGATAAAAGAATAAACCAATAGTAAGGCAAATAATATGTGTAGGGGATGACTTAAGGACTATCCTACAAAAAAGAGGTTAGCATGGCATGGAATGAGCAAACAACATGTGGGTCAATGCCCCTGATGGGCTTCTATTGCTAGACCTATCTTATTCGTTGGTTTCCAAACTTTCTTTATAGAGGGCTCCGTACACCATGGGATTTACCGAAGAGGGCTCTTAAAAGAACGTGCCTTAAAAGAACCTCAAGCTTAAGTGAGGAGTCCGAGGCCCCATTGCGGATAATGATTAACGCGCTAGGGACCGTACTGAACCTCGCTAACCTAAATTGTGATAAACCCAGGTATAGGGTTATGCATGAATGTAACAGGTAGGGAAAGCAGTAAAGCACAACTATCATAGTAGCTTAAAGCATATAAATGAATCACAATTACAAAAAAAATGGCAGTTAAAGCGTATAAAGAAATCACAATTACAGTTGAGTAAACAAAATGACAGTTATTATGGCAGTTAAAGTGTATAAATAAATCATAATCACAACTAACAGTTAAATATATACAAAAATAAAATAACCTCTTATTCCTAGTGCTAGACCTAACTATCTAAAGTTTCAGGTCCCCAGCGGAGTCGCCAGCTATCATCACTGGTTTTTGTCCAAGCCTGTTTGGGGTGGGCTCAGACTAAACCAATGGTGAGAAATTGAGAGTCGCCACCAACTGTTTTTGGGGTATAGTTGGATACCCTCTACCTTGAGTAGCAAAAATGTGGTCAGCGTTATCAGAGAAGGGTTCAGGAGTTGGTTACGTGTAGGGAAGGATTAGCACCCCTATAACGCCCTTTCAGTATCTATTTTTGGAAAAGGAGGTTTTCTATTTATTGTCACTGTTGTGCTTAGGTTAGGTTTCCTAGAAAGTCTAGGTTGTTTATTTGGCTAAGTTATTTGTTAAAGTTATGGTTAAAATTGATTTACCTTAAATTTCTAAAGAGAATCCTAAAAGTTTTGGTTTTTTATTTGAAGTGGAAAATGAAATCCTAATTTTTATTTTTATTTTTTGTTTTTTTTGTTTTTTTTTTGTTGTTTTTTGTTTTGTTTTTTTTTAAAGAACGATTTGTTTTGTTTTGTCTTGGTTTTTAACTTTTGAAAACTTTTCTTCTTTTTTTTTTGTTTTGAAAACCCAAAGTCATAAATGCATATCAAAGTAATGAACACATACATTAAAATAAACAAACATGGAGTGTGTGATTATGACATTCACAAATAGATAAAAATAAAAGCACTCTTTTTTTTCTTCTTTTTTTCATCATCTTCTCTTTTTTTATACCTCTCCTTGCGCTCTCTGTTTTTTTTGTTTTCACTATATTTTACATATTACAACGTACAACATGCAAATAAAGAAAATACAAGGAAAATACAACGGCAAATACTAAAAATTACATCAAATATAGAGATAAGCTAAAAAAATGAAAACCAGGAAAATACTAAAATTACATCAAAAAAATATAGCAACAAATGTAAATTACACTGACTTTGGCTTGAATGGGGCTTTAACACAGGATGTCCGTCTGAAATATTCTGCCTGCACCGAAAGATGCTTGCTCACCCAAATCACCAAATTCCAGTAACGCCAAGTGCAACGATCAGCTAGGACGTACTATGGAGACTGCCGAGGTATGCTAGGATTTTTTTTGTTTGTCTTTTTTGAGCTGGTAACGAAAAGACTATATTTTTTTAGGGTATAAAACGTGAGAGAAAGGGAAGATGTTTTCTTTGGGCGAGAGAGAATCTGGGGGGCTTTTTTTTTTTTTTGATTTTGAGAAATGAAGCTAAGGGAAAGAGAGAGTATGGGAAGGATTTTTGTTTTTGGTTTTGGGGAAGGGAGAGAGCTTGGGCGAAAATCTGGGTGTTCCTCTCTGAGCGTAAGTCAATGTAAAGACTTGTATTTGGGTAGTGTTGAGAGATAGCCATTTTATGGGCATGCAACTATCTAGACTGTAGTGTAGTCGTCGATGTGAGCATTTTAACTGTACCTGGGCTCAATTCCGAGTCGGGGCCCCATTTTGTAAGGACCCGTATTTGAGGGGCCTTGGAGATAGCCTTGAGTTAGACCTTATTTTAACAAATGGATATCAGCACAATGATGTGCTCATCAAATGGAGAATTTTGACTGTACTTGGACTAAGTTTGGGATTTGAGGCCCTAAGGGGTATTTTCGGGATTTCACAAATAATTTTATATTCCCTTTTAAATTACCTGGGTTTGTATTTTGAGCTTTGGGTCTCCCTTCAAAGGAAAACCCAATATGAGAGAGTGGGCCTTTCTTCTTGGGTTTACTTAACCACCATTGGGCTGCATTTGGTCTTGGGCTTCTATTGAAAAAACAAAATAATAAAAAGAAAGAAAATAGGAGAAAAGAAACGGAAAACCGAGAGAGAGAGAGAGAGAGAGAGAGAGAGAGAGAGAGGGGGGGGGGAGACGATCCAGAGTTGGAGGAGTTTCTGGCGATCAAGGATTCCTTTTAGACGACGGGAGGCCGGAGGCATTGAGGTAGTAAGGATACAGATCGCTCCGTTCTTTTCCCCAATTCTTTTTCTGCAACACGAGGTAGGGATTTTAAGTTTTGTCTCTTTGTCGTCTCTCTCTTACAGATTCTAGAAAACAAAATTTATGTGATGATCTGGGATGTTGAAAAGAGATTTTTAATATATATTGAGTTTCTAAATTCACCCTGAGCCTATGGATGATCTGGGGTTTTTTTGTCTCGAGTTTTCTAAATTTCTGAATTTCTGCGTGAGATTATTTGTGCCTTTGGGTTAGGGGTCATTTGTATACCCATTGTCTTGAGACTATTTAGATGAAAAATTTTAGGAAAAACCCTGTATCTGGTTTGGCTAAGGCCTCTGGTATTGGGAAATCAAAATGAGGGTGAGGTCAGAGTTGGATTTAGACCCTGTTTACAGACTTAGAATCTCAATAACTTCTAAACTAAAACGAATTTGAGGTTGGTCCTTTAGGGAAAAATGATTAGAATGACAAAAGGAAGGTTTTGGAGCCTACACGTGAGAATGCCTTTTTCACTTGCAGATTCATTCTTGCTCCAAATTGCTCCAAATTTTAGGTGAAGCTTCCTTAGAGGCATCTGAGTTGAAATACCCCTGCACGTGAGAATGACCTTTTCACGTGCAACCTTATTTTTGGCTAAAAATCGTCCCTAAACCTTCTGGGATGGTTAGAATGATGTTCTGAGTTAATTTGCCTCTGCCCGGGACAATAAGTTTTCACGTGCAGCTTGTTTTGGGATCCCCTTGAGGTGGATAAGCTTCCTTTGAAAGGTTGTTGATGATCCAGACTATGAGTGTGAGAAATGTGTAGACTTTAGGGTCCATGAGGAGTTAGGTGATGTTATATGTAATGATTTGATTGTTCTGAGACTATCTGTTGTTTTACATTCTGAGTTGAGTTTTTGTATGCTAAATGAGTTGCATGTTTGTACTATGTTTGTTGAGTTATGTTTATTGAGTTGAGATTGTTGAGTTGTATATGTTGAAATGTGTATGTTGAGGACCCCAGAAACGCGGGGAGTTGAGATGAGAACCCCAAAAATGCGGGGATTGAGCTGAGTATGGGACAGTTATTATACTGTACCCCTTGAGATGAGATTCACATTTGCCTGGTGTGGTATGTTACATCGTCGTGGTGGCGGGCTGTCCTCTGCCCTCCAGTGTAGGCTGAGGTATGAGGCGTGTTTACTGGGTGATGGTTATTGTTTTAGCTTAAGTCACTACACGAGCACATGCATCCACTTGACATGCATAGTTTTAGAGTGGGACGGGACTGGGGAGACTTGATCCCTACTGAGCTGTGGTGCGCTCACCCCTCCTATGAACTGTTCTTTGCAGGACCTAGCAGGTGATAGGCAAAAGAGCTGAGTTGGTAGGCCGCTGGGGCTGTATGGCCTTATATATATATATATATATACACACACACACACACACACACACATTTGGTTGTTTTATTGTATTTGAGATTCTGTTGATTTAAACTGTGTATCCTGGTTATATTGATGGGAGCTTGTTCCCTAGTGGTTTGTAAAAGGGCTTGAAGCCTCTGAGCAATGTAATTGATGTATTGTGTTGTGTTGTGAATACTATATGTATGGGTATTGTGGTGGTGTGCTTGGCATGGAAACAGGTATATGCCCCTTGGCATGTTGACTTGTGATACAGGGATAGGACAGCACCCGCGGTAGGTGTCCTGACCTTGGTGTTTACACCGAACCCTTGACCCTTCGGGTGCGGGCATAGGCAGTCATTATCCATTTCCAGGGGGAAGGAAATTTGGGGCGTGACACATTTGACCCGATTGTTGACTTTTTAGAGTTTATTGGTTGACTTTGCATTTGAGCGATCATTTGAGTGTCGTAATATCTGCTTATTGTTGTGCTCGTCATTTCGAGCATTTTGACAGTAATTGGGCTCAATTTGGAATTCATGACTTCGGGAGGTCAATTATTGTTGGGAGGCCAATTATTGGCAACAGTATAAATAATTAAGAAACTGCCTTATTCCTTTAATTTGCTTGGTGCATGCGTGTTTGAGCAAGAGAGAGAGAGAGAGAGAGGGAAGGTGAAGAGCTTCATTTGGTGATTTTGGGGCGATTGGAGCTCGTAGATCGCAAATAATCTTCCCAGGTAAGTGTCCTTGAACCTCTTATCTCAATTCTGTCTTTGAATATGCATGAGTTTATCATGATTTATGAAATTGAGTATGAACCCTAGGTTTTGGGGAAAACCCAATTTTTGGGTTAGATCTAATGGTTTAGCATAAGATCTGTGGGTAAGAACTGATTTATATCAGTTTGGGTATGTAATTTTATACTCTATTTAGTAAAACGCGTGTTTGTGAGTGCCTGGGGGTTGCTGGGTTGATCCCAGACAAAAAAAAATAGGCCAAAAACAATGATGAACAGTACCCTGGGCAAACTGGGGTCGAAGTTCGTAGTCGGCAGCTGCGGAGTCAGCAGCTATGGAGTTAGCAACTTCGTAGTCAGCAGCTGTGGAGTCAGCAGCTATGGGGTCAGCAGCTATGGAGTCAGCAGCTTCGTAGTCAGCAGCTGTGGAGTCAGCAACTTCGTAGTCAGCAGCTGTGGAGTCAGCAACTTCGTTAGTTCGGATCAGTTTGTCCAGATGAGTAGTCCGGATCAGCAGAAATGATCCGTAGCATCCATTCCGTAGCATCAATCCGTAGCATCCATTCCGCAGCAGTGATCCGCAGCAGTGCAACTGCACTGCACTGGACATTTACATTGTAAACCATTATGCCTATATACTTAAGTTACAATGTAAATAACAAAATACCCCCCATTTGGATTCAAATAAAAATACTAGAAAAATAAATTCTCACTCCTTCAAAATGTGAAAATTGAGATTTAGTGTAAAATCTCGGAAAAATCCAGTTTTTCGTAGAGGTGAATTTTTGGAAAGTGGGGTTAGACGTCTTAAAAAAATCCCAAAAAATTAGATTATCTTAGTTATGATATGGAGACCCAATGCTGGAACTTTTTATTGCAAGCAAATAGCTGCTATGGGTATCTCCTTCCTTAGTCAAGGAATGAGGATCGACTGGTGAAGACTGGCTACAGTTTTAAAGGGAGTGTTGTATACCTTAAGACCATATTGGTGTTGGTATGTTGGTTTGAGGGATTGGGGCTTAGGCTCTATGACTTGTTGGGTTCTCACCGTGGACTACAGATGATGCTATGTGGTTGACGGGGCAGCCATATGCGCTGATGGCAGGCCTGTGTGGCACTGTGTCCGGGCATAGAGCGTTGTGGTAGGGCTGAGTGCCTTGAGCTGGGATCCTGTTGAGGATCATGGACAAGCTGTCCTGTGTGGGCAGGCTAGGTCCTGATGTTTGTTTGTAGGCTGAGTCATGATAATTGTGCACACTACATAGTGCACAAGTACACAGAGCATGTAGTATAGACTTGTATGTTTGCATGATGTGGAGTGTTGGGGTCACCTACTGAGCTTGTCGCTCACCCCTACTTGTTGTTTACCTTTTTCAGGTGTGACCCGAGACTAGTGGAGGACTTTCTTCCAAGAAGACGCCCACTACTCTGATGTATGATACAGTATTATGTTCTGTATTATTTTGTGTGATATCCCGGACATGGGTCCGTGGATAGTTGTGTTTGCATACTATTTGTGATGTGATGTCTGTATGACTGTTTGACTTATTGTATGCATAATGATGTATGGGAAAGTACAGGATTACCCTTGATGAATGATTGTAGAGGGTTGCATATTTAAGACAGCACCCGCGGTGTAGTCTCTATTGGTGCTAGTCACCAACCCCTTGACCTTTCGGGTGCAGGCAAAGGGAAGTCATGTACCCAGTTCCGGGTTCCCTGGAATTCGGGCGCATGACAGTCTATGCTAAGGGAGAAGGCTTGGGCGTATTTGAGAGAGAGATGGCAGCAATTGTTTGTTTTTTTTATATCAGAGAGTTCTCTTTTTCTGGGCATAATCTGGGCGTTCTTTGGGTCTTCTCCCTTCTTTTTCGTAGATAGACGACTTGCTTTTAAAGGGGTTGGCTCAATCTGGCTGGACCATCATTATTATGCATTTATTACTCTATTATGAATGCCAGCATTTTTAATTGTAAGATTCTGACTTTTGTCTAGCGTAAAATGAGGTAGCCTATGATTATTTTTCATTTTTTTGTGAGCACATGCATCTGACAGGCGTTGAAAAGCATCTCTGACAATTGCCAGCTAATAAAAATGCATCCCGTGAATAATGTGGGAGAGCGACTACGGAGATAAAGCCAAACAGCGAAGGTCAGAGGTCAAAGGGTCAGAGTGTCGGCAGGGTCGAAGGTCAACGGTCAACGGGTCGAAGTGTCGGTAGGTCGAAGGTCAATCCTCAAAGACTCGAAGGCTTCCTTGGTCGAAGACAGGCTTCAAGGCTTCGAGGCTTCGAGTCTACGAGTCTTCGAGGCTTCGAGGCTTCGAGGCTTCGAGGCTTCGAGGCTTCGAGTCTATGAGTCTTCGAGGCTTCGAGTCTATGAGTCTACGAGTCTTCGAGTTTTTTTTTAACTTTTAATTACCTTTTTATCCTCACCCAAAATGCAAAAAATGGACGACCTTTTAGGGATTGTTTAGGAAGACCCGTATTGGCTTAAATAGATGTTTTGGAGAATTTCGCATAGTCACTTTTCCGGGCGGTTTGACCAGGGGCATTGACTGTCTTTTGACAAGTTTGACTTTTTCCAACGAAAGTTGTTTTGGCCATAACTTCTTCGTTTTTCGTCGGAATTGAGCACAGTCAAGTGCGTTATTCTCCAAATTTCCTCTTTTATCCCATGATATTGGTCTTAGGGTACTTCAGGAACTTATAGCAAAGGTTATCCATTTTGGTCTTCCCCATTTGTGTAAGTGTATCCATTTATGAACCTGTTTAACAAGGTATATGGCATGGGCAGAATGGTATATAGAAAAACATGGGGTTAGTATGTCCAACCCGGACAAAATGGGGTCCAACAATGCCTTCTCTAGAGAATAGCATATGCTTGTCTTATATAAGTCAGCAGTTGCATGAAACCCTTCTGCTAGTGTTAGATAGGTTACAACGTCTGATCTCCACCATTGAAACTCACCACTCTAGCCTTGGATAACATTCACGTATTGATTCGGATACTCAACGTGTTTAGATGTATTGGCCGAATAATAACTAATTAAAACGGCGTGTTACGCCCCCAAATTCTGAAACCCACATAACCAGGAACGCGACTTCCCCACGCACCCCCTTAAGAGTCGTGGGGTTGATGACTGATCCAAACCTGTACAATACTACAACGGGGGTAGAATTGTACGAATAATGAGCATAACAGTGCAATCAATCCACATAAATGTCCAGTACACCAAATAACTCACAAATAGTCCCACCAATTTGCTCCATACAATTGTCATAGACCCATGTCCGAAAAATAAATTAATAAAATAAATAACAAGGTCTACGGAGTATCCTACATAAAGATGTCTTGTCTGCTCTGCTATGGCTCCAACAGCTATTCCCTACAACCTGTAGAAAATATAAATAAAGTAGGGTGAGCACGTGTGCCCAGTAGGTGATCCCCATCTCCACCACTTTAACACATAAGATCCTAAGTCTATATGAACAGTGTATACTTGTGCCAATGTAGTGTCATGTTCTATCATAATCAATCATATTAAATCATAAAATAAGACAGCACATCACAATACAGTCATAATGGTTCACACCGGTAATTCATCCATCCACGGGAATCCCACCACTATCTCCATGCTTCCCAGTCACCTCTTGATAGCCATATGTGGGACCTGCGGTGTCCCTAACGACAACCGGCCACATATGGGACCAGAGTTACCTGCCATATAGGGGACCTGCGGCCCCTTTCCAGCCCTATGTGGGACCCATGAGTAACCCAACCAAATCCCAATAGTCAAGATTCAATACCATTTCCTTACTACCAATCCAACACTAACCACATATTTATATATATACACATATACATACATATTAAAATCCTCATCAAACATCCAACACTTTAAACATCAATTAAATGGTATTAATCTAGAGGTAACATTTAAATGCCAAATTACCAATATTGAACTACAAACAATATTTATAATAAGCCCAAACAATGTTTATATAATTAAACCCAACAAAATCTATATTATTAAATTAATAATATCGAAACTCTAACGATATTAACATATATATATATATATATACACATTTTATATATTAAACTAACATATTTATTCATTTATTAATTTATTTTTCACACACACACATATATATATATATAAAAACCAGCTCGCTAGGGTTGGTGGGCATGGGGGCGACAGCATCAGATGCGCTGCCCCCTTCTTTTACACACCAGTGCGCAGACGCGCTGGTTATACGGCAGCAGCGCGGATGCTTCCGTCCGCTCCCTCTCTTCTGTGCAGAACGCACGTGGCCCACCGGACTCATGAGGCGCGCGAGGCCAATTCCACGGGGATGGCGTTAAAGCCGCCGCCCCCTCCCTTCCAGCACCTCTGCGTGGGGCGTGCGAGGACTCGTCAGCACGGCCACGATGCCATGAACCAACGCCCTTGATGCCTCCTTTCTAGCATCACGGCCACAACGCCACCTGAAGCCGACCCCCTTTAACGCCTCCCTTCCAACGGCACGTCTACGGCGCCCTTGAAGCCGATGCAACCAGGAACAAGATACCAGATTCGTCGAGTATATCAAAATAATTATACATAAATACATATATATATATATATATATATATATATATATATATATATATATATGTCTATTTAGACCTATGAAGATTTAACACATACCAATTCTAACAATCTGTGTTCATGCAACAGGATAATAAATAATCGAGAATCACCTACCTGGATCGAAGGATCAAATGATAGACTGAACCCGAGAGCTTCAACCTACTGCTCTCTCCTTTTCAAGCTTTGCACACACCCAACTGACCTAGGGTTTTTAACCCATGCTCCCCTTAAATACTAATCAATATATCTTATTTGATTTAATAATAATAATAATAATAATGACAATAATAATAATAGTAATAATAACTTATTATAATAGTTAACCCAAAGTAAAGTAATTATAAGTAATTATATTCATAATAATAATAATAAAGTCTAATATTAAAATACTTACATTAATAATAATCCCATAATAATAATAAGCTCAACAATTGCATTAATAATAATGGTTATAACATTAATCATTATAATACCTCCAATACTTAAATAATTAAAGTAATTCTATTAATAATCATAATAATATTTAGTAATAAAATCAAATATTGAAATCACCATATTAATAATAAAATGACCCAAAATGCTAATGCTAAGGCCACACTGTCGAAGAAATATTCCAAACTCTATTCGGACGTAGCTTCCAACCTCACTTAGGTACGGGTCTTTACACGGCGACCTTCGCTGCATTTTAATCCTTCGATTAGCCACAGCCTCAAAGATGGTTGAGTCGTAGCCTCACTAAGTCTCCATGTAGTGCATGTGCTACGATCTTCGAGTCTGTTCCTTCAACTTTTCGAGTTAGAGCCTTCGAGAGTCAGACCCATTCTAGCACCAAAAGCTCGAAGTCTTAGAATTTAGGCAGAATCATTGATCCACTGACTTCTCACTCTACGGGTCTTCAAATCTCCAGTGTAGAGCCAGTGACAACCGCATTCCTCCTTGACTAATCATCTATTAACATCAAAGGTTCTTTGTTCTTGGCAACGGGTCTTCCAATCTTCGACCCAGCTAGCTTCGACCCTGCAGGCTTCGACTCTACAACTCTGCCACTCTACACTCGATGGGTCTTCGAGTCTGCAAGTCTTCGAGTCTCCGAGATGCTGCTCTCCACCTGACTATAGCATGAATTTTCGAATCTTCGACCCTGTGGATCTACGAGTCTGAGACCATGTGTACCTCGAGTCAGTGGTGCTTTGAGTCTGTCGAGTCTGATGGCCTGATGATCGTCTTTGATCTTCGACCTTGTGGGGTCTTCGAATCTCCGTATCTTCGACCCTAATCTTCGAATCTATAAGTACATGGTTAGACTCCCTCTACGAGCTCACTCTAGGAGATCACTCTACGAAGTTATCCAACCCAGTACAAATCTTTGACTCTGTACCTACCCACTTCTGCATACTGTTGACAACAATGACAACCAAACGGACTATGGGAGTAACAATTACTGTAAACGTGATTCTGCACTTGACACTAAGACACCACCCAAGCGATAACCACATCTATAACAATCTCTCATATAAACAACTTGCACTTTATTAGAGAAAGTTAAAATTAAAGAAAATTATTTTAAGTTTAGAAATTCACCCCCTCTCTATATACGTTCAAATATCTACAATAACCTTGTTTTGATCTGGGGAATATCAATAAATTTATAAGTAATTTAAAAAACAATGAGTCTTGTAATTGTTTTTGAAAATTGTTTCTAATTTTAGACCCGCTTTTAAACTGGCCAGAAATCTCTGGCTCAACCCAGCTTGCCTATGGGTCGGCTTGGCCTGTAGGCTGGGCTCTCAATAATAATAACAATATTATTATTATTATATATACTAATTATGTAAATATTTTCAACAAGTATCTTGTAGCGTAATGGTTGGACAATGCTTATATTTAGAGGTCTGGGGTTCAAGTTACATTAATAGTATTTTGCCCAAAGGTTTTGCATTTAACAGCATTTGACTGGATTGAGAGAGTTGTTGGGTGCGGGCTGGGTCTGATCGGATTGGGGGAGGCATATGAGCTGGGCTGGGTAGTGGGATTGGTGCGGATGAGGCTGGGTTTGGAAAAACACTGAGCCAGGCCTGTATAAGGCTATGGCCCGTGAGTTGGCTCATATTCGTGCAAGCCAAGCCCATTTAAAATGTGGCCCGTGAGCTCAAAACCGTATAGGTCCGTTATAAAGCATGATAAAAAATTACAGTCTAGCTTGCCCCATATTACGGGCCATCTTGTGCAACCCGTGGGCCTCTAGCCCGTTTAACACTCCTAATTTTACCTGTAGGTTAACAATATCATATAAGAATTATTAAATAGTAGTACATTATAGAATACTTAATGTTCATACACGTCTAATAATTTTTTATGAGATGATTAGGGTATAAAGTCAAAGTATATAAAAAACACAATGATGAGGTGATATACACTTTACAAGCTAAAGCTTAGTCTACTTTGTAGGAGAGCTCAACATGGCCAGTCCCAAGGCTAAACAAGTAAGAATAAGCCTTAAGCTCCCAAATATTTGATTAAAATTAGGGTCCACATGCTCTATATCATTAATTGATTTGACCTAGTTGACATAACATCCCACTCCTTTAATGCAGTACGCCCTAATACACCTCCAGATTCTCCACATCCTAATATTAATGCATCTCCATTCTCCACCTTCCTACCTGGCTGCCCTTCTGTGTTCCGCCGTCCTATGGCCCATCCTGTTGGAAAGTTGTCCCACATTAAAAAAATTGGGAAAGGCCAAGGGGGTTAATAAGGTAGAGCAGGCCTGAAAATGTCACAATGCATTTTAAAGCTGTACAGGCCAATGTGGCAAGCCCAAAGCAGACAATATTGTGACACATAGGTGATACTGTGCCTTTGTCCAATCTAACAAGTACTATTAGAGCCTAATATTGTCCTGTGGTTATCCCCGTTAAGTGTTTCGTGATATCGAAAGTTTTCTCGGCATGATGTGATTGAGTAGTGTGTCCCGTTGGTGCGGCGTTATCCGGGTTATGATGTCACCTTAATATCGAACCGGTTTGATCTTTCCACAAGGCGTGGATTAAGGGGAGTTACAAGAAATCCTCAGTTTCATATGTGTGTCTCCAACCTATTATGTCGTTCGATGTGTGACAAAGGAGGAGATTGTTGAAAAGTTGTATGACCGACATTGAAAGAATTGGGGAAGGCCAAGGGAGTTAATAAGGTAGAGTAGACCTGAAAATGTCATAATGTATTTTAAAGCCGTGCGGGCTAATATGGCGAGCTCAAAACGGATAATTTTGAGACAAGCGGACGGGCCTATACCTTGGCCCGATCCAAACACATCCCCTTGGCCATTGCCCCGCTGCTCTGGATGTCCGGCGACGTCGATTTGTCATCTGTGGCATAAGTGCTCCTAATTTAATAATCACTTTAGACCCTCTACATTTCAAACTAACTCAGGAGCTAAATTATTGAAGACCGTGACTTAATCAAAATTATATATATAGAGGGCTGATAAATAGAAAAGGAGAGCAGCCCTCTTAAAGACAGCAGTTGCTTTTCTAATCCTTAGATATCATTTAATCAGATCTAAGGGCTATAATTAAGTATATGATTTTTTAAAATACCCCTACTAAAAAAACTTTGGAACAAAACAATTCCATAATTAATGCTGACACAATTTTTTTACAGCTTTCAAATACTCCTAATAAATGGGTTATAATTAAATATTAAATATACATGTGTATTTCAGTCTAATTTTGTGTTATTAAATATCAAAGTAGAGTAATATTTCTATAGGAAGAATGTTTATGTTGTTTGCCAAACCAAAAAGGAATTTGTGTTACATTTAAAAAAATTATTATTTACAGTCTTATTGGTAGGATTTTAAAAAAACAATTGCAAGGAAAAAATCAAGGGAGTGACTTTAAAGTTTAAACCACTGTGCTAAAAGCATGAAAAGAAATAAAAAATTGAATTGTAGGAGAAAAAAGTAATCAATCCAAAAAATCTATTATAACTTAAAAATAAAAATACAGTAATATTTAAAAGCATTTAAAAAATATTGCGTCAGCATTAATTACATGAGCATAATTGTTTTGGATTAATTTTTTTCCCCTACAATCCAACTTTTATTTCTTTTCATGCTCTTAGCATGGTGGGTTAAACTTTAAAGTCACTCCATTAATTTTTTTCCCCTGCAATTGTTTTTTTTAAACACTACCAATAAGACTGTAAATAATGATCTTTTTAAAATGTAACACAAATTTCTTTTTGGTTTCGCAAACAGCATAAACATTCTTCGTGTAGAAATATTACTCTACCTTGATATTTAATAACACAAAACTAGACGAAAATACACATGTACATTTAATACTTAATTATAATCTATTTATTAGGGGTATTTGAAAGCTGTAAAAAAAAAAGGGGTTATCATTAATTGCTAAATTATTTTGTTCCAATGAAATTGAGGAGTTTTTTTAATAGGGATATTTTTAAAAATTACATACTTAATTATAGCCGTTAGATCTAACTAAATGATATCTAAGGGTTAATAAAGCAACTGTGTAGCTCTCCTTTTCTATTTATCAGCATCATGTGTATATATATATATATATATATATATATATATATAGTATATAAACCACAAACTGCAATCATTTCAAAAGATTATTCTAGTTCTCGTTTGTTTAAAATTCTCGCAAGCCTAACGTTATTATTATTGTTGTGGAGAAACCATATCACATGACGCATACCTTGTAAATTATACACTTTACAAGTTAAAGGTTAGCCCTGCTATTTCAACACCGTGACTCCGTGAGTGACCTAATCAAAAGGATATATATATATATATATATATATATATATATATATATATATATATATATAAAACGCAACTTGCAATGATTTCAAAAGATTGTTCTAGATCGCGTTTCTTTTAAATTCTTGCAAGTCTAAAGTTTTTTATTATTATTATAGAGAAACCACATCACATGACGCATATCTCGTAAATTAAGGAAAGAAATAAACATGTTCCAGCTCACTTTAAAGTTTTATTTATTGCTTTGCACGTCGATTTTAATTTATTTTTAACCAGTTGTCTTCTATTCTGGTTTCTCCCGTAAAATAAGGAAACAATAAATCAATCACTTTTACGAAAACACAATTGAAAATTTCTTTCGTTATTTATACCAGCTGCTTTCCAAGTGGCTACTTTTTTTTATTTTCAGAGTAAAGTTTTGGAAAAATAAAATTAATAAAAACATGTTAAATAATAATGGTATGGAGATAAAGCTAAAAATATTATATTTCTGTAATTAATACTTAATATAATATTACACATAAAATGACTTTCAATGAATGTATTTATAAAAAATTATAAAATTTTCATCATTTATTCTTGCAAATTTTTACTTTAAATTATATGTCAACCATGTAGCAAAATGATAAAGAAAACTTACTCATTTGATTTCAAGACAACAATCACACTACTTGCTAATAATTTTAACCATCTATATGTGGTAAAAAACTACTATCATTCTCTTAAACATCTTCAATATTTTTGTCAATGATTTTATTTGGCCTCTTTACCACACCATCTTATTTTGGTTTGATTTCATCATTTGCTAACTTAAAAGTTATTATTTAAATATTTGTAACTTTTTATAAAATAATTGCAAATTTTAATAGGCAACTAATTTGTATGTAAATATAAATAAAAGTAAAGGCAAAACTCCATAACCTTTTTTAAAGAGTAATTTTTTATACTTATGTCCCTTTTTTATTAAGGAAGAAAAATGAATTAAATAAAAAAATTATTCCCATAGTGATAACTGGTTGTAATTGTTGTCAAGTGTTTGTTGGTAAGCAGTGTAGGCAAAGGATATGCATGCTTGAATTACCTTGTAAAATGATCGCATTTGAGTAAGCTTATAAAGTAAATCAAAATCAATTATGTTTGGGGTAGGAATTTGTACTTTAATGTTGTTTTCGTTTATCTGAAATTGTTTAAAGGGTTTTTATCATGTATTGATATGATTTGATGAATCTATATAGGTGTGTCGTAATTCATATACATGTGATGATGTATATGAATGTTGATTTTTGTTTTGGTGTTAAAATGTGTTTCAAATTCATTATAATGCCATTCCAATTTGTTTTTGCAAGTATAGTCTCTTTTCGGGGATTTGTGGGGACTATAGGTCAATTATTTGAGCTTGGAGGCAATTGGCAACATGGTAGATGAAGAACATTAGGGCATTATTTTAGGTTATTAGTTGGCTAAGGCTGATCTCTTTTCGTTGTGAAATATAAATGTGAGATCCCACATGCATTGGGGAGGGAAACAAAGCTCACAACATAGGTAGGGCATAAATGTGTCCTGGAAGATGCGCTTTGGAGGCAAGGCCCGAGCTAATTCTGAGTCAGTGAGGCTTACCAAGAACAAATCCATATGGGTTGAAGGTCCAAAGCGGACAATATCTGCTACGGGAAAGACTGGGCCATCACAGATGGTATTAGAGCCAAACTTGGGTCATATGCCAGCAAGGACACTAGGCCCCAAGGGAGGGTGGATGTGAGATCCCACATGGATTGGGGAGGGGAACAAAGCTCATTGCATAGGTAGGTGTAAAGACCCGTATTTGGGAAGGGCTGAGAGATAGTCTTTCTCTGTTGCTAAAAACATTTGGACAATATTGTGTTCGTCAATGTGAGCATTTTGACTGTAATTGGACTCAATTCCGGGTCGGGCCCCCGAGTGGCCCGATTGTTGACTTTTTGGGGTTTTTTGGTTGACCTTGTGTTTGAGCGGTCAATTAGGTTGGAAAATACCTGGATAATGATGTGCTCGTCATTTTGAGCATTTTGATTGTACTTGGGCTCAATTTGAAGTTCGTGACCTTGGGAGGTCAATTAATATTTTTGGGATTTATTAATAAAAGAAAATACATAAATATAAATAGGATGAGAGTAAGAGCTTCCATGTTACGTTTCAGTTCGTGCATTGGAGAGCTGAGAGAGAGACAGAAAGAGAGAGAAAGAGAGAGAGAAGCTTAGAGCATTCGCTTTGGGGCATTTTAAGCATGTCTGATTGTCAAGAATCATTCCAGGTAGGTGTTCCATTGATTTTTTACCCTTTCTTTACTGTTTCATTGGATTAACATGTAAGAATTGGATGAAATCATGAAAATTGGTGATGAACCCTAGGAATTGAGGAAAAATGGAAATTGAGCGTAAAACCTAGATGATTTAGGTTGTTTGGTAGCCTAATGTGGCTAGATGATGTTAGAAACCCTTAATAGGGATGAATTGTTGCTTAAAAATGGAGATTTAATGAGTATAATTGGGTTTTGGGACGAATTGGGGAAGAACACAGTCGACAGTTCGCGACTGGGGAACTACTCGAGGCTAGTTCGAGCAGAGCTTCGAGTAGTCTCGAGCAGAGGCTTCGAGCAAGGAGCGTCGAGCAGAATGTAGCATCGAGCAGATGTTTCAAGCAGTCTCGAGCTGGCAGTTTCGAGTAGTGTCTCGAGCAGTTGGACAGTGCAGTTCCAGTTTGACTGGACTGGACCATTTACATTGTAAACCATTATACTTAAGTTACAATGTAAATAACGAAATACCCCCCATTTGGATTCAAAGAAAAATACTAGAAAAATAAATTCTCACTCTTTCAAAATGTGAAAATTGGGATTTAGTGTAAAATCTCGGAAAAATTCAGGTTTTCGTAGAGGTGAATTTTTGGAAAGTGGGGTTAGACATCTCAGAAAAATCCCCAAAAATCAGATTATCTTAGTTACGATATGGAGACCCAATGTCGGGACTTTTTATTTCAAGGAAACAACTCCTATGGGTATCTCCTTCCTTGGTCAAGGAATGATGATCGGTTTGTGAAGACTGACTTCAGTTATAAAGGGAGTATGGTGAACCTAAATGTCATATTGGTGTTGGTATGTTGGTTTGAGGAATTGGGGCTTGGGCTTGGGCTCTATGACTTGTTGGGTTCTCATCGTGAAACACAGATGATGCTATGTGGTTGACGGGGCAGGCATATGCGCCGATGGCAGGTCTGCGTGGCACTGTGGCCGGGCATATTGAGCTATGGCCGTGGCAGGCATATGCGCTGATGGCAGGCCTGTGTGGCACTGTGTCTGGGCACATAACGCTATGGTAGGGCTGAGTGCCCTGAGCTGGGATCCTATTAAGGATCGTGTTGAGCCGTAGAGCTCGTGGAGCTAGGGCTAAGTGCCCTAAGCTGGGATCCTGTGGAGGATCATGGACAAGTTGTCTTGTGTGGACAAGATGAGCTCAAAAGAAGGAATTTTTGATGTGCACGTGATATGGGCTAATATCACGTGCAGACATATTATTGCATCGGAGCCTTCGACATGATGCAAGAAAGCTTGGGGATGAATTTTAGACCATTTGGAGCTTGCAAGTGATATGGCATTGTGTTGGTCCCGAAGAGCCTAGAGGGGGGGGGGGGGGTGAATAGGCTCTTTGAAAATTCTTTCTCTCTCTTAATGCCTAGACACTCACTCTGGTTAAACGGATAAAATCAGTGCGGAAGATTAACCAGGTAGTGGAAGTATGTTGCTTTATTATCTGAAGATAATTACAACGAAGCAAAACAACGCTTTAGCTGATTACAACACAACACTCTGTTATGGTTACACACACTTGGCTGCAAATCTCTGTATAAGCTATTTCACACGATACACGCTTGTAAGTATATGAGTATTAGTAAGCACATGCGTATATATATTTTACATTGCTTCAGGTATATATGGACATCCTAGGAATCTATCTTGGAACTGCATTTTTCGAGCAGTGTGAAGCATTGAAGTTCTTCATCGGAAAATGCTGAAGCTTTAACTGCTGCGGATGTGGAGCTCGAAATATTGGAAGCATAAGTTGTGGTGAATTCTTGCTTGATTCCAATTGCATTTGAGATCGCGTCCACATCTCCGCATGATCCACGTGTAAGAATTTAGGTTTTCAACGGGTTTGTTTTACATCGGGACGAAGCGAGCTGATTGCAATAAAAGCGGCTTGGAAATGATGAAGCAGCGTCTTCTTAGTCCGTCATAAGGTTCCTTACTCTGTATAAGCGAAGCTCGAATCCTTACTCCGTGTCAGTGGTTGCTTACTCCGTATGAATGAAGTCCTGGAATCCTTGTTCCGTGTCAGCGCCTCTTACTCCGCATGAAGTATAGGCTTGGAGAGCTTATTCCGCATCAGTGCTTCCTTACTCCGCATAAAGTAGGTACTGAATGCTTACTCCGTATCAGTGAATCCTTACTCCACATGAGTAATGGGTCGGATTCCTTATTTTGCATTTGTTGTCCTTACTCCGCAACAATTGTCCTTACTCCGTTCGAATGAGATTCGGATTTCTTAGTCCGTGTCTTCTTTTTCTTTAGTCTAGTGGAGTGACAATTTCGATTCTCTCTCTGCAACAAGTCTCTCTTATTCCATGCGAGTGATAGACTTGGAATCTTATTCCGTATCAATTGACTTAGTCAAGTTGAGAGTTAGACACGGGTTCCTCAAGTCGTTTTGTCAAGTGTTTAGTCCGCACGAAAAGTCCTTACTCCGGATGAAGACTCGGTTATGTACCAAGTGAATGACGATATCCATGATGATCCGGATCAGGATTATGTATCCTGTCCTTAGCTTTGTTCTCACACGAGTAGGTCCGGATTAGAGTTAACTCATCTGCACAGACTTAATAGTAAACATGAAACATCTTGAGTCAAATTACATAGGGTTTGTTCCGTATTATCCAAATTCTAGGTTTGATCCAACAATCTCCCCCAATATGGATATGCCAAACCCTTTGTAATCTGATCCGGTAAGGCAGCAAGAAATAACACAAAGGTAAGGATTAAAGAGAACAATTCCACTAAGTTGCAGTAGGAATACATTAAGCCTCAGTACAGATATAAATTATGATACATACGACTTACTATATTTGAAGATCATCCTTGCTGCATGCTCTCGTAGTGCCATTGTCTGCTTCTTGGTGAACTCGATGATATTTTTCCAGTTATCATCAAAGGAGATAACAGATTTTAGGAAGTACCAGACAAAGGCTCCACAACTGTTTCCATCGGGTTGCTGGGGCACATTCTTCTTGTTCCGGATCATCCCCATAAGTACTTCATCATGACCAAGAGGCGGTAAATCCAAGTCTTCGTAGAGAGAACTCTGTCTGATTACATCAAACAAGGTTCGAACGAGACTCCGCATCTGATTCCTTCTAATCTGGTGGTCAACAACCTGATGAGAATCCAGAAGCAAGATTTTCTTCTCTTTGATCAGAAAAACAGTCAGCATGAAATGTGGGGAGTCGACCTGGAAAGGGATGAAAACGATGGATAGAGAGGTCCATGGTCGGCTGTTTTCTGCTGTACCATAGATGTAGGATAGAATAACGTCCACAGCAGGAAACTGGTTTTCAAGCTAGCAAGGAAGAACATCAAAATCAAGGCCTTCCTCAAGTAAAGAGGGGAATAGCCTCAACTCCATCTTTACCGCCAGAGCATAGTTGTCGATGTCGTCAGTAGAAAATTGTCCCTCCTCAGATAGTATGGTCCGGATGTCTTGAGGTTCGAAGGGGGACGAGGCAGACACACATCGGCGCTCGGCGGTGGAGGAGGCATAGGCCTTGGCCGCAGCAAGAATGCTCTCATCAGCATCATCCGGATGCAATTCCGCGTATGATGGGAGGAAGGAGATGGCACCAGATGGAATAGCAGGAGTGGGAGAGCTGGTCTGGCCAGTGGAGAAACGGCTGCGTTTAGGCACCGGAAGGCCTGGAGGAAGAGCAGGTTCAGACCGTTTGCGAGAGGTAACGCTAGCAGTGGAAGGAGGGGAAGGATCAGATGATTTCTCCCCCGGTTTGGCAGATCGGCGAGAGCGGGAGGGACTGGCCACGACTTGCGTTAAGTCCGCAATGGAGGTAGACAAGTCAGAGAAAAACATGGTGAGCCGCTCAAGCTTCTGATCCATGGAGAGAGAGGAAGAGGAGAAGGCAGAAAGAAGCTCGGCACCCATGGCCCGGACATGGTCGGAAAGGGCCTGGGTCTGAAGACGACTGTCCTCAGCAAGGCGATCGAGTTGGGCGGAGAAAGCAGCCTCAGATAAAATCGTGGCAAAAGAGGCGCGCCCAAGACCAAAGGTGGAAGCTTTTGAGGACTCACCTGCATGAAGAAGGGCAGGTGTGGGCAGGGCAGAGTCGGCGGCAGCAGGAGAGGACGGTGGTTGTACAGCAGCAGCAGCAGGAGGTGCGGCAGATCCACTTTGACCGGAGAGGTCAATGGTAGGGATATCCGCAGGATAAGAGGGACCCGCCTCAGCAGGGACAGGTGTCCGTGCATCATGGGTAGGGCCGGGGGAGGCAGCAGCAGGAGGTGCAACCTGAAGGAGAGACGGCGTTACAAAGCCGTGGTAGCAGTTCCAAGTAAGCATTTCCTCCGGGGTCTGGGTGTGTTGAGCGTAAAACACCCAGAGGGTAGGTTCTGGGATGTCGGCAGTAATGGCGAGGCTGAAGCGCAACCAGCAGTCATTCAGTAGGTCAGTGGGAAGATGGTGGAGGTAGTCCTGGAGGTCCGGAGAGTGAGCGGGAGAGGCTTCCGCAGGAGAAGATGGGAGGTCCGGAAGAACAGCAGCAACAGCCGCTATGACCGGAGAGATGGGTGCGGGAGCGTTAGCAGCAGCAGTAGCAAGAGAGGCAGGGATATCGGCAGGAGAGGCGGAGGTGGTAACCTCAAGGAAGTGCGGCTGAGAGGGCCCTGCAGCAGTAGACGGGTCAGCCCGAACGCTGTGTAGCGAACTGCGGGAGCATGCCAGAGCGGCAACGGACCGGATGCGGGAGTGGACGGACCGGAGAGCAGAACTGACTTCGTGACCCAAGCTGGCAACAGGTTCACCAACGGAACTAGCTTGCTGTTCCGAAACAGCAGCAAGGGCATGGGAGACTGGAGGGCGGCGAACGGTGAGGGTCCCGTCGGCAGTAAGATGTCGGAAGTAGTAGGTCGCCGGGAAGGGAATCACAAGTTCACTCTGGAAGTGTGCGTGATGAAGATGTAGAAAAATTTGGGACAGAATCCGTCCGAAGGACGAGTTCCGTTTCCCATTCCGCATCACCCTGAAGAGAAAGTTGCCCCAGTCAAGTGGCAGTGACTCAAAAACCGCGTACATCGCTGGTAGGAGATCGTACGGAACCGAGTCGAGAGCCGTGGAGTGAGCCAGAAGACACCGGCTGAGTATGGTGGCCATACAGCGGTGAGGACCATGGAAAGACTTCATTTTGTACTCCTTCACCTTATTAGGACACCCCATGGAAGCAGCCATGGCAGCAGCGTTTGTCCAGATGTCATCGCCGGCAGGAAGGTTAAAGACGTCCCGGATCACCTGAGGTGTGATCTTGATAGGTTCCCCTCGAACCACAGAAAAGATATACTCCTCAATTGAGGTAGAGTGCTGATAGAAGGCCAAGACGTCCGACACTAGAAGATCGTCCGGGGCAGAGACAAGCGCGAAAAGGTTGCTGTGCTCGAGTAGCTGGCGAACCTTGTGGAGCCATGCTGGAGGATCAGAGATTCCGGACCAATCGACAAGATGGCCAGGAACAACACCATAGAGAGCTTGGGATGCCATTGAGAGTGAAAGATTGATGGAGAAGGAGAGAAAATCTTTGCAGGAAAAAGGTGCGACAAGGGTTTAGGGTTTTGAGAGTTGGTAGGGATAACCTCGGTCGACGCTTATAGTGCGGGATAAATAGGATCCTTTCCTTGGAAGTAAGTGGGTCTCGAGTTTAAGTGAAATGAACAGTGAGCCACCCGACTTCCTTATGTCATTAGAAGTGATGGATTAGCACCGTCGAATAGACCTATGACGTGGCGGCTGTGTTAACCATTCAAAGATGACAGCTATAGGCATACTTCCGGATTTTTGAAATGATAAAATACCGGGCTCGAGGCGTGCATTAAATGAACCATCATTATCCCTCCTCAAAAATAAGCGATGTAAGATAATTACTTGGTTTATCGCGAATTGAGAATTCCAAGAGTCAAGAGGAAATAAACCGACTTTCATCCGGAGAAGGATAATCCGTATAAGATTGACTAACTGTATCTGTATGAGCAGAGTGTTGAGTAGAGATGATTCCTTTGCTGTCTTGATGTCGAGAAAGTGTGAAGTACCACAACACCTCAGAAATCCAAGACATCAGACAAGATAGAGCGATGAATTGCAAAGAGAATCTGAACCTGTGACTTAACAAATAGATGCTTTGAAGAGCAAGTCTCGTCAGGTTCGAGTTAGTCTAGATAAACAATATAGGAGAATAACACACAATCCGAACTAAGAAGAAACAGAACTTATGCATAAAAAGTTAAGTGCTAGACACATACATAAGAAGTGAAAGCCATCATACTGAAATCAATGTATGTGTGAGATAATTAACACATAAATCCAATAGGTCAACATAGCCAATCCTTCATACTAAGAATGAGAGCAAAGATTTAATTAGATTTATGTGACGTCATCCATCAGAGAATGTATGAGTGAAAATGGAAAGAAGAGCACATGATGTATGATGTTACAACTGATTGTCATGCCTAAAATGCTAGGAAGAGGAAGATAACAGCCAAGCAATCCATAATTCGGATTCAACAATGCAAGTCCAATCAGCTTTATGAGTGAGAGTTATAGGGCGGAACATCCGAGACATATTAGAGAGGCATTACTTAATAATAAGCATTCTCTCGCCCTGTAGTCATGCCTTTTGCTGAAACAGGGGGCCATACTTAAGATTCAATGAAGTATTCTCTCCCCCTGAGATCAGCGAATCATTTTGATGCGATCTTCTCGAGGATGACTCCCCCTCAGATAGACAGCCAGGAAAGAGGTCATGAAATGTGAATCGGGGGTTATTACTGAGATAATAGAGAGAGCAATTTCTCCCCCGTGGACTGTTAGAGCCTTTAGGACGTTTCCTGTTTAACATGAATCGTGAGAAACTGCTGCCTATCCTTGATTTACTCCACTCAAGCAGCTGATCGGCAGACATAGTGAATTTCCACTTTCAATCCGAGCTATCCCAAATCATTCCTCAACCATGCATCTTAGATATGTCAGTCAGTCAGGAAATCATAAGACATGAGATGGAAGATGGAGTAGAATTCATGACATCAAAAGAGGATTTGTTTCATATATATTTAATTATATTTGCTTGATTCACTATCAGTCCGGATAAGCAAGCATCCTCCCATTTGAACTTAGTGAGAAATATCAGAACATTTAAACGACTAAAGTAAGATAGTTAAACATGAAGTTCAGTATCTATCACTAACCATGAAGTACAACAATGCATGTTCTGAGACTAACTACTGATGGATAACAGGTGAGAAGCTATGCAGAAAAGTCAAGCATACCTAATTTGAGAAGAAGTTCAGAAAATCTTACATCAGGTAGGGGCTTTGTAAGTATATCCGCCAGTTGATCTTCAGTAGCAACATGTTCCAAGGATATGTGCTTTTTAAGAACATGGTCGCGAATGAAATGATGCCTGACCTCAATATGTTTAGTCTTTGGATGCATGACGGGATTATTACTGATAGCAATAGCACTGGTATTGTCACAGTAGAGCGGAACAGATGTCATGTTGAAGCCGTAGTCAATAAGTTGACTTTGCATCCAGAGAAGCTGTGCGTAGCAACTCCCCGCAGCTATATATTCCGCTTCAGCAGTAGAGGTTGATACGGAATTCTGCTTCTTACTGAACCAAGAGATCAATCTGTTTCCAAGGAATTGGCATGTACCACTGGTGCTTTTCCTATCTATGCGACATCTGGCAAAATCAGCATCAGAATATCCAGATAAGGCGAAGTTGGACTCTTTTGGGTACCAAAGTCCCAAATTCATCGTCCCTTTGAGATACCTTAATATTCGTTTTACGTGAAGCATATGTGACTCTTTGGGATTCGCCTGATATCTTGCGCAGATGCAAGTTGCAAACATTATGTCCTGGCGACTTGCTATAAGATACAGCAAGGATCCAATCATCCCTCTGTAATCAGTCACATTCACTGATTTGCCATCAACATCTGGGTCTAACTTGGTACTGACTGGCATTGGAGTTTTGACGGGAGATGAACCTTCCATACCAAACTTCTTGATTAAGTCGCGAGTGTACTTAGCTTGGTTTATGAAGGTCCCTTCCTTCAGTTGTTTGACTTCAATCTCAAGGAAGTAGGACAGTTCTCCCATCATACTCATCTCAAACTTGCCAGTCATCAACTTGGCGAACTCATCACAAAGCTTCGGATTAGTTGATCCGAAAATGATATCATCCACGTAGATCTGTACGATCAGAGTATGTCCCTTCTCTTTCCGTAAGAATAGCGTGGTGTCAATCTTTCCTTTTTGAAAGTTGTGAGCAAGTAAGAATTCTGAAAGTGTGTCGTACCAGGCTCTTGGAGCTTGCTTCAATCCATAAAAGGCTCTCCTTAGTTTGTAGACCAGATGTCCAGCCTTTGGTTTAATGAAACGTGGAGGTTGTTCAACATATACCTCCTCTTGAAGATCTCCATTTAGAAATGCACTCTTGACATCCATTTGATAAACTTTAAAGTTTTCGTATGAAGCGTATGCCAAGAACATTCTGATTGCTTCAAGTCTGGCTACTGGGGCAAAGGTTTCGTCATAGTCTATTCCTTCTTCTTGACAATAACCCTTGGCTACTAGTCGGGCTTTGTTCCAGATTATGATTCCGTCCGTATCAAGTTTGTTCCGGAACACCCATTTAACTCCAATGACTTGTTGAGACTTTGGCCTATGTACAAGAGTCCACACATCATTCCTCTTGAACTGATTTAACTCTTCCTGCATGGCGTCTATCCAATTTGAATCTTGAAGTGCTTCTTCCACCACCTTTGGCTCTATTTGCGACAAAAAGCAAGAGTATAGGCACATATTGGAGGTGGCTGCCCTTGTTCTAACACCAACAGTAGGATCACCAATCACTTGTTCTTGAGGATGGTTTCGAGTCCATTTATAGTTTTGTGCAAGTGGTGGTGAATACTCAATGATTTAAAGCTCTGTCAGATTAGGTGGTTCTTGTTCGTCTGCTGTGTGAGCTTCTTCCGGGCCAGCATTATCCATATCAATAGGTTCTGGAGTGTTTTGCGGTTCTCCATTACTATTCATTTCTGTATTAGCTAATCCGGATGGACTTGAAGGTGCTCCGGTAGTTTGAATATCCGAGGGAACATGTCCGGAGTTAAGTGGAAGTCCCGAGTCCGATTCATCTGTAGCATCATCTGCATCATTTCTTCGTTCTTCACTGGTGCCACGTGGTTGGTCAGTAGGAGCGACAGGAACATTCATAAACTTTGAGTAATCAATGTTGTCGTCTTGATCCTGCACATTAGAACTTGGAGAACCAACTTTCAACCAATCCAGGTTAGCTTCATCAAAGGTCACATGGATAGATTCTTCAACTTTGAAGAGTTTTCTATTGAAAACCCGATAAGCCTTGCTATGAAATGAATACCCAACAAATATCCCATCATTAGATTTTGGTTCAAATTTATTCCGGGATTCTTTTCCATTGTTCAGTACGTAACAAGTACACCCAAAAGTTCTGAAGTGTGAAATAGAAGGCTTTCGGCCTTTCCACATCTCATAGGGTGTTTTCATGGTAAATTTATTTATAAGAGTTCTGTTCTGAACATAGCAGGCAGTAGACACCGCTTCAGCCCATATACAGAGAGGAAGCTTTGCCCCTACTAACATTGATCTGTCAGCCTCGACTAAAGTGCGATTCTTGCACTCAGCTACCCCATTTTGTTGTGGAGTTCTGGGCGCAGAGAAGTTGTACTGAATGCCCTGTTCAGAACAATATGACCTCATATCTGAAAAATCAAATTCTGTATCATGATCACTCCTGATGCATTTAATGCTCAGTCCTTGTGAGTTGCTTATCTAGTTGAAGAGATCAACAAGGTGTTCAAAGGTTTGATCCTTAGATTTCAGGAACAACATCCATGTGTACCTAGTGAAGTCATCGATAACCACAAGAGTATATCTCGCACTAGCTAGTAAAGAAACAGAAATGAGACCACAAAGATCCATGTGAAGTAGTTGTAAGGGAGCAGTTATTGAATTACCTGGTTTGCTCTTAAAACTATGTTTGGTCTGTTTGCCAGGTTGGCATTCTCGACAGAGAGTGTCTCTGGAGTATTTGTGTTTAGGCAAGCCAGTGACCAAATCAAGCGATGCTAATTTAGACAAGGTCTTAAAATTTAAATGTGCGCAACGCTTGTGCCATAGCCAACTATCTTCATGTGATGCTGTAGTGAGGAAACATACAGGGTCAGAAGAATTGTTTCTTAAGACCACAGAATATATGTCCCCATCTCTTGATTCAGATAACTTAATATATCCAGATAAGTTATCTCTAATTGTGCAGGTGTTTGACAAAAAGGAAACTGTGAATCCTTTGTCACATAAATTACTGACACTCAGCAGATTATGCTTCAAACCTTCGACTAATGCAACCTTAGTTATTGATACACAGTTGTTGGTTAAAGTGCCATACCCCACAGTCTTACCTTTACTGTTGTCACCATATGTTACGGATGGGCCTCGTTTGTCAGTAAGATCCACGAGCAGAGACTTATCACCCGTCATATGTCCGGAGCATCCGCTATCGAGTATCCACTTGCTTTGATTCATCTTTGACTTCAAGTGAGATGGCAGTGAATTCCATAGATGCTCTTGCAAGACAACAGATGACACTTTTGGTGCCCAAACTTGTTTCGGGCGGTTAGGAGAAGCAACAACAGTGTCAACTATTCCGGATTTTACGTTGCACGGAACTTTAACTTTCCAGGTTGGCTTAGCTTTTTTCGTATTAGTTGCTTCCTTAACTTGGGTTTTCTTAGGAGAGATGCTCCGAGGAGTTTTAGATTTAGATTTCCGAGAAGAACCCTTTTTGACAACCTGATTTTTATTGATTGAAAAGTTATTACATAACCAGTCATCAGATAGACTCCAACATTCATAATAGTAGTGACCTATTTCATGACATATCAAACAGACACTATGATGTGGAGTTATAGCTGGGGATACAGGTTTCTTTGGCTTAATAGGTTTCCTACTCTGTTCCCTATGGCCTAATCCTCTGCGAACGGGTGACGCGTTCTTGGCCCTAGAAGCGTCAACCTTTGCCTTTTCTTTGTTTTCGGGTGGTGTAGTTTCGGCTTTAACTACGGCAACCTTCCCTTCATTGTTTGGTACAGGTGCTACTACTTCGGGATTAACAATAACAGCCTTTCTTCCACAATCATAAACTATGGTGTCACCTGAAATAAAACCATCCAACGGTTTAGATGTACTAACAGGATATAGGTTGGTTAGTTTTGGAGTGTAGTCTGGAGGGCACTCAGTAGCTGGAGTAGTGGAAGTGGATTCGGATCCTAGGCCAGGTTTGACTCGGATATTGTCAGGATCAGTTCTAAATGTAGAGGCTATTTCTCCATATTTTAGCCATTTACGATTTATTTCCTTTTCCTTCTCAAGTTCAATCTCAAGTCTTTTAAGATTTACATTCATGCCTGTGAGGTTGGTATTCGGCAAGTGATTTTCAGCTCTTAGGTCGTGATACCAAACCTCCTTGCTTCGGTAGTCAGCTATGTCCTTTTCAAGTTTAGAAACAGTAAGTTCTAGGCGTTTAGTCTGACCACTCATATTTTGATACATTTGAGTAATTATTAATCTCTCATTCTTTTCATCATCACGTTCCTTAGTGATAGATTCTAATTTACTCAAGAGCTTAGAGATAGAAGGTACCTCAGTGTTTGCCATGAGGCAGGCGTTCGCCTTTTCCGTTGGTTCGTCGTCTGAAAATTCCTCTTCTTCTTTCGAACCACTGTTGTATTTTGAGACGAACGCCTTCCTCTTCATTTTGCTGTTGTCTGAGGTGGAGCGTCGGGGTTTAACCTTGTCATCCTTGTCGGCTGTCTTGGGTTTGGATCTACAGTCCTTGGCCCAATGACCAGGTTTCCCGCAATTGTAGCAGTCTTGGGATGTCGACTTCGACCGCTCCTTCCTTCTCGAGGATGAGGAAGAGCCTTTTCTGAATCCTTTTCTGCTTTTCCACAGAAATCGTGTGAAGGATTTCACCAGGAGTGCTATTTCTTCTTCCATGTCCAACTCAGAGTTTTTTGACTCTTCCGTATCATCCTCCGTCAGCATGTTTGGTCCAGCCGTAGCCTTAAGAGCTACCCCCTTTTCTTTCCGAGCTATCTTCTCGTCTCGGTCAGTGTATTTGAATCTGACCTCAGGAGTCCGTAGCTCTCCATATAGCTCTTCAAGGGGAGCATACTGCCAGTTGTCTTTGGATTGCATCTGGAGCTGCTTGGAGTAATAGCGATCCGGCAGGGAACGAAAGAGCTTGTCATTTATTTGGAACTGAGTGTAGTGCTCGTTGACAGCTTTCAATTCCAGGATGAGCTTGTCGAATCGCCGATAGATGCTCTCCAGGGATTCGCCAGGTTTGTGGTTGAAGCTCTCAAAGTTCGGTCTGAGAGCGCAAATGACGTTCTGCATCTGGGACTGACTTCCTTCATATAGAATAGTCAATTTGTCCCACACAACTTTTGCTGTCGTGCAGCCCTGGACGTCCGTGAAGGCCTCTGAATCCAAGGACGATCTCACGTAAGCTAGAGCCTTTTCACTGGCGTATTGCCAGGCTCTTTCATCGTGAGTAAGTTCAGCATCAGTCTTTGGCCTCCTGACCCCATTTTCTCCGATGGTCATCGGAATGGGAAGCTCCTGATGAAGACAAGGCCACATTAGATGATCATGACAGGTCATGAATGTCACGCCCCCGAATTCCAAGAAAACCCAGAACCAGGACACATGACTTCCCCTTGCCCGCACTCAAAAGGTCAAGGGGTTGGTGACTAGCACCAATAGAGACTACACTGCGGGTGCTGTCTCAAATATGCAACCCTCTATAGTCATACATCAAGGGTAATCCTATACTTGCCCATACATCATCATGCATACAATAAGTCAAATAGTCATACAGACATCACATCACAAACAGTATGCAAATACAACTGTCTACGGACCCATGTCTGGGATACAAACATAATACAATACACAATATAGAATACAGTACTGTATCATACATCAGAGTAGTGGGCACGTCCTCCTGGAAGAAAGTCCTCCACTAGTCTCGGGTCACACCTGAAAAAGGTAAACAACAAGTAGGGGTGAGCGACAAGCTCAAGTTAGGTGACCCCAACACTCCACATCATGCAGACATACAAGTCTATACTACATGCTCTGTGTACTCGTGCACTGTGTAGTGTGCACAATCATCAGGACTCAGCCTGCAAACAAACATCAGGACCTAGCCTGCCCACACAGGACAGCTTGTCCACGATCCTCAACAGCATCCCAGCTCAGGGCACTCAGCCCTACCACAGCGTTATATGCCCGGACACAGTCGGCACACCGGCCTGCCATCGGCGCATATGCCTGCCCCGTCAACAACATCGCACCATCAGTGCATCACGGTGAGAACCCAAACAAGTCACGGAGTCCATGCCCCAATACCTCACACCAACATACTAACATGAGTATGGCATGTCATTCTCAACATTTCCTTTAAAACTGTAGCCAGTCTTCACAAGTAAATCCTCAATCCTTGATTTATGAAGGAAGTACCCATAGCAACTATTTTCTTGAAATGAAAAGTCCCGGCATTGGGTTCCCATATCATAAATAAGATAATCTGATTTTTGGGGATTTTTTTGAGATGTCTAACCCCACTTTCCAAAAATTCACCACTACGAACTTTTGGGGTTTTCTGAGATTTTACACTAAATCCCAATTTTCACATTTTGAAAGACTAGAATTAATTTTTCTAGTATTTTTATTTGAATCCAAATGGGGGGTATTTCGTTATTTACATTGTAACTTAAGTATGATACTTGAGGCATAATGGTTTACAATGTAAATGTCCAGTGCAGTGCACTGCTGCGGAACACACTGCTAATCACTGCTGCGGAACACTGCTGCTGATCACTGCTGTGGAATGGATGCTACGGAAACACTACCGCGGAGCGATGCTACGGATCACTGCTACTGATCCGGACTAACTGCTCCGGACTACTGATCCAGACTAACGAAGCTGCTGACTCCACAGCTGCTGACTACGAAGCTGCTGACCACGAAGCTGCTGATTACGAACTTCGACCTTACAGTTCACCCAGGGTACTGTTCATCATCGTTTTTGGCCTGGTTTTCATCTGGAATCAACCCAGCAACCCCCCAGGCACTCACAAACACGTGTTTTACTAAACAGAGTACCAAATTACGTACCCAAACTTATATAAATCAGTTCTTAGCCATAGATTTTATGCTAAATCATCAGATCTAACCCCAAAATTGGGTTTCCCCCAAAACCTAGGGTTCATGCTCAAATTCATAATTCATGATAAATTCACGCATATTCCAAGATAGAATCGAGATAAGAGGTTCAAGGACACCTACCTTGAAAAATTATTTGCGATCCACGAGCTCCAATCGCCCCAAAATCGCCAAAAGGAGTTCTTCACTTTCCCTCTCTCTCTCACTTGCTCAAACACGCACGTACCAAGCAAAAATAAAGGGATAATGCAGTTTCTTAATTATTTATACTGCTGCCAATAATTGACCCGAACGCAAAGTCAACCAAGAAACCCCGAAAAGTCAACAATCGGGTCAAACGGGGCCCCGACTCGGAATCGGGCCCAAGTACAGTCAAAATGCTCACATCGACGACTACACTACCATCTAGATAGTTGCATTCCCATAGAATGCCTATCTCTCGAAACTACCCAAATACGAGTCTTTACAATGAACATCTTCATACGAGCTTTCCACTGGAGAAAAGCTCTGGTGTAAACTTTGGCGGTTTGCTTAAAATGTAGCCTGAACTCCGTGGTTGAGGAGCAGCAGCAGCAGCAGGTTGAGGTGGATCAACATTTTCACTGCTGCTTCAGTTGGGAAGGGGCTCTTGAGCTCCCCCAGAGTTAAGGCGGGTGTTGAATAGCATGCTGCTTTCTTCGGCCATTGTTAAGTTGAGAGGGAGTGAGGGATCTCTACGAGCAGGTAGAACTTGCTCTGATACCACTTGTTGGTCCCGGAGAGCCTAGAGGGGGGGGGGAATAGGCTCTTTGAAAATTCTTTCTCTCTCTTAATGGCTAGACACTCACTCTGGTTAAACGGATAAAATCAGTGCGGAAGATTAACCAGGTAGTGGAAGTATGTTGCTTTATTATCTGAAGATAATTACAACGAAGCAAAATAGCGCTTTAGCTGATTACAACACAACACTCTGTTATGGTTACACACACTTGGCTGTAAATTTCTGTATAAGCTATTTCACACGATACACGCTTGTAAATTTATGAGTATTAGTAAGCGTGCGTGTATATATATTTTACATTGCTTCAGGTATATATAGACATCCTAGGAATCTATCTTGGAACTGCATTTTCCGAGCAGTGTGAAGCATTGAAGTTCTTCATCGGAAAATGCTGAAGCTTTAACTGCTGCGGATGTGGAGCTCGAAATATTAGAAGCATAAGTTGTGGTGAATTCTTGCTTGATTCCAATTGCATTTGAGATCGCGTCCACATCTCCGCATGATCCACGTGTAAGAATTTAGGTTTTCAACGGGTTTGTTTTACATCGGGACGAAGCGAGCTGATTGCAATAAAAGCGGCTTGGAAATGATGAAGCAGCGTCTTCTTAGTCCATCATAAGGTTCCTTACTCCGTATCAGCGAAGCTCGGATCCTAACTCCGTGTCAGTGGTTGCTTACTCCGTATGAATGAAGTCCTGGAATCCTTGTTCCGTGTCAGTGCCTCTTACTCCGCATGAAGTATAGGCTCGGAGAGCTTATTCCGCATCAGTGCTTGCTTACTCCGCATAAAGTAGGTATTGAATGCTTACTCCGTATTAGTGAATCCTTACTCCACATGAGTAATGGGTCGGATTCCTTATTCCGCATCTGTTGTCCTTACTCCGCAACAATTGTCCTTACAACGTTCGAATGAGATTCGGATTTCTTAGTCCGTGTCTTCTTTTTCTTTAGTCTAGTGGAGTGACAATTTCGATTCTCTCTCCGCAACAAGTCTCTCTTATTCCGTGCGAGTGATAGACTTGGAATCTTATTCCGTAGCAATTGACTTAGTCAAGTTGAGAGTTAGACACGGGTTCCTCAAGTCATTTTGTCAAGTGTTTAGTCCACACGAAAAGTCCTTACTCCGGATGAAGACTCGATTATGTACCACTCATGATGATCCGGATCAGGATTATGTATCCTGTCCTTAGCTTTGTTCTCACACGAGTAGGCCCGGATTAGAGTTAACTCATCTGCACAGATTTAATAGTAAACATAAAACATCTCGAGTCAAATTACATAGGGTTTGTTTCGCATTATCCAAATTCTAGGTTTGATCCAACACATTGTCACGTGCAATGTCATATGCAGCTATATTTTTGCACAGTGTCACGTGCAATGTCACATGCAGCCATATTTTTGCACAGCGACCTTTGTTTTGTTATGCTGATGATACTTTCGTAAAGAACATTGTCCATATTTTGCTTGGTTTGAGTGGTATTAAGGGTGGAAGGGGGATTTGGTGTCACTTATCAAAACTACACTGTTTCAATAAGTGATGATAACTGGTGGCTAGGGCACACCTTAAACATGTCCAGCAACCCTATAAAAGGGGGAAGAACACCTCTTGGAGAGAGAAATACGGCTCATGACGTTTTGGGGGCAGTAGCACATCATGGAAGGTTGGACTTGAAGAACAGCTATAATTGAAGCATCTCTAGCACCTTGAGGAAGAAAGTAGTGCAAAACTAGTCTTTTCTTTTGTATCAGGTTGTGGGATGTGGTATTTGAATGTTTTATGCTCAAACAATATGATGGGTGAGTAGTACCTCAATCTGGGGGAGCAAATGTAGCCCCCTATGCACAATTAATGGATTTGTGTTGGTCTGGGAATGAACTTTCCTGGGCTATGACTACAACATGGACCATAGAGTCGTGGGCTTCTCTTTGACATGGGTTGTAGGCCTTCATTTATTTGGTTTGGGTCCTAAGCCAATTATACACGTGAGATTTAGACTGCATTTAGATGGGCTGCTGGGATTGGGCCTAAGGTCAACAAAGGCTTTGCAATGAGATTGGAATATGATGGTCCATAATGAATTTAGAGCTACAATTTGGGTGGGCCGTTGGGATTGGGCCGATTGCTTTTGTTTGCCTTGGACTAATTTTGAAGGCCATTAGGAATGGGCCTATATTGGGTTTTTCGCAAACCCATAGCGATCAACAAATTTGATGAAAGCCCATCAGGCGTTGTTTGCACTTAATGAGGTGTAGTCATTTTAACCAACTACACATGGTGTTAGTAATAAAGACAATTATTATGGGTCACCAAAATTGACCTTCGAAAGAGAATTAGAGGAAGATGAAGAGGATGATTGTTTAGAGGATTGGAGTAATGATTGCATAATTTGAAAATATTCTTCTTCGGTTTGGACTTTTACCAATTGGGCCTGTGCAAAAACCTTTTGGTTAAGAAAATTGGGTTTGGACATCATAGATAATGGGGATGGATTTTGTTTGGAGATCCATTGCAAAACAGATGGTTTGGAGAGTTGAGATGGAATATTATATGAGTTCCACCATTTTACTTTGAATCTTCAAACAAGCATAAGAGGTTGGTTAGGTACTTCATGGAACATGTAATACCAGTTACATGCCCAAGGGAAATGAAAATGAGAACAAAATTGATAATTTGGATATTTAAAGTGTGTATTATTGGGAATTTGGTATTTGGATTTGAAGAGTAAAAAAGATTCAACAATTTGAGGGGGGAAAATATCCGAAATAGAACTGAACCAAGACCACTAATGTGAGAACCAGGATGGGATGGTCGAAAGTTGGAAATCTTGTTGAAAAAGGAAAAGCTAAGAGTGGCTTCGTTGGGGATTTTTGATAAAGAAAGTGTTAAACTAGGCTTATTGGTAATCCCAATAATTAAATGATGAGTAATGAGGGAGAGGAGAATTAGAAGTATTTGGAAGGCTTCTTGGGCATGGAGAGGTTGATTCCAGGCTGAGGGGGAAAGTACCTTTACTATTCGGCACGTCGAATAGGCAGGGAAGGGATGTTTTGAGTTTTGGACAAAATCTTTGAAAAGGGCAAATCCTATTGATTCTAAAATAGAACGATAATAAATTTGAGTTTTGAGAGTATTGAAAAGTTTGAAATGGCAGTTTGGGGTGAAGATTTTGGTAACATAATCTTTGGGGGAAGTAGTAAAGAGATCTTGTTCAACTGGAAATATATTTTGGTGAACTAGTTTGTTAATGTATTAAGATGAGGGTAATTTTGATTATAATAAAATGATTTATGAACTTGAAGGTGTTTGAGAGATTATAACTTTGGAAGAGGGTTGAGAAATATCTTTAGAAATTGATTTAGATGGTAAGGAAAGGACACCTTTTCTTTTTGAATAGGATAGAGGAATTTGTTGGATGGGGGAAGAAATATTTGGAATGGGAATAAGATTTTGGGTATTTGGGACGAAAGAATCTTTGGGGTTTTGGGCAGGAAATTGGTATTGAAACATTTGGAACGTTTGTGGGTTTTCTGATAAGGCTTCTACCCACTCTTGGACCATAGAAGAGGAGGGAGAGGCTTCGGCGTCTACTTGTTCTTGTTAGGATAGTGCTATATAAAGCAATGTGTAATCCTAGTTATGTTAAGACTATTTCTGATTAATTGAAATATATTTTGTTTAAGTATTTATTAGATTGTATTATTCTGCTTTCTTATGTGGCCGAGCATCGTAACATCCCATTACTTATCAAAGTCTATTACTGAGCATGTGTAGGACACATACAATAGATCCACTAATTAAACTAAGTATAAAAGTGGTTCACAATCGGTGAATGGAGTTTGGGATGCTCTATTCTGATAAGATTGTGGTGCAGACTATTTCCATAGTGGGAGTGATCTAGTCTAGGATCATTGTAAAAAGTTTACGAATAGTATTATCAGTATGTAATCATACATATTGAATAGGACCATGATAAAATAAGTTCTTCAACTAATGTTGGTCCCGGAGAGCCTAAAGGGGGGGGGGGGTGAATAGGCTCTTTGAAAATTCTTTCTCTCTCTTAATGGCTTAGACACTCACTCTGGTTAAACGGATAAAATCAGTGTGGAAGATTAACCAAGTAGTGGAAGTATGTTGCTTTATTATCTGAAGATAATTACAACAAAGCAAAACAGCGTTTTAGCTGATTACAACACAACACTTTGTTATAGTTACACACACTTGGCAATGAATCTCTGTGTTTGGCTCTTTACAAGATATACGCTTATGAGTCTCTAAGTACAAGTAAGCACGTGCTCTTAATTTATATTGCTTCAGGCATATATATAGACATCCTAGAAATCTATCTTGGAACTGCATTTTCCGAGCAGTGTGGAGCATTGAAGTTCTTCATCGGAAAATGCTGAAGCTTTAACTGCTGCGGATGTGGAGCTCGAAATATTGGAAGCATAAGTTGTAATGAATTCTTTGCTTGATTCCAATTGCATTTGAAACTGCGTCCACATCTCCGTGTGTTCCTCGTGTCAGACAATTTAGGTATTCAATGAGTTTGTCTTACATCGGGACGTAGCAAGCTGCTAGCATTAATTGCGGCTTAGAGAGACGAAGCAGCGTCTTCGTGGTCCGTTGCAAGGTTCCTTACTCCGCATGAACGAAGCTCGGATCCTTACTCCGTATCAGTGATTGCTTGCTCCGTATGAATGAAGTCCTAGAATCTTTATTCCGTGTCAGCGCTTCCTTACTCCGCATGAGTAGTGGTTCAGAGAGCTTACTCCGCATCAGTGCTTCCTTACTCCATATGAGTAATGATTCGGATTCCTTATTCCACATTTGATGTCCTTACTCCACAATAGTGTCTTTACTCCGCTCGAATGACAGACTCGGATTTCTTCGTCCGTGTCTTCTTTTCCTTAGTCCGGTGGAGTGACTACTTCGATTGTTTCTCTCTCACAAGTCTCTTTTACTCCGTGCAAGATGTAGACTCAGGAACTTATTCCGCATTAATTGACATAATCTTGTTGAGTGTTAGACGCGGGTTCCTAGTCGTTTTGTCAAGTGTTTAATCAGCACGAAGGGTCCTTACTCTGGATGATGACTTGGTTATATACCAAGTGAATGACGTCACTCATGATGATCCGGATCAGGATTATATATCCTGTTCTTAGCTTTGTCCTCACATGAGTAGGTCCGGATTTAGAGTTAACTCATCTGCACAGACTTAATGGTAAACATGAAACATCTCGAGTCAAATTACATAGGATTTGTTCCGCATTATCCAAATTCTCGGTTTGATCCAATAACTAATATCCATTGCATTGTATGAAGAACTTTTTATTCTATCGCTGGATAACTGATTTATGGATTAATCTTAATCCAGACTGTTGGACCCCATTTTGTTTGGGTTGGACATACACATTTATTTTTCACTTTCAACTTCGTTTTTATTTGTTAATCACTTTGTACAGATAAATAAAGAGATGTGACCTTCGATTCGAAGGGGGCAATTGCAATGACTTCTTTGAAAAGATTTTAAAATGCCAAATAGTCAGTTTCGGGTGATAAAAAATCAAATTTGAGAATCAACGCCTTCGACCGTGCTCAAATTCGAGGTCAAACGAAGAAGTTATGGTCAAAATCGTATTTGAACCGCTAACGGAGATGAACTACCAACCAATATTCAAAAAGACACTCCGGATCAGGTCACAAACCTCATGCTCTTAATCCTCTTATCATTCTAAGAATTTTGATGTATATATTGCATATATTTGATCACAGAGCTTATTTAAAAAAAAACTTTTTCGGTAAGAAAACGGTTTAGGGACGCGCAGTACAGTTTCGGCATAAAAATAAACTCATTTTCAAGAAAAAAAAGAAACGGGGTCGCTCATTGTGACGCCCTGAGTCTAAAAATAATTTTTTCACATTTTATTGGAACCCGAGTTGCCTTCCCGATTCTAAAACTTAAAAACATTAGTTAAAAAGTACGCAATTGCAGAATCAGACACTCTAGCCGCCATCTCTTTCTTTTTCCTGCCTATCCAAGTCCACATGTCATCTCCTCATTAGCTTAAGAATAAAACAAAATAAATAGCAAATAACGAAATAAGAAAGTAAAAGCAAAAATTTTAAAAAAAAATAAATCAAAAAAAAAAACTCAGCCACAAACTGCACGTCTTCTTTTCTCTCCCTCTCCCCTGTGTCATCTTCCTCATCCATGCCGGACAGCCATCATGCCTACCCCTTTCGGCCATGCCCCTACCTCCTCTTCTCTCTCCCCCAATCAAACCTAAACCTTAAAATCTCCTTTCTATATAAACACCACGCGCAATCAATCCAAAGGGGGGCTCTCACGATTTACCAACCTAGATATATTCTCTCAATTTTTCTAACCTTCTTCTTCTAAAGAGTCCCCTACCGGCTGGAACCGTCTCACCGACAGCCTACCATTGTCATACCTTCTTTGTCATCACCCATCATCATGGCCAATCCAAACCCCAGCCAGAAATCACATCGTCCACGATCCGTCCTTCTAACGTGGCAGCCCCTGAACGCTGATCCATGGCGTCGCCACACCGACTGATGGCGTTGCCATGCTGACCGGCCGACGTTAACGACACCAACTTCCACTACCTCAGCCCTCTACGATGCCGCCATACCAGTGAGCCCACGCTGCCATACCTACCTGGCACCAACCGTTCCAACCATCACTCGCAAAGGCCTCCAAACTTGGTAACCCTATTTGCAGCCTCCAAACGACAAGACGAAGACGAAGCTAGCGGAATTCCAAAATCCAGAAGGAGGAGGAGTTTGCACCGCTGGTGTTGCTAGGTTTTTGTTCACGGTGTTCAACCATCGCTTGCAGTACTACAAGACAAAGACGATTGGGTCTGTTCTATTTACGTTAGGATTTTTTGATTTCCCTTGTGCATTGTTGTGTCTTTGTTTCGTGATTAATTAATTTTCTCATACCAAATCCATGCCACATGATAGAGTTTGTCAAAATCGTTTTCTCTGTCATGCTTTTACGGGTCCTATAATGTTACATATTGTTTCGTTTTTGGGTTTTTGTCATCTGGTTTTGCCTATACCTTGTCAAAAGGCGTTTTCTTTTTTGCACTGGTATACGTTTTCTGTTCTCCCCAGTCTCTGGTTTTTATCAAAATAAATCTCTGGTATTAGCGTTTTGGTTTATACGTTTTGTGCAAATCAAAGTCATCTGTTTTTTTTAATTCATTTGGCTATATGTTTTTAAAATTATTGTGGGTCTTGGCATCCTATTCTCTTTACTTTTGGGGTCAGTCTTAGCCCTGCATAAGCTTGCTATTGGTTCTTGGATAGACTTACTGGTTTGGGATCTAAATGCTTTTCTGTTTGCTATTGATTTCACGGGCATTCACCTTGATTTTGGAGCTTCATTATATGGTTTAATGTGGTTTTACTAACATTTGTTTTGCAGAGTTTATTTTAACATTCTCTCTTCGATACTTGTATCATTATTATTTATTCTACTTTTTTTAGTCCCTATGTATTTAGGTATATCCCATTGTATTTCATTTGTTGTAGTGGCTTGGAGCCACATGTAAAAAAATGTAGGCAAGCAATCCAAAAGTGAAAAAAAAATGATGAGAAAAAAAAAGAGAGAAAAAAGAGGAAAAAGAAAAGAAAAGAAAAGAGAGATTTTTATTTTCATTTTTTGTTTTGTTTTGTAGATTGCACACACAATACATTTATTTACTTGGATGCTGTTTGGTTTGGTTTTGTTTCGAATTTATTTACCCACAACACAAAGCAAATCAAAATGTTAAAAAAAGGGTGTGCTTCCCAATAAAAAAACAAAAAAATGTTTTGTTGAAAAACAAAGATAAAACAAAACAAAAACAAAAACAAAATAAAATGTCTTCATTTAAATAAAGCGAAACAAAAAAAATCAAAAGACAAAAATATTGTCTTTAATTTCTTATTTTTATTTTTAAAATCTTTTTAGTCCATTCTTTCAAAAAATTTAACTTTCAGAATCACCATTTTCTTAAAAGACAAAAAATATTTTGTTTAACTTTCTTTTTATTTATTTATTTATTTTTTAGCCCATTCTTTTAAAATTTTAACTTTCAAAAGACAAGGAAGAAAAAATATAGATTATTGTCATTAGGATTTACTTTTTGGAAATAATTTAACTTAAATTCTTTATTATTATTTTTTAACAAAGGACTTTGAAATAGAAAGAAATAACTCGACCCTTAAGATTCCTTTAGCATTTAAGTAAATTGGACTTAATTTTTAATTTTAACAAAGAATTTAGAAATAAAAAAAATCCATTAGGATATGCCTTGGAGGCTTAGGATGAAATTTAGAAAAATAAAAAGAGTTGACTTTTAAGCCATTTTTGGTTTCACCCTTAAGCCAATAGTTAAAACAGATCAAAAATCTCCTCCTCCTAAAATAGGTACCGAAAGGGCGTTGTGGGGAGTTAATCTTTCCCCACATGTAACAAACTCCCGAACTTAGCTCTGGTAACGTAGATCACATTTTTTTAGGTGACCAACTGCACCCCATAAACAGTTGGTGGCGACTCTGTATTTCTTTCATCACCATTCGGGTGAAGGGTGGGAGAACCGCATCCCCGAAAGCGGGTTTCCCCCGGACGAAATCCAGTGATGACAGCTGGCGACTCTACCGGGGAATGAGATTTAGGGAGTTAGGCTTAAGATTAGGATTAGGAGGTTTATACTTTGTTTTAAATTGTTTTTCTTCTTTCATTCTTTATTTATTCTTTATTTAATTTATTTATTGCACTTAATCGCTGTTGCATGATAGTTTTGATTTACACGCTTTAATGCCATGATAGTCGTTTCTATTTGTTAATCACTTTATACAGATAAATAAAGAGACGTGACCTTCGATTCAAAGGGGGCAATTGCAACGACTTCTTTGAAAAGACTTTCAAATCCCAAATAGTCAGCTCTGAGCGATAAAAAATCAAATTTGAGAATCAACGCCTTCGACCGTGCTCAAATTCGAGGTCAAACGAAGAAGTTATGGTTAAAATCGTATTTGGACCACTAACCGCGATGAACTAGCAGCCAATATTCAAAAAGAAACTCCGGATCAGGTCACAAACCTCATGCTCTTAATCCTCTTATCATTCTAAGAATTTTGATGTATATATTACATATATTTGATCACAAAGCTTATTTAAAAAAAACTTTTTCGGTAAGAAAATCGTTTAGGGACGCGTAGTATAGTTTCGACAAAAAAAAAAAAAACTCATTTTCAAGAAAAAAGGAAACGGGGTCGGTCATTGTGACGCACCGAGTCTAAAAATAATTTTTTCACATTTTATTGGAACCCGAGTTGCCTTCCCGATTCTAAAACTTAAAAACATTAGTTAAAAAATACGCAATTGCAGAATCAGAAACCCTAGCCGCCATCTCTTTCTTTTTCCTACCTATCCAAGTCCATGTGTCATCTCCTCATTAGCTTAAGAATAAAACAAAATAAATAGCAAATAACAAAATAAGAAAGTAAAAGCAAAAATTTAAAAATAAAAATAAAACAAAAAAAAAACTCAGCCATAAACCGCACGCCTTCTTCTCTCTCCCTCTCCCTTGCGTCGTCTTCCTCATCCACGCTGGACAGCAATCATGCCTACCCCTTTCGGGCATGCCCCTACCTCCTCTTCTCTCTCTCCCAATCAAACCTAAACCTTAAAATCTCCTTTCTATATAAACACCGTGCGCAATCAATCCAAAGGGGCGCTCTCACGATTTACCAACCTAGATATATTCTCTCAATTTTTCTTACCTTCTCCTTCTAAAGAGTGCCCCGCCGGCCGGAACCGTCTCGCCGACAGCCTACCATCGTCATACCTTCTTTGTCATCACTCATCATCATCTCCAATCCAAACCCCATCCAGAAATCACATCGTCCACGATCTGTCCTTCTAACGCGGCAGCCCCTAAACGCCGATCCACGGCGTCGCCACACCAACTTATGGTGTCGCCACACCAACCGGCCGACGTTAACGACACCAACTGCCGTCGCCTCAGCCCTCTACGATGGCGCCATACCAGCGGGCCCACGCCGCGATACCAACCTGGCACCAACCGTTCCAACCATCGCTCACAAAGGCCTCCAAACTTGGTAACCCTATTTGAGCCTCCAAACGACAAGACGAAGACGAAGCTAGCGGAATTCCAGAATCCAGAAGGAGGAGGAGTTTGTATCGCTGGTGTTGCTGGGTTTTTGTTCACGGTGTTCAACCATCTCTCGCAGTACTACAAGACAAAGATGATTGGGTCTGTTCTATTTACGTTAGGATTTTTTATCACCCTTGTGCATTATTGTGTCTTTGTTTCGTGATTAATTAATTTTCTCATACCAAATCCTTGCCAACATGATAGAGTTTGTCAAAATTGTTTTCTCTGTCATGCTTTTATGGGTCCTGTAATGTTACGTATTGTTTCGTTTTTGGGTTTTTTTTCATCTGGTTTTGCCTATACCTTGTCAAAAGGCATTTTCTTTTTTGCACTGGTATACATTTTCTGTTCTCCCCAGTCTCTGGTTTTTATCAAAATAAATCTCTGGTATTGGCGTTTTGGTCTATACGTTTTGTGCAAATCAAAGTCATCTGTTTTTTTTAATTCATTTGGCTATATGTTTTTAAAATTATTATGGGTCTTGGCATCCTATTCTCTTTACTTTTGGGGTCAATCTTAGCCCTGCGTAAGCTTGCTATTAGTTCTTGGATAGGCTTACTGGTTTGGGATCTAAATGTTTTTCTATTTGCTATTGATTTCACGGGCATTCACCTTGATTTTGCAGCTTCATTATATGGTTTAATGTGGTTTTACTAACATTTTTTTGCAGAGTTTATTTTGACATTCTCTCTTTGATACTTGTATCATTATTATTTATTCTACTTTTTTAGTCCCTATGTATTTCGGTATATCCCATTGTATTTCATTTATTGTAATGGCTTGGAGCCACTTGTAAAAAAATGTTGAGAAAAAGAAAAGAAAAGAGAGAAAAAAGAAGAAAAAGAAAAAAAAAGAAAAGAAAAGAAGAGAGAGATTTTTTTATTTTTTTGTTTTGTTTTGTGGATTGCACACACAACACATTTATTTACTTGGATGCTGTTTGGTTTGGTTTGGTAATGGTTTGGTTTTGTTTCGAATTTATTTACACACAACACAAAGCAAATCAAAATGTTAAAAAAAGGGTGTGCTTCCCAATAAAAAAACAAAAAAATGTTTTGTTGAAAAACAAAGATAAAACAAAACAAAAACAAAAACAAAATAAAATGTCTTCATTTAAATAAAGCGAAACAAAAAAAATCAAAAGACAAAAATATTGTCTTTAATTTCTTATTTTTATTTTTAAAATCTTTTTAGTCCATTCTTTCAAAAAATTTAACTTTCAGAATCACCATTTTCTTAAAAGACAAAAAATATTTTGTTTAACTTTCTTTTTGATTTATTTTTTTTATTTTTTAGCCCATTCTTCTAAAATTTTAACTTTCAAAAGACAAGGAAGAAAAAATATAGATTATTGTCATTAGGATTTACTTTTTGGAAATAATTTAACTTAAATTCTTTGTTAATATTTTTTAACAAAGGACTTTGAAATAGAAAGAAATAATTCGACCCTTAAGATTCTTTTAGCATTTAAGTAAATTGGACTTAATTTTTAATTTTAACAAAGAATTTAGAAATAAAAAAAATCCATTAGGATATCCCTTGGTGGCTTAGGATGAAATTTAGAAAAATAAAAAGAGTAGACTTTTAAGCCATTTTGGCTTCACCCTTAAGCCAATAGTTAAAACAGATTAAAAATCTCCTCCTCCTAAAATAGGTACCGAAAGGGCGTTATGTGGTGTTAATCTTTCCCCACATGTAACAAACTCCCGAACTTAGCTCTGGTAACGTAGATCACATTTTTTAGGTGACCAACTACACCCCATAAACAGTTGGTGGCGACTCTGAATTGTTTTCATCACCATTCGAGTGAAGGGTGGGAGAACCGCATCCCCGAAAGCGGGTTTCCCCCCAGACAAAATCCGGTAATGACACAGACCATTTGATTAACTCATATCTATAACTTTTTTTTTTTACTTATCAATGAGTGAGAGGCTTAGTGCTTCAAATACTTCGATATTTTGGAGATATAATATTATAGATAGTGGGAGCATGAAGTCAGGTGCATGGAATTCACTGCTTTACTATACGAAGAGTAATGATATTCCCATGTTGTTTAATTCGGGATTCTTGGGTGAATCAAGCGCTTGTAATTATATTGGATATAATTTATTATAAATCCTAATTCTTGATTGGATCATGTAGAGGTCGCCCATTAGAGAATTAATGGTAACACATGGATAAAGATATAATTAGAGAGGTTGAACAGAATCTATTGATACCTGTCTTTAATTATGAATATCATAGTGGAGGATCATATCACAAGGCAATCAGTTATATCGATAGACAAATCATTTGTTATGGATTCTTGTAATTATATCTGCTTAATCTTAGAGTGCAGTTTTAGTCCCTGATCGTGGCTCAGACTAAAACTAATAAATAATGATTTAATTGATTAATGAGATTAATTCATTAAATATTATTTATTGGAGCTTTGATTAAGTGGGTCCATTTGGTCCCTCTTACTAGCACCGTTTATTCTTGTATGGAATACTGGATCATAGTGAGATAATTATATGGCTGTGTTTAAGAGCTAATTAATTAACGTGTTAATATATATTTAAGAGTTAAATATATATTACATAGTTATTTATTTAATTAGATTAAATAAATAATAATAAATATTTTTATCCATTTAATGTGATTAAATAAATAATTATATTATTTATTTATTTGATGAATAAATAATATTGGATATTTATTTAATTAGTTTTGTTGTGTAATAATTATATTATTTAAAGAGTTTAAATAATATGTATTGTTATTATTTAATTAAAGGGGCTTATACGTAATAGCACAGGGGTAACCCTAAGTCTATAAATAGATGCATAGCCTCCTAGGTTAAAGCGTGCATGTGTGTAATCGTTGACAGCAGAGAGAGAGAGAGAGAGAGAGGCAAGTGACGGCCAACCTTAGCAGAGGTGGTGTTCCTATTCCTTGATCCAAGGGTGCCATAGCCCTGTACTCCTTGAGAAGGTGAATAGCAAAGAAGGCTACTTGGTGATTGAATCCAGAAGGCTACAAAGACGATCAAAGGCTGATTGTGAGTTTGTTCTTGGAGGGAAAAGAAGTGGGTTCTTGCTTTACCCATTTTCAGGTTGATTTCTTCTTTTCGCTCTTCCCTAAATTAAACTAATTGATTCATTTTAAGATCTTGGTGTTTGTTTCCTGGAATAAATTTTTTAAAATCAGTTTTCCGCTGCAATTAATCGTTAACCCTATTCCAGTATTCCAACAGTTCTTCGCCTTCAACAATGGAGGCCCATGAAGGAAAATGCCATTGTGAATCGTCTTGGGGAAAATCTTTGACTTCTTTGCCTTTGTTTTTCTTGCGCCCCATTTTGATGGAAAAGTGGAAGTGGAAACAGGCCCTGGCGGGGTCAGGGCCTGCTTTGCGAAAATTCTCAGGTTAGAAAATCAGAAATATAATTCTTACTACCTTTAATAAATTCAATATCAAAATAAAAAAATGCTAAGAAGAGCTTGCCACCTAGCAAATATTTGTTTGGAAGTAAGGTTTTGGACATCTTTTTGTAATATTTTTTGTTTGATTAACAGTCAATGCGAAGAAGGAACTTTTGATTTAATAAGTCACTTGGAAATTTAGAAATACAAAGAACAATTGAAAGAATTCCTTTTTTGATTGTTGAATAATTCTTTTGGCATTCATTCTAATGACCCGAAGTAAATTGGATAATTTGTTCATGATTGTTAATAGATTATTTTAAAATACCACCATAACTGAGATTAGAGGCATTAGTCTCAACTATTTTTGGAAAGGTAGGATCAGCAATATGAAGATAAGGGATAGTTTCAACTTGAGTTTTTATTTGTTTAATAATGTTAGTATGTTCATCTGTCCATGGAGGATTCTTTTTTAACCTATCATGAAGGGGTTTAACAATGCGATTAATATTTGGACAGAAGTCTAAAATATAATTTAAACTACCTAAAAATATTTGAAGTTGAGTTTTATCTAATATTTTATCAGGAAACTGTTGGGCAAATACAAGGGTTCTTTCTATTGGTGCAATCATCCCATTTGAAATATAATGTCCTAGAAAACGGACTTTGGTTTGGAAAAGAGAGATCTTAGGTTTGGAAGGCCATTTTGTTTAACAACGTGAAAGAATGTTTTGATATGTTTAAAGTGTTGCTCAATAGAGGAAGACAAACTAAAACATCATCAATATAAACAATACGAAAATTAGAATATGGATTGAATATGTCATTCATAATTCTCTGAAATTTAGATGGAGCATTTTTTAAACCGAAAGGCATTACTTTCCATTCATATTGGCCAAAAGGGATAGTAAAAGTAGTTTTGTAACAATCTTTTGTATGAATTTAAACTTGCCAAAATCCTGATTCATGTCAAATTTTGAAAAAATATTTAAAAAATAAGTTATTGTAAAAGACTTTTTTGTTTGGAATGGGATAATGAATCTATTAAAGTACTTTGTTAAGTGGTTTGTAATTAATAACAAGTCTAGATGTGCCTCTTGAGTTGATTCTGTAAAAGTTATTCTATTTTGTATGTCAGAATTCAATATGTATTTTCCATACAGTTCCAATTCCTCGCTTTTTGTGGGAGTTAATTAATTTATGTTTTTGTGCATGTGAGACATTAATTTAAGGTTTAAGTGCATGTGCGCATGACTTTTCATCCTGACAACTGACTTCCCACCATTAAAATGCGGAAATATAGATGATAGATTGATTTGCTCGTATCTCGTAGATCTGTTGCCCAAACTACATGTTGCATGCCTATACTCAAACGTTTGATCTTCATCGTTCATCTGCTGTAAGTAGTTGGTTGACATTAGTGTGACATTTATTGCAGCAATAAATGCACTTACTGTTGTGAACAATGCGGTCAAATTGCACAGACCCTAGTTGATGATATCGCTAAGTTGGTTCGAAGTATTGTGAGTTTGCCTCGAAGGTAAGTGACTCGAAGATCTGGTGATTCAAAGATTTGGGTTGAGCTCCATAGTTAGGGAAGTAATGTTTATGGATTTGACAGCATTAGATCCTACGAGTCTTCAACTCTTTGGTTCTTCAAGTCTTTGTACCATGTATCAGTTTAGGTTATGTGATGTAATACACTAATATTTGAGTCTTCGACTCTTTGATTCAACTCTTAGAGTTGTCATGAAGAGTTTACATAACCTCTACTTGCTCTCTTGTGTTATGAGTCTTCGACTCTATTCCTTTGAGCCTTCAAACCTTCGAGTCGCTCAATTTGCTTAAAGTGGCTAAGACGTTCTATGACATTTCGGTTCTTCGAGTCTACGAATGTTGTACCCCATTTTGACCGGGTTAGATCACAACTGTACTTGGAAAAGGACCACTAAGTGATAGAGGATGACATTCGGAGAATAACGCACTTGACCACACTTGATTCCGAGGAGAAATGAAATGACTATGACAAAAGTACCAAGTTGAATTGGACAATCGGTGGGCAGCCCGCTATTTTATTAATAACTTCCCCGATACTTGTCGTAATCTAACAAAGTCAATTTAATTGATTAGATAACACCTTTATCTATCATTTCCAATTGGTTTGAGAATATTCCGGGGTGTATTCAATTAGTTATGATTTTTCAAAGTTGGCAACCAAACCTTGTACGAATTTGGGGGAGACAGCCAGTGCACAGCGCACTATTTTGCCAATAACATTCTCAATACTTATTGGATCTGAATAAAGTCAATTGCATTAGTTATATAACATCTTTATCTATCATCTCCAACTGGTTTTAAGGTAATCCGAGTTCTGTGCAATTATCTATGAATTTTTGAATCGGACGGGCAGAATGCTCATTTTATCATGTACCTCTGTGCGGTATTTCTCACTTTTCTCCTAAATGGCTGATACTTTTGGAGTAATTCCACTTTCAGAAGATAGATAACAGAATTTCGAGCAAAACAAGACCAATTTGGCTCTAATCCGAGCTCTGTGGAGAAAGTTATGAATTTTGGAAGTTGCCTCAGAAATCTGCCAATTTTCCACGAATTTTGGTTCTTCATATGTATGTTTGTCCCACATTGCCAATTTTGCTTCTCCTTCGCCCAGTATATATACAAAGGCACTCTCCTTACATAGCAAGTGATAACAAGAGAGGCCTAAGGAAGCCCAAATAGAGGTGCCATGTGGTGACCAAGCCCACACACGGAAATTTTTGGGGAAACCCAAATCCGGTGGTCAAACTTGGTCAAATCCGGACTAAGCCCAAATCCGGCGGTCAAACTTGGTCAAATCCGGACTAAGCCCAAATCCGAACTAAGCCCAGATCCGGTGGTCAAACTTCGTCAACTGATGCGGAATAAGGACTTACTAATCCGGACTAAGCCTAGATCCGGTGGTCAAACTTGGTCAACTGATGCGGAATAAGGACTTACTGATCCGGACTAAGCCCAGATACGGTGGTCAAACTTGGTCAATTGATGCGGAATAAGGACTTACTGATGCGGACTAAGCCCAAATCTGGAGGTCAAACTTGGTCAACTGATGCGGAATAAGGACTTACTGATACGGACTAAGTCCAAATCCGGTGGTCAAACTTGGTCAACTGATGCGGAATAAGGACTTAGCGGACTAAGGCCACTGATCCAAAATAAGCGCAGATCCGGAGGTCAAACTTGGTCAAATCCGAGCTAAACCTATTGATGCGGAATAAGCTCATTAGTGCGGAATAAGGACTTGTTAATACGGAATAAGGACCTATTGATGCGGAATAAGGCCACTGATCCGGAATAAGCCTAGATCCGGAGGTCAAACCTGGTCAATAATTTTGAAAAACTCCAAAATAGCTCCTCTACAGGTCTGGGAGTGACTCCAAAGCATCGGGACTCTGAAAATTCTTTTTAAGTGCATTAAATGCCAGTAGTGTCTTGGAACCCCCTTTTTAAGCGTGGGAATTGAGGAGTCTCCAAATATTACATTCAAATGTCTCGGAACTCCATTTTTGAGCATAGGGACGGAAGACCTCTGTAATTAAATGTCATTTTCTTCGGGACATCACAGTTGACCCTGGGGATTGCATAACCATTAATTCCTAACGGCTCCAATACATCCGAAAATGCATTCCGCCCTTACCCACCAAAGCGTCCAGGTACAACAGAGGATTAAATAATCTCAAACGATTTATTTATTTTCAGGCACCTTGGGACTCCTTTTTTCAAAGCACGGAACTGTGAATTATTGTAAATCGCTGGGAACCGAGAATCCCATTTCCGAAGTCATTAATTCATTGGAACGATGTAGTTGACTCATGGGGACTGTAAGGCATCCAATAAATGCCGAGGCACGGGCTGTCTCCCCTGGGATTCCTATAAATAGACTGCCCCAAGAGGCAAGGATGGGGCATCGATTATCAAGTATCAGAGGGAATTATCACGCATCAGAGGATATTATTCAGAGAGAGGAAAAATCAGAGAAAGATATACTTATCTTCAAGCACCTAAAGGGAACGTTCCAAGCCAAGGAGGGAGCATTCTGGAAACGTGGAAATTGAAGGCTTAAAGCAGGGAAGGGAAGCTGCATTTTTCTTTCTAACCTTTGTGTTTTCAGGGAATCTTTTTGAAGAAGGATTTCCAAACTCGGCCATAAAACCACCCAGGTTCTTTCCTTTATTTTCTTCATGTTTAAACTGTTAAAACTTCTTTTCTCAAATGTTTTGAAGTGAAACGGTTTCTCTTTTAACTCTCATTCCCCTTTTTTTTCTTCAAAAATAAAAAAGGGACAATCAAAGAACACATTTTCTAGAAAAATTAAAACAGGGCCTGGGCGGTCATGAGGGTTGAGTCCTAGATGCTCACATCCTAGTCTGCCTGGGCCAATATCAATTGTGGCAGTATTTTCTTATTTGAATTCAAATTGCTTTTGTTTTCTTTTCTAAAAAAGGAAAATTACTTTTGTTTTCTTATAAAAATGCAATACTGTCACATGGGCCTAGATCCCACATTCTTTTTCTAAAATTAGAATGTCCCTTTTTATTTACTTTATTAAAATCTTTTTCTTTGTTGTATTAAGGCCTAGATCCTAAAATCTTTCTGTTTTTCTTAAAATTGAAAATACAAAAACTCTTTTTGAATAAATGATAATGCAAGCAAACACCCATAGATCAAGACTAGGTACCAATTGTGGGCGTTGTGGGGGTGCAAGAGTTTTTCTTCCTTCCCCACATGTAACCGAATTCTCTGGAACCGTAGACCTTTCTTTTTTAGGTGCCCAATCACAACTCTAACTTGTTTGGTGGCGACTCTGTGTTTTTCTTCTCTTTAATGGTTTGTGCGAGCCTTGTGCAGGGATGACTCTAGGATCAACAAAATGAACTAGCATGGAGTCCTTTCACAAAAGCCAGTACGAGCCTGGTCAAAAACGGGCAATGACAGCTGGCGACTCTGCTGGGGACTGTTGTGAGAGTCTAGCCATGGTCTCGATTTGTTGGAATGTTTGCTTGCTTGTTTTTTTTGTTTATTTTCCTTTTATTCTATAATTGTTTTAACTGTGCATACATGCTTCTCTCTCTTTCTCCTACCCTATACCCGGGTTTTCTCTAATACAATAGGATTAGAAGAGGCTAGTAAAGGTTTGCCCACGTGGACTTGGTTGTGCTTGTCTACGTGGAATACCCGAAATGTCTCACTCAGGCAGTGGTCCTTTCTTGTTAATGCCCCAAGAGGTACAAGAAGGACCACCTTCGTCAATGCCCTTTGGGGTACGGGGGCTCCCTCTTAGTTCTTGTTAATGCCCTCGAGGTACAAGGCTAAGTAGGGTTTGCTTGGGAACCAATGAATAAGATAGGCTTAGATTTAGAAGCCCATCAGGGGCATGACTTTCATGTGTTTGAGCCATGCTATGACATTTGTTTACTTACCTTGTTTGAACCGTGTATATATTGTCCATGTACTAACCCCTTTGTATATATTATTCATGCTCTCTTTGCTAACCCCTCATTTGCATGCATTGCATATCATGTCATTCCATTTTACATCTTTATTCCATGCATAACATGCATACAAAAAAAGGCCAAAAAAACTAAAAAAACTAAAAAACCAAAAATAAATCCTTCTTCATCCAGGTTTGCTAGAAGGCTTCCAGCAGGATTGGGCATTTACACAACTTAAGGTCTCACTGTGATCAACCACCCCCTTCGATGGCTGAGCATATAGAAGACAAACTTACCTGCCTTGAACGAACTCAACGGGAGCAGGGGGAAAGCATGCTGCAAATGTAAACTCAGTTGAAGACCATGACGGAGATGTTATCGAAGCTAACAGCCGAAAAAGGAGCTAGCCCTACTAAAGGGGCAAACAGTTTGCCCACACCACCCGCTGTTAGGATACCGGCTCAAAAGAATATCAAAGAAGCTGTGGAGTCACTGACCCCTAGAGGAAGTGATCATCCATCAATCTGGAAGCACATTGAGGCCCGACTGAAGGCCGTCGAAGGAGCAGAGGTGTATGGGGCAACTAGCCCCCATGACTTATGCTTGGTGCCGGGGATAGTATTACCTTATAAGTTTAAGGTACCCGATTTCGAGAAGTTTAATGGTACGCAGTGTCCTAGAACACATGTGATCATGTACTGTCGCAAGATGGCGGCCCATGCTGATAATGACAAGCTCCTAATACACTGTTTCCAAGAGAGCTTGACTGGAGGACCACTGCGGTGGTATATTCAATTGGAGGGCAGCTGTGTCCAAACCTGGGGTGACCTGGCTATAGCTTTCCTAGCCCAATATCGACATGTCACTGAGCTAGCATTGGATAGGCTGACATTACAGTCCTTCAAAAAAGGAAGCACCGAAAGCTTCAAGACTTATGCCCGAAGATGGAGGGAAGCGGCCATGGATGTCCAACCTCCACTAACTGAGCGAGAACTTACCACTCTTTTCATCAGCACTATGAAGGGAGTTTATTATAAGAAGTTAGTTGGGAATGTCTTGAGCAGCCTGGACATTGTCGCCTCCGAGGAAAGAATCGAAGGTGGCATCAAAGAAGGAAAGATCAATGAGGGGAAAGCTGAAGTACCTGAGCTCGAGTGATACTATGGGAAACCCTTTGGTGTAAAGCAATTCATAAAAACTTTCAATAAATGGTTTTGCTTGTATTTCCCTTTCTTTTATTTGACTAAATTGTTTTTCAATAAAAGATTTCATTATTATCATATATTTGTGAACTCTCATGGCATGGGCAAAGAAGCCTCACTGGGGCAAGCTTAGCAAAGAAATTCTGAACCAGTGCTTGGCCTAAGCTTGAAGCAAATCCAGAGGATGCGCAACTCCATCCCCACCTGGGGGGCACTAATGGAAGATTTGATTGATGGCCACATTGGTTACTTCACACAGAAATAAGAAGACTTTTGAACCTCTTTTGAGCAAATTGAGAAAGACTTTGATCATTTAAAATGAAGAGAGGCCATCATTTTGTGCTATCTCGTAACAATACCATTGTCAGCCCTCTTGAGCCTGCAGTAAAATTTTCTTTCATATAACCCGATCCATGGTTCACCCCACACTGGGGCAGTTATTAGGAAATCAAATTTTTCTGGAGGACCCCTTAAATAGGGCAACCGTTACAAAAAGATCCCACACTGGGTCAATTTTTGTCGGAGACGATTGGTCAACTTATTACCCCACACTGGGGCAGTGTTCGTAATAGAGTCCTCACATTGGGTCTATTGTAGTATCCCATCGGGGCAATTCCTTTTAGAAAAAGGCACTTTGAAAAGACCCTATATTGGGGCAATATTGGAAAAAGAAAAAAGTTTCAATACCAAAACATTTCTGTATCTTGCTTCCGTGTCAAAACATGAGAGCACAAAGAAAGGTAGTTCTGTTGGATCAAACCCAGAATTTGGATAATGCTGATAAAGCCTTATGTAATTTGATCCGAGATCTCCTGTGTTTATTTGATCATTGCAGAAGACATGTTATTAATCCAGAGATACACTCGTGAGAGCAAAGCTAAGGACAGGATACATAATCCTGATCCGGACAAGAGTGAGTGTCGTCAAACACTTGGTAAATAACCAAGTCACCAATACATACGGAGTAAGGAACTTACATGCGGAGTAAGGAAGCACTGATACGGAATAAGTCATCCGACCCTTTAAGACTCGCCCGGAGTAAGGAACTTACATACGGAGTAAGGAATTTACATACGGAGTAAGGAACTTACATACAAAGTAAGGAATTTACATACGGAGTAAGGAACTTACATGCGGAGTAAGGAAGCGTTGGCACGGACTAAGGATTCCAGTACCAAATAGATACGGAGTAAGAAATCACTGACACAGAGTAAGGTTCCGAGCTTCATTAGCTACAGAGTAAGGAATATTACACCGGACCAAGAAGATACTGCTTCAACTGGACCGCATTTAAAGTTATCAGCTCGTGGCGTCCCGATGTAAGACAAATTTATTGAGAACCTGAAGAATCTTACACGTGGATCATCCGGATATGTGGACACAACCTTAATTGTATTTGGGAACTCACAAACGCACTTATACTCTTCAAACCCAAGATCTTGAGCTCCACAAACCGCAGCAGTCAAGGCAGAGAGATTACCGAGGGATAGTTAGTGCTGAACGCATTCCGGAACTCCAAGTTCCAAGGTTGTCTCTTAGGAATGTTTTGTATAAATATTCATACTTGTACATTTGTGTAAGTGTGAGCACATGTGCATTTGTTAAGAAAAGACTAATCCTGTGTATGCACAAGCGGTTTCATTTTTGGAGATAGAATTTGGCTAGTGTGTGAGTTCATTTGTAAACAGAGTGTAAGAGAGTCTTGCTTCTATTTTGTTGTATTTATCTTGTGATAATAAAATAAAATACTTCCACTATCTGGTTATCTTCCACAGTGATTCTATCACTTAACTAGATAAGTGTTTGTGTCTTAAGAGAAAGAAAAGAGTTTCGATAAGAGCCTATTCACCCCCCTCTAGGCTCCAAGGGACCATCAAGTGGTATCAGAGCAAGTTCTATTTGTTCTAAGTAGAGATCCCACTCTTTCAATCTCAGAAATGGCCGAAGAAAGGAGTATGCTATTCAACACTCGCCTTAACTTTGGAGGTGCACAGGGGCCCATCCCGAATCGAAGCAGCAGTGAAAATGTCGACCCACCTCAACCTGCTACTGCCGCCACTTCTCAACCACGGAGTTCTGGCTTTACTCTGACGAAACCGCCCAAATTCACACCTGAGCTTTTCTCCCAGTGGAAAGCTCGCATGAAGATGTTTATGGTATGCCATGATCATCTTATGTGGCCATGTCTTCATCAGGAGATTCCAATTCCGATGACTATCGGAGAACATGGAGTTAGGAGGCCAAAGACAGATGCTGAACTTACCAACGATGAAAGAGCCCGGCAGTGCGCTAGTGAAAAGGCTCAGGCTTATGTTACATCGTCTTTGGATTCCGAGGCTTTCACGGACGTCCAGGGCTACACGACAAAGAAAAGTCGTTTGGGACAAACTGACAATCCTCTATGAGGGCAGTCAGTCCAGATGCAAAATGTGATCTGTACTCTCAGACAGAACTTTGAGAGTTTTAATCATAAACCGGGCGAATCACTCGAAAGCATCTATTGGAGATTTGGCAAGCTCATTCTTGAGCTGAAGACAGTCAATGAGCACTATTCTCAATCCCAGATCAATGACAAGTTCTTTCGCTCCTTGCCGGATCGCTACTACTCCAAACAACTCCAGATGCAATCAGACAAGAACTGGCAGTATGTTCCCCTTGAAGAACTATATGGAGAGCTGCGGACTCATGAAGTCAGGTTTAAGTACTCTGACCGGGATGAGAAAATAGCTCGGAAAAAAAAGGGGGTAGCTCTCAAAGCTACAGAATGTCTAAACATACTGAGGAATGATGATACGGACGTGTCCGAGAATTCTGATTCTGACGAGGAGGAGGAGATAGCACTTCTTGTCAAATCCTTTGAGCGATTCCTACGGAAAAGCAGAAAAGGGTTCAGGAGACGCTCATCATCATCTTTCCAAAGGAAGGAGCGACCGGAGTCCAGTTCCCAGGAATGCTTCAACTGTGGGAAAACCGGACACTGGGCCAAGGAATGCAGGTCCAAATCAAAAGTAGCCGAGAAAAGTGACAGGGTAACTCCTCGGCGCTCCACCTCAGACAATAACAAGAACAAGAGGAAGGCGCTCGTGACAAAATACATGAGTGGCTCAGAAGAAGAGGAGGAATCCTCGGATGATGAGCCAACCACTAAGCCGAACGTCTGCCTCATGGCAAGTACTGAGGTACCTTCTATCTCTGAGCTCCTGAGTAAATTAGAATCTCTTACTACTGCATGTGATCATGAAAAGAATGAGAGACTAATAATTACTCAAATGTACAAAGATATGGAAAGTCAGAATAAACATCTTGAATTTACCATTAATATACTCGAAAAGGACATCACTGACTTCAGAGGAAAAGAAGCTTGGTATCACGATCTAAGAGCTGAAAATCATTTGTTAAATACCAATCTCTCAAGCCTAAAAGTTATAGTAAAATGACTTGAAAATGAACTGGAACAAGAAAAGGAGATAAATCGTAAGTGGCTAAAATCCGGGGAAATAGCCTCTACCTTTAGGACTGATCCTGACGACATTCGAGTCAAACCTGGCCTAGGTTCCGAGTCATCAACATCCATAGCTCAGGCTACTGAGTGTCCTCCGGATTTCACTCCTAAACTAACCAACTTATATCCTGTTAGTACATCTAAACCATTGGATGGTTTCATTTTAGGTGGCACCATAGTTTATGACTGTGGAGTCGAGGCGATTCTTGCACTTCCCAGGAAGTAGCACCCGTAACTAAAGATGAAGGGAAGGCTGCTGCAGTTAAAGCGAAAACTGTAGCACCCAAAAAGAAAGACAAGGCTAAGGCTGATGCATCTAGGGCCAAGAGCTCGTCACCCAAACGCAATGGATTAGGCCATAGGGAACAGAGTAGAAAGTCTGTAAAATCTAAGAGACCTGTATCCCCTGTTTGTACTTCACATTATAGTGTCTGTTCCATCTGTAGGGAAATAGGTCATTATCACTATGAATGTTGGAGTTTATCTGATAAATGGCTTTGTAATCAGTTTCATATCAATAAAGATCAGTTAAACAAAAAGGGTTCTTCGAGCAGAACAAAATCTAAACCTCGAAAGAGTATCTCTCCCAAGAAAACCCAAATAAAAGAGGTAGCTGAAACTAACAAGCTAAAGTCAACTTGGAGAGCTAAAAGTCCTAGCAAAATCAAATCCGTAAATGTTGACAATACTGCTGCTCTCTCTAACCACTCGAAACATGTTTGGGCACCAAAAGTGTAAACTGTTGTCTTTCAGGAGCATCTCTGTAATGCATTGCCGGATCACTTGAAGTTAAAGATCAATAAAAGCAAGTGGATCCTTGATAGTGGATGCTCCGGACATATGACGGGTGATCAGACTCTGCTTGTAGAAGTTAATGATAAACAAGAGGTCCATCTGTTTCATATGGCGACAACAGTAAAGGTAAGACTGTCGGGTATGGCACCTTAACTAACGGCTGTGTATCAATCACTAGAGTTGCATTAGTCGAAGGTTTAAAGCATAATTTGCTAAGTGTCAGTAATTTATGTGACAAAGGATTTACTGTTTCCTTTTTGTCCAACACCTGTACAGTAAGAGAAAACTTATCCAGAGATGTTAAGTTATCCGGATCAAGAGATGGGGACATATACTCAGTGGTCTTAAGAAATAATTCTTCGACCCTGTATGCTTCCTCACTAAAGCATCAGATGAAGATAGTTGGCTATGGCACAAGCGATGCGCACATTTAAACTTTAAGACTTTGTCTAAATTAGCGTCACTTGATCTTGTCACTGGTCTACCCAAACTCAAGTTCTCCAGAGACTCTCTCTGTCGAGAATGCCAACTGGGCAAACAGACCAAACATAGCTTTAAGAGCAAATCAGTAAATTCAATAACTGCTCCTCTACAACTTCTTCATATGGACTTATGTGGTCCTATATCTGTTCCGTCACTAGCTGGTGCGAGATATACCCTAGTGGTTATCGATGATTTCACCAGATACACATGGGAGATGTTCTTGAAATCAAAGGATCAAACTTTTGAGCATCTTGTAGATCTTTTCAACTGGATAAGCAAATCACAAGGACTGAGCATAAAGTGCATCAGGAGTGATCATGGTACATAATTTGATTTTTCAGAAATGAGATCATATTGTTCTGAACAGGGCATACAGCATGACTTCTCTGCGCCCAGAACTCCTCAACAAAATGGGGTAGCTGAGCGCAAGAATCGCACTTTAGTCGAGGTTGGCAGATCAATGTTAGCAGGGGCAACGCTTCCTCTCAGTCTATGGGCTGAAGCTGTGTCCACTGCTTGCTATGTTCAGAACAGAACTCTAATAAATAAATCTACCATGAAAACACCCTATGAGATGTGGAGAGGACGAAAGCCTTCAATTTCACATTTTAGAGCTTTTGGGTGTACTTGCTATATTCTGAACAACGGCAAAGAACCCCGGAATAAATTTGAACCAAAATCTGATGATGGGATCTTTGTCGGGTACTCACTTCATAGCAAAGCTTATCGGGTCTTCAATAGAAAACTTTTTAAAGTTGAAGAATCTATCCATGTGACCTTTGATGAAACTAACCTTGATTGGTCAAAAGTCGGTTCTTCTAGTTCTAATGTGCAGGTCATGGACAGCAACATTGATTATTCGAAGTTTATGAATGTTCCTGTTACACATCTTGACCAACCACGTGGCATCAGCGAAGCACTAAGAAATTATATGGATGATGCTACAGATGACTCGGACTCCGGACTACCATTTAGCTCCGGATATACTCCTACGGATACCCAAAATTGCGGAGCACCTTCAAGTCCGTCCGGACTAGTTAACACTGAAAGAAACAGTGTTGAAGAACCATCTAGTTCAACTGTACCTCTCAATACGGAAACATCTAGTCCGGACGAAGCTCAACCAGCGGATACAACTGAACCACCTAATCTGGAAGAGCTTCAAATTGTTCAAGATCATCCATCACATGCACAGAATTACAGATGGACCCGAAACCATCCCTCAGATCAAGTGATTGGTGATCCTACTGTTGGTGTAAGAATAAGAGCAGCCACCTCCAACATGAGACTTCACTCGTGTTTTCTATCTCAAACAGAACCAAAGGTGGTAGATGAAGCTCTTCAGGATTCGAATTGGATAGAAGCCATGCAAGAAGAGCTGAATCAATTTAAGAGAAATAATGTGTGGACCTTAGTACCAAGGCCTAAGTCTCAGCAAGTCATTGGCATTAAATGGGTGTTCCGGAATAAGCTTGATACGGATGGAATAGTAATCCGGAACAAAGCCAGACTGGTAGCCAAAGGATATCGTCAAGAAGAAGGAATAGATTATGATGAGACCTTTGCTCCGGTAGCAAGACTTGAGGCAATCCGAATGTTTCTGGCGTATGCTTCATATGAAAACTTCATAGTTTATCAAATGGACGTCAAGAGCGCATTCCTGAATGGAGATCTTCAAGAGGAGGTATACGTTGAACAACCTCCCGGCTTCATTGAACCTAAGGCAGGACATCTTGTCTACAAGCTTCAGAAAGCTTTATATGGTTTGAAGCAAGCTCCAAGAGCCTGGTACGACACAATCGTCGAATTCCTACTTGCTCATAACTTCCAAAAAGGGAAGATAGACACCACCCTATTTCTACGAAAAGAGAAAGGACACACTCTGATCGTACAAATATACGTGGATGATATCATTTTCGGATCAACGAATCCGAAGCTTTGTGAAGAGTTTGCTAAGTTGATGGCAGGCAAGTTTGAGATGAGCATGATGGGAGAACTGTCCTACTTCCTTGGAATAGAAGTTAAACAATTAAAGGAAGGAATCTTCATTAATCAAGCTAAGTACACTTGCGATCTTATTAAGAAGTTTGGTATGGAAGGTTCATCTCCCGTCAAAACTCCCATGCCTATCAGTGCCAAGTTAGATCCGGATGCTGACGGCATATCCGTAAATGTGACTGACTACAGAGGGATGATCGGATCCTTGCTGTATCTTACAGCAAGTCGCCCAGACATTATGTTTGCAACTTGCATCTGTGCATGATACCAAGCGAATCCCAAGGAGTCACATATTCTTCATGTTAAACGGATATTAAGGTATCTCAAGGGAACGATGAATTTGGGACTCTGGTACCCAAAGGAGTCAAACTTCACCTTATCCGAATACTCTGATGCCGACTTCGCTGGATGTCGCATCGACAGGAAGAGCACAAGTGGTACATGCCAGTTCCTTGGAAATAGATTAATTTCATGGTTCAGTAAGAAGCGCATCGTATCAACCTCTATCGCTAAAGCGGAATACATAGTCATTGGGAGTTGCTGCGCACAGCCTACTCCTGGATGCAAAGTCAACTTACTGACTACGGTTTCAACATGTCATCTATTCCACTCTACTGCGACAACACTAGCGCTATTGCTATCAGCAACAATCCTGTCATGCATCCTAAGACGAAGCACATTGAAGTCCGGTATCACTTCATATGTGATCATGTTCTTAAAAGTCACATCTCACTGGAACACGTTGCTACTAAAGATCAACTGGATGACATTTTTACAAAGCCCCTACCTGATGCAAGATTCTCGGAACTACTCTTCCGTTTAGGTATGCTGGACTTTTCTACATAGTTTCACATTTAATTTACCCAACAGTATATTTACTATCAGAACATGCTTTGTGCTTTTATTGTAAGTAGAAGATACATACTGACTTTAATGCCGATCATACTTACTGGTTTACGGCCTCATGCTTCTGATATTAATATCAACTTCATATTTGGGAGGATGCTTGCGTTTCCCGACTGAAGTCATTTAAGCTAACATGATTAAAGTTTATATGATTTACCTTTCGGGTTTCATGATCTTAACTTCCACTAATCACCACATGACAATAGCATGTTCATTTAGATTACTCTATTAACATGTATAGTTGAAGAAATGAAATGGGTTAGCTCGGAATGCCTGGTGGATGAATACTCAACCACAGTCTGCTCAGCTTCTGAAGTATAGTTTTCTAATAAGATAGACAGTGCTGAATTCTACAAACCAGAAATGTCAATCGAGAGGATTGCACAATCTACGGGGGAGAAAATGCTTTATATATTATTCAGTAATACCCCCCGTATATGTCTCATGACCCCTTTCCTGGCTGTCTATTTGAGGGGGAGCTTTTCATTGAGAGGATTAAATGATCAACGGGGGAGCAGTAATGAACCCCTAATATGTCTCGGATACTCCCTCCTCTAAACTTTTACTTCCGGATCTGACTGGACATGCATTGTTACACCGGATTTGAGGCATGCTTGGATGTTTTTCCTTTCTTCAACCATGTATTTTAATCGGATAATCAATTGCTTACTTTTGACATGTGTTCGCTTCCCATTTTTCACTCATGAATCCTAAATTGGCCAAATCATATGATCTTTAATTAATCTTAGCTACGTTGTTCAGCAAGACGGTTTCGCTATGTTGACCTATATGAACTTGTGTATTGTTATCTGACATATGCCCTGATTCAGTAATATTGATCGTTTTCACGTATGTATATGTCTCTCGTATGCTTAGTAATGCATAAGTTCTGTTTCTCATTAGTTCGGATTATGTCGTTTTTCACTGATTATTTTCCCTAATCCGTACTAATCCTTGCCTGTTAAGCTTTTGTATTTTCAGTTCATTTCTTCGTTTAGCTACAGGTTCAGATTCTCTTTGCAACCGTATTGATCAATCTAGTCCAAAGTCTTGGATTTGAAGTGTTGTGGTACTTCTCTTCTCTTCGACTTATTGACAGCAAAGGAATCTACTTCACTCTCTCGCCGAACTCTGTCTACTACGGACACGGTCTACTTTTCATCCGGATACTCTTCCTCGACTATTATTTACTCCGGATGAGTGTCGGTTCATTCCTCCGGACTCTTGACACAGTCTAATCGCGACGATCCAAGTCTTCCTATATGTCGCGTGCTTTTGAGGAGGAATCATGATGATTCATTAAATGCGAATCTCGGGATGCACACACACTTCTCTGGATGGCAACCAGCTGTTACACTTACTTAGTCATGCGGTCTCCATGACATCGTTTCATTCGGAGGCGCATCGATATCCAGACTCATGACATCAGCCTGTCAAGCGGGTCCCTATCTCACTCGCACATTCCTAGGCCCGCTGACATTTGCCGACTCGGTCTTATATGTTCTGATCATTCCTGCGAAGCACGAGTATTGCTCATTTCAAATCCCTAAACCTCTCGTTGCTCCTTCCACTGCCAAGACCTCACCTTTCATCTTGTCCTTCAGATTTAATCTGCAATGGCACCCAGAATCTCTCTTTCCGGCGTTAATCCTGGCCATCTGGTTGATTGGAATGCTGTTTCTAATCCTCCGGATTGGTTTTTCCAGCTTCGCCCTCTCCTTGAAGCCTCGCATATACTCAACCTGATCTCCAATCCCGTCGATCTTCTTATCAACGACGTTCTTGAGTATTACCAACGGATTCGCTGCACCACCGATTCCATAACCTCTTATGTCTGCGGTGAATCCATCATCATCACTCTGGCTGTTCTCCGCGCTGCTCTCCACCTACCTCTTGGTGAACCACAGCGCCCAGATGCCGATCCAATGGCGGCTTCTATGGGTTGCACACAAAAAGGCAAGGAATACAAGGTGAAATCCTTCCAAGGTCGCTATCGATGTATGGCAACCATCTTGAGTCGATGCTTACTGGCTCGCACATCAGCCCTCGACTCCGTTCCGTACGACCTTCTCCTGGCCATGTACGGCATTTTTCAAGGTCTTCCGATGGATTGGGGGATGTTCTTGTTTCGGTTGCTGCAGAATGGTCCCAAGAACCATTCCTTCGGGCGCATCCTCAGCATTGTCTTCCGGCATCTTAATCCGGACCATTTCGCCCGATATGATGCTGTTCCATTTCCTCCGGCTTATTACCTTCGTTATCTTACGTCGGATGGGAACATGACCGCCCGCCGACCATCTGCAGCTCTCCGCATACTCCCTGCCTCGGAACAACAAGGCGATTCGTTGGTGACCCCTCCGACGCCCAAGCCCCCGACGTCGGTTCCGCACCCCGATCCTCCCGGATTCGGTCCGTTACAAAGACCCTCTCATTCTCGGGCCTCCCGGCCACAAGTGTCCGTGCCGAACCGTCCGAGGTTGCGGGGCCATCTCGGCGCATTGCTCCTAAAGTCGTTTCCTCGGCCCCTCTGCTATCGATGTCCCCACTCCCTCCACCTCCGCTATTGCTGCCGCGGTTGATACCGGTTCTTGTCGCCACTCACCGATGTCCCGGCCTCTTCTCCAGGAAGCCCCTTTGCCTCCCCTACCTCAACCCCGAGATTATCTTGCCCATCTCACCACCGACACCTTAACGGACCTTTGGCTCCGTTTCAGCCTAGCCCACACCTCCTCCATTCCTGACACCGATCTCCGGGTGTTTTACACACGCAATACCCAATCCCCGGAGACCATGATCATCTGGAACTTGGACCAAGGCTTTCTTACGCCGGCCGCCATTCCCGATGTGCCGTTCCCTACACCCTCCGGCCCAGTCCCTGCTGCACGGAGTCCTTCCCCTGCTAAGGCTGGACCCTCTTCTCCTGCTGCCGCGATTCCCGTGGTTGACTTATCTGGTCAAAGCGGGTCCATTGCTCCGGATGCCTCCAATGCTCCGGATGCCTCCGATACTCCGGATGCCTCTGATGCTCCGGATGATCCTGCTGCTGCTGATACTCCTGCGGACTCCTCTGCCCAACGCACTCCTGCTCCTGTTCATGCGGGGGAGTCCTCCAAAGCTCCGGAGTTGGTCCTTGGGTGTGCCTCTTTTGGCACGGTCCACTCCGACGCTGTGCTTTCCGCCCAGCTGGACCGACACGCCCAAGCTCAAAGCGCCCAAATTTCCGCCATCGCTGCCAAGGTTGATGCCCTCGGCAGCCAACTCCTCTCTGCTCTCATTGACTCCTCCACTTCAATGGAGCAGAAAATGGATCTTGTCACCTCGTCCGTCCATTCTTTGTCTACCTCCTTCGCGGACCTAGCGCACACGATGGCTCGTCCTCCCGTTGCTTCCCGGCGATCTGCCAAACCGGGGGAGAAAGTGTCATCTGATCCGTCTGCTCCTTCTGCACCACAACCATCTACTCGGACTGAGAAGCGGCCTGCCACTTCAATGCTTCAGGGAGTTAAAATACCCAAACGAAGTCGCTTCTCTCAACCAAGCTCCTCTACTGCAGCTCCAGCTCCTCCTCCATCCTCCTCATCCGCAGCTGATACCTTCCTCCCATCATATGCGGAGTTTGACCCTTCTGATGCAGATGGAAGCTTGCGCAAGGCAATGAAATCCTATGCTGTGTCTTCTACTGAGAGAAGATGTCTTTCTGAAATGTACCCTTTCTCCCCGGCCGACATTTAGACTCTTTGTTCGGAGAAAGGACTCTTTACTACAGAAGACATTGACAACTTCTTGAGGGCCGCTAAAATGGAGATGAGGCTGTTTCCATCTCTCTACAAGGATGGGCACTTGTTTGACGTTCTGCCGTGTTGGAATGAAGGCTATCTTCCCAGTGTAGATCTAATTCAGTCCTTTATCGACGGAACTGCTGAGGATAGCAAGCCATGAAAAACTCTCTCAACTATCCTCATTCCGTACCGGATCATGTCGCCACACTTCATGATGGCTGTCTTCATGATTCAATCCAAGCAAATGATTCTCATTGATTCTCATCAGATTGTGGAGCACTTTGTTAGAAAGAATCAATGGGAACCCCTGTGTCTCAGGCTAACTGAAGCTGTGAAGAAAGCTGGATTATATGAAGAGTTGGGCATCACACCCTTGCATCCGACTGAGAAACTCAAGGCGACATTCCGGGGCAAGAAGCAAGTGCCACAACAGCCGGATGGAGATAGTCAGGGAGCCTTTGTCTGTCACTTCATCAAGTCATTCTTAACTATGGACAAATATTGGAGCCAACACACCACCTTTACGATGAAGCAGACAATGGAGCTTAGAGAGAAAGCAGCAACTATGATCTTCAAGTATAGTAAGCCTTATGTACCTTAGTGAAAATCTTGCATTAAGGCTGAATTGTACATAGTTGCTGTTAAATGAAATTGGTTGTGATGTATATTTTGTATGTTATCTTTTTGCACTGCTTACCAGATCAGATTACAAAGGGTTTGGGCATATCCACAATTGGGGGAGATTGTTGGATCAAACCCAGAATTTGGATAATCCTGATAAAGCCTTATGTAATTTGATCCGAGATCTCCTGTGTTTATTTGATCGTTGCAGAAGATATGTTATTAATCCGGAGATACACTCGTGAGAGAAAAGCTAAGGACAGGATACATAATCCTGATCCGGACAAGAGTGAGTGTCGTCAAACACTTGGTAAATAACCAAGTCACCAATACATACGGAGTAAGGAACTTACATGTGGAGTAAGGAAGCACTGATACGGAATAAGTCATCCGACCCTTTAAGACTCGCCCAGAGTAAGGAACTTACATACGGAGTAAGGAACTTACATACGGAGTAAGGAATTTACATACGGAGTAAGGAATTTACATACGGAGTAAGGAACTTACATACGGAGTAAGGAATTTACATACGGAGTAAGGAACTTACATGCGGAGTAAGGAAGCGCTGGCACGGACTAAGGATTCCAGTACTAAATAGATACGGAGTAAGAAATCACTGACACGGAGTAAGGTTCCGAACTTCATTAGCTATGGAGTAAGGAAAATTACACCGGACCAAGAAGATACTGCTTCAACTGAACCGCATTTAAAGTTATTAGCTCGTGGCGTCCCGATGTAAGACAAATTTATTGAGAACCTGAAGAATCTTACACGTGGATCATCCGAATATGTGGACACAACCTTAATTGTATTTGGGAACTCACAAACGCACTTATACTCTTCAAACCCAAGATCTTGAGCTCCACAAACCGCAGCAGTCAAGGCAGAGAGATTACCGAGGGATAGTGCTGAACGCATTCCGGAACTACAAGTTCCAAGGTTGTCTCTTAGGAATGTTTTGTATAAATATTCATACTTGTACATTTGTGTAAGTGTGAGCGCATGTGCATTTGTTAAGAAAAGACTAATCCTATGTATGCACAAGCGGTTTCATTTTTGGAGATAGAATTTGGCTAGTGTGTGAGTTCATTTGTAAACAGAGTGTAAGAGAGTCTTGCTTCTATTTTGTTGTATTTATCTTGAGATAATAAAACAAAATACTTCCACTATCTGGTTATCTTCTGCAGTGATTCTATCACTTAACTAGATAAGTGTTTGTGTCTTAAGAGAAAGAAAAGAGTTTCGATAAGAGCCTATTCACCCCCTCTAGGCTCCAAGGGACCATCAAGTTCCAATTTCAAGAATTCTAATTTGAACAATGGGTCAAGTCTAGCCTAGAATGGGTTTGAGCCTCTTATATCATTTCTTTGACAAACCCAAAACCTTAAGCCTACATTACTGTCCTAACAAAGTCCTCTCAGATTAGATGACAAAGTTATTTCTCAAATGCTCAAACGAGGGTGAAGATGAAAACAAAGTGGACTTGATGTAAGCCCAAGAGTACATCAAGGGTAAAATACAAAGCTAGCTACAAGGCAGAAAGAACATTGAAAGAGTCAGAGGCAAGCCCAACAAAATCAAAAGGGCAAGCATGAATGAAGACCAAGGCCAAGGCCTTAATATCATCCAAACTAATTGCAAAATCATCAGGCCTTCTAATAGGTGCAAGATCCCCAGAGTAACCAAGGTTTCCCCAAGAAGGAAATCAAGCAAACTAGTCGGCCCCTACAATCACAAGGCAAGCTAAGGCTAAATCTTATATATGTTCAGACGACTATGTAAAATCATGCTCCTAGAAGCTCTTGCCTTTGCCATGAGAGGGAAACAAGTTATGATTATATTACAAATCAGTTTTCAAAATCAAAGTTATCTTTTTTGAAAATCTTTTTCTAAAAAAAATGATTTCAATAAACCCTTTGAATTGCTTACCCCAATAGGGTCTACCATCGGTATTTCTTAGAAAAGGTACTATATTCTCTAAAGAAGTTGTCACCAAATTAGTAGAGGAGCTCCTCAAGTAGGGGCAAAAGAGCCTCCTCATTTTCCCCAAGAGGTGCCCTGGAAGCATCTATGCCCAAGAAGCAGCTAGCTAGCTACACCAAAGCGATTGCACCTTAAGAGCCTCTTTTCAGAAAATCAATCATGAGGGTCAAGTCACTAACCCTGTGATACTGGAAGGTAACCTTGTAGAGTGATCTCTTAGAGTGAACTTGTTGGATCAAACCCAGAATTTGGATAATGCTGATAAAGCCCTATGTAATTTGATCTAAGATCTTTTGTGTTTATTTGATTGTTGCAGAAGATGTGTTATTAATCCGGAGATGCACTCGTGAGAGCAAAGCTAAGGACAGGATACATAATCCTGATCCGGACAAGAGTGAGTGTCGTCAAACACTTGGTAAATAACCAAGTCATCAATACATACGGAATAAGGATCCGAGCCTTTATTCGCAAGGAGTAAGGAAATTAGATGCGGAGTAAGGAATCCGGACAACTTACTCATACGGAGTAAGGAAGCGCTAGTACGGAGTAAGCACTCCGATCCCTTAGACTCGCCCGGAGTAAGGAACTTACATACGGAGTAAGGAATTTACATACAGAGTAAGGAACTTACATGCGGAGTAAGGAAGCACTGATACGAAATAAGTCATCCAACTTTTCAAGACTCGCCCGGAGTAAGGAACTTACATACGGAGTAAGGAATTTACATACGGAGTAAGGAACTTACATGCGGAGTAAGGAAGCGCTGACACGGACTAAGGATTCCAGTACCAAGTAGATACGGAGTAAGCAATCACTGACACGGAGTAAGGTTCTGAGCCTCATTAGCTACGGAGTAAGGAAAATTACACCGGACCAAGAAGATACTGCTTCAACTCAACCGCATTTAAAGTTATCAGCTCGTGGCATCCCGATGTTAGACAAATTTATTGAGAACCTGAAGAATCTTACACGTGGATCATCCGAATATGTGGACACAACCTCAATTGTACTTGGGAACTCACAAATGCACTTATACTCTTCAAACCCAAGATCTTGAGCTCCACAAACCGCAGCAGTCAAGGCAGAGAGATTAGCGAGGGATAGTTAGTGCTGAACGCATTCCGGAACTACAAGTTCCAAGGTTGTCTCTTAGGAATGTTTTGTATAAATATTCATACTTGTACATTTAAAGAGAGAGCGTATGCGCGCATGTGTATTTGTAAGCAAAGATTAACCCTGTGTATACACAAGCGTTTTCATTTTTGGAGATAGAATTTGGCTAGTGTGTGAGTTCATTTGTAAACAGAGTGTAAGAGAGCCTTGCTTCTATTTTGTTGTATTTATCTTGAGATAATAAAACAAAATACTTCCACTATCTGGTTATCTTCCGCAGTGATTCTATCACTTAACTAGATAAGAGTTTGTGTCTTAAGAGAGAGAAAAGAGTTTCGATAAGAGCCTATTCACCCCCCTCTAGGCTCCAAGGGACCATCAAGTGGTATCAGAGCAAGTTCTATTTGTTCTAAGTAGAGATCCCACTCTTTCAATCTCAGAAATGGCCGAAGAAAGCAGTATGCTATTCAACACTCGCCTTAACTTCGGAGGTGCACAGGAGCCCATCCCGAATCGAAGCAGCAGTGAAAATGTCGACCCACCTCAACCTGCTGCTGCCGCCGCTTCTCAACCACGGAGTTCTGGCTTTACTCTGATGAAACCACCCAAATTCACACCTGAGCTTTTCTCCTAGTGAAAAGCTCGCATGAAGATGTTTATGGTATGCCATGATCATCTTATGTGGCCATGTCTTCATCAGGAGATTCCAATTCCGATGACTATCGGAGAACATGGAGTTAGGAGGCCAAAGACAGATGCTGAACTTACCAGCGATGAAAGAGCCTGGCAGTGCGCTAGTGAAAAGGCTCTGGCTTATGTTACATCATCTTTGGATTCCGAGGCTTTCACGGACGTCCAGGGCTGCAAGACAGCAAAAGCTGTTTGGGACAAACTAACAATCCTCTATGAGGGGAGTCAGTCCCAGATGCAGAACGTGATCTGTACTCTCAGACAGAACTTTGAGAGTTTCAATCATAAACCGGGCGAATCACTCAAAAGCATCTATCGGAGATTCAGCAAGCTCATTCTTGAGCTGAAGACTATCAATGAGCACTATTCTCAATCCCAGATCAATGACAAGTTCTTTTGCTCCTTGCCGGATCGCTACTACTCCAAACAACTCCAGATGCAATCAGACAAGAACTGGCAGTATGTTCCCCTTGAAGAACTATATGGAGAGCTGCGAACTCACGAAGTCAGGTTTAAGTACTCTGACCGGGATGAGAAAATAGCTCAGAAAGAAAAGGGGGTAGCTCTCAAAGCTACAGAATGTTTAAACATACTAAGGAATGACAATACGGACGTGTCCGAGAATTCTGATTCTGACGAGGAGGAGGAGATAGTACTTTTTGTCAAATCCTTTGAGCGATTCCTACGGAAAAGCAGAAAAGGGTTCAGGAGACGCTCATCATCATCTTTCCAAAGGAAGGAGCGACCGGAGTCCAGTTCCCAGGAATGTTTCAACTGTGGGAAAACCGATCACTGGGCCATGGAATGCAGGTCCAAATCAAAAGTGGCCGAGAAAAGTGACAAGGTAACTCCTCGCCGCTCCACCTCAGACAATAGCAAAAACAAGAGGAAGGCGCTCGTGACAAAATACATGAGTGGCTCAGAAGAAGAGGAGGAATCCTCGGATGATGAGCTAACCACTAAGCCGAACGTCTGCCTCATGGCAAATACTGAGGTACCTTCTATCTCTGAGCTCCTGAGTAAATTAGAATCTCTTACTACTGCATGTGATCATGAAAAGAATGAGAGACTAATAATTACTCAAATGTACAAAGATATGGAAAGTCAGAATAAACGTCTTGAATTTACCATTAATAGACTCGAAAAGGACATCACTGACTTCAGAGGAAAAGAAGATTGGTATCACGATCTAAGAGCTGAAAATCATTTGTTAAATACCAATCTCTCAGGCCTAAAAGTTATAGTAAAAAGACTCGAAAATGAACTGGAACAGGAAAAGGAAATAAATCGTAAGTGGCTAAAATCCGGGGAAATAGCCTCTACCTTTATGACTGATCCTGACGACATCCGAGTCAAACCTGGCCTAGGTTCCGAGTCATCAACATCTATAGCTCAAGCTACTGAGTGTCCTCCGGATTTCACTCCTAAACTAACCAACTTATATCCTGTTAGTACATCTAAACCGTTGGATGGTTTCATTTCAGGTGGCACCATAGTTTATGACTGTGGAGTCGAGGTCATTCTTGCACTTCTCGAAGCAGTAGCACCCGTAACTAAAGATGAAGGGAAGGCTGCTGCAGTTAAAGACAAAACTGTAGCACCCAAAAAGAAATATAAGGCTAAGGCTGATGCATCTAGGGCCAAGAGCGCGTCACCCAAACACAATGGATTAGGCCACAGGGAACAGAGTAGAAAGTCTGTAAAATCTAAGAGACCTGTATCCCCTGTTTGTACTTCACATTATAGTGTCTGTTCCATCTGTAGGGAAATAGGTCATTATCACTATGAATGTTGGAGTTTATCTGATAACTGGCTTTGTAATCAATTTCATATCAATAAAGATCAGTTAAACAAAAATGGTTCTTCGAGTAAAACAAAATCCAAACCTCGAAGGAGTATCTCTCCCAAGAAAACCCAAATAAAAGAGGTAGCTGAAACTAACAAGCTAAAGTCAACTTGAAGAGCTAAAAGTCCTAGCAAAATCAAATCTGTAAATGTTGACAATACTGCTGCTCTCTCTAACCGCCCGAAACAAGTTTGGGCACCAAAAGTGTAAAGTGTTGTCTTTCAGGAGCATCTCTGGAATGCATTGCCGGATCACTTGAAGTTAAAGATCAATAAAAGCAAGTGGATCCTTGATAGTGGATGCTCCGGACATATGACGGGTGATCAGACTCTGCTTGTAGAAGTTAATGATAAACAAGGTCCATCCGTTTCATATGGCGACAATAGCAAAGGTAAGACTGTCGGGTATGGCACCTTAACTAACGGCTGTGTATCAATCACTAGAGTTGCACTAGTCGAAGGTTTAAAGCATAATTTGCTAAGTGTCAGTAATTTATGTGACAAAGGATTTCATCGTTTCCTTTTTGTCCAACACCTGTACAGTAAGAGAAAACTTATCCGGAGATGTTAAGTTATCCGGATCAAGAGATGGGGACATTTACTCAGTGGTCTTAAGAAATAATTCTTCTGACCCTGTATGCTTCCTCACTAAAGCATCAGATAAAGATAGTTGGCTATAGCACAAGCGATGCGCACATTTAAACTTTAAGACTTTGTCTAAATTAGCGTCACTTGATCTTGTCACTGATCTACCTAAACTCAAGTTTTCCAGAGACTCTCTCTGTCGAGAATGCCAACTGGGCAAACAGACCAAACATAGCTTTAAGAGCAAATCAGTTAATTCAATAACTGCTCCTCTATAACTTCTTCATATGGACCTATGTGGTCCTATATCTGTTCCGTCACTAGCTGGTGTGAGATATACCCTAGTGGTTATCGATGATTTCACCAAATACACATGGGTGATGTTCCTGAAATCAAAGGATCAAACTTTTGAGCATCTTGTAGATCTTTTCAACTGGATAAGCAAATCACAAGGACTGAGCATAAAGTGCATCAGGAGTGATCATGGTACAGAATTTGATTTTTCAGAAATGAGATCATATTGTTCTGAACAGGGCATACAACATGACTTCTCTGCGCCCAGAACTCCTCAACAAAATGGAGTAGCTGAGCGCAAGAATCGCACTTTAGTCGAGGCTGGCAGATCTATGTTAGCAGGGGCAATGCTTCCTCTCAGTCTATGGGCTGAAGCTGTGTCCACTACCTGCTATGTTTAGAACAGAACTCTAATAAATAAATCTACCATGAAAACACCCTATGAGATGTGGAGAGGACGAAAGCCTTCAATTTCACATTTCAGAGCCTTTGGGTGTACTTGCTATATACTGAACAACGGCAAAGAACCCCGGAATAAATTTGAACCAAAATCTGATGATGGGATCTTTGTCGGGTACTCATTTCATAGCGAAGCTTATCGGGTCTTCAATAGAAAACTTTTTAAAGTTGAAGAATCTATCCATGTGACCTTTGATGAAACTAACCTTGATTGGTCAAAAGTCGGTTCTTCAAGTACTAATGTGCAGGTCATGGACAGCAACGTCGATTATTCAAATTTTATGAATGTTCCTGTTACACATCTTGACCAACCACGTGGCATCAGCGAAGCACAACGAAATTATATGGATGATGCTACGGATGACTCGGACTCCGGATTACCATTTAGCTCCGGACATACTCCTACGGATATCCAAAATTCCAGAGCACCTTCAAGTCCGTCCGGACTGGTAAACACTGAAAGAAACAGTGTTGAAGAACCTTCTAGTTCAACCGTACCTTTCAAAATGGAAACATCTAGTCCGGACGAAGCTCAACCAGCGGATGCAACTGAACCACCTAATCTGGAAGAGCTTCAAATTGTTCAAGATCATATATCACATGCACAGAATTACAGATGGACCCGAAACCATCCCTCAGAACAAGTGATTGGTGATCCTACTGTTGGTGTAAGAACAAGAGCAGCCACCTCCAACATGAGCCTTTACTCGTGTTTTCTATCTGAAATAGAACCAAAGGTGGTAGATGAAGCTCTTCAGGATTCGAGTTGGATAGAAGCCATGCAAGAAGAGCTGAATCAATTTAAGAGAAATAATGTGTGGACCTTAGTACCAAGGCCTAAGTCTCAACAAGTCATTGGCGTTAAATGGGTGTTCCAGAACAAGCTTGATACAGATGGAATAGTAATCCAGAACAAAGCCAGACTGGTAGCCAAAGGATATCGTCAAGAAGAAGGAATAGATTATGATGAGACCTTTGCTCCGGTAGTAAGACTTGAGGCAATCCTAATGTTTCTGGCGTATGCTTCATATGAAAACTTCATAGTTTATCAAATGGAAGTCAAGAGTGCATTCCTGAATGGAATTCAAGAGGAGGTGTACGTTGAACAACCTCCCGGCTTCATTGAACCTAAGGCAGGACATCTTGTCTACAAGCTTCGGAAAGCTTTATATGGTTTGAAGCAAGCTCTAAGAGCCTGGTACGACACATTGTCAGAATTCCTACTTGCTCACAACTTCCAAAAATGGAAGATAGACACCACCCTATTTCTACAAAAAGAGAACGGACACACTCTGATCGTACAAATATACGTGGATGATATCATTTTTGGATCAACGAATCCGAAGCTTTGTGAAGAGTTTGCTAAGTTGATGACAGGCAAGTTTGAGATGAGCATGATGGGAGAACTGTCCTACTTCCTTGGAATAGAAGTTAAACAATTAAAGGAAGGAATCTTCATTAACCAAGCTAAGTACACTCACGATCTTATTAAGAAGTTTGGTATGGAAGGTTCATCCCCCGTCAAAACTCCCATGCCTGTCAATGCCAAGTTAGATCCGGATGTTGACGGCATATCAGTAAATGTGACTGACTACAGAGGGATGATCTGATCCTTGCTGTATCTTACAGCAAGTCGCCCGGACATTATGTTTGCAACTTGCATCTGTGCACGATACCAGGCGAATCCCAAGGAGTCACATATGCTTCATGTTAAACGGATATTAAGGTATCTCAAGGGAACGATGAATTTGGGACTCTGGTACCCAAAGGAGTCCAACTTCACCTTATCCGGATACTCGATGCCGACTTCTTGGATGTCGCATCGACAGGAAGAGCACAAGTGGTACATGTCAGTTTCTTGGAAATAGATTAATTTCATGGTTCAGTAAGAAGCAGAATTCCGTATCAACCTCTACTGCTGAAGCGGAATATATAGCTGCTGGGAGTTGCTGCGCACAACTACTCTGGATGCAAAATCAACTTACTGACTACGGTTTCAACATGTCATCTATTCCACTCTCTCTGACAACACTAGCGCTATTGCTATCAAGAACAATCCTGTCATGCATCCTAAGACGAAGCATATTGAAGTCCGGTATCACTTCATACGTGATCATGTTCTTAAAAGTCACATCTCACTGGAACACGTTGCTACTGAAGATCAACTGGCCGACATTTTTACAAAGCCCCTACCTGATGCAAGATTCTCTGAACTACTCTTCCATTTAGGTATGCTCGACTTTTCTGCATAGTTTCACCTTTAATTTGCCCAACAGTATACTTACTATCAGAACATGCATTGTGTTTTTATTGAAAGTGGAAGATACATACTGATTTTAATGCTGATCATACTCACTGATTAACGGCTTCATGCTTCTGATATAAATATCAACTTCATTATGGGAGGATGCTTGTGTTTCCCGACTGAAGTCGTTTAAGCTAACATGATTAAAGTTTATATGATTTACCTCCTTCTGGTTTCATGATCTTAATTTCCACTAATCACCACATGACAATAGCATGTTCATTTAGATTACTCTATTAACATGTATAGTTGAAGAAATGAAATGGGTTAGCTCGGAATGCCTGGTGGATGAACACTCAATCGCAGTCTGGTCAGCTTCTGAAGTATAGTTTCCTAAAAAAGATAGACAGTGCTGAATTCTACAAACCGGAAATGTCAACCGAGAGGATTGCAAAATCTACGGGGGAGAAAATGCTTTATATATTATTCAGTAATACCCCCCGTATATGTCTCATGACCTCTTTCCTGGCTGTCTATTTGAGGGGGAGCTTTTCATTGAGAGGATTAAATGATTTACGGGGAGCAGTAATGAACGCCTAATATGTCTCGGATACTCCCTCCTCTAAACTTTTACTTCCGGATCTGACAGGACATGCTGTTTTGGATCAGAAAAGTGGCATGCTTGGATGTATTTCCTTTCTTCAACCATGCATTTTAATCGGATAATCACCTGCTTACTTTTAACATGTGTTCGCTTCCTCATTTTTCACACATGAATCCTAAGTTGGCCAAATCATATGATCTTTAATTAATCTTAGCTACGTTGTTCAGCAAGACGGTTTCGCTATGTTGACTTATATGAACTTGTGTATTGTTATCTGACATATGCCCTGATCCAGTAATATTGATCATTCTCACGTATGTATATGTCTCTCGCATGCTTAGTAATGCATAAGTTCTGTTTCTCATTAGTTCGGATTATGTCGTTTTTCACTGATTATTTTCCCTAATCCGTACTAATCCTTGCCTGTTAAGCTTTTGTATTTTCAGTTCAATTCATTTTTAGCTAGAGGTTCAGATTCTCTTTGCAACCGTATCGATCAATCTAGTCCATAGTCTTGGATTTAAAGTGTTGTGGTACTTCTCTTCTCTTCGACTTATTGACTGCAAAGGAATCTACTTCACTTTCTCGCCGAACTCTATATACTACGGACATGGTCTACTTTTCATCCAGATACTCTTCCTCGACTATTATTTACTCTGGATGATTGTCGGTTCATTCCTCCGGACTCCTGACACAGTCTCATTACGACAATCCAAGTCTTCCTATATGTCGCGTGCTTTTGAGGAGGAATCATGATGATTCATTAAATGCAAATCTCGGGATGCACACACACTACTTTGGATGGCAACCAGTTGTTACACTTACTTAGTCATGCGGTCTCCACGACATCATTTCATTCGGAGGCGCATCGATATCCAGAATAATGACATCAGCCTGTCAAGCGGGTCCCTATTTCACTCGCCAATTCCTAGACCCGCTGACATTTGCGGACTCGGTCTTAAATGTACTGATCATTCCTGCACAGCACGAGTATTGCTCATTTCAAATCCCTAAACCTCTCGTTGCTCCTTCCATCGCCAAGACCTCACCTTTCGTCTTGTCCTTCAAATTTCATTTGCAATGGCACCCAGAATCTCTCTTTCCGGCGTTAATCCTGGCCATCTGGTTGATTGGAATGCTGTTTCTAATCCTCCGGATTGGTTTTTCCAGCTTCGCCCTCTCCTTGAAGCCTCGCATATACTCAACCTGATCTCCAATCCCGTTGATCTTCTTATCGACGACATCATTGAGTATTACCAACGGATTCGCTGCACCACCGATTCCATAACCTCTTATGTCCGCGGTGAATCCATCATCATCACTCTGGTCGTTCTCCGCGCCGCTCTCCACCTACCTCTTGGTGAACCACAGCGCCCAGATGCCGATCCAAAGGCGGCTTCTATGGGTTGCACACAAAAAGGCAAGGAATACAAGGTGAAATCCTTCCAAGGTCGCTATCGATGTATGGCGACCATCTTGAGTCGATGCTTACTGGCTCGCACATCCGCCCTCGACTCCGTTCCGTACGACCTTCTCCTGGCCATGTACGGCGTTTTTGAAGGTCTTCCGATGGATTGGGGGATGTTCTTGTTTCGGTTGCTGCAGAATGGTCCCAAGAACCATTCCTTTGGGCACATCCTCAGCATTGTCTTTCGGCATCTTAATCCGGACCATTTCGCCCGATATGATGCTGTTCCATTTCCTCCAGCTTATTACCTTCATTATCTTATGCCGGATGGGAACATGACAGCCCGCCGACCATCTGCAGCTCTCCGCATACTCCCTGCCTCGGACCAACAAGGCAGTTCTGTTGGTGACCCCTCCGACAGCCAAGCCCCTGACGTCAATTCTGCACCCCGATCCTCCCGGATTCGGTCCGTTGCAAGACCCTCTCATTCTCGGGCCTCCCGAAGACAGCGTTCGTGATGAACCGTCCGAGGTTACGGGGCCATCTCGGCGCAGGTGCTCCTAAAGCCGTTTCCTCGGCCCCTCTGCTGCGGATGTCCCCACTCCCTCCTCCTCCGCTGTTGCTGCCGCGGTTGGTACCGCTGTTGCGGCCGCCACTGCTGATGTCCCGGCCTCTTCTCCGGAAGCCCCTTTGCCTCCTCTACCTCAACCCCGAGATTATCTTGACCATCTCTCCGCCGACACCTTAACGGACCTATGGCTCCGTTTTAGCCTTGCCCACACCGCCTCCATTCCTGACAACGATCTCCGGGTGTTTTACACACGACATACCCAATCCCCGAAGACAATGATCATCTGGAACTTGGATCACGGCTTTCTTACGCCGGCCTCCATTCCAGATGTGGCGTTCACTACTCCCTCCAGCCCAGCACATTCCGCCAGGGGTCCTTCTCCTACTAAGGCTGGCCCCTTTTCTCCTGCTGCCACTATTCCCGTGGTTGACCATTCTGGTCACAGCGGGTCAGCTGCTCCGGATGCCTCTGATGCTCCGGATACCCCTTCTGCTGCTGCTGCTACTGATACTCGTGCGGACTCCTCTGCCCAACGCACTCCTGCTATTGTTCATGTGGGGGAGTCCTCCAAAGCTCCGGAGTTGGTCCTTGGGCGTGCCTCTTTTGGGACGGTCCACTCCGATGCTGTGCTTTTCGCCCAGCTGGACCGACACGCCCAGGCTCAAAGCGCCCAAATTTCCGCCATCGCTGCCAAGGTTGATGCCCTCGGCGCCCAACTCCTCTCCGCTCTCAGTGACTCCTCCACTTCAATGGAGCAGAAAATGGATCTCGTCGCCTCGTCCGTCCATTCACTGTCTACCTCCTTCGCGGACCTAGCGCACACGATGGCTCGTCCTCCTGTTGCTTCCCGGCAATCTGCCAAACCGGGGGAGAAAGTGTCATCTGATCCGTCTGCTCCTTCTGCACCACAACCATCTACTCGGACTGAGAAGCGGCCTGCCACTTCAGTGCTTCAGGGAGTTAGAATTCCCAAACGAAGTCGCTTCTCTCAACCAAGCTTCTCTACTGCAGCTCCAGCTCCTCCATCCTCCTCATCCGCAGCCGACACCTTCCTCCCATCATATGCGGCGTTTGACCCTTCTGATGCGGATGGAAGTGTTCGCAAAGCAATGAAGTCCTATGCAGCGTCTTCTGCTGAGAGAAGATGTCTTTCTGAAATGTACCCTTTCTCCCCGGACGACATTCAGACTCTTTGTTTGGAGAAAGGACTCTTTACTACATAAGACATTGACAACTTCTCGAGGGCTGCTAAAATGAAGATGAGGCTGTTTCCATCTCTATACACGGACGGGCACCTGTTTGAAGTTCTGCCGTGTTGGAATGAAGGCTATCTTCCCAGTGTGGATCTAATTCAGTCCTTCATTGATGGAACTACTGAGGATAGCAAGCCATGGAAAACTCTCACAACTATCCTCATTTCGTACCGGATCATGACGCCACACTTCATGATGGCTGTCTTCATGATTCAGTCCAAGAAAATGATTCTCATTGACTCTCATCAGATAGTGGAGCACTTTGTAAGAAAGAATCAATGGGAACCACTGTGTCTCAGGCTGACTGAAGCTGTGAAGAAAGCCGGTTTATATGAAGAGTTGGGTATCACACCCTTGGGTCCAACTGAGAAGCTGAAGGCGACATTCTGGGGCAAGAAGCAAGTACCACAACAGCCGGATGGAGATAGCTGCGGAGCCTTTGTCTGTTACTTCATCAAGTCATTTTTGACTGTGGACAAATCATGGAGCCAACACACTACTTACCAGACAATGGAGCTTAGAGAGAAGGCAGCAACTATGATCTTCAAGTATAGTAAGCCTTATGTACCTTAGTGAAAATCTTGTATTAAGGCTGAATTGTACTTAGTTGCTGTTAAATGAAATTGGTTGTGATGCGTATTCTGTATGTTATCTTTTTGCACTGCTTACCAGATCAGATTACAAAGGGTTTGGGCATATCCATAATTGGTGGAGATTGTTGGATCAAACCCATAATTTGGATAATGTTGATAAAGCCCTATGTAATTTGATCTGAGATCTTTTGTGTTTATTTGATTGTTGCAGAAGATGTGTTATTAATCCGGAGATGCACTCGTGAGAGCAAAGCTAAGGACAGGATACATAATCCTGATCCGGACAAGAGTGAGTGTCGTCAAACACTTAGTAAATAACCAAGTCATCAATACATACGGAATAAGGATCCGAGCCTTTATTCGCACGGAATAAGGAAATTAGATGCGGAGTAAGGAATCCGGACAACTTACTCATACGGAGTAAGGAAGCGCTAGTACGGAGTAAGCACTCCGATCCCTTAGACTCGCCCAGAGTAAGGAACTTACATACGGAGTAAGGAATTTACATACAGAGTAAGGAACTTACATGCGGAGTAAGGAACTTACATGCGGAGTAAGGAACCACTGATACGAAATAAGTCATCCAACTTTTCAAGACTCGCCCGGAGTAAGGAACTTACATACGGAGTAAGGAATTTACATACGGAGTAAGGAACTTACATGCGGAGTAAGGAAGCGCTGACACGGACTAAGGATTCCAGTACCAAGTAGATACGGAGTAAGCAATCACTGACACGGAGTAAGGTTCCGAGCCTCATTAGCTACGGAGTAAGGAAAATTACACCGGACCAAGAAGATACTGCTTCAACTCAACCGCATTTAAAGTTATCAGCTCGTGGCATCCCGATGTTAGACAAATTTATTGAGAACCTGAAGAATCTTACACGTGGATCATCCGGATATGTGGACACAACCTCAATTGTACTTGGGAACTCACAAATGCACTTATACTCTTCAAACCCAAGATCTTGAGCTCCACAAACCGCAACAGTCAAGGCAGAGAGATTACCGAGGGATAGTTAGTGCTGAACGTATTCCGGAACTACAAGTTCCAAGGTTGTCTCTTAGGAATGTTTTGTATAAATATTCATACTTGTACATTTAAAGAGAGAGCATATGCACGCATGTGCATTTGTAAGCAAAGATTAACCCTGTGTATGCACAAGCGTTTTCATTTTTGGAGATAGAATTTGGCTAGTGTGTGAGTTCATTTGTAAACAGAGTGTAAGAGAGCCTTGCTTCTATTTTGTTGTATTTATCTTGAGATAATAAAACAAAATACTTCCACTATCTGGTTATCTTCTGCAGTGATTCTATCACTTAACTAGATAAGTGTTTGTGTCTTAAGAGAGAGAAAAGAGTTTCGATAAGAGCCTATTCACCCCCTCTAGGCTCCAAGGGACCATCAGAACTCGTAAAGGGAGTCTGGATCAAGCTACCAATTTTGACCCTAGAAGTCATTTCCTTTCAACCCTAGAAGTCATCTCCTCAATGTCCATCCACTTTGACCGTCAACGTCACTTTCCATCGGCCCTAGATGCCACATCCAAATATTGACAGAAGAAAATCAGTTCACTTTTGGGGGTGCCAACACAAAGTAATACCAAAGTCCCAATCTCTTGCAGTAAAGAGAACCAAAGGCACCCACTAGCCTCATTCTCAAATAAAAAGGGCTTTAAAACTTAATCACAAATTCACAAGCATTCATGCATCATTCTCAAAAGAATCAACATCTTCATGCATCATTAGCATACATCCTATCATGTTTGTTCTTCTTACTCACAGGATTATCCGTATATCAGAATGGCATGAGGATTCATCTCATGATCTACCAACAGTTAAGCTTCGAAGACAGATGAAGACTCACCCTCGACAAATAGAATTCCCTTTCGAAATCAAAGAACTAAATTCGGCAGACCTAGATCGTAAGCCCAAGCATAACTCTTGAGTGGTAATCTCGTAGAGCGATCTCTTAGAGTGAACTCGTAGAGGGAGCCATGATAGAGTCACCTATCCATAGCCCAAGATGCTATCTCACTATCATTTGACCCAAGATGTCACCTTCATAGCCTAAGATGCTACTATTCGGCCCAAGAAGCCACCTTTATAGCCCAAGAAGCTACTCGGCCCAAGAAGCCACTCTCATAGCCCAAGAAGCTATTTGGCCCAAGAAGCCACCTTTATAGCCCGAGACGCTATTATTCGGCCCAAGAAGCTAATCGACCCAAGATGTTACTCATTTTTGACCCAAGATGTCGTATCATAGCCCAAGAAGCTATTCGGCCCGAGAAGCCACTCTCATAGCCCAAGAAGCTAATCGACCCAAGATGTCACTCATTTTCGACCCAAGATGTCGTATCATAGCCCAAGAAGCCATTCGGCCCAAGAAGCCACCCTCATAGCCCAAGAAGCTAATCAACCCAAGATATCATATCATAGCCCAAGAAGCTATTCGGCCCAAGAAGGCACCCTCATAGCCCAAGAAGCTAATCGACCCAAGATGTCACTCATTTTCGACCCAAGATGTCGTGTCATAGCCCAAAAAGCTATTCGGCCCAAGAAGCCACCCTTATAGCCCAAGAAACAAATCAACCCAAGATGTCATATCATAGCCCAAGAAGCTATTCGGCCCAAGAAGCCACCCTCATAACCAAACATGCCGCATCAATCTCACAGCAATGCCAAACTCCAAGGAGATCTAACCATTCAAAATGGGTATTTGGTTATCTTTGTACATCATTTGTATACAAATAATGCACAAAGAGGGGCAGCTGTTGTACCCCATTTTGACCGGGTTAGATCACAACTGTACTTGGAAAAGGACCACTAAGTGATAGAGGATGACATTCGGAGAATAACGCACTTGACCACACTTGATTCCGAGGAGAAATGAAATGGCTATGACAAAAGTACCAAGTTGAATTGGACAATCGGTGGGCAGCCCGCTATTTTGTTAATAACTTCCCCGATACTTGTCGTAATCCAACAAAGTCAATTGAATTGATTATATAACACCTTTATCTATCATTTCCAATTGGTTTGAGAATATTCCGGGTTGTATTCAATTAGTTATGATTTTTCAAAGTTGGCAACCAAACCTTGTACAAATTTGGGGGAGACAGCCAGTGCGCAGCGCACTATTTTGCCAATAACTTTCTCAATACTTATTGGATCTAAATAAAGTCAATTTCATTAGTTAGATAACATCTTTATCTATCATCTCCAACTAGCTTTAAGGCAATCCGAGTTCGGTGCAATTATCTATGAATTTTTGAATCGGACGGGCAAAATGCTCATTTTATCATGTACCTCTGTACGGTATTTCCCACTTTTCTCCTAAATGGCTGATCCTTTTGGAGTGATTCCACTTTCAGAAGATAGTCGAGCAAAACAAGACCAATTTGGCTCTAATCCGAGCTCTGTGGAGAAAGTTATGAATTTTGGAAGTTGCCCCAGAAATCTGCCAATTTTCCACGAATTTTGGTTCTTCATATGCATGTTTGTCCCACATTGCCAATTTTGTTTCTCCTTCGCCCAGTATATATACAAAGGCACTCTCCTTACACAGCAAGTGATAACAAGAGAGGCCTAAGGAAGCCCAAGTAGAGGCGCCACATGGCGACCAAGCCCACTCACGGAAATTTTTGGGGAAACCCAAATCGGGTGGTCAAACTTGGTCAAATCCGGCGGTCAAACTTGGTCAAATCCGGACTAAGCCCAAATCCGGACTAAGCCCAGATCCGGTGGTCAAACTTGGTCAACTGATGCAGAATAAGGACTTACTGATCCGGACTAAGCCTAGATCCGGTGGTCAAACTTGGTCAACTGATGCGGAATAAGGACTTACTGATGCGGACTAAGCCCAAATCCAGAGGTCAAACTTGGTCAACTGATGCGGAATAAGTACTTACTGATACGGACTAAGCCCAAATCTGGTGGTCAAACTTGGTCAACTGATGCGGAATAAGGACTTACTGATGTGGACTAAGCCCAAATCCGGACTAAGCCCAAATCCGGTGGTCAAACTTGGTCAACTGATGCGGAATAAGGACTTACTGATGCGGACTAAGGCCACTGATCCGGAATAAGCGCAAATCCGAAGGTCAAACTTGGTCAAATCCGAGCTAAACCTATTGATGCGGAATAAGCTCATTAGTGCGGAATAAGGACTTGTTAATACGGAATAAGGACCTATTGATGCGGAATAAGGCCACTGATCCGGAATAAGCCTAGATCCAGAGGTCAAACCTGGTCAATAATTTTGAAAAACTCCAAAATAGCTCCTCTACAGGTCTGGGAGTGACTCCAAAGCATCGGGACTCCGAAAATTCTTTTTAAGTGCATTAAATTCCAGCGGTGTCTTGGAACCCCCTTTTTAAGCGTGGGAATTGAGGAGTCTCCAAATATTACATTCAAATGTCTCGGAACTCCATTTTTGAGCATAGGGACGGAAGACCTCTGTAATTAAATGTCATTTTCCTCGGGACATCACAGTTGACCCTGGGGATTGCATAACCATTAATTCCCAATGGCTCCAATACATCCGAAAATGCATTCCGCCCTTACCCACCAAAGCGTCCAGGTACAACGGAGGATTAAATAATCTCAAACGATTTATTTATTTTCAGGCACTGGGACTCCTTTTTCAAAGCACGGGAACTGTGAATTATTGTAAATCGCTGGGAACCGAGAATCCCATTTCCGAAGTCATTAATTCATTGGAACGATGTAGTTGACTCATGGGGACTGTAAGGCATCCAATAAATGCCGAGGCACGGGCTGTCTCCCCTGGGATTCCTATAAATAGACTGCCCCAAGAGGCAAGGATGGGGCATCGATTATCAAGTATCAGAGGGAATTATCACGCATCAGAGGATATTATTCAGAGAGAGGAAAAATCAGAGAAAGATATACTTATCTTCAAGCACCTAAAGGGAACGTTCCAAGCCAAGGAGGGAGCATTCTGGAAACGTGGAAATTGAAGGCTTAAAGCAGGGAAGGGAAGCTGCATTTTTCTTTCTAACCTTTGTGTTTTCAGGGAATCTTTTTGAAGAAGGATTTCCAAACTCGGCCATAAAACCACCCAGGTTCTTTCCTTTATTTTCTTCATGTTTAAACTGTTAAAACTTCTTTTCTCAAATGTTTTGAAGTGAAACGGTTTCTCTTTTAACTCTCATTCCCCTTTTTTTTCTTCAAAAATAAAAAAGGGACAATCAAAGAACACATTTTCTAGAAAAATTAAAACAGGGCCTGGGCGGTCATGAGGGTTGAGTCCTAGATGCTCACATCCTAGTCTGCCTGGGCCAATATCAATTGTGGCAGTATTTTCTTATTTGAATTCAAATTGCTTTTGTTTTCTTTTCTAAAAAAGGAAAATTACTTTTGTTTTCTTATAAAAATGCAATACTGTCACATGGGCCTAGATCCCACATTCTTTTTCTAAAATTAGAATGTCCCTTTTTATTTACTTTATTAAAATCTTTTTCTTTGTTGTATTAAGGCCTAGATCCTAAAATCTTTCTATTTTTCTTAAAATTGAAAATACAAAAACTCTTTTTGAATAAATGATAATGCAAGCAAACACCCATAGATCAAGACTAGGTACCAATTGTGGGCGTTGTGGGGGTGCAAGAGTTTTTCTTCCTTCCCCACACGTAACCGACTCCCGAACCTAATTCTCTGGAACCGTAGACCTTTCTTTTTTAGGTGCCCAATCACACCTCTAACTTGTTTGGTGGCGACTCTGTGTTTTTCTTCTCTTTAATGGTTTGTGCGAGCCTTGTGCAGGGATGACTCTAGGATCAACAAAATGAACTAGCATGGAGTCCTTTCACAAAAGCCAGTACGAGCCCGGTAAAAAACGGGCAATGACAACGAACATATGATGAGTCTTCGACTCTTTATGTAGTTTGCCTAGCCGATTATAGTATATTATGAACTGAGTCTTCGACTCTTCGACTCTTCGACTCTTCAGCTCTTTGCCTTTTGAGTCTACGAGTCTTGGTTTTATTGATAGACTGATAGTTTCTTCTGATTAACTATCGTCGACTCTTCTTCTCTTCGAGTCTACAACTCTTCAAGTCTTCAAGTCTCAGTTACATTTTTTATCCTGTCAGTTCCTAAAGTTCCATTGTCTTTACTCTTTGACCTTCGAGCCTTTAAGTCTTAGAATTGTTATGAGTTAACAAATTTTGTGAATGAGTATCTTCGACCCTTTGAATCTTCGAGTCTACGAGTCTCAGTGTTAACTTATGGTCTGTCAGCTTTCATTGTGGCATTTTCTTTGACTCTTCAATTTTACAATCTTTGGGTCTTTGAGTCGTTTATTTTACTATAAGTTTCTGACTTTGACTTCTTCGACTCTTCGAGTCTTCGACTCGTCTATCATCTCATGCATTGACAATTTTCTCTTCTTTAGACTTTGACTCTTCGACCCTTTGGACCTTCGGGTCTTCGAGTCACCAGACTTAGAGAGGTTCGTGACAGCTTCACCAAATCATATTTTTCCCAACAATCTCTCCCAATTTGATGTAAGTTGACCACGCATTTAGAATTTGGAGTCTAGTACTCTAAGACTTGTGGATTAATAGTTGTATCAGGTTTGGCTGGTCATTTGAATTTAATATTGAACCTGATTTGGCATTGATAAATAAGTTAACCAGTATGGTTTGGGCAGGTCTTACATATTTGAATTCTTTGCATTCGTTAACCAAAGATTAGGGAGTATATCTTTGAATGTGATAACACTCTCTCCCTATGTCATGTTCGCTTGTATGATCCTTACCTTGTAGTAGGAGCTCGAAGTAGGAGCTCCCCCTAAGATCTTGCTCCCCCTAAGACCACTCCCCCTTTCTGGGGTGTAGAACAAGCACTAGAACACCTAGGAGCACAAAGAACAAAGAATAGAGGTAGAGGCAAAAATGAAAAGATAGGAAACAGAAATACACATATATGCATAGAAAAAAATGCAGCTCGATTTAGTATATAGTATGAGCAAAAATACAGTGAAGAGTGCATAGAAGCATTAACACGTATATTCTACATTGTGAGCATACATAAATAGAGCTGTCTGCTGGTGGAAAAATTGTGCAGGCGTCATGTGGTTGGCAGTAGTGCGTGTGCACAGACAGTCAAATTCAGGTGCCAAGGCTGGCAGACCGATGGTGGTCAAAATACGAATGAAGTGGCATAGGAAGAAACCACAACTATTGTCATCATTCTGTGTTAGAACACCATCGGTCACTCTAGAGATTCTCATCGGCTTCGTCAGAGGATGCTCGCCATGAAAGAACTTGGTGTTCTGAAGCACACAAGTGAGCATAGCATTAAAGGTATGAAGCTGACTTTGCCGAATCTGAAGGAAGGTGGATGGAACAGAATAAAAAATGAAGATGTGCTATTAGCGCAGGTTCATTTGAATTAGGAACCAGTGAGGAGAGCTAGTTAGAAATGGAATAAGCACATGACCTCGCTCCACGCCCGGAGTTAAGGATATGTTGTTCCTTGGATGAATGTGTATGTCATGCCCCCGATTTCAGGAACCCAGAACTAGGAACATGACTTCCCATTGCCTGCACCTGAAGGGTCAAGGGGTTAGTGACAAGCACCGAAAAAGACAAAACCACGGGTGCTGTCTCGATCACAAACCAGAATAATCATACATCATAATATAAATATTCTAACAACAACTCACAACTGTGGCTTAGAGTACAAACAGGCAAAGTTCTCCTGGAAGGAAGGCCTCCACTAGCCTTAACAACACATGAAAAGAAAACAACAACAAACAATAACCACAAAAATATTAGGGTTAAGTCATAAGCTTAGTAGGTGACTTATAACTTTACACCCTACCATGCAATACATGCTTAATGCATAACCAAACAAACAACAAACATCATGACTCAGCCGCAAAGTATCTCAGGGGCCTCTACCATCTGTCATCAGGATTCTTACAAGATCACACAGGACATCCTATCCACAAAAGGACTCAGCATGTCCCCTATAAGCACATCAGGACCATCATCTCAAGGTACACATCCCAGATAACTCATAATCACACGAGGACACCCTATCACATCGGACTCGCCATGTCCCCCATGATCCCAAAGGATCACTGGAAAATCACGTCATCCGAATAGTCTATCCACAAAAGGACTCAGCATATCTATCACGATCCCAAACAGGATCCACAGCACATTAGGACACAACCTGTATCAATCTTAGGATGTAGCCTATCCATATAAGACAACTTGTCCACAATCTTCAATAGGATCCCAATAACCGGATGCAACCTATCCACACAGGACAACTTGTTCACGATCCCCAAGGGATCCCATCGGTACAACATTAGCTCATCAAGAGCTCATCAGGCCGTAGCCTCACGCAACAGGGTACATCACAAACCTAGGGGCCTTAACTACCTATCACACCCACGCAAGGATACATCCGCGTGCATTCGCATCGAGCTCAACTCAGCTCAAACTCAACCATCAAATATGCCACCAGGCACAATCAAACATATCACATCGACCCAACAGTCCCACATATCACATAGATATCACATAGCTAAGCGAGGATCAAATATCACAATAGACCCAAAGGTCTCACATAATACACGTATGTATACGAGTTAACCATAGTAGCAAACAAAACAAGCCATGCTGCTCTCATGGGGCCAAACACCCTTACCGCCCCACAGACACCTTAGCCTACATGGCCAAACCATAGCATCAAACTAACCATGATGGTTTCGTCACACAGTCTCACTAAGCTTTTATAGTGCCGATCGGCGTGTTATGAACTCCATTGAGCGCAAAACTATCTCAAACAATCCACAACGGAGAAGATCATATTCCTCCCATACTAGATTTCCCACGGGGATCCAAACATCAACCTAATACCTTGCTCACGGACTCAAGGTCCCCCAATCATGCAACTTAATGTACGATATAGCAACACAAATCAACCACTAGAGTTTCACAACACTCCCTCTGTAACAGAGGCCAGTCTCCACCAATCTATCCTCATGTGACCAAGAGAGAGGATTTTGTAGAAGGTGTTTTCTTGAAATGAAAAGTCCCGGTAATGGTTTCTCATATCATAACTAAGAGAAGCTGATTTTTGAAATTTTTCTGAGAGGTCTAACCTCACTTCGCAAATAGTCACCTCGAACCAAAAACTAAATTTTTCTAAGATTTAATACTAATTTCCATTTTTCACATTTAGAAGGAGTGAGAATTTTTTTTCTAGTATTTTACTTTGAATCCAAATGGGAGGTATTTCCTAATTTACATTGTAACTTAAGTATAATACTTAATAATTTACAATGTAAATGGTCTTTCAAAGGTGTACTTCAAGCCCAATGGCAACTACACCAGAACTGTATTGTCTAACTACTCGAGGCTATGCTCGAAGCCCTACTCGAGGCTTTACTTAAGAGTCTACTCGACACTCATGCTTCGAGCAGTGTTGAGTAGCTCTCCCAATACGATCCTTTAACTGCATTTATCCTGGTTTTGTCTCGAAACCTAGGTATACCAGTTAAATCTCCATTTTTAAGCATCAATTCATCCCAAAAATAAGTTTTTGACTCATCCTCGCCATCTTAGGCTACCAAAACAACCTTAATTCGAAGGTTAACACACAAAATCGTGTTTCCCCAACTTTCTAGAGTTCATCCCCAAATCCATGATTTCACTCAAATCATACTTGCTAATCCGACTAGGATTCATGTAGAGAGATAGAATCATCTACCTGGAGGTACTATCACGAATTGAATAGCCACAAATTGCCAAACCATGGCTCAAAACTCTAAGCTTCTCAAGCTCCAAGCTCTCCTCCATGCACAGCTCCAATACACATCCCGAACGAACGCAACTGCATTCTCTCTCTTTCCTCCACCTATTTATATTTATGGATATTCATTAATTAATAAACACCCAAAATCATAAATGACCTCTCGTGGTTATAAACTCCAAATCGAGCTCAACCATAGTTAAAACGCTCAAAATAATGAGCACATTACTATTTAGATGTTTTCCAACCCAATTGACTGCTCAAACACAAGCTTAACCAACTATTTCGAAGTGTCTACGAACATATGATGAGTCTTCGACTCTTCGTGTAGTTCGCTTAGCCGACTACACTATATTACGAACTGAGTTTTTAACTCTCCGAGCCTTCGACTCTTCACCTTTCGAGCCTACGAGTCTTGGCTTTATTGATAGACTAACAGTTTCTTCTGATTAACTATCTTCAACTCTTTGTCTCTTCAAGTCTGCGAGTCTTGGAGTCTTAGTTACATTTTATGTTCTGTCAATTCCTAAAGTTCCATTGTCTTAGCTCTTTGACCTTCTGAGTCTTTGAGTCTTAGAATTGTTATGAGTTGACAGATTTTGTGAATGAGTATCTTTGACCCTTTGACTCTTCGAGTCTACGAGTCTCAGTGTTAACTTATGGTTTGTTAGCTTTCATTGTAGCATTTTATTTGACTCTTTAATTTTCAATCTTCGGGTCTTTGAGTTGTTTATTTTACTGTCGGTTTCTAACTTCAAATTCTTGGACTCTTCGAGTCTTGGAGTCATCTACCATCCTGTGCATTGACAATTTTCTCTTCTTCAGACTTTGACTCTTCGACCCTTCAAACCTTTGAGTCTTTGAGTCACCAGACTTTAAGAGGTTCGTGATAGCTTCACCAAATCATATTTTTATGAACATAGGAACTGAAGTCAAGTTGGTACATTGGCTTAACTCAAGGTCTTACTGCCCTCACGCTTGTCCATCAGCTTCATGGGACTTACCTCCTTGGATCTGTTACTTACCCTATCACACCTGCAATCGATAGACTCTGATACCAATAGAGAAACATGGAAGGACGAGGTGAAAACATGCTTACCTATTATTCAGAGCTTATCAAGTGGAAGGAAGGACGAGGTGGAGACATGTGTTGAGTCAAGTGCAAACAATATCGTCAATGGTATTGGTATCAACACCGCGTTGACTTCATTATTATTAATAATATATATATATATATATATATATATATATATATTGTTGGTATATTAGAGTTTTTGAAAAAATGTAACAAAGGCTTTTTTTCAAAGCGTAAACGAAAATCGCAAGAAAGTGATAAGATAAAATATTTTTGTAATTGTTTTAATTTATTATTATTATTATTTATTTTATATATCAAATGCAAGATAACAGAAAAATTCATTTTAATAAGTCAATTTTAAATTTTTATTTTTATTTTTTAAAATTTAATTTATTAACTCGGCTGGAATTAATATATAAGGATTAATGATTGTCATGTGCTTAGTCCCAAATCGTTGAGTCTCTTTTATTATTTAAATATATTATATGTTCACTTATTTTGTATTGTTTATGTACTTCAGAGTGTTATTAGGTACAACCAGCATTACAACATCTTTGTGTCTCCGACTGACGTAGAATAAGCCACATTAGCATCATTTGTCACACATTGGCGCGCTCCTGGATCATTGCTTGAGCCTTACTAGGTGTCGAGCGTGGTTCGAGCAAGAGCTCGAGCGCATACACTACAGATGCTGCTCGAGACTTGTTAGAGCATCAAGCTCGAGCCATGCTTGAGGCGTGCTTTAGCAGATCTCGAGCAAGCCTCAAGCTTGAGCTCTCCTTGAGGCTTGCTCGATACTTACTCGATCTTGAGGCTCGAGCAAGTCTCGAGCAAGCCTCAACGAGAGCTCTCCTCGAGACTGGCTCAAGCTTAAGGCTCGAGCAAGCCTCGAGCACGCATTGATCATCTCTCCCATGGCTAGATATACGGGTTTCTGGGTTTCATCAACTGTAATTTTTGATGAAAACTTGAAACAGCCATAACTTTCTGCACAGTGGTCCAATTCGAGTCTATTTTTTAATTTGTAGGTATCGATGAGACACATGAGACTCAAACTCCCACAGATGATTTGCCACTCTCAGATTTTTAAAAAACTTAAAGCGTGTTTGGTATGGAATTGGGTTTTTTGTTTTTAAAAGCTATATTTAAAATTGGTATTAAAAAACTATTTTTGAGCTTTCTAGATACATTTTTTTTGTTTGGAAAGTATTTTCGTAATGGGTATTTTTAACGACCGGTCATTACAGTATCCCGTCCAAAGTCATCGTTCAAGGTCGTAAGTCATGAGACGCAAAATCGAAGTCATCCTGTGATGGTGCCATCGATTCCTAATTCTACACAGGCTCTTCTAGGGTTTGGCTTCAAACCCACGATCCTTCCAGTAGTCGCACGACAACAAGCGCCACTGCACATCGTTGGTCTCCTTCACGCAGAAGTGTCCTCTGACTCTCTCTGCGCTGCTGTTGCCGTTGAGCACTCCTCACGTCGAAGCAGACCTCGGTTTTGTCCTCTCTCCCTCTCTGCTTCCGTCAAGCATCCCTCAAGCTCGGGTGTCTCCTCTTCCTCTCTCCGCAGTCAAGCCTCCCTCAAACAGACCCCGAGTGTCCCCTCTGTCCTTACTGCTGTCGGTGAAGATGTAAAGGAGGTTACTGTGTTTTCTTTTTTACTTTGATTTTCTTAATTGTATTTTGTATAGTTCTTTTCCCGGTCTACGTTCATAGGTTAGTGTGTTCCTTAGTGGTATGTCACTATAGAACATGTATTCTTTCCATCAAACATACTCATCTAGTATAGAATCCACCGCTGGTCTTGGCCGACAGAGGGTGTAAACCTGCTCATTTTAGTTATAAACCTTCTCATCCAGTATTAATAAATATGCTCATTAGTATACCTACTCATCAGAATCTGCTCATTGATTTTATATATAATTTTGATGGTACGACACTATCATATGTAGTTGAATTATACCATTATTTTGATAGAAATATTTGGAAATGTCAGATTCTGAGAGTGACTTTAGTTTTGTTGACTCTGATACATATTGGTCTGAGAGCGAAATTTCAAAAGATGATGTGAATGAAGATTCATGTGATGAGTCTGACAATGGTTCCACTGATAAAATGCATGAGGATGAGTCACTTTCCAACAGTGAGGAGAGTAACAAGTATAGTGAGGATGATGAAACTGTAGTGTTTACCGATGATTATGAAAGTACTGATGCTAGTGATGATATACAGAATGTCAATGAAAATTTTATTATAATGTCAGTTGACCACGTGAATAAGGTTTACAATAAAAATCCAATGCGTACATGTAAGTTGTCCGGAGATGCTTACATGAAGGAGTTGATGAATGGACATCCAGGGGTTTGTTATGAAATGTTTCGTATGGATACTGATGTATAGCGGAACCTATGCAATGAGTTGAAAAGGCTTAAGTTTTTAAAAGACGATAAAGGCATTGTTTCAGTAGAAGAATCAGTGGCAATGTTTTTATATATCATAGGCCACAATACTCGCATGAGAGTGGTTTCTGATCGCTTCTAGCATTCAACTAAAACTATTCAATGCCGCTTTCGATGTGTACTACGAGCAATCGATCACTTGGGGATGATTATGATTAAGCCAGATCCAGGGTGCAATGAACTACCTCTATCCTTGCAAACAAATGTCAAATACTACCCATGGTTTAAGGTACACCTCTTTAAAGTGATATTTTTGGACATGTAAACAACCATGCATGATGTTAAAGTATATTATATATGTATAAGCTGTTTGAGAATGATGATACATACATATGTAATAGAAATGTGTAGGAGCTATTGATGGCACACATGTTAATGCCCGTGTTCCAGCTGAGAGGGCAAACTCTTGTCGAGGGAGAAAGCATGTAATTACTCAAAATGTCATGTGTGCTTGTGATTTTGATATGAAATTTACCTTCGTCTACTCTGGATGGGAGGGTAGTGCTAATGACTCACGAGTTTTTGAGAAGGCCATCACTAGTGACAAACATAAGTTCCCATGGCCCGCAGAAGGTTATTAATTACATTATGTAGTTATATGTTGTCCAATCATTGCATTGATTCCACCATACAAAAATTTATTGATAAATGTCATATTTTCACATGTAGGATGTTATTATCTTGTCGATGGCGGATATCCAATGGGAGGTACATTCCTACCACCACATAAATCAGTAAGGTATCACGCTCAAGAATATAGAGGTAGAGCACGTCGTCCTAAAAACAAATCGGAATTATTCAATTATAGGCATTCATTATTGCGGATGGTCATTAAAAGATCTTTTGGAGTTTTAAAAGCACGCTTTCCTATTCTGACCCACATCCCAAGGTACTCCAATGCTTGCCACCGCATGATTGTCACAGCATGTTGTGCTATTCACAATTTCATATGCACATTTGCACGTTCGGATGTGATGTTTACCTTGTGGGAAGACATGGAAGATCCAGCAGGTATTGAGGGCCTCACGCATCAACGTTGTGCTCGGGCTATACATGCTCTGAAGCCAGAAGTAGTTGCATCCATGGGAAGACTTCGTAATGAAATGACTGAAATGATGTGGGCAGAGTATTTGAATGGTATGTAATATTTGTGATGCATATTTGTTAGTAATATTTTGTTAAGACAATGCATGTAAAGGTAAACATATTCGAAGTAGCTTTTTTTAAGGCAATATGTGCGAATGTAAACATATTTGCAATAAATTCAGCTTTGGGTTGGTACAGACCTTTTATATTCAAGACACTAGGTAATAAAATTGCTAGAGGTGGATCATTATTTTCAGAAAAAATTATGTTTTGACTGGAATTTTTCTTTCCTCACTTATTGACCTTAGTTTAGTGATCTTCGCAAGAGGGTAGATTTTGTAGTGTGTGCTTGGGTGGAGATGGATACGTTAAATTTATTTAGAGATGCTATCCCACATGTTGTATATTTCAATCTGAGATCTCTTGAATTTCTTACTTCCCATGCAACCTTCTTGAGTCATATTTAGGATTTGTACCTTTTATTTGCTCATATATGAAAATCATCCCATACACTTACACTATTTATCTTTTGATATAGTTTGAAGATTAGAAGAATTAAATGTTATGAACATGGTTGTCTTATAATCAAGGTGAGATCAATGAACTATTATTGAGAAACATATTTGTTTGCAATGTTTTTCTTAGAGGTTATATATGTTACTATGTAATTTATAAGCAACTGCATCATATTTGTGCAATTATCATAGTTGTTATTTAATTTATTTTCGTTTATTTTGAAATTGATATTTGATTCTTTTGTTTTTTGTTTGTTTTTTTAATGAATCTTCTCTCCCTCCCTTTAGCCCACATTGAATTGTTTGTTTGTTTTTAATTTTGTATAATTTTAAAATTCATTTTGCGTTAACTACTTTCTTTTTAGCACATGTGCTTTCTTTCACTGTTCTTGTTGTTTTGTCTCAGTTGGAAAAACCAGCTTGGGTAATGTCACTTTTGAGTGTTGCTTTGCTGTTAATCTGACATTTTCGTGCGGAAAGATTACTGTGTATCTCGTGTTCTTCAAATCCTCTGTTTACCCATGTGCAAATTTGAAGAGTTTGTAGTTGTGCTTTTTTCTTAAAAACAAAAACATTCGAGAGAAATGGGTAGGGTAGTAGAGAAATCTTCAATGCATAATAGGGCACTTATGAGTTTCTGTTGCAGCTGTGACTAGTCTTTTGGCATTTTCGGGTGTGATAATGTTTGAAATTTTATGTTAGCTCTTGTTCTTGTTACTTTTGTTTTGACTGTTTTTATTACATATATGATTCCTTTTGTTTGTTATTTTTTTTTCAGTTTATACGAAGAAAAAAAATGTTATGTACTATAACAAAATTGTTTTTTTTCCTCTCTCTCTCTCTCTCTCTTCTTGTGAGTAATACTATATATAATTTCTTTGTTTTATTTCTCAATTTGCATGAGCTGTAGGGCCCCTTTTGTTTTACTGTATGTAGAGAAAACTATGGCATTTTAAATTAAAATCTTCATAATTGTGGTTGACTTAATGATTTCACACTCTGTATATACTTTGCTTCATCATTTAAAATTAAGGCATAATGAGTTTATATGGCAGTTATGGGTATCTCAACAACATAAGTTATTGTCTTGCCTCGATTTTGCTTGCTTTTGTTATCTTTTCAGTATTGTCTCTCCTTCTTTGTCTCACTTGTTGGTTAATTGATGCAGCAGAGCTTGTTGGCAGATTGATCTAAATTTCTGGGAATGGCCCAGACCTTTTAGCAGGCTTTATCCTGATGTTACTAGAGTTTTGCCTTGTTTACGTGTAGAGGGACAAATAGAATGTTGAAAATAAGGGAAAGGAATTCCTACCTGTTGTCCATTGGGGGACCCTCTTCGTTGTCTCTACTCTAGAGGCTTTTAGATTTTATGTTTGGCTGAGCTCAAGTGCCATAATCTCTCTTTTGTATTTATATTCACTAGATACAATGCTTAAAAAAAAATCTGTACCAGTGAGATGATTCTAGGTGATAAGTGGCACTCCTCTTTTTCTATTTTTTCTTTTATTTTCTTCAATTACATTTCTAAGGCTGCTTTGTATTTATGAGATGGACAAAGAAATAATAAAGGTGGTAATAATTTCATATGCAAATACTTGCTGCAGATATTTATTGTGAGAGATTGTGGCTTTTTGGGTGACGCAGGTTTGTGGATTTGCATCATTTAAGAGTTTCTTTCCAGGTTGTGATTCCCATGATCCATACACAGTCTCACCTATCTTTGTGCTTCCTTCACGTGTTGACCATTTTCTCGGGCAGTTTACATTACGCTAGGAAAATGTGGTCATTGTCTCTATTGCCTCCGTAAAGAATTCCTAATCCAAGTCTCCAATTTATTAACAAATTATTCTTTATAAAATACGAATAACTAGCAAACCAACCAATCAAGTTTGCAAAAATCATTTTGATTCTTTTCTTACTTTCACCATATGTGCACAATGAAATCCCATAGAAAGACGTTCTCCCTTCTTGCACATGATTTAGCTGTTACCAAGTAATAGGGTGACGTGTCTGCAAGAATTGGAGTCTTTCATTAGATGAATATAAAAAAAAACTTTAACGGGCCAGTCATGGATTGTCACTTTTGAAAACAAAGTTTCCTTAGGGAAGTGGGAGCACCTCACACAGTATCTCATGTGTAGGGATGCGTATACAATTTTATTGTTGTAACGTGATCACTAGAATTGTGCAGTAAAAAATAGCAGTAGCAATATGGGGTAAAAACTCTGTTTTCATTAATTATACTTCTAACTACACTATCACCAAATAACCAAATTTTATAGACAGATTCAATTACATCACTTCCTTTCCAAAACCCCATCACCCACCCACTGGCCACTCAGCTCGAAGCAACCTAGACGGGTGTGATAAGTGGTCTTGCCCGTTGGTCCAGAAGCCTTTGCAATAATCACTTTGTTTTGCCAGTGGAAGAATGTGAAGGCTTCTCCAGCTGTCACCTTTTGATGTTGTTCTTGATGCTTCTACCTTATCACTGTAACATAAATAAATAAATAAAGGACAAGGCATTCACACAATGCTGTCATTGTTCTTTCCTCCATCTCAACCATTGTTCTTTCTTCCATCTCACCAACACTAACATTGACCCTATAAGATATCAAGACACGAGAAGGGCAGCCACCCAGTCTAAAAATCACTATAATAGTATGGAAAAAGTTTTATTTTTATAAGTATAAAACAGAAAAGGTTAAAAGTTCTTCTATTCCTTTCACGGGCATGGACTAAGAATATGAACTCATCACTCGTGTTCCTTAACTAGTAGATGTGGTCTTCCTTTCTACAACCCCCCCCCCCCCCACTCCTTCATGTTGCTGACCAGGTGACGTTCATCCGCATTAACTAACACCTCCTTTATGCCATGGTTGCTGACCAGTAATGATTGCAATTAGACCATCCAAACATATATGTTAATCAAGTACATGTACTTCTAATGGTCTACCCTCTACAATGAACTTATTTTATATGTAATGGAAACCAATTATTATATACTTAATTTTAAAAAGAAATGAGTCAGTGCGTTGAATTGGGAAGATAACAACTGAATTCTCCATTCAAGGATTTGACACTAACTTTTAAAAAATAAAAGTAAATCACTGCCATGAGAATAAAGAGATTATAGTAGCGACAGAAAAAACTTAGGTAAAAGTTGAGACAACAAAAGTGCAATTAAAGACCTGTAGCAGGTGTAAAAAAAAGTGTTAAGAGAGAGAAAAACAGGGTAAATGGGGTCTGACTGTCGGTAGACAACTCTTTAATGAGGGATCAACCTAGAATTTACCAACTTTGAACCATTACATTGCAGAAAATAATTTGGTTTATCTTTACTGTACATAAATGGTTCTAAATAATCAGCATCATGTTAGCAACAAGGTTATAAAGAACTTACACGTTATTGAAGAAATAAACCTTCCCATGTCTGCAGTGAAAAGACTGAGCATAAGAACAAAACAAAACACAGGGTCAGGTATAAAGAATTTTTGCTTCTATAAACTCCTATTCAACAGGAGTTAGCATCCAATTTCAATGTAGATGACACCCCCCCCCCCCTTAAAGGTACTAAAACAAGCATTTTTCATTAACTACACATTTAACTTGTTTAAAGGATGCAATATCAGAAATTGTATGATGTAAATATCAGTAAACAGAAATGTTTACTCACTCCAAAACCATGGCCAATGGCAACTCCACAGTCCACATCCAACGTCTGCTTCAATTTCCTTTGCTCCTATCTTCCTTGTCGTCTGCAAAAATGGTAGTTGAAACAGACAAAATCATCAAGTAATCTAACAAACTTGAATATGTAATCATTGCCAGGAGGCACTAGAACATCAGTTGGAAGTTATACAAAAAGCTAAAGAGATAGTGGCTTTTTCACATGAAGAGCTACAACCTGTTCTGGGTCATTTCAGTTTCTTTGGTGGTCACCAAAAAGTACCTGCATTTTAATATACTGTCCAAGAAGAAAACACCAACTTAAAGTTCATTCAAGCATAACATAATACACCCACTTTGATTACATTAAAACATAACATAAGACACCCACTTATATTACATTAAAGCATAACATAAGACACCCACTTATAGTACATTAAAGCATAACATAAGACACTCACTACTACATTGTTATGGTTCCAAACAGCATTACATCACATAGTTCAAATAAAATAATACATAGTGCCATTGTCATAATAGAACATATGACATATCAAAATAAACTTCATAAACATAACCACCATCATGCAATGTCACTAAAAGACCCATCTGCTATAGCATCCATCCATTCAATCTTCCTATCCTCTGGCATGGACAAGAAAGCAACCCTATTTTCCTTTTTATAGAGCGCCTTCATCACTTTCAAGTACGATGATGCTGGCATGTCTCCGAACATGTTAAGTGCTTCAATAGCTTTGCCAAGGGAGAACTGCTCAATCTTCCTTTTTGACTCTCCGACATAACTACCACTTGTTTTTGAAACCCTATGCTCAAGCCTTTGCCTAGAAACATTTGTGAATTCACGGATGGCAAGAGTCATGTCTCTCATGTTATCCCCTTTCTTAGGTTTCTTCTCCTTAGGTATCTCTTCATGTGAAGGACGCTTGAGCTTACCTATATTTGGTGTCAGTTGGACACCCTCATCATCACTAACTGCATCCACATTCACATGAATCCCACCATATCGATACTGCTCATCAAGTTCTCGCTCCTCTGTATTTGTTGGGTCTTTAGTGGAGGCAAAAGCTAGTAGTCCAATAGCAGTAATCTTGTTGAAAAGAGTTCCTAACTTGTCATAATTTTCACAACCCTTCTTTCTAAACTCTTTGGCTTTTGGGGTTGCCTGCCTACAAACAATGTCAATGTGGTGAGAGGGATAGACACATTTACATTATTGAAAACTATTTACAAATGGCTCATAAAACCATTACAAAAAAACTTACTGCCAACATATTCTGCCAAACTTCCTCACTAGTAGTAACTGTGTTGGTAATTGGATTCCAGCCCATCCTGGTATGTTGGAGGAGTTGAGAAAATATGTGATGCCTTGTTCAAAGCCTATTGAATTTAGTCTTAAGCTGTTTATCCTTAAAACTCCGATTTGTACGAGCATTTAGTTCAATAACCATCATGTTCCAAGTCGACCTCTTGAAAATAGCAGCTGGCATGTTCCCTTTAATGCACTCATCCACCATAAGATTTATAAATAACCTCTCCATATGTGGAGGCCATAGTTTTTGGTCTTCAGCATTAGCCCATTCAGTTGTCATCTAATAATTATATAAACATACCATATTCATTAATCAAATCCACCAATTACAAGTAATACATTTAATATTTCATTCTCAAACCCACAAAAAAAATTCCACATATGTACAAATAACGCATGTTCATACTCATGCTCATAATGCTAAAAGTATCCTAAGTTACAGCAAATTTACAGCAACAACATACTCATGTTTATAAGTTGTACATGAAAAGTCTAAAAGATATACAAAGTACTCATGTTCATGTTCATAGTCATGCAAATTTACAGCAACAACATTAGGATTTATAACATGTTCATACTCATGCAAAAGTTATGTTGCAAAAGGATTTACAGCATATTCATACTCATGCAAATTTATAGCAACAACATAAGGATTTAGAGCATGTTCATGTTTCTACTCATACTCATGTTCATGTTCATACTCATGCAAAAGTTATACAAAGTACTCATGCAAATTTACAGCAACAACATACTCATGTTCATGTTCATAACGTTAAAAGTCTTAAGATGTACAAAAAACTTCACAAATTTACAGCAACAACATACTCATATTCATAACGCTAAAAGTATCCTAAGTTGGCCTACTAATACACTCTAGTTATACAAAGTGTGAGGTGGGGCAATAGCATGACAGATTTTCCACAAACAAAATGAGAATAATAGGTGGTAGACCATATATCATACATATAAACACGACATGGCATCACGCAACATAGAGAGACGACTTGGTGCCAAAAATACCAAAAGAGGTGCGACAATGTGATGTATTATGACAGTGTAATAGGTTTCATTTTTTTTTACTGGATTCGACCGGAGGAAATAACATAAACATTCAAACATACAATTCACGACAACGTGTATAATTCGATTGGAGGAAACATCTACCATAGGTCAGAGAAAATGGGCCAATTTTGATAACGAATTCAGAGGGAAAATGTTGAAAAATTAAATCTGGACTCATACCTTCGTTTTGTGAGACATCAGAACTCCAAAACAGCCAAAGATCTTGGAAGAATGATCGTGATTGGAGAGAATCGAACGATTTGTGCCCCTCGTGAATTCTTCTGACCTTCAAGATTGGGTTGAGAGGCCATTTGTATTGACCAATGCCTGGGATACAGTGGCGAAATGAAGTTATGAGAAGTGACAGATAGGATTTTGAAGGACATCGAGAGATTTCGGAGGATTTTTGCAGAGATTCGGCAAAGTGGTTGTGCAATAAATAGAGTAGGAAGAGAGGAGCGTTGCAGTGTGTTTATGAAAAACGGGGAACGTGACCGGATGATAATTGCAAAAATATCACCGTGTCTACCGAGACAACAGAGAATAAAAATAGAAAACATCTATTTAGTGTTTTCAAAAATCACGATTCAATATCATTTACACGATATCGCTTTTTATTTTTAAAACTTTAAAACAAATGCCAAACATCGCGACGCTAGTGTTTTTATATTTTAAACACAGTAAACATAAAAAAAATGCTATATTTGTATCATTTACTCTTTTGCCTTCAATTTTAAATTGTATGTCATATTTTATCTCTTTCGGTCTATATGCCCCCTTCTCTCTTTCTTTATCTCACTGGTGCAATGTACTGTAAGTCTTATATAATTTTATTGAGATGAAAATTCTATATCACGGAACGAAAAGAATAACTATTACAAATACCATTTTTCATGTACCTCGTTTGTAAGGCCTACGAACGATTGCAAAAAGTTTTTTTTTAATGAAAACAGCCTAAAACGGGCCCATAGAAAGATTTATGGCAGCTGAGCATAGTACATAAGCACAACCACCATCCCACTTATTCGAACACCGTCGATTGTCGAAGGTAAACCACAGGGAAGGAAGTGTGAGGCAGACCAGAAGCCAGAAACGCAACTGCAACATGAAGAAAGCTGAGCTGGTCTTCATTCCCACGCCAGGAATGGGACACTTCGTCTCCATCGTTGAGTTCGCACATCGTATAATCGCCCGAGACGACCGATTCTCAGTTACCATCCTCTCCTTCATAATGCCATTCGATGACTCTCCCTCCCACTCATATACAGATTCGATCTCTCGGTCCCCAAACATCAACCTCGTACAACTCACCCCGAAGAACAGCCCTCAACTCGATCCCTCCAGAACCGTTGAATATTCACTGCTCCTGCTCCTAGAAAGTCTGGTCCCCGTTGTCAAGGACGCTCTGACTCAGATTCTCTCCACTCGTTCCTCGGACTCTCCCCGACTCGTCGGACTCGTTCTAGACTTTTTCTGCACCCCCATGATCGACGTTGGATCCGATCTAGGACTACCCTCCTACTTGTTTGTAACATCCGGTGCTGGATTCCTTGGCCTCATGCTTTACCTTCCGACACGCCACTCCCGAGTTAGCTCCGAGTACCAAGACTCTGACCCCGAGTTCACCCTGCCGTGTTTCGTCAACCCGGTCGCTCCAAAGACACTGCCCAGGGCTATGCTCGACAAGGATGGCGGCGGTTACACCTCTTACGTAAAGCTGGCACAGAGGTTCAGAGACGCCAAAGGCATCATAGTCAATACGTTCGCCGAGCTAGAGCCATACGCGGTCAACTCGTTCTCCGATGGCCCGACCCCGCCGGTTTACACCGTCGGACCGGTGATTGACGTCGATGGTCGGTTCCACCGTGGGCCGGAGCCAAGCCGAGCGAAGGCAATAATGGAGTGGCTGGATAAACAGCCTCCGGCTTCGGTGGTGTTCCTCTGCTTCGGAAGCATGGGCTTCTTCAGCGCGCCGCAGGTGAGGGAGATAGCGGATGGGCTCGAGCGCAGCGGGCGCAGGTTCCTATGGTCCCTGCGGGAGCCTCCAACGAACGGAGGGCTTTTCTTTCATGGCGCCGGGTGGACGGTGGCGGAGGTGTTGCCGGAGGGGTTCGTGGATCGAACGGCGGGGAGGGGCCTAGTATGCGGGTGGGCCCCACAGGTGGAGGTGCTGGGCCATGCGGCGGTGGGAGGGTTCGTGTCGCACTGCGGGTGGAACTCGATCCTTGAGTGCGTGTGGAGTGGGGTGCCGGTGGCGACGTGGCCGCTCTATGCGGAGCAGGAGCTCAATGCGTTCAACCTGGTGAGGGAACAGGGTTTGGCGGTGGAGCTGAGGCTGAGCTACAAAAGGGGGGAGGGCGGAGACGGCGATCTGGTGACGGCAGAGGAGATAGAGAGGGCGGTGAGGCAGTTGATGGACATTGATGATGGGCAGGTGGTCAGGAAGAAGGCGAGGGAGGTGGGGGAGAAGAGCAGGAGGGCTGTGATGGACGGCGGGTCTTCGTTTCTTTCTCTTGGTCGATTCATCGAAGATGTGATTCTCATGGCGTCAAAGATATAAGACTGATCTCGTTTCTTTCCTTTCCCTCTTTGTTTGTTTGTTTGTTTTTTGCCTTGTTTGGTTCGTTTCAAGGTTGTGCTGACCTTCAATAAAATGGCTTTTCTGCTCATGGCGTCGGCAACTACTGTAAATTTGTAATGCGTGGCTGTCTGGCGCCGTGGGGTGGTGCGGTGGGTGTGCATTCACGAGTGTAGTCGTGGGGCTTTCTTTTCTTTTGAAAAAATAGAACTGATGAATCATTTTGAAAAAAAAAAGGCTTTATTATTTTTAAAAACTAAGAAAAATTCTTATTATAAATAATTTTAAATTATCTAAACTTACAAGTTTTAAATATAATAATATCCTATTAAATATTTGTAGAGTTAAAAATAAGAAAACCAATAACAATTATGGCTGGAAAGTTCAACAATCGAGGGGTAGGAGATTAATTTTTTATTTTAATGGTTAAGGTTTTATTTGATTATTGTATATTATATTTAAAAATATAATTGTTTTTAAAATTTATGAATTTAAGTAAATTTTTATCAGTCATGAAATTTTAAATTTTTTATTAAAGTTAAAATTTTAAATCGAATTATTTTCTACAAGCTAAAAGAGTCTTAATCGAAGAATGAAAAGTCTTAAATTTTGCTTAAATGTTTTGCTTTTATTATCTTTTCGAACAACCTCAAAAAAATCATTTGGAAAGCATTTATTTTGAAAATATTTTATTTTATTTTTTTCTTTATTGTTTTGTTTTTTTTAAGAAAATATCTTATTTTATCTTTGTTTTTCTAGAGAGCATATTTTTTTAAATGATAATAATAAAGATCAAATGCAAGCATGAAAGTAAATGTATTGTGTGCGGTTGTAATATCCAAAAATAAAAAACTCATTTCCTTTTTTTCTCATTTCTTTCTCTTCCTTTTTTGTTTTGTGTTTTTTCTTACTACATATTTTATTTATAAATTACAAACATTGGGCCAAGAGCCCATAATTATATAACCACTGGAGTCCTAAACTAACACTAATCCTAAGGGCAATAAAATAAAATAAACAAAATACAAACAAAATCAAAGAATAATAGAGTTGCATACAAATGGAGACCCTCAACATACAAAACCCGACTCTATTACATTACTTAGCATATCCTGTATGAAACATAAGATCAAAGGAGAAATGGGGCAGAGAGGAAACATTAAGAGGAAAGAAAGAATCTAGTGAAAGATGTTGGAAAAATACATAGAGGAAGAAGGGGGGAGATATACATAGATAAGAGAAAATTAGTGGACTATGAACTAAAATTAATGAAACAATGAACGTATAGGTTTACATGGTTTGAGAGAGGGAGGATAACGAGGGTTTGGGTCATGATTAGGTTTGGCGACCTCGGTTGATGTTGAGTTGCTTCCAATTGATGTCGGTATGGAGCTCCGGTGGGTGCAACTGGCATTATGAGGATGCAGTTTGTAATTGTTTGTATTTTTATTCCGTTTTTATTCTGTTTTGATTTTGATTTTTTTTGCTTTTCCACCAATGAGGGCTTGTGTCACGCCCCGGATTTCCAACCCGAGGAAACCGGCACGTGACTCCCCTTTTACCCACGCGGAGGGCAAAGGGGTTAGGATACAAACCAAGAATATTACATTTTAAACATCCACAACACATTCAAGAAAATAATGTTCATAAAAAATAATCCAAACCAGTTTATTACAACGAAATCCTTTCCAATCCCATCCCCACTGGGGTTACATCAATTCCAATAAAAATAACATAAATGGTAGACAGTAAAGTAAATAAGGTCTTCCACCTTGGTGTTCCCACCTAACGCCTGTAGGTTCCTGTAAAGAAAACAACATGGTAGGAGGGGTGAGCAACCACGGCTCGAGGGGATCATGTCTCCCCAACCCATCCCATGCACCTAATATCTACATGCCTTGTGTACAAGTGCTGTGTCGTGATACAATTATTCCACCAGATATAAATACAGGTTATAACAGCAAACACAATCATACACGGGCTGGTACATCAACACTCCCGGGCTTCCACAGACACCGGGTTTCCAAGGACAGTCCCTGGCTTCCACAGCCACCGGGTTCCAAGAACAGTCCCGGGCTTCCACAGCCACCGGGTTCCAAGAACACAAAGACACATAGCCACACTTAGTCACACGGACATAACACCAAACACTTAGCATGCAAAGCCTCACAGGTATAAAACCAAACAGTTGGTGTACATAAATTCACAGGCTCATAAACCCCGTCACAGGCATTTTCTCAAACATGTAGCAGGCATGTCATACAGGCATTTTATCAAACACTTTTCATGCATCACACAAACACCAGAAACACCAAAATCGCCATTGAAGGCCAAAATCCATATAGGAGATCACACCTATATGGATTACATATATATATATAACAGATATAACCCATAATCTGCCCTAGAACCCTAGGACAGAGGAGTGTTTAGGAAGAACAGAACCCCTACCTCAGGTAAGACGCAACAACGCGGCAACAGTCTGATCCCAAGCCGAACGCCGTCCACCCACGAGGCTCTGACCACCCACGCAAGGCGCCAGGCAGCAACCAGGAGCTCTCCTTCCCTCTCTCTCTCTCTCTGCGACGGCTGGTGGAGCAACAAACCCTAAACCTAAAACAGAGGGGCTTCTCCTCCTTATATAGACAACACAACATCAAAACGACGTAGTTTTGATTAAGTGAATCCCAGCATCAAAACGACGTAGTTTTGATCACACAAGTTAGCACCTTTCCGCACCCATATAGGCCAAAATACTCAGAATTTCAACATGGTCCTTTGGAGAAAGTTCATTAGAATGTCAAAACCAAGGGAACCATGCAAAAATATGCCTGCACGCCAATTTGCACGTGAATTCCCCAATTCACGTGCAACTCCAAATGCACTCCAAAAGCGCTCAAACTTCACCCCTAGCCTCCTTGCATCATGTAGAAGACAACCACACTTGCACGTGAAATGGACCCAATTCACGTGCACCTCACATACACGTTCATTTGGCCTGAAACTTCTGTGGTAGATAGAGGACATCATTTTAAGCATCTTTCCTTTTGCACGTGAATTCATTGGAGTCCATTTACTGGGTCAAAATCTAGAAAAACTCCACTCAGAAGGTAAAACTGACTAACTCAAGGTACGAGTCCTTACAGCTTGACACATGGACTAGGGAGAGGCGAGAAAAGAAACAACATACGACTAGGGTTTCTATTTTTTTAATTATGTATGATGGTCCCTTGGAGCCTAAAGGGGGGGGGTGAATAGGCTCTTATTAAAACTCTTTCCTTTCTCTCAAGACACAAACACTTATCTAGTTTAAGTGATAGAATCACTGCGGAAGATAACCAGATAGTGGAAGTATTTTGTTTTATTATCACAAGATGAATACAACAAAATAGAAGCAAAACTCTCTTACACTCTGTTTACAAATGAACTCACACTCTAGCCAAGTTCTATCTCTAAAGATGATAAAACTCCTCTATATTTTCCGACCCTTAACGTCTTCTTAAAAATGTATAAGTATGAATATTTATACAAAACATTCCTAAGAGACAACCTTGGAACTTGTAGTTCTGGAATGCGTTCCGCACTAACTATCCCTCGGTAATCTCTCTGCCTTGACTGCTGCGGATTGTGGAGCTCAAGATCTTGGATTTGAAGAGTATAAGTGTCTTTGTGAGTTCCGAGATACAATTAAGGTTGTGTCCACATATCCGGATGATCCACGTGTAAGATTCTTCAGGTTCTCAATACATTCGTCTTACATCGGGACACCACGAGCTGATAACTTTAAATGCGGTTTAGTTGGAGCAGTGTTTTCTTGGTCCGGTGTAATTTTCCTTACTCCGTAGCTAATGAAGCTCGGAACCTTACTCCGTGTCAGTGGTTGCTTACTCCGTATCTATTTAGTACTGGAATCCTTAGTCCGTGTCGCCGTTCCTTACTCCGCATGTAAGTTCCTTACTCCGTATGTAATTTCCTTACTCCGTATGTAAGTTCCTTACTCCGTATGTAAGTTCCTTACTCCGGGCGAGTCTTGAAAAGTCTGATAACTTATTCCGTGTCAGCGCTTTCTTACTCCGCATGTAAGTTCCTTACTTCGTATGTAATTTCCTTACTCCGTATGTAAGTTCCTTACTCCGTATGTAATTTCCTTACTCCGCACTTATCCTTTAAGTTCTTAGTCCGTAGAAATGTTCCTTATTCCGTATGTATTTGTTACTTGGTTATTTACCAAGTGTTTGACAACACTCACTCTTGTCCGGATCAGGATTATGTATCCTGTCCTTAGCTTTGCTCTCACGAGTGCATCTCTGGATTAATAACATATCTTCTGCAATGATCAAATAAACACAAAAGATCTCAGATCAAATTACATAAGGCTTTATCAGCATTATCCAAATTCTGGGTTTGATCCAACAATCTCCCCCAATTATGGATATGCCTAAACCCTTTGTAATCTGATCTGGTAAGCAATGCAAAAGAATAACATACAGAATACGCAACACAACCAATTTCATTAATCAGCAACTAAATACAATTCAGCCTTAATACAGGTTTTTCACTAAGGTACATAAGGCTTACTATACTTGAAGATCATAGTTGCTGCCTTCTCTCTTAGCTCCATTGTCTGCTTCATCGTAAAGGTGGAGTGTTGGCTCCAATGTTTGTCCACAGGTAAGAACGACTTGATGAAGTGACAGACAAAGGCTCCGCAGCTATCTCCATCCGCATTGTTGTGGCACTTGCTTCTTGCCCCGGAATGTCGCCTTGAGTTTCTCGATCGGACGCAGGGGTGTGATACCCAACTCTTCATATAATCCGGCTTTCTTCACGGCTTCGATTAGCCTGAGACACAGAGGTTCCCATTGATTCTTCCTAACGAAGTGCTCCACAATCCGATGAGAATCAATGAGAATCATCTGCTTGGACCGAATCATGAAGACGGCCATCATGAAGTGTGGCGACATGATCCGGTACGGAATGAGGATGGTTGAGAGAGTTTTCCATGGCTTGCTATCCTCGGCGCTTCGTCGATGAAAGTCTGAATTAACTCCACACTGGGAAGATAGCCCTCATTCCAACATGGCAGAACTTCAAACAAGTGCCCATCTTCGTAAAGAGATGGAAACAGCCTCATCTCCATTTTAGCAACTCTTGAGAAGTTGTCAATGTCTTCTATGGTAAAGAGTCCTTTCTCCGAACAAAGAGTCAGAATATCGGCCGGAGAGAAAGGGTACATTTTAGAAAGACATCTTCTCTCAGCAGAAGACGCAGCATAAGATTTCATTGCCTTGCGCAAGCTTCCATCCGCATCAGACGGGTCAAACTCCGCATAGGATGGGAGGAAGGTATCACCATGGGATGAGGAGAATGGAGGAGGAGCTGGAGGTGTAGTAGAGGAGCTTGGTTGAGAGAAGCGGCTTCGTTTGGGAATTTGAACTCCCCGGGCATCGAAGTGGCAGGCCGCTTCTCAGTCCAAGTAGATGGTTGTGGGGCAGAAGGAGTAGACGGATCAGATGACACTCTCTCCCCCGGTTTGGCAGATCGCCGGGAAGCAACAGGAGGACGAGCCATTGTATGCGCCAGATCCGTGAAGGAAGTAGACAGTGAATGGACGGAGGTGGCGACAAGATCCATTTTCTGCTCCATGGAAGTGGAGGAGTCAGTGAGAGCGGAGAGGAGTTGGGCGCCGAGGGCATCAACTTTGGCAGCGATGGCGGAAATTTGGGCGTTTTGAGCGTGGGCATGTCGGTCCAGCTGAGCGGAAAGCACAGCATCGGAGTGGACCATGCCAAAAGAGGCACGCCCAAGTACTAACTCCGGAGCTTTGGAGGACTCCCCCGCATGAACAGGAGCAGGAGTGCGGTGGGCAGAGGAGTCCGCATGAGTATCAGCAGCAGCAGGAGCATCCGGAGCATCAGAGGCATCCGGAGCATTGGAGGCATCCGGAGCAAGAGACCCACTTTGACCAGATAAGTCAACCACGGGAATCGCGGCGGTAGGAGAAGAGGGTCCAGCCTTAGCAGTAGAAGGACTTCGTGTAGCAGGGACTGGGCCGGAGGGTGTAGGGAACGACACATCGGGAATGGCAGCCGGCGTAAGAAAGCCGTGGTCCAGATTCCAGATGATCATGGTCTCCGGGGATTGGGTATGGCGTGTGTAATACACCCGGAGATCGGTGTCAGGAATGGAGGAGGTGTGGGCTAGGCTGAAATGGAGGGGTCACCAACAGAGCTGCCTTGTTGTTCCGAGGCAGGGAGAACGTGGAGAGCTACAGTGGGTCGGCGAGCGGTCATGTTCCCGTCCGGCATAAGGTGACGAAGGTAATAAGCCGAGGGAAACGAGACAGCATCAAATCGGGCGAAATGGTCCGAACGTAGATGCCGGAAGACAATGCTGAGGATGCGCCCGAAGGAATGGTTTTTGGAACCATTCTGCAGCAAACGAAATAAGAACATCCCCCAATCCATCGGAAGACCTTCAAAAACGCCGTACATGGCTAGGAGAAGATCGTACGGAACTGAGTCCAGGGCTGATGTGTGAGCCAGTAGGCATCGACTTAGAATAGTCGCCATACAGCGATAGCGACCCTGGAAGGATTTCACCTTGTATTCCTTCCCTTTGTTCGTGCAACCCATAGAAGCCGCCATTGGATCGGCATCCGGGCGCTGTGGTTCACCAAGAGGTAGGTGGAGAGCAGCGCGGAGAACAGCCGGAGTGATGATGATGGATTCACCGCGGACATAAGAGGTTATGGAATCGGTGGTGCAGTGAATCCGTTGGTAATACTCAAGAATGTCATCGATAAGAAGATCGACGGGATTGGAGATCAGGCTGAGTATATGCGAGGCTTCAAGGAGAGGGCGAAGCTGGAAAAACCAATCCGGAGGATTAGAAACAGCATTCCAATCAACTAGATGGCCAGGATTAACGCCGGAAAGAGAGATTCTGGGTGCCATTGCAGATTTGATGAGAAGGAAAAGAGGAAAGGTGAGGTCTTGACAGTAGAAGAAGCAACGAGAGGTTTAGGGATTTGAAATGAGCAATACTCGTGCTTCGCAGGAATGATCAGAACATATAAGACCGAGTCCGCAAATGTCAGTGGGTCTAGGAATGTGCGAGTGAGATAGGGACCCGCGCGACATGCTGATGTCATTAGTCTGGATATCGATGCGTCTCTGAATAAAACGATGTCGTGGAGACCGCATGACCAAGTAGAGATTACAACTGGTTGCCATCCAGAGTAGTGTGTATGCAACCCGAGATTTGCATTTAATGAATCATCATTATTCCTCCTCAAAAGCATGCGACATATGAGTATACGTGGATTGTCACAATTGAACAATGTTAAGAGTCCGGAGGTAAGAGCTGACACTCATCCGGAGTTAATAATATTCGTGGAAGAGTATCCGGATGAATAATAGACCTTGTCCGTCGTAAACAGAGTTTGGTGAGAGAGTAAAGTAGATTCCTTTGCAGTCAAAAAGTCGAAGAGAAGAGAAGTACCACAACACTTCAAATCCGAGACTATGGACTGGATTTATCAATACGGTTGCAAAGAAAATCTGAACCTGTAGCTAAATAAAGATGTACTGAAAATACAAAAGCTTAACAGGCAAGGATTAGTACGGATTAGAGAAGATAAGCAGTGAAAAACAACATAATCCGAACTAATAAGAAACAGAACTCATGCATGGCTAAGAATGTAGTAGACGTATGCAACGTGAAAGTGATCAATATTACTGAATCAGGGCATATGTCAGATAGCAATACACAGGTTCATATAGGTCAACATAGCGAAACCGTCTTGCTGAACAGCGTAGCTAAGATTAATCAAAGAGCATATGATTTGGCTTCATTAGGATTCATGAGTGAGCAATGATAAAGCGAACACATGTCAAAAGAAGGCAGATGATTAGTCGATTAAAATGCATGGTTGAAGAAAGAAAATACATCCAAACATGCCACTTTTCTGATTTAAAACAACATGTCTAGTCAGATCCGGAAGTAAAAGTTTAGAGGAGGGAGAATCCGAGACATATTAGGGGTTCATTGCTGCTCCCCCGTAGATCATTTAATCCTCTCAATGAAAAGCTCCCCCTCAGATAGACAGTCAGGAAAAAAGGTCATGAGACATATACGGGGGTATTACTGAATAATATATAAAGTATTTTCTCCCCCGTAGATTGTGCAATCCTCTCGGTTGACCGTTCCGATTTGTAGTTCAGCACTGTCTATCTTACTAGAAAACTATACTTCAGAAGCTGATCAAACTGCGATTGAATATTCATCCACCAGGCATTCCAAGCTAGCCCATTTCACTTCTTCAACTATGCATGTTAATAGAGTAATCTAAATGAACATGCTTTTGTCATGTGGTGATCAGTGGAAATTAAGATCATGAAACCAGAAAGAGGTGAATCATATAAACTGTAATTTTGTTATCTTTAAACGACTTCAGTTGGGAAACGCAAGCATCCTCCCAATATGAGGTTGAGATTAATATCAGAAACATGAAACCGTTAAACAGTAAGTATGATCAGCAATACAGTCAGTGAGTTTCTACTACTTTCAGTAAACGTACAATGCATGGTCTGTGAGTAAATATACTGTTGGGTAATTCAAATGTGAAGCTATGCAGAGAAGTCGAGCATACCTAATCGGAAGAGTAGTTCAGAAAACCTCGCATCAGGTAGGGGCTTTGTAAGTATGTCTGCTAATTGATCTTCAGTGGCAACATGTTCCAGTGAAATATGCTTTTTGAGAACATGATCGCGTATGAAGTGATACCTGACCTCAATGTGCTTCGTCTTTGGATGCATGACAGGATTGTTGCTGATGGCAATTGCACTAGTGTTGTCACAATAAAGTGGAATAGAGGACATGTCGAATCCGTAGTCGATAAGTTGACTTTGCATCCAAAGTAGGCGTGCGCAAAGAACTTCCGGCGACTATATATTCCGCCTCGGCGGTAGAGGTTGATACGGAATTCGCTTCTTCTTGAACCATGAGATCAATCTATTTCCAAGAAACCGACACGTACCGCTTGTGCTTTTCTTGTCGATGCGACATCCAATGAAGTCGGCATCGAGTACTCGGATAAGGTGAAGTTGGACTCCTTTGGGTACCGAGTCCCAAATTCATCGTCCCTTTGAGATACCTTAATATCCGTTTTACATGAAGCATATGTGACTCCTTGGGATTCGCCTGGTATCGTGCACAAATGCAAGTTGCAAACATAATGTCGGGCGACTTGTTGTAAGATACGACAAGGATCCGATCATCCCTCTCGTAGTCGATCACATTTACGAGATATGCCGTCCACATCCGGATCTAACTTGGCACCGACAGCATGGGAGTTTTGACGGGAGATGAACCTTCCATACCAAACTTCTTAATAAGATCGCGAGTGTACTTAGCCTGATTAATGAAGATTCCTTCCTTTAATTGTTTGACTTCAATTCCAAGGAAGTAGGACAGTTCTCCCATCATGCTCATTTCAAACTTGCCCGTCATCAACTTAGCAAACTCTTCACAAAGCTTCGTATTCGTTGATCCGAAAATAATATCATCCACGTATATTTGTACGATCAGAGTGTGTCCTTTCTCTTTTCGTAGAAATAGGGTGGTGTCTATCTTCCCTTTTTGGAAGTTATGAGCAAGTAGGAATTCTGACAGTGTGTCATACCAGGCTCTTGGAGCTTGCTTCAAACCATATAGAGCTTTCTGAAGTTTGTAGACAAGATGTCCTGCCTTAGGTTCAATGAAGCCGGGAGGTTGTTCAACATACACCTCCTCTTAAAGGTCTCCATTCAGGAATGCGCTCTTGACGTCCATTTGATAAACTATGAAGTTTTCATATGAAGCATACGCCAGAAACATTCGGATTGCCTCAAGTCTTGCGACCGGAGCAAAGGTTTCATCATAATCTATTCCTTCTTCTTGACGATATCCTTTGGCTACCAGTCTGGCTTTGTTCCGGATTACTATTCCATCCTTATCAAGCTTGTTCCGGAACACCCATTTAACGCCAATGACTTGCTGAGACTTAGGCCTTGGTACTAAGGTCCACACATTATTTCTCTTAAATTGATTCAGCTCTTCTTGCATGGCTTCTATCCAATTCGAATCTTGAAGAGCTTCATCTACCACCTTTGGTTCTATTTGAGATAGAAAACACGAGTAAAAACTCATGTTAGAGGTGGCTGCTCTTGTTCTTACACCAACAGTAGGATCACCAATCACTTGATCTGAGGGATGGTTTCGGGTCCATCTATAATTCTGTGCATGTGTTGGTTGATCTTGAACAATTTGAAGCTCTTCCAGATTGGGTGGTTCAGTTGTATTGACTGGTTGAGCTTTGTCCGGAGTAGATGTTTCCGTATTGAGAGGTACGGATGAACTAGTTGGTTCTTCAACACTGTTTCTTCCAGTGTTAACTAGTCCGGACGGACTTGAAAGTGCTCCGGAATTTTGTGTATCCGTAGGAGTATGTCCGGAGCTAAATGGTAGTCCGGAGTCAGAGTCATCCGTAGCATCATCCATAAAATTTCGTTGAGATTCGCTGATGCCACGTGGTTGGTCAGGATATGTAACAGGAAAATTCATAAACTTCGAGTAATCGACGTTGCTGTCCATGACCTGCATATTGGAATTTGAAGAACCGACTTTTGACCAATTGAGATTTGCTTCATCAAAGGTCACATGGATAGATTCTTCAACTTTAAAAAGTTTTCTATTGAAGACCCGATAAGCCTTGCTATGTAGTGAGTACCCGACAAAAATCCCATCATCGATTTTTGGTTCAAATTTATTCCGGGTCTCTTTGCCATTGATCAGTATATAGCAAGTACACCCAAAAGCTCTGAAATGTGAAATTGAAGGTTTTCGTCCTCTCCACATCTCATAGGGTGTTTTCATGGTAGATTTATTTATTAGAGTTCTGTTCTGAACATAGCAGGCAGTGGACACATCTTCAGCCCATAGACTGAGAGGAAGCGTTGCCCCTGCTAACATGGATCTACCAGCTTCAACTAAAGTACGATTCTTGCGCTCAGCTACCCCATTTTGTTGTGGGGTTCTGGGAGCAGAGAAGTCATGCTGTATGCCCTGTTCAGAACAATATGATCTCATTTCTGAAAAATCAAATTCGTACCATGATCACTCCTGATGTATTTAATGCTCGATCCTTGTGAGTTGCTTATCCAGTTGAAGAGATCTACAAGATGTTTAAAAGTTTGATCCTTTGATTTCAGGAACATCACCCATGTGTATCCTGGTAAAATCATCGATAACCACAAGGGTATATCTCGCACCAGCTAGTGATGGAACGATATATGGACCACGAGAGGTCCATATGAAGAAGTTGTAGAGAAGCGATTATTGAGTTAACTGATTTGCTCTTAAAGCTTTGTTTGGTCTGTTTACCAAGTTGGCATTCTTGACAGAGAGAGTCTCCTGGAGAACTTGAGTTTGGGTAGACCAGGTGACAAGATCAAGTGACGCTAATTTAGACAAAGTCTTAAAGTTTAAATGTGCGCATCGCTTGTGCCATAACCAACTATCTTCATCTGTTGCTTTCGTGAGGAAGCATACAGGGTCGAAGAATTATTTCTTAAGACCACCGAGTATATGTCCCCATCTCTTGATCCGGATAACTTAACATCTCCAGGATAAGTTTTCTCTTCCTATCAGGTGTTGGACAAAAAGGAAACAAGAAATCCTTTGTCACATGGATTCTCGACACTTAGCAAATTATGCTTTAAACCTTCGACTAGTGCAACTTTAGTGATTGATACACAGCCGTTAGTTAAAGTGCCATACCCGATAGTCTTACCTTTGTTTGTTGTCGCCATATGAAACGGATGGACCTTGTTTATCATTAACTTCTACAAGCGAGTCCGATCACTCGTCATATGTCCAGGAGCATCCACTATCAAGGATCCACTTGCTTTTATTGATCTTTAACTTCAAGTGATCCGGCAATGCATTCCAGAGATGCTCCTGAAAGACAACAGTTTACACTTTTGGTGCCCAAACTTGTTTCGGGCGGTTAGAGAGAGCAAGCGATATTGTCAACATTTACTGATTTGATTTTGCTAGGACTCTTAGCTTTCCAAGTTGACATTAACTTGTTAGTTTCAGCTACTTCTTTTATTTGGGTTTTCTTGGGAGAGACACTCCTTTTAGATTTAGATTTTGTTTTGCTCGAAGAACCCCTTTTATAAAACCGATCTTTATTGGATTGAAATTGATTACAAAGCTAGCTATCGAGATAGACTCCAACATTCATAGTGATAATGACCCATTTCCCTACGGATGGAACAGACACTATAATGTGAAGTACAAACAGGGGATACGGGTCTCTTAGATTTTACTGATTTTCTACTCCGTTCCTTGTGGCCTAATCCATTACGTTTGGGTGACGCGCTCTTGGCCCTAAATGCGTCGGCCTTAGTCTTGTCTTTCTTTTTGGGTGCTACGGTTTTGGCTTTAATCGTAGCAGCCTTCCCTTCATCTTTAGTTACGGGTGCTTCTTGGTTCGGGAATTGCGGGAACAACCTCTGCTCCACAGTCATAAACTATGGTGCCACCTGAAATGAAACCATCCAACGGTTTAGATGTACTAACAGGATATAAGTTGGTTAGTTTAGGAGTGAAATCCGGAGGACACTCGGTAGCTTGAGCTATGGAAGTTAATGGTTCGGAACCTAGGCCAGGTTTGACTCGGATGTCGTCAGGATCGGTCCTAAAGGTAGAGGCTATTTCCCCGGATTTTAGCCACTTACGATTTATTTCCTTTTCCTGTCCAGTTCATTTTCGAGTCTTTTTACTATAACTTTTAGGCCTGAGAGATTGGTATTTAACAAATGATTTTCAGCTCTTAGATCATGATACCAAGCTTCTTTTCCTCCGAAGTCGGTGACGTCCTTTTCGAGTCTATTAATAGTAAATTCAAGACGTTTATTCGACTTTCCATATCTTTGTACATTTGAGTAATTATTAGTCTCTCATTCTTTTCATGATCACATGCGGTAGTAAGAGATTCTAATTTACTCGGGAGCTCGAGAGATAGAAGGTACCTCGTATTTGCCATGAGGCGGACGTTCGGCTTAGTGGTCGGCTCATCATCCGAGGATTCCTCCTCGTCTTCCGAGCCACTAATGTATTTTGTCACGAGCGCCTTCCTCTTGCTCTTGCCTGTTATCCGAGGTGGAGCGGCGAGGAGTTACCTTGTCACTTTTCTCGGCCACTTTTGTTTTGGACCTGCATTCCTTGGCCCAGTGACCGGTTTTCCCACAGTTGAAACATTCCTGGGAACTGGACTCGGTCGTTCCTTCCTTTGAAACGATGATGATGAGCGTCTTCGATCCCTTTTCTCTTTTCCGTAGGAATCGCTCAAAGGATTTGACAAGAAGGGCTATCTCCTCCTCCTCGTCGAATCGGGAGTCGGATACGTCCGTATCATCATTCCTCGGTATTTTAGACATTCCGTAGCTTTGAGAGCTACCCCCTTTTCTTTCCGAGCTATTTTCTCATCTCTCGTCGAGTATTTAAACCTGACTTCGTGAGTCCGCAGCTCTCCATACGATTCTTCAAGGGGAACATACGCCGTTTTTGTCCGATTGCATTTGGAGTTGTTTGGAGTAGTAGCGATCCGGCAAGGAGCGAAAGAACTTGTCATTGATCCGGGATTGAGAATAATGCTCATTGACGGTCTTCGGTTCAAGAATGAGCTTGCCGAATCTCCGATAGATGCTTTCAAGTGATTCGCCCGGTTTATGATTAAAACTCTCAAAGTTCAGTCGAGAGTGCAGATCACATTCGCATCCTGGGACCGACTCCCCTCATAGAGGATTGTCGGTTTGTCCCAAACGACTTTTGCTGTCGTGCAGCCCTGGACGTCCGTGAAAGCCTCGGAATCCAAAGACGATGTAATGTAAGCCGAGCCTTTTCACTAGCGCCTGCCCCAGGCTCTTTCATCGTTGGTAAGTTCAAGATCTGTCTTTGGCCTCCTAACTCCATGTTCTCCGATAGTCATCGGAATTGGAATCTCCTGATGAAGACATGGCCACATAAGATGATCATGGCATACCATAAACATCTTCATGCGAGCTTTCCACTGGGAGAAAAGCTCAGGTGTGAATTTGGGCGGTTTCATTAAAGTAAAACCAGAACTCCGTGGTTGAGAAGCGGCGGCAGCAGCAGGTTGAGGTGGGTCGACATTTTCACTGCTGCTTCGATTCGAGATGGGCTCCTGTGCACCTCCGGAGTTAAGGCGAGTGTTGAATAGCATACTGCTTTCTTCGGCCATTTTTGAGATTGAAAGAGTGGGATCTCTACTTAGAACAAAGTAGAACTTGCTTTGATACCACTTGATTGTTCCTTGGAGCCTAAAGGGGGGGGGGTGAATAGGCTCTTATTAAAACTCTTTCCTCTCTCTCAAGACACAAACACTTATCTAGTTTAAGTGATAGAATCACTGCGGAAGATAACCAGATAGTGGAAGTATTTTGTTTTATTATCACAAGATGAATACAACAAAATAGAAGCAAAACTCTCTTACACTTTGTTTACAAATGAACTCACACTCTAGCCAAGTTCTATCTCTAAAGATGATAAAACTCCTCTATATTTTCCGACTCTTAACATCTTCTTAAAAATGTATAAGTATGAATATTTATACAAAACATTCCTAAGAGACAACCTTGGAACTTGTAGTTCTGGAATGCGTTCCGCACTAACTATCCCTCGGTAATCTCTCTGCCTTGACTGCTGCGGATTGTGGAGCTCAAGATCTTGGATTTGAAGAGTATAAGTGTCTTTGTGAGTTCCGAGATACAATTAAGGTTGTGTCCACATATCCGAATGATCCACGTGTAAGATTCTTCAGGTTCTCAATACATTCGTCTTACATCGGGACACCACGAGCTGATAACTTTAAATGCGATTTAGTTGGAGCAGTGTCTTTTTGGTCCGGTGTAATTTTCCTTACTCCGTAGCTAATGAAGCTCGGAACCTTACTCCGTGTCAGTGGTTGCTTACTCCGTATCTATTTAGTACTGGAATCCTTAGTCCGTGTTAGCGCTTCCTTACTCCGCATGTAAGTTCTTTACTCCGTATGTAATTTCCTTACTCTGTATGTAAGTTCCTTACTCCGTATGTAAGTTCCTTACTCCGGGCGAGTCTTGAAAAGTCTGATAACTTATTCCGTGTCAGCGCTTTCTTACTCCGCATGTAAGTTCCTTACTCCGTATGTAATTTCCTTACTCCGTATGTAAGTTCCTTACTCCGTATGTAATTTCCTTACTCCGCACTTATCCTTTAAGTTCTTAGTCCGTAGGAATGTTCCTTATTCCGTATGTATTTGTTACTTGGTTATTTACCAAGTGTTTGACGACACTCACTCTTGTCCGGATCAGGATTATGTATCCTGTCCTTAGCTTTGCTCTCACGAGTGCATCTCTGGATTAATAACATATCTTCTGCAATGATCAAATAAACACAAAAAATCTCAGATCAAATTACATAAGGCTTTATCAGCATTATCCAAATTCTGGGTTTGATCCAACAATGTAGTTTTGAACTAATGTTTTTAAATTTTTGGAATCGAGAAGGTGACTCGGGTTTCAAAAAATTACAAGAAATTATTTTTGAACTCAGAGGTGTTATGACGAGCGATCCCGTGTATTTTTTATTTGAAAATGGTCTCATTCTTATGTCAAGCCTTTATTGCACATCCTTAAACAACTTTAGTACAGAAAATTATTTTTTTTTGATTTTTTTTGTAATAAGTTCTAGAAATGAATATATGGAATATATATGTCAAAATTCTTAGAATGATGAGTAGAGTGAAAAAATGAGGCTTATGACTTGATCCGAAGTGTCGTTTTGAACATTGACTGTCAGTTGATCATTATTAATAGTCCAAACATAGTTTTAGTCATAACTTCTTCGTTTGACTTCAGATTTAATAGCGATCAAAGGCATTGATTCTCAAATTTGATTTTAAATCACCTGAGGCTGGCTCTTTGAAGTTTAAAGGCCTTTTTGAATAAGTCATTGAAGTTGCACCTTTTGAATCGACAGTCACATTGCTTTATTTGCCTATACAAAGTGAGTAATAAATGGGAAAGAAACACGTAAAGTCGTAATTGTTATCCTTATCTCCATCTCTAGCAACACCAAGATCGTCATCTCTGTCTTCCTCTCGCTCACTGTCCGATCCGTCATCCATTGCATCTCCTTCGCCTGGATCCTAATCGAAATTCTTCCTGCTGCCGTGAAGATACCTCTGCTGCTCAATCGGAGCCTCGGCTGTAGAATCAGCCTTTACTGTGTAATCTCTCGCGACGAATCCAAGTCTAGTGCAGAATTAATTTGCAGCGAGAACCTTTAGTCATTCATTCCTCCGAAGGTGAGACCGAAAGCAATCTCTTTTCCCCTAAGCTTCAATGACTTGGGATGAAATTGTAGTTGAGGTGAAGTTAGGGTTTACATGATTAAATTGGTGATATTATGCGATCATGTGGTTCGGTTGTTTAAATTTTTCATGTGGTTTGGTTTTTAATTCTCCGTTTTGTGCCAATTTTTGGTTGCCGAGAAGCCTTCTTACTCGATCGAACTCCCTCGGCGTGTAGGTGGGTCGTGTGTTAGGGGCAAGGTGTTTTACTCCTGTCCGATTGGACTGTCTAGCGTGCGACTCTACCCGAGCTTGAGCTAGGGCTTCGCAGTTCAACCTCCTCTTATGGTGGTCCTGTCCATATGATGGTCCTTCCCGACGGCTCCAGTAGATTCGGGGGCACAATCTGGGTTAGGTGTCAGGACTGGGCTTTGCCTTTTCAGATGCTAGTTTGGTTTGTCTGGTCTTCCTTGCACCTTATTAGTTTTTGTTCTGCCTTTTAATTCTTGTAATTTAATTATAGTGATTATTTGGTATAGGAATATCCCTTTCAAGTAGTACTCCAACACATACCTCTATCCACATAAGAACATATCTCTATTATTCAAGGTTGCCATGGAGGGGTCACACGTTACCCACAAGCCATTACCTCACGCCTCAAGCTCTAGTAGCTAGCAAAAGGTAGCCTACAAGGTTTGATTACTTTAAATTTTCACAGGTGCCGAAGTTGAATGCACTCACATATAAAATCAACACCCAAATGTTTATAAGTTACTTATTATTCTTCTAGTGTTATAAATATGTATATATATATATTCATTTTACTTTTTTTTAATAGGTCTCCAACGACATTCATTTGAAATGGTAACCCAAATGATCTCCTAGGCTTTACTTAACATAAAATGGTGGCTCAAAAGCCCTCCCAGAGAACATACCCCATTATCACAAGAATTAGCAATAAAAGGTTCACCCAGCCTCACATAAACTAGTACAAGACTCAAGCGACAACTCACTAAGAGAACACGTTACCACCAATAAAAATGAAATCTTATCACACGAGAATTGAAATCATACCCTTTATTGAGGTAAGTCCCGTCTTGCTCTTCTACTGGCCTCACTAGGTAGTCCTCCTGCCTCTAATCGGGGCTCGACGTTGAGCTTTACCCCTAGCTCGCTGAGCCAGTCCTCTAGCATCGCTCCTGGTCTTACCAAAACAGAGTGTACGAAGATGTCCTACTTTTCCACAAAGGCGGCACCGGTACTGCTTCTTGGCACACTCTCTTTTCCAATGTCCCGGTTGTCCACAGCAAGCACAACCCTTAGGGAAACGGGACTCAAATGGGAGTGTTGAGGGTTGACCCCCAACTTGAAACTCGTGACCATTCTCAACTTGTGCCCTTTGCCTCTTAAGTCCTTCCTGCTGATTGGAAAAATTTGGCTTCCGTTGATCCGCACCCAAACCCCCCTCAATGATATGGGTTGACAGCTCTTGGCATACCTCGCTCCTAATTAGTTGTCGAATCTGATCCCTCATCTCTTGAATAATTGGGCCAAAAATGCCAACCTTTGCCGTGATTAGATTATCACCTTCAGCTTGCAGCTCCCCCACTTGCCCAGCCTGAGTGGCGGGCTCCTCTGTTACCTCAATAGTCGCACGATCTACAGTGTTTGGAGACATTGGCTACACGAAAAGGTAGCGATCCAGATTAACCCTCAACGATCTCAACAACCTCGAGTCCACCACCGACTAAGCAGCTTAAGCTATAACACGCATTAATACTACACAAATCCATAGATTCACATTGCACAGACGATACAAATTCACACCCCATCACATTGTTCATAACTGCGGTTATTTCACACAATACCACACAAATCACAGGCTCTATCATTCCAAAAACACCAACATTATTGTTATTTTTCAATTCATCCACATTTCACAAGCTTTAAGTTCACAAGGACAGCTTCAATACCACAAATTCTTTTCCATGCTTTCATGCTCAATTCATCACAAAATTTCAGAGTTGCACACTTAAAACTTTATCACGTTGGAACTATTTATCATGCAATTACACATAAGCAACAAATGCAACTAGTGCCCTAATGCCAATGCATGCAAATCCTACCACAGGACTGGACTACCCCAAGTACACCTTAGAGGCTCAAAGAGGACCGTATTGATCAGGCACGTCCCTCCAGGCTCCTCCAAAGGACTCGAGACAACCAGATCCGCCCACTACCCTAGGCCAACTAGACCATGCTCTGATACCATATTGTCACGCCCCGAATTTTCAACCCGAGGAAACCGGTTCGTGACTCCCCCTTTACCGACATGGTGGAGAACGGGGTAGGATACAATACTCACACAGGACACAATACATTTGACAACAAATATTCAGAGAGACAATCATAGATATATATTAAGTTCGAACCATTATCAACGTGTCCAAACATGTTTGTATTACATTTAACTCCTCAATGCAATATCTCCCGACTGGTTACAGAGCTCTCACAGAAACAACAAAACACAAATAACAGTAAGAAAGCCATAAGCAGGTCTTCCACCTTGGTGTTCCCACCTAACGCCTGTAGGTCCCTGTAAAAAAAACAACACTGTAGGAGGGGTGAGCAACCGCAGCTCAGTAGGGATCATGTCTCCCCAACCCATCCCATGCTCCTAGCATCTACATGTCATGTGTACTAGTGCAGTGTCGTAATACAAATTATTTTAACAGGTATAATAACAAACCACATCAGCAAATACAATCATTTCCACAGCCACACAGGCTAACACATGAACAGTCCCGGGCTTCCACAGCCACCGGGTTCCAAGAGCAGTCCTGGGCTTCCATAACCACCGGGTTCCAAGAACAGTGCCGGGCTTCCACACCCACCGGGTTCCACAAAACACAGTACACATAGCCACTCAGGCATAACATCGAACACATAATAGGCACAGTCACTCCGGCATAACAGCGAACACATAATATGCACAGTCACTCAGGCATAACAACAAACACATAATATGCACAGTCACTCAGGCATAACAACAAACACATAGCATGCGTGGCCTCGCAGGCATAATCTCAAACACTTGGCATGTGTGGCCTCATAGACATAATCTCAAACACTTGACATGCGTGGCCTCACAGGCATAATCTCAAACACTTGGCATGCATATATACATGTATCCAAACAACACGCCATTAAAGGCCAACATTCATATAGGAGGTCACACCTATATGAATTTACATATAAATAATATAACAACAAGAATGATATCCAACAATTCATTCACCACAGGGCCTAACCCCGGATTAGGTACAAGAAGACAGAACCCCTACCTCAACAGGTTCCTTCACCCTCTTGCCTCCACGCCAAATACCGTCCACTCCCGTGAATCACCATAGCAGAATCAGGAGCTTTCCTTCCTTTTCTCTCTCTCTCTCTCTCTCTGCGACGGCTGCGGCGGCTGACGGAACCCTAAAACCCTGAACAGAGGGGCTCCCCCTCCTTATATAGACACCACAACATCAAAACAACGTAGTTTTGATTAAGTGAACCCCAGCATCAAAACAACGTAGTTTTGATCGCACAAGCTACAACCTTTCCGCATCTATACAAGACAAAATACTTATAATTCCAACATGGTCCTTTGGGAAAAGATGATTAGAATAACAAAACCAAGGTGACGGTACAAAAATATGGTTGCACGCCATAATGCACGTCATATCCCCATATGACGTGCAGCTCCAAATGCTGTGAAATTCTACCCCAAGCTTCCTTGCATCATGTAGAAGGCAGGCATGCAATAAAAACCTTTTACGTCATAATGCTCCATATGACGTGGACTCTATTTCTGCCTCCCTAGGCTGCCCTCTTTCGTCAAAAGTTCCCTATTTAGTAAATAGAATGATTTGGCTGATGTCAATGAGTAGAAGTTCCCCAAAAACTAGAAAATTTCCACTCAAAAGGCAAAACTGTGACTAACTCCACACATCCCAAAATACGGGTCATTACAGCATCTCTCAGGATCTATACACCCTCATCCCTATGGGCCATGAGGTACTCAAGCAACTTTTCACATGTAAACATACAGGATAATCACTCATAATTGCACAATAACAATTCTCAGCGACCATTTTCAGCAACACAACATTCCAAATCATAACATTTATATTGAAATTAAACTAGTGCCCTAATGCCAATGCATGTATGCACCCCAACCCAAATGCAAATGTCCTGCTCCTTGGTCTAACTACCCCTGAGTACACCCCAGAAAACCAGATAGAACCACGGTGATCAGGCGTGTCCTATACTGCCTCCTAAGGGTCTCAGAAGCAATCATCCCCCCCCCCCCCCCCACTATCCTAGGTCCACTAGACCATGAACTTGGACTCTGATACCATATTGTCACGCCCCAATTTCCTTTCACTTGGAAATGGGTAGTGACTGCCCATGCCCGCACCCGAAGGGCCAAGGGGTTAGTGCAAGCACCTAAAAAGGACTTATAATACGGGTGCTGTCCCCAAACTTATACAACCAGGCTAACATGCCACGGGGCATGCTCCTGCTCCCAAACCATGCACACAACCACAAATCAAACAATAACCATATCTCAATTTATTACATTTCATAGGAGCTCAAAGTTCATTACAACTCAATAGGGAAAAAAACTCCCATCAAACCACAATGTGCTCTGTTTACAAATAATCCAAACCATAAAACAAAACCCCACAAAAAAATGAAACTAACATAGTCTTCAGCCTCAGTGGCCTACCACCACAGCTCTTTCACCTACCGCCTGCTAGACCCTACAAAAGAATAGTTTATAGGAGGGGTGAGCAAACCATAGCTTAGTAGGATTCCAGTCTCCCCAGACCCGTCCCACTCTACAATATGCATGACAAGTGTATTCTTGTGCTCATGTAGTGCCTAAAGCTAAGCAGCAAACATCACCCAGTCATACACCATTTACCCGTGCCCACACTGGAGGGCAGAGGACACCCTGCCACCACGACGACATGACATACCACATCCAGGCGAATGTTGCATGGACACCAATGCAACATTTTCCACCCGAGTCAGATATGGCCATCACCTCCTCGAACGCCATACCTACCCTCAAGAATGGGTGCAGACTTAGCCCACCATCGTGAGTGCTACACCGAGACTCAGGACCGTAGTCCTGGCCAAATCTCAAGGGGTCCAGTAATTGTGCCTGACCCATAACTCAGTTCAACCCACATGTATTTGGGTACTCAATCTCAATCACAAATTCACAGCATCTCAACAAGTACATCTCAGTACATCGCAGTAAACACAGCTCAAGCACAAGTGCATCTCAGTAATGCAACTCAGGCATACATCCTAATTCAGTACATGGTACTCAACAATATATTTTAATTCAGTACAAGGTACTCAGCAACATATCTTAATTCAAACATGTTAATATAGCTCAGCAAGCATAACTCAGGCATAACAATATAACTCAACAGTGCACTCAACTCATGCAGTGCAGCAACATCCTCAATAACAGTCACAATTTACAGTTTTACCTATGTAGGCAAACGCAACTAATAGACATCATCCAAATCAATTCTTTTCTCAGATATATATATATATATATATATATATATTAAAAATCTTATATTAATCCAACACATGCATATACATATATATATTCATCATCTCATTCACAGAATTGGGGTTAAGAGAAGAATTACAACAAATCCATTACCAAAATTCCAGAATTTATTTATGACAGGTGAAAATCCAGAATTTGGGAGGGGTACAAGGTTGACAACGAATCCCTACCTCCAGAATTTGGGAATACAACAGATCATTGTATCCTAGCTACCTCAACGCCTCCGGTCTCCCGTTGTCAACAGGAACCTTAGATCGTCGGCCTTGGATCGTCCCTCTCTCCCTCTTTGGCCGTCTCTCACTCTCTCTCTCTCTCTGTATGTGATGGCTGCAAGGGTTACAAGAATGAAGAACCCTAATCCTTAGAGCTCCACCTTTTTATATAGTCACCTTGACATCAAAACGACGTAGTTTTGATTAAATGAATCCCAGCATCAAAATGACGTAGTTTTGATTAAATGAAGCCCAACATCAAAACGACATAGTTTTAATACACACTACAACCTTCTAACATCCATATATGACAAAATATCCATAATTTCAACATGGTACTTTGGGAAAAAGTTACAAGGATCACAAAACCAAGCTAATGGAGGCTACACGTGACAAAGGCCATTGTCACGGGCACCTCCAAATTCCCTAGGATTTTTCCCCAAGCCTTAGAACAGCGTCAGGAAGGCTCCCATGAAAAAAAACTCTGCAAGTGACAACCATTGTCGTGGGCATTGTTGCGGGCACCTCCTTTTGGGCTCAAATTTTTCCTCAAGCTTCCTCATCATCATAAAAGGTGTTATAGCCAATCTGTGTCGAAATAAAACTTCTCAATACCCAACAATTTGCTACTCCAAAAGGCAAAACTGCGATTAACTCCTTATGTCCCGGAACACGGGTCCTTACAAGTCCAACAACTTACTCCTAATTAACCAATAGCCCGCAACAAGTGCAACAAGGAAATATTACCTCACAAATCATGATCATATATTATAAACAATATATCAACCATATAACAAGCACAAACAGAGCACAAAACAAAACAGCATCAACATATCAACAATCATGTGAATATATATTCTCATGCATGGAAGGAAGGTCACACCCAAGTAAGCTCAACCAAACAGGGTAAGATGCCGCTGAATCATAGCCGAATCCCCTTACAAAGTGGGCTCCACAAACAAGCAACAAGCTTGGCTATCACAACATCTCACAATGACCTCACAGAGGGAGAGGTCACCACGCTAGTCCCACCATAAATCATCCACCAGTTCCATATCATCATGCTTGCCACCAACCAATCAGGCCAATAATCAAGAAACAAGGTCCATCCGGGTTTCACCATGGGTCACCATACAAAATAAGAATTCATGTAGCTGTCAACAACACAATCAAGGTGGAACAAGGCAATAATAGGAAGTATTATCATGCTCACACTTAGGTGTAGATACATAACACGATACACATATCAATCACTCATCAAAATTTCAACCATCATATGGTTCATTAACTCTCAACGGAGTCATATCACTCAACAATGCCACAAAACAAGGAGAAAGCCTATAACATGTTATTTGCACACTATATCATACGCAGAATATCCAAACAATAATATAGCGTTTTAATTCATCTTAACATGAGTCGACATGAATCACAATAATATTTAGCACGTAGTTGGTCATCATTTTATTTATTATCTTTACTAGTATTATAAGTTTATTATTCTTATTATTTTTACTATACACTTGCCATCCTATCAATAACCGATTACACCCACTAGCAAAGTCCACCATGACTTAACACAACACAAGGTGCATGTAACCAACAACAAGCAACGACTTAAGAATGAGCAACAACCAATTAATATTTACTGGGAAAATAAACACAATTATAATCACAATCTATCCAAGGAAAAAGGCATACCCATGAATGCTTATCACCATTCACTAACATTCAACCAAAACCCCATATCGCATTTTAACCAACTAGTAACATATAAAAGTCAATGTAAAACCAAAAACACAATCAACATACAATGATTGGAAAATCGATACAATCACCTTCACACGTAACAAAGGAAGGAAATATTTCACACAACTATCCATCAACATTAACCAACAATTTATAATAGCAGTGAACCAACCAATGCAATATCACAATGTCACATCAATAATATATCATACAATTAACCACATCAATCAACATGCTATTTTTTTTTGTTTTTTTTGTTTATTTTATTTTATTTTGTTTTTTTTATAACACACAGAGTCAATATTCCATTGTACTTTAAAGACATCATTGCTCGTTTAACAAGTTACACGATTCAAATATAGGAAAAATGATATTATTACTTTCCTCTTGTGGTGTTCTTCCAAGACCATTTCCAAAACCTCTTATTACTTTTTAAATCACTTACTAACATTTTGAAAAGACAATTTTTTAAAATATGTTATCCGACGAAAACGAATTCTTCACCCTCATTCCAAAATACTATGTTATCACTATCTCTCTTACTGGTTGGCACTTGAAACCTTTTGATTACTTTAAAATAAAAATGAACCATTATTGAATCTACCAATTCTATCATTGTCTTATCATAATATCTAAGCCTAATATCTGATCAATATAAATTGTTAGTCATAACATTTTCTAGTTTTACTATATTATTAAATTCAACGCACTATTTGATCCTCAAATATTTTATCTCATCATTGACCATTGTTGTACTTTATGCTTTACTTTTATTAAGTCACATTTTCTAACCGTCCAACTATTTTGCTACTACTTTATATATCATACGTTATACTAGCAGAATCTAACAGATTGTCACTCGAGATAACTGAATGTGACAGAATGTCAGAAGTATACTCTAAGAATATATGTAAGGTGTAGACTTACAATTGCATGTGTGTGCGTATATAATGATTGGTGTATGTTTCTACTTGCTATTAAATAAATATGATGCTATTATTCAACCAATTCACATCATAGTGAAAACATTTATGACCCATAGGTTCACAATAAACAACAAGAGAGCTCTAACACTGTTCTCAGGAAATAATCACAAATTACATTTCTTCACTCTTGACCCATAGGTCTACACTCACAAGTCCAAATAGTCATCGATGGGACATTGCCCCTCATCTATACACATCCATTAATCAATCATTCATAACCCATATGTTCACACCAACAAACAATTAATTGGACACAGTTGTCCTAATCAGTATATATCATCAAAATAATCATATTGCCAATCGGTGGCTATTTGTTCTATCAGTCACATGCACAATCAATTCTAGTGCCCTAAATGCACAAGCAATGTCATGTCATATATGCACCCATCCCAATGCATTCTATGATGATCTGATTAACACTAAGGAAACAAAGGACACCATTAAGGATTGCGTTGATCAGGTGCCCTCCCTAATGTCTTCCAAGCTCCGAAGTTTCAATCAATCACCCTACTATGCCAGGTCCACTAAATCGACCGCTCTAATACAACTTGTCAGGCCCCCGAGTTCCAAGAAATTTGGAACCAAGAACGTGATTTTCCCCATGCCCGCACCCGAAGGATCAAGGGGTCGGTAACTAGCACCAATACGGACTACACAGTGGGTGTTGTCCAAAATATACCTATACATTCATACAACAGAGGTATAAAACAAGTTATACAAAATGTGAAATGAATAGCAATCAACTTCGGACCAGCCTCTAGCAAATGAGTCGATACCTGAAACATATCAACAAAGTAGGGGTGAGCACGAGTGCCCAGTAGGTGATCTCCATCTCCTCACCATCCTATAACATGAAATCCTAAATCTACATGATCAGTGTATGCTTATGCCAGTGTAGTGTCCTATTCTATCACAATAAGCTCACATTCAATCACAAATATAACATCTAACCCATTATATTTCAGCCATCAAAGGTTCGCACTGGCAATCCAACCATCCACAGGATCCCCGCTACCAACTCCAAGAATCCCAGTCACTAGCAGATAGCCATATGTGGGACCTGTGGTGTCCCTAACAACAATCTGCCACGTATGGGACCTGGGTTAACCAGCCACATAGAGGATCTGCAGCCTTTTGCCAGCCCTATGTGAGACCTGCGGTTAACCCAACCAACACCACCACCAAATCCACACATATAACCAACAGATAATAATTTCAAATATTTATTATTTAACATAACAACTTCACAAAACATTTAAATTCCTACACCAACAAATAATGTGTCACAAATTACAATTAAATCTCCAATTGATAATAACAATCGAATAAAATTTATTTAACTAAACTAACCAATTCAAACCCAGATAATATTTAAATTGTAAACAATCATTATTAAGCCTAAGTAATATCTATTTATTTAGTTATTCTTTTTTTAAAGAACATTAATTTAATAATATTACACCACAAATAATATTTCAATGTCAATCAATAAGAACCCAACAATATTTAGCATGTCAGACATTATTAATCACAATAATATTTTTTAAAACGTTCAACTATTAACATCAAGTTACAGGAAATAATTATTTTTCTAACTAATAGGAAATTAAAGTTTAGAATAGGCCCCGAATTAATCTCGCCAAATAAAACCAAGACAGAGAGAGAACTAGGAAGAACAGGTAACCAGGCCAGTCCAAAAGGATTGGCCCAGCCACACTCTGCCAGCCCATTAGGGCTGGCCCGTCGCATGGGGGCGGCACTGGGTCGCTGCCCCCACCCCATCATGCACATGTGGCAGGGTCAGCCCCCCTGCCGCAGACCAGGTTGTCAACACAGCCTGGTTGATGAAATCCCGCGAGACACCAGGCTTAGAGCAACTCCAAGAAGCTCTCTATTATCTACAAATAGAGAGCCTAATGCCAAAAATGAGCTCCAACAGCCTCTTCATCAAGCTCTCTACATCTACAAATTGCTACAGTGACTCTTCATAAATGAAGAGTCACTATTCATTCTTCACATAATTTTTTATTATTTTTTATCTTCTTTCCCTCTCTCCTCTCTCCTCTCTCTCTCTTCTTTCCTGTGCAATTAATATTATTATTAATAAATTATTATTTTAATAAAAATAGAGATTAAAAAATAGAGAGGCTCTTAGAGTGTATGTTAAAAAACAGCTCTTTACATGTGAAAAAATCTGTATATGTGGAGAAAATTGTAAAGAGGCTCTTGGAGTTGCTCTTATGGTCTGGTTTCCTAAATCACGATTATATAATATGGGTCAAAGGGGTAAATAGGGAATAAAAAAATAAAATGCATAAAAGACAAAGGGGTGCATGCCTATGAATTTGCAGGAACCGTCTGGGAAAAAAGAAAGAAGAGGAAGCCCATCAGATTTGCAATTGAATATATACATAATTGGTTAATTTTAATGAAGATGAATACTAATATATATCAGCCCTTCAATGGCAGGCTTGAGATGAGAACTTAAAGATGAAGTGGGTCTTTCCGGTATATTTTTCTACGAGTAGCAGGCACATAGCACATGTGGTGGTGTGTGAGCTTTAGGATTTCTATACGTAGAGTGAAATACCAGGCCGAACAGCCTAGTTAGTGTTTAATAGTATTTATAATTTGGAGAGATGCTTAAAAAAAAAGAAAACAAATTATGATAAAAAAACAGCATAAGCATGGCAGATGTCACGGGGTCAGCCTTTATAGCAGCTTAACCCGTGCGGCACCTAGTTCCCACCCGTACGAAGGAATGCTAGGTCAGCTTAACTCGTCGCATTTGGATCAGAACCCATCGATCCATTGTAAAGCAATTGTGTAGGAAAGCGCTTAGCGGAAAAACGATTGAACGAAGGCAACGAACGATTGTATTGATTGCTTGAAAGCTTTACAACATCACTCCCCTACATATAGATGTTAACACTTTTCTGGCTATGTCGCCAGGAGACATCATATATGATCGAAATCTAAAATCTCTATAATTTACTCTATAAGCTAAGTACAACACTTTACAAAGGGGAAATACCCAAAATAGCCTAAGTATGCTAGGATAAGCCTCGATCCGTGACACAGACCACAGACAAAGTGTGACGAACAGGGGGAGGGAGATCGACACAAATAAAATCTAATATTAAGCCAGGTTATATAAATTAAAATTCGCCTATAATGCTAAATATTGTATGCATATTGTCACGGGATCAGGTTTCCTGCGCCTCTCAACCGATTGCGGTACTTAGCTTCTCTATCCACGGTCCGCTAAGTTTAGCCTTTGAGGGTTGAAGTGCACGTAGACTGGTTTCGCCCTGCCACTGGGCTCATCAGGAGAATGGCTCCAGTTCCCGACCAGTTTGTGTAAGGATGGCCAAATCCCTTCTTCAACGTCAAGTCCTCGACTAGCGGCGTGCTCCCCGCATTCAACTGGGTCGGCACGTCTGAACTCCGAAGGGGTTCCATCCGTTCTCCTCCACGAACTGCCTGGAACCTTCTCGCTGCGCACCATCTACGCTTCAACCAACCCCTCTCCTTTACGTAGCACGAATACATTCCTGAATCGTGCCACTGAGAAACGTCCCGCCAGCACCACGCTGCTCGGGTCGTGACATTCTCCTCCACCCAATCCTCCAACGTCCTCATTGCGCTTGTCGACATCGCTTCCCCGCAGGCGATGGCATCGTTACCTCGATGCCCTCCCACTCGTCCAATGTCAACAGCTTGGACATCGCTTCCCCACAGGTTGCAACACCTTTACTAAGATGCTCTCCCGCTCACCCAATGTCCAAAGGATATAGGAGGCTTCCAAGATCGCTCCGACGCGCTCCTTCGTACTCCCTTGCCCAACTCTATATCACACTCTAGGATACTCCAACTCTATGGACACAAGGCGTGCAAGACACTATCGATCGACTCAACTTTGTGAGCTCCCACCTTGGGATCACGCTACTTGCGAGAGTGCTCGGCGAGTCTTCAGGATACAGGCTGGTTTGGCTCTGATACCACTTGTCACGGGGTCAGGTTTCCTGCGCCTCTCAACCCTCAAAGGATAAACTTAGCGGACCGTGGACATTGGGCGAGCGGGAGAGCATCTTGGTATTAGAGCCGAACCGCCTCTCAACCCATTGCGGCACTTAGATGGGACGTTTCTCAGTGGCACGATTCAGGAATGTATTCGTGCTATGTAAAGGAGAGGGGTTGGTTGAAGCGTAGATGGTGCGCAGCGAGAAGGTTCTAGGCAGTTCGTGGAGAAGAACGGATGGAACCCCTTTGGAGTTCAGACGTGCCGACCCGGTTAAATGCGGGGAGCACGCCGCTAGTCGGGGACTTGAAGTTGAAGAAGGGATTTGGCCATCCTTACACAAACTGGTCGGGAACTGGAGCTGTTCTGTTGATGAGCCCAGTGGCAGGGCGAAACCAGTCTACGTGCGCTTCAACCTTCAAAGGCTAAACTTAGCGGACCGTGGATAGAGAAGCTAAGTGCCGCAATGGGTTGAGACGCGCAGGAAACCTGATCCCGTGACAATATATACTTCGGCATATAACATTAGGATTAAACGTATATTTATCTCTAACAATTTGCGTTCATGAAATAGAACAATGAAGAATCTAAAAAATCACTTACCTAGATCTAGACTCGAGAGATCAATAAAACATGACGGCTTCAAACTCTATGCTCCTCTCTCATCAGGCTCTGCGTAGACACACCAATGTAGGGTTTCTACCCCAAGTCTCCCTTTTATAGTCATCAACATATATTTATATATATATATATTATTAAATCTAATAATAATAATAATAACAATTATTATTATTATTATTATTATTATTATTATTATGTAGGATTAGTAATGATAATATTAATCTTAATAATTATAATAATAATAATCTTAATAAATTTAATAATAATAATAATAATAATAATAATACTTAAAATACTAAAATATCCTCGCGGGACCCCAGACTCCAAACTAAGCTCACTTACAGCCAAAACACTCACGTCAACAATCACATTGCCTTTTAAATATTATCATTCTTAATAATAAATCAACTTATAATGTCACTCAAATATGAGTCGTTACAATCGTCGGTTCATTCCTTCAGACTCTTGGAACTCTCAAATAGTGATAATCAACGTATTATCTTACATCGCATGTTTTTGAGGAGGAATCGTGATAGTTCATTCAATGCACGTCTCAGGACGAGCAATCTTCCAAAAAGAAGGCAAACAGCTGTCATAAATACTTGGTTCTACTGCCTCCACGTCATCTCTGAATTCGGAGGTGCCCCACTATCAAGACTAATGACATCAGCTTGTCAAGCGGTTCACTGTTTATCTCGCTTAATCTCTAGATCCGTTGGTAACTAAAGACTCGGTCTTATTTATATACTGGATATTCATGCGCAGCGCAAGTTTACATTTTCCAAATCCCTAAACCCTCGTCGCTCTTTCAATCTCCAAAGACCTAGCCTCCTTTCCCCTCTCTGCATTCCCCTCAAATGGCACCTAATACCTCTCTTTCCGGCGTTAATCCTGGCCATCTGGTCGATTGGAACGCTGTCTCCAATCCTTCGGCATGGTTTCTGGAGCTTCGCCCCCTTGCTGAGTACTACCGGAACATCCGATGCACCACCGACTCCATCCGTTCCACCATCTGGGGTGAATCCATTGTAATCACCCCAAACGTCCTTCGCACCGCCCTCCATCTTCCATCCAGTCCTCATCAGCGCCCGGATCCTGAGCCAATGGCAGCTTCTATAGGCTGCACTTATAAAGGGAAGGAGTACAAGGTGAAGTCCTTCCAAGTTCGCTACAGATGTATAGCGACCATCCTGAGCTGGTGCTTATTGGCTCATACAACAGCTCTGGACTCCGTCCCGTATGACCTGCTCCTGGCCATGTACGGAGTCTTCGAGGGTCTCCCGATGGATTAGGGGACTTTCTTGTTTCAGCTGCTGGGGAACTACCCAAAGAACCAATCTTTTGGGCGGATCCTTAGCATCGTGTTCTGGCATCTCCGTCCATCCCACTTCAACGGACACGGCGTCATTCCTTTTCCATAGGCCTTCTACCTTCGCCATCTTACGCCTGATGGGACTTTGACCACCCGCTGGCCCTCTGCTGCTACCCGCCTCCAGCCCACTCCAGAACAACAGGGAAGTTCGGTTGGTGACCCAGCTGACAGCTCTGCCCTCGAAGTCGGCTCTGCCCACCGGTCCTCCCAGATTTGGTCCATTGCTGCACCATCCATCTCCCAAGCCTCTCAGCACAGCGTTCGCACCGACCCGTCCAAGGTTGCGGGGCCGTCATAGCCGAGTTTACCTTTGGCTGTTTCCCTAGAACCTTCTGTTGCGGATGTCCCCACACCCGACACTTCCGCTATTACTACCGCTGTTGATGCTGCTGTTGCTACGGCAGTGGCTGATGTCCCAAAATCTCCTCCAGAAGCTTCCTTGCCTCCACTTCCTCAACCCCGGGACTACCTTGACCATCTCCCCGCCGACATCTTAACGGACCTCTAGTTTCGTTTTAGCCTAGCCTGCACCACCTCCATCCTTGACAACGACCTCAAGGTGTATTACGGTCGTCATACCAAGACCCCTGAGGAAATGATCATCTGGAACCTGGACCACGGCTTCCTTACGCCGGCTAACATTCTTGAAGTTCCATTTGTTGTTACCTCCGGACCTGCCCATGACGCTCAAGTTCCTTCCCCTGCTGAGGCCAAGCCCGCCTCTCCTGCTGTAGCCATCCCCGTTGTTGACCTCTTTGGTCAAAGCGGTTCTGCTGCTCCGGATGTCTCTGCTGCTCTGGATGCCCCTTTTGCTGCTGCTGATGCTCCCTCTATTCCTGCACCTCTTCATGCAAGGGAGTCCTCTAAAACCCTAGAGTTAGTGCTTGGATGTTCCTCATTTGGCACGGTCCACTCCGATGTTGTGCTCTCCGCCTAGCTGGACCGCCACGCCCAAGCCCAGAGCGCCCAAATTTCTACCATCTCCGTTAAGGTTGATGCTCTAGGCGCCCAACTCCTCTCTGCCTTGACCGACTCTTTCACTTTTATTGAGCAGAAGATGGATCTCGTCGCTTCATCGGTGCATTCTCTGTCTACTTCCTTTGCGGATTTGGCACACACGATGGCTCATTCTCCTACCGCACCTCGGCGATATGCCAAAACGGGGGAGAGAGTGTCATCTGATCCTTTTGCACCTTCCTCAGCTCGTGCTGAGAAGCGTCCTGCATTTTCACTGCTTCTGGGAGTTACTATCCCCAAACGCAATCGCTTCTCTCAGCCAAGCTCCTCCAGTGCAGCTCCTCCTTCGACCACTCCATCCGCGGCTGACACCTTCCTCCCATCATACGCAGATCGTCATCCTATTGATGCTGCTGATGGAAGTGCTTTCAATGAAATAACCAAGTATGTTGTGTCCAATGCCGAGCGAACATGTCTATTAGACTTGTACCCCTTCTCTCCTCAAGACACTCAGATTATACGTTCTGAGAAGGGTCTGCTTACCATAGAAGACATAAACAACTTCTCTCAGGCAGTTAAGATAGAGATGAGGCTGTTTCCGTCTCTGTACAAGGACAGATACTTGTTTGATGTCTTGCCGTGTTGGAATGAGGGCTATCTTCCAGATGTATCCTACATCCAGACGTTCATCGACGGAACTGCTGAGGATAACATACCTTGGAAAACTCTCTCAACTATCCTCATTCCGTACTGGATCATGATGCCACACTTCATGCTGGTTGTTTTTATGATTCCGTCTAAGCAGTTGATTTTAATTGATTCTCATCAAATTGTGGAGAACAATGTTAGAAGGAATCAATGAGAGCCACTACGTCTTCGACTGACGAAAGCCGTAAGGCAATCTGGGCTTTATGAAGAAAGGGGCCTAACTCCCTTGGGTCCAACTGAAAAGCTGAAGGCGATGATCCGGGGCAAGAAGCAAGTGCCACAACCGCCCGATGGAGATAACTGCAGAGCCTTTATCTGTTTCTTCATCAAATCATTTATAAAGGTGGATAAAGACTGGAATAGTATCCAAGCCTATATGAAAGGAGCAGATAATGGTGCTTAGAGAGAAGACACCAACAATGATCTTCAAGTATAGTAAGCCTTATGTACCTTAATATAAAATTCATGTTTCAAGGCTGATTTGTACTTTGTTGCTGATGTAATGAAAATGGAAGTTATCTTTATTCTGTATTATCTTTATGCTTCGCTTACCAGATCAGATTACAATGTGTTTTGGCATATCCATAATTGTGGAAGATTGTTAGATCAAACCCAGAATTTGGATGATGTAGATAAAACTCTTTGTAATTTGATTTGAGACATTGCATGTTTTATCTTAAGTTGTTGCAGAAGATATAATCCTAATCCGGACCTTCACTCGTGAGAGCAAAGCTAAGGAAAGGATACATAATCATGATCCGGACAAGAGTGAGTGTCGTCAAACACTTATTAAATAACCAAGTCTACACTTCATATGGAATAAGGATCATTTGTGCGGATCAAACAACTAAAGCTATGGACTTAAGAATTTGCGTCTTAGAGTTTTAAACGAACTAAGTCAAATAGATGCGGAATAAGAATCCTAGTTTAGAACTCGCACGGAGTAAGAGAAAGTCCTTGCGGAATAAAAAGCTAAGTCTTCTACTCAAGCGGACTAAGGAAAAGAAGACACGGAGTAAGGAATCCGAGTCTTTCATAGATGCGGAGTAAGGAACGACTTGTGCGGAATAAGGACCCGAGTCCTTTGTTCACACGGAGTAAGGAAACTTGATGCGGAGTAAGGAATCCGAACCAGTCACTCATGCGGAGTGAGGATGTGCTGACACGGAGTAAGCCATCCGTTCCTTTAACTCATATGGAGTAAGGAAGCGTTGATGCATAGTAAGCACTCCGACCCTCTCATTCATACGGAGTAAGGAAGCGCTGACACGGAATAAAGATTCCAGTATTGAATTGATACGGAGTAGGCAATCACTGACACGGAGTAAGCATCCGAGCTTCACTAACACGGAGTAAGCATCGAAAAGCCTTACAAGCTTTAATCTGCTTATATTTTATTGTAATTATCAGTTGATAATAATACAAAATACTTTCACTATCTGGTTATCTTCCGCATTGATTCTATCTCTTAACCAGATAAGTGTTATGCCAAAGAGTAAGAAAAGAGTTTCGATAAGAGCCTATTCACCCCCCTCTAGGCTCCCAGGAGAAGAGGGTCCAGCCTCAGCAGGGAAAGGAATATGTCTGTGTGACTATGCCCAGTATGTGTTTGATAATATGCCAGTAAGGCTAGAATCGTGAGTTGATAAAGGTGTGCATGTTAAGTGTTTGTTTTTATGCATGAGTGCCTGGGTTTGTACATTTGTGAATGTGTGCCTACTAAGTGTTTGGTTTTATGCCTGAGTGGCTATGTGTACTGTGTTTTGTGAAACGCGGTGGCTGTGGAAGCCCGGGACTGTTTTGTGAAACCCGGTGGCTGTGGAAGCCCGGGACTGTTCTTGGAACCCGGTGACTGTGGAAGCCTGGGACTGTTCTTGGAATCCGGTGGCTGTGGAAGCCCGGGACTGCTCTTGGAAACCCGGTGGCTGTGGATGCCCGGGACTGTTCATGTGGTAGCCTATGTAGATGTGGAAGTGACTGTATTTGCTGATATGGCTTGTTGATATATCTATTAAAATAATTATATCACGACACTACACTTGTGCACATGGCATGTAGATGCTAGGAGCATGGGATAGGTTGGGGAGACATGATCCCTACTGAGCTGTGGTTGCTCACCCCTCCTACTGTGTTGTTTTCTTTACAGGGACCTACAGGCGCTAGCTGGGAACATCAAGGTGGAAGACCTGCTTGTGGCATGCTTATTGTTAATTGAGTTTTGTTGTTTTCATGTGAGCTTTGTTACCCCAGTGGGGAGATATTGTAATGAAGTTTAATGAAATAAAAGCATGTTTAGACACATTTGTAATGTTTGAACTTAATAGAGAAATGATTTTGTCTCTGAATATGAAATGTGAAGTGTATGTTGTATTCTAACCCCTTTATCCACTCGGGTAAAGGGAGGGTCACGTTCTAGTCTCCTTGGGTTGGAAATCCGGGGCGTGACAATATGGTATCAAAGCATGGTCTAGTTGGCCTAGGGTAGTTGGCAGACTTGGTAATCTTGAGTCCTTTGGAGGAGCCTGGAGGGACATGCCTGATCAACATGGTCCTCTTTGAGCCTCTAAGGTGCACTTGGGGTAGTCCAGTCTTGTGGTAGGGTTTGCATGCATGGGTATTAGGGCACTAGTTGCATTTGTTTATGTGTGTTTGTGTGGATGCTGTACATGTCGAAAAAAAAATGCCATGTGTGATGTGGATTGAACTGTGACAATGTGAAATGTGTTTTTTTCCTTGTTTATATGAGTTTTGTGCAATGTGGATTGAACGGTGTAATGTAGATTAATGCAAAGAGTGTAATGCTATGTGACAGTTTTTGTTAAGTGAAGTAGAGGTAGTGTCGTGCGATAGTTAGTGAATGTGATTTGACGAATATCTTTCTTACTTCGTGTAGTAAGAATGCCACCGAGGAGAGTGACACGCGCATCTGGGGCAGTGGCTGATGAGTCATCTGCCCATGAGGGTTCGGGTGCGGGGCAGTCCGCTGGAGGACATGCGCTGTTGCTGGAGCAGCTGCGAGAAGGCATCCGACTGGAAGTCCAGGAGCTGAGGGAAAGTATCCGGCAAGAAGTTCGGGAGGAGGTACGCCGTGAGATGGTGGCACAGTAGGTGGTGCCACCACCACCGCCACCACCAGTGGGGGAGTTACCTCGTGAGCGTGTGAGTTCGCTGGGCGGTGAACCGATTCGTGCAGAGGATGACGTGGTGACACACTTCCGAAAGGAACAACCTCCAAGGTTCAAGGGAGAAGGGGATCCCGTGGTAGCTGAGCAGTGGCTGAGGCAGATCGAGCATGTGTTTTCCTTTCTCCTATCCCGGGAGGAGGATAAGGTGAGACTGGCCATTCGGAAGCTAGTGGGGAGTGCTCTGGAGTGGTGGTTGAGTGTCACGGGGGAGCCGTGCGGTGCAGTTTATGCTATGGGAGGAGTTCTTGCAGCTTTTCCATGACGAGTTCTTCCCGAAGTCCTTGAGATAGCAGAAGAGGGAGGAGTTTGGCAGCTTGAGACAGGGATCAAGAACGGTACCTGAGTATGAGCGAGAATTCCGGAGCTTGAGTAGGTTTGCTCCCGAGACTGTGGCAAAGGAGGACCTGAAGGCCCATAAGTTCACTTTGGGCCTTAGGCCAGCCCTTAGGCAGAGAGTGGCGATCTTGCGCTTGAGGACTTATGCTGAGGTTGTGGAGATGGCTCGTATCGCTGAGAGAGAACTGGATGATGGGAGGTGGGCCCATAAGGGTCGCCAGTTACAGGGAGGATCTGAACATGATTCGGGGCCCAAGAGGCCTAAGACCAAAGAGAGAGACAACAGTTCCTTCCGCAGCAGGGGACAGACATCGGTGCACCCATGGAGGTCTAGCTTTGGCGGTAGCAGACAGGGAGGTCCAGCAGGAGGTCTCCCCAGTAGTTGTCATTGCTGTGGGGAGCAAGGCCACTTCAGGAGGGAGTGTCCAAAGAAAGACTGGAAATGCAATAGTTGTGGACAAGAGGGCCATGTAAGCCGGGTTTGCCGGAGTGGCAATAGGGGAGTTGGAGGCATGGCATCCAGCACGAGAAGTGATGCCAATTTCCATGCACCAGCAGAGAGACCAGCTCGTCATTGGCAGGCTAGTCAGACCGGATCGAACCAGACTCGACCCCAGGGGAGGCCGGAGTGGCAGCAGACTGAAGCTGGAGGCAGCCTTGGCGGGAAGCGTCCAGTGAGTGAGCCGACCAGTGGCACGGGCCAAGGGAGGGTATTTGCGCTGGAGGCGATGTATCAGGAGGAGGCTGAGCTACCACCCCCACCGGCGGAGGGTGGAGCAGGACCATCGGTGGTTAGAGGTACCCTTTTGATCTCTCGTACGTTAGCTTCTGTACTTTTCAATATGGGTGCATCGTGTTCTTTTGTTGCTGACCTTGTAATAGATAGCTTGGGGTTGGTTTGTGTGGAGGCAGCGAGGCCCCTAGTTGTTGAGTCTCCAGTGGGAGGTATAATTGAGGTGCGGCATGTTTGCTGTGACTGTGTGTTAACCATAGGAAATGTGGAGCTAAGTTTTGACTTGCATGTAATGCCCTTGCGTACTTTTGACCTGATCTTGGGTATGGATTGGCTTATGGCTTTCTAGGCCAAGATAGATTCTTATCGGCGGCATGTATCCTTTGTGACACCAGCAGGGACCTCTTGCACCCTGCAGGGGGAGTGGGACTGTGAGGCGAGTCGAGTTGGGCCAGTGTTGGACTAGTGGGGTGCCATTACCCACAAGTTGGCAGCCCTGACCTTTGCCGAGGAGGGGAAAGTAGAAAAGAGAGTGTGGCCAGCTGTCGTCGACCAATTTCAGGATGTCTTTCCTAACCAATTGAGGAGTCTACCTCCTAAGAGAAGTGTGGAGTTCACCATTGAGTTGATACCGGGGATTGGTCCAATCTCCCAAGTGGCTTACCGTATGGGGCCAGCAGAGTTGAGGGAGCTACAGAGGCAAATAGAGGAGTTGGTGGACCAGGGGTATATCAGACCGAGTACCTCGCCTTGGGGTGCTCCGGTGCTCTTTGCAAAGAAGGCAGATGGCACGCTACACCTTTGCATCGACTATAGGAAGCTGAATTCGGTGACTGTGAAGAACAAGTATCCGTTGCCTCGGATAGATGACCTGTTTGACCAGTTGAGTGGAGCCTGGTGGTTTTCCAAGATAGATCTATGGTCGGGGTATCATCAGTTGAGGATTAGGCGGGAGGACATCCCTAAGACTGCTTTTCACTGCAGGTATGGGCATTTTGAGTGGGTAGTGATGCCTTTCGGGCTCACTAATGCACCAGCAGTGTTCATGCATTTGATGAACCAGGTCTTTGCTCCATATTTGGATTCTTTCGTGGTAGTGTTTGTAGATGATATCTTGGTATATTCCAAGACGGAGAGGGAGCATGTGGAGCATTTGGCAACAGTGTTGCAAACCTTGAAGGACCAGTAGTTATTTGCTAAATTTAGAAAATGTGAGTTTTGGATACAGGAGGTTCACTTCCTTGGCCATGTGGTGTCTACTGATGGAGTTACAGTGGACCCATCCAAGATTGAGGCTGTGGCATCGTGGGAAAGGCCAACCAATGTTTTCGAGATTCGTAGTTTTCTTGGCTTGGCAGGATATTACCGTCGTTTTGTAGAGGGATTCTCCCGTTTGGCAGCTCCTATCACGGCGTTGACCCAGAAGGGAGTGAAGTTTAACTGGACTGACAAGTGTCAGTAGGTGTTTGAGGCTCTCAAAACCCGTTTGACCACTGCACCGGTGTTGAGGTTACCTCGGGAGGATATCCCATATGAGGTATATTGTGATGCGTCCAGGGTTGGTTTGGGGTGTGTGCTTACGCAGGAGCACAGTGTGGTAGCTTATGGGTCGAGGCAACTGAAGCCTCATGAGCAGAATTACCCTACCCATGATCTTGAGTGGGCGGCTGTCATCTTTGCCTTGAAGAGTTGGCAACATTAAGTTCATAGTGTTTTCTGATCACAAGAGCCTTCAGTACATCTTTACTCAGAAGGACTTGAATTTGAGGCAGAGGAGATGGGTGGAGTATTTGCAGACCTTTGACTTTACTCTTGCCTATACTGCGGGCAAGGGTAATGTTGTGGTTGATGCGTTGAGCAGAAAAGGGAAAACTGAGGTGGCCATGAGAGAGTGGAAGCTGATGGAACAGTTGGCGATGTTGCAGTTGCAGCTTGTTGTTCGTGATGATGGGACAGTCCTGAGTCCTCTGGTTGTTGTGCCTGAGTTGTACCAGCGCGTCTGGGAGGGATAGTTGGGTGACATTGAGTGTGAGGTTCTCCGTGCCTGTATTGAGGCTGGTGAGCTATCTAAGGATTGGACAGAGGGACGGCTAGTAGTAGCTTCTTCTCTCCGGGACGAGGTGATGAGGGAGTTTCATCAGTCTAGGCTTGTTGTACATCCAGGGGGTACGAAGATGTATCATGCACTTCGGGAACATTTTTGGTGGCTTGGGATGAAACGTGATGTAGCTGCTTTTGTTTCAAGGTGCCTCACTTTTCAATAAGTGAAGGCTGAGCACCAGAGGCCGGCGGGCATGTTATAGCCGTTGCCAATAGCCGAGTGGAAGTGGGACCACATAGCGATGGACTTTGTAACTGGACTTCCACCCACCGCATGGCGGAAGGACATGATATGAGTGATTGTGGACCAGCTGACTAAGTCGGCCCATTTTCTTGCTGTCCGCGAGCGGGATTCCATTGGGGCCTTAAGTCAGGTGTATGTGAATGAGGTGGTGAGACTGCATGGGGTGCCATCATCAATTGTGTCCGATAGGGATTCGCAGTTTACTTCTCGTTTTTGGGAAGGCTTGTAGGAGGCTATGGGGACAAAGCTTAACTTGAGTACAGCCTTTCACCCTTAGACTGACGGTCAGACTGAGAGGACGAATCAGACCATGGAGGACATGTTGAGGGCTTGTGTGCTAGATTTTGGGGGTTCGTGGGCAACTCACCTTCCTCTGGTGGAGTTTGCCTACAACAACAATTATCAAGCATCCATTGGGATGGCTCCTTTTGAGGCATTGTATGGGCGGCCATGTCGATCACCTTTATGTTGGACCGAGGTCGGGGAGACAGCTCTCTTGGGACCACAGTTGGTTTAAGAGGCTACCGAGAAGGTTAAGTTGATTCGTCAGCGGTGGTTATCAGCTCAGAATAGGTAGAAATCCTATGCGGATCAGCAGCGGCAACCTTTGGAGTTTTCTGTGGGAGATCATGTGTTTCTCTGTGTCTCTCTACGACGTGGACATCGGCGCTTTGGGAGAGGTTCCAAACTCTCTCCCTGGTTCATTGGTCCTTTTGAGGTTATAGCTCGTCTGGGGCCTGTCGCTTACCGATTAGCATTGCCACCGCGATTGAGTCGAGTGTACAATGTGTTCCATGTGTCCCATTTGAGGAAGTATCATCCTGACCCCACTCATGTGATCGATTGGGGGACTTTGGACATTGGGGATGACATGTCCGTTGTTGAGGCCCCTATCCGTATACTAGATCGACGGGAGAAACTTCTACGGGTTCGTGCTATTCCTTTGCTTCGCGTACTGTGGTAACACCGTGGCATTGAGAAGGAGACTTGGGAACGGGAGTCTTTGATGCGTGAGCAACACCGAGAGTTGTTCGAGGACGAACACTCTTAAGGGTGGAGGGGTGGCTGTTGGCTAGTGTATTTGTGTTTCCTTTTAACTTTTAATTTTTATTTATATTGAATGTGTTAATGAAATGTGCTTGTGATGGGTATTTGTGACATGTGGATGTGTTTCCATGGATTGTGATGCATGTGGTTACGGACTGTGGTGACACTGTGTTATGTGCTATTGTGTATAATGTACGGTGTATGACCTATTTGGGTGTTGTTGCTTGCTGTGTTGTTTTCTTTGCATGTTGTTTCTTTTCGAGGACGAAAAGTCTTAAGGGGGAGAGGATGTAATGACCCGTGTTTTGGGATGTGAGGAGTTAGTCCCAGTCTTGCCTTTTGGGTGGAAATTGTTGGGTTATAGGGAGTTTTATTTCCACACATTTTGGCTAAATCATCTTGTATGTTGATGAGCAAGCAAGAGGCAAAGTTTGAGCCCAATAGGGAGTGCACGTGAGAATGCACGTGAGAAGGGCTTTTCACATGCAGTGAGATTTTTGCATGGGAGCCTTCCTGATGTTGTTCTAAGGCTTGTGGCAAAATTCTAGAGCATTTGGAGGTACCCATGAGAAGGGCCTTTCTCACGTGCAACCTCCATTACCCTTGTTTTGTTGTTCAGATACTCTTTTGCTAAAGGACCATGGTGAAATTATGAGTGTTTTGTCCTGTGTGGTTGCAGTAGTCTGTCATCAAAACTACATCATTTTGATGCTACGATTCATTTAATCAAAACTACGTCGTTTTGGGGTTTGAGTTGTCTATATAAAGAGGTGAAGGCTCCTTGTTCTAGGTTTAGGGTTCTCTTCTTCAGCCACTGCAGCCGTCGCAGAGAGAGAGAGAGAGAGAGAGAGAGAGAGGGGGGAGAGAGAAAGAGAGAGGAGAGTTCTGGCCATTGCTGCTGTGGTGTTTCTCGTGGGCGGACGACGTTCGGCGTGGGAGCAGGATCGTTACTGTGGTGATACTTTTTCCTACAGGTAGGGGTTTTGTCTTTCCTGGTCTGTCCCAGGGTTAGGCCCTGTGTACATGATTTACATAATTTCTATGGTTGTTGTTATAATATTTATATGTAAATTCATATGGGTGTGACCTCCTATATGAATGTTGGCCTTCAATGGCGTTTTGGTGTGATTCTGACGTTGGGTGGATGGTGCATGTTAAATGTTCGATAAAATGCATGTGTGAATATGTCTGTGTGACTATGCCCAGTATGTGTTTGATAATATGCCAGTAAGGCTAGAATTGTGAGTTGGTGAAGGTGTGCATGCTAAGTGTTTGTTTTTATGCCTAAGTGCCTGGGTTTGTACATTTGTGAATGTGTGCCTACTAAGTGTTTGGTTTTATGCCTGAGTGGCTATGTGTACCGTGTTTTGTGAAACCCGGTGGCTGTGGAAGCCCGAGACTGTTTTGTGAAACCCGGTGGCTGTGGAAGCCCGGGACTGTTCTGTGAAACCCGGTGGCTGTGGAAGCCCGGGACTATTTTGTGAAACCCGGTGGCTGTGGAAGCCTGGGACTGTTCTTGGAACCCGGTGGATGTGAAAGCCGGGGACTGTTCTTGGAACCCGGTGGCTGTGGAAGCCCGAGACTGCTCTTGGAAACCCGGTGGCTGTGGAAGCCCGGGACTATTCATGTGGTAGCCTGTGTGGCTGGGGAAGTGACTGTATTTGCTGATATGGCTTGTTGATATATCTGTTGAAAGAATTGTATCACGACACTGCACTTGTGCACATGGCATGTAGATGCTAGGAGCATGGGATGGGTTGGGGAGACATGATCCCTACTGAGCTGTGGTTGCTCACCCATCCTACCGTGTTGTTTTCTTTACAGGGACCTACAGGCGTTAGGTGGGAACATCAAGGTGGAAGACTTGCTTGTCGCTTGCTTATTGTTAATTCAGTTTTGTTGTTTTCGTGTGAGATTTGTAACCCCAGTGGGGAGATATTGTAATGAAGTTTAATGAAATAAAAGCATGTTTGGACACGTTTGTAATGTTTGAACTTAATAGAGAAATGATTTTGTCTCTGAATATGAAATGTGAAGTGTAAGTTGTATTCTAATCCGGGGCGGGTCATGTTCCGGTCTCCTTGGGTTGGAAATCCGGGGCGTAACAGTGTCTATCAAACAGCTCAATGGAAAGAGGTTTGGTGAGAATAGCTACAGTTTATTCCTGCGTGGGAACATACACCAATTGTACATTTCCCTCTTCCACTTGTTCTTTGATGTAGTGGTATCGGTAGTCGATATGCTTGGTCTTTGAATGCTGAACGGGATTCCTGCTAATATTAATTGCACTCTGGTTGTCACACCAAATGTTGACAGGTAACTCCACATTCACTCCCAAGTCTAACAGTTGAGTATTCATCCATACCACTTGAGTACATGCAGCATGTGTTGCCACATATTCAGCTTCGGCTGTGCTGCAGGCCACACTGTTCTATTTACGGCTCAACCATGCAACACACTTTGAACCTAGATAAAAATTGCAGCCACTGGTAGATCATCTGTCATCTATGTTTTCAGCCCAGTCTGCATCAGTGTAAGCTTATAACTCAATTGAATCCTTAGAGGGATACCATAACCCCATCTCTAATGTACCATTTAGGTATCTAAGGATTCTCTTGACTGCCAGCAAGTGAGACTCTTTCGGATCGACTTGATATCTACTTGCTTGACACACAGCTTGCATTAGATCAGGTCTAGAGGCAGTGAGGTATAAGAGGCTTCCAATCATACCTCGATACTCTTTTTGATTTACACTTGTGCCGTCCTGATCTTTGTGTAATTTGCAGCCTGTAGCCATTGGTATTCGAACAGGCCTGCTATCATTCATCCCCTACTTCTTTAATAGTTCTCTGGCATACTTGTGCTGTGAGATAAAGATTCCTTCAGCAGTCTGCCTGATCTGTAATCCCAAGAAGTATATTAACTCACCTATGAGAGACATTTCAAATTCATCACTCATTTTCTTAGCAAAGTCTTCACATAATCTTGAGTGACTCCCTCCGAATATGATGTCATCTACATAGACTATAGTAGCCAGCTGACCTCTATCTGAATTCAGTATATATAAGTTATGATCCACTGTTTATCTACTGAAGTTCATTTTCTGTAGATACCCATCCAGTCGGCTGTACCATGCCCTACGAGCCTGCTTCAGGCCATACAGGGCTTTCTTTAACCTGCACACATATGTCTCATCATCAGCAATCTGTACTCCATCTGGTTGCTCAATATAAACTTCCACTTTTAGCAATCCATTTAGAAATGCAGACTTCACATCCATTTGATAAACTTTGAACCTTTTGTGTGCTGCCAATGCAAGAAGCATCCTAATCGTTTCTAGCCTTGCCACTAGTGCAAATGTTTCATCTACATCTATACCCTCAATCTGAGAGTATCCCTTGCATACTAGTCTAGCCTTGTTCCTGATAACCTTGTCATCTTCATTCAGTTTATTTCTGAACACCCACTTTGTTCCGATGACATTTTTACTCTTTGGTCTAGGAGCCAGCTCCCACGTTTTGTTCTTTTCAATTTGGTCCAGCTCATCATTCATTGTTGTGACCCAAGCTTCATCCTCTACTACTTCTCCAACTGTTTTTGGCTCTATCTGAGAGAGCAATGTAGTAGCCCTTGTAAACTTTCTCCTGGTAGTTACACCTGCTTAGGGATCACCAAGGATTTGATCCTTGTCATGCACACTAGACCACGTCCTCCTGGTCTTTTTAGTTGAATTTTCTCCAAGATTGGACTCTTCTTTCTCTTCTTCATCAGACTTCTCTGAGTCTGTGTCCTCATCTTTATTTTCCTTTTCATGCTCAGTCTCTTCTTCCATCTAAGGTTCTACTGCTTCAAAATCTGGATTCTCATCCTCGGTTACATCCTTCTTCTAATTTTCATCCACTTTAACTTCACTTGAAGTTATAACTCTTCAAAGTCTTGGAAGAAAAACTTTATATCCCTTTGTCTGATATGAGTATCCAACGAATGTTCCTTCCTCAAATCTGGCATGAAACTTTCCTCTTCCTTGCTCCTTTATCTTTACGAAGCAAGGGCTTCCAAATATTCTGAAGTATTTGGCTGTTGACTTCTTTCCACACCATAACTCATAGGGTGTGCAGCCTGTTCTTGGTCTTAATGTTACTCTGTTCCGGAGATGTACTGTTGTTCTCATTGCCTCTGTCCAAAACCTTGCATAAAGATTAGCTTCCAGCAATAGTGGTCTGCCTATTTCAATGACAACTCTATTCTTTCTTTCAACAACTCTGTTTTGTTGTGAAGTTCTTGTTGCTGACAGTTGATGTTGAATCCCATGTTTGTTCAGATATCTCTCAAAGGCTTCATTTGTAAACTCAGTACCCTGATCAGATCTTAGAATCTTAATCTTTCAACCACAGTCATTTTCAGCCATTCTTCTATACTTCTTGAAATAGTCCAGAGCTTCTGTCTTGTGCTTCAAATACATAATACAGGTTCTCCTGGTGAAATCATCCACAAATAGAATGAAATACCTTTCACCATTGAGTCCCTTGTTTCTCATTGGTCCACTCAGGTCTGTATGCACAATATCTAGAGCTACTTCTGAACTATACTCCTTCACATGGTAGTGAAATCTGGCTTGTTTTCCATGTAAGCATGTTGAGCAGACATGCTCTCTTTCTCTTTTAATATATGGGAGATCTCTAATAGCCTTGCAATTTACAAGTCTTCTCATGTTCTTCTGATTCAGATGTCCCAATCTTTTGTCCCAGAGTTCATTTTTTCTACCTTTGTAATATGACAGCTATGAGTATTGTTTTCATCAATGACATACAAGTCCCTATATGTCTTTCTTCCAGCTGCTACTGTGTTGCCATTTTCTCTTTTCACCCGACAACTAGTTTTAGTAAAGGTCATTTCCTGACCTGCAACACACAGCTTACTGATGGATGCTAAATTGTATTTCAATCCTTCAACATATAGAACATCCTTCAACTTATTCTTTCCCCATTTGGCTGATCCTAGCCCCTTGAACTTCAGTGAGCTATCATTTCCAAATCTTCCTTTGCCAGATTTGTCTTTGTTTACATCTGACAGTTTCTTCAGGTCACCAGTCATGTGACTTGAACAGCCACTATTAAGGATCCACTATCTATCCTTGATGTCTGTTTTCAATGCAATCTCAGCAATATGAGCACTTCTTTTCCTTTAGCCATGTAGACTTTTTTTACTTTAGACTTGAAGCGCTCTCCCTGTTTTACTTTAGACTTGAAGCACTCCCCCTGAGATGTAGGCTTCATAGTCTTCTGAGATGCTAACACTTTTCTTTTCTCTTGAACTTTCACAGTATCCTTTTTCTTATTCTTCTCAGGAATAAGTACTCTTCTTGCACTGTGTCGTTCACTACCGCAATTATCACAAACATCCAAGTCTGCAAGTATAGCAAACTTGTTTCTTGTGACAATAGGCTTCGGTTTCCACCAGCATGAAGTTTTATCGTGTCCTTGTTTCTGACAGTAAGTGCAAAAACTTCTTACCAGCTTCTTTCTCTCAATATTGTACAAGTTCCTTTTGATGTCTTCATCGTAGTTCTGGGAGCTTGCACTGGATACCTCCACCAATAGTGTCTGGCCATGTGAGCCCACACTGCATAGTAGTAATAGTGACCCTCAAACCTGGTGTTGCTCGACTTCGGATGTCTCTCCATCTTCTCATCATTTGTACCACCCTTTCCTTTCATGTTACTTGGGATCACGTCATTCACTCTATCCATTTCATCCAGTGGATTGTCATGGGAAGTAAGATTGACTACCTTCGTAGGATCATCATGGAAAACTGAATTGACAGCCATTCCCGTAACATGCGGTGTCGCCCCATTCTTCTGAGCGTCTGGTGCTGTGGTGAGTGATCTGATCAGGGAGCTGCTGGAGGTTGAAGCTTGACTGGCTCTGTCTTTTGAGATCTTCTGTTGAAGGCCTACCAGTTCTTCTTCAAGCCATTGGATTATGGTGTCTTTGGTGGTAAGTTCTGTGGTGATGTCATCGCAAATCTTGATATGCTCCTCTAACTTGAGCTTTAGACTGACAATTTCCTCGCAGAACTTCTTGGATTCCTCCAACACCTTATCCTTCTCACCTCTGATTTCACCAAGCTCTCCCTTGGCTAGCTTGAGCTCTCCCTTGAGATGATTTATCCTGCAACCTCTCTTGCAGATCTCCTCAGTAGCAAGCTCGAGCTCCTCCTCCAGATCTACTTCTTTTTCTACTACCACATCCTCCTCGGAGGCAGTGCTGCCATTGTCTACCTCTATCTTGGCGACAAAGGCACAATCTGATGAACATTCCTCTTCATCATCAGATTCAATAATCCGGCTCATGTAGTTCTTGTGTGAGCCTTTCTTGTTCTGTGGAGCTACTGGTCTCCTTGTGGAATTGCTTCTTCGGTATGACGACTTCTTCCACTTTGTATCCTCTTCATCCGAGGCTTCATCATCTGAGTCATTAGCTTTCACTTTGCATTGAGATGCAAAGTGCCCCCACTTTCTACATTTAAAGCATCTGAGGGAAAGTCCTCCTTTCCCTTTTCCTCCAGCATGCTTTCCTGCTCCATTCTTTCTGAATTTTCTGGTGAAGTAGGCAACCACCTCATCTTCACCATTTCCATTGTCACTATCCTCTTGTTCGTCGGAGGACTCACCTTCCTTCTTTATTTTTAATTTTCTCATAGCCTTGAAGGCTACTTCTTTTGATTCCTTGGCAGTGGGCTGGGATGTTGAAATGGATGGCTCTTCATAAAAGTGCAGCTTCATCTCGAATGCAGTCAGACTGCATTGCAACTCCTACAATGACATTGTCTCCAGGTCTCTACTGTTTTCCAAAAATTCCACCCTTAGAATGAATCTTTTGGGTAAAACTCTCAACACCTTCTTTACTATGGAAAAGTTCTTTTTATTTTTGCCATGACTTCGAATGTCATTGACAATTTCTGTTAATCGCACAAAGAACTCCTGTATACTTTCTTGGTCCTCCATCTTGAGAGCTTCAAATCTCTGAGTATACAGTTGCAGCCTGGTTTCCTTTAGTCTGCCATCACCCTGATAGACACTTTCGAGTCTATCCCATAAATCCTTCGCAATCCTGCAGTCCATCACCTTTGCATATTCACAGAGTCTTTGAGTGCTGATGTAATAACACTCACAGCTTTGCCGTTTAGCTCATAGGTTCTTCTTTCAGCTTCTGTGGGTTCTCTGTCATTGGATGGTTCTATATATCCGTATCTGATTACCCGCTCAACGTCCATACCCATGGACATAAACACAGTCTCCATCCTCGGTCTCCACATCTTATAATTTGTGCCATCAAAGATAGGCACTCTCTTAGCGTAGTTGGAGCTGGTACTCAGTCCACTGATTGGAATCTCCATTTATGTATAAATTAAGACTCTTGCTTGGTCACTAAGCTGTTAAGCCACAGATCTCAAACAACACAAACTTATCAAGCTGTGCGATCACTTTTCCACAGAGTGATAGATCTGCCTCCAGTGAGAACTAAGCTCTGATACCAATTGATATTCCCAGGTTCCAAGCACAGTTATCTTTATATAAGTGTTTCTATACAGAGAGGGGGGTGAATCTGTATACTATAAAACTTTTCCTTAAGTTTTATGAGTAGGATACTTTTGAGAGTTTCCTTTAATAGACGTGGTCTTCGTTTGGGTGATATATTAGTGTCTCATGTAATATCAGTCACAAGCAAGCATGTATGAGAAAGAAATGACAGAGACACATAATATGTAATGACCCGTGTTTTGGGTAGAACAAGCTGGAACGAAGATGAACAATACCCTAGGCGAATGCTTGGGTCGAAAGGTGGAAGACCTGAAGATTTAGGTCATAGGGTCGAAGACCGAGGGTCGAAGTTCGAAGGTTTGAGGGTCGAAAGTTAGATCTTCGAGACAGATCTTCAAGGCCGCGTTTCCAACAAGTCTTCGAGGGAGTGTTTCTACGAGTCTTCGTGGCTTGGTTGTTAGAGAGTGTAATGAGCTTAAGTGGGAGCGTGTAGAGGCTGCGTGTGACAATGACCATGTTTGGATTATGGGTATTTTGTCCTGTGTGGAAGCGGAGTGGTTAGTTTATGTTTTATTTATCAAAACTACGTCGTTTTGATGGTGTGTTTCATTTATCAAAACTACATCGTTTTGATGGTGGGATTTCATTTATCAAAACTATGTCGTTTTGATAAGTGAGGTCTATATAAAGAGGAGTTCTCTTTATTTTAGGTTTAAGGTTTTTGTTGTCAGCCATCGCAGAGAGAGAGAGAGAGAGAGAGAGAGAGGGGGGGGATTGAGAGAGAGAGCTCCAGTTCGTGGCTGTCGTTGTCATTCCCGTGGTTGGACGGCGTTAGGCGTGGAGGCAAGAGCGTGGAGGATCTTTGAGGTAGGGGTTCTATCTTCTTGTACCTAATCCGGGGTTAGGCCCTGTGGTGAATGAACCGTTGGATATCGTTCTTGTTATTATATTATTTATATGTAAATTCATATAGGTGTGATCTCCTATATGGATGTTGGCCTTCAATGGCATGTTGTTTGGATATATGTATATATGCCTGCCAAGTGTTTGAGGTTATGCCTGTGAGGCCACGCACGTCAAGTGTTTGAAATTATGCTTGTGAGGCCACGCACGTCAAGTATTTGAAATTATGCCTGTGAGGCTGTGCATATTATGTGTGAGATTATATCTGTGTGGCTGGGTTTGTGAGCCTATGAATATATGCATGCTAAGTGTTTGATGTTATTCCTGTGTGACTAAGCATACTAAGTGTTTGATGTTATGCCTGTATGGCCATGTGTGCTGCGTGTTTGCTTGTACACCCGGTGGCTATGGAAGCCCGGGACTGTTTTGTGGAACCCGGTGGCTGTGGAAGCCCTGGACTATTTTGTGGAACCCGGTGGCTGTGGAAGCCCAGGACTGTTTTGTGGAACCCGGTGGCTATGGAAGCCCGAGACTGTTTTGTGAAACCCGGTGGCTGTGGAAGCCCGGGACTGCTCTTGGAAACCCGGTGGCTGTGGAATCCCGGGACTGCTCATGTGCTAGCCTGTGTGGCTGTTTGAAATATTTGTTTCTGATGAAGGCTTACTATTATATTTGTTGAAATAATTGTATCACGACACTGCACTTGTACACACGGCATGTAGGTGCTAGGAGCATGGGATGGGTTGGGGAGACATGATCCCTACTGAGCTGTGGTTGTTCACCCCTCCTACTGTGGTTGTTTTCTTCACGGGGACCTACAAGCGTTAGGTGGGAACACCAAGGTGGAAAACTTTCTGCCTTGTGGCTTAACTCCTTTTGTTATTTGAGTGTTTTATCAAATGTTATGTTGAGACTATTGTAACTCCAATTGGAGATGATGTAATGGATTTTGGAACTTAACAAAGATAAGTGGTTTGCCTTTTTGCTATTTATTGTGGATTATTATGAATGTGTTGGATTTTGTACATCTATCCCTTGCCCACCGGGTGGGTAAAGGGGAGTCACGAACCGGTTTCCTCGGGTTGGAAATCCGGGGCGTGACAATATGGTATTAGAGCATGGTCTAGTTGGCCTAGGGTCGTGGGCGGGTCTGGTTATCTTGAGTCCTTTGGAGGAACTTGGAGGGACATTCCTGATCAACACGGTCCTCTTGGAGCCTCTAAGGTGTACTTGGGGTAGTCCAGACCTGAGGTAGGATTTGCATGCATTGGCATTAGGGCACTAGTTGCATTAGTTGTTGTATGTGAAGGTGTGGATAACTGTTAAAATTATAATTGTGATAAAAGAAAAATGTGAATAATGTGATAAGGTGTGAACTGTGCAACTCTGATTTTTCTTGAAGTACCTTGAGCATGACTACAAAGAAACATTTTTGTTTATTTGAGCTGTGTGCACTGTGAATTGAACAGTGTGTGATGTTGATTGGTGCAACGTGTAAAATGTGTGTGATGCCATGCACTACTTGACTTGATAATGGGGTAGAGCTAGTGAAACTTGATAGTAGTCAAACGCGTTCTGACATTTGTGCTTCTTACTTCATGTAGTAAGAATGCCACCGAGGAGAGTGACACGTGCGTCCGGGGCAGTGGCTGATGAGTCATCTGCCCATGAGGGCCCGGGTGTGGGGCAGTCCGTTGGAGGACATGCACTGTTGCTAGCGCAGCTACGAGAAGGCATCCGGCTGGAAGTCCAAGAGTTGAGGGAGGGTATCCGGCAAGAAGTCCGGGAGGAGGTGCGCCGTGAGATAGCAGCACAGCAGGTGGTGCCACCACCACTGCCACCACCAGTGGGGGAGTTACCAAGGGAGCGTGAGGGTTCGCTGAGTGGCATACTGACTCGTGCAGAGGATGACGTGGTGACACGGTTCCAAAAGGAACAACCTCCGCGATTCAAAGGAGAGGGGGACCCAGTGTTAGCTGAGCACTGGCTGAGGCAGATCGAGCATGTGTTTTCCTATCTCCTACCCCGGGAGGAGGATAAGGTGAGACTGGCCATTCGGCAGCTGGAGGGGAATGCTCTGGAGTGGTGGTTGAGTGTCATGGGGAGCCGTGCGGTGCAGTTTATGCTTTGGGAGGAGTTTCTACAGCTCTTCCATGATGAGTTCTTCCCGGAATCTTTGAGGTGGCAGAAGAGGGAGGAGTTTGGCAGCTTGAAACAAGGATCAAGGACGGTACTTGAGTATGAGCGAGAGTTCCGGAGCTTGAGTAGGTTTGCTCCCGAGACTGTGGCAAAGGAAGACCTGAAGGCCCACAAGTTCACTTTGGGCCTTAGGCCAGCCCTTAGGCAGAGGGTGGCGATCTTGCGCTTGAGGACTTATGGTGAGGTTGTGGAGACGACTCGTATCGCTGAGAGAGAGCTGGATGATAGGAGGCAGGCCCATCAGGGTCGCCAGTTGCAGGGCGGATCTGAACATGATTCGGGACCCAAGAGGCCCAAGACCGAAGAGAGGGACAACAGTTCCTTCCGCAGCAGGGGACAGACATCGGTACACCTAGGGAGGTCTAGCTCTGGTGGTAGCAGACTGGGAGGTCCAGCAGGAGGTCTCCCCAGCGGTTGTCATTGCTGTGGGGAGCAAGGCCACTTCAGGAGGGAGTGTCGAAAGAAAGACTAGAAATGCAACAGTTGTGGGCGAGAGGGCCACTTGAGCCGGGTGTGCAGGAGTGGCAACAGGGGAGCAGGAGGCGTGGTATCCAGCATGAGGAGTGATGCTAGCTTCCGTACACCAGCTGAGAGGCCAGCTCGTCAGTGGCAGGCCAGCTAGGCAGATCTAGCCGACCCGATCTCGGGGGAGGCCGGAGCGACAATGAGACCGAAGCGGGGAGGCGTCTTGGCGGGAAGCACCTAGTGAGTGAGCCGACCGGTGGCACAGGCCAAGGGAGGGTGTTTGTGCTGGAGGCGATGTACAAGGAGGAGGCTGAGCTACCACCGCCATCGGCTGAGGGTGGAGCAGGACCATCGATGGTTAGAGGTACCCTTTTGATCTCCCGTACATTAGCTTCTGTTCTTTTCGATACGGGTGCATCGTGTTCTTTTGTTGCTGAGCTTGTGATAGATAGCTTGGGGTTAGCTTGTGTGGAGGCAGTGAAGCCCCTAGTTGTTGAGTCTCCAGTGGGGGGTATAATTGAGGTGCGGCGTGTTTGCCGTGGATCGTGTGTTAACCATAGGAAGTGTGGAGCCGAGCTTCGACCTGCATGTATTGCCCTTGCGTGCTTTTGACCTGATCTTGGGTATGGATTGGCTTATGGCTTTCCAGGCCAAGATAGACTGTTATCGGCGGCGTGTATCCTTCGTTACACCTGCAGGGATCTCTTGCACCCTGCAGGGGGAGTGGGACTGTGAGGCGAGTCGGGCGGGGCCAGTGTTGGACCAGTGGGGTGCCATTACCCACAGGTTGGCAGCCCTGACCTTTGCTGAGGAAGGGAAGGTGGAAAAGAGAGTATGGCCAGCAGTTGTTGACCAATTTCAGGATGTCTTCCCTGACCAGTTGAGGAGTTTACCCCCTAAGAGGAGTGTAGAGTTCACCATTGAGTTGGTACAGGGGACTAGTCCAATCTCCCAAGTAGCATATCGTATGGGGCCAACCGAGCTGAGGGAGCTTCAGCGGCAGATAGAGGAGTTGGTGGACCAGGGGTATATTAGACCGAGTGCCTCACCTTGGGGTGCTTCGGTGCTCTTTGCAAAGAAGGCAAATGGTACGTTACGCCTTTGCATCGACTATAGGAAGCTGAATTCGGTGACTGTGAAGAACAAGTATCCGTTGCCTCGGATCGATGACCTGTTTGACTAGTTGAGTGGAGCCCGGTGGTTTTCCAAAATAGATCTACGGTCGGGGTATCATCAGTTGAGGGTTAGGGAGGAGGACATCCCTAAGACTGCTTTTCGGTATAGGTATGGGCACTATGAGTGGGTAGTGATGCCTTTCGGGCTCACTAATGCACCAGTAGTGTTCATGCATTTGATGAACCAGGTCTTTGCTCTATATTTGGATTCCTTTGTTGTGGTGTTTATAGACGATATATTCGTATATTCCAAGACGGAGAGGGAGCATGTGGAGCATTTGGCAACAGTGTTGCAAACCTTGAGGGATCAGCGGTTGTTTGCTAAGTTTAGTAAATGCGAGTTTTGGATACAGGAGGTCCATTTTCTTGGGCACGTAGTGTCAGCTGAAGGGTTTAGAGTGGACCCCGAAAGATTGAGGCGGTGTCATCATGGGAGAGGCCAACCAATGTTTTTGAGATTCGTAGTTTTCTTGGCTTGGGAGGCTATTACAGTCATTTTGTAGAGGGATTCTCCCGCTTGGCAGCGCCTATGACGGTGTTGACTCGGAAGGGAGTGAAGTTTGAGTGGACTGACAAGTGTCAGCAGGCGTTTGAGGCTCTCAAAACCCGTTTGACCACTGCACCGGTGTTGAGGTTACCTCGGGAGGATATCCCATATGAGGTATACTGTGATGCGTCCAGGGTTGGTTTGGGGTGTGTGCTTATGCAGGAGCACAGTGTGGTAGCCTATGGGTCGAGGCAGCTGAAGCCTCATGAGCAGAATTACCCTACCCATGATCTTGAGCTGGTGGCTGTCATCTTTGCCTTGAAGAGTTGGCAACATTACCTTTTGGGGGAGAAGTTCGTAGTGTTTTCTGATCACAAGAGCCTTCAGTACACTTTACTCAGAAGGACTTGAATTTCAGGCAGAGGAGATGGGTGGAGTATTTGCAGACCTTTGACTTTACTCTTGCCTATACCCCGGGCAAGGGTAATGTTGTGGCTGACGCGTTGAGCAGAAAAGGGAAAGCTGAGGTGGCCATGAGAGAGTGGAAGCTGATGGAGCAGTTGGCGATGTTGCAGCTGCAGCCTGTTGTTCGTGATGGTGGGACAGTCCTGAGTCCTTTGGTGGTTGTGCCTGAGTTGTACCAGTGCGTCCGGGAGGGACAGTTGGGTGACATTGAGTGTGAGGTTCTCCGTGCCCGTATTGAGGCTGATGAGCTATCTGAGGATTGGACAGAGGGTCCTGAGCATGAGTTGTCTTTTCAGGGGCGGTTAGTAGTGGCTTCTTCTTTCAGGGATGAAGTGATGAGGGAGTTTCACCAGTCTAGAGTTGCTGTGCATCCAAGGGGTACGAAGATGTACCATGCGCTTTGGGGACATTTTTGGTGGCCTGGGATGAAACGCGATGTGGCTGCCTTTGTTTCGTGGTGCCTCACGTGTCAGCAGGTGAAGGCTGAGCTTCAGCGGCCGGCGGGCATGTTACAGCCATTGCCCATAGCGGAGTGGAAGTGGGACCACATAGCGATGGATTTTGTGACGGGTCTTCCACCCACCACAGGGAGGAAAGATATGATTTGGGTGATTGTGGATCGACTCACAAAGTCGGCCCATTTCCTGGCGGTTCGCGAGCGGGACTCTATTGGGACCTTGAGTCATCTATACATGAACGAGATTGTGAGACTGCATGGAGTACCATCATCGATTGTCTCTGACCGGGATTCAAGGTTCACTTCCCGTTTTTGGGTAGGTTTGCAGGAGACTATGGGGACCAAACTTCACTTGAGTACAGCCTTTCACCCTGAGACTGACGGCCAGACAGAGAGGACGAATCAGACTTTGGAGGACATGTTATGGGCCTGTGTGTTAGATTTTGGGGGTTCATGGGCAACTCACCTTCCTTTGGTGGAGTTTGCCTACAACAACAGTTATCAGGCATCCATTGGGATGGCTCCTTTTGAGGCGTTGTATGGGTGGCCTTGTCGATCACCTTTGTGTTGGACCGAGGTGGGGGAGACAGCTCTCTTGGGACCACAGTTAGTTCAAGAGGCTACCGAGAAGGTTAAGTTGATTCGTCAGCGGTTGTTATCAGCTCAGAGTCGGCAGAAATCTTATGCGGATCAGCGGCGGCGACCTTTGGAGTTTTCTGTGGGTGATCATGTGTTTCTCCGTGTCTCTCCACGACGTGGACATCGGCGCTTTGGGAGAGGTTTCAAACTCTCTCCCCGGTTCATTGGTCCATTTGAGGTTATAGCTCGTGTGGGGCCTGTAGCTTACCGGTTAGCATTGCCACCGTGATTGAGTCGGGTGCACAATGTGTTCCACGTGTCCCAATTGAGGAAGTATCATCCTGACCCCACTCATGTGATCGATTGGGGGACATTGGACATTGAGGATGACATGTCTGTTGTTGAGGCCCCTATCCGTATCCTCGATCGGCGGGAGAAGCTTTTGCGTGGTCGTGCTATTCCTTTGGTTCGTGTGCTGTGGCAGCACCGTGGCATTCAGGAGGAGACATGGGAACGTGAGTCCGTGATGCGTGAGCAGCACCAAGAGTTGTTCGAGGACGAACAATCTTAAGGGGGGAGGTGGCTGTAGTGATGTGTTTTCTTGTGGTTCATGCTTTGGTGTATTTGTATTTTTACTTGTAAACTGGTATTTTTATTGAGATGTGTTTTGAGATTGCAAAATGTGTTTGAGATGTCCTATTATGTTGTGTGATCCATCTGGGCATTGTGGCTCGTTGTCTTGCAAATGGGCCACATGTGTTTGTTTTCCTTGCATGTTGTTTCTTTTCGAGGACGAAAAGTCTTAAGGGGGAGAGGATGTAATGACCCGTGTTTTGGGTAGAACAAGCTGGAACGAAAATGAACAATACCCTGGGCGAACGCTTGGGTCGAAAGGTGGAAGACCCGAAGATTTGGGTCGTAGAGTCGAAGACCGAGGGTCGAAGTTCGAAGGTTTGAGGGTCAAAAGTTAGATCTTCGAGACAGATCTTCGAGGCCGCGTTTCCAGCTGAGTCTTCGAGGGAGTGTTTCTACGAGTCTTCGTGGCTTGGTTGTTAGAGAGTGTAATGAGCTCAAGTGGGAGCATGTAGAGGCTGCGTGTGACAATGACCATGTTCGGATTGTGGGTATTTTGTCCTGTGTGGAAGCAGAGTGGTTAGTTTATGTTTTATTTATCAAAACTACGTCGTTTTGATGGTGTGTTTCATTTATCAAAACTACATCATTTTGATGGTGGGATTTCATTTATCAAAACTACGTCGTTTTGATAAGTGAGGTCTATATAAAGAGGAGCACTCTTTATTTTAGGTTTAGGGTTTTTGTTGTCAGCCGTCGCAGAGAGAGAGAGAGAGAGGGAGATTGAGAGAGAGAGCTCGAGTTCGTGGGGGGTTGTCCTTCCCGTGGTTGGACGGCGTTAGGCGTGGAGGCAAGAGCGTGGAGGATCTTTGAGGTAGGGGTTCTGTTTTCTTGTACCTAATCCGGGGTTAGGCCCTGTGGTGAATGAACCGTTGCATATCGTTCTTGTTATTATATTATTTATATGTAAATTCATATAGGTGTGATCTCCTATATGGATGTTGGCCTTCAATGGCATGTTGTTTGGATATATGTATATATGCCTGCCAAGTGTTTGAGGTTATGCCTGTGAGGCCACGCACGTCAAGTGTTTGAAATTAGCCGTGAGGCCACGACGTCAAGTATTTGAAATTATGCCTGGAGGGTGGCATATTATGTGTGAGATTATATCTTTATGGCTGGGTTTGTGAGCCTGTGAATATATGCATGCTAAGTGTTCGATGTTATTCCTGTGTGACTAGGCATACTAAGTGTTTGATGTTATGCCTGTATGGCCATGTGTGCTGCGTGTTTGCTTGTACACCCAGTGGCTGTGTGTCACGCCCCGGATTTCCAACCCGAGGAGACCGGAACGTGACCCTCCCTTTACCCAAGTTGGATAGAGGGGTTAGAATACAACATACACCTCACACTTTATATTCAGAGAACAATCTTATATTTATTGAGTCCAAACATAGCAAATACGTTCAAAACACACTTTTATTACATTGAACTCCACATTACAATATCTCCCCACCGGGGTTACAAAGTTACATAAAGAAAAGCAAGATAACTCGAAATAATAATGAGCAAGCCACAAGGAGGACTTCCACCTTGGTGTTCCCACCTAACGCCTGTGGGTTCCTATAAAGAAAACAACATGGTAGGAGGGGTGAGCAACCACAGCTCAGTAGGGATCATGTCTCCCCAACCCATCCCATGCACCTAATATCTACATGCCTTGTGTACAAGTGCTGCGTCGTGATACAATTATTCCACCAGATATAATTACAAGGCTATAGCAGCAAATACAATCATACACGGGCTGGTACATAAACACTCCCGGGCTTCCACGACCACCGGGTTCCAAGAACAGTCCCGGGCTTCCACGACCACCGGGTTCCAAGAACAGTCCCGGGCTTCCACAGCCCACCGGGTTCCAAGAATAGTCCCGAGCTTCCACGACCACCGGGTTCCAAGAACACAAGACACATAGCCACACTTAGTCACACGGACATAACATCAAACACTTAGCATGCAAAGCCTCACAGGTATAAAACCAAACAATTGGTGTACATAAATTCACAAGCTCATAAACCCGGCCGCACAGGCATTTTCTCAAACATGTAGGCGGCATGTCACACAGGCATTTTATCAAACACTTTTCATGCATCACACGAACACCAGAAACACACCAAAATCGCCATCGAAGGCCAACATCCATATAGGAGATCACACCTATATGGATTACATATATATATAAACAGGTTTAACTCCATAATCTGCCCTAGAACCCTAGGACAGAGGAGGATTTAGGAAGGACAGAACCCCTATCTTGTGTGTTCTCCTGCTCCCGCTTCCACGCAAGATGCCGACCACCCACGCAAGACGCTCCGGCAGCCACCAAACGCTCTCCTTCCCTCTCTCTCTCTCTCTCTGCGACGGCTGGTGGAGCAACAAACCCTAACCCTAAAACAGAGGGGCTTCTCCTCCTTATATAGACAACACAACATCAAAACGACGTAGTTTTGATTAAGTGAATCCCAGCATCAAAACGACGTAGTTTTGATCACACAAGTTAGCACCTTTCCACACCCATATAGGCCAAAATACTCAGAATTTCAACATGGTCCTTTGGAGAAAGATCATTAGAATGTCAAAACCAAGGGAACCATGCAAAAATATGGCTGCACGCCAATTTGAACGTGAATTCCCCAATTCACGTGCAACTCCAAATGCACTCCAAATGCGCTCAAACTTCACCCCTAGCCTCCTTGCATCATGTAGAAGACAACCACACTTGCACGTGAAATGGACCCATATCACGTGCACCTCACATACACGTCCGTTTGGCCTGAAACTTCTGTGGTAGATAGAGGACATCATTCTAAGCATCTTTCCTTTTGCACGTGAATTCATTGGAGTCCATTCACTAGGTCAAAATCTAGAAAAACTCTACTCAGAAGGCAAAACTGTGACTAACTCGAGGTACGGGTCCTTACATCTTCTCCCCCTTAAGACTTTTCGTCCTCGAAAAGAAATGACATACGAGGAAAACAAACTCAAGCTACCCATTTGCCACACGACGAGCCACAACACCCAAATGGGTCATACACCGCGCACAGCACATAACAGCACATAACAAGGTACCACCATAATCCATAACCACAATAATGCATATAACACATATCCGCATGTCACAAATACACATCTCAACACATCACAAATAAGAACACATGTCTAAAAGGCAATACAAATACACCAAATCGTACACAACTAATACAAGAAAACACATCACTATCCCTTGGCCAACAGCCACCTCCCACGCTTAAGATTGTTCGTCCTCGAACAAGTCTGGGTACTGCTCACGCATCGCGGACTCACGTTCCCATGTCTCCTCCTCAATGCCACGGTGCTGCCACAGCACGCGAACCAAAGGAATAGCACGACCACGCAAAAGCTTCGCTCGCCGGTCTAGGATACGGATAGGGGCCTCAACAACGGACATGTCATCCTCAATGTCTAATGTCCCCCAATCGATGACATGAGTGGGGTCAGAGTGATACTTCCGCAACTGGGACACGTGAAACACGTTGTGCACTCGACTCAGTCGCGGTGGTAACGCTAACCGGTAGGCCACAGGCCCCACACGATCCAGAATCTCAAAAGGACCAATAAACCGCGGAGATAGCTTGGAACCTCACCCAAACCGTCGATGTCCACGACGTGGAGAGACACGAAGGAACACATGAACACCAACAGAAAACTCCAAAGGTCGCTGTCACGCCCCAGATTTCCAACCCGAGGAAACCGGCACGTGACTCCCCTTTTACCCACACGGAGGGCAAAGGGGTTAGGATACAAACCAAGAATATTACATCTTAAACATCCACAACACATTGCCACACAAATCAGAGTTGCACATTTCACTTAATCATATGATCTTATCCACAGTTCAGCACACATTCACAGCAAATGCAACTAGTGCCCTAATGCCAATGCATGCAAATCCTACCACAAGACTGGACTACCCTAAGTACACCTTGGAGGCTCAAAGAGGACCATGTTGATCAAGCATGTCCCTCCAGGCTCCTCCAAAGGACTTAGGATAACCAGGTCCGCCCACTACCCTAGGCCAACTAGACCATGCTCTGATACCATATTGTCACGCCCCGGATTTCCAACCCGAGGAAACCGGCACGTGACTCCCCTTTTACCCACACGGAGGGCAAAGGGGTTAGGATACAAACCAAGAATATTACATCTTAAACATCCACAACACATTCAGGAAAATAAAGTTCATCAAAACAATCCACAAACCAAACCAGTCTTTATTACAACAAGGTCCTCTTTTCAATCCATCCCCACTGGGGTTACATCAGTTTACATAAAAACAACATAAATGGTAGACAGTAAAGTAAATATGGTCTTCCACCTTGGGGTCCCACCTAACGCCTGTATGTTCCTGAAAGAAAACACAACATAGGGGGAGGGGTGAGCAACCACAGCTCAGTAGGGATCATGTCTCCCCAACCCATCCCATGCTCCTAGCGTGTACATGAGTGTATACAGGTGCAGTGTAGTGACAATAAAATGTAAACAAGTAGTATTCCACATTCACAAGGCACACACCTATCCACAGCCATACAGGCTTAGCCACATAGGCTAACAAATCCACAGCCACTCAGGCTTAGCCACACGGGCTAACATATCCTACGACCACTCAGGCTTAGCCACACAGTCTAACATATCCACAGCCTCTCAGGCTTAGCCACACAGGCTAACATATCCACAGCCACTCAGGCTTAGCCACACGGGCTAACATTTCCAGTCCCGGGCTTCCACAGCCACCGGGCTCCACAAGCACAGCATACAAGGTCACACAGGCATTAAACCAAACACGTAGCATACACACTTTCACCGGCATAATACCAAACACTTAGTTCGCACAGCCCATCAGGCATAAAATCAAACACATACTAGGCATATTCACACATACATATCCACACAGGCATTTTATCGAACACTTATTATGCACACCATCCAACACCAGAATACACCAAAAACTGCCATTAAAGGCCAACATCCATATAGGAGATCACACCTATATGGATTACATATGTATATATAACAGATATAACCCATAATCTGCCCTAGAACCCTAGGACAGAGGAGGATTTAGGAAGAACAGAACCCCTACCTCAAGTAAAACGCAACAACACAGCAATGTCCCGATCCCACGTCGAACGCCGTCCACCCACGAAGCACCGACCACCCACGCAAGACGCCCGGCAACGAACCAGGAGCTCTCCTTCCCTCTCTCTCTCTCTCTCTGCGACGGCTGGTGGAGCAACAAACCCTAACCCTAAAACAGAGGGGCTTCTCCTCCTTATATAGACAACACAACATCAAAACGACGTTGTTTTGATTAAGTGAATCACAGCATCAAAACGACGTAGTTTTGATCACACAAGTTAGCACCTTTCCGCACCCATATAGGCCAAAATACTCAGAATTTCAACATGGTCCTTTGGAGAAAGATCATTAGAATGTCAAAACCAAGGGAACCATGCAAAAATATGGCTGCACGCCAATTTGCACGTGAATTCCCCAATTCACGTGCAACTCCAGATGCACTCCAAATGCGCTCAAACTTCACCCCTAGCCTCCTTGCATCATGTAGAAGACAACCACACTTGCACGTGAAATGGACCCAATTCACATGCACCTCACATACACGTCCGTTTGGCCTGAAACTTCTGTGGTAGATAGAGGACATCATTCTAAGCATCTTTCCTTTTGCACGTGAATTCATTGGAGTCCATTCACTAGGTCAAAATCTAGAAAAACTCTACTCAGAAAGCAAAACTGTGACTAACTCAAGGTACGGGTCCTTACATCATCTCCCCCTTAAGACTTTTCGTCCACGAAAAGAAATGACATACGAGGAAAGCAAACACAAGCTACCCATTTGCCACACGGCGAGCCACAACACCCAAACGGGTCATACACCGCGCACAACACATAACAACACATAACAAGGTACCACCATAATCCATAACCACAATAATGCATATAACACATGTCCACATGTCACGAATACACATCTCAAAACACATCACAAATAAGAACACATGTCTGCAAAAGACAATACAAATACACCAAATCGTACACAACTAATACAAGAAAACACATCACTATCCCTTGGCCAACAGCCACCTCCCACGCCTAAGATTGTTCGTCCTCGAACAAGTCTGGGTGCTGCTCACGCATCACGGACTCACGTTCCCATGTCTCCTCCTCAATGCCACGGTGCTGCCACAACACGCGAACCAAAGGAATAGCACGACCACGCAAAAGCTTCTCGCGCCGATCTAGGATACGGATAGGGGCCTCAACAACGGACATGTCATCCTCAATGTCCAATGTCCCCCAATCGATGACATGAGTGGGGTCAGGGTGATACTTCCTCAACTGGGACACGTGAAACACGTTGTGCACTCGACTCAGCCGCGGTGGTAACGCTAACCGGTAGGCCACAGGCCCTATACGATCCAGAATCTCAAAAGGACCAATAAACCGCGGAGATAGCTTGGAACCTCGCCCAAACCGTTGATGTCCACGACGTGGGGAAACACGAAGAAACACATGATCACCAACAGAAAACTCTAAAGGTCGCCGCCGCTGATCCGCATAAGATTTCTGCCGACTCTGAGCTGATAACAAACGCTGACGAATCAACTTGACCTTCTCGGTAGCCTCTTGAACCAACTGCGGTCCCAAGAGAGGCTGTCTCCCCCACCTCGGTCCAACACAAAGGTGATCGACATGGCCGCCCATACAACGCCTCAAAAGGAGCCATCCCAATGGATGCCTGATAATCGTATTGTAGGCAAACTCCACCAAAGGAAGGTGAGTTGCCCACGAACCCCCAAAATCTACCACACAGGCCCGTAACATGTCCTCCAAAGTCCGATTCGTCCTCTCTCGTCGACCGTCAGTCTCAGGGTGAAAGGCTGTACTCAAGTGAAGCTTGGTCCCCATAGCCTCCTGCAAACCTGCCCAAAAACGGGAAGTGAACCTCGAATCCCGGTCAGAGACAACCGATGATGGTACTCCATGCAGTCTCACAATCTCGTTCATGTACAGCTGACTCAAGGTCCCAATGGAGTCCCGCTCGCGAACAGCCAGGAAATGGGCCGACTTTGTGAGTCGATCCACAATCACCCAAATCATATCTTTCCTCCCTGTGGTGGGTGGAAGACCAGTCACAAAATCCATCGCTATGTGGTCCCACTTCCACTCCGCTATGGGCAATGGTCAGTAACATGCCTGGCGGCCGATGCTCGGCCTTCACCGGCTGACACGGTGAGGCACCGCGAAACAAAGGCAGCCACATCGCGTTTCATCCCAGGCCACCAAAAATGTCCCCGAAGTGCATGGTACATCTTCGTACCTCCTGGATGCACAGCAACTCTAGATTGGTGAAACCCCCTCATCACCTCATCCCTGAGGGAAGAAGCCACTACCAACCGCCCCTGAAATGACAACTCATGCTCAGGACCCTCTGTCCAGATCCTCGATAGCTCCCCGGCCTCAATACGGGCACAGAGAACCTCACACTCAATGTCACCCAACTGTTCCTCCCGGACGTGCTGGTACAACTCAGGCACAACCACCAAAGGACTCAGGGACTGTCCCACCATCACGAACAACAAGGCAGCCGCAACATCGCCAACTGCTCCATCGCCTTCCACTCTCTCACGGCCACCTCGGCTTTCCCTTTTCTCGCTCAACGCGTCGGCACAACAATATTACCCTTGCCCGGGGTATAGGCAAGAGTAAAATCAAAGGTCTGCAAATACTCCACCCATCTCCTCTGCCTCAAATTCAAGTCCTTCTGGGTAAAGATGTACTGAAGGCTCTTGTGATCTGAGAACACCACAAACTTTTCCCCCAAGAGGTAGTCGCGCAACTCTTCAGGGCGAAGATGACAGCCGCTAACTCAAGGTCATGAGTAGGATAATTCTGCTCATGAGGCTTCAGCTGCCTTGACCCATAAGCTACCACATTGTGCTCTTGCATAAGCACGCACCCCAAACCAACCCTGGACGCATCACAGTACACTTCATATGGAATATCCTCCCTAGGCAACCTCAACACAGGTGCAGTGGTCAAACGGGTTTTGAGAGTCTCAAACGCCTGCTGACACTTGTCAGTCCAATCAAACTTCACGCCCTTCCGAGTCAACGCTGTCATCGGAGCTGCCAAACGGGAGAACCCCTCGACAAAACAACGATAGTACCCTTCCAAGCCAAGAAAACTACGGATCTCAAAAACGTTGGTTGGCCTCGCCCACGATGCCACGGCCTCAATCTTGGCTGGGTCCACCCTAACTCCCTCAGTTGACACCACATGGCCAAGAAAGTGAACCTCCTGCAGCCAAAACTCACACTTGCTAAACTTAGCAAACAGCTGCTGATCCCTCAAGGTTTGCAACACCGTTGCCAAGTGCTTCACATGCTCCTTCTCGGTCTTGGAATACACCAAGATATCGTCGATAAACACCACCACGAACGAGTCTAAGTATGGGGCAAAGACTTGGTTCATCAAATGCATAAATACTGTCGGCGCATTAGTGAGCCCAAAAGGCATCACTATCCACTCGTAGTGCCCATACCTGCACCGAAAGGCCATTTTAGGGATGTCGCCCTCCCTAACCCTCAACTGATGATACCCCGACCGTAAATCTATTTTGGAAAACCACTGGGCCCCACTCAACTGGTCAAACAGGTCATCTATCCGAGGCAACGGGTACTTGTTCTTCACAGTCACTAAATTCAGCTTCCTGTAGTCGATGCAGAGACGAAGCGTGTCATCAGCCTTCTTAGCAAAGAGCACCGGAGCACCTCAAGGTGAGGTACTCGGTCTGATATACCCTTGGCCCACCAACTCCTCGATTTGCCTCTGCAGCTCCCTCAGCTCGGCTGGCCCCATACGATATGCTACTTGGGAAATTGGACCCGTCCCCGGCACCAACTCAATGGTGAACTCCACACTCCTCTTAGGTGGCAAACTCCTCAACTCCTCAGGAAAAACATCCTGAAATTGATCCACCACAGCGGGCCACACCCTCTTCTCCGCCTTACCCTCCTCAGCAAAGGTCAGGGCTACCAACCTGTGGGTAATGGCACCCCACTGGTCCATCACCAGCCCGGCCCGACTCGCCTCACAGTCCCACTCCCCCTACAGGGTGCAAGAGGTCCCTGCAGGTGTCACGAAGGATACGCGCCGCCGGTAACAGTCTATCTTGGCTTGGAAAGCCATAAGCCAATCCATACCCAAGATCAGGTCAAAAGTACACATGGGCATCACATGCAAGTCAAAACTCAGCTCCACCTCGCCTATGGTTAACACACGATCCACGACACACACGCCGTACCTCAATCATGCCTCCCACCGGAGACTCCACAACCAGGGGCCTCGCGGCCTCCACACAAGCTAACCCCAAGCCATCAATAAGAAGCTCGGCAGCGAAGGAACACGATGCACCCATATCAAAAAGAACAGAAGCTAACATGCGAGAAATCAAGAGGGTACCTCTAACCACCGATGGTCCTGCTCCACCCTCAGCTGGTGGGGGTGGTAGCTCAGCCTCCTCCTGGTACGTCGCCTCCAGCGCAAACACCCTTCCTTGGCCCGTGCCACTGGTCGGCTCACTCATTGGACGCTTCCCGCTAAGGTTGCCTCCGGCCTCGGTCTGCTGCCGCTCCGGCCTCCCCCTGGGGTCGGGTCCGACTCGATCTGCCTGACTAGCCTCGCCACCGACGAGCTGGTCTCTCCGCTGGTGTACGGAAACTGGCGTCACTCCTCATGCTGGATGCCATGCCTCCAACTCCCTTATTGCTACTCCGGCAAACCCGGCTCAAATGGCCTTCTCGTCCACAGCTATTGCATCGCTAGTTCTTCTTGGGACACTCCCTCTTGAAGTGGCCTTGCTCCCCACAGCAATGACAACCGCTGGGGAGTCCTCCTGCTGGACCTTCCTGTCTGCTACCGCCAAAGCTAGACCTCCCTAGGGGCACTGATGGTTGTCCCCGGCTGCGAAAGGAACTGTTATCTCTTTCCTCAGTCTTGGGCCGCTTAGACCCGGAGTCACGCTCCAACCCACCCTACAACGGGCGACCCTGATGGGTCTGCCTCCCATCATCCAGCTCCCTCTCAGCTACACGGGCCGTCTCAACAGCCTCAGCATAGGTCCTCAAGCGTAGAATTGCCACCCTCTGCCTAAGGGCTGGCCTAAGGCCCAAAGTGAACTTGTGGGCCTTCAGGTCCTCCCTTGCCACAGTCTCAGGAGCAAACCTACTCAAGCTCCGGAACTCCCGCTCATACTCGGGTACCGTCCTAGATCCTTGCTTCAAACCGCCGAATTCTTCCCTCTTCCGCCATCTCACCGATTCTTGGGAAGAACTCCTCATGGAAGAGTTGCAAGAACTCCTCCCAAAGCATGAGTTGCACCGCACGGCTCCCTGCGACACTCGTCCACCACTCCAAAGCATCCCCCTCCAGCTGCCGAATTGCCAGTCGCACCTTATCCTCCTCCCGGGGCAGGAGAAAGGAGAACACATGCTCTATCTGCCTCAACCACTGTTCAGCTACCACGGGTTCACCTTCCCCCTTGAATCGCGGAGGTTGTTCCTTCCGGAACCGTGTCACCACGTCATCCTCTGCACGAGTCGGTACACCACCCGGCGAACTCTCACGCTCACGAGGCGGCTCTCCTACTTGGTGGTGGTGGTGGTGGCACCACCGCCTGTCTTGCCATCTCACGGCGCACCTCCTCCCGAACGTCCTGCCGGAGTCCCTCCCGTAGCCCTTGTACCTCCAGCCGGATGCCTTCTCGTAGCTGTGCTAGTAACAACGCATGCCCTCCAACGGACGGTCCCGCATCCGGACCCTCATGGGCAGATGACTCATCAGCCACTGCCCCGGACGCACGTGTCACTCTCCTCGGCGGCATTCTTACTACACGAAGTAAGAAGCACAACGTCAAAACAATTTTATAATCTATCGCGTCACTACCTCTACCCCACTGATCAATTCCACTATCACATAACATTGCACACATACATCGTGTCAATCACATTGCACAGTTCAGTACACATTGCCACACAAATCAGAGTTGCACATTTCACCTAATCATATGATCTTATCCACAGTTCAGCACACATTCACAGCAAATGCAACTAGTGCCCTAATGCCAATGCATGCAAATCCTACCACAAGACTGGACTACCCTAAGTACACCTTGGAGGCTCAAAGAGGACCATGTTGATCAGGCATGTCCCTCCAGGCTCCCCCAAAGGACTTAGGATAACCAGGTCCGCCCACTACCCTAGGCCAACTAGACCATGCTCTGATACCATATTGTCACGCCCCGGATTTCCAACCCGAGGAAACCGGCACGTGACTCCCCTTTTACCCACATGGAGGGCAAAGGGGTTAGGATACAAACCAAGAATATTACATCTTAAACATCCACAACACATTCAGGAAAATAAAGTTCATCAAAACAATCCACAAACCAAACCAGTCTTTATTACAACAAGGTCCTCTTTTCAATCCATCCCCACTGGGGTTACATCAGTTCCCATAAAAACAACATAAATGGTAGACAGTAAAGTAAATATGGTCTTCCACCTTGGGGTCCCACCTAACGCCTGTATGTTCCTGAAAGAAAACACAACATAGGGGGAGGGGTGAGCAACCACAGCTCAGTAGGGATCATGTCTCCCCAACCCATCCCATGCTCCTAGCGTGTACATGAGTGTGTACAGGTGCAGTGTAGTGACAATAAAATATAAACAAGTAGTATTCCACATTCACAAGGCACACACCTATCCACAGCCATACAGGCTTAGCCACATAGGCTAACAAATCCACAGCCACTCAGGCTTAGCCACACGGGCTAACATATCCACAGCCACTCAGGCTTAGCCACACAGGCTAACATATCCACAGCCTCTCAGGCTTAGCCACACAGGCTAACATATCCATAGCCACTCAGGCTTAGCCACACGGGCTAACATTTCCAGTCCCGGGCTTCCACAGCCACCGGGCTCCACAAGCACAACATACAAGGTCACACAGGCATTAAACCAAACACGTAGCATACACACTTTCACCGGCATAATACCAAACACTTAGTTCGCACAGCCCATCAGGCATAAAATCAAACACATACTAGGCATATTCACAAAGACATATCCATACAGGCATTTTATCGAACACTTATTATGCACACCATCCAACACCAGAATACACCAAAAACTGCCATTGAAGGCCAACATCCATATAGGAGATCACACCTATATGGATTACATATGTATATATAACAGATATAACCCATAATCTGCCCTAGAACCCTAGGACAGAGGAGGATTTAGGAAGAACAGAACCCCTACCTCAAGTAAAATGCAACAACACAGTAATGTCCCGATCCCACGTCGAACGCCGTCCACCCACGAAGCACCGACCACCCACGCAAGACGCCCGACAGCAACCAGGAGCTCTCATTCCCTCTCTCTCTCTCTCTCTGCGACGGCTGGTGGAGCAACAAACCCTAACCCTAAAACAGAGGGGCTTCTCCTCCTTATATAGACAACACAACATCAAAACGACGTAGTTTTGATTAAGTGAATCCCAGCATCAAAACGACGTAGTTTTGATCACACAAGTTAGCACCTTTCCACACCCATATAGGCCAAAATACTCAGAATTTCAACATGGTCCTTTGGAGAAAGATCATTAGAATGTCAAAACCAAGGGAACCATGCAAAAATATGGCTGCACGCCAATTTGCACGTGAATTCCCCAATTCACGTGCAACTCCATATGCACTCCCAACGCGCTCAAACTTCACCCCTAGCCTCCTTGCATCATGTAGAAGACAACCACACTTGCACGTGAAATGGACCCAATTCACGTGCACCTCACATACACGTCCGTTTGGCCTGAAACTTCTGTGGTAGATAGAGGACATCATTCTAAGCATCTTTCCTTTTGCACGTGAATTCATTGGAGTCAATTCACTAGGTCAAAATCTAGAAAAACTCTACTCAGAAAGCAAAACTGTGACTAACTCAAGGTACGGGTCCTTACAGTCGCCGCCGCTGATCCGCATAAGATTTCTGCCGACTCTGAGCTGACAACAAACGCTGACGAAGCAACTTGACCTTCTCAGTAGCCTCTTGAACCAACTGTGGCCCCAAGAGAGCTGTCTCCCCCACCTCGGTCCAACACAAAGGTGATCGACACGGCCGTCCATACAACGCCTCAAAAGGAGCCATCCCAATGGATGCTTGATAACTGTTATTGTAGGCAAACTCCACCAAAGGAAGGTGAGTTGCCCACGAACCCCAAAATCTAGCACACAAGCCCTCAACATGTCCTCCATGGTCTGATTCGTCCGCTCAGTCTGACCGTCAGTCTCAGGGTGAAAGGCTGTACTCAGGTGAAGCTTGGTCCCCATAGCCGCCTGCAAACCTATCCAGAAATGGGAAGTGAACCGCGAATCCCGGTCAGAGACAACCGATGATGGTACTCCATGCAGTCTCATAATCTCGTTCATGTATAGCTGACTCAAGGTCCCAATGGAGCCCCGCTCGCGAACAGCAAGGAATTGGGCCGACTTTGTGAGTCGATCCACAATCACCCAAATCATATCCTTCCTCCCAGTGGTGGGTGGAAGACCAGTCACAAAGTCCATCGCGATGTGGTCCCACTTCCACTCCGCTATGGGCAACGGCTGTAACATGCCCGCCGGCCGCTGATGTTCTGCCTTCACCTGCTGACACGTGAGGCACCGTGAAACAAAGGCAGCCACATCGCGTTTCATCCCAGGCCACCCAAAATGTTCTCGAAGCACATGGTACATCTTCGTACCCCCTGGATGCACCGCAACTCGAGATTGGTGAAACTCCCTCATCACCTCATCCCTGAGGGAAAAAGCTACTACCAACCGCCCCTGAAACGACAACTCATGCCCAGGACCCTCTGTTCAGTCCTCAGATAGCTCCCCAGCCTCAATACGGGCACGGAGAACCTCACACTCGATGTCACCCAGCTGTTCCTCCTAGACGCGCTGGTACAACTCAGGCACAACCACCAAAGGACTCAGGATTGTCCCACCATCACGAACAACAGGCTGCAGCCGCAACATTGCCAACTGCTCCATCAGCTTCCACTCTCTCACGGCCACCTCAGCTTTCCCTTTCCTGCTCAACGCGTCAGCTACAACATTACCCTTGCCCGGGGTATAGGCAAGAGTAAAGTCAAAGGTCTGCAAATACTCCACCCATCTCCTTTGCCTCAAATTCAAGTCCTTCGAGTAAAGATGTCTCGAAGGCTCTTGTGATCTGAGAACACCACAAACTTTTCCCCCAAGAGGTAGTGCTGCCAACTCTTCAGGGCGAAGATGACAGCCGCTAACTCAAGGTCATAAGTAGGATAATTCTGCTCATGAGGCTTCAGCTGCCTCGACCCATAAGCTACCACACTGTGCTCCTGCATAAGCACACACCCCAAACCAACCCTGGACGCATCACAGTATACCTCATACGGGATATCCTCCCTAGGCAACCTCAACACAGGTGCAGTGGTCAAACGGGTTTTGAGAGTCTCAAACGCCCGCCGGCACTTGTCTGTCCACTCAAATTTCACTCCTTTCCTAGTCAACGCCGTCATAGGAGCCGCCAAACGGGAGAACCCCTCTACAAAACGGCGATAATAGCCTGCCAAACCAAGAAAGCTACGAATCTCGAAAACATTGGTTGGCCTCTCCCATGATGATACCGCCTCAATCTTGGCTGGGTCCACCCTAACTCCCTCAGCTAACACCGCGTGGCCAAGAAAGTGAACCTCCTGCAGCCAAAACTCACACTTGCTAAACTTAGCAAACAGCTGCTGGTCCCTCAAGGTTTGCAACACTGTTGCCAAGTGCTCCACATGCTCCTTCTCGGTCTTGGAATACACCAAGATATCGTCGATAAACACCACCACGAACGAGTCTAAGTATGGGGCAAAGACTTGGTTCATCAAATGCATAAATACTGTCGGCGCATTAGTGAGCCCAAAAGGCATCACTATCCACTCGTAGTGCCCATACCTGCACCGAAAGGCCGTCTTAGGGATGTCTCCCTCCCTAACCCTCAACTGATGATACCCCGACCGTAAATCTATTTTGGAAAACCACTAGGCCCCACTCAATTGGTCAAACAGGTCATCTATCCAAGGCAACGGGTACTTGTTCCTCACAGTCACTGAATTCAGCTTCCTGTAGTCGATGCAGAGACGAAGTGTGCCATCAGCCTTCTTAGCAAAGAGCACCAGGAGCACCCCAAGGTGAAGTACTCGGTCCGATATACCCCTTGGCCAACCAACTCCTCGATTTGCCTCTGAAGTTCCCTCAACTCAGCTGGCCCCATACGATACGCTACTTGGGAAATCGGACCCGTCCCCGGCACCAACTCAATGGTGAACTCCACACTCCTCTTAGGTGGCAAACTCCTCAACTCTTCAGGAAAGACATCCTGAAATTGGTCCACAATAGCGGGCCACACCCTCTTTTCCACCTTCCCCTCCTCAGCAAAGGTCAGGGCTGCCAACCTGTGGGTAATGGCACCCCACTGGTCCAACACTGGCCCGGCCCGACTCGCCTCACGGTCCCCACTCCCCCTGCCGGGGTGCAAGAGGTCCCTGCAGGTGTCACGAAGGATACCCGCCGCCGATAACGATCTCATCTTGGCCTGGAAAGCCATAAGCCAATCCATACCCAAGATCAAGTCAAACGTCCTCAAAGGCATTACATGCAAGTCAAAACTCAGCTCCACCTCTCCTATGGTTAACACACAGTCACGGCAAACACGCCACACCTCAATCATACCCCCCACTAGAGACTCAACAACTAGGGGCTTCGCTGCCTCCACACAAGCTAACCCCAAGCTATCTATCACAAGCTCAGCAACAAACGAACACGATGCACCCGTATCGAAAAGAACAGAAGCTAATGTACGGGAGATCAAAAGGGTACCTCTAACCACCGATGGTCCTGCTCCACCCTTAGCTGGTGGGGGTGGTAGCTCAGCCTCCTCCGGGTACGTCGCCTCCAGCGCAAACACCCTCCCTTGGCCCGTACCACTGGTCGGCTCACTCACTGGGCGCTTCCCGCCAAGGCTGCCTCCAGCTTCAGTCTGCTGCCGCTCCGGCCTCTCCTGGGGTCGGGTCTGATTCGATCCTGCCTGACTAGCCGGCCACCGACGAGCTGGTCTCTCTGCTGGTGCACGGAAACTGCCATCACTCCTTGTCTTTGGATGTCATGCCTCCAACTCCCCTGTTGCCACTCCGGCAAACCCGGCTCGAGATGGCCCTCTCGTCCACAACTATGGCATTTCCGGTCCCTCTTTGGACACTCCTTCCTCAAGTGGCCTTGCTCCCCACAAGAACGGACGGCCGGGGGGAGGCCTCTCGCTGGGCCGCCCGTGCCGCCACCGCCAAAGCTAGACCTCCCTGGGTTCACCAATGTCTGTCCCCTACTGCGGAAGGAACTGCTATCTCTCTCCTCAGTCTTAGGCCTCTTGGACTCCGAATCGCGTTCAGACCCACCTTGCAACTGGCGACCCTGATGGACCTGCCTCCCATCCTCCAGCTCCCTCTCAGCTATACGTGCTGTCTCAACAACCTCAGCATAGGTCCTCAAACGTAGAATCGCCACCCTCTGCCTAAGGGCTGGCCTAAGACCCAGAGTGAACTTGTGGGCCTTCAGGCCCTCCTTTGCCACTGTCTCGGGGGCAAACCTACTCAGGCTCCGGAACTCCCGCTCATACTCGGGCACCGTCTTTGATCCTTGCTTCAGGCTGCCAAATTCCTCTCTCTTCTGCCATCTCAAAGATTCCAGGAAGAACTCATCATGGAAGAGCTGTAGAAACTCCTCCTAAAGCATGAACTGCACCGCACGGCTTCCCACGACACTCAACCACCACTCCAGAGCATCCCCTTCCAGCTGCCGAATGGCCAATCTCACCTTATCCTCCTCCCAGGGTAAGAGAAAGGAAAACACATGCTCGATCTGCCTCAGCCAGTGCTCAGCTAACACTGGGTCCTCCCCCCCTTTAAATCGTGGAGGTTGTTCCTTTCGGAACCATGTCACCACATCATCCTCTGCACGAGTCGGTATACCACGCGGAGAACCCTCACGCTCCCGGGGTAGCTCCCCCGCTGGTGGTGGCGGTGGGGGTGGCACCACCTGCTGTGCCGCCATCTCACGGCGCACCTCCTCCCGGACTTCTTGCCGGATACCCTCCCTCAGCTCTTGGACTTCCAACCGGATGCCTTCTCGCAGCTGCGCCAGCAATAGTGCACGTCCTCCAACGGACTGTCCCGCACCCGGGCCCTCGTGGGCAGATGACTCATCAGCCACTACCCCGGACGCACGCATCACTCTCCTCGGTGGCATTCTTACTACGTGAAGTAAGAAGCACAAACGTCAGAACGCGTTCGACTACTAACAGGTTGACTACCTCTACCCCATTATCAAGTCAAGCAGTACATGGCATCACACACATTTTAACCATTGCATCAACCAATATTGCACACAACGATCCCACATTGTAGTCATACCCAAGGCATTCCAAGAATATTCAGAATTGCACAGTTCACACATAATCATGTTATTCACATCCTTCACACATGACAACAAATGCAACTAGTGCCCTAATGCCAATGCATGCAAATCCTACCTCAGGTCTGGACTACCCCAAATACACCTTAGAGGCTCCAAGAGGACCGTGTTGATCAGGCACGTCCCTCCAGGTTCCTCCAAAGGACTCAGGTTAACCAGATCCGCCCACTACCCTAGGCCAACTAGACCATGCTCTGATATCATATTGTCACACCCTGGATTTCCAACCCGAGGAGACCGGAACGTGACCCTCCCTTTACCCAAGTTGGATAGAGGGGTTAGAATAAAACATACACCTCACACTTTATATTCAGAGAACAATCTTATATTTATTGAGTCCAAACATAGCAAATACGTTCAAAACACACTTTTATTACATTGAGCTCCACATTACAATATCTCCCCACTGGGGTTACAAAGTTACATAAAGAAAAGCAGCATAACTCGAAATAATAATGAGCAAGCCACAAGGAGGACTTCCACCTTGGTGTTCCCACCTAACGCCTGTGGGTTCCTGTAAAGAAAACAACATGGTAGGAGGGGTGAGCAACCACAGCTCAGTAGGGATCATGTCTCCCCAACCCATCCCATACACCTAATATCTACATGCTTTGTGTACAAGTGCTGTGTCGTGATACAATTATTCCACCAGATATAATTACAAGCTATAGCAGCAAATACAATCATACACGGGCTGGTACATAAACACTCCCGGGCTTCCACAGCCACCGGGTTCCAAGAACAGTCCCGGGCTTCCACAGCCACCGGGTTCCAAGAACACAACACACATAGCCACACTTAATCACACAGACATAACATCAAACACTTAGCATGCAAAGCCTCATAGGTATAAAACCAAACAATTGGTGTACATAAATTCACAGGCTCATAAACCCAGCCACACAGGCATTTTCTCAAACATGTAGCTGGCATGTCACACAGGCATTTTATCGAACACTTTTCATGCATCACACGAACACCAAAAACACACCAAAATCGCTATCGAAGGCCAACTTCCATATAGGAGATCACACCTATATGGATTACATATATATATATAAATAGGTTTAACTCCATAATCTGCCCTAGAACCCTAGGACAGAGGAGGATTTAGGAAGGACAGAACCCCTACCTTGTGTGTTCTCCTGCTCCCGCTTCCACGCAAGATGCCGACCACCCACGCAAGATGCTCCGGCAGCCACCAAACGCTCTCCTTTCCTCTCTCTCTCTCTCTCTGCGACGGCTGGTGGAGCAACAAACCCTAACCCTAAAACAGAGGGGCTTCGCCTCCTTATATAGACAACACAACATCAAAACAACGTAGTTTTGATTAAGTGAATCCCAGCATCAAAACGACGTAGTTTTGATCACACAAGTTAGCACCTTGCCGCACCCATATAGGCCAAAATACTCAGAATTTCAGCATGGTCCTTTGGAGAAAGATCATTAGAATGTCAAAACCAAGGGAACCATGCAAAAATATGGCTGCACACCAATTTGAACGTGAATTCCCCAATTCACGTGCAACTCCAAATGCACTCCAAATGCGCTCAAACTTCACCCCTAGCCTCCTTGCATCATGTAGAAGACAACCACACTTGCACGTGAAATGGACCCATATCACGTGCACCTCACATACACGTCCGTTTAGCCTGAAACTTCTGTGGTAGATAGAGGACATCATTCTAAGCATCTTTCCTTTTGCACGTGAATTCATTGGAGTCCATTCACTAGGTCAAAATCTAGAAAAACTCTACTCAGAAGGCAAAACTGTGACTAACTCGAGGTACGGGTCCTTACATCTCCGAGATAGCCCAGCCCATACCCATCACAAGAATTTTGTCCGCTTTGGCCAACCAGTCTTGGGCCTCACCCTCATGGCCTGCTCCGCACGGTTTTGTCTTTGGGCGTCGCCCAAAACGCGTCCCTGTGAGGTGAGGTATCCATCCCCTCCTATAAGGCGGACTTTGTTCTCCTCACCAAGCAATGTGGGACTAACACCCACTCATGGGTCATTACAATCCACCCCCCTTAGGAGGCCCACGTCCCCGTGGGAACATGGCACACTGCTCCGGGTCTGGCTCTGATACCATCCGAGATAGCCCAGCCCATACCCGTCACAAGAATTTTGTCCACTTTGGCCAACCAGTCTTGGGCCTCGCCCTCATGGCCTGCTCCGCACGGTTTTGTCTTTGGGCCTCGCCCAAAACGCGTCCCTGTGAGGTGAGGTATCCATCCCCTCCTATAAGGCGGACTTTGTTCTCCTCACCAAGCAATGTGGGACTAACACCCACTCATGGGTCATTACACTGTGGAAGCCCGGGACTGTTTTGTGGAACCCGGTGGCTGTGGAAGCCCTGGACTATTTTGTGGAACCCGGTGGCTGTGGAAGCCCGGGACTGTTTTGTGGAACCCGGTGGCTGTGGAAGCCCGGGACTGTTTTGTGAAACCCGGTGGCTGTGGAAGCCCGGGACTGCTCTTAGAAACCCGGTGGCTGTGGAAGCCCGAGACTGCTCATGTGCTAGCCTGTGTGGCTGTTTGAAATATTTGTTTTTGATGAAGGCTTACTATTATATTTGTTGAAATAATTGTATCACGACACTGCACTTGTACAGACGGCATGTAGATACTAGGAGCATGGGATGGGTTGGGGAGACATGATCCCTACTGAGTTGTGGTTGCTCACCTCTCCTACTGTGCTTGTTTTCTTCACAGGGACCTACAAGCATTAGGTGGGAACACCAAGGTGGAAGACTTTCTGCCTTGTGGCTTTACTCCTTTTGTTATTTGAATGTTTTGTCAAATGTTATGTTGAGACTATTGTAACTCCAATTGGAGATGATGTAATGGATTTTGGAACTTAATAAAGATAAGTGGTTCGCCTTTTTGCTATTTATTGTGGATTATTATGAATGTGTTGGATTTTGTACATCTATCCCTTGCCCACCGGGTGGGTAAAGGGGAGTCACGAACCGGTTTCCTCGGGTTGGAAATCCGGGGCGTGACACAATATACGTGGTTCGATCAATGTGATCTACTCCACGGTGGTGAGGGTATACCTACACCGACTCCAATCCACTATTCTCTTTTAATACAGTAGGGTCCAGCCCTTGTTACAATAGGATCAACTCTCTCTTCTATTCAATGCAAATACAAAAACAGTATTGCTCCAGAATTTACTCACTGTAAGAATCTGTCTAACACAATCTGCTCCTGCGTTGATGACCATTTGCTATGCTCGACCTTCAATCACTCCTATACCAGACTCACGATCTATTCTTTGAATGTATTAAGAAGTAGAACAGATTAACTCATTGTTATCTCTTCTTCAATCTTCCTCTCTCTTTATATATATTATGAACTACTCTGTGTCGCCTCTTGTATCTCTTCAGATACATTTCTTGTCTGCACAAAGTATATTTTCGGCGCTATATGAAAGTCAGTTACATTCCTTGCTTTTATAGGTCGGCCTAAGTCAAAAACCCTTCTACTAGAGTTAAGCATGTTTCTTCCTTGATCTCAATCGTTGAAACATGTTACACCACCCTTAGATGACGTCCATGTGTTTTCCAGTACTTAACATACTTAAAACCACTGCCTGGGTAACGACTTACTGAAACGGTGAACTTCCGTGCGTTTCACTCCTTCGTAGTGCGCTCCGCTCCTTTGCCTAGACACAACCTCGGAGATACTGCCTCGTAGCTTTTCTACGAGTCTACGAGTCTTCCTCTTCAATTCTTCGAGTCTGAGTGTTCAAACCAAGGGCATTTGATCTTCCAATTCTTCCGCTCTCTAGCTTCGAAGCTAGGTCAGAACCAGTGCTTAACTGACATCTCATTCTACGAGCCTAAGAGTTCTACAAGTCTTCGAGTCAGTGATCACCTTATTCTGCCTTGGCTGAATAACTGCCTATAGGTCTCTACACCAGGTCTTTTAATCTATGGTTCTGTGTCACGCCCCGGATTTCCAACCCGAGGAAACCGGTACGTGACTCCCCTTTTACCCACACGGAGGGCAAAGGGGTTAGGATACAAACCAAGAATTTTACATTTCAAACATCCACAACACATTCAAGAAAGTAATGTTCATAAAAATAATCCAAACCAGTTTATTACAACAGAATTCTTTCCAATCCCATCCCCACTGGGGTTACATCAGTTCCCATAAAAGAAAACAACATAAATGGAAGAGAGTAAAATGGATAAGGTCTTCCACCTTGGTGTATCCACCTAACGCCTGTAAGTCCCTGGAAAACAAGCAAACACAGTAGGAGGGGTGAGCAACCACAGCTCAGTAGGGATCAAGTCTCCCCAACCCTTCCCATGCTCCTAGCGGCTACATGCATGTGCACAGGTGTAGTGACGTGTTACAACAATCTCAACAAACAATATGAAACCACATCAGTAGTCACAATTATCCACCACACAAAACACAAGTGATTTAACCGCCTCTTCAGGCCAAGTTATTTAACCGCCTCTTCAGGCCAAGTGATTTAACCGCCTCTTCAGGGCCCTTGGTTTAACCGCCTCTTAGGCAAAGTAGTTTAACCGCCACTTCAGGCCAGATACCACAATCAGGCACACAACTTACACCACAATTACACAAACATAAAACCAAACACTTGGTGTGCACCCGCTCACAAGTGCACAAACCCAACCATTCAGGCAACAACACACACCCAAAGATACATACATACACTAAATCACAAGTCCAACACACCTGGCATATTATCAAACACGTAATGGGCATATACATACAGCTATATTCACACAGGCATTTCATCGAACACATAGCATGTAATCCACAGAATCACACCAACATGCCACTGAAGGCCAACATCCATATAGGAGATCACACCTATATGGATTACATATTTATATATAACAGTTATAACCAGAAATCGCCCTGGAACCCTAGGACAGAGAAGGACTTAGGAAGAACAAACCCCTACCTCAAGGAAAACGCAACAACACAAAGAACGGTCCGATCCCAAGCCGAACGCCGTCCACCCACGAAGCACCGACCACCCACGCAAGACGCCCGGCGGCAACCAGGAGCTCTCCTTCCCTCTCTCTCTCTCGCGACGGCTGGTGAAGCAACAAACCCTAAACCTAAAACAGGGGGACTCCTCCTCCTTATATAGACAACACAACATCAAAACGACGTAGTTTTGATTAAGTGAATCCCAGGATCAAAACGACGTAGTTTTGATTACACAAGTTACCACCTTTCCGTACCCATATAGGCCAAAATACTCAGAATTTCAACATGGTCCTTTGGAGAAAGTTCCTTAGAATGACAAAACCAAGGGAACCATGCAAAAATATGGCTGCACGCCAATTTGCACGTGAATTCCCAATTCACGTGCACCTCCATATGGACTCCAAATGCTCTCAAACTTCACCCCTAGCCTCCTTGCATCATTTGGAAGACAATTACTCTTGCACGTGAATTGGACCCATATCACGTGCACCTCACATACATGTCCATTTGGCCTGAAACTTCTGTGGTAGATAGAGGACATCATTCTAAGCATCTTTCCTTTTGCACGTGAATTCATTGGAGTCCATTTACTAGGTCAAAATCTAGAAAAACTCTACTCAGGAGGCAAAACTGACTAACTCAAGGTACGGGTCCTTACATCTCCGAGATAGCCCAGCCCATACCCGTCACAAGAATTTTGTCCGCTTTGGCCAACCAATCTTGGGCCTCGCCCTCATGGCCTGCTCCGCACGGTTTTGTCTTTGGGCCTCGCCCAAAACGCGTCCCTGTGAGGTGAGGTATCCGTCCCCTCCTATAAGGCGGACTTTGTTCTCCTCACCAAGCAATGTGGGACTAACACCCACTCATGGGTCGTTACAATCCACCCCCTTAGGAGGCCCACGTCCCCGTGGGACCATGGCACACCGCTCCGGGTCTGGCTCTGATACCATCCGAGATAGCCCAGCCCATACCCGTCACAAGAATTTTGTCCGCTTTGGCCAACCAATCTTGGGCCTCGCCCTCATGGCCTGCTCCGCACCGTTTTGTCTTTGGGCCTCGCCCAAAACGCGTCCCTGTGAGGTGAGGTATCCGTCCCCTCCTATAAGGCGGACTTTGTTCTCCTCACCAAGCAATGTGGGACTAACACCCACTCATGGGTCGTTACATTCTGAGAGCCAATCTATGACGCTGCGAACTTCGACTCTACGAGTCTTCACTTCGAGTCTGCAAGACATGGCTCTGCACCTGTCTGCACCTTGGATCTTGAAATTCCCAGACACGCACTAAGAGGGGGGGTGAATCAGTGTATCAATTTAATTTTTACCCCTTTTCTTATTTACCCCTGATGATCTCTTTAGTCAACTCAATTTCTGTGTATGTATGCCAAATAAAAGGAAACAACAAAGACAAGGCACACAACAATTAAGTGGTTCACCTTACAACGAGTAGAGCTACGTCCACGACGTGATTAGCAATTTGCTAACCACAAAATCTCCACTATGTGATTTAGGATAGCACACTACTACCCAAGGCTCACTGCCTCAATACAAGTTTAGGGTCTCTGCCCTTGGGTTCACTACCCAATTACAATCTTCTCACAATCAAAACAATGACTAAATCACACTAATTCCAGCCTTACAATCATGACAAATCGATTTCTCAAATTCCACAGCCTAAACAACCAAAATACAAGTTGATTTTGATCACCAACCTATGAAAAATCTAAATAAGAAGCTCTTGTTGTTGTAGACTAACCCTTTAACTCTAGGGTTCTTCTTCTGACCTCTTGAATGATCAGAACACGCCCCTTGTGACTGGATTTTCATCTTCAGTTGATTCACAATCACTATAGATCTCTTTTTCTCAAATATGATCAATGAAATTGCTCTGGAGCTATCTCTCATATCACCCTCTTAGGTTAGAACAAAATTCTGGTGTTTATATTACCATATAACCCTAATCTCCTCCCATATAATCAGCAGCCAGCTCCTGGCCATTGATCTCTTTCTCTAAGTTAATATCCACCCTTTGATCTAGGTTAAAGCCTCTCTCTTAACCTAATTCAGCAGCCAAATATCCACCATTGATCTATTCTTGAATACAATATGAGCCATTTGATTAAGCTCACCTTAATCAACAGATCTCAGCCATACACCTAGTGAACTCTGATCTGCATGTGTTGATGTCGGTATGTTGACCATAACTTTCTCCACAGAGCTCAAATTCACTTGAGGTCAAAAGTAAAGTTGTAGATCCTTAAGTCCTCTATCCACCCCTAAAATTTGATGAAATTCTGAGCTAAAAAAGCCTGCACGCATCCATGTACGTGACATCATCCTGTTTACACACGATATCATTTTAGGTGGCTATTTTGACCTAGCAGAAGGTCTCAAACTTTGTCATGTGAAGAACAAAAGTTACTCCAAATTATGTCATAAACATGTCCTCAAAATTTCAGAGCAATCGGACAAGAATTACCTTTGTACGTGACATGGGCTTTGTCACGGGCAGAGCCCAATTGGCTCAAAATTAGGCCATAAGCATGTCCTCAAAATTTCAGAGCAATCGAACAAGAATTCCCTTTGTACGTGACGTGGGCATTATCACGGGCAGAGCCAAATTGGCTCAAATTTTTCTAGTGAGTCCCCCATAAACTATAGATCGATAATGCCTTCTGCACGCAATATTGATTGTAGCTCTAAACATCATTAAAACACTATTTTTGCACGTGATAATATTTGCTTCTCTGGACCTCCTCTTTTATATGGTGCAATCACAAGGTTGACAACAAGGACTGTAATTGATAGCATTGCAGTTGACAACAATGACAACACAATCAGCTATGCCAACTCTCAACAACTCACATTGAGAATAATAATCTCCCCCTTTGGAATTGTTGGCAACCACAACAACCACTTGTCTCTCCACTTTAACGTCGTTGACATCTCCCCACTTTGTCAGTCACTTCACATAATGGGTTCATCTCTTTGTAACCTGTTGAACTACAGAACATAGACTGCAATCAGAAATCCACTTCAATATTATATTACACCTCCTGTAAAAAACAATTCCTGTGTGGAGTCATCATACACACACTCCCCCTATATATCACTTCTCATATTAATCTTGCACTCTACTTTGTTGCAAACCTTCCTCTAGCAAATGATAATTAATGATAGTTCTCCCCCTGGAAACAACTCCCCTGATAGAAGGTTAACTCCCCATGTTGAGGACATCTCTCCCTCTTTCTGGAACATCTCTCCCCCTTTGAAAACAATTCCAAAAAATTGAAATAGCGCTTCATTACAACACGTCCTCTGCAAAGTAGAAACTACTGAAAGAACTAGGGGTTCTCACAGGAACCTGGAGGGTATCTGGGGTAAGCCTACTCCCTCAATGAGAGGGATACACACCGAGACTAGCTCGATATTGCTCAAACAATTCTCGTGGTAGAGGCTTAGTAAATATGTCAGATATTTGTTGCTTGTTGACTACAAAATCCATCTGAACAATCTTCCTCTCCACTTTTTCTCTCAGAAAATGATATCTGATATCAATGTGTTTACACCTAGAGTGATGAACACTATTCTTACTCAGATTTATGGCACTCTGATTGTCACATTTTATCACAGTTGTGCCTGTAACTCCCTTAACCAAGTCTCTGAGCTGTCTCTTCATCCAGATTACCTGAGTGCGTGCTAAAGCTGCTCCTATATACTCTACCTCTGTAGTACTCAAGGACCCACTCTCCTATTTCTTACTGAGCTAGGAAACATATCTACTGCCCAAAAAGAATGCTGCACCTGATGTGGATTTTCTATCATCTCTGCAACCTGCCCAATCAGCATCACTATATGCAACCAGAGTTAAATCTGTATTTTCTGAATACCAAAGCCCATAATCACTGGTCCCCTTCACATATCTCAGAATTCTCTTCACTGCAATCATATGTGACTCTTTTGGATTAGCTTGATATCGTGCCACAAGACAAACTACCTGCATAATATCTGGTCGTGTGGCTGTCAAATATAATAAACTACCGATCATGCTCCTATAGAGCTTTTGTTCCACACTTGGACCCTCTTCATCCTTAGAAATCTAACAACCTACCTCCATAGGGGTAAAAATAGGCTTGCTCTCAGTCATGCCAAACTTCTGTAGCATGTCTCTAATGTACTTTGCCTGTGATAAGAATATGTCATTCTTTCTTTGTTCAACTTGCAGACCCAAAAAGTATGATAGCTCTCCTATCATAGACATCTCAAATTCTGCCTGCATCAATTCTGAAAACTTCTTGCATAAATCTTCACTATCACCAGCAAATATTATATCATCCACATACACAATGACTACCAGCTGGCCTCTATCACTCTTCCTGATATACAAGTTGCTGTCTACTGTACCTTTCTTGAATTTAACTCTTCTAAGATACTTATCCAGCCTTGAATACCATGCTCTTGGTGCCTGCTTCAAGCCATATAGAGCTTTCTTCAATCTGCATACCTTGGTTTCATCATCTCCAAGTATGAAACCATCTGGCTGTTCCATATAGACTTCTTCTTCTAAATCTCCATTCAAGAAGGCTGACTTCACATCCATCTGAAAAATTTTATATTTTAGATGTGCAACAACTTGAAAAAAACATCCGAGCACTTTCTAACCTTGCTACAGGGGCAAAAGTTTCATCAAAGTCAACTCCTTCCACCTGTGAATAGCCTTTACAAAGTAGTCGTGCTTTGTTTCGAATGATTTTGCCATCCTCATTCATCTTGTTTCTGTAGACCCATTTACAGCCAATCACGTTCTTGTTCTTAGGTCTATCCACTAGCTCCCATGTGTTATTTTTCTCAATTTGGTCGAGCTCCTCATCCATAGCCTTGATCCAAAAAGGATCATCTTGAGCCTCTCCAACTGATATAGGTTCAACCTGTGAAATTAAAGCCGTAGCTTGAATTTGTCTTCTGGTCCTCACCGGTACATTAACATCACCAATGATTTGTGCTCTTCCAGCTTCAACCACTTGAGAGTTCGCTGAACTCTTTTTCCTTCTTGTTGACTGTGATTCAGTATTATCAGCTTCTATCTCTGAATCACTGTCACTGCCTAAACCTTCCACTTCCTTATCTTCATATGCAGTGGTCATTGTAGACTCTGCTTCTCCCAATGGATCATCAACCATAATTGTTGTGGTCTCTTCTAGTTCTGTATTTCCACAACCTTCACATCACAACTCTCAACCAGCTTTTGTAACCTGTAATTATAAACCTTGTATGCCTTGCTGGTGTAAGAGTAACCCAACAACATCCCTTTATCGGCTTTCTTGTCAAACTTGCAGATAAGATCCTTCCTCTTAATATAGCATGGACTTCCAAATACTCTGAAATGTTTCACTGTTGACTTATGCCCATACCATAATTCATATGGAGTCTTGATAGAATTAGACCTTAACAAGGTTCTATTTTGCATGTACACTGCAACTTGTGTGGCCTCCTTCCAAAATCTTTGTGGAACATCATTATCTATCATCATAGTTCTTGCCATTTCCACAACTGCTCTGTTCTTCCTTTCTACCACTCCATTCTGTTGTGGTGTTCTTATGCTAGATTTTTGATGGAGAATCCCATGCTTTGCCAAATAAGCCTCAAATGCACCAGATGTGAACTCACTACCATGATCTGACCTCAATGCTTTTATTTTAACCTCAAGCTGATTTTCTACTCTTTTCTTGTAGTCCTTGAAGCATCTAAATGCATCACTCTTGTGCTTGAAATGAATAATAGTGGTCAGTCTACTGAAGTCATCAATCAATAACATGAAGTACCTCTCACTATTGGTACCTTTGGTTCTCATAGGTCCGCATAAATCAGTGTGTACTAGACTCAGCAAACTTGAGCTGTTATGCTCCTTTGGTTTATGCATTATACTTGTTTGCTTCCCTTCTTGGAAAACATCACACACTGTATCTTTATCTCTCTGTAGATCAGGCAAATCAGCCATTGCCTGATTAGTTACTAGGGCTCTCATATTTTTCTGATTTAGGTGCCCTAATCTCCTATGCCACAGCTCATTCTCATCTGCTTTGCTAAAACAACAAGTTTCTTCATTTGTACCTTAGATATGGTACAAGTTTCCATCTGTCCTCTTGCCTCTAGCAATCACATCTGTCGATCCCTTCTTCTTGATTAGACAGCTTTTGTTAGTAAAAACAACATCATGTCTATCATCACATAGTTGACTGACACTCAACAGACTGTGTCTTAATCCTTCAACCATATACACATTTTCTGACTGCAGCTGATTTCCTCTGATTTTTTCTTTTCCTTTCCCTCTAATTTTCAGTAACCCATTGTCACCAAATTTGAATGTGCCACTGCTCTTCTCTGTATATAAATTCAGAAGCTTCCTGTTTCCAGTCATGTGTGATGTACAACCATTGTCTAGTATCCAAGTCATATCATTGCTATCTACCTTCAGTGCTACCTCAGCTACATTAGCTTTCTCTTTTAGCCTGTAATCCATCTTGCCAGATGAAGTTTTTATAACGTTTGTCACCTGCTGAGTTCTCATGACCTTAACATCAACTCCATTATGTACTTTTCTCTGTGCTTGTTGATGTTGCTCTTTTGGGATCTGTCCTGGTAAAATGGTCATGCATCTTCTAGCCATGTGACCCTTCTTACCACACCTATAGCAGTAGATATAAGCCAAACTGAACCTATGCCCTCTACTCTGTCGAGTTCTATTACATTGCTCAGATTTGTGTCCTTGCAACCCACAACTGAAATAATACCCTTCAAATCTTCTAATCCTTTGAACTCCATGTTCTGGGACTTGCCTCATATCAACAATGGTAGTCTTCTTCTGATTCACAGTTGTCTTTGGCTTTTCAACTTGCTTTGACACTTGCCTAGTGGTTTCACTGCATTTGCCCTTGATTTTGGCTTCTTAATCATCAATTCTAATTTCCCTTGCTTTTGAGCTTTCTAGATTTGTAGACTCTTTTTTTTTGTAGTTGCATCCTAAGCTCACACACCTTAGCCTCCAACCGCAGCATCTAATCTTCCTAATTCAAGTTCTTTAGTGAGATCATCTACTGTTTTGATATACTCTTCAATCTTCACTTTTGATTCCATCAACAGTCTACTGGAATCATCAAAAAGAACTTCAATAGCTTTCTTCTCTTTCTTCAGAGACTTAATTGTGGCCTTCTGTTCAATAATCTTCTTTAGAGCTCGATTCAGTTCTTCTCCAAAGTCATATTCTAGTTCTTCCTCTTCATAGTCTTCCTCTTGTGAAGGATCATCTTCTTCCTAACTTTGTTGCTGCATAGACACCATGAATACTTGTTCTTCAATAGCATCTGATGCCTCCTCCTTAGCTGAACTTTAATCATCCAAAACAGCACTAAGATAGTTTCTTAGTTTGTTCAGCTTCTGCTCTGATGTTTGTTTGCTCTTCTTCTGGAAATATGGCTTCTTTTTCTTGTACTGATCATCATTAACATTTTTCCCCTTTGTATCCATCTTCTCACTTGGACACTCTTGAGCAAAATGTCCTCGGCCTCCACAATTGAAGCATGTGACGATAGACTTATCCTTTCCTTTGCTTTTCAGAGTTGTCTTCTTTCTGAATTTTCTAGATAGCAAAGCCTGTAGCAACTCCTCTTCTCTATCAGTGTCATCTCCACTGGCAGATACCTCTTCTTGGATAAGCTAAGTTTTTCCCTTCTTGGCATGAAAAGCTATTTCTGCTGGCTCCTCTTTCTTTTTCTTTAAAGGTTCACCATAACCTGCTACCCTTATCTCATATGCAACTAAAGTGATTCTTAATTCATCCAATGTCATGGACTCATATTGTCCACTTTCTTCTATAGCTGACACCTTGGGATTGTATAGCTGGCAATGATCTCAAAATTTTCTTTACAATTTCAGAGTCACTAATCTCATAACCATGCCCTCTGTACAGGTTGATTATGTCATGCACCCTGTTAAACAAGTCTTCCAACTGATCAGATTCTGCCATCTTCAAAGCTTCATATTGAGCTTTGTATACCTACAACTTCGCCTCTACAACCTTAGTGTCACCTTCATGAACACTCTTCAGCTTGTTCCACATATTAAAGGCTGTCTCACACTGCAACACCCTTAAATACTCATTTTCAAATAAGGCAGTCACAATAAAATGTTGTGCCTTAGCATCAGCCTCATAGCTTCTCCGATCAGCATCATTCCAAATATCAGGGCTCTTCTAACATGTATACTTCGTAGTTATTGCTTGAGAAACAAAAATACCTTGAGCAGCAAGATACTTCAACATCCTACCCTTCCATCTTTGAAAGTTTGTACCATCAAAACTTGGTACAGCTGTTCGCATACTCATACCAGTAAAATCCATTACTCGGGAATAACAATAAATACCTCTTGTGCAGATCTAAACCAGGTTGTTAAGCCTATCAGGTTTAACCCGCTCTGATACCAATTGAAATTCCCAGACACGCACTAAGAGGGGGGGGGGGGGTGAATCAGTGTATCAATTTAATTTTTACCCCTTTTCTTATTTACCCCTGATGATCTCTTTAGTCAACTCAATTTCTGTGTATGTATGCCAAATAAAAGGAAACAACAAAGACAAGGCACACAACAATTACGTGGTTCACCTTACAACGAGTAGAGCTACGTCCACGGCGTGATTAGCATTTTGCTAACCACAAAATCTCCACTATGTGATTTAGGATAGCACACTACTACCCAAGGCTCACTGCCTCAATACAAGTTTAGGGTCTCTGCCCTTGGGTTCACTACCCAATTACAATCTTCTCACAATCAAAACAATAACTAAATCACACTAATTCCAGCCTTACAATCATGACAAATCGATTTGTCAAATTCCACAGCCTAAACAACCAAAATACAAGTTGATTTTGATCACCAACCTATGAGAAACCTAAATAAGAAGCTCTTGTTGTTGTAGACTAACCCTTTAACTCTAGGGTTCTTCTTCTGACCTCTTGAATGATCAGAACACGCCCCTTGTGACTGGATTTTCATCTTCAGTTGATTCACAATCACTATAGATCTCTTTTTCTCAAATATGATCAATGAAATTGCTCTGGAGCTATCTCTCGTATCACCCTCTTAGGTTAGAACAAAATTCTGGTGTTTATATTACCATATAACCCTAATCTCCTCCCATATAATCAGCAGCCAGCTCCTGGCCATTGATCTCTTTCTCTAAGTTAATATCCACCCTTGGATCTAGGTTAAAGCCTCTCTCTTAACCTAATTCAGCAGCCAAATCTCCACCATTGATCTATTCTTGAATACAATATGAGCCATTTGATTAAGCTCACCTTAATCAACAGATCTTAGCCATACACCTAGTGAACTCTGATCTGCATGTGCTGATGTCGGTATGTTGACCATAACTTTCTCCATAGAGCTCAAATTCACTTGAGGTCAAAAGCAAAGTTGTAGATCCTTAAGTCCTCTATCCACCCCTAAAATGTGAAGAAATTCTAAGCTAAAAAAGCCTGCACGCATCCATGTACGTGACATCATCTTGTTTACACACGATATCATTTTAGGTGGCTATTTTGACCTAGAAGAAGGTCTCAAACTTTGTCACGTGAAGAACAAAAGTTACTCCAAATTATGTCATAAACATGTCCTCAAAATTTTAGAGCAATCGGACAAGAATTGCCTTTGTACGTGACATGGGCATTGTCACGGGCAGAGCCCAATTGGCTCAAAATTAGGTCATAAACATGTCCTCAAAATTTTAGAGCAATTGGACAAGAATTCCCTTCGTACGTGACGTGGGCATTGTCACGGGCAGAGCCAAATTGGCTCAAATTTCTCTAGTGAGTCCCCCATAAACTGTAGATCAATAATGCCTTCTGCACGCAATATTGATTGTAGCTCTAAACATCATTAAAACACTATTTTTGCACATGATAATATTTGCTTCTCTGAACCTCCTCTTTCATATGGTGCAATCACAAGGTTAACAACGAGGACTGTAATTGATAGCACTGTAGTTGACAACAATGACAACATAATCAGCTATGCCAACTCTCAACAACTCACATTGGGAATAATAGATCTTTGCAACTACGACCCTTCGACCCTGTGGCCTTTCGAGGCTTCGACCCTGTTCCTCTCCAAGGCTTTGACCCTGTGGTCCTTCGAGGGTGCTACGAGCCTCATGGTCTGATGGTCTACGACCTTCGAGTCTTCTGATCTACGACCTTTGAGTCTTCTGATCTACAACCTTCGAGTCAGAACGTACGTAGGTAGACTCCCTCTACGAGCTCGCTCTAAGAGATCACTCTACGAAGTTATCCAACCAAGTACGAATCTTCGACCTAGACCTTTGAGTCTGCGGATTCCGTTTCCTGTAACATGTTAACAATAATGATAACTCAACCTTGTAGGAACAATAACACCAGTATGATGTTAGAGCTGTCTGGAGAGTTGGATGTTAAAATCAGAAATCTGTTCCCTAGTTTTAGTTTACTCAGGCTACGTCCTAACTTTTGTTATCTGCATGGGTGTGTATTGAGCATGTATTACGTGGAGGGTGTAGAGTGATAGGATCCCTACTGAGTTGTGGTTGCTCACCCCTCTTATTATGTTTGTTTTTCTTTGTTTCAAGTGCTTACAGGAGCTAGGAGGTTCACCAGAAGTGAAGACCTTGTGTGTGTATTTGTTTTGCTGGATTATAAAAATTATCATGTAACCCCATGGGGGAAAGAACATATATGTATGTGTGTTTGTACTGTATTTTGCAATAAGATTGCTGCATATGTGTGGTTTAGGGACGACACCCGTGTTAAGGTCCCTTTCTTGCTGTTCACACCAACCCCTTGTCCCTTCAGGTGCGGGCATGGGGATTCACAAACCGGTTTCTGCGGGTCAGAAATTCGGGGCATGATAGATGGTATCAGAGCATAGGTCTTGTGGACCTATGGAATGAAGGTGTAATGATATGCTTGTGTACATCTAGGGCACTAAAGATCTCTTGTGCTCGTGCGTGAACTCTAATATGAGTGTTTCCATGGTGGTGTGTGGCTATGATAGCCGAGTGTTGCACTTTGGTGGTGTGCCACCGATGGGGTGGTTATGTCGTGTGCATGTTTGGGATGCTGTGTGCAGGTCTGATAGGGGTCTAGGTACCCTTGTGATGTGTTATGGACCTACAGGTCAAATGGTTTGACCTTATGGGGTGTCTTGTGATGATTGTTTGTGCTAGCGGTGCTAGTTCGTTTGTTGTGTGTTTGGGTGGCCAATTTGTTGGTGTTGGCACTTAGAAGAAGTGTATGAGGCCGTAGATTTCTATGGTAAGGATCGGTCTGGCTCAGATGGTGAGCAGGGTGCTATACATGTGTTGCATGGCACGATGTGATCGGTGGTTAGAGGTCACATAGGATGGCCTAAGCCAGCGAGTGACTTAAGGACATTTGTGAGAGCATTTAAGTGCTTGAGAAGCCGAGAGTTTTTCTGATAACCATTTCTGGTCGGGGTGGGTCTCGCAGATGGTGGGAGTTAGTGAGGACTGTTTAAGATAGTCAGCAGATTGGCGAAGCAAGTTGGTTAGTCTCATGTTACCCATTTTATGCGAGATTGTGATGCTTGAGAGTATCTGTTGAGTTGCAGGAGGACACTTGGAGGTGTTCACCATTTGTGTGATGTAGTCATCATAGAGTTGAGGATTTGTGGTACTCTTGTGTGTGGATTGGTTGGCTTTTAGAGATGCCAAGATGGCACTTGGGGTGTCTTCGTGGGTGACTGGAGCTTATGATTGAGGTCACGATGTCAAGTGGTGTGGCAATGAGCTGTTGTGTATTTATTTGCACCTATGAGGTGTGTTTGCTGCTAGGTGTTGTGTTTGCACCGGTGTGGTGGGTGCATGTACCTGAAGGCATTTGAGTTTGGATTTTGCGATGCATGATTGTTGGTGGTTGTGTTATTTTCAAGGACGAACAATCCTGAAGGAGGGAGGTGGCGAGAGCCTTATGTGGTATGGTATTTGTATACTTATTGTGTACTGTGTTATTGTTTTGTATGGTTGTGTTGAACATATGTGATATTATATGATGTGGTGTTATGTGCATATGTGATATGCGATGTATTAAACTGTGTTGCATGTAGGTTTGTAGGTTCAATGTTGTGTGGTGCATAGGAGATATGTGAGTTTTTTTGTGCTTTTCTTGTGGGATTGTTTGTGCCAGTTTCGACTTGTTGTGAGTTGTGAGCTGTGGTACACCTCTGTGATGGGTGGCAAGTTTGTGAGTGCTAATGTTATGTGGGGACTTTGAGTTTGGATTTTGCGATGGATTTGTTTAGTTTATGTGTGCCTTTATGTTGTTGTTTGGCCCATATGTTTCTTTTCGGGGACAAAAAGTCTTTAAGGGAGAGAGGATGTAATGACACGTGTTTGGGGGTTCTAGCAATTAACCATGTGATGGACTGCACATCGAGGGATGCGAATATCAGTATGACAACGTATGCGTCGAATAGAGAGTTTTGACTATGAGTGGGCCCGATTTGGAGCTGGAGCCCCGAAAGGGTAATTTTGGGATTTTTGTGGTGTGGTCGGGTGACTTTGTATTCGTGTTATTATTTGGAAAAATAAATCTCAGTACAGTGATGTACTCGTCAAACGGAGCATTTTGACAGTAATTGGGCTTGATTTGGAGTCGGGACTCTATGAGGGTAATTTTGATTATTTTAAAGAATTAAATGTGGAAAAGTATAAAACAGGCAGCAAAAACCCAAATCCCTAATTTTCATACGTGCTTGCCTTTCTAGAGAGAGAAAGAGGCGAGGAGAGAGAAAGAGAAGGGGGAAAGCAAAATTGACGATCCGGAGCTGAAAGCAACCAAAGTCAAGGTACGAATTCGTTCTTCTCACTCCTATGTCATTGAATATGCTTGCTAGAGTAGCTAAAACATGTGAATTAACCCCCAATTTGTGGAATTGGAAGTATAAACCCTAGAGTTTGAGAAACTCGATTTATGTTGTTTTGGTATGAATTGATGTTGTTTTGGTAGCCTAAGATGGCTAGGATGAGTTAGAAAGCCATTTGTGGGATGAATTAGTGCTTAAAATGGAGATTTAGAGGTTATCATTGGGTTTCGAGATGAAATCGGGAAGAATGTAGTCGACAGTTCGCGACTGGGGAACTACTCGAGGCTAGCTTCGAGCAGAGCTTCGAGTAGAGTGTCGAGCAGAGCATCGAGCAGAGAGCTTCGAGTAGGAGTCTCGAGCAGAGTGTAGCGTCGAGCATAGTTTCGAGCAGTCTCGAGCAGGGTGTTTCGAGCAGTGAGGCTGTGCAATTCTAGTGCAATTCCAGTTACACTGGACTGGACTATTTACATTGTAATCATTATGTCTCTCCACATTTAAGTACTTAAGTTACAATGTAAATAAAGAAATACCCCCCATTTGGATTCAAAGAAAAATACTAAAAAGTCAAATTCTCACTCCTTTGAAATGTGAAAAATGAGATTTAGTGTAAAATCCCGGAAATATGTAGTTTTTCATAGTGGTGACTTTTTGGAAAATGGGTTAGACCTCTCACAAAAATCCCCAAAAATCATATTATCTCAGTTATGGTATGAGGAGTCAATGTTGGGACTTTTTATTTTAAAAAAATAGCTTCTATGAAAATTCTCCCTCTTAGTCAAGACATGAAGATGGAGTTGTGAACTCTCACTACTACAAAAGAGTCCATTGACGATGCTTTTATGTTGACTTTTAACGTTGCTTCCATAAAGCGTTGTTAACATTGTTAGAAGACGACGTTGAGGTGTGAAACGTCGTTGAATTTAGAAATTTGATGACACTTTAGAATACGCGTCGTTAATAAAATGTACAACGATGTTAATTATAAAGCGCCGTAGTAAGAAACTCTTTATAATGACATTTTCTTTGAAAATGTCGTTAATATTCTCACATAATCCCTAAATCAATCGTTCCAAAATCAGTCGAGCTCTCTCTCTTTCTTTCTCTCTCTCGCTCGCTCGCTCGCTCGCTCTCAATCCCTAAGCGATAATCATACCTTAGCTTCCTTGCTCTTCCGTCTCCCTTGATCGATCAAGTGCGCTCTCTCTCGACGTCACCGCCCGTCCGAGCTTTGTCGACGCCACTGTAGTTTCCCAAAACACACATCACCTTCCGTCCCTACAATGCCAAACACAAACGGTGTTGCTACATCACCGACTGGTACTAACTGCACCAACGGCGGTACACCTCAGTCCACAGAGCCACTGCACGAAGCTCACACTGTTGCAACGCCGTTGTATCCTGCCTTCACCGCCGCTCATCTCTTAGCTCCACCACCCACCGGCTGTTGGAGGAAGCTAGAAGAAGGCGACCTGTTCTTCATTTTGAAGGAAGAAGCCACATCAGATAAGAGAGTTGTTAGGTCTTGGGGTTGGTATTTTTTCATCTTGATGTGTGCTTGTTTTTTCACATTTGTGTTCCTCCTTTGCTCGATTTATTGGTTTCTACCTAGCCTAATAAGCTAATTGATTTACGCTGCATGATTGTTTGTGTTTGTCTGGGTATATTTAAAATCAGTCATGTCTTTAGTTTCGCTTCCTATCTGATTTGTGTATTACTAGAAACGTGCCACTTTCATTACTTCACTACATACTGGAAATCTATTGTTTGTCACTACATTACAAATTACTGGGAAATCTACTGTTTGTCACTTTCATTACAAATTACTTCCTATCTGTATTTCCAGTGACAAATTACTGGGAGTAATGATGTCTTCATTACAATTTTTCGTTTTTGGTGAAGTGTATAATTAATAGAGTCAGCATCATACACCTAGCCTTATTAGAAGTATAAATGATTACTTTATTCAGTGTTACCTCTTTTGTCATATCAATTAAATTTTGTGTCATACAATTGAAAAATTATTCGACAGCAACTCTAAACATACTATCTTTAATATCTTGAGTTTTATTATATAAAGTTTTGTTGATGTACACCTCTCTTTTCAAGTATAATTATCTATATTTATTGACTTATAATTGTGTCCTCATATGAGGACAATGTCTAACTTTCTCCATGTGTTTTAGGTCTTTCTTTAAATGTTATATGAAGATGGATATACCCTTAGATAAATCTTGGATGTCCATAGATAGGAGATTGCCTAAATATGACGAGGGAGTTAATCAGTTTCTAAATTTTGCAATGCTAAATGCAAATGGTCACAACTCATTGAGATGTCCATGTGTTCGATGTTTTAACTGCGAGTGTTTACCTTTAGAAGAGGTAAGAGATCATTTGTTCGTTTATGGAATTGATCAAAGGTACCACACATGGTATTGTCATGGAGAAGAATTACCAAGTGTACAAGAATTGCCAAGGGTTACATCTTATCCAGAACAGATTGGTTGTTCCACCTATTTTGAAGCTTACACACCTGAAGACGGTGCAGACACAGTGGACATGGTTAAAGCTACTCAAGAACAATGTCCTGACAATCCTCATGTGTTTAAAAAACTACTTGAGGATGGTGAAAAGCCTTTATACCCCGGTTGTTCTAAATTTACAAACCTGTCTGCAGTGGTAAAACTTTATAGGTTGAAGACAAGTAATGGACATTCCGATAAAAGTTTTACCGATCTGTTGCAACTGTTAGCAACAATGTTACCAGATAATAATGAGTTGCCTACATCGGTTTATAAGATGAAAAAGACATTGAAATCATTGGGATTGAATTATGAAAAGATACATGCTTGTTCGAATGACTGCATACTGTATCGAAAGCAGTTTGTTGATGCCTCTGAATGTCCCCAATGTCATACGTCTTGATCATGGAAGGATGGTAAAAGGGATGGAGTACCTTCAAAAGTATTATGGTATTTTTCGCCCATACGAAGATTTAGAAGGATGTTTCAAACTGCAAAAATAGCAAGAAACTTGATATGGCATTCAAAAGACTGAAAAGTAGATGGACAGCTGCGACACCCAACGGAGTCGGCATCCTAGAAGTTTGTAGACCTCAAGTGGCCACAGTTTGGCATGGATCCACGAAATTTGCGCTTGGCTTTTTCTGCTGATGGAATTAACCCCCACAGTTCATATAACACTCCTTACAGTTGTTGGCATGTCATATTAATCACATATAACCTTCCACCTTGGTTATGCATGAAACGAAAATTTATGATGCTAACTCTATTAATTTCAGATCCAAAGCAACCCGGAATTGATATAGATGTTTACTTGGCTCCATTACTTGATGATTTGAAACTGTTATAGGATGTCGGTGTCGAAGTCTATGATGCATACGCAAAACAAATTTTCACTCTAAAAGTTGTATTGTTGTGGACAATCAATGACTTTCCAACTTACGGAAATTTGAGTGGTTGTTGTGTTAAGGGCTATAAAGCTTGTCCAATATGTGGGGAAGATACTTATTCCATTAGATTGAAATGTGGTCGTAAGATTGCATATGTTGGGCACCAAAGGTTTCTCCCTAGTGAACATGAGTATCACAAACGAAAATGGGGTTTTTGTGGTAAGCATAATGTTGGGAAAAATCCTGTTATCTTAAATGGGATTCAAACATTGTAGAAGGTTGAAGGGATAAAATATGTATGGGGGGATAAGAAAATGAGAAAGAAAGTTAAGGACAATGAAGTAACCAAATGTTGGAATAAGAAGTCTACGTTCTTTGAACTTGAATATTGGAAACATCTTTACGTTCACCACAACTTGGATGTTATGCATATTGAGAAGAATGTTTGTGATAGTATAGTTGGTACATTACTCAATATTTCAAACAATACCAAGGATGGAGAAAATGCTCGATGGGATTGGGTTAAGCTACTAAAGAAAGAAGAACTTAAATCGGAGAAGAGGGGTGAACGCATATACTTACCTCCAACTAGCTATACACTATCCAGGGAGGAAAAGAAGATGATATGCAAAACATTGTTGGAACTTAAGGTACCAGACGGATTCTCTTCAAACACAAGGAATCTTGTATCAATGAAGGAATTAAAACTCCAAGGGATGAAATCCCATGACTGTCATGTTTTAATGCAACAGTTATTGCATGTGGCTATTCGAAATGTTTTGCCAAAGAATGTGAGGCATGCAATTGCAAGATTTTGTTTGTTCTTTAAGAATATTTGTAGCAAAGTTGTAGATGTCTCTCTATTGCCTGTAATTCAGAAGCAACTTGTCTTAACATTGTGTGTGTTGGAAAAAAAAATTTCACCATCTTTTTTCGATGTCTTGATTCACTTGACTGTACATTTGGTTCGAGAGGTGCAACTTTATGGACCTGTGCAATTTCGATGGATGTATCCATTTGAGAGGTATATGAAAGTGTTGAAAGGGTATGTTCGCAATCGAACCCATCCAGAGGGTTGTATTGCAGAATGTTATATTGTTGAAGAAGCTGTTGAGTTTTGCACTGAATACTTCTCTAATTTAGATGCAATCAGTGTTACAAGAAATCGAAACTTCATAGATGGTGAATTTTACACTGGACGAGCAATAACAAGTGGGAAAGTTGTCAAAGTTAATAAAATTGAATGGGAACAGGCACATCGATATGTGTTAATAAAATTGGCTGGCTGGAAACTGTCCATTGCTATGAATTTTCCACTACAGATGTATGTTTTTGTATATCTGGGATGACTTGACTGCTGGACATGTAATTGTAGCAGCTTTAACCCTAGGCCACCTAGCAATGCACTAATTAGTCCTTTTGAGAACCGCAAGGGTTGTTTACAAAACATGGTCAAATTTGATTGATTTAAAAATGGCATATCCAGTATTCTTAACTATGTTTTTTCATGTTTTATTTTTATGATATCATCATTAGCCACTGAGTGATGTATACCATTTAAGGTTCTTGTGATCATTTGCTCGACGCATATTTTACAGGCGAGCTAGTGAGAAGAGTGATCCTGAGTCAAGAGGGGCAAGTAGTAATGGTAGCAATGATTGTGAAATAGAAAGGTGGGCTAAAGGTGCCGTTGATGGGACCTACAATCAGCAAAATGCCATTAGCTTGAATTCCCAAAAGTTCAACAGAATCTCACTGTGGGATAATTCAATCAAGAGCTCTTCCAGTGATAAAGATGAGCAAGAGCAGCCACATCATCGAAAACCTTTGGTTGATAAGGCAAGTTTTATTTTTTGTAAGACATGAGGTTTGCCTTTATGTAATTCAGTCCTAACACAAATATTTGTGCTATCTTTCACATCCACGACCTCAACGTCACAGATTTCAGCCCTTGCATCTCAGTTTCCTGATCTCAGAACATACAGAAGTTGTGATCTATTGCCTTCAAGTTGCCTCTCCGTGGCTTGGTATCATTTCTTAAACTGCTTTTTTTTAAATGTTGGAATGCCATTTCTATGTTTATTTATGTTTTACCGAAAATTTGTTGACAAATTGCAATGTGGGTGCAGGTATCCAATATATAGAATACCCATGGGTCCAATATTACAGAATATGGATGCATCATTTTTAACAGCACATTCCTTATCAACACACTTCAAACTTCAAAGGTGTACCCCACACCCCCCCCCCCCCCCCCCAAAACCACGAAACACCACTCACGCACACACCACTGCAGCGATATGGTCTTTCTCTTTAAAAAAACACTTAGTCACACAAGCACAACTGCAGAGATATCCTCCTCCTTTGTTTTTGTGTGCTGTTTGTGATGACGTGATTTGTGACTGGTATAGGAAGAGGTCGGCCAGAAGTTCATGGGTCAAGTAGTAGTAAAAGGTAAGGCAGTGTGGATGAGCCCCCTAAAATTTGCTTACCTGTACTTGGCCTGGCTTCCTATAAGTTGAAGGGTTCAATAATGACTCCAAATGGAACACACGAATGCCAGCAAGAAAATTCCCTACAGACAACTGGCTTAGTCACCTGCGGGTTGATCTTCCTGATTTCCGGTTCTTTGTGTCCCATAACTCACAATGGAGGTGATGGGGCTTGAAGTAAATGCTGATATTGCTATACCAGATAAGCTGAAAAAAAGTGTGTTTCATTACATGCCATCTCCAGTTCATGCAAAAAAAGTGTGGTTTAAGTATCTTCACTATAAAATTTATGTTTTGGTTCATGTTGCGTGAGTAATGAATTCTCTTTGATCACATGCCAAGTCATATCCTCGTTGAATGATTAGGACTCCGAAAATACTGATATCAAAGGTGTTGACTCTACAAATGCTTGTTATGGGGGAACTGCAGGTTTATTCAATTGTGTCAACTGGGTGGAGAGCAACTCTTGGGATGGGCGCTATGGACTAGTTGTCTGCATGGACAGTGCAGTATTTTCCTAAAATAAACTTACTTTGCTATGCTTATGGCTCAAGTCTTTTATTGTCAACTTGTAGTTCTTTTAAATCTCTTTTGACTTCAAATATACTTTTCACTGATAGTGTAACAGTATTTCACTTCAACCTGACATGCATTAGTGATAATTGAAAAGAAAATAGAAGCAAAACTGAACTCTTTAAGTTCTTTATTTCTTGAATCTACATTAATTGCTACGTAATTGAGGAGTTTAGGTTTTATGATTTTCCACTTAATGCAACAGACAGTGAAATCCATGGAAATTTTTGTCCATAACCAGTGTCCTATGTTCTAGTTTTTCTTATAATGCTTTGTAACCCAGGTGTATGCTGAAGGACCAGCCCGTCCTACTGGAGGAGCAGCTGCCATTGCTATGCTAATAGGGCCTGATGTTTCCATTGGTTTTGAAAGCAAACTTCGGGCTAGTCACATGTCTCATGCCTATGATTTTCACAAACTTGTTATCTCATGGCACTTGATTCTTGTTATACAAAATTCTGTGACAAGTAAGTCGCTACATCTGCTTTTTGAATGAGCTTTATTATGCTCTTGTTAGAAGTTGGGGATTATGTTGTGTACTTCATAATGTCTTGCCCTCTATAGGTATGCAAAGTTGGAAGGCAAACAATTTTCAATTTGTGATGCTGAGCACTTTGTATTCCATTCACCGTATAACAAGGTAATATCTGTTGAGGTGATTTTGTATTGATTGACATATTCTCTATTAATATTTTGCATTACACGTGATTTGATGGTATTCATTTTGGTTCAATTTTGGCAGCTTGTTCAAAAAACCTTTGCACGGTTATTGTTCAATGATTTCATGAGGAAATCCAGATTTTCATATTATCTATAATTAAGATATTTAATTTTCATTCACTTCAGGTTTTTATTAATTGGCTAGTATCTATCACAATTCCATTGATGAGGTTTCTAGAGAAAAGCTTAGACCATTTTCCGCTTTAACTGGTGATGAAAGCTACCAAAGTCGGGATCTTTAGAAGGTGTGTAACTTCTATTTGAAGATATGACTTCTACCTAAAATATTTATATATATTCTTATTTCCAAAATAGATTCCTTTAGAGAGCATAGTTTATGCAGTTCAACTGCCCAGGTAAATATCTTCTTAGTAGATATTTTCATCTTGACCCTTCATCATGGATCTGCAAGCATCACAACAACTTGCAAAGAACTTTTATGACACCAAGGTTCAACCTAGTACTCTGCTTCCAAAGCAAGTTGGCAACATCTACACTGCATCTATATATGTAGCATTTGCATCCCTTCTTCACAACAAAAATATTGCACTGGTAATCACTGGCTTCAGTGTGACGTCTTGTTTTATGTAGCATTTGTTCCCTTCTATAATTTATGTAGCATTTATTCCCTTCATAATTGAAGGTATCGTCACACTTCGCCTTGCAATTTTGCTTATAAGTTATCGTAAGGATTTCTTTATATTTATTCTTACTTTGTTGTTCCTTTACTGGCGCCTGCAAATTTTCTGTAGGTGTTTCTCATGTTGTTGCCATACAAGCTATCAGGAAGAATGCAGCTATGGAGGGAATGAAAGTCAATGACTATATCTGGCGTGGTCATGATCCCACATCTGTTGCAGTTATGACAGAGGTGATTGCTTGGGGTTTGTTCGCTCAAAGATGTTTTTCCTAGATGTCTAACATATCTCATGCAATTGAGGAACACTTAATAAATAAATAAAATTGTAGCTAAATGTTCTGTCAGGTGTGAGGGCATGAAAATGATATTTTTGCTTGTCCTTTATATGTTCCTTTAAATATAAAACAAATATGCAGGATGGTGCTGCAGTTGCTGGACTTATTATCGCTGCTGGGTCATTGGTTGCAATCAATGCTACTGGCAATGTAATATATGACTCAATTGGCTCAATTGTGGTGGGAAACCTACTTGGCATGGTATGCATTTGTTGTTACTGACATAATAAATATGCTATTGCTTCCTAAAATTTTCTTAGAGGTTAATCAACTAGGTGCATATGCTACAAGAAATACACTATTGCAAAAGTGTTACAAATACGTAGGTATTAAAAAAATTCCCGAAGCGAAAACTTGGGTTTGATTACGCGCCCAGATATTTTCAATACGCGGGAGGTTTTAAGCAAAATATTAAGTGTTACCGGCACCCAAATTAAATCCCCCTCTTTAAATGTATTCATATTCTACTGTCCTAAACCAAAACGCTCTCTTCTCTCTCCTGCGATTCCCGATCCCGTTGGTGCGCCTCCGTCCGTCTGCGCGTCATTCGGCTGCTTCGGCCATCGTGCGGCATCTCATGGCAACCAGGTGGCGGCGGAAGCTCCCTCTCTTCTCTGTTTCGGGCGTTCCCCTGACGTCTGGCCGGATCACACCCCTCTGCTCGGCTCGTGTGATTCCACGGATCGCGTCATCATGCAGTGCTTCTCCTCGGCGGACGGCTCTAGGCGTCGGCCCTGGGACCTCCTCTGGCTAGCGCAGGCTTGCCTGGTGTGTGCAGCTAGGCTTGGATCGGACGGGCTTGGTGTGAGCTACTGGGTCTTCACATTAGAATATGAGGATATAGTATTGTTCCTATTGAAATATGAGGTATGAATTCCCCTTTTCTACTTCCATTGCAGTCGACAATCGTAGCCTAGGTGCTGTTTTTCTTCAATCCAGCCATGTTTCACAGATCCTAAACCTTAATTTTCTCACCAAAACAAACATAATCTGCTCTTTGTTTTCATAACAAGAATTCACTTCATCGTCAAATTTGAGATTTTGGTTTATTATTATGCATGCCGATTTTGTTATTGTCGGTTGTAGATAGTGGATTTGTTCGGTAAACATAGTTTTAACTAATAATCACTTGCTTTATTCTATGCATGCTTGTGATTTCAAGTCGCTTGTAAGAACTGCTAACAAGCGAGGATGGAGCAGTAGGCCTATAGAAGAGGATGAAGTTGTAAGTTTCCCACTGGCTTTATGCAATTTTTGAGATATTTTTCCTGCTTTGTATTACTATTATTATTGTTGTTGTTGTTCATGGCTTTATTTTCCAACATGGAAGTGTACTTTTCACTTTAAATTATTGCTTGTTATTATTGTGTGTAAAATCTATTCAGAAATATGTATCTATTATTGTAACTCTCATTATCTGTGTATCTTTATTGTGCAGCAGTTATTTAATTGTGGGTATTTCCAATTTGAAATATTTGATTTTCATTATAAAATCCTTTGCTGTTTGGTTGTTTTATTAGCTCTAACATTTCAACTTTTCTGAATTATAATCTGTTTGTGGGGATTCACTGGATTTGCCTTCCTGACCATTGTTTGGATGCTTCTAATGTTATTAAAAATAGTAAGACAAACTACCTGTACAGAAGATGTTAAATCTGTGTTTCTGGTGTAATTATTTCCTGCAGTTAGCTGTTATTCTTGGTGCATATTTGTGTTCTTAATTTTATTTTCCATATAAACAACGTTTGATGATTCATAGTTGGCTACTGTTATTTGTGTGTGATTAGTTATGGTTTTACATGTTTTCTCACTACAGGTTGGAAGACGAGTTGCGTCCATGGTCGTCCCTTTAGTGCTCTTATAGCAGTTGGAATTTTTAGAGTTCACTGATCAAAAAGAATATGAAGCATGGCAACAGAGAAATTTGAAACTTCTTGAAGTTGAACTCATACATCCTTACAGGCCTTTGGAGAAGTCTAACACTGCTGCATGACTCCAACAGATTGTCCATGCAGCCTTTAAGAGGCTAATAAAAACTGGGAAGAATAATGAATAAGTCCTTCATAGTTCTGTAATGTCCTTCATTTTGATTTGCTTTAAATTTTGTATGAATTAACTGGGTTTATAATATATGTGGTTCCTTTCAAGAACGATCATCTTCTAAATAATGAAATCTTTGAATAAACATGTGTTATTTTATGACATGGTTTTGGAATTGGATTTTGTTTTGATTTGTTTTTTTGTGTATACATACTAACAAGGCTCTAAAGTTTGTTTGATGTTACTGTGCAAGTAATTTCTGATTTTTTTTTGTGTTTTTATTTTCCTTAAATGTACCCAAATATCTAATCACGCATGTGAAAGTTATTCGTTTTGCTTTGTCGTTATTTTAAGTACCTAGTTATAACCTTAAAAATAATGGTTGAATGTGTAATTCTTTCTTCCATTATGTTCTTAAAAAGTAACCTATTGTCTTTATTGGGAATGAATATATTGAGTAAATATCGTTACATGTCTTACAGATTGACCCAGCTAAGTACAGGAGCATTACTTTTGGGTTCGAAGTTCTGCTGAGAGAGAAGGGAGCTAGAGGCTTTTTTAGGGGTTGGGTGCCTACCCTTCTTGGCTACAGCGCTCAAGGTGCCTGCACATTTGGATTCTATGAATTCTTCAAGAAGTACTAAGACATTGTTGGGCGTGAGTATGCAGCAAAATATAAAACCTTGATCTACCTTGCTGGTTCTGTATTAGCTGAGGTAATTGCTGATGTTGCCCTATGCCCTATGGAGGCAGTGAAAGTTTGCGTCCAAACTCAGCCTAGGTTTGCTAGCAGCTTGGGAGATGGGTTCCCCAAGTTTTTGACCTCTGAAGGTGTTCTCGGGTATGTTTCTCTATTAAAAACCAACCCTTGTTAATGATTCAGCAGTGCTGGTTTTCATTTGTTATTACTTATTTTAGTACTTTTTGATTCCTTGTAATTTTGCTAGGTTGTACAAGGGTATTGCTCCACTTTGGGGATGTCAGATTCCATTTAAGCTACCATTTCTCCCCACCCTTTTCTCTAGAATATCTCTCTAATTTCCTGTGAACATTCCCCTCTTGTCCTGAGTTATTAACTCAATGAAAATGGCCTTATCCACACAACTTATTGCATCTCAAATTTTGTTTCTACTATTATTGCAATTATTATTGTTTCGATAGTAGGTCTGATCATTACAAGCTCTCTCCCTAGAAACTAAGGAAAGAATTTGATAGGCATCAAGCTGATGAAGTTTTTGCTTTTCAGTTAAGAAATCCTGTTCATAATGGCCATGCTTTGTTAATGAATGATACATGTAGGCGACTTTTGGAAAAAAGGTTACAAGAATCCAATTTTGTGGCTCCATCCATTGGGAGATTTTACAAAGGAAGATGATGTCCCCTTGGATATTCGAATAGAACAACATATCAAGGTTTCTTCTACTAAATATCTTCTTTTTCTAGATGAAATTATTGAGCTGGTCGGATAGCTATGCTAAATGCATGAACTTTCAACTTCATATGATAAATTGAAGTATTTTTGTTTCTACATTTATTTAAGCATAGGCTATAGGCTACACTTTTTCTACACTTTTTGTTTCCTTTTCTACTTTACTGCAATAGTGGCTTTGACAACAGGAGCATAGGAACTTGGAAGACTGGCAAAGCAATGCTGTCTAGTGTCTGGTACTCCGTTCTGATATTCTACATTTCCATTTTGGCTTGCTGTAATTCCTTGGATCGTATTTTTAGCCTCTCTTGCCTTGGTTGCCTGTTGGCTGAGAAACATGGGTGGTGTGTTATACGGCCTCTTCCCTTTTATGGTTAGTTGATAGGTTTATTCTATTACCTCTTCTATTCCTTCTTTATTTTTCTTTGCATGACAGCTTTGTGTGTGTCTGTAGGCTCTTGGCAGTGGTATTGGTTGCTGGTCTCCCTTCCCGCTAGCAAAGCAATGCTGTTCTCATATTCTGCACTTCCACTCAGAAGGTTTTACAACTGGGTTCACGCTCGTGACAGTGGCATAGGCGGGTTCCCCTTTCTGGCATCCCATATCACAGGGCTGGTTTCCCACACGTGGGTTCAGGTTGGCACTTCCTTGCGGCTGCTTGCTGGAACAGCCTTACGACTAAAGGTATGATGTGGTTTTCTTTGTTTCTCATTTCTCTGCTTTTTTTTAGAATGATAGAGTGCTTGCAACCTTTCAGCCTTCAGTGAAATGAGGACTTGAAATTAAAAATTCCTTGCATCCATCCTTGCCCCATATTATACTTTTCATGTAAATTATGTTTGTTAGATTTATTTTGTTATAATAAATATACATATAGTGTCTTTATATGTGTTAGAATGAAGTCATTCTACTACTAATGAAATATTAAAGAAATCAAAGTTTCAAGTTTGCAACTTGAAATTCTTCTTGGTGTTTTTATATGTGTGTGTGTGAGTTCATCGTTTTTGTTACTATCTTTTTGCTCTTGTTTACAATTCTTTAATTTAGAAGAGCACTGTAATTTTATTTCATAGTTTACAATTAAAATAACATATTCAACTTAGAACATTATAAAATATGTGGACTTGATAGAAAACAACTTTGGACTTTGGATCTTGTATTTTTATGGCTATCTTGTTGACAAGTATAGAGTTGTAATTTTTTTTTGCTCCTACTTGACAAGTTATATGATTTGCTCATGTTATTTATTTTTCGTTTTAATGTATTTTTGGTAACTGATAATTATTGGTTTTTTCTTGTAGAATGGTAGAGTGCTTGAAATTAATTTTGGCATGGAATGAAGATGGCATTAAGAGTTTTGTTTTAAGACATTTTCAATTTTATATTATAGTTTGTAAAATATTTTAAACACAGTTGGTTATTTTGGATTGTAACACTTTAGAATACTATTTCTCAATGTGGAAATATATTAATAATATTTTTGATGGTTTGTTTCTTTGAATACTGATAGTTTTTGAACTGTAATGGTATTTATGAAATTGTAATCAATAACTGTAAGTGCTTGAGAAGGCTTGTCATATTTTTATGTTATATATCGTAAGCCTTTTTGGTGTGTTAGGTCTGTTTGGCGTGTTAGGTCTGTTTGGCTTATGGTATGTTGGTCACTTTTCGTAACACAAAAAAGATCATATTGTATGATTTTTGACAATATATAATTGTAACACAATAAAAAGTGTTATGTATAGAGTTCTATGGTAAGCTTAAAAAAAGCTTATGAAAATGTTTTATACGACAATAATATGTATTATTGTATGATTTACCATAACAGAAAATCATAACACACCAAAAAGTGTTACCGAAAGATAAGAGACTTTCCATAAGCCAAGCAGACCTAACACCCCGAAAAGTGTTACGGTATCCTACGGTAACACATTTTATGTCTTACTAAAGGCCTGATTTCTTGTAGTACGTGGGATCAACCTTGTTATCCATTTAAGTCTGTTAAAAACAATAAACTTTAGTTGTGATTTGTTTATTTTCTATTAATGATTTGCTTAGAAGTTAATGTTTGTTGGTGTTGGATCAAACCTAGAATTTGAATGATGCGGATCAAACCCTTTGTAATTTGATTTAAGATATTTCATGTTTATTCTAAGTCTGTGCAGAAGATAAAACTTTAATCCGGACCTACTCCTATAAGAACAAAGCTAAGGACAGGATACATAATCCTGACCCGGTTCATCGTGAGTGTCGTCATTCACTTGGTACCTAACCAAGTTATCATCCGGAGTAAGGATCCTTCATACGGAGTAATCACTTGACAAAACGACCAAGGAACCCACGTCTAACTTTCAACTAGACCATGTCAAGTGATGCCGAGTAAGATTCCGAGTCTACAACTTGCACGGAGTAAGAGAGACTTGTTGCGGAGAACGAATCGAAGTTGTCACTCCACCGGACCAAGGAAATAAAGACCCGGACTATGGAATTCGAGTCTGTCATTGATGTAGAGTAAGGACAACGGTTGCGGAGTAAGGGAAACTAATGCAGAGTAAGGAATCCGAACCAAGCACTGATGCGGAGTAAACATTCCGTACCTACTCCATGCGGAGTAAGGAAGCGCTGATAAGGAATTAGTTATCCAAGTCTTTACTTCATGCTGAGTAAGGAAGCACTTGCACGGAACAAGGATTCCAGGACTATACCAATACAAAGTAAGCAACTACTGACACGGAGTAAGAATCTGAGGTTCGTAGATATAGAGTAAGGAACCTTACTACGGACTAAGAAGACGCTGCTTCATCTTTTCCAAGCCGCATTTAATGTTCAGCTCGATGTATCCCGATGTAAGACAAACTCATTGAAGATCTAAACTATCCTACACGTGGAACACTCGGAGATGTGGACGCAGTCTCAAATGCAATTGGAATCAAGCAAAGTAATTCAATACACTTATGCTTCCAATATTTCGAGCTCCACATCCGTGGCAGTTAAAGCAGAAGTATAGAACTTAATTTTACACAGTGCTCGGGATATACAGTTCCAAGAAAGATTCCTAGGAATGTATATAAATACTAAACTGTGTATATTCATAAATAAGTACGTGAGCTCATAGAGATTATTAATGCAGTGTGTGTGACTGTAAAACTTAGTGCTATTGTAATCAGCTGTAATTGCTGCTTATTTTGTTGTAATTATCATTAGATAATAAAACAAAATACTTCCACTATCTGGTTATCTTTCGCACTGATTTTACATCTTTTAACCAGATTGTGTTATACTTGTGTGAAGAAAGAGTTTCGATTAGAGCCTATTCACCCCCCTCTAGGCTCCTAGGGACCAACAGTTGGATTCAAACCAATTGTTTGACATATTATGAGGCTTACATAATTGAACTATGTTTTCAATCTGGGTCGCTATATTTCTAATTTGTAGGAACCGCCATGCCCTTATAGGTAGAGCAATTAATGATCATGATATGAAGAAGGTTCTTTTATTTTTAAAAAGGGACTCGATAAATTCTATAATTTGAATCTAATTTATTATATAATTATGTCTATTTTGCCTAATCTGTCTCTATTAGGCCTTTATGAAGTTGTTGATGTAGGTTGTAGACGCCATATATGATTGTAAAAGTGAAGTTATTGGACCGAGAATTTTCATATTCAAGGTTGAAATAGGTACTGTTTTACTCATGCAGTTTCCTAACTAGGGTTTGAGTAGGCTCTTAATGTCAAGATTGTGGTGTGGTCACTTTTAAAAATTGAGAATGTTAATTTTCTATGTTTCAAAAGTTATTATGTCCAATGGGGATTCATTGGATGCCAATGCTATGTCATTTTTTTTTCCTTTAGACATAATATATATGTGTTTTCTTTTAATTTCCTAATTATAGGACATTATTTAATCACTCACCATTCAAAATATAATAAAAATATTTGTTCATCTGGCAAGATGTACTCTATAGTTATAGTTAACATTAAATCACACCATTTCTTAATCCCAATAGTTTGGAGCCTGCTACAATACCAAGGTGTTAAGTGAGTGTTTTTTGTCAATTTGAATAAAATTATTAATAGGTCAAAGTGCTAGTGGGTAAAGTGATAGGCTTTGAACCACAATTAGGTAAAAGAATAAATTAAAACAAATGGCTGAATTGCTCTCTCATGTTCCACCTTTGGCTATTGAATATACTGTTACTTTTCATGGATCTTTTAATTGCATAATTTTTGGTATTCTACAGTTCCTCTGCCACCTGTGCCGACTTTTAAATATGGTTAAAATATTAAACTATTACTATGCACATGAATTCTTCAAATGTGTGATATCAGGGATCCCATGGTGGAAAAGGTTAATGTCACGCCCCCGAATTCCAGGGAACCCGGAACCGGGTACATGACTTCCCCTTGCCCGCACCCGAAAGGTCAAGGGGTTGGTGACTAGCACCAATAGAGACTATACCGCGGTCTTGTCTCAAATCTGCAACCCTATACGATCATACATCAAGGGTAATCCTGTACTTTCCCATATATCATCATGCACACATTAAGTCAAACAATCATACCGACATCACATCACAAACAAGATGCAAATACAATCGTCCACGGACCCATGTCCGGGATACAAACATAATACAATACACAATACGAATACGAAATACGATCGCATCATACATCGAGTAAGGGCACGTCCTCTTGGAAGAAAGTCCTCCACTAGTCTCGGGTCACACCTGAAAAAGGTAAACAACAAGTAGGGATGAGCGACAAGCTCGCAGGTGACCCCGACACTCCACATCATGCAAACATTCAAGTCTATACTACATGCTCGTGTACTGCACCGTGTGTAGTGTGCACAATCATCGGGACTCGGCTGCAAACAAACATCAGGACCTAGCTTGCCCACACAGACGGCTTGTCCACGATCCTCACTAGGATCCCACTCAGGGCACTCGGCCCTACCACGGCGCTTATATGCCCGGACACGGTCGCCACACCGGCCTGCCATCGGTGCATATGCCGCCATGTCAACCACATAGCACCATCGGTGCATCACGGTGAGAACCCAAACAAGTCACGGAGTCCATGCCCCAATACCCCACATCAACATACTAACATGAGTATGGCATGTCATTCTCGACATTTCCTTTGGAACTGTAGCCAGTCTCCACAAGTAAATCCTCAATCCTTGATTTATGAAGGAAGTACCCATAGCAGCCTATTTTCTTGAAATTAAAAGTCCCAGGCATTGGGTTCCCATAGCATAAATAAGATAATCTGATTTTTGGGGATTTTTCTGAGATGTCTAACCCCACTTTCCAAAAATTCACCACTACGAACTTTTGGGTTTTTCCGAGATTTTACACTAAATCCCAAATTTCACATTTTGAAATAATGGGAATTAATTTTTCTAGTATTTTTCTTTGAATCCAAATGGGGGGTATTTCGTTATTTACATTGTAACTTAAGTATAGTACTTCAATTGTGTAGATGGGTATAGGTTGCAATGTAAATAGGTCCATCCATCAAATCGTATTTCGAATCGCAGTGAAACTACATTTTCGAATCGCATTTCGAATCGCATTTCGAATCTCTTTTCGAACTGCCTTCGACTCTCGAACCTACACTCGAACTACCTTCGAAAACTACCTTCAAGTACCCATGAACGCCTTGAAACTCCCTTCGAAGTACCTTCGAACCTTCGAAACGACACTCGAAAATTTCACATTCGACACTCGAAATTACACTACATCGAACCTACCTTCGAACCTTCGAACCTTGAATCGCACATTCGAAATTTCCAATTTCCATCGATCTCATCGGTCGTTCTCTACCCGGTTCATGACGATTCATGTTCATCATCGTTTTTCACCTGTTTCTCGTCTGGATTCAACCTGAATCTCATAAAACTCATACCTAATACTATATATTAGGTTTTAAATCACGTCTTACCCCCCGAACGCATTTAAATACAAGATTCAACCCAAAATTGGTTTTTCCCCAAATTCTAGGGTTCAACACGAATTTGCATGATTTCATCAAATTCTTACATGTTAATCCAAAAAACAAAGAAGAAAAGGGTGAAGAATCAATGGAACACCTACCTGGAATGATTCTTGATGCTTGAACGAGCTCAAAACGCCCCAAATCGCCAAGGCCTCCAAGCTTCCTTCTCTCTTTCTCTCTCAAGCTCTCCAACGCAGAAACTTGAAACGCTGAAACGTAACGTGGAAGCTCTCTTTCCCCTATTTATATTTTTGCCAGTCAACTGACCTAGTCAACCATTGACCCAGTCAATAATTAACCTCCAAGGTCCCGAACTCCAAATTGAGTCAAACTACAATAAAACGCTCGAAATGACGAGTACAATACTACACGGATATTAGTACACCCAAATGACCGCTCAAACGCAAAGTCAACCAATAGACCCCGAAAAGTCAACAATCGGGTCAAACGGGGCCCCGACTCGGAATCGGGCCCAAGTACGGTCAAAATGCTCACATCGACGACTACACTACCGTCCAGGATAGTTACATTCCCATAGAATGACTATCTCTCAAAACTACCCAAATACGAGTCTTTACATCCTCCCCACCTTAGGACTTTTCGTCCTCGAAAATAAAACACATGCCCAAATGACATAGCAAGATTCAAGCTCAATGTCCCAACAAGAAAACATCAAACATGGTCACCGATCACACATGTGCAATGCAACTCGCAACAAGCCAAAGGGTCGACAAAATCCAACAACAATAAGCTAGACCACATCTCAAACAACATATGCAAAACAAATGCATAAAACATAACTCATACCTCAGGGAAGGTCCTCACATCCTCCCCACCTCACGACCGGTCATCCTCGAATAGCTCAGGATGAAGAATCCGCATCCGGCTCTCTTTCTCCCAAGTTTGCTCCTCCATGCCTCGGTGTCGCCATAACACCCGAACTAGTGGGATCGTCTTGCCCCGCAAGACCTGGTCCCGCTGTCCAAAATCTCGTGCCAGGCATCTCAACAACGGCACCATCATCGCCCAAGTCTATCTCGCGATAGTCCACGACATGAGAAGGATCTGGGTGATACCGTCTCAACTGAGACACATGAAACACATCATGTACCCGCGCTAACTCCGGTGGCAAAGCTAACCGATAAGCCACTGCGCCCACGGTGGCAACAATCTCAAACGGCCCCACAAAACGAGGGGAGAGTTTGGATCCACGTCCAAACCTCCGATGCCCTCGACGTGGCGAAACCCGCAAAAATACACGGTCACCCACCTCAAACTGCAAGGGTCGACGCCTCTGGTCCGCATAGGACTTCTGCCTACTCGCGCGCCAACATGCGCCGTCGAATCAGCTGCACTATCTCTCGTGGTCTCTCGAACCATATCGGGACCGAGAACTGCTGTCTCCCCCGTCTGTGCCCAACACAAGGGTGATCTACAAGGCCGCCCATATAGCGCCTCATACGGAGCCATCCCAATCGTGGCTCGATAATCGTTGTTGTAAGAGAACTCCACCAAAGGAAGGTGAGTCTCCCAACAACCTCCAAAATCTAGGACACAGGCACGCAACATATCCTCGAGTGTCTCAATCGTCCGCTCAGACTGGCCATCCGTCTGCGGATGAAAGGCTGTACTGAGGTTCACCCTAGTGCCCAAAGCTCGCTGCAACTGTCTCCAAAACTGAGAGGTGAACCTCGCATCCCGATCAGATACAATAGACAATGGGACTCCATGCAACCGCACAATAACATCAATATACCTCTGTCCCAAAGTCCTCACTGGGTCTGTCTCGCGAATCGGAATAAAATGCGCCGATTTGGTCAATCGGTCCACAATAACCCATATGGTGTCGTGTCCCCTGGAACGAGGAAGTCCAGGTGACAAAATCCATGGTCACGTGGTCCCATTTCCACTCGCACCGGCAAAGACCGCAACTCACCAGCTGATCTCGGGTGCTGCGCCTTGACCGCCGACAGGTCAAACACCGCCTCACAAAATCAGCAACGGCCTTCTTCAGGCCTGGCCACCAAAATCGCCTCCTCACGAAGATGGTACATCTTGGTCCCACCAGGATGTACGACTAACCTCGACCGGTGAAATTCCCCGAAGAACCTCCTCCCGAAGAGAAGTGGGAACTATCAATCTACCCCTATACCGCAAAGACGTGCTCTGCATCCTCGCTCCGATCGGAAGATACCTGCCCGGCTCGAATCCTATCTCCGATGACCTCACAATCAATGTCCCCCACTGATCCTCTATGATCCCGTGCCGCATCTCTTGGGACTGCTACAACAACACCGAGGGTCCCTCGCCCCTCACTGGTCACCATTTGCAACCTCATCGCCGCTAACCGACCCATCATCTCCCATTCTTTAATGGCACAGTGGGCCACCACGGCCCCTCTTCCTACTCGGAGCATCCGCCACCACATTACCCTTCCCAGGGTGTACATCATATCAAACCGAACTGCAGGGTACTCCACCCACCGTCTCGCCTAAGGTTCAGGTCTCGCCGAGAGAAGATATATTGCAAGCTCTTGTGGTCCGTATACACCACAAACTTCTCCCCAAGGAGATAATGCCGCCACTCTTAAGTGCAAAGATCACTGCGGCTAACTCCAAATCATGCGTGGGATAGCTCGCTCATGTGGTCTCAACTGCCTGGACCCATAAGCAATCACCTGCGCGTCCGCATCAACACACAACCAAGTCCCACCCTGGAAGCATCACAATACACCTCGAAAGGCACACCCTCCTGTGGAAGAATCAAGATAGGTGCTGAGGTCAATCGTGCCTTCAACTCCATGAAAGCACTCTCACACGCATCAGACCAAATGAAAGGAACTCCCTTCCTAGTCAAGTGTGTCATAGGAGCCGCCAACCGGGAAAAATCCTCCACGAACCTCCGATAATAGCCTGCCAAACCAAGGAAGCTACGAATCTCAAACACATTCGTGGGCCTCTTCCACGACATGATTGCCTCAATCTTCTCAGGGATCCACCGTGATACCCTCCGAAGATACCACATGCCCCAAGAAGTGCACTGTTGCAACCAGAAGTCACATTTTGTGAACTTCGCATACAACCGATGCTCTCGCAAGGTCTGCAACACAACCTGCAAATGCTCCTCATGCTCCCTCTTGGTCGCTGAATAGACCAAAATATCATCGATGAACACCACAACGAACATATCTAAAAATGGAGCAAACACCTGGTTCATCAATCCCATAAACACCGCTTGGAGCATTCGTGAGCCCAAACGGCATCACAAGCCACTCATAATGCCCATAGCGACAACCGAATGCGGTCTTTGGGATATCTGCCTCCCTAACCCTCAACCGATGGTATCCAGATCTCAAGTCTATCTTGGAAAACCATCTTGCACCTCGAAACCGATCAAACAGTCGTCGATCCTCGGCAATGGATACCGTTTCTTCACGGCTACCTGGTTCGCCTTCTGGTAGTCTATACATAGCCGAAGTGAACCATCCGCCTTCTTGGCGAACAACACTTGGAGCGCCCCACGGTGAGCTACTCCGCTTGATAAAGCCCCGCGCCAATAGGTCATCTATTTGTCTCTTGAGCTCTCTAAGCTCGTCGGTGCCATCCTGGGAGGCCGCTAACCTGATCGGTGTTGTCCCTGGCAACAACTCGATCGAAAACTCTACCTCCCTCACGGGTGGCAACCGACCAAGTCCTCGGGAAACACATCCGGAACCGATCTACAATGGGTGGCAAAACAGCCTTCCCCTCTCTCCTCCCTGTCAACCAATGTCAAGCCGGCTAACCGGTGGGTCACATCACCCCACCCATGCCTCAATGGTCCCAACCTGCATGCCTCCTCGGTCCACTCACCCACAAAGACACCCCGCGTGCCCCCTGGTGTGAGGAACGTCACACGCCGTCGAAAACAATCAATCTTGGCCTCCACGGAGACCAACCAGTCCCATACCCAGGATAACATCGAAATCATCTAACTCCATGATATACAAATCACACAACAGGTTAACACCCCCAAGTGTTACCTGACAAGCACGACGGATACTCTCAAGTATCACAATTCCACCCAAAGGTGAAGCAACCATCGAGACCGACTCACTGTCTCCTGGTCTAACTCTAATCCAACCACCGTAGCATACGAAATAAAAGAATGGGTAGCACCGTATCAATCAAAATCGAACAAATAGTATGAGAAATGATGATGGTACCTCTCACCACCGAAGGTCCTGCTCTGCCTCATCCACCTGGTGGAACCTCCGCCTCTGGCTGGTGAGGGCAAAAGTCCTCCCTCGTGGTCCATTGCCACTAGCCTGGCCCATTGGGGCCTTGCCCCGCCGATCAACATGACCCTGAGCCTCCCGCCGAGGCTGCCGCACCGCAGTCGCATCTGCGTGCTCGTGCCGGCGGCACCGACCTCCGAGATGGAGCCCCACTCCTCTGTCCCCGATCTCTCGGACGAGGGCCTACACCGCTGGTTGAGCTAAGGGTAACACATTCCCTAGCTCCATGCCCCACTTTCCCGCATCGGAAGCAGTCATCTTTTTCCTTGGGCGCTCTCTCGAGACATGCCCGGTCAAACCACAACTCCAACGGTCCCTGGCCTCCTGCTGGCCGAACTCTCACGGGGTCCCACCGCCTGGCTAGAAACCCTCTGCACCTGCCTCCTCTCAGCCGAGCGGCACCGCTCTCCCCACTCTGCCTCTTCTTGCTCGGACCGCCGAACCGCCCGGCCTCTCGAGCTCTCGCCGATCCCGACCTCGCTCAATAATGATCGCCTTGTCGACCGCCTCCCGTAGGCGGGTCAACTGCATCGGTTCCACTGTCTTTTCAAAGATGGCCTCAAGCCCTGAATGAAGTCCTGCGTCTTCTGGCCTTCCTTTTCCCAAGACTCCAGAGCAAACCGCCCCAAATCCGTGAAGGCTTGCACATACTCACCCACGGCCATGCTACCCTGCACAAGCTCATAATACTCTCTACGTCGAGTATACTGCAACGAGCCGGGAAAATACTCCCCAAAGAAGCGCTCAACAAACTCTCTCCGGGCTCATCCGATCGCCATGGACAGCTCTAGTGGATTCCCACCACCTGCGTGGGATACCCAACGATAGTGCGTCGCCACGCGCACCCGCTCCTCATCCTGGCACCCCAATCATCTCAAAGATGTCCTCTGTCCATCTAATCCAGTCCTCGGCTACCTCAGGCCGTGAACCATCCTCAAAAGTCCTGGGTGCATGTTTCAAAAACTGTGCAGCCCAATCCACTCCTCGTCGTGCTGGCTCTATCACGACCTCCTGTTGGTGCACATCCTGCCCCACCCTCGCCTCCTGCTGCTGAGGCTGTAGTGGCTGCTGAGGCTGCTGTTGCCTCTTTAGCTCATCCACCTCTCTAGCCATATCCCTCATCGAGCCCTGCATACCCTGCATGGCCTCCTGCAACTGAATCAATACCTGGAGCCAAATCGGGTCCCACAACGGGAGCCGACGATCTCTCGCTGCGGGCTCTGCTGCCCCTGGTGCCCCGACTCTATCGTGGGCTCCTCTCGCCGGGCCTTGGCCTCGGACGGCTCTCCTCGGTGGTGCCATCACACCGGCCACAACAACAAACAACAAACGATCAATAAGACAAACGGCCATCAAAGGCACAACCGACTTGTAGGTTCTCACCACACGACCCGTAGGTCCATACCATGCATATAGCATCGTGTCCCCCATCAGGGTACACCACATGACCCGTAGGTCCACAACCATGCATATAGCATCGTGTCACCCCATAGGGTACACCACATCCAGTCCTGGCTCTCACGGCCACGTGCCATCCTGGCACCACATACGAGCACATCACACACAAAGACAATCTAGTGCCCTATATGCACACAATCATACCACTAGCAATGCACCCTATGTATGCTCCTAGGATGATCTAACTGACACCAACCTAACCTAGAATACCTATAAGGACTGCGTTGATCGGGCGCCCTCCTTATAGTTTTCCAAGTCACATGGAATCAATTAACCACCCCTCACTAACCTAGGTCCGCTAGACCATGCTCGATACCAACTTGTCACGCCCCGACCTGGGGAACCCGGAACCGGGTACATGACTTCCCCTTGCCCGCACCCGAAAGGTCAAGGGGTTGGTGACTAGCACCAATAGAGACTATACCGCGGGTGCTGTCTCAAATCTGCAACCCTATACAGTCATACATCAAGGGTAATCCTGTACTTTCCCATATATCATCATGCACACATTAAGTCAAACAGTCATACTGACATCACATCACAAACAGTATGCAAATACAACTGTCCACGGACCCATGTTCGGGATACAAACATAATACAATACACAATACGAATACAAATACGAATCGCATCATACATCGGAGTAGTGGGCACGTCCTCTTGGAAGAAAGTCCTCCACTAGTCTCGGGTCACACCTGAAAAAGGTAAACAACAAGTAGGGGTGAGCGACAAGCTCGATAGGTGACCCCGACACTCCACATCATGCAAACATTCAAGTCTATACTACATGCTCGTGTACTCTGCACCGTGTGTAGTGTGCACAATCATCGGGACTCGGCCTGCAAACAAACATCAGGGACCTAGCTTGCCCACACAGACGGCTTGTCCACGATCCTCACTAGGATCCCACTCAGGGCACTCGCCCTACCACGGCGCTTATATGCCCGGACACGGTCGCCACACCGGCCTGCCATCGGTGCATATGCCCGCCATGTCAACCACATAGCACCATCGGTGCATCACGGTGAGAACCCAAACAAGTCACGGAGTCCATGCCCCAATACCCCACATCAACATACTAACATGAGTATGGCATGTCATTCTCGACATTTCCTTTGGACCGTAGCCGGTCTCCACAAGTAAATCCTCAATCCTTGATTTATGAAGGAAGTACCCATAGCAGCCTATTTTCTTGAAATTAAAAGTCCCGGCATTGGGTTCCCATAGCATAAATAAGATAATCTGATTTTTGGGGATTTTTCTGAGATGTCTAACCCCACTTTCCAAAAATTCACCACTACGAACTTTTGGGTTTTTCCGAGATTTTACACTAAATCCCAAATTTCACATTTTGAAATAATGGGAATTAATTTTTCTAGTATTTTTCTTTGAATCCAAATGGGGGGTATTTCGTTATTTACATTGTAACTTAAGTATAGTACTTCATTGTGTAGATGGGTATAGGTTGCAATGTAAATAGGTCCATCCAATCAAACCGTATTTCGAATCGCAGGTGAAACTACATTTTCGAATCTGCATTTCGAATCTGCATTTCGAATCTCTTTTCGAACTGCCTTCGACTCTCGAACCTACACTCGAACTACCTTCGAAAACTACCTTCGAAGTACCCATGAACTGCCTTCGAAACTCCCTTCGAAGTACCTTCGAACCTTCGAAACGACACTCGAAAATTTCACATTCGACACTCGAAATTACACTACATCGAACCTACCTTCGAACCTTCGAACCTTGAAATCGCACATTCGAAATTTCCAATTTCCAGTCGATCTCATCGGTTGTTCTCTACCCGGTTCATGACGGTCTCGTTCATCATCGTTTTTCACTGTTTCTCGTCTGGATTCAACCTGAATCTCATAAAACTCATACCTAATACTATATATTAGGTTTTAAATCACGTCTTACCCCCCCGAACGCATTTAAATACAAGATTCAACCCAAAATTGGTTTTTCCCCAAATTCTAGGGTTCAACACGAATTTGCATGATTTCATCAAATTCTTACATGTTAATCCAAAAAAACAGCAAGAAAAGGGTGAAGAATCAATGGAACACCTACCTGGAATGATTCTTGATGCTTGAACGAGCTCAAAACGCCCCAAATCGCCAAGGCCTCCAAGCTTCCTTCTCTCTTTCTCTCTCTAAGCTCTCCAACGCAGAAACTTGAAACGCTGAAACGTAACGTGGAAGCTCTCTTTCCCCTATTTATATTTTTGCCAGTCAACTGACCTAGTCAACCATTGACCCAGTCAATAATTAACCTCCAAGGTCCCGAACTCCAAATTGAGTCAAACTACAGTCAAAACGCTCGAAATGACGAGTACAATACTACACAGATATTAGTACACCCAAATGACCGCTCAAACGCAAAGTCAACCAATAGACCCCGAAAAGTCAACAATCGGGTCAAACGGGGCCCCGACTCGGAATCGGGCCCAAGTACAGTCAAAATGCTCACATCGACGACTACACTACCGTCCAGATAGTTACATTCCCATAGAATGACTATCTCTCAAAACTACCCAAATACGAGTCTTTACAGTTAATTAGTTTTCTTAATAATTGATTAGTATGTGCATGAAGATTTTTTAGTGGAATCTTCAGCCTTAATTTTGCATTGTTGGATGTACACGGTATCTAAAGCTGGCAATTTAATGTTAGATTTTGATGGCGTGATGCTGGTACAAAATTATTTAGAAAGGACTAGGCGTGAAACAATTCAACTGATGTCTTCTTCCTGATTGTCAGGTTCAGTGTTGCAGTGTTGTCTACCGAAACCACCAGCTAATCAGAGGTTAGTTGGAACCTCTGATTTACAGAAGCCAAGATTGCTCTCAAGATATCCAGCACGTAATAGTTATGGTTTGCTTCGTGCTGGCGGTGCCTATGGCATTTTAGGTGTAGGGTATAGAGCTCCAGGCTTCACACAGGTAAATTGTGTGCTTGCCGTATTGGTATTATTTCTACATTTTTGTTGTAATTTAGCTTCAATTTTTTCCCAAGCTAACACATGGAAAAATACCTTCTCCTGCATATAATTTGTCATGCCTAAATCATTCTCAGTTCCTGGCACAGACACAGACGTGAGATGGTTGAGTTTTTGGTAGCATACATTATCTCTGATAGTTATTGGGATACAGACGTGAGATGGTTATTCTCTAATAGTTATTGGGATACATTATCTCTGATAGCAATCATTCTCAGTTCTTAGTTAACGTTAATCTTCCAAGGCTACTACTAGTGGAACAGATGGATAGTTTTTAAACATTCCCTCCATTTGCAATTTGGCTAGCCATTGCATTCTTCTGCAATTTCTTGAATGTCTCTCTCATAGTGACCTTCTTTTTTTTGCAGGCCTTGATTCATGGAAGGGGATCAGCACTAGTTGGTATGATGATGATGCCATTGCATCCACTTTCAATTTAATTCGCTTTTGTAAGTTGTATATTGTAAATGTGAACACAATTGTATACTGTCAATGTAAGTCTGTATAAAGCATCGTGCTTTTAAATCGGAAATTACATATTCTTTGCGTGTGGAGATCATGGGAAATTTAGTGCTAAAAATGGAGGTATATTTTTTTTCAAAACAATTAAAAGGACGACGCTTTTTAAAAAGCGTCGTTGAATAAGACGAATTAGATGACACTTTTTCGAAAGCGTCATTGAATTAGAAGCGTCATTAAATAATTTCACGACACTTTAAAAGCGTCGTGGATTTTCTAATTCAACAACGATTTTTAATGCGTCGTCATAAACCCAAAATCTTCTAATGACGGTGCGATGAACGACGCTTGTGTAAGCGTCGTTAATTATTTTAGATGACGCTTTAAAAGCATCGTCTTTGGGCTTTTTTGTAGTAGTGTCTAGTGGTCATGTGGGCCTATGAGGTTATCTTAATAAGCCTAAGGGGCTACTGTTAAGGGCCTGGGAGGCGAGATTTCTTTATAGCCTGAGAGGCAGTACTGTGCTTGAGGGATAAGATGATACCCCTGAGGTAATACTATGCTTGAGAGTTAAGGCGGGGCTTGAGGTAATAACTGTACCTAAGAGGTAATATCGTAATATACTTGAGATGCAATGTACCTGAGAGGTACTATAGTAATGTACCTGAGAGGTAATAGAATATTGTGCATGAGAGGCAATGTTGTGCCTGAGGGGCAATACGATGCCTAAGAGGCCATACTATGCCTGAGAGGCAATATTGTGCCTGAGAGGCAATGTTATGCCCGAGCGGCAATACAGAGAGGCAATATTGTGCCTAGGAGGCAATATGATGCTTAAGAGACAATACAATGCCTGAGAGGCCATACTGTTCCTAAGAGGAAATATTGTGTTTGAGAGGTAATACTGAGCCTAGTGAGGCCGTGTGATGAAACCATCATGGTCGGTTTGATGCTATGGTTTGGGTCATGAGGGCTAAAGTATCGAAGGGACGGTGAGGGTGGTCGGCACTATGAGAGCCTCATGGTATGTTGACTGTTATAGTTATGGTTAGCTCATATACATATGTATACTGTGTGGGACCTTTGGGTCTATTGTGATATGCTATGCTCGCTTGTATACTTGTGTGGGAGATCTATGTGACATGTGAGACTCTTAAGTCCATGTGCGATGTCAATTGTACCTGGTGGCATATTCGGTGGTTGAGTTTGAGCTAAGTTGAGCTCAGTGCAGATGTACCTTTGCGTGGATGTTATAGGTGGCTAAGGCCCCTCGATTTGTGATTTACCCTGTTGGGTGAGGCTATAACCTGATGAGCTTGTTGTGTTGATATGATCCTGTTAAGGATCATGGACAAGTTGTCCTGATGGTGATAGGCTATACCCTGAGGTGCTATGGATCCTGTTTAGGATTGTGGTGGATATGTTATATCCTTGTGTGGATAGGATAGGCTATCCTACTGATGTGATTTATGGATAATCTTATTTTGGATTGTGGGGAAACATATCGAGTCCTGATGTGGAAAGGATGTCCTGGTGTAATTTTGTATTGATGAGATGTTGTGAGGCTTCTGATGACAAGTGGTAGAGATCCCTTAGATGTTGTAAAGAGAGATTTTCTTCATATTACAGTCTAGGGGTGAGCCCCATATAAAAACATTAACCATAAGGCCTATATGGTATATTCTTAAATGTCTTAATACTCCCCTTCAAGTTGGAGCATATATATCAAATAGCCCCAACTTGTTACAAAGTTGATGTACACGAGTACCCCCTAGAGACTTAGTAAAAAGATCAGCAATTTGATGTTCAGTTCGAACATGTGTGAGCTCAATTTCAATGTTCCGCACTTTTTCACGTACAAAATGACAATCAACTTCAATATGCTTTGTCCGTTCATGGAACACTGGATTGGAAGTGATATAAATAGCAGAGTGACTATCACAATGCAACATTGAGTTGCGTGAAGAAGGTAATCCAATCTCTGATAACAACATTGTCAATCACATTAGTTCACCTGCGACATGTGTCATTGCTCTGTACTCAGCCTCGGCACTAGATCTTGACACCACATGTTGTTTCTTACTTTTCCGTGCTATAAGATTGCCACCAAGAAACACACAATAACCAGTAATGGATCTTCTATTAATCGGACATCCCACCCAATCAGCATCAGAATAACCATGAATATCGAGATTACCCTGTTTGGTAAACCGAAGACCTCGTCCTGGTGCTCCCTTCAAGTACTTGATAATTCGTAATGCTGCAGTCCAGCGAGTAGTGCGAGGAGCACTCATAAATTGGCTTACTGTGCTTACCGCAAAGGCAATATCAGGTCTGGTAACTGTCAAATAGTTTAACTTACCAACTAATCGCCGATATTGAGCAGGGTTATGTAACAACTCACCATGTTCTGAATCTAACCAGACATTTGGATCCATAGGAGAAGTAACAGGTTTGATGCCTAAGTACCCAACCTCATCGAGTATATCCAGCACATACTTTCGTTGCGACAAAGTGATAGAGGAACCAAAGTAGGCTACTTCTATCCCCAAGAAATAGCGTAAATGACCGAGATCCTTGGTGCAAAACTCAGTCTGGAGAAACTGCTTCAAACGGTGAATGCCTTCCTTGTCACTACCCGTAACAATAATATCATCAACATATACAACCAAGAGAACACAGCCGGTAGCAGAAGAGGAGCTAAACACAGAATGATCTACCGCACATTGCCGAAGACCGAAGCGAACAAGAGCTGTACTAAAACAGCCAAACCAGGCCCATGGAGACTGTTTCAACCCATAAAGAGCCTTTCAAAGACGACATACCAGATTCTCCCCCTGAGCAACAAAACCAGGTGGTTGCTCCATATAAACCTCCTCAGCAAGGTCACCGTGGAGAAAGGCATTTTTGACGTCCAATTGATGAAGAGGCCAGCCATAATGAACAACTAAAGAGATAAACACTCGAACAGACAGAATCTTGGCGACAGGAGAAAAAGTATCATCATAGTTAACACCATAAACCTGAGTGTACCCCTTAGCCACCAGGCGAGCCTTCAATCATTCAAGGGAACCATCAGGATGAACCTTCATAGGAAAAACCCAACGGCACCCAACAACATGTTTATCAGCAGGTAACCGGGTGAGATCCCATGTGGCATTAGTACAAAGATCCTGCATCTCATCGTTCATGGCTTGGCGCCACCCAGGATGAGCAAGAGCTTCAACAACACTGCGAGGCACAACTAGAGACGAAACAGATGAAACAAAAGCAGAGAAACAAGGGGATATCTTGGCGGTGGAGACAAAGTGAGACATAGGATATTGAGAGCGGACATTACCAGTATAAGAAACAAAACGATCAAGAGGACGACTAACACAAGAACGAGTACCTTTACGTTGAGAAATAGGAAGGTCAGGAGCTAGAGTCGGATCGGAAGACGAGGTGTCAATTGGTGTAGGGGGAACTTCAGGAGCTGGAGGCCGACGATGATATGTTTGGCCAGTGAAGCGGTCACACGGGGAAAGACCCAGATCAAGCGAAGCCGACTCAGGAGAGGAATCCACTAGAGGAACGGGGGATGGAATAACTGAAGGAGCAAGTTGACTATTTGTGGAAGAAGCATAATAGGAGGCATCCTCATGGAAAGTGACGTCAGCGGAGACATAAATGCGACCAGTTACAGGGTCATAACATCAATATCCTTTTTGAGTGCGAGAATAGCCGATGAAAACACACTTAACAGAGCGAGGATCCAACTTATCACGACCGGGTCCAAGGCACTGTACAAAACAAACACAACCAAAAACACGAAGTAGAAAAGAAAAAAGTGGAGTATTGGGATTAAGAATGGAGTAGGGAACCTGTCCATGTAGGACAGCCGAGGGAAGACGGTTAATCAAATAACAAGCTGTAAGAATTGCAGAACCCCAGAAAGATTTAGGAAGGTGCATATGCAAAATTAAACAGCGGGCAACATCTAGTAAATGGCGATTCTTCCTTTCAGCAACTCCATTTTGTTGAGGAGTATATGAACAAGAAGTTTGATGCACAATACCATGAGAGACAAGAAAGGGTTGAAACCCAGAAGAGGTACTCAGATATTCTTTGGCATTATCTGATCGCAAGTATTTAATAGAGACCTGAAACTGATTTTGAATTTCATAATAGAAGTGTTGAAAACAAGAGAAAACTTCAGTTTGATTTTTCATTAAATATATCCAAGTCACGCGAGAATAATCATCTATGAATGTGACAAAATAATTGAAACTAGAAGAAGTTGGTATAGGAAAGGGACCCCACACATCAGAGTGAACCAATCCGAAGGGTTTAACCACCCGATTAATTTGACGGGAAGGAAAGTGATAGATTGAAGCTTACTGAGTGAAGGGTTTAACCACTTCGCTTAGGACATCCGTATCAAGCTTGTTCTGGAACACCCATTTAACTCCTATGACTTGCTGAGACTTAGGCCTTGGTACTAGAGTCCACGCATTATTTCTCTTAAATTGATTCAGCTCTTCTTGCATGGCTTCTATCCAATTCGAATCCTGAAGAGCTTCATCCACCACCTTTGGTTCTATTAGAGATAGAAAACACGAGTAAAGACACATGTTCGAGGTGGCTGCTCTTGTTCTTACACCAACAGTAGGATCACCAATCACTTGATCTGAGGGATGGTTTCGGGTCCATCTGTAATTCTGTGCATGTGATGGTTGATCTTGAATAATTTGAAACTCTGCCAGGTTGGGTGGTTCAGGTGTATCTGCTGGTTGAGCTTCTTCCGGACCAGATATTTCCGTATTAGAAGGTACAGTAGAACTAGGTGGTTCTTCAATACTGTTTCTTTCAGTGTTAACTGGTCCGGGAGGACTTGAAGGTGCTCCAGAATTTTGGGTATCCGTAGGAGTATGTCCGGAGCTTAACGGTAGTCCTGAGTCTGAATCATCCGTAGCATCATCCATATAATTTCTTTGTGCTTCGCTGATGCCACGTGGTTGGTCAGAATGTGTATCAGGAACACTCATAAACTTCGAGTAATCAATGTTGCTGTCCGGGACCTAGACATTAGAACTTGAAGAAGCAACTTTTGACCATTCAAGATTAGCTTCATCAAAAGTCACATGGATAAATTCTTCAACTTTAAAAAGTTTTCTATTGAAGACCCGATAAGCCTTGCTATGTAATGAGTATCCGACAAAAATCCCATCATCAGATTTTGGTTCAGATTTATTCCGGGTTTCTTTGCCATTTATCAATATATAGCAAGTACACCCAAAAGCTCTGAAATGTGAAATTGAAGGCTTTCGTCCTCTCCACATCTCATAGGGTGTTTTCATGGTAGATTTATTTATTAGAGTTCTGTTCTGAACATAGTAGGCAGTGGATACAGCTTCAGCCCATAAACTGAGAGGAAGCGTTGCCCCTGCTAATATAGATCTGCCATCCTCGACTAAAGTACGATTCTTGCGCTCAGCTACCCCATTTTGTTGTGGAGTTCTGGGTGTAGAGAAGTCATGCTGAATGCCCTGTTCAGAACAATATGATCTCATATCTGAAAAATCAAATTCTGTACCATGATCACTCCTGATGCACTTTATGCTCAGTCCTTGTGAGTTGCTTATCCAGTTGAAAAGATCTACAAGATGCTCAAAAGTTTGATCCTTTGATTTCAGGAACATCACCCATGTGTATCTGGTGAAATCATCGATAACCACAAGGGTATATCTCGCACTAGCCAGCGAAGGAACAGAAATAGGACCACAGAGGTCCATATGAAGAAGTTGCAGAGGAGCAGTTATTGAATTAACTGATTTGCTCTTAAAGCTATGTTTGGTCTGTTTGCCGAGTTGGCATTCTCGACAAGAGTGTCTCTGGAGTATTTGAGTTTAGGTAGACCGGTGACAAGATCAAGTGATGCTAACTTAGACAGTGTCTTAAAGTTTAAATGTGCGCATCGCTTGTGCCATAACCAACTATCTTCATCTGAAGCTTTAGTGAGGAAGCATACAGGGTCAGAAGAATTATTTCTTAAGACCACTAAGTATATGTCCCCATCTCTTGATCCGGATAACTTTACATCTCCGGATAAGTTTTCCCTTACTGTACAGGTGTTGGACATAAAGGAAACAGTAAATCCTTTGTCACATAAATTACCGACACTTAGCAAATTGCTTCAAACCTTCAACTAGTGCAACTCTAGTGATTGATACACAGCCGTTGGTTAAAGTGCCATACCCGGCAGTCTTACCTTTGCTGTTGTCACCATATGAAATGGATGGACCTCATTTTTCATTAACTTCTACAAGTAGAGTCTGATCACCCATCATATGTCCGGTGCATCCACTATCAAGGATCCACTTGCTTTGATTGATCTTTAACTTCAAGTGATCCGGCAGTGCATTCCAGAGATGCTCCTGAAAGACAACAGTTTACACTTTTGGTGCCCAAACTTGTTTCGGGCGGTTAGAAAGAACAGTAGTAATGTCAACAATTCCGGATTTGACTTTGCTAGGACTTTTAGCTCTCCAAGTTGACTTTAATTTGTTAGTTTCAGCTGCTTCTTTTATTTGGGTTATCTTGGGAGAGACACTCCTTTGAGGTTTAGCTTTTGTTTTGCTCGAAGAACTCTTTTTATTGAACTAATCTTTATTTGTACGAATTTGATTATAAAGCCAGTTATCAGATAAACTCCAACATTCATAGTGATAATGAACTATTTCCCTACAGATCGAACAGACACTATAATGCGGAGTACAAACAGGGGATACAGGTCTCTTAGATTTTACAGACTTTCTACTCTGTTCCCTGTGGCCTAATCCATTGCGTTTGGGTGACGCGCTCTTGGCCCTAGATGCGTCAGCCTTAGCCTTTCCTTTCTTTTTGGGTGTTACAGTTTTGGCTTTAACTGCAGCAGCCTTCCCTTCATCATTAGTTACGGGTGCTACTGCTTTGGGAAGTGCAGTAACAGCCTCAACTCCATAGTCATAAACTATGGTGCCACCTGAAATGAAACCATCCAACGGTTTAGACGTACTAACAGGATATAAGTTGGTTAGTTTTGGAGTGAAATCCGGAGGACACTCAGTAGCTTGAGCACTGGAGGTTGATGATTCAGAGCCTAGGCCAGGTTTGACTCGAACATTATCCAGATCGGTCCTAAATGAAGAGGCTATTTCCCTGGATTTAAGCCACTTGCGATTTATTTCCTTTTCCTGTTCTAGTTCATTCTCGAGTCTTTTTATAATAACTTTTAGGCCTGAGAAATTGGTATTAAGCAGATGATTTTCAGCCCTTAGATCGTGATACCAAGCTTCTTTTCCTCTGAAGTCAGCCATGTCTTTTTCAAGTTTAGCAATAGTAAATTCAAGACGTTTATTCTGACTTTCCATATCTTTGTACATTTGAGTAATTATTAGTCTCTTATTCTTTTCATGATCACGTTCAGTAACAAGAGATTCTATTTTACTCATGAGTTCAGAGATAGAAGGTACCTCAGTATTTGCTATGAGGCAGACATTCGGCTTAGGAGTTGGCTCATCATCCGAGGATTCCTCCTCTTCTTCCGAGCCACTGATGTACTTTGTCACGAACGCCTTCCTCTTGTTTTTGCTGTTGTCTGAGGTGGCACGTCGAGGAGTAACCTTGTCACTTTTCTCTGCCGTCTTAGGTTTGGATCTGCATTCCTTGGCCCAGTGACTGGGGTTTCCCACAGTTAAAGCATTCTTGGGAGCTCGACTCCGATCGTTCCTTCTTTCTGGATGATGAGGAGCCTCTTCTGAATCCTTTTCTACTTTTCCGAAGGAATCGTTCAAAAGATTTAACAAGAAGAGCTATTTCCTCTTCTGCGTCTGAGTTAGAATTCTCAGACTCATCCGTATCATCCTCTTGATGATTACTGGAGCATTCCATAGCTTTGAGGGCTACCCCTTTTTCTTTCCGAGCTATCTTCTCATCACGGTCAGTGTATCTGAATCTAACCTCATGAGTCCGAAGCTCTCCGTATATTTCCTCGAGGCGATGAACGGCCGCTTTTTGTCAGCTTGCATCTGGAGCTGCTTGGAGTAGTAGCGATCCGGCAAGGATCGAAAGAACTTGTCATTGATTTGAGACTGTGTAGTGCTCATTGACAGTTTTTAGCTCTAGAATGAGCTTGCCGAATCTCTGATAGATGCTCTCAAGGGATTCGCTAGGTTTGTGATTGAAACTCTCAAAATTCTGTCTGAGAGCACATATCACATTTTGCATCTGGGACTGACTCCCCTCATAGAGGATTGTCAGTTCATCCCAGACAGCTTTTGCTGACGTGTAGCCCTGGACGTCCGTGAAAGCCTTGGAATCCAAAGATGATGTAACATAAGCTAGAGCCTTTTCACTAGCGCACTGCCAGGCTCTTTCATCGTTGGTAAGTTCGCCATTCGTCTTTGGCCTTCTAACTCCATGTTCTCCGATAGTCATCGGAATTGGAATCTCCTGATGAAGACAGGGCCACATGAGATGGTCATGGCATACCATGAACATCTTCATGCGAGCTTTCCACTGGGAGAAAAGCTCAGGTGTGAATTTGGGCGGTTTTGTCAGAGTAAAACCAGAACTCCGTGGTTGAGGAGCAGCGGCAGCAGCAGGTTGAGGTGGGTCGATGTTTTCACTGCTGCTTCGATTTAGGATGGGCTCTTGTGCACCTCCGGAGTTAAGGCGAGTGTTGAATAGCATACTGCTTTCTTCGGCCATTGCTTAGAGTAAAAGAGTGGATCTCTACTTAAAACAAATAGACTTGCTCTAATACCACTTGATGGTCCCTTGGAGCCTAGAGGTGGGGTGAATAGGCTCTTATCGAAACTCTTTTTATTCTCTTATGACACAACACTTATCTAGTTAAGTGATAGAATCACTGCGGAAGACAACCAGATAGTAGAAGTATTTTGTTTTATTATCAAGAGATAAGTACAACAAAATAGAAGCAAGACTCTCTTACACTCTGTTTACAAAAGGATTCACACACTAGCCTAGATTATATCTTTGAGCTCTTGTGCATACACGAGGTTGATTCAGTCTAGTTCACCCGCATACTGCAAATTCAAATATACAAGTATGAATATTTATACAAAGACATTCCTAAAAGACAACCTTGGAACTTGTAGTTCCGGAATGTGTTCAGCACTAACTATTCCTCGGTAATCTCTCTGCCTTGACTGCTGCGGTTTGTGGAGCTCAAGATCTTGGGTTTGAAGAGTATAAGTGTCTTTGTGAGTTCCCAAATATAATTAAAGTTGTGTCCACATATCCGGGTGATCCACGTGTAAGATTCTTCAGGTTCTCGACAAGTTTGTCTTACATCGGGACACCACGAGCTGATAACCTTAAATGCGGTTAAGTTGAAGCAGCATCTTCTTGGTCCGGTGTAATTTTCCTTACTCCGTAGCTAATGAAGCTCGGAACCTTACTCCGTGTCAGTGGTTGCTTACTCCGTATCTATTTGGTACTGAAATCCTTAGTCCGTGTCAGCGCTTCCTTACTCTGTGTGAATGAGAAGGTCGGAGTGCTTATTCCGTATCAGTGCTTCCTTACTCCACATGTAAGTTCCTTACTCCGTATGTAAATTCCTTACTCCGTGCTAGTTTAAAGACTTGGGTCCTCATTCCACAATACTTCCTTACTCCGTATGTATGAAAGACTCGGATGTCTTACTCCGTGTCTTCTTTACTTTAGTTCGCTTGAGGGGAAGACTTAACTTTTAACTCTGTGTCGACTCTTTAACTTCGTGCGACCTTGTAGACCAAGACTCTTACTCCGCATCAGTTTGACTTAGTCCGTTTGAGGCATTAAGAGTAGATTCCGTAATCCGTAGCTTTTAAGTTCTTAGTCCGCACGAATGTTCCTTATTCCGTATGTATTGGTGACTTGGTTATTTACCAAGTGTTTGACGACACTCACTCTTGTCCAGATCAGGATTATGTATCCTGCCCTTAGCTTTGCTCTCACGAGTGTATCTCCGGATTAATAACATATCTTCTGCAATGATCAAAGAAACACAAAAGATCTCAGATCAAATTACATAGGGCTTTATCAGCATTATCCAAATTCTGGGCTTGATCCAACAGTATGTGTGTTTGTACTATGTTTTAAAATGAGATTGCTGCATATGTGTGGTTTAGGGACGACACCCATGTTAAGGTCCCTTTCTCGGTGTTCTCACCAACCCCTTGTCCCTTCGGGTGCGGGCATGGGGATTCACAAACTGGTTTCTGCGGGTCGGAAATCCATTGCATGACAGTCCCCATCTATCTTTCTTCCAGCTGCTACTGTGCTGCCATTTTCTCTCTTTACCTAATAACCAGTTTTTGTAATGGTCACTTCATGACCTGCATCACACAGCTGACTGATGGATGCTAGATTGTATTTCAATCCTTCAACATGCAAGACATCCTTCAGTTTATTCTTTCTCCATTTGGCAGATCTTAGCCCATTGATTTTCAAAGAGTTATCATTGTCAAATCTCACCTTGCCAAATTTGTCTTTATTCACATCTGACAATTTCTTTAGATCACTAGTCATGTGACCTGAGCAGCCACTATCAAGGATTCACTATCTGTCCTTAATGTCTGCCTTCAATGCAATCTCAGTAATATGAGCCACTTCCTTCCCCTTAGCCATGTAGACTTGTTTTACTTTAAACTTCAAGCGCTCTTCTTGTTTTACTTTAGACTTCAAGCACTCTCCCTGAGACGTAGGCTTCACAGTCTTCTGAGATGCTTTCTCTTTTCTTTTCTCTTGAACCTTCACAGTGTTCTTCTTCTTATTTTGCTCAGAAATAAGTACTTTCCTTGCACTGTGACGTTCACTGCTACACTTATCACAAACCTCTAAGTCTGCAAGTACAACAAACTTATTGTTCATGGTAATGGGCTTTGGCTTCCACTAGTATGAAGTCTCATCATGTTCTTATTTCTGACAGTAAGTGCAGAAACTTCTTACTAGCTCCCTTCTTTACGTAGGATACAAGCTTTTTCTGGATGTCTTCGTCTCTGTTCTAGAAGCTTGTACCGGATACCTCCACCAACAGAATCTGGCCATGTGACCCCATACCGCACAGTAGTAGTAATGACCCTAAAACCTGGTGTTGCTAAACTTCTAGACATCTGGGATCTTCTTCAAAACAGGCTTAGCCTTGATGGTTCGCTTCACGGGTTTACCTTCTTTCTTGAGGGGCATCCGCACATTTGTGGAAATGACATATGCATTAGATTTCTTCACATTCTTGGAATGATCAGACTTCTAAATGCATTTGTTTACTTCAGTAGTCTTGGACTCTTTCGAATGTCTCTCCATCTTCTCATCATTTACACCACCCTTTCCTTTCTTGTGGCTTTGGGTCACAATGGTGGTCTTCATAGGATTGTCATGGAAATCTGGATTGATAACCTTCCTTGCCACCTGCGATGTCGTGATCTCCTTCGTAGCCTCCTGAAGTGTTGCCCCGATTCTCTGGGCTGTCTATGCTGTTGTGAGAGATGTGATCTGGATACATTTAGAGGTTGAGGCTTGAGTGGCCTTGTCTTTTGAGATCTTCTTTTGAAGGCCTACTAGTTCTTCTTCAAGTCTCTAGATGGTTGTGTCTCCGGTGGTGAGTTCTATGGAAATGTCATTGCATATTTTAATTTGCTCCTCTAACTTGAGATTTAGACTGACAATTTCCTCGCAGAATTTCTTGGAGTCCTCCAACACCTTGTCTTTCTCTCTGATTTCTTCAAGCTCTCCCTTGGCTTGCTTGAGCTCTCCTTTGAGCTGCTTGATTCTGCGCCCTCTCATGCGGATCTACTCTGTTGCAAGCTCGAGCTCCTCCTCCAGATCTACTTCTTTTTCTTCTTCTTCTTCTGCCTCTTGCTCCTTTGAGGCACTGCTGCCATTGTCCACCTCTATCTTGGCAACAAAGGCATAATCTGATGAACATTCATCTTCATCATTGGATTCTGAAATTCAGCTCATATAGTTCTTATGTGAGCCCTTCTTCTTCTGTGAAGCTGCTGGTATCCTTGTGGAAGTGCTTCTTCGGTATGATGTATTCTTCCATTTTGTATCCTTTTCATCTGAGGCCTCATCATCCGAGTCATTAGCTTTTACCTTGTATTGAGATGCAAAGTGCCCCCGCTTTCCACATTTAAAACATATGAGGGAAAGTCCTCCTTTCCCTTTTCCACTAGCTTGCTTTCCTGCTCCACCTCTTCTAAATTTTCTGGTGAAGTAGGTAATAACCTCATCTTCACCCTCTTCGCTGTCACTGTCCTTTGGTTCTTCTGAGGACTCAGATTCTTTCTTTATCTTTAATTTCTTCATAACTTTGAAGGCTACTTCTTTTGATTCCTTGACTGTAGGCTGGGATGTTGATGTAAATGGCTCTTCATAAGAGTGCAGCTTCATTTCGAATACAATCAGACTGCACTGCAACTCCTGCAATGTCATCGTCTCCAGGTCTCGGCTACATTCCAGAACTTCCACCCTTTGAATAAATTTTTTGGGTAGAACTCTCAGCACCTTCTTTACAATTGCAAAGTTCTTCTTATTTTTTCTATGACTTCTCATGTCATTGATAATCTCTGTTAATCGTACAAAGAACTTCTGTAAACTCTCCTACTCCTCCATTTTGAGAGTTTCGAATCTCTGAGTATACAATTGCAGCCTGGTTTCTTTTAGTCTACAATCACCTTGATAGACACTTTTCAGTCTATCCCATAACTCCTTTACTACTCTACAGTCCATCACCTTTGCATATTCAGAGTCTGTGAGTGCTGATGTAATCACACTCAGAGCTCTGCCGTTTAGCTCATAGGTTCTTCTTTCAACTTCTGTGGGTTCTCTGTCGTTGGCTGGTTTTATGTATCCATCTCTGATTACCTGCTCAACGTCCATACCCATGGACATTAATATCGTCTCCATTCTTGCTCTCCACATCTTATAATTAGTGTCGTCAAAAAAGGCACTCTCTTTGCATAGTTGGAACTGGTACTCAGTCCGCTGATAGGAATCTCTATTTATATACCAATGAATTCTTGCTTGGTCCACTATAGCATGACCATTTACATTGGAAGTAGTTGGTCCGCATCCCGCAAATCTATTGCCCATAATGCATTTTGCATGTCCATACTGGTACTTTTGATCCTCACCATTCATCTGTCGTAAGTAGTTGGTTGCCATCAATGTGACATTTATTGCAGCAATAAATGCGCTTATTGTTGTGAATGGTGCAGTCAAACTACACAAACCCCAATTGATGATATCGCTAAGTTTGTTCTGAGTATTGTGTGTTTGCCTCAAAGGTAGGTGACTCGAAGATCTGGTGCCTCAAAGTCAAAGATTTAATGACTCCAAGATTTGGGTCGAGCCTTGTAGTTGTGTGCAATGATGCTTCTGGCTTCGACAACATTAGATCCTTCGAGTCTTTGACTATTAGTCTCTTCGAGTCTTCGTGGGTGGCATATTTCAATTTAGAATAAGTTATGTAATTCACTCTATGATATTTGAGTCTTCGACTCTTTGCTTCAACTCTTAGAGTGGTTATCATGAAGAGTTTACTTAATCTCTACTTGCTCTCTTGTGCTACGAGTCTTCGACTCTATTCCTTCGAGTTGCTCAGCTCACTTAAGTTGTCTTAAGACGTTCTATGACTTTTTGGTTCTTTGGGTCTATGAACGTATGATGAGTCTTCGACTCTTCATGAATTTTGCTTAGCCAATTACAATATATTATGAGCTGAGTCTTCAACTTTTCACCTTTCGAGTCTACGTGTCTTGACCTTATTATATATTGACAAGTTCTATTGTTTAACTATCTTTGACTCTACATCTTTTTGAGTTTATGGCTCTTCAAGTCTTCGAGTCTCAGTTATATGTTATGTTTTGTCAGTTCCTAAAGTTCCATCATTTTGACTCTTCGTGTCACACCCCCAAATTCTAGGGAACCCAGAATTAGGAACATGACTTCCCCTTGCTCACACCCGAAAGGTCAAGGGATTAGTGACAAGCACCAATAGAGACTACACCGCGGGTGCTGTCTCAATCATGCAAACTTGTACAGTCATACATCGAGGGTAATCCTGTACCTTCTTATACATCATCATGCATACTATATGTCAATCAGTTATATGGACATCACATCACACAAACAATGTGCAAATACAACTGCCTACGGACCCATATCTGAGATACAATACATAACCAATACTGTATCATCCATCAGAGTAGTGGGCACGTCCTCCTAAAAGAAAGTCCTCCACTAGTCTCGGGTCACACCTAAAAAGGGTAAACAACAAGTAGGGGTGAGCTACAAGCTCAGTAGGTGACCCCAAAACTCCACATCACTCTACTATGCACAACATATAAGTTTATACTATATGCTCAGTGTACTCGTGCACCGTGTAGTATGTACAATCATCAGGACTCAACCTACAAACAAACATCAAGACCCAAACTGTCAACACAGGATAACTTGTCCACGATCCTCAATAGGATCCCAGCTCAGGGCACTCATCCTTAGCACTACGAGCTCAACAGCCCACGAAGTCCATAGCATGTCATCATGAGCTCAACAGCTCAATCCAGGCTTCAACCTGTCAAGTCAACCACATAGCACAACCTATGTATCACTGTGAGAACACAAACAAGTCACCAAGCCCAAGGCTCAATACTCAAACCAACACATCAACACCAATGAGTGTGAAGAGGCATAATGCTTTCCAATGTAAATGGTCCTGTTGTCCCTTGAAATTGCTCACCCGAAGTTGTAGCACTGCTGACCCGGAAACTCGAAGCTTAGACTCGAAGACTCGAAGATCTGCCTCAAAGACTTGAAGACCTGCCTCAAAGACTCAAAGACTTGCCTTGAAGCTTATTGCTTCAGAGCTCTGCCTCGAAGAATTGCTGCTTCGGAGCTCTGCCTTGAAGAATCACTGCTACGGAGCTCTGCCTCGAAGACTCAACGATCTACCTCGAAGATTCGAAGATCCGCCTTGAAGGTTTGACCTTCGACCTTCGACCCTCCGACCTACCGACATTTCAACCCTTCGAACCTCGACCTTCGAACTTCATGTATGAATGATGGGAACTGCATCCCAAAAGCGATTTTTCCTCAGACGAAATTCAACGATGATAACTCCCAAACATGAGTATTTACAAATCTAGCCAATTCCTCACACATTTAATGATAATGATATAATGTTAATATGGCTAGATACTTTATGATGAAGCATGATAATCTCCGTAACACTTCTTTCAAATTGATTAAATAAGAAAAATAAAAAATATTCTACTATTAAATGTCATGAAAAAAATAAGAATACTATAATAATTTATATTCCATAGAATAAGTGTGACCTTAGAGTTTTTTAAAAGTATTTTGGGAAAAGAAATGTTGATATAAACTATATATATATATATATATAATTTTGATAAAATGAGATTCTACGATTTATGGAGTCTTTTAAGCTGGACCATTGGATGTAGTCCAACAAAACATATTGAAAGCTCTCACATTAAGAAACAAATTGGATGTTATTGAATTAAACATTCAACGGTCCACAATACACTTTATTTAACTTTAGCATTCATTGTAACAAAGCTATAGTTAAATAAACTTCTAATATAGACCATTGATTTTAAATCTAATAGCCTAGATTGAAAGTTTTTATGTTAAAAATTAGATCACACATTTGCAATGGAATCTCTCTCTCTCTCTCTCTCGGTTTTTTTAAAATAACAACATAAGACGATGTTATTAATGTGAGAAATTTAATTTGAGTCTTTGAACCAATGATCTAGATTAAACTTTATTTAATTATAGCTTGTGATTTGTTGTAGTGAAGATACAGTTAAATGAAATTTAAATATGATTTGTTATATATATATATATATATATATATATATATATGTAGCTAGGGGTGTAAACAAACCAAGCCGAGCCGAGCAATAAGGTGTTCGAGCTTGGTTTGATACTATTCCTTAACGAGCCGAACATGAACACTAAATCACCGTGTTCATGTTCATTCGTTAGTGTTCGTAAATAGTTCATTAATGTTCATGAATAGCTTGCGAACGCCCATTCACGAACAGTGTTTATGAATACACCAACATATTTGTTCGCGAACATTATATTTTTACTTTGTTCAAAAACTAAAAATGTTCACTCGTTTAATTGTTTATGAACTAAAATATTTAATTATCCAAAATTTATAAACAAATTAGTTCATTTGTTCATTTGTTCGTAAATGCAAGAGGTTGTACGTTTGTTCGACTATTTGTGAACTAAAATACTAATGATTCAAAATTTAAAAATAAATATGCATGTTCGTTTGTTCGTTTACTTAATTGTTTGTTCATTTGTTTAACTATTCATGAACATTTGTTCGTGAAATGCTATTCGTGAATATTTGTTCATGAATTAATTATTGATATTCTCAAACATTATTCATAAACACACGTTTGCGAATATATATTTACGAATATTGTTTGCAAACACATGTTCACGAACATAAACTAGCCGAACACAGCCTTATTCGTGTTCGTTCATTTATGTTCACAAAAAAAAAATTTATTCACAAATATTGTCTTTCTTAAACGAACGAACATAAATGATATTTTATCAAGTCGAATGCGAGTTTGTTCGTAAATGTTTGATTCGTTTACAACTCTAGAAGTAGCAATTCATATCAAAAGTTTTCATATTAAAAAGTTAATTACACATTTGCATTATAATATGACTATATATATATATATTATGATATATTGTGAATTCTTTTTTAGTGTGAAAACTCAAATTTTGGCTGTTTGATCTTACCTCTAATGACTTAGATTTGATTTTTATTTAATTATAATTACAGTATATTATTATAATTACATAAAAGTTAAATTTAAATTATTAAATATATTAATTTTAAATTTTAAATTAACTATGTATTCCACATACACAGTTCATAATTTATAATAATTATATATACATAATTAAAAAAACAAGCCATTGAAAAAGGTTCAATATCAAAATTCCATACATTTGACTTTATTCGTAGTAAAAATATAACTTTGCTCCAAGGCTTCCATACCATGCTCAGGTACCAACCAAACACTATGGTTTTTGTTTTTGTGGGCAAACAGCTACTACTTCTAGTAGGATGCGTGTCAGATGCGGCCTGTCTCGGGAACAACTACTACTGCTTTAGAATGCGTGTCGGATGCTCCATCTTCCTATCTGTGAATCCATCCTCCGACGCTTAAAGGCCAATGGAACATTCAGCTACTCTACGGGTTGGCTGCGAGGTCACAATTATTAGGTCCTTCCTACACTGCAATTGTGTCCTCTACGTTTTAATAGTTTGCAAACTACGGTGTTTTATGATTTTTTTTTTTGTTTAAAAATTTTTCAATTGTGATTTTGATATTCTGTTTAAGATGTTTGAAATTAAGGTGCTTGATTATGCTTGTTCACGGGAAGATTTCGTGGCAATGATATATTGTTATTTTTTATTTCATCTTTTTCAATACTCTTTTAATTGCAAGTTTGTGATCTGTTTAAAATGTTGGATTGAAGTGCTTTGTGTCTAATCTTGCACCAATCAGCGTCTATATTGATTTGTGGGTGTTCCATTTCATTAAAACCACATGAATAAAATACTGAATTAGATTGCTATTTTCTGTGAAACATAAAGAAACGCTTGCAAATTTGCTCAAGTTGGCCAATATTCTCTGTGAATTAAGGTAAGGTTGCTTTTTGCCTGAGTTGTCCCTTGAGACCGTTCACTTAGACGGCGGCAATGTCCTCCGCTAAAGTTTACGTTATGTGAGTATTCATCTCTCCCTCTCGTAGGTGCGCACACTTATAAATAGTATCTTACTTTACAGTAGTGAGGTCAATCTCTCTTGATACAGCTACTATTCAATGTATGGACATGCTGAAATTATGGCACGGGAAATACTCCGAGGAGCTAATACGGTTCAAGGAGTGGAAGCAACTTTATGGCAGGTAGGCGGAGAAGGGTAACTATTAAACCATGTTGCTTGAGAGTTGAGAGGAAATTGGCTTAGGTCTACGAATGTAATGCAACAGATACCGGAGACCCTCCCAGAGCTGGTATTGCAGAAGATGAAAGCCCCTTCTAAACCGAGTGATGTATTGGTGATCAAGCCGGAACAACTCAAACAGGCTGATGGTTTTCTTTTTGGGTTCCCCTCACGGTTTGGAATGATGCCTGCCCAATTCATGGCCTTTTTTGAAGCAACCCATGACCTGTGGCTAACTCAAGCACTTGCAGGAAAGCCTGCCGGGGTCTTCTGGAGTACTGGTTTCCACGGGGGAGGCCAGGAGAATTCGGCGTGAGTTCCTTGCTTCTTTTGCTGCATTACAATCCCATTTTATGATTATGTTCATTTCGAAGCACCAAAATCAATTTCAGAAGTGTATGCTTGAATCAGTATCTGGATCTACGATATTGTTCACTTTATATAGCGCTTCTAAATTTCCTGAGGTCCATGTGCCTGACCATTATTATGGTATAGTAGCAGAAGTTTTTTGGAAGTTTTGAACACGCATATAAACCGACTTCCCTAAAGACCCTCTATTTTGAATAAATGAAATGGAAAATTGCAAGATGTGCTACTAGAGGACAGAAGTTCAGATCTCTAAAAGAAGTGAATTATTATAACTCGCTGTATGCATATGTATCAGGTATAATTATCCTTTTCTTGTAAGTTCATTCTTCCCTTACCCTTAAAGTTGTTGTTACCCCTTGTCTGCAGATTGACTACCATAACACAATTAGCACATCACGGTATGATCTATGTTCCTATCGGGTACACCTTTGGTGGTGGAATGTTTGAGATGGAAGCAGTGAAAGGTGGATCTTCTTTTGGTGCGGGAACATATGCGGGAGATGGTTCTCGAGAGCCCACTGCGTTAGAACTCGAGCAAGCCTTTTACCAGGGTAAATATATTGCCGAAATCACCAAAAAGCTTAAAACTTAGCCACTTCCATTACATCATTCAGAGAAGAAATGTGTGTATGAACAATAAAGGCCTCATGATATTGGATGGATGATAATGTACATAATTTCCATAGGGATTTGGCATTGGCTGAAATGGTGTGGCAAAAGTTGAACTTTCGGTTTTTCGACCTTTGCTTCAAAAATGGTGCAGGGGATCGAATGAAATTTGACATAATTGGGCTCCGTCCATCTTTGCCTGAAGCAGGCTACACTCAATTATAAATTGTTATTATTTTTTATATGTAATAAAATTTGATTTGATTTTTGAAAAACATACCTATCAATTTGTTTTTGCAGTTGGAAAAGATATCAGTAGCGTGTCTTGTCTTGTATTTATTTTATCATTTTATTTAAATATATTTTTAAAAACCGTTTAAAAAAATTATGTATAAAATGTGCTCTCCTTGGACAGATCGACAAGATTTTATATATATATATATGTATATATATATATATATATATATATTATTTTTAATTGAGCGGGGCCATGCCTAAATATGGCTCGGTCGGTGGTGGGTGTGGTTTGGTGGTGTTACGTGGCAGTAGCATACAAGATTGTGGTAGTGGCCACTATAAATTAATGTGCATTCTCCTCTGTTTGTGGTAACACCACTGAACATGCGCACGGGCACGGCGCTGCACGCTAAATGCCACCTCCCATTTAAATAATTAAAGTTTCATTAAGTTCTAAAACTAAATTAGGCATCATAGATGATAGATCCGTCCGATGTTGGATGTATGTATAGGTAGGTAATATTTAACTTGATTCTTGGTCTCGTACGCGTTAAAATCTTTAACTTCGATAATTGATTATCTTTGATGATTATAAAACTCAGCGTATTATAATAAGATTTATTTTTTATATAATTACTAACATGAAATAATTATATGTTTAATTTATTGTAATGGTATTTTTTACAAATAACTTATAATCTATGATATTTTCATAAATAAAAATTAAAAAATTCATGTGAGAGTTGTGCTCCCCAACTCATAAGACACAAGTGACCCTTTGTCGCTTACTCAACCCTTTTTTGTTCTCATCACGAAAATTGACTCAGTACTTGATTAGTATGGATAGTTGAGTCTTTCATAGCCAAATTCTTAACTAATAAAATTTCCGAATTTAAAAATGCTGAACGCATCTCTACACTGAACAATAACAAGGCTACAGCATAATCAAGAAAATTTAGTGTCAATCTACATCTCTATAAGGCCCATAAAGATTTGACACGCCATTCGACAGATCGTACCACAACACCTCGCATAGTAAATTGTTATATAAATTTGAGAATCCTAAAAAATTTCTAGGCAGGAGGTTGAATTGAATTTGATACTTTTATTTTATTTATTTTTTTTAATTTTTAAATGTGATAATTGTTATAAAAAATTAAAAATAAAAAAGATTATTTTTATTTTTAAGTTTCAAAGAATAAAAACAATCTTTTTTAGTTTTCTGTTTTCTATATTCAAAAATAACTATCAAATTTTAAAAAACGAAAACACAAATATGCCCTAAGAGATTCTTCCTCTTTTCTGATGTGTTGGAAGCTAAAAGAAAAAAATTTAAATAAACCATTATGTATAAGAGCATTACTGAACGTCTTTAAAATTGACTTATCCAAATAACTAAAAGTATATTTTTTTATTTTAACAAATTACTTTCTAAAAGTCATTTTTTAATTTTTCTATTTTAACCATTACCATTTAAAAAATTATTTTTTAAATATTTTTTTATTCTTTTAAATAAAAAAAAATTAATGTGCTAAGGAAAAAGAAATATAAAAGAAAATATAATATTTTAATAAATAGAAAGCGAATATTGTTTGGTTAAATTTAGAGAATTATTGTCTATTTTGATTAAAATAAAAAATCTAAAAAGTATAGGTTTTAAGTATTTTTGTTAAATTAACTTTTCAAACTAACAAAAATATACATATAAAGGGTGATATTCCCAGGTTCCAAGTGTGCTCGCCTTCGTATTTGTGTATGTATACAGAGTGGGGGGGGGGGGGGGGTGGATCTATATACTTTAAAACTATTTCTTTAGTTTTAACGAGTAGGATATTTTAGAGAAGTTTCTTTATCAGATGTGGTCCTCGTTTGGATGGTCTTTTAGTGTCTCATGCAATATCGGTTACAAGCAAGCATGTATGTGAGAGAAGAGACAGAGACACACAATATACATGGTTCGATCAATGTGATCTACTCCACGGTGGTGAGGGTGTACCAACACTGAGTCCAATCTACTATTCTCTTTTAATATAGTAGGGTCTAGCCCTTGTTGCAATTGGATCAACTCTATCTTCTATTCAATGCAAATAAAAAAACAATATTGCTCCAGAATTTACTCACTGTAAGAATCTGTCTAACGCAATTTGCTTCTGCGTTGCTAACCGTTTGCAATGCTCAACCTTCAACCACTCCTATACCAGACTCACGATCTGTTCACTGAATGTATGAGGAAGAAAGATAGATTAACTCATTATTATTTTTCTCTTTCAATCTTCCTCTCTCTCTGTATTTCTCGTATGAACTACCTTGCGTCGCCTTTTGTATCTCTGTACAGATACGTTTCTTTGTCTGTTCAAAATATTATTGGCACACTGCTTAAGTCAGGCATATTCCTTGCTTTTATAGGTCGGCACCAGTCAGAAACCCTTCATCTAGGATTTAGCAAGTTTCTCCCTTTGATCTTCACTGTTGAAACATGTTAAACTACTTGCGGATGATGTCCACGAGTTTTCCAATACTTAGCGTACTTAAAACTGCTGTCTGGGTAACTACTTATTGAAATGGTGAACTTCAGCGCGTTTTGCTCCTCCATAGCGCGCTCCGTTCCTTGGTTTAGTTACAACCTCAAAGATATTGCCTCGTAGCATTTCTACGAGTCTACGAGTCTACATCTTTGACTCTTTGAGTCTGAGTCTTCAAGCCACGAGCATTGATCTTTCAACTCTTCTGCTCTCTGGCTTCAAAGCTAGGTCAGAACTAGTGCTTCACTGACATCTCATTCTACGAGCCTTAGAACTCTACGAGTCTTCGAGCGAGTTAGTAACAACTTCATTCTGCCTTGGCTGATTAGCTGTTTATAGGTCTTCGTAGCATGTTCTTCAATCTACGACCCTATGAGCTTTGACCCTACGACTTTGCATGCTGTGACTCTATGAGTCTTTGCTTCGAGTCTGCGAGACGCGACTCTTTACCTGTCTGCTCCTTGGGTCTGTGGAGCTACGACCTGGTGGTCCTTCGAGGCTTCGACCCTATGGTGCTACGAGTTCCATGGTCTAATGGTCTACGACCTTCGAGTCAGGACGTACATAGGTAGACTCCCTCTACGAGCTCACTCTAAGAGATCACTCTACGAAGTTATCCAACCAAGTACGAATCTTCGACCCAGACCTTCGACTCTGCGAATTCCACTTCCTGCATCATGTTGACAATAATGACAATACAACCACGCAGGAACAACAATCTCCCCCTTTGGAATTGTTGGCAACACACGGAACGCGCAAACCTTCGAACTGCTCCCCCGGAACTTCTTCACTGTGCTCCCCTAGACATAGTACTCTCTTCTTCTCCCCCTTTTCCAACCAATTGCAAAGATAGGGGAAACCAACTAACGTCTTATGCATGAGGAGGTGGCTGTATAGACAGCCCACTTCGGTGTCTATCAAACAGCTGAATGGATAGAGGTTTGGTGAGGATATCTGCCGTTTGTTCCTGCGTGGGAACCTACACCAATTGCACATTTCCCTCTTCCACTTGTTCCTTGATGTAGTTGTAATGATAGTCGATATGCTTGGTCTTCGAATGTTGGACAGGATTCCTGCTTATATTGACAGTACTTTAGTTGTCACACCAGATGTTCATAGGTAACTCAACACTGACTCCTAAGTCTGACAATTGCGTATGCATCCATACCATTTGTGTACATGCCGCATGTGTAGCCACATACTCTGTTTCTGCTGTGCTGCAAGAAATACTATTCTATTTGCGGCTCAACCATGCAACACATTTAGAGCCCAAATAAAAACTACAGCCACTGGTAGAGCGTTTGTCATCGATGTTTCCAGCCATCCGCATTAGTGTAAACCTGTAACTCAATGGAATCCTTAGAGGGATACCACAATCCCATCTCTAGTGTACCATTTAGGTATCTAAGGATCCTCTTGACCACCAGTAAGTGAGACTCCTTTAGATCTACTTGATATCTACTTGCCTGACACATAACTTGCATCAGATTAGGTCTAGAGGCTGTGATGTATAAGAGGCTTCCAATCATACCTTGATACTCTTTTTAATTTACACTTGTGCCTTCCTGATCCTTATGAAGTTTGCAACTTGTAGCCATTGGGTTCCAACAGGTTTGCTATCTTCCATACCATACTTATTCAGTAGTTCCTTGGCATACTTGTGTTGTGATATGAATATGCCTTTAACAATTTGCCTGATCTGCAGTCCCAAGAAGTATGTTAGTTCTCCAATGAGAGACATTTCAAATTCATTACTCATTCTCTTAGCAAATTCTTCACATAATCCTGAGTGACTTCCTCCGAATATAATGTCATCTACTTAAACTATGGTAGCTAGTTGACCTTTGTCTAAATTCAGTATATATATGTTATGATCCACTATTCCTCTACTGAAATTCATTCTTTTTAAATACCCATCTAGTCAGCTATACCATGCTCTAGGAGCTTACTTCAGGTCATATAAGGTTTTTTTCAATTTACAAACATGTGTCTCATCATCAGCAATCTGCACTCTATCTAGTTGCTTAATATACACTTCTTCTTTCAGCAACCCATTTAGAAAGGCAGACTTCACATCCATTTGATAAACCTTGAATTTCTTATGTTCTGCTAATACAAGAAACATTCTGATAGTTTCTAGCCTTGCTACTGGTGCAAAAGTCTCATTAACATCTATCCCCTCAATCTGAGAATATCCCTTACATACCATTCGTGCCTTGTTCCTGACAATCTTGCTATCTTCATTCAGCTTATTCCTGAATACTCATTTAGTTCTGATGACATTCTTGTTCTTTGGTCTAGGAACGAGCTCCCATGTCTTATTCTTTTCAATATGATCCAGCTCATTATTCATTGCCATGATCCAAGCTTCATCTTCTACTGCTTCTCCAACTATCTTAGGCTCTATTTGAGAGAGCAATGCAGTAGCTTTTATAAATTTCCTCTTGGTTATTACACCTGCTTGGGGATCACCAAGGATCTGATCTTTGCCATGTCCTCCTGGTCTTTTTTTAGTAGAATCTACTCCAGGATTGGACTCTTCTTTCTCTTCTTCATCAGACTTCTCTAAGTCTGTGTCCTCCGCTTTCTCTTCTTTTTCATGCTCAGACTTGTCTTCCTCCTGAGGTTCTACTACTTCAAAATCTAGATTCTCATCCTTAGTTACATCTTTCTTTCAGTTTTCATCCACTTTAACTTCACTTGAAGTTATTACTTTTCCAAGTCTTGGAAGAAAAACTCTATATCCCTTTGTCTAATATGAGTATCCAACGAATATTCCTTCCTCAGATCTAGCATGGAACTTTCCTCTTCCTTGCTCCTTTATCTTCACGAAGCAAGGGCTTCCAAATATCCTGAAGTATTTGGCTGTTGACTTCTTCCTACACCATAATTCATAGGGTGTGCAGTCTGTCCTTAGTCTCAATGTTACTCTATTCAGTAAGTGTACTGCTGTTCTGGTTGCCTCTGTCCAAAACCTTGCATGTAGATTAGCTTCCAGTAGTAGAGTTCTGCCCATTTCAATGACAGCCCTATTCTTCTTTTTAATAACCCCATTTTGTTATGGAGTTCTTGCCGCTGACATTTGATGCTGAATCCCATGTTTATTCAGATATCTCTCAAAGGCTTCATTTGTAAACTCAGTACCATAATCAGATCTTAGTATCTTGATCTTTCGACCACAGTCCTTTTCAGCCGTTCTTCTATACTCCTTGAAGCAGTCCAGCGCTTCTGTCTTGTGCTTTAAATACATGATGCAGGTCCACCTGGTAAAATAAACTACAAATAGAATGAAGTACCTGTTGGACCCCATTTTGTTTGGGTTGGACATAACATTCATTTTTCGCTTTATACATTAAATAAACAGATGTGACCATCGATTCGAGGGGGTATTGTGATGACTTCTTTAAAAAGGCTTTCAAATGCCAAAAATACAGTACCGGATGATAAAGATTTAAATTTGAGGATCGACGCCTTCGACTGCGCTCAAATCCGAGGTTAAATGAAGAAGCTATGGTCAAAACCGTATTTGGACCGCTAACGGCGATAAAGTAGCGGCCAATATTCAAAATGACACTCCGGATCAGGTCACGAACCTCATTTTCTTAATCCTCTTATCATTTTAAGAGTTTTGACGTATATATTGCATATATTTGCTCGCAGAGCTTATTTTCGAAAAAAAAATACGTTTCGGTAATAAAGTGGTTTAGGGACGCACAATACAGTCTTGGCACCAAAATAAACTCATTTTCAAGAAAAAAGATATGGGGTTGCTCGTCATGATGCCCCGAGTCCAAAACTTATTTTTCCACATTTTATTGAAAGCCAAATTGTTTTGACGATCTCAAAAACCTAAAACATCAGTTAAAAAATTACAAAATTAAGCGATAAAAATATTTGTTTTCTTTTCTTTTTCTTTCCTTTATCCTAGGCCATGTGTCAGCTTTCTATTGGTTCATAATATTAAAACAAAAACACAAAAACAAAAAGAAACAAAAGAAAAAAAACAAAAACAACAACCACTCAATTCTTATCTCCTCCCACCTAACCTCCCATCTACTCTCGTCATCTCCCTCTCCACGCAGACGATGCAGCCTCACCTCGCCCCCTCGCCGCGCCGCACCAGCCGGCCATCCACGCCAGCACCAACTGGCATCTCCAGCTCACCATCGTCATCTCTTCTCTCTCTCCCTCTCCCTTGGACCTAGTCCACACGAGCCAAACCATCATGGCTCACACCCGCAACTCAAGCCCGAGCCACCCAAAGCGCGGTGCCTCGCCAAGCCACCATGGACGGTCACCCACCCTTGATCTACCATCTCAACCCAAACCAAACCCTAGTCTCTTTCCCTATATAAACCCAATCAATCACCCAGTCACAGGGGGGCTCTCTAAAAAATCAAAACAAAAAAATGTACCAAACATCCTTTCACCTTCCTCTCCTTCGAATCCAGAGGGCTCCCCTTGGCCGGGATTCACGATACTAGCCGGCCAATGCTAATTACTCCAACCACCGTCACCTCAACCCTCTACCAAGCCGCAACATTGACCCGCCAACGAAAATTGTTTCGGCCAACCCTCTCTCAATGGCGATATAACAGAGCTACTACCCTAAGCCACCGTAGTCCATTCACCTTACCCGTTCTTCCCCTCCACCACCACGGCTCGCCAAGCGTCCTCCCAAGCACCAGGCCACAATGCTGGCAATCTGAACCCCAACGCAAAGACCTTCCCCATGACGCCGCACACCGACGAGCTGACGTATCTTACGCCGACCCTTCGACGTCACCCTCCAACGAACAACATCAACCTGGTGCCTCCCCAATACGCAACGTCACCAGACACACGCCAGCCCATCGACATCGCCCTCCCGGACAAACGCTAACCCAGACGAACGCCGTCCAGAGCCGTCGCTCCCCGCCCGCGCTGCCGCTGTGAGGAGCTTCCCTTGCCGCTGCTGCACTAAAGAGACGCCATCCTAAGACACCTTCACCACCTCATATCTCCCTACTTCATCACCTATCCACGGGTTACCCAAGGGAGCAAGAAAGCAGTGAAAGAAAAAGTTGATTGTGTGGGTTTGTTCGGCATGATTCATGTTTTGTTAGTATGCTTTGTTAATATGTGTGCTTCATGCTTTATTAGTACGTTTTGTTAGTATGCATGTCAATGTGAGTTTTGTGATCTGTCCTTTAGATTGTTTTCTTTCACTTTCATTTCTTTTAGATTTTAACAGATATCATTCCCTCTTGTTAGGATCAAGTCTGCATTCTCTGAGTAGGTTTAGATTCCTCCGTGTTTCACTTTTACACCTCTATGGAATTTCTCTATTCCTACCTGGCTCTGTTTATCACACGAGTTTGGAAAACTGGATTGTAGCTTGCTTTGGTTTTGTCATGATTCCCGCAGGATTAGAGTGTAATGTCCTTGTTTATCAATATTGTCTTTGAACCATTGATGTTATAATCTGTCCGTTTAACCACTGATGTTATAATCTGTCCGTTTAGGATTACCTGCATATAGCATAAGGGTTCATCTCTCTAGTTTTCAGTCATATTACATCTCCCTTTTCTCATGTTGTTGATCTGTCTGGCGTTACTGTTGATTAATTTGTCCTTGGTTTTGGGTCTCTCCCATGTCATAAGTGTTGTTTTTCCTAAGCAGGTGATGCAGACGTTTTCTCTAGCCAGTTTAAAATCTGCTTTTGGTTTAAAAATTCATAGTCCAAAGATTTGTTTTGTTTGTTTTTCTTTCTAATTGATGACTCTAGAGATTTGTTAGTTTTTTTTTAACATTTGTTTTGCAGGAGCAGCATTAATATGTCTTTTAAATTCTATTTAATTTTGTCTCTTTTTTTTTCTTTTTGTCTTTTCTTTCTTTCTTTTTATGTGTAATCGGGTCATGTGACCTCTTTTTTTTCATTTTGTAATATGTAAAAACACAAAATAGTGAAAAAGAAAAAGAAAAAAAAAAAGAAAGTACACAAAAGAGAGAAAAAAAAGAGAAAAAGAAAAGAGAGAGTGATAAGTGTGTTTTATTTGTGGATTACATGATCACACACAACACTTTTGTGTTATTTGTTTTTTTTACTTTACTTTCATTATTTCTAAAAAATAAATTTTAAAAAAAAGTTTTTCAAAAAATAAATAAACAAACAAACAAACACAAGTGTGGTTTCTAAATAACTTTTCTAAAGTGTGCCTTTTCAAAAAGACCAAAGAAATAAAAATGTGACTTTCAAACAAAAAAATAAATAAAAATAAATAAATAAAATCAAACACTTGGGCTTTTTAAACCTTTGAGTTTTTTGAACACTTGTCCCTTTTCTTTATTTGCCATTGTTGTAGCATAATTTCTTCTAAAGTCTTATATAACCCAGATAACTTTACCATTTCATTGTTTTCATTTAGATTATTGGATTTGTAGATAACTTAGATTTTATTTTGACTTTTAAACAAAATCATTGGATTTCCCTTAGAGGCTTAGGATAATTGATTTTAACTTTAACCTTAACAAACAACTTGTAAAATAAAGAGTAAAATTTTAGATTAGTTAACCTTAGGCAACAGTTAAAACAAATTAGAAACCTCCAAACTCCTAAGATAGGTACCGAAAGGGCGTTGCGGGGGTGCTAATCCTTCCCCGCACGTAACAAACTTCCGAATCCAACTCGGTGACATAGACCATTTTTAGGTGACCAACCGCACCCCAAAAACAGTTGGTAGCGATTCTATTTTTATTCATCACCATTCGGGTGAAGGGTGGGTTAACCGCATTCCCAAAAGCAGTTTCCCCCGGACGAAATCCGGTGATGACAGCTGGCGACTCTGCTGGGGACTATTAGAGAGTTAGGCCTAAGATTGGGATTAGGAGGTTTATTCTTTGTTTTAAATTGTTTTCATTCTTTATTTATTTTTTTAATCGATTTATGTATTGCACGTAATCGCCGTTGTATGATAGTTGTGATTTACGCGCTTTAATGCCATGATAGTCTTGTTTTACCGCTTTCCCATAAATCGTTTCATTCATGCATAAACCTTCTACTCGGGTTTCTATCACAGTTTAGGTTAGCGAGGTTTATTAGGGTGCCCCAAGTGTTGATCATTATCCGCGAAGGGACCCCGGACTCCTCACTCAGGCTTGAGGTCCTTTTAAGGCACGTCCTTTTAAGGCCATCCTCCTGTAAATCCCATGGTGTACGAAGCCCTCTAGAGAGGACGCTTGCGGACCAACGAATAAGATAGGTTCAACAATAGAAGTCCATTAGGGACATTGACCCACATGTTGTTTGTCCATTTTAGCCTTCCTTTTGAAGGATATGTGCATTCATAGTAGACCATATTGTTTTATTACTGTTATCTTGTTATATACTGTTTTGTACATATTCTTGTTATTATTGTTCATATATTGTTTTTCTTTTTACTAATTTTATTTCGATGTATGTAATTGTTCATACAAATATTGTTGTTTTACTAACCTTATCTTATGTACATTACTGTTCTAACTTTATTTTGTATATTGTTTTTTTTCTGACTTTCATTCACACATTGTTTATATAGTCTTAGGACATAAATACCGAACATAAGCTTAGGTGTACATCCAAGCATTCATTACTTAGTTTAGGGATACTTGAGACTAGTAATCATTAATTCATATGTGTTCCTACATTTCATAACCATAAAAAGAAGAAAGACAAAACAAAAAAGAGTGACAAAAAAGGGAGGTCATGTAAATAATACAAACTCTTAGGACTCATAACATGCTTCATGCATCACTGTAAGAAGGGTAGGTTTTTAAACTCTCATGCACATCCTTACATGTATGTATACCTTTAGCAAAAAAAAATGAAAAAAAAAATGAAAAATGAAACAAAATAAAAGGGAGCTTACCGCATTTTACCTTTTTCAGAAGTCAACATAGCACACTGATACAATCTGCGATCTCGTCAACGATCATCCACTTCAATGGTAGACCAAACTAAAAGTCGTTTTACTAGTTTGGAGCAAGGACAACAAGAGCTTCAGAATCAGATGAGGGTCATGATGGAAATGCTGACTAAGATGGCAGCTGAAAAAGATAAGGGTTCTATTGAGGTAGACACTAACTCCCCTCATGTGCAGCCACAAGAAGCACCATTACCCCAAAATTTCATGCCAACACCTCCCCAAGCATCTGTTCCAACCAATGTGAATCCTGGACCTTCAAATTACATGCCATTTGTTCAGCCGAATCCAGTGAATGTTGCTGAACCAATAGAGACCCCAATACATAAAGAAGATGTCCAGTCCCTGGCAATGAAGCAATTGGAGGAGAGACTAAGAGCTGTGGAAGGAACATAAACCTATGGAATGATCAGTCCTCAAGATTTGTGCCTCGTCCCTGGAGTTGTTCTCCCACCGAAATTCAAGGTTCCAGAATTTGAAAAGTTTAGTGGATCTCAATGCCCTAGGACGCATATCACTATGTACTGTAGGAAGATGGCTGCTCACGCCAATGATGATAAACTCTTAATCTACTGTTTCCAAGAAAGTTTGACCGGGGCACCACTCCGATGGTATATTCAGTTGGAGGGACGTCATATTAGGACCTGGAGGGACCTTGCAACTACATTCCTAACACAGTACAAGCATGTAAAGACTCTTATTTGGGTAGTTTTGAGAGATAGTCATTCTATGGGAATGCAACTATCTAGACGGTAGTGTAGTCGTTGATGTGAGCATTTTGACTGTACTTGGGCCCGATTCTGAGTTGGGGTCCCGTTTGACCCGATTGTTGACTTTTCGGGGTTTATTGGTTGACTTTGCGTTTGAGCAGTCATTTGAGTGTGATAATATCTGAACAGTGTTGTGCTCGTCATTTCGAGCGTTTTGACAGTAATTTGACTCAATTTGGAGTTCGTGACCTCGGGAGGTCAATTATTGCGTTCGGGTCAATTATTGCTGGGAGGCCAATTATTGGCAACAGTATATATATAATTAAGAACTGCCTTATCTCTTTAATTGCCAATTATTGGTACGTGCATGTTTGAGCAAGAGAGAGAGAGAGAAGGTGAAGAGCGTGAAGAGCTTTCTTGGCGATTTTGGGGCGATTGGAGCTCATGGATCGCAATAAACCTTTCCAGGTAGGTGTCCTTAACTGTCTTATTTCGATCCTATCTTTGAATATGTGATCTGTGGATGTATGAGTGTGTATTTTATGAGGGTTGAGAAGTCAACCATGGAGGTCTAGATTTAGATCTAGATGAATATATGATTTGTGTGTATTTCTGCTGTTATCGTGCAAATTGGAGGCGTTTAGGACGCGTTTTGAGGTAAATATTGCAGTTTATTGCGTAAAACATGTGTTTATGAGTGTCTGGGGGGTCACTGGGTTGCTTCTAGACGAAGAACAGGCCAAAAACGACGATGAACAGTACCCTGGGCGAGTGTTAGGGTCGCCGGACCAATCAAGCCAGACTTCGTAGATCGGTAGGCTATGGAGTCGTAGCTTCGTAGTCGCAGCTATGGAGTCGGTAGCTATGGAGTCAAGAACTTAGTTAGTCCGGATCAGTAGTCCGGAGGAGTTAGTCCGGATCAGTAGTCCGGAGGAGTTACTCCGGATCAGTAGTCCGGAGGAGTTAGTCCGGATCAGTAATCCAGAGGAGTTGGTCCGGATCAGTAATCTAGAGGAGTTAGTCTGGATCAGTAATCCGGAGGAGTTGGTCCGGATCAGTAATCCGGAGGAGTTAGTCCGGATCAGTAGTCCGGAGGAGTTAGTCCAGATCAGTAGTCCGGAGGAGTTGGTCCGGATTAGTAGTCCGGAGGAGTTAGTCCGGATCGGAGTCCGGGAGGAGTTAGTCCAGATCGTAGTCCAGAGGAGTTAGTCCGGATCGTAGTCCGAGGAGTTAGTCCCAACGAAGGTTCGGAGGAGTTGGTCCGGATCGAAGTGAGTGATCCGCAGCAGTGCAACTGCACTGCACTGGACATTTACATTGTAAACCATTATGCCTCTCCACATTTAAGTACTATACTTAAATTACAATGTAAATAACGAAATACCCCCCATTTGGATTCAAAGAAAAATACTAGAAAAATTAATTCCCACTCTTTCAAAATGTGAAAATTGGGATTTAGTGTAAAATCTCGGAAAAACCCAAAAGTTCGTAGTGGTGAATTTTTGGAAAGTGGGGTTAGACATCTCCAGAAAATCCCCAAAAATCAGATTATCTTATTTATGATATGGGAACCCAATGCCGGGACTTTTAATTTCAAGAAAATAGCTGCTATGGGTACTTCCTTCATAAATCAAGGATTGAGGATTTACTTGTGAAGACTGGCTACAGTTTCAAAGGAAATGTTGAGAATGACATGCCATACTAATGTTAGTATGTTGGTGTGAGGTATTGGGGCATAGACTCCGTGACTTATTGGGGTTCTCACCGTGATGCACCGATGGTGCTATGTGATTGACGTGGCAGGCATATGCACCGATGGCAGGCCTGTGTGGCGACTGTGGCCGGGCATATCGCGCTGTGGACAGGCTAAGGCCTGAGTTGAGCCGTTGAGCTCGTGGAGCTAGGGCTAAGTGCCCTGAGTTGGGATCCCATGGAGGATCGTGGACAAGTTGTCCTGTATAGGCAGGCTGGGTCCTGATGTTTGTTTGCAGGCTGAGTCCTGATGATTGTGCACACTATACAGTGCACGAGTACACAGAGCATGTAGTATAGACTTGTATGTCTGCATGATGTGGAGTGTTGGGGTCACCTACTGAGCTTGTCGCTCACCCCTACTTGTTGTTTACCTTTTTCAGGTGTGACCCGAGACTAGTGGAGGACTTTCTTCCAGGAGGACGTGCCCACTACTCTGATGTATGATACAGTACTGTATTCTGTATTGTGTATTGTCTTATGTTTGTATCCCGGACATGAGTTCGTGGACAGTTATATTTGCATACTGTTTGTGATGTGATGTTTGTATGACTGTTTGACTTATTGTATGCATGATGATGTATGGGAAAGTACAGGATTACCCTTGATGTATAACTGTACAGGGTTGCATATTTGAGACAAAGACCCTGGTGTAGTCTCTATTGGTGCTAGTCACCAACCCCTTAACCTTTCGGGTGCGGGCAAGGGGAAGTCATGTTCCTAGTTCCGGGTTCCCTGGAATTTGGGGGCGTGACAAAGCATGTCACGGAGTTGGAACTCGACAGGTTAGCACTGCTGGCTTTTGAAAAAGAGATTAATGAGAGTTTTAAAATTTATGCTAGAAGGTGGAGGGAGGCAGCTATGGAAGTCCAACCCCCGTTAACTGAAAAAGAATTGACTACAATGTTTATCAGAACTCTAAAGGGGGTATTGTTGGATCAAGCCCAGAATTTGGATAATGCTGATAAAGTCTTATGTAATTTGATCTGAGATCTTTTGTGTTTCTTTGATCGTTGCAGAAGATATGTTATTAATCCGGAGATACACTCGTGCGTAAGCAAGCTAAGATCAACCCTGTGTATGCACAAGACTCAAAAAGATAGAAATAGGCTAGTGTGTGAATCCCTTTGTAAACAGAGTGTAAGAGAGTCTTGCTTCTATTTTGTTGTATTTATCTTTTGATAATAAAACAAAATACTTCCACTATCTGGTTATCTTCCGCAGTGATTTTATCACTTAACTAGATAAGTGTTTGTGTCTTAAGAGATTAAAAAGAGTTTCGATAAGAGCCTATTCACCCCCCTCTAGGCTCCAAGGGACCATCAAGTGGTATCAAAGCAAGTTCTATTTGTTCTAAATAGAGATCTCACTCTTTCGCTCTCAGCAATGGCCAAAGAAAGCAGTATGCTATTCAACACTCGCCTTAACTCTGGAGGTGCACAAGAGCCCATCCCGAATCGAAGCAGCAGTGAAAACGTCGACCCACCTCAACCTGCTGCTGCCTCCACTGCTCAACCACGGAGTTCTGGTTTTACTCTGACAAAACCGCCCAAATTCACACCTGAGCTTTTCTCCCAGTGGAAAGCTCGCATGAAGATGTTCATGGTATGCCATGACCATCTCATGTGGCCCTGTCTTCATTAGGAGATTCCAATTCCGATGACAATCGGAGAACATGGAGTTAGAAGGCCAAAGACGGATGCCGAACTTACCAACAATGAAAGAGCCTGGCAGTGCGCTAGTGAAAAGGCTCTGGCTTACGTTACATCGTCTTTGGATTCCGAGGCTTTCACGGACGTCCAGGGCTGCACAATAGCAAAAGCTGTTTGTGATAAACTGACAATCCTCTATGAGGGTAGTCAGTCCCAGATGCAGAACGTTATCTGTACTCTCAGGCAGAACTTTGAGAGTTTCAATCATAAACCAGGCGAATCACTCGAAAGCATCTATCGGAGATTCGGCAAGCTCATTCTTGAGCTGAAGACTGTCAATGAGCATTATTCTCAATCTCAGATCAATGATAAGTTCTTTCGCTCCTTGCCGTATCGATACTACTCCAAACAACTCCAGATGCAATCAGACAAAAACGCGCAAGATGTTCCCCTTGAAGAACTATATGGAGAGCTGCGGACTCACGAAGTCAGATTTAAGTACTCTGACCGGGATGAGAAAATAGCTCGGAAAGAAAAGGGGTAGCTCTCAAAGCTACGGAATGTTTAAACATACTGAGGAATGATGATACGGACGCGTCCGAGAATTCTGATTCTGACGAGGAGGAGGAGATAGCTCTTCTCATCAAATCTTTTGAGCGATTCCTACGAAAAAGCAGAAAAGGATTCAGGAGACGCTCATCATCATCTTTCCAAAGGAAGGAGAGACCGGAGTCCAGTTCCCAGGAATACTACAACTGTGGGAAAACCGGTCGTTGGGCCAAGGACTACAAATCCAAATCAAAAGTGGCCAAGAAAAGTGACAAGGTAACTCCTCGCCGCTCCACCTCAGACAACAGCAAGATTAAGAGGAAGGCGTTCGTGACAACGTACATCAGTGGCTCAGAAGAAGAGGAGGAATCCTCGGATGATGAGCCAACTCCTAAGCCGAACGTCTGCCTCATGGCAAATAATGAGGTACCTTCTATCTCTGAGCTCATGAGTCAATTAGAATCTCTTATTATTGAACGTGATCATGAAAAGAATGAGAGACTAATAATTACTTAAATGTACAAAGATGTGGAAAGTCAGAATAAACGCCTTGAATTTACTATCACTAGACTTGAAAAGGACATAGTTGACTTCAAAGGAAAAGAGGCTTGATATCATGATCCATAAGCTGAAAATCATCTGTTAAATACCAACCTAACGGGCCTAAAAGTTATTGTAAAACGACTCGAAAATGAACTGGAACAGGAAAGGGAAATAAATCGTAAGTGGCTAAAATCCGGGGAAATAACCTCTACCTTTAGGACTGATCCTGACAACATCCGAGTCAAACCTGGCCTAGGTTCCGAACCATCGACTTCCATAGCTCAAGCTACTGAGTGTCCTCCAGATTTCACTTCAAAACTAACCAACTTATATCCTGTTAGTACATCTAAACCGTTGGATGGTTTCATTTCAGGTGGCACCATAGTTTATGACTGTGGAGTCGAGGCTGTTATTGCTCTTCCCGGCGATTGCACCCGTAACTAAAGATGAAGGGAAGGCTGCTGCAGTTAAAGCCAAAACTGTAGCACCCAAAAAGAAAGAAAAGGCTAAGGCTGACGCATCTAGGGCCAAGAGCGCGTCACCCAAACGCAATGGATTAGGCCACAGGGAACAGAGTAGAAAGTCTGTAAAATTTAAGAGACCTGTATCCCCTGTTTGTACTCCGCATTATAGTGTCTGTTCCATCTGTAGGGAAATAGGTCATTATCACTATGAATGTTGGAGTTTATCTGATAACTGGCTTTGTAATCAAATTCATATCAATAAAGATTAGTTAAATAAAAAGGGTTCTACGAGCAAAACAAAATCTAAACCTCAAAGGAGTATCTCTCCCAAGAAAACCCAAATAAAAGAGGCAGCTAAAACTAACAAGTTAAAGTCAACTTGGAGAGCTAAAAGTCCCAGCAAAATCAAATCCGGAACTGTTGAGATTACTGCTGCTCTCTCTAACTGCCCGAAACAAGTTTGGGCACCAAAAGTGTAAACTGTTGTCTTTCAGGAGCATCTCTGGAATGCATTGCCGGATCACTTGAAGTTAAAAATCAATCAAAGCAAGTGGATCCTCGATAGTGGATGCTCCGGACATATGACGGGTGATCAGACTCTACTTGTTAAAGTGAATGACAAACGAGGTCCATCCGTTTCATATGGTGACAACAGCAAAGGTAAGACTGTCGGGTATGACACTTTAACTAACGGCTGTGTATCAATCACTAGAGTTGCACTAGTCGAAGGTTTAAAGCATAATTTGCTAAGTGTCAGTAATTTATGTGACAAAGGATTTACTGTTTCCTTTATGTCCAACACCTGTACAATAAGAGAAAACTTATCCGAAGATGTTAAGTTATCCGGATCAAGAGATGGGGACATATACTCAGTGGTCTTAAGAAATAATTCTTCTGACCCTGTATGCTTCCTCACTAAAGCTTCAGATGAAGATAGTTGGCTATGGCACAAGCGATGCGCACATTTAAACTTTAAGACATTGTCTAAATTAGCTTCACTTAATCTTGTCACCGGTCTACCTAAACTCAAATTCTCCAGAGACACTCTCTGTCGAGAATGCCAACTGGGCAAACAGACCAAACATAGCTTTAAGAGCAAATCAGTTAATTCAATAACTGCTCCTCTACAACTTCTTCATATGGACCTCTGTGGTCCTATTTCTGTTCCGTCACTGGCTGGTGCGAGATATACCCTTGTGGTTATCGATGATTTCACCAGATACACATGGGTGATGTTCATGAAATCAAAGGATCAAACTTTTGAGCATCTTGTAGATCTTTTCAACTGGATAAGCAACTCACAAGGACTGAGCATAAAGTGCATCAGGAGTGATCATGGTACAGAATTTGATTTTTCAGAAATGAGATCATATTGTTCTGAACAGGGCATACAGCATGACTTCTCTGCGCCCAGAACTCCACAACAAAATGGGGTAGCTGAGCGCAAGAATCGTACCTTAGTTGAGGCTAGTAGATCAATGTTAGCAGGTGACCCGTATAAATTGTGTCTATAGGTTTTGCAGCAAGTGCACTGGTCAAGTAATAAAATGGAGTATTAAGACTCCGGTTGTCGAACCCACAAGGAGGTAGCTAATGCTGTTAAGCAGCAAACACTAAGCTAATAAGTTGATTTTATGTCTGGACAATTGATTTTTGTTGTACACATAGTTTGAACGAAAAATGATTAAATCAGAATGTTGGCAAGCTATTGGTATAGAAATTTCAGTGATTAAGGATCTAGGGTCACAATGTTTACCACCCAATCGATTGTAATAGTCTGGTTATGGCTCTTGTTCTTGATTTATGTTCTAGTTTATGTTCATGTTGATTATCTCCTACCTATCTTACATTTGGTCCATGCTAAGATAGATTTAAGGCTTTTATCCCATTTGGTCCATGTGAATAAAAGTGATCAAGGTAGATAAACAATCTAATAGTTGCAGACTTGGTCCATCATGCAATATTAAATCTAATTCACTAGTGTTCTACCCTAGACCAGGGCTAAGATTACCTAATTATGCATAAACTAGGCATTTCCATTCAAGAAAGTGAATTAAACAAGAACTGAATTCTATTTTATTGAACAACCCTAACCAAACTGAATACAATTTATTGTGGGCTACATTGCTCCCCTAGACTAATAAAACTACTCCATAATCATGACAAAAGCAATAACAATTACAAGAAAGAACATGATTACAGTACCAGGACAATAAAGGAAGACCCCAAGATGAACCAGGACTCCAGCCTCCAAAAACTCCGGCGTCTGCTGCCCAAAATCACTCCTTGCCAAGGACAATCCGATCTTTTAGCAATTGCTATAGCTCTTTTCAGAACTCAAATCAGATTCTCCCACTCAGGATGATTTACAATGCCTCCCAAGCCCCCTATTTATAGCATTTAGTGGGCCAAATTAGGGTTACAAAAAGTGTGCCCTAATTATAAATGTGGTCGCAGCCAAAACGATGTCGTTTTGGTTAGTGAAACTATTCGATGTTCTAGGCGAAATAAAACTCAAACTACACGAAATTTGACTCCAGTTCTTTAGAGGAAAATGATTAAAACAACAAAACACATCATTTGGAGCTCAAAAATGCCTGCACGTGAGAAGACCCTTTTCACGTGCAGCTCCAATTCGACTCAAATTTGCTCCAAAGCTTCCTCTTGAGTTGTAGAAGGCATCCATGCAATAAAATCCTTGCACGTGAGAATGCACGTGAGAAAGCTTTTCACGTGCACCTTGATTTTGCCTTCATTTTGCTTCCATCTTCTTCCTATAGCTTCCTCTTGAGTGTATGGAGTGATCTAGCCAAGGTGTGTGGGAAAAGGTTGCTCCAAAACCTGCTAAAAACACTCAAAAAGTACCACTATACACCAAACAGGGTCTTCCTAGGGGTTAGAGCAAATATGTGTAAAATAGCATGCAAATAGGTACAAAACATACGCTAAAACACCCTATATAAGGTCTAGGATAACGGCATAAATGCACGTTATCAAATTCCCCCATACTTGAACCTTTGCTTGTCCTCAAGCAAAAAGAAATAAACACACAGTCAAACGGAAAAGAAAGAATAAACTAACAAACAAGAGAGGCATGGTTTCCCAAGGCATACAATTCTATCATGATGAAGTAGACATTCCAATAGCTAAAAATGAATCATAAGTTAATCGAAACATGCCCTTACTATCAAGTCCAACAACCATGTAATATCGTTACTAACAGTTCAGATAGAAGCAAACATGCAAGGATAAAATGAACTTAGCTCCCCCCCGAAAGTCCTCACGAAGGTTAGAGCAGCCTCACTCAAATATAACTTTCTTTTCTCTCCTCTCATGCCCTACTATCAATGCCTAACAACTAAGGGTTTACTCTTACACCCACTACTAGCTATTGATTAAGTTTTTGCCAAGTAAACATGAGAGATCCCCATTGTGCTCGTCAAGGAAAACACACACTCTATTCTACTTACTGATAAACACTTGGAGCTAAAGATTTAAGCTCACATTTGTGACACAAATTGCACAACAAAACAACTTAGCCATTATGGCCGCAACACGAAAACAAAAACACATATAAACAGTAAGCCATTGTGGCTTTTATTCTGGCAAACACTTTTTTTTTCACACTTCTTTTTAGTAATAACCTTACAAGGTTGCATTTTATGCTCTCCCTTGATGGATTATTCACTCTGCTATTGTCCTCACACAAGCCCTTTTTTTTTGTTTTTTTTAACCAAACTGAACGAAAATACTTGAATCACTAACACCATACACCAAACACTGAGCACGAACAGGTACTTCGTATGCCTAAGTAACTCCAACCATTAAATAGCTAGTGATGAATATTAAGAGCAAATTGAGAACCCAATAACCCATAAAATACACTCAAAGGCAAGATAATGGTGCTCTCAAAAAGTATATGCCTATGCTGCACTTCACTTCAGGGTTTACAAAGTTCATCCTATCATAACATGCTCAGCTAACTATTCAAATGTCAGCTCCAAAATCATGGTGATATCATACAAAAAGTAAAGACATGCTTAACTAACTTATAACACACCTTAACAATTGAAACATCTTTATCACAACAAGATACTAAGGTGGTCAATATAGTTAACCAGAATTTGCATACCTTGGTAGCCATGCACCTCACAGGCAAAACATACATTCACAAAGAAAAACATAAGAGAACAATGAAACATTCATGCAAACAAACAAACAACCGGTTCAAGGGAAACCCCCCCCCCCCCCATTCCGAAATGATGCGATGCCCTCAGAGCATGGGAAAAGGAAAAAGGCAGAAAACCGTTACCGGTTGGTGGGAACGCTATAGTAGAAGATAACATGGGCCACCATTCTTCTAAGACGTGCGACAAAGTCAGCCGAGGTGTCTCTTGTTAGTGCCCAAGTATCCTTATCCTCGTGAGCTATCAAATAATAGCAGACAAAAATCCCATAACCGAATTGATCAGGTTGTTGGGGAAGCTCCATTTCATTAAAGTGCACCAGAGGAAACTTGGATGTCAACGACCCTTCTTTTTTCGAGTGCGTTTTTGATTTTTTTCAAGAAACCATGGACAAGCTTCTTCTTCCGTGTGGAAAACCCATGGGCTTGGCTCGGGTCATAAAGAACGGCATGGCCCACAGTCAGGTCCAATTGCAAGAGTACAAAGTGTCGATCAAGGAGGACCGGTATAAGAACCTCATGGACCTGGTGCCAAGAGCGATGTCCTTCTGCTGCTCCATTCATCCGCTGGCGGAAGATATGCTCCTCTAACGGCTGCTCATATATCTCGCACAGGATGATAGAGGTATACTGAGCCATAGGGTAGTCGTTGGGCTCAGCCTCCACCACGTGTCGCATCATACGGCAGAATAAGTCAACGTCATTGGAAGATAAGTACTCATCAGCTAGGATACGTTGCAAATAAGATGACGTGAAGACTTCTGAATCACGTGTAAAACGTGCTTGCAAGGTGTCTCCATAAGTAAAGCTGGCTGAAAGCAGCGTGGCATCAGCGATGGAGAGGGCCGGATGAAGATGAATATAGATGGGCGCCCCGAGGTCATCTTCCTGGGGAGCTTCTGATGATGCGCCAGACCACCATTGCAACGGCTGGATTAACGGAACGAGGGCCTGTGAAGAGCTGGGCCCTGCTGGTGGTGTGAAATAAACAGGAACTGCTGGAGGGAAAGGTGGAGCGGTGTAGGGCTCCGCCTCTTGCGGATACTGGGGATACTCCGGTGTCTCTTCGCTATGTGCAGCGTCTGCTGTACCGGAGGTGACGGTGCATCAAATGGATCCTCCACAGGAGGTGTAGGAGTTTTCTTCTTCTTCTTCCCCAGGGCTTTCCAGATCTTACCGAGTAGCCCTTTGACTTCCTTCTGCTCCTTGAGGATGAGAGTTTGATTTTTCTTCAGCAGCCCGATCTCCTGAACGGTTTCCGCCTGTGCCTCTTGTAGTTGAGCAGTTTGCTTCCGTAAGTCTTCATAAGAAGCAGCAGGAGTTGGCTCCGGGGCTTCCCATGGTCGGGCAGATGGACGAGACGTTGCTTGTTGATCTTGAGTGATGTACTCGAGCAGCTCATCCAGCTGAAGTCTTGTGATGTGGCCATTAGTGAAGGCCCAGTTAAAAACGTCAACTTCACTAATAACTTGGCCACTGATGCCTTGGAAGAAATTGTAGATTTCCTCCTTGTGAACATTGAACTGCATGTACATGGCAGTCAACTGGAAGATGTGCTGTCGGCGGGCATTCATGGGAGTGGAGGTGTCCCTAAACTACTCAGTGGGTCGCTCCATATGCACGCTGTGACGTGAAGGCTGTGGTGCGACGTGGATACTATCTCCCCATTTGCCCTTGTAGCTAACTCCTAAGGCACCCTCTGGATGGAGAACTCGTGACCGCAGGTTATCCGGGAAAACAGTGGGGACTACTTGAGCACTGAGATAACCATATTGATATTGTAGAAGCATGCTAAGTAGTCGACCATATAAACATTTATGAATGTCCCGTTTCCACAATTTAAAAATTTCAGCAGCCCAATCAATGTGTAATTGACGATCGATGCAAAACATAAACTCCAAATGGGACTTAGGGGACCGAGTCTACGCCACTAGTCCATACAATGATAGCACCTCCCTACCAAATTAGCAAGGCAACGGTACTTTCCATGAAATCCATTTTTAGTAAATTGCCGACGTTTCCCAAATTCCTTATTATACTGTAAAGCTCTACCATAATCTCCTAAGGTCAACGCAGGTTTTGCATGCATGGGATTTGGCAGATCAAAGCAGTCTCTCAACATAGCAGGAGAAATAGAAATTAAAATACCTTGAACTTCCCCAATTATCTCATCATCTTCCTCATTGACATAGACTGAATTATAAAAGTCTAACATGGCAGGGTAATACAAATCACTGCGAGCGCATACTAACCTTCTCAGTCCCAACGCTTGCAGCTTGGTCATAATTTCTTCAGTCCAGTCAAGGGTGGAGGACTCCAGGATCTCCCAATCAAGCACATTCCCCACGAAGATGGTGTCGGCGTCTCACAATGCCGAAGGCATAGAAGTGGCAGAGGCTTCAGGACTGCCTTCTCCTTGGCGGGCTCTCCTTGTGTGCACCATGACTAACTAGAGAAGAATTTTGCTCTCAGCAAGAAGGGAGAGGAAAGTATGAGTGTGAGTTTGAAGCTTGGAACCCATCCTTATTTATAGTGATTCGCCACAAGGGTAAAAGACGAAAATGACCCTCTTAAAGTGCTCCATCATTTTCACGTGCAGACCCAAGAATACTCTAGAAGATGCCAGCTATCTCCCACCGAAATTTCAGACTGATTGGCCAAAGGTAGGTTTGCATGTGAAAAGCGTGATTTCACAGGCAGGGTTTTGATGAATCTAGACACTTCCAACTGTCTTCCACCAAAAATTGAGATCGAAAAGACGTGTCTATCCATGTCCACGCGAAAAGCGTTTTCACGGGCATGTCTTAGAAAGGTCTAGAGGATGCCAGTTGCCTTTGTGAAAAGTTTCAGTTCGATTGGACCATCCTACCCTTGTGCACGCGAAAAGTCTTCTCACGGTCAGGGTCTTTTTTGTCCAAATTTCACCAGCAGGTCACGAATGAACTGTAGAGTCGGTATACATGTGCACGTGACAAACTCTTTTTCACAGGCAAGCTGGTTGACACCCTTACTGAAGCCCAATGTTGTTGAAATTTGATAGACTAGTATCCCATCTCCCAAGGACAAAAACGTGTCAGTTAGTGGGCCCAAAATGATACACAGGCCCTAGATTGAAGTTGGCAATAGATTGAAGTGGGCCCCTCAGATTCAATTTAACTGGGCTTGGATGTGGGCCTTAGAAAAGTTATCTAAAGTTCTGATACACAGGCCCAAGTAAGCCCAAGCAGACATAAGTTCCATCAAGAAATATGGGCCTAGGCCCTGGTTCAAATGCTGCAAATAAAATTAAAACAAAGCAGATATGCACTCCCTACAGACTATGGGTTAAAGCACAGAATAAAAATATCCCAATAAAATAAAATAAAATAAAATAAAAAGGAAAAGAAGTCACCATGGGTTGCCTCCCATGAAGCGCTGAGTTTAGGTCTTTAGCTTGACCGTCCCCTCTGTCAAGTTGTGCTCAGAGTGAAATGATCAACCTCCTTAGCATGGTCCTGAATGTAGTATGGCTTTACATGCTGACCATTTACTTTGAATATTTGCCCAGAGGTTGATTGGAGTTCAACACTGCCATATAGGAAAACCTTTGTAACAGTGAAAGGCCCCATCCATTTAGATCGCAGCTTCCCAGGGAAGAGTTTAAGTCTAGAATTAAAGAGAAGCACCTTCTGCCCTGGTTCAACAGTAGAGGGGCTGATCTTCTTATCATGTTGGAGCTTAGACTTCTCCTTGTACAGCTTAGCACTCTCATAGGCATTGAAGTGAAATTCCTCCAACTCATTTAGTTGGTGCAATCGTAGTTCAAAGCCGAACATTGGGATCCATGTTCAGCTTTTTAACTGCCCAAAATGCTTTGTGTTCCAATTCAACAGGCAAATGGCAGGCCTTTCTGTACAAGAGACGATAGGGAGACATTCCAATGGGCGTTTTGAATGCTGTGCGGTAAGCCCACAACGCCTCATCGAGTTTTAGAGACCAATCTTTTTGGTTGCCTCTCACTGTCTTTTCCAAAATGTGCTTGATCTCACGGTTTGAAACTTCAGCTTGATCGTTTGCTTGTGGATGATAGGCTAGGGTGCGCCTATGTTGAACTCCATATTTGTTTAAGAGCTTGTCGAAAAGCTTATTGCAGAAGTGACTCCCTTCATCACTGATAATTGCTCTAGGTGTTCCAAACCTGCTGAATATGTTGCGGCGAAGGAACTTGGTAACCACTTGCGCATCATTCTTCCTAGTAGGTATAGCTTCAACCCACTTCGAGAGGTAATCAACAACCAGAAGGATGTACGAAAATCCATCTGATGGTGGGAAAGGTCCCATGAAATCGATTCCCCATATGTCAAAAAGTTCTACTGGCATAATGCCAGTTTGGGGCATCTCTTGCTTCCTTGTAATCCCTCCTGTTCTTTGACACTGATCACATGACTTAACAAAGGTGTATGTGTCTGTGAACATGGTTGGCCAGTAAAACCCACTTTGTAGGATCTTTGCCACCATTCTTTGCACTCCTAAATGGCCAGCATAGTCAGATGAATGACAATGCTTCAATATGCTGTCCACTTCCTCTTCTGGCACACATTTTCTGATGATCTGATTAGCACATTGCTTGTATAGAATAGGCTCATCCCAAATGCATCTTCTTGCATTAAAGAGGAATCTCTTCTTTTCCAAATTTCTGAGGCAGATGGAAAAAGATGAACCAAATACCGAGAAGTCATCCATAAAGACTTCCATAATGTCCTCCACTAACCCTTGAAAAATTGCCATCATACACCTCTGGAAAGTAGCAGGTGCGTTGTAGAGACCAAATGGCATACGCCTGAAAGCATACGTGCCAAAAGGGCACGTGAATGTAGTCTTCTCTTGATCCTCCGGGGCAACTGCTATCTGGTTGTATCCAGAATAACCGTCCAGAAAACAATAATATGGGTAGCCAGCTAACCGATCTAGCATTTGATCAATGAAAGGTAACGGAAAGTGGTCCTTACGCGTGGCTTTATTCAGCTTGCGGTAGTCAATGCACACGCGCCACCCGGTCATCGTGCGGGATGGAATGAGCTCGTTCTTCTCATTGCGTATCACCTGTCATGCCGCCCTTCTTGGGAACCACTTGCACTGGACTAACCCAGGAGCTATCCGAAATGGCATATATGATGCCCGCTTTCCTCCACTTCAGAATCTCCTTGCCAACAACTTCCTTCATTGCAGGATTAAGCTGCGTTGGCGCTCTACGAAGAGGAGTATAAGACTCCTCCATCAGTATCTTGTGCATGCAGACCACTGGACTTATACCTTTTATATCATCCAGAGACCACCCCAGGGCCTGCTTATGCTCCCTTAAGACTTCTAGTAGCTGTCTGGTTTCTTCTACTGTTAAGGATGCAACTACTATCACAGGGTAACGCCCTTATGTATCCAAAAACTCGTACCTCAGATGTTCTGGGAGTTGCTTCAGAACTGGCAAGGGTTCCGTGAGTGCTGAGGATTCAGTTAAGGAAGGTCACTTGCTCGGTTTGGTCTTTCAAAGACTTCATAAGTCTCTTCCGGTCCCGTCTCAGCAAAATCCACCTGCTGCAATTCGTGATCCAAGCTTTCAGTGATCAAGCTTTCTTCGAAGTAGCTGTCCACGAATTCAGCAATCTGATCAATCCAATATCAGCTGGAATGATCATTCGCCTTGCGCATCGAACGCTCCATGTTGAACACCATTGCTTCTTCATCCACACGCAGCGTCAACTCCCCTGAGTTTACATCGATCAAGGCCCTTCCGGTACTCAAGAATGGCCTTCCAAGAATCAGCTGGACTCCTTTATCTTTCTCCATTTCCAAAACAACAAAGTCCACTGGGAAGATAAAGCGATCCACCTTGATTAAAACATCTTCAATGATGCCCGCCGGCTTTCCTATCGAGCGATCAGCAAATTGTAAAGATATGGAAGTGGGCTTTATTCCAGTCAAGCCCAGTCGCCGATAGATAGACATTGGCATTAGATTTATACTCGCCCCTAAATCACATAGGGCTTGCCCCAATTGCGAGGTGCCAATGGTGCAGGTCAGAGTGAAACTACCCGGATCTTTAAGCTTGGGTGGTAGCTTGTGCTGCACCACTGCACTGATGTCATTTGTGAGAGCCACTATCTCACAATCAGTGTTACTTCTCCTCTTGGATAGTAGATCCTTTAAAAATTTGACATATCCAGGCATCTGCTCCAAGGCTTCTATGAATGGGATGTTCACCTCCAGGTTCTTGAATACATCTAAGAATTTCTGAAACTGAGCATCTAATTTCTTTTTCCTCAGCCTCTGAGGATACGGCATAGGAGGTTGATACGGAACGGGAGAGCTAACTTCAGGCTGATAGACTGTCGGTTGACTACTCCCAACCTTTTCTTTCTGGTCCTTATGTTGCTCAGCATCTCCTTCTTTAGCTTCCTCCTGGGCATGCTGTTCCGACTCCTCCTTGGTTGGCTCGATTTTCTTCTCTCCAGCTGGTAGTTCTTTCCCACTTCTAAGCATTATAGCTTTGCATTGCTCCCTTGGGTTGACCTCCGTATTGCTGGGAAAAGTGTTTGATGAAGATGGCCTAACTGCATTTGCTAGCTGGCCAATCTGCTGCTCTATATTCTTCATGGAAGCCCCAAGATCCTGGACAGAAGTGGTAAGGGACTCAATCCTCGTCTCCCCCTTACTCATTCGGTCAGTTGCTTGCTTAGCAAATTGATAAAAGAAATTCCGCATCTCTTCATCCTTTGCCTTCTCTTTGTCTTCCTCCTTCTGTTGAGGCATCTTCTGGAACCCAGGAGGAAGTTGTAGCTGAGAATGTTCTCCATCTTGTCTTGCTCCGATCAGGGGACCTTAGTCTGCCTTTGCCATAAGTAAAGCCGTTGTTGAAATTGGTGAGGTCCTCCCCGATTCCGGAAGTTCTTGGGCGGCGGAGGATTCCGTGCTTGGTTTGGATTCGAAATTGTCTCCTGGAATCCTCCACCTCGATTCCCAACATATTGGGCTTCTTCGTATAGCTGGGCGCAGCGGCGTCTTCGATACTCGCCTTTGGTTGTTCGGTTCCGCCCTCCATACGAACAGCCATTACCGACATTTGCTCATCAGGTAACTCCATCTTCCTTGTCAACTCATCGAACTGAGTTGAATTTGATGAATTTGATACCGCAGCCACCGGCTCAGCTCTAGGGCGTCTGTCATTGGACCATTGGCAGTTGGACAACGCCATTCGCTCTATAAGCCCCACTGCTGCAGAAGGCTCCATTATCATGAACGCTCCTCCAGCGGCTGCATCTATCATGCTCCTTGTATTTGCGTGCAGACCTGCATAAAAAGATTCGACCTGTAACCATTCTGGCCTGCCATGATTAGGACACCTCCTAACCAAGTCTTTGAATCGCTCCCAGGCCTCGTATAGTGACTCATCACCGTGCTGGGTGAATTGATTTATTTGGCTCCTTAAATGAATAACTCTTGTTGGTGGAAAGTACTTGGAGAGAAACTTCTCCACCATTTGGTCCCATGTGTGTATGCTGCCAGCAGGTAGGGACTGGAACCAACCAAAAGCTCGGTCCTTCAGGGAAAACGGGAAGAGTCGCAGCTTAATGGCGTCATCCGAGACTCCATTGATTTTGATGGTGTCGTAAATTTGCAAGAATCGCGCTAGATGGTTGTGTGGATCATCTAGTGCCGAGCCTCGGAATGCATCTTGCCCAACCATTTGCACTAACGCAGGCTTCAGCTCGAAGTTATTTGCTTGGACCGGCACCCTTCTAATGCCTGAATACTCATCCGATAGTACAGGTCTAGCATAATCCATGAAGGTCCTCGGCTGATAACCGCCTTGGCCGTTGTGTCCCTAATCTTCTCTTACTCTGTTTTCAGCCATGATTTCTTCACACAAGGTATGTAAGCCGTCCAACTGCTGTTCAGCTGCAACTAATACCCTTTGAGCCCTTTGCTGCTCTCGTAATGTCCGTTCGATTTCGGGATCGTATGGTAATAGCTCACCCCTGGTGTGACGCATACACAGAAGAATTTTCTCAAACACCTATGGTGCACCCCTGCAAAGTAGCAAAACCAACGAGATACCAGGTAACACCGTACTAGCAAACTTACAATCCAGATCACAAATAAACGTAAGCACCTAATATCACTTAGTCCTAACAATGTTTGGCTTGCCTCCCCGGCAACGGCGCCAAAAACTTGACTCGTATAAATTGTGTCTATAGGTTTTGCAGCAAGTGCACTGGTCAAGTAATAAAATGGAGTATTAAGACTCCGGTTGTCGAACCCACAAGGAGGTAGCTAATGCTGTTAAGCAGCAAGCACTAAGCTAATAAGTTGATTTTATGTCTGGACAATTGATTTTTGTTGTACACATAGTTTGAACGAAAAATGATTAAATCAGAATGTTGGCAAGCTATTAGTATAGAAATTTCAGTGATTAAGGATCTAGGGTCACAATGTTTACCACCCAATCGATTGTAATAGTCTGGTTATGGCTCTTGTTCTTGATTTATGTTCTAGTTTATGTTCATGTTGATTATCTCCTACCTATCTTACATTTGGTCCATGCTAAGATAGATTTAAGGCTTTTATCCCATTTGGTCCATGTGAATAAAAGTGATCAAGGTAGATAAACAATCTAATAGTTGCAGACTTGGTCCATCATGCAATATTAAATCTAATAAACTAGTGTTCTACCCTAGACAAGGGCTAAGATTACCTAATTATGCATAAACTAGGCATTTCCATTCAAGAAAGTGAATTAAACAAGAACTGAATTCTATTTTATTGAACAACCATAACCAAACTGAATACAATTTATTGGGGGCTACATTGCTCCCCTAGACTAATAAAACTACTCCATAATCATGACAAAAGCAATAACAATTACAAGAAAGAACATGATTACAGTACCAGGACAATAAAGGAAGACCCCAAGATGAACCAGGACTCCAGCCTCCAACGACTCCGGCATCTGCTGCCCAAAATCACTCCTTGCCAAGGACAATCCAATCTTTTAGCAATTGCTATAGCTCTTTTCAGAACTCAGATCAGATTCTCCCACTCAAGATGATTTACAATGCCACCCAAGCCCCCTATTTATAGGATTTAGTGGGCCAAATTAGGGTTACAAAAAGTGTGCCCTAATTATAAATGTGGTCGCAGCCAAAACGATGTCGTTTTGGTTAGTGACACTATTCGACGTTCTAGGCGAAATAAAACTCAAACTACACCAAATTTGACCCCAGTTCTTTAGAGGAAAATGATTAAAACAACAAAACACATCATTTGGAGCTCAAAAATGCCTGCACGTGAGAATGCACGTGAGAAGACCCTTTTCACGTGCAGCTCCAATTCGACTCAAATTTGCTCCAAAGCTTCCTCTTGAGTTGTAGAAGGCATCCATGCAATAAAATCCTTGCACGTGAGAATGCACGTGAGAAAGCTTTTCACGTGCACCTTGATTTTGCCTTCATTTTGCTTCCATCTTCTTCCTATAGCTTCCTCTTGAGTGTATGGAGTGATCTAGCCAAGGTGTGTGGGAAAAGGTTGCTCCAAAACCTGCCAAAAACACTCAAAAAGTACCACTATACACCAAACAGGGTCTTCCTAGGGGTTAGAGCAAATATGTGTAAAATAGCATGCAAATAGGTACAAAACATACGCTAAAACACCCTATATAAGGTCTAGGATAACGGCGTAAATGCACGTTATCAGCAGGGGCAACGCTTCCTCTCAATCTATGGGCTGAAGCTGTGTCCACTGCCTGCTATGTTCAGAACAGAACTCTAACAAATAAATCTACCATGAAAACACCCTATGAGATGTGGAGAGGACGAAAACCTTCAATTTCACATTTTAGAGCTTTTGGGTGTACTTGCTGCATATTGATAAATGGCAAAGAGACCCGGAATAAATTTGAACCAAAATCTGATGATGGGATTTTTGTCGGGTAATCATTACATAGCAAGGTTTATCGGGTCTTCAATAGAAAACTTTTTAAAGTTGAAGAATCTATCTATGTGACTTTTGATGAAGCTAATCCTGATTGGTCAAAAGTTGCTTCTTCAAGTTCTAATGTGCAGGTCCTGGACAGCAACATCGATTATTCGAAGTTTATGAATGTTCCTGTTACACATTCTGACCAACCATGTGGCATCAGCGAGGCACAAAGAAATTATATGGATGATGCTACGGATGACTCGGACTCAGGACAACCATTAAGCTCCGGACATACTCCTACGGAAACCCAAAATTCCGGAGCACCTTCAAGTCCGTCTGGACCAGTTAACACTGAAAGAAACAGTGTTGAAGAACCACCTAGTTCTACCGTACCTTCTAATACGGAAACATCTAGTCCGGACGAAGCTCAACCAGCAGATACACCTGAACCACCTAATCTGGCAGAGCTTCAAATTGTTCACGATCATCCATCACATGCACAGAATTACAGATGGACCCGAAACCATCCCTCAGATCAAGTGATTGGTGATCCTACTGTTGGTGTAAGAACAAGAGCAGCCACCTCCAACATGAGTCTTTACTCGTGTTTTCTATCTCAAATAGAACCAAAGGTGACAGATGAAACTCTTCAGGATTCAAATTGGATAGAAGCCATGCAAGAAGAGCTGAATCAATTTAAGAGAAATAATGTGTGGACTTTAGTACCAAGACCTAAGTCTCAGCAAGTCATTGGAGTTAAATGGGTGTTCCGGAACAAGCTTGATACTGATGGAATAGTAATCCGGAACAAAGCCAGATTGGTAGCCAAAGGATATCGTCAAGAAGAAGGAATAGACTATGATGAGACCTTTGCTCCAGTAGCAAGACTTGAGGCAATCCGAATGTTTCTGGCGTATGCTTCATATGAAAACTTCATAGTTTATCAAATGGACGTCAAGAGCACATTCCTGAATGGAGATCTTCAAGAGGAGGTTTACGTAGAACAACCTCCCGGTTTCATTGAACGTAAAGCAGGACATCTAGTATACAAACTTCGGAAAGCTTTATATGGTTTGAAGCAAGCTCCAAGAGCCGGTACGACACTGTCAGAATTCCTACTTGCTCACAACTTCCAAAAAGGGAAGATAGACACCACCCTATTTCTACGAAAAGAGAAAGGACACACTCTGATCGTACAGATATACATGGATGATATCATTTTCGGATCAACAAATCCGAAGCTTTGTGAAGAGTTTACTAAGTTGATGACAGGCAAGTTTGAGATGAGCATGATGGGAGAACTGTCCTACTTCCTCGGAATAGAAGTTAAACAATTGAAGGAAGGAATCTTCATTAATCAAGCTAAGTACACTTGCAATCTTATTAAGAAGTTTGGTATGGAAGGTTCATCTCCCGTCAAAACTCCCATGCCTATCAGTGCCAAGTTAGATCCTGATGTGGATGGCATATCAGTAAATGTGACTGACTACAGAGGGATGGTAGGATCCTTGCTGTATCTTACAGCAAGTTGCCCAGACATTATGTTTGCAACTTGCATCTGTGCACGATATCAGGCAAATCCCAAGGAGTCACATATGCTTCATGTTAAACGGATATTAAGGTATCTCAAGGGAACGATGAATTTGGGACTCTGGTACCCAAAGGAGTCCAATTTCACCTTATCCAGGATACTCGATGCCGACTTCGCTGGATGTCGCATCGACAGAAGAAGAGCACAAGTGGTACGTGTCAGTTTCTTGGAAATAGATTAATTTCATGGTTCGGTAAGAAGCAGAATTCCGTATCAACCTCTACTGCTGAGGTGGAATATATAGTTGCTGGGAGTTGTTGCACACAGCTACTCTGGATGCAAAGTCAACTTACTGACTACGGTTTCAACATGTCATCTACTCCACTCTACTGCGACAACACTAGTGCAATTGCTATCAGCAACAATCCTGTCATGCACCCTAAGACGAAGCATATTGAGGTCAGGTATGACTTCATACGCGACCATGTTCTCAAAAATCACATTTCCCTAGAACATGTTGCTACTGAAGATCAACTGGCAGACATACTTACAAAGCCCATACCTGATGCAAGATTCTCTGAACTACTCATCCGATTAGGTATGCTTGACTTCTCTGCATAGTTTCACATTTAAATTACTCAACAGTATACTTAATATCAGAACATGCATTGTGATTTTAGTGGAAGTAGACGATACATACTGTTTTTAATGCTGATCATACTTACTGATTAACGGCTTCATGCTTCTGATATTATTATCAACTTCATAATGGGAGGATGCTTGTGTTTCCCGACTGAAGTCGTTTAAGGAAACATGATTAAAGTTTATATGATTAACCTCATTCTGATTTCATGATCTTAATTTCCACTGATCACCACATGACAAAAGCCTGTTTATTTAGATTACTCTATTAACATGTATAATTGAAGAAATGAAATGGGTTAGTGAAGCACTTTCAATCGCGAATCTGATCAAAGGTATATAGTTTCCCAAAAAGATGGGCAAGCGTGAATTTCTACATGACGGAAAGGTCACCCGAGGGATTGCACGGGGGGGAAACGGGGTGGCTTTATACATTATTCAAGTAATACCCCCCCCGTATATGTCTCATGACCTGTTTCGGTCGTTATTTGAGGGGAGTCTATCATTGAGAGAATCGAATGTTCTACGGGGAGCTTAAGCCATCTATTACCTCGTTGACTCCCTAATATGTCTTAGATACTCACTCCTCTAAACTTTTACTTCCGGATCTGACTGGACATGCGTTGTAGAAACGGAATTGAGGCATGCCTGGATATTTTTTTTCTTTTCTTCAACCATGCATTTTAATCGGATAATCAATTGCTTGCATTTGACATGTGTCCGCTTCCTCATTTTTCACTCATGAATCCTAGTTTGATCAAATCATATGATTTTTAATTACTCTTAGCTACGTCGTTCAGCAGGACAGTTTCGCTATGTTAACCTACATGAACTTGTGTATTTTTATCTGACATATGCCCTGATTCAGTAATATGATCATTCTCTCGTATGTATATGTCTATTACATTCTTTGTCATGCATAAGTTCTGTTTCTCATTAGTTCGGATTATGTCATTCTTCATAGACTATTTTCTCTTATCCGTACTAATCCTTACCTGTTAAGCTTTTGTATTTTTAGTTTATCTTGTTCTAAGCTATAGGTTCAGATTTTCTTTGCAACCTTATCAGTAAATCTAGTCCATAGTCTTGGATTTGAAGTGTTGTGGTACTTCTCTTCTCTTCAACTTATTGACAAGCAAAGGAATCTACTTCTCTCTCACCGCACTTTGTTACTACGGAAACAGTCTACTTTTCATCCGGATACTTGTCACACGACTATCGCTAATTCCGGATGATTGTCGGTTCATTCCTCCGGACTCCAGACACTGTCAAATTGCGATAATCCATGTCTTCTTTTATATCGCGTGCTTTTGAGGAGGAATCATGATGATTCATTAAATGCATATCTCGGGATGCACACACTTCTTCGGAAGGCGAACAGCTGTTACCCTTATTTGGTCATGCCGCCTCCACGTCATCTTATAATTCGGAGGCGCATCGATATCAAGACTAATGACATCAGCTTGTCAAGCGGTTCACTGTTTCACTCGCCAAATTCCTAGACCCGCTGACATTTACGGACTCGGTCTTATATATTCTGGTCATTCCTGCAAAGCACGAGCGTTACCCTTTTCAAATCCCTAAACCTCTCGTTGCTCCTTCAATCCCCAAGACCTCACCTTTCCTCTCGCCCTTCAACTTGCATCTATAATGGCACGCAGAATCTCTCTTTCCGGCGTTAATCCCGGCCATCTGGTTGATTGGAGCACTGTCTCCGACCCTCCGGACTGGTTTTTCGATATTCGCCCTCTTCTAGAAGCCTCTCACCTACTCGACCTGATCTCCAATCCTATCGATCTGCTTATAGACGACATTCTCGAGTTTTACCAACGGATTCGCTGTACCACCGACTCCATCATTTCCTATGTTCACGGTGAATCCATCCTCATTAACCCCGCCGTTCTCCGCGCTGCTCTCCATCTACCCCCGGGTGAACCACAGCGCCCCGATGCCGATCCCATGGCAGCTTCTATGGGTTGCACCTACAAAGGCAAGGAATACAAGGTGAAGTCCTTCCAAGGCGCTATCGTTGTATGGCGACCATCTTGAGTCGATGTTTACTGGCTCGCACATCCGCCCTGGACTCCGTTCCGTACGATCTTCTTCTGGCCATGTACGGCGTTTTCGAAGGTCTTCCAATGGACTGGGGGACATTTTTGTTCCGATTACTGTAGACTGGACCCAAGAACCGTTCTTTCGGGCGCATACTCAGCATTGTCTTCCGGCATCTTCATCCGAACCATTTCGCTCGCTCTGATGCTGTTTCATTCCCTTCGGCGTATTACCTTCGCTATCTGACGCCTGATGGGAACATGACAGCCCGTTGTCCCTCTGCAGCTCTCCGCCCTCTCCCTGCCACGGAACAACAAGGCAGTTCTGTTGGTGACCCCTCTGCCAGCCATGCCCCAGAGGTCAGCTCTGCTCACCGGTCCTCCCGGATTCGGTCTGTTGCTGCACCCTCCGTTTCTCGGGCTTCCCAGCACAGCGTCTGTGGCGACCCTTCCGAGGTTGTGGGGCCCTCTCAGCGTAGCGTCCCTAAACCTGTTTCCTCAGCCCCTTCTGCTGCGGATGTCCCCACACCCTCCACTTCCGCCATTGCTGCCACGGTTGATACTGCTGTTGCTGTCGTCATTGCTGATGTCCCAGCATCTACTCCAGAAGCCCCTTTGCCTCCCCTACCTCAACCCCGAGATTACCTTGACCATCTCTCCGCCAACACCTTAATGGACCTATGGCTCTGTTTCAGCCTTGCCCACACTGCCTCCATTCCTGCCACCGATCTCCGGGTGTTTTACACGTGCCATACCCAATCCCCGGAGACCATGATCATCTGGAACTTGGACCAAGACTTTCTTACACTGGCCTCCATTCCAGATGTGCCGTTCCCTACCCCTTCCAGCCCGGTCCATGCCGCACGAAGTTCTTCCCCTGCTAAGGCTGGACTTCTTCTCCTGCTGCCGCCATTCCCGTTGTTGACCTATCTGGTCAAAGCGGGTCTGCTGCTCCGAATGCCTCTGATGCTCCGGATGCCCCTTCTGCTGCTACTGCTGATACTCCTGCAGACTCCTCTGCCCAGCGCACTCCTGCTCCTGTTCATGCGGGGGAGTCTTCTAAAGCTCCCGAGTTGGTCCTTGGGCGTGCTTCTTTTGGCACGGTCCACTCCGACGCTATGCTCTCTGCCCAGCTAGACCGCCACGCTCAAGCTCATAGCGCCCAAATATCCGCCATCGCCGCCAAGGTTGATGCACTTGGCGCCCAACTCCTCTCCGCTCTCACTGATTCCTCCACTTCCATGGAACAGAAGATGGATCTCGCTGCCTCGTCCGTCCATTCCTTGTCTACCTCCTTCGCAGACCTGGCGCACACGATGGCTCGCCCTCCCATTGCTTCCCGGCGATCTGCCAAACCGGGAGAGAAAGTGTCATCTGATCCTTCTGCTCCTCCTGTACCACAACCATCCACTCATGCTGAGAAGTGGCCTGCCTCTTCATTGCTTCAGGGAGTCCAAATTCCCAAACATAGCCGCTTCTCTCAGCCAAGCTCCTCGAGTGCAGCTCTTCCTCCATCCTCTCCATCCGCAGCTGACACCTTCCTCCCATCATACGCGGCGTGTGACCCTTCTGATGCGGATGGAAGCGTACGTAAGGCAATGAAGTCCTATACTGTGTCTTCTGCCGAGAGAAGATGTCTCTCTGACCTGTACCCTTTTTCCCCAGACGACATTCGGACCCTTTGTTCGGAAAAAGGACTCTTTACAACAGAAGACATTGACAACTTCTCTAGGGCTGCTAAAATGGAGATGAGGCTGTTTCCATCTCTATACAAGGATGGGCACTTGTTTGAAGTTCTCGCCGTGCTGGAATGAAGGCTATCTTCCCAGTGTAGATCTCATTTAGTCCTTCATCGACGGAACTGCTGAGGATAGCAAGCCATGGAAAACTCTCTCAACTATCCTCATTCCGTATCGGATCATGTCGCCACATTTCATGATGGCTGTCTTCATGATTCAGTCCAAACAAATGATTCTGATTGATTCTCATCAGATTGTGGAGCATTATATAATAAAGAATCAATGGGAACCACTATGTCTCAGGCTGACTGAAGATGTGAAGAAAGCTGGATTATATGAAGAGTTGGGCATCACACCCTTGAGTCCAACTGAGAAGCTGAAGGCGACATTCTGGGGCAAGAAGCAAGTGCCACAATAGCCGGATGGAGATAGCTATGGGGCCTTTGTCTGTTACTTCATCAAGTCATTCTTAACTGTGGGCAAATCTTGGAGCCAACACACCACTTATACGATGAAGCAGACAATGGAGCTTAAAGAGAAAGCAGCAACTATGATCTTCAAGTATAGTAAGCCTTATGTACCTTAATGAAAATCTTGTATAAAGGCTGAATTGTATTCTGTTGCTGATGAATGAAATTGGTTGTGATGCGTATTCTGTATATTATCTTTTTGCACTGCTTACTAGATCAGATTACAAAGGGTTTGGGCATATCCATAATTGGGGGAGATTGTTGGATCAAGCCCAGAATTTGGATAATGCTGATAAAGCCTTATGTAATTTGATCTGAGATCTTTTGTGTTTCTTTGATCGTTGTAGAAGATATGTTATTAATCCGGAGATACACTCGTGCGTAAGCAAGCTAAGATCAACCCTGTGTATGCACAAGACTTAAAAAGATAGAAATAGGCTAGTGTGTGAATCCCTTTGTAAACAGAGTGTAAGAGAGTCTTGCTTCTATTTTGTTGTATTTATCTTTTGATAATAAAACAAAATACTTCAACTATCTGGTTATCTTCCGTAGTGATTCTATCACTTAACTGAATAAGTGTTTGTGTCTTAAGATATTAGAAAGAGTTTCGATAAGAGCCTATTCACCCCCCACTAGGCTCCAAGGGACCTAGAGGGGGGTATACTATGAGAAGTTAATTGGCAATGTGTCTAGCAACTTTGTAGACCCGGTGGCTTCTGGGAAACGCATAGAAGATGGTATTAAGGAAGGGAAGCTTCATGGAGATACACATGATCCACCAAAGAAGTCTCCACTAGGGGGAAAGAAAAAGGAAGCTGATACTCAAGTAGTTTGGCAGAATCCTCCTATTCCACAAAGCACTTTTGGGGCATACCCAAGTCTTTTCCCTACTCCTGGATTCTATACGGGGTTACCTCCATTTGCAGCCTATGCGGCCCCAGTACCCCAATTTCCAACATATCAACCACCAAGGGGAGCCCCTAACCCTCTTCCACCAGTCCCACCTCCGACTGTGCAACCAGGGCCCCAGCAGACGTCTAAAAGGCCAAATCAAGCTTCCAACCGAACCAAGTTAGAATTTGATCCAATCCCCATAACCTACACTGAGTTATATCCCTAACTTTTGAAAGCCGGTATGGTGAGCCCTATACCTATGGGAGAAGTGAAGCAACCTTACCCTGGATGGTACAAAGCAGATGCTCGCTGTGCCTATCACAATAATGGAGTTGATCACAACATTGAGGGTTGCATTGCCTTCAAGAGAAAGGTCCAACATTTGCTGAATTCCAAATGGTTGGATTTCTCAAAGCAAGCAAGCACACCAAATGTCAACTCAAATCCATTGCCAGAGCATTCCAACCAGTGAACCGTGAACGAGGGAGCCATTGGAATAAGGAAGAGGAGCAAGCCTTGTGACACCTTGGGAAACTCTTTGGATGTTTAGAACTTTTTCTTGTGTTTAATTTTGTCAATCTTGTTTTATATTCTGCATGTTTTTTTTAAATTCTAGAACTTTGTTCCTTTGTTTGGCATTTGTAAAAAAATAAAAAAACCTGGCTTTTTAAAGTTGTTTTCCCACATTTTGCATCCAATGTCCATTATCACTTGTTTACTCTCTTGGCATGGGTAATAAGCCCAACAGGGGCATACCGAACAAAGAATCTGGGCTATCTAGGTTTAGCCAAAACCAAAAGGACGATCGGATGAGCAACTACCATTGAAATCAGGGGACCAAATCCGAGAAAAGCGACATCCACTTCAAACAGGGGCATTTGACACCGAAGGGTTCCTTCTGCCACCAACAGATAAGTTCATCTCTGTTTTGAGCATTTTGAGACAAATTTTGATTGTTTAAAATGAAGAGAGGCCGTCTTTTCCTTCCTCATAATACTACCATCGCTACCCCTTTCGAACCTAAGTATATTTCTTTCAAATAACCCAATCCATAGTTCACCCCACATTGGGGCAATATATAAGTGTCAAGACCCCATATTGGGGTAATTTTGTCAAATAATTCTTTTACTGTTGCAGTTTTTAAGACCTCTCATAAATGCATACCCCACAATGGGGCAGTTTTTGCTTTTGTTTTTTTAAAAAAGAGGAAAAAAAGCATAACTCTCGTGTTGGGGCAGTTTTTAAGACCCCTCATAGAGATACCCCACAATCGGGGCAATTTTTGTTAGATAGAAAAAGGTGAGTGAAAAAAAAAGAAGAAAAGAAACATTTGTGTAGTAGGATCCCGCATTGGGACAATTTTATAAAGTATCCCCCCGCATTGGGGCAATTTTAGCAATTTTGTAAAGTATAGTTTGAACTACGGATCCATTTTAACCTAGACTAGGTTCGAGCCGCTTTATACCCTTTCTTGTTAAACCAGTAGCCCAAGCCTACATTACAGTCCTAATAAAGTCATCTCGGATTAAATGATTAAAATTATGTCTCAAATGCTCAAAATGGAACAAGTCATGGATATCGAAGGCGAACTTGATAAAAACCCACAAGGGCATCAAGTGTAAAATACAAAGCCAGCTACAAGGCAGAAGGAACAACGAACAAAAAGTAAGGCGGGCTTAGTGAAAACCCGAAAGGGCACTAAGAGCAAAATACAAAGCCAAGAAAAGAAAGTCAAGCACTCAAGACCCAAGATAAACTAGCATCTTCTCCAATTAAGTCACCGAGCATCAAGACTTTAACAATCATATATCCTCTCAGATTAAGCTTCTACCCATCAAGTTCAATATTTGCAAGCATCTTCTACGACAGCCTTTAAGCATTAAGGTCCAATAACATCTAACATTCTCTGAGCTTTAGCATATCAAGGGTCCAAGACTACCAAGCCAGCAGCCAGAATCTCCAATCAAGTCCCCGAGCCTCAAGATTCAAACAACCAGGCATTCTCTCCAACTTTGTCTCTGAATACCTAGATCCAAGCCATCAGATAGAATTGTCCATTAATATTTTCAAACCCTCAAATCCATGCAAAGCCAAGCTGAAGGCTACACCTAGTTAGTTCAGACACTTTGGAAAGCTTCCCCTCAAAGGCTTTTACCTTTCTCAAGCGAGAAAATAAGTGGTGATTCTACATTGCATAATCATGTTTCACAATTTCTTTTCAACAAATTTTGTTTTTTAAATACAACTGCTTTGTGTGCATTACTTTTAATAAAATGCTTATACCCCAACTGAGTTTCCCAGGGTGCCACTCAACAAGAATGTCTCGACAAAGCAAGAAAGGGTTCCCCGATTGAATGAACCTGCTCCCCAACAGAAGCCAAAATTATCGACCTCCTAGAAAGGTTCAATTGATTTGGAACAGTTTCTTGAGCGTTTTGACAGTCTGAAGAAATTAAGCAAGCCTCCCCAGCAGCCGGAGCACCCTCAATTAAAGAGTTTTCCAGATGAGATCTAAATTCCATTCCCCAGCAAACCTATTTGAATTCCAGCAGTACCAATCCCCTAGCGGTTTAAGCTCCCTTTTTGACATAAAATTCATCATGCATCTTAGACATGCACCTCATAGGATAAATGCATTCCATGCATCACTTGCATACATTCATCATTTTCTTTAATTTCAGGAATTTTGTCGCTTTTGAAGATCCCAAGAGATCATCCTCAACAAGCTTCCCAGAATAACCAAGCTCGAAAGGATTCCACCGTTCTTTGCAATTTCCCAAGCCTTAGAAGCATCAGTGACAATCAATTACAACATCTCATTCTTTTTCAGGTAACCTCGTAGAACGATCTCATTGAGTGAACTCGTAGAGGGAGCCCATCGTGACTCATTAACAATCATTGATTTCTTTCTAGGCCCTAGATGCCATTTTAGTCCCTCTCTACCTTAGAGGTCATCCCATGTACATACCCTTATCCTTTTTATCCTTTCGGGAAGTCCGCAGGCTGGTCCCCTGCACCTATCCCACTTTTCTGTTTTATTCTTTTCGGGAAGTCTACCGGCAGGTCTCCGGAAACTATCCTTAGTTTTAAATTTTCCTTTCGGGAAGTCTGCAGGCAGTTCTCCTGCACCTATCGTCCACCGGCAGGTCCCCGGAAACTATCCTTAGTTTTTAAATTTAATTTCGGGAAGTCTACAGGTAGTTCCCTGCACCTATCCCACATTTTATTTTCAACTTCAAGTAAGTCCGCAGGTGGTTCCCCTGCACTTATCCTTTTCATTTTCTCCATTTAGGAAGTCCACAGGCAGTTCTCCTACACTTATCCCACATTTACTTTTCAATTCCTGTCGGCCCTAGATGCTTTTTCACTTCTTGTTAGCCATAGATGCCTTTGAAACTTTTGACTTTTTGCCCTTTCCAATTCCTGTCGGCCCTAGATGCTTCTTGCTTTTTCATCAGCCCCAGAAGGCTCTTTTACTTTAGGGGACAGACCCAACCATGAGGTTCCCAACCATGAGGTTCTACATGGCTTTGACATCAGGTAAGTCGGGTAAGTGCTCCAACCCATCCAAAACGATTCCATTCTTATCTTTGCACACTGTTTGTCTACAAATAATGTACAAAGAGGGACAGTTGTTAGACTCCATTTTGTCCGGGTTGGACATAACATTCATTTTTCGCTTTATACATTAAATAAAGAGACGTGACCGTCGATTCGAGGGGGTATTGTGATGACTTCTTTAAAAAGGCTTTCAAATGCCAAAAATCCAGTCCTGGGTGATAAAGATTTAAATTTGAGGATCGACGCCTTCGACTGCGCTCAAATCTGAGGTCAAACGAAGAAGTTATGGTCAAAACCGTATTTGGACCGCTAACGGCAATAAACTAGCGGCCAATATTCAAAACGACACTTCGGATCAAGTCACGAACCTCATTTTCTTAATCCTCTTATCATTTTAAGAGTTTTGACATATATATTGCATATATTTGCTCGCAGAGCTTATTTTCGAAAAAAAAAATACTTTTCGGTAATAAAGCGGTTTAGGGACGCGCAATACAGTCTTGGCACCAAAATAAACTCATTTTCAAGAAAAAAGATACGGGGTTGCTCGTCATGATGCTCCGAGTCCAAAACTTATTTTTCCACATTTTATTGAAAGCCAGATTGTTTTGACGATCTCAAAAACCTAAAACATCAGTTAAAAAATTACAAAATTAAGCGATAAAAATATTTGTTTTCTTTTCTTTTTCTTTCCTTTATCCTAGGCCATGTGCTAGATTTCTATTGGTTCATAATATTAAAACAAAAACGCAAAAAGAAAACGAAACAAAAAAAAAACAAAAACAACAACCACTTAATTCTAATCTCCTCCCACCTAACCTCCCCTCTCCTCTCATCATCTCCCTCTCCACGCAGACGATGCAGCCTCACCTCGCCCCCTCGCCGCGCTGCACCAGCCGGCCATCCACGCCAGCACCAACTGGCATCTCCAGCTCACCATCGTCATTTCTTCTCTCTCTCTCCCTCTCCCTTGGACCCAGTCCACACGAGCCACACCATCATGGCTCACACCCGCAGCTCAAGCCCGAGCCACCTAAAGCGCGGCGCCTCGCCAAGCCACCATGGACGGTCACCCACCCTTGATCTACCATCTCAACCCAAACCAAACCCTAGTCTCTTTCCCTATATAAACCCAATCAATCACCCAGTCACAGGGGGGCTCTCTAAAAAATCAAAACAAAAAAACGTACCAAACATCCTTTCACCTTCCTCTCCTTCGAATCCAGAGGGCTCCCCTTGGCCGGGATTCACGATACTAGCCGGCCAACGCTAATTACTCCAACCACCGTCACCTCAACCCTCTACCAAGCCGCAACACTGACCCGCCAACGAAAATTGTTCCGACCAACCCTCTCTCAATGGCGATATAACAGAGCTGCTACCCTAAGCCACCGTAGTCCATTCACCTTACCCATTCTTCCCCTCCACCACCACGGCTTGCCAAGCGTCCTCCCAAGCACCAGGCCACGACGCTACCAATCTGAACCCCGACGTAACATCTTCCCCATGACATTGCCGCACCGACGAGCTGACGTATCCTACGCCGACCCTTCGACATCACCCTCCAACGAACAACATCAACCTGGCGCCTCCCCAATATGCAACGTCACCAGATGCACGCCAGCCCATCAACATCGCCCTCCCAGACGAACGCTAACCCAGACGAACGCCGTCCAGAGCCGTCGCTCCCCGCCCGCGCTGCTGCTGTGAGGAGCTTCCCTTGCCGCTGCTGCACTAAAGAGACGTCATCCTAAGATGCCATCACCACCTCATATCTCCTTACTTCATCGCCTGTCCATGCGTTACCCAAGGGAGCAAGAAAGCAGTGAAAAAAAAAGTTGATTGTGTGGGTTTGTTCGGCATGATTCATGTTTTGTTAGTATGCTTTGTTAATATGTGTGCTTCATGCTTTATTAGTACGTTTTGTTAGTATGTATGTCAACGTGAGTTTTGTGATCTATCCTTTAGATTGTTTTCTTTCACTTTCATTTCTTTTAGATTTTAACAGATATCATTCCCTCTTGTTAGGATCAAGTCTGCATTCTCTGAGTAGGTTTAGATTCCTCCATGTTTCACTTTTACACCTCTATGGAAATTCTCTATTCCTACTTGGCTCTGTTTATCGCACGAGTTTGGAAAACTGGATTGTAGCTTGCTTTGGTTTTGTCATGATTCCCGCAGGATTAGAGTGTAATGTCCTTGTTTATCAATACTGTCTTTGAACCATTGATGTTATAATCTGTCTGTTTAACCACTGATGTTATAATCTGTCCATTTAGGATTACCTGCATATGGCATAAGGGTTCATCTCTCTGGTTTTCAGTCATATTACATCTCCCTTTTCTCATGTTGTTGATCTGTCTGGCGTTACTATTGATTAATTTGTCCTTGGTTTTGGGTCTCTCCCATGTCATAAGTGTTGTTTTTCCTAAGCAGGTGATGCAGACGTTTTCTCTAGCCAGTTTAAAATATGCTTTTGGTTTAAAAATTCATAGTCCATAGATTTGTTTTGTTTGTTTTTCTTTCTAATTGATGACTCTAGAGATTTGTTAGTTTTTTTTTTAACATTTGTTTTGTAGGAGCAGCATTCATATGTCTTTTAAATTCTATTTAATTTTGTCTTTTTTTCTTCTTCTTTTTTTCTTTTTGTCTTTTCTTTCTTTCTTTTTATGTGTAATCGGGTCATGTGACCTCTTTTTTTTTCATTTTGTAATATGTAAAAACACAAAATAGTGAAAAAGAAAAAGAAAAAAAAAAGAAAGAACACAAAAGAGAAAAAAAAGAGAAAAAGAAAAGAGAGAGTGATAAGTGTGTTTTATTTGTGGATTACATGATCACACACAACACTTTTATATTATTTGTTTTTTTTACTTTACTTTCATTATTTCTAAAAAATAAATTTTAAAAAAAGTTTTTTTAAAAAAATAAATAAATAAATAAATAAACAAACAAACACAAGTGTGGTTTCTAAATAACTTTTCTAAAGTGTGCCTTTTCAAAAACACCAAAGAAATAAAAATGTGACTTTCAAACAAAAAAAATAATAAAAATAAATAAATAAATAAAATCAAACACTTGGGCTTTTTAAACCTTTGAGTTTTTTGAACACTTGTCCTTTTTCTTTATTTGCCATCGTTGTAGCATAATTTCTTCTGAAGTCTTATATAACCCAGATAACTTTACCATTTCATTGTTCTCATTTAGCTTATTGGATTTGTAGATAACTTAGATTTTATTTTGACTTTTAAACAAAATCATTGGATTTCCCTTAGAGGCTTAGGATAATTGATTTTAACTAACCTTGACAAACAACTTGTAAAATAAAGAGTAAAATTTTAGATTAGTTAACCTTAGGCAACAGTTAAAACAAATTAGAAACCTCCAAACTCCTAAGATAGGTACCGAAAGGGCGTTGCGGGGGTGCTAATCCTTCCCCGCACGTAACAAACTTCCGAATCCATCTCTGGTGACGTAGACCATTTTTAGGTGACCAACTGCACCCCAAAAATAGTTGGTGGCGACTCTGTTTTTATTCATCACCATTCGGGTGAAGGGTGGGTTAACCGCATTCCCAAAAGCAAGTTTCCCCCCGGACGAAATTTGGTGATGACAGTACCTTTCACCATTGAGTCCCTTGTTTCTCATTGGTCCACATAGGTCTGTATGCACAATATCCAGAGTTGCTTCTGAACTATACTCCTTCACATGGTAGTGAAATTTGGCTTGTTTTCCATGTAAGCATGCTGAGCAGACATGCTCTCCATCCCTTTTGATATCTGGGATATCTCTGATAGCCTTGTAATTCACAAGTCTTCTCATATTCTTCTGATTAAGATGTCTCAGTCTTATGTGGCAGAGTTTATTTTCTTCAATCTTTGTTATATGATAGGTATGTGTCTTGTTGTCATCAATCACATACAGATCCCCATCTGTCCTTCTTCCAGCTGCTACTGTGTTGCCATTTTCTCTTTTCACCTGACAACCAATTTTTGTAAAGGTCATTTCATAACCTGCATCACACAACTGACTAACGGATGCTAGATTGTATTTCAATCCTTCAACATATAGAACATTCTTCAGTTTATTCTTTCCCCATTTGGCTGATCCTTGCCCCTTGATCTTCAAAGCATCATTCAAATCACTTGCAATTTATCTTTATTCACATCTGACTGGTATCATTGCCAAATCTTACTTTGCGTACTTGGGGGGGGGGGGGGGGGGGGGGGGGGGGGGGGGGGGGGGGGGGGGGGGGGGTGGTTTTTTTTTTTTGGAGCAACCACTATTAAGGATCCACTCTGTCCTTGATATTTTCTTTCAATGCAATCTCAGCAATATGAGCCACTTCTTTCTCCTTGGCCATATACACTTGTTTTACTATAGACTTGAAGCGCTCTTCCTGTTTTACTTTAGACTTGAAGCACTCCCCCTGAGGCTTGGGCTTCATAGTCTTTTAAGATGCTTTCTCCTTCTTCTTTTGAACTTTCACAATTTTCTATATCTTATTCTGCTCAGCAATAAGTACTCTTCTGGCACTGTGTTGTTCACTACCACACTTATCACAAACCTCCAAGTCTGTAAGTACAGCAAACTTGTTGCTTGTGGTAATGGGTTTTGGCTTCCACCAGCATGAAGCTTCATCATATCCTTGTCTTTGAAAGTAAGTGCAGAAACTTCCCACTGGTTTCTTTCTCTCATTCTGGTACAAGTTCTTTCTAGATTTGTGTTTATTCACATCTGACAGTTTCTTTAGGTCACCAGTCATGTGACCTGAGCAGCCACTATCAAGGATCCACTGTCTGTCCTTGATATCTGCTGTCAATGCAATCTCAGCAATATGAGCCACACTTATCACAAATCTCCAAGTCTGTAAGTACAGCAAACTTGTTGCTTGTGGTAATGGGCTTTGGCTTCCACTAGCATGAAGCTTCATCATATCCTTGTTTCTGAAAGTAACTGCAGAAACTTCCCATTGGTTTCTTTCTCTCATTCTGTTACAAATTCTTTCTAGATATCTCCATCGCAGTTCTAGGAGCTTGCACTGGATACCTCCACCAACAAAATCTAGCCATGTGACCCCACACTGTACAGTAGTAACAATGACCCTAAAAACTGGTGTTGCTTAACTTCTGAACAACTGGGATCTTCTTCAAAACAGGCTTGGCCTTGACGGTTGGTTTCATAGGTTTCAATTGGAGAAATGACGTTTGCATTAGATTTTTTCACATTCTTGGAATGCTCAGATTTTTGAACGCATTTGGTCACTTCATTGAGCTTGGACTCCTTCGGATGTCTCTCCATCTTCATGTCATTCACTCTCTCCATTCTCTTGCTAGTTCGAGACACGATAGTAGGTTTCATAGAATTGTCAGGGAAGTCTGAATTGACAACCATTCCCACCTTCGGTGTTGCCACGGTTCTCTGAGCTTCTTGTGGAGTGACGCGTGATGTGATCTGGGAACTCCTAGAGGTTGAAGCTTGACTACTTTATCCTTTGAGATCTCTAATTGAAGGCCTACCAGTTCTTCTTCAAGCAGTTAGATTGTGGTGTCTCTGGTGGTCAGTTCTGTGGTTATGTCATCACATATATTGATTTGCTCCTCTAGCTTGAGCTTTAGACTGACAATTTCCTCGTAAAACTTCTTGGAGTCCACCAACACCCTATCCTTCTCACCTCTAATTTCACCAAGCTCTCCCTTGGCTTGCTTGAGCTCTCCCTTGAGCTGCTTTATCCTGCACTCTCTTGCGGATCTCCTCTGTAGCTAGCTCGAGCTCCTCCTCCAGATCTACTTCTTCTTCTACTACCTCATCCTCCTCGGAGGTAGTGCTACCGTTGTCTACCTCTATCTTGGTGACAAAGGCACAATCTGATGAATATTCATTCTCATCATCAGATTCAGTAATCCGGCTCATGTAATTCTTGTGTGAGCCCTTCTTCTTCTGTGGAGCTGCTGGTCTCCTTGTGGAATTGCTTCTTCGGTATGATGACTTTTTCTACTTTGTATCTTCTTCATTCGAGGCTTCATCATCCGAGTCATTAGCATTCACTTTGTATTGGGATGCAAAGTACCCCCGCTTTCCACATTTAAAACATCTGAGGGAAAGACCACCTTTCCCTTTTCCTCTAACTTGCTTTCCTGCTCTATTTCTTTTGAATTTTCTGGTGAAGTAGGCTACAACCTCATCTTCACTGTCTTCACTGTCACTGTCCTGTTGTTCTTCTGAGGACTCAACTTCCTTCTTAATTTTTAATTTTCTCATAGCCTTGAAGGCTACTTCTTTTGATTCCTTGGCTATAGGCTGTGATGTTGAAGTGGATGGCTCTTTATAAGAGTACAGCTTCATCTTGAATGCAGTTAAACTGCACTGTAACTCTTGCAAACTCATCATTTCTAGGTCTCGGCTGTTCTCTAAAACTTCTACCCTTGGGATGAATCTCTTGGGTAGAACTCTCAGCACTTTCTTTTCAATTACAAAGTTTTTTTTTATTTTTGCCATGACTTCTCATGCCATTGACAATCTCAGTCAATCGTACAAAGAACTCGTGTATACTCTCTTGTTCCTCCATTTTGAGAGCTTCGAATCTCTAAGTATACAATTGTAGCCTGGTTTCCTTTAGTCTCCCATTACCTTGATAAACACTTTCGAGTCTATCCCATAGATCCTTTGCAACCCTGCAGTCCATAACCTTTGCATATTCAGAGTTTGTGAGTGCAGATGTAATAACACTCAAAGCTCTGCCGTTCAGCTCATAGGTTCGTGTTTCAACTTCTGTTGTTTTCTGTCGTTGGCTGTTTCTATATATCAATCTCTTAATACCCGCTCAACGTGTCATGCCCCTGAATTCCAGGGAACCCGGAACCGGGTACATGACTTCCCCTTGCCCGCACCCGAAAGGTCAAGGGGTTGGTGACTAGCACCAATAGAGACTACACCGCAGGTGCTGTCTCAAATATGCAACCCTGTACAGTCATACATCAAGGGTAATCCTGTACTTTCCCATACATCATCATGAATACAATAAGTCAAACAGTCATACAGACATCACATCACAAGCAATATGCAAATACAACTGTCCACGGACCCATGTCCGGGATACAACACAAAATACAATACAAAATATAGTACTCATACATCAGAGTAGTGGGCACGTCCTCCTGAAAGAAGGTCCTCCACTAGTCTCGGGTCACACCTGAAAAGAGGAAATAACAAGTAGGAGTGAGCGACAAGCTTAGTAGGTGACCCTAACACTCTACATCATGCAAACATACAAGTCTATGCTACATGCTCTGTGTACTCGTGCATTGTGTAGTGTGCATAATCATCAGGACTCAGCTGCAAACAAACATCAGGACCCCGCCTGTCTACACAGGACAGCCTGTCCACGATCCTCCACGGGATCCTAGCTCAGGGCACTCAGCCCTAGCTCCACGAGCTCAATGGCTCACTTAGGCCTTAGCCTGTCTACAACGCAATATGCCCGGCCAGAGTCGCCACACAGGCCTGCCATTGGCGCATATGCCTGCCACATCAACCACATAGCACCATCGGTGCACCACGGTGAGAACCCAACAAGTCATGGAATCCAAGTCCCAAATCCGCAAACCAACATACTAGCACCAATATGGTCTTAAGGTGTACAACACTCCCTTTAGAACTATAGCCAGTCTTCACAAGTCGATCCTCATTCCTTGGGTCTCCATATCATAACTAAGATAATCTGATTTTTGGAGATTTTTCTGAGATGTCTAACCACACTTTCCAAAAATTCACCTCTACGAAAAACTGGATTTTTCCGAGATTTTACACTAAATCCCAATTTTCACATTTTGAAGGAGTGAGAATTAATTTTTCTAGTATTTTTCTTTGAATCCAAATGACGGGTATTTTGTTATTTACTGTTGGTCCCGGACAGCTTAGAGGGGGGTGAATAGGCTCTTTGAAAATTCTTTCTCTCTCTTAATGGCTAGACACTCACTCTGGTTAAACAGATAAAATCAGTGTGGAAGATTAACCAGGCAGTGGAAGTATGTTGTTTTATTATCTGAAGATAATTACAACAAAGTAAAATAACGTTTTAGCTGATTACAACACAACACTCTATTTATGGTTACACACACTAGGCTGTAAATCTCTGTATGAGCTATTTCACACGATACACGCTTGTAAGTATATGAGTACAAGTAAGCGCGTGCGTATATATCTAGCTTTTTACATTGCTATATATATAGACATCCTAGGAATCTATCTTGGAACTGCATTCTTTGAACAGTGTAAAGCATTGAAGTACTTCATCGGAAAATGCTGAAGCTTTAACTGCTGCGGATGTGGAGCTCGAGATATTGGAAGCATAAGTTGTAATGAATTCTTGCTTGATTCCAATTGCATTTGAGACCGCGTCCACATCTCTGCGTGATCCATGTGTAAGGTAATTCAGGTTTTCAACGGGTTTGTTTTACATCGGGACGAAGCGAGCTGATTGCAATAAAAGCGACTTGGAAATGATGAAGCAGCGTCTTCTTAGTCCGTCATAAGGTTCCTTACTCCGTATGAACGAAGCTCGGATCCTTACTCTGTGTCAGTGGTTGCTTACTCCGTATGAATGAAGTCCTGGAATCCTTGTTCCGTGTTAGCGCCTCTTACTCCGCATGAAGTATAGGCTCGGAGAGCTTATTCCGCATCAGCGCTTCCTTACTCCGCATAAAGTAGGTACTGAATGCTTACTCCGCATCAGTGAATCCTTACTCCGCATGAGTAATGGTTCGGATTCCTTATTCCGCAGTTGTTGTCCTTACTCCGCAACAATTGTCCTTACTCCGTTCGAATGAGACTCGGATTTCTTAGTCCGTGTCTTCTTTTTCTTTAGTCCAATGGAGTGACAATTTTGATTCTCTCTCCGCAACAAGTCTCTCTTATTCCATGCGAGTGATAGACTTGGAATCTTATTCCGTATCAATTGACTTAGCCAAATTGAGAGTTAGACACGGGTTCCTTAAGTCGTTTTGTCAAGTAGTTAGTCCACATGAAAAGTCCTTACTCCGGATGTAGACTCGGTTGTATACCAAGTGAATGATGATACTCATGATGATCCGGATCAGGATTATGTATCCTATTCTTAGCTTTGTTCTCACACAAGTAGGTCCGGATTAGAGTTATATCATCTGCACAGACTTAATAGTAAACATGAAACATCTCGAATCAAATTACATAGGGTTTGACTCGCATTATCCAAATTCTAGGTTTGATCCAACAATCTCCCCCAATATGGATATGCCAAATGCTTTGTAATCTGATCCGGTAAGGCAACAAGAAATAACACAGAGGTAAGGATAAAAGAGAACAGTTCTACTAAGTTGCAGCAGGAATACATTAAGCCTCAGTACAGATATAAATTATGGTACATATGGCTTACTATATTTGAAGATCATCCTTGCTGCATGCTCTTGTAGTGTCATTGTCTGCTTCTTGGTGAACTTGATGATATTTTTTCAGTTATCATCAAAGGAGATAACAGATTTCAGGAAGTAGCAGACAAAGGCTCCACAGCTGTTTCCATCAGGTTGCTGGGGCACATTCTTCTTGTTCCGGATCGCCCCCATAAGTACTTCATCCTGACCAAGAGGCGGTAAATCCAAGTCTTCGTAGAGAGAACTCTGTCTGATTACATCAGACAAGGTTCGAATGAGACTCCACATCGGATTCTTTCTAATCTGGCGGTCAACAACCTGATGAGAATCCAGAAGCAAGATTTTCTTCTCCTTGATCAGAAAAATAGTCATCATGAAATGTGGAGAGTTGACCCGGAAAGGGATGAAGACGATGGACAGAGAGGTCCATGGTCGGCTGTTTTCTGCTGTACCATAGATGTAGGATAGAATGACGTCCACAACAGGAAACTGGTCTTTAACCCAGCATGGAAGAACATCAAATCAAGGCCTTCCTCAAGTAAAGAGGGGAATAGCCTCAACTCTATCTTTACCGCCAGAGCATAGTTGTCGATGTCGTCAGTGGAAAATTGTCCCTCCTCAGATAGTATGGTCCGGATGTCTTGAGGTTCGAAGGGGGACGAGGCAGACACACATCGGCGCTCGGCAGTGGAGGAGGCATAGGCCTTGGCCGCAGCAAGAATTCTCCCATCAGCATCATCCGGATGCAATTCCGCGTATGATGGGAGGAAGGTGATGGCACCAGATGGAACAGAAGGAGTGGGAGAGCTGGTCTGGCCAGTGGAGAAACGGCTGCGTTTAGGCACCGAAAGGCTCAGAGGAAGAGCAGGTGCAGACCGTTTGCGAGAGGCAACACCAGCAGTGGAAGGAGAGGAAGGATCAGATGATTTCTCCCCCGATTTGGCAGATCGGCGAGAGCGGGAGGGACTGGCCACGACTTGCATTAAGTCCGCAATGGAGGTAAACAAGTCAGAGAAAGATGTGGCAAGCCGCTCAAGCTTCTGATCCATGGAGAGAGAGGTAGAGGAGAAGGCAGAAAGAAGCTCGGCACCCATGGCCCGAACATGGTTGGAAAGGGCCTGGGTCTGAAGACGACTCTCCTCAGCAAGGCGATCGAGTTGGGCGGAGAAAGCAGCCTCAGATAAAATCGTGGCAAAAGAGGCACGCCCAAGACCAAAGGTGGGAGCTTTCGAGGACTCGCCCGCATGAAGAGGGGCAGGTGTGGGCAAGGCAGAGTCGGCGGTAACAGGAGAGGACGGTGGTTGTACAGCAGTAACAGCAGGAGGTGCGACAGATCCACTTTGACTGGAGAGGTCAATGGTAGGGATATCCGCAGGATAGGAGGGACTAGCCTCAGCAGGGACAGGTGGCCGTGCGTCATGGGCAGGTCCGGAAGAGGCAGCTGCAGGAGGTGCAGCCTGAAAGAGAGACGGCGTTATAAAGCCGTGGTAGCGGTTCCAAGTAAGCATTTCCTCCGGGGTCTGGGTGTGTTGAGTGTAAAACACCCGGAGGGTAGGTTCTAGGATGTTGGTAGAGATGGCGAGGCTGAAGCGCAGCCAGCAGTCATTCAGTAGGTCGGCAGGAAGATGGTCGAGGTAGTCCTGGAGGTCCGGAGAGTGAGCGGGAGAGGCTTCCGCAGGAGAAGAAGGGAGGTCCGGAAGAACAGCAGCAATAGCCGCTGTGACCGGAGAGATGGGTGCGGGAGCATCAGCAGCAGCAGCAGCAGCATCAGGAAGAGAGGCAGGGACATCAGTAGGAGAGGCGGAGGTGGTAACCTCAAGGAAGTGCGGCTGAGAGGGCCCTACAACAATAGACGGGTCAGCCCGAACGCTGTGCAGGGAACTGCGGGAGAGTGCCGGAGCGGCAACGGACCGAATGCGGGAGTGGATGGACCGGGGAGCAGAACTAACTTCGTGACCCGAGCTTGCAATAGGTTCACCAACGGAACTAGCTTGTTGTTCTAAAGCAGCAGCAAGGGCACGGGAGACTGGAGGGCGGCGAACGGTGAGGGTCCCGTCGGCAGTAAGATGGCGGAAGTAGTAGGTCGCTGGAAAGGGAATCACTAGTTCACCCTGGAAGTGCACGGGGTGAAGATGCCGGAAAATTTGGGACAGAATCCGTCCGAAGGACGAGTTCCGTTTCCTATTCCGCATCACTCGGAAGAGAAAGTTGCCCAGTCAAGTGGCAGTGACTCAAAAACCGCGTACATCGCCAGCAGGAGATCGTATGGAACCGAATCGAGAGCCGTGGAGCGAGCCAGAAGACACCGGCTGAGTATGGTGACCATACAGTGGTGAGGACCATGGAAAGACTTCATTTTGTACTCCTTCACCTTATTAGGACACCCCATGGAAGCAGCCATGGCAGCAGGGTTCGGCCGAATGTCATCGCCGGCAGGAAGGTTGAAGACGTCCCGGATCACCTGAGGTGTGATCTTGATAGGTTCCCCTCGAACCACAGAAAAGACATACTCCTCAGTGGAGGTAGAGTGCTGATAGAAGGCCAGGACGTCCGACACTAGAAGATCGGCCGGGGCAGAGATAAGCGCAAAGAGGTTGCTGTGCTCGAGTAGCTGGCGAACATCGTGAAGCCATGCTGGAGGATCAGAGATTCCGGACCAATCGATGAGATGGCCAGGAACAACACCATAGAGAGCTTGGGATGCCATTGAGAGTGAAAGATGAGGGAGAAGGAGAGAAGATCTTTGCAGGAAAAGGTGCGGCGAGGGTTTAGGGTTTGGAGAGTTGGTAGTGATAACCTCGGTCGACGTTGATGGTGCGGTATAAATAGGATCCTTTCCGTGGAAGCAAGTGGATCTCTAGTTTAAGCTAAATGAACAGTGAGCCACCCAACTTCCTTATGTCATTAGAAGTGATGGATTAGCACCGTCGAATAGACCTATGACGTGGCGGCCGTGCTAACCATTCAAAGATGACAGCTGTAGGCATACTTCTGGATTTTGAAAAGATAAATTACCGGGCTCGAGGCGTGCATTAAATGAACCATCATTATCCCTCCTCAAAAATAAGCGATGTAAGATAATTACTTGGTTTATCGCGAATTGAGAATTCCAAGAGTCAGGAGGAAATAAACCGATTTTCATCCGGAGAAGGATAATCCGTATAAAGAACATCCGGATGAGACTGACTAACTATATCCATATAAACAGAGTGCTGAGTAGAGATGATTCCTTTGCTGTCTAGACATCGAGAAAGTGTGAAGTACCACAACACCTCAGAAATCCGAGACATCAGACAAGATATAGCGATGAATGACAAAGAGAATCTGAACCTGTGACTTAACAAATAGAAGCTTTGAAGAGCAAGTCTCATCAGGTTCGGGTTAGTCCGGATAAACAATATTAGAGAATAACACACAATCCGAACTAAGAAGAACTTATGCATAAAAAGTTACGTGCTAGACACATATATAAGAAATGAAAGCCATCATACTGAAATCAATGTATGTGTGAGATAATTGACACATAAATCTAATAGGTCAACATAGCCAATCCTTCAAACTGAGAATGAAAGCAAAGATTAATTAAATTTGTATGACGTCATCCATCAGAGAATGCATGAGTGAGAATGGGAAGAAGAGCACATGATGTATGATGTTACAACTGATTGTCATGCCTAAAATGCTAGGAAGAGGAAGATAACAACCAAGCAATCCACAATTCTGATTCAAGAATGCAAATCCAATCAGCTTTATGAGTGAGAGTTATAGGGTAGAACATTCGAGACATATCAGAGAGGCATTAGTCATGCCTTTTGCTGAAACAGGGGGCCTTACTTAATATTCAATGAAGTATTCTCTCCCCCTGAGATCAGCGAATCATTTTGATGCAATCTTCTCAAGGATGACTCCCCCTCAGATAGACAGCCAGGAAAGAGGTCATGAAATGTGAATCAGGGGGTATTACTTAGATAATAGAGAGAGCAGTTTCTCCCCCATAGACTATTAGAGCCTTTAAGACGTTTCCTGTTTAACATGAATCGTGAGAAACTACTGTCTATCCTTGATTTACTCCACTCAAGTAGCTGATCGGTAGACATAGTGAATTTCCACTTTCAATCCGAGCTATCCCAAATCATTCCTCAATCTTGCATCTTAGATATGTCATTCAATCAGGAAATCATAAGACATGAGATGGAAGATGGAGTAGAATTCATGACATCAAAAGAGGATTTGTTTCATATATATTTAATTATGTTTGCTTGATTCACTATCAGTCCGGATAAGCAAGCATCCTCCCATCTGAACTTAGTGAGAAATATCAGAACACTTACATGACTAAAGTAAGATAGTTAAACATGAAGTTCAGTATCTATCACTAACCATGAAGTACAACAATGCATATTCTGAGAATAACTACTGATGGATAACAGGTGAGAAGCTTATGCAGAAAAGTCAAGCATACCTAATTTGAGAAGAAGTTCAGAAAATCTTACATCAGGTAGGGGCTTTGTAAGTATATCTGCCAGTTGATCTTCAGTAGCAACATGTTCCAAGGATATGTGCTTTTTAAGAACATGGTCGCGAATGAAATGATGCGTGACCTCAATATGTTTAGTCTTTGGATGCATTACGGGATTATTGCTGATAGCAATAGCACTGGTATTGTCACAGTAGAGTGGAACAGATGTCATGTTGAAGCCGTAGTCAGTAAGTTGACTTTGCATCCAGAGAAGCTATGCGCAGCAACTCCCAAAGACTATATATTCCGCTCAAGAGAGGAGGTTGATACGGAATTCGCTTCTTCCTGAACCAAGAGATCAATCTGTTTCCAAGGAATTGGCATGTACCACTAGTGCTTTTCCTGTCTATGCGACACCCGGCAAAATCAGCATCAGAATATCCGAATAAGGCGAAGTTGGACTCTTTTGGGTACCAGAGTCCCAAATTCATCGTCCCTTTGAGATACCTTAATATCCATTTTACGTGAAGCATATGTAACTCTTTGGGATTCGCCTGATATCTTGCGCAGATGCAAGTTGCAAACATTATGTCCGGGCGACTTGTCGGAAGATACAACAAGGATCCAATCATCCCTCTCGTACTCGGTCACATTCACCGATTTGCCATCAACATCTGGGTCTAACTTGGCACTGACTGGCATTGGAGTTTTGACAGGAGATGAACCTTCCATACCAAACTTCTTGATTAAGTCACGAGTGTACTTAGCTTGGTTGATGAAGATCCCTTCCTTCAGTTGTTTGACTTCGATCCCAAGGAAGTAGGACAGTTCTCCCATCATACTCATCTCAAACTTGCCAGTCATCAACTTGGCGAACTCATCACAAAGCTTCGAATTAGTTGATCCGAAAATGATATCATCCACGTAGATCTGTACGATCAGAGTATGTCCTTTCTCTTTCCGTAAGAATAACGTGGTGTCAATCTTCCCTTTTTGAAAGTTGTGAGCAAGTAAGAATTCCAAAAGTGTGTCATACCAGGCTCTTGGAGCTTGCTTCAATCCATACAAAGCTTTTCTTAGTTTGTAAACCAGATGTCCAGCCTTGGGTTCAATGAAACCTGGAGGTTGTTCAACATATACCTCCTCTTGAAGATCTCTATTCGGAAATGCACTCTTGACATCCATTTGATAAACTTTAAAGTTTTCATATGAAGCGTATGCCAAGAACATTCTGATTGCCTCAAGTTTGGCTACTGGGGCAAAGGTTTCGTCATAGTCTATTCCTTCTTCTTGACGATAACCCTTGGCTACCAGTCGGGCTTTGTTCCGGATTACGATTCCGTCCGTATCAAGTTTGTTCCGGAACACCCCTTCAACTCCAATGACTTGTTGAGACTTTGGCTTAGGTACAAGAGTCCACACATCATTCCTCTTGAACTGATTTAACTCTTCCTGCGTGGCGCCTATCCAATTTGAATCTTGAAGTGCTTCTTCCACCACCTTTGGCTCTATCTGCGACAAAAAGCAAGAGTAGAGGCACATGTTGGAGGTGGCTGCCCTTGTTCTAACACCAACAGTAGGATCACCAATCACTTGTTCTTGAGGGTGGCTTTGAGTCCACCTATAGTTTTGTGCAAGTGGTGGTGAATACTCAATGATTTGAAGCTCTGTCAGATTAGGTGGTTCTTGTTCGTCTGCTGTGTGAGCTTCTTCCGGGCCAGCGTTATCCATATTAATAGGTTCTGGAGTGTTTTGCGGTTCTCCATTACTATTAATTTCCATATTAGCTGGTCCGGATGGACTTGAAGGTACTCCGGTATTTTGAATATCCAAAGGTATATGGAGTTAAGTGGAAGTCCCGAGTCCGATTCATCCGTAGCATCATCTGCATCATTTCTTCGTTCTTCACTGGTGCCACGTGGTTGGTCAGTAGGAGTGACAGGAACATTTATAAACTTTGAGTAGTCAATGTTGTCGTCTTGATCTTGCACATTAGAACTTGGAGAACCAACTTTCGACCAATCCAGGTTAGCTTCATCGAAGGTCACATGGATAGATTCTTCAACTTTGAAAAGTTTTTTATTGAAAGCCCGATAAGCCTTGCTATGAAATGAATACCCAACAAATATCCCATCATCAGATTTTGGTTCAAATTTATTCCGAGATTCTTTTCCATTGTTCAGTATGTAGCAAGTACACCCAAAAGTTCTGAAGTTTGAAATAGAAGGCTTTCGGCCTTTCCACATCTCATAGGGTGTTTTCATGGTAAATTTATTTATAAGAGTTTTGTTCTGAACATAGCAGGCAGTAGACACCGCTTCAGCCCATAGGCTGAGAGGAAGCTTTGCCCCTGTTAACATTGATCTCCCAGCCTCAACTAAAGTGCGATTCTTGCGCTCAGCTACCCCATTTTGTTGTGGAGTTCTGGGTGCAGAGAAGTCGTGCTGAATGCCTTGTTCAGAACAATATGACCTCATATCTGAAAAATCAAATTCTGTACCATGATCACTCCTGATGCATTTAATGCTCAGTCCTTGTGAGTTGCTTATCCAGTTGAAGAGATCAACAAGGTTTTCAAAGGTTTGATCCTTAGATTTCAGGAACAACACCCATGTGTACCTGGTGAAGTCATCGATAACCACAAGGGTATATCTCGCACCAGCTAGTGAAGAAACAGAAATGGGACCACAAAGATCCATGTGAAGTAGCTGTAAGGGAGCAGTTATTGAATTAACTGATTTGCTCTTAAAACTATGTTTGGTCTGTTTGCCAAATTGGCATTCTCGACAGAGAGTGTCTTTGGAGTATTTGTGTTTAAGCAAACCAGTGACCAAATCAAGCGATGCTAATTTAGACAAGGTTTTAAAATTTAAATGTGCGCAACGCTTGTGCCCTAGCCAACTATCTTCATGTGATGCTGTAGTGAGGAAGCATACAAGATCAGAAGAATTGTTTCTCAAGACCACAGAATATATGTCCCCATCTCTTGATCCGGATAGCTTAATATCTCCGGATAAGTTATCTCTAAATGTGCAGGTGTTTGACAAAAAGGAAACTGTGAATCCTTTGTCACATAAATTACTAACACTCAGCAGATTATGCTTCAAACCTTCGACTAATGCAACCTTAGTAATTGATACACAGCCGTTGGTTAAAGTGTCATACCTCATAGTCTTACCTTTATTGTTGTCACCATATGTTACGGATGGGCCTCGTTTGTCAGTAACATCCACGAGCAGAGACTTATCACCCATCATATGTCCGGAGCATCCGCTATCAAGTATCCACTTGCTTTGATTGATCTTTGACTTCAAGTGAGATGGCAGTGAATTCCATAGATGCTCCTACAAGACAAGAGATTACACTTTTTGTGCCCAAACTTGTTTCGGGCGGTCAGGAGAAGCAACAACAGTGTCAACTATTCCGGATTTTACGTTGCTAGGAACTTTGACTTTTCAAGTTGACTTAGCTTTTTCCGTATTAGTTGCTTCTTTAACTTGGGTTTTCTTAGGTGAGATGCTCTGAGGAGTTTTAGATTTAGATTTCCGAGAAGAACCCTTTTTGACAACCTGATTTTTATTGATTGAAAAGTGATTACATAACCAGTCATCCGATAGACTCCAACATTCATAATGGTAGTGACCTATTTGACGACATATCGAACAGACACTATGATGTGGAGTTACAGCGGGGATACAGGTTTCTTTGGCTTAACAGGTTTCCTACTCTGTTCCCTATGGCCTAATCCTTTGCGAACGGGTGACGTGCTCTTGGCCCTAGAAGCATCAACCTTAGCCTTTTCTTTGTTTCTGGGTGCTGTAGTTTCGGCTTTAACTACAGCAACCTTCCCTTCATCGTTTGGTACGGGTGCTACTACTTCGGGATTAGCAGTAACAGCCTCTCTTCCACAATCATAAACTATGGTGCCACCTGAAACAAAACCATCCAACGGTTTAGATGTACTAATAGGATATAGGTTGGTTAGTTTTGGAGTGTAGTCCGGAGGGCACTCAGTAGCTGGAGTAGTGGAAGTGGATTCGGATCCTAGGCCAGGTTTGACTTGGATATTGTCAGGATCAGTTTTAAATGTAGAGGCTATTTCCCCGGATTTTAGCCATTTACGATTTATTTCCTTTTCCTTTTCAAGTTCAATCTCGAGTCTTTTAAGATTTATATTCATGCCTGTAAGTTTTGTATTCAGCAAGTGATTTTCAGCTCTTAGGTCGTGATACCAAACCTCCCTGCTTCGTTAGTCAACTATGTCCTTTTCAAGTTTAGAAACAGTAAGTTCTAGGCGTTTAGTCTGACCACTCATATTTTGATACATTTGAGTAATTATTAATCTCTCATTGTTTTCATCATCACGTTCCTTAGTAAGAGATTCTATTTTACTCAAGAGCTCAGAGATAGAAGGTACCTCAGCGTTTGCCATGAGGCAGACGTTCGCCTTTTCCGTTGGTTCGTCATCTGAAGATTCATCTTCTTCTTCCGAACCACTGTTGTATTTTGAGACGAACGCCTTCCTCTTCTTCTTGTTGTTGTCTGAGGTGGAGCATCAGGGTTTAACCTTGTCATCCTTGTCGGCCGTCTTGGGTTTGGATCTATAGTCCTTAGCCCAATGACCAGGCTTCCCGCAATTGTAGCAGTCTTGGGATGTCGACTCCGACCGCTCCTTCCTTCTCGAGGATGAGGAAGTGCCTCTTCTAAATCCTTTTCTGCTTTTCCGCAGGAATCATGTGAAGGATTTCACCAGAAGTGCTATTTCTTCTTCCATGTCCGAGTCAGAGTTTTCTGACTCTTCCGTATCATCCTCCGTCAGCATGTTTGGTCCAACCGTAGCCTTAAGAGCTACCCCCTTTTCTTTCCGAGCTATTTTCTCGTCTCGGTCAGTGTATTTGAATCTGACCTCATGAGTCCGTAGCTCTCTATATAGCTCTTCAAGGGGAGCAACTGCAGTTGTCTTTGGATTGCATCTGGAGCTGCTTGGAGTAATAGCGATTCGGCAAGAAATGAAAGAACTTGTCATTTATTTGGAACTGAGTGTAGTGCTCGTTGACAGTTTTCAATTCCAGGATGAGCTTGCCGAATCGCCGATAGATGCTCTCCAGGGATTCGTCAGGTTTGTGGTTGAAGCTCTCAAAGTTCTGTCTGAGAGCGCAAATGACGTTCTGCATCTGGGATTGACTTCCTTCATATAGAATAGTCAATTTGTCCCACACAGCTTTTGTTATCGTGCAGCCCTGGACGTCCGTGAAGGCCTCTGAATCTAAGAACGATGTCACATAAGCTAGAGCCTTTTCACTGGCGTATTGCTAGGCTCTTTCATCATGAGTGAGTTCAGCATTAGTCATTGGCCTCCTGACCCCATTTTCTCCAATGGTCATTGGAATGGGAAGCTCCTGATGAAGACAAGGCCACATTAGATGATCATGACAGGTCATGAACATCTTCATGCGAGCTTTCCACTGGGAGAAAAGCTCTGGTGTGAACTTTGGCGGTTTGCTTAGTGTGTAGCCTGAACTCCGTGGTTGAGGAGCAGCGGCAGCAGCAGGTTGTGGTGGATCAACATTTTCACTGCTGCTACGATGGGGAAGGGGCTCTTGAGCTCCCCCGGAGTTGAGGCGGGTGTTGAATAGCATGCTGCTTTCTTTGGCCATTGTTGAGTTTAGAGGGAGTGAGGGATCTCTACGAGCAAGTAGAACTTGCTCTGATACCACTTGTTGGTCCCGGATAGCCTAGAGGGGGGTGAATAGGCTCTTTGAAAATTCTTTCTCTCTCTTAATGGCTAGACACTCACTCTGGTTAAACAGATAAAATCAGTGCGGAAGATTAACCAGGCAGTGGAAGTATGTTGTTTTATTATCTGAAGATAATTACAACAAAGCAAAACAGCATTTTAGCTGATTACAACACAACACTCTATTTATGGTTACACACACTAGGCTGTAAATCTATGTATGAGCTATTTCACATGATACATGCTTGTAAGTATATGAGTACAAGTAAGCGCGCGCGTATATATCTAGCTTTTTACATTGCTATATATATAGACATCATAGGAATCTATCTTGGAATTGCATTCTCCGAACAGTGTAAAGCATTGAAGTTCTTCATCGGAAAATGCTGAAGCTTTAACTGCTGCGGATGTGGAGCTCGAGATATTGGAAGCATAAGTTGTAATGAATTCTTGCTTGATTCCAATTGCATTTGAGACTGCGTCCACATCTCCGCGTGATCCACGTGTAAGGTAATTTAGGTTTTCAACGGGTTTGTTTTACATCGGGACGAAGCGAGCTGATTGCAATAAAAGCGACTTGGAAATGATGAAGCAGCATCTTCTTAGTCCGTCATAAGATTCCTTACTCCGTATCAACAAAGCTCGGATCCTTACTCCGTGTCAGTGGTTGCTTACTCCGTATGAATGAAGTCCTAGAATCCTTGTTCCGTGTCAGCGCCTCTTACTCCGCATGAAGTATAGGCTCGGAGAGCTTATTCCGCATCAGCGCTTCCTTACTCCGCATAAAGTAGGTACTGAATGCTTACTCCGCATCAGTGAATCCTTATTCCGCATGAGTAATGGTTCGGATTCCTTATTCCGCATTTGTTGTCCTTACTCCGCAACAATTGTCCTTACTCCGTTAGAATGAGACTCGGATTTCTTAGTCCGTGTCTTCTTTTTCTTTAGTCCAGTGGAGTGACAATTTCGATTCTCTCTCCGCAACAAGTCTTTCTTATTCCGTGCGAGTGATAGACTTGGAATCTTATTCCGTATCAATTGACTTAGCCAAATTGAGAGTTAGACACGGGTTCCTTAAGTCGTTTTGTCAAGTATTTAGTCCACACGAAAACTCCTTACTCCGGATGAAGACTCGGTTATATACCAAGTGAATGACGATACTCATGATGATCCGGATCAAGATTATGTATCCTGTTCTTAGCTTTGTTCTCACACGAGTAGGTCCGGATTAGAGTTATATCATCTGCACAGACTTAATAGTAAACATGAAACATCTCGAATCAAATTACATAGGGTTTGACCCGCATTATCCAAATTCTAGGTTTGGTCCAACATTTACATTGTAACTTAAGTATAACACTTAAATGTGGAGAGGCATAATGGAACACTGCTGCGGATTGATGCTGCGGAATGGATGCTATGGAAACACTGCTACGGAGCGAAGCTACGGATCACTGCTGCTGATCCGGACTAACTGCTCCGGACTACTGATCCGGACTAACGAAGCTGCTGACTCCACAGCTGCTGACTCCATAGCTGCTGACTACAAATTTCAACCCTACAGTTCGCTTAGGGTACGGTTCATCATCGTTTTGGCCTGATTTTCGTCTGGGATCAGCCCAGCAACCCCCAGGCACTCACAAACACGCGTTTTACTAAACAGAGTAAAAAATTACGTACCCAAACTGATATAAATCAGTTCTTAACCAATTTTTATGCTAAATCATCATATCTAACCCCAAAAATGGGTTTTCCCTAAAACCTAGGGTTCATACTCAAATTCATAAATCATGATAACTTCATGCATATTCCAAGACAGAATCGAGATAAGAGGTTCAAGGACACCTACCTGGGAAGATTATTTGCGATCCACGAGTTCTAATCGCCCCAAAATCACCAAGGGAAGTTCTTCACTTTCCCTCTCTCTCTCTCTCTCTCTCTCTCTCTCTCTTGCTCAAACAAGCACGCACCAAGCAAAATAAAGGGATAATGCAGTTTCTTAATTATTTATACTGCTGCCAATAATTGGTCTCCCAATAATAATTGACCTAAACGCAATAATTGACCTCCCGAGGTCACAAACTCCAAATTGAGACCAATTACTGTCAAAACGCTCGAAATGACGAGCACAACACTATTCAGATATTACCACACTCATATGACCGCTCAAACGCAAAGTCAACTAATAAACCCCAAAAAGTCAACAATCGGGTCAAACGGGGCCCTAACTCATAATCGGGCCCAGGTACAGTCAAAATGCTCACATCGACGACTACACTACCATCCAGATAGTTACATTCCCATAGAATGGCTATCTCTCAAAACTACCCAAATACGAGTTTTTACAGGTTCTGCCTCTTTCGGGGTTAGGCCCTGTGGTGGATAATTTGAAGAGTATTGTCGTTGTTGTTATAATATATATATATGTGTAAATCCATATAGGTGTGATCTCCTATATGGATGTTGGCCTTCAATGGCATGTTTCGTTTGATTCTAACTATGCTATGTGTTTGATCGTATGCCCGGTGGCTGTGGAAGCCCATGGCTGGTTATGGAGCCCGGTGGCTATGGAAGCCCATGGTTGATTATGGAGCCTGTGTGGCTATTGCAATGGTTGTACCTGTTGATGTGGCTTGTTTGTGTATAAATGTTGATTATGGCCTGTCTATATAGTATTTCCACGACACTGCACTCGTGCACGTCAACATGTAGATGTTAGGAGCATGGGATGGGTTGGGGAGACATGATCCCTACTGAGCTGTGGTTGCTCACCCCTCCCGTTGTGTTTTGTTTACTTTTCAGGAACCTACAAGCGTTAGGAGGGAACACCAAGGTGGAGGATAGTTATACTTTATTGCTTTGTTAAATGTAATTTGTGTTATGATGTTTTGTGGAACCTTTGTAAGCCTAGTGGAAAAATGATGTAACCCCAGTGGGGAAATTGTAAAAGGGTTTTGACTGCAATAAAGGCATGTTTGGTTTGTAAACATTTAATTGTGGTTTGAATTTAATAACTATATGATTTTGTCTTTCTGAATATCTATTGTGGATGTTGCGTTGTCCTATGTGGAGTTATTTATCCTAACCCCTTGCCCACCGGGTAAGTAAAGGGGAGTCATGAACTAGTTTCCTCGGGTTGGAAATTCGGGGCGTGATAGGGGGGTGAATTTGTATACTTTAAAACTATTCCTTAGTTTTAACGAGTAGGATATTTTAGAGAAGTTTCTTTATCAGATATGGTCCTCGTTTGAATGGTCTTTTAGTGTCTCATGCAATATCGACTACAAGCAAGCATGTATATGAGAGAAGAGATAGAGACACACAATATACGTGGTTCGATCAATGTGATCTATACCACGGTGGTGAGGGTGTACCTACACTGAGTCCAATCCACTATTCTCTTTTAATACAGTAGGGTCTAGCCCATGTTGCAATTGGATTAACTCTCTCTTCTATTCAATGCAAATACAAAAACAGTATTGCTCTAAAATTTACTCATTGTAAGAATCTGTCTAACACAATCTGCTCCTACGTTGCTGACCGTTTGCAATGCTCAACCTTCAACCACTCCTATACTAGACTCACGATATATTCACTGAATGTATGAGGAAGAAAAATAGATTAACTCACTGTTATTTTTCTCTTTCAATCTTCCTCTCTCTCTGTATTTCTCGTATGAACTACTCTGCGTCGCCTTTTGTATCTCTGTGCAGATACGTTTCTTTGTCTATTCAAAATATTATTGGCGCACTGCCTAAGTCAGGTATATTCCTTGCTTTTATAGGTTAGCACCAGTCAGAAACCCTTCGTCTAGGGTTTAGCAAGTTTCTCCTTTTGATCTTCACCATTGAAACATGTTAAACCACTTGCGGATGATGTCCATGATTTTTCAGTACTTAGTGTACTTAAAACTGTTGTCTGGGTAACTACTTACTGAAACGGTGAACTTCAGCACGTTTTGCTCCTTCGTAGCGCGCTCCATTCCTTTGTCTAGCTACAGCCTCGAAGATATTGCCTCGTAGCATTTCTACGAGTCTACGAGTCTACATCTTCGACTCTTTGAGTCTGAGTCTTTGAGCCACGGGCACTGATCTTTCAATTCTTTTGTTCTCTGGCTTCGAAGCTAGGTCAGAACTAGTGCTTCACTGACATCTCATTCTACGAGTCTTTGAGCGAGTCAGTAACAGCTTCCTTCTGCCTTGGCTGATTAGCTGTTCATAGGTCTTCACAGCAAGTTCTTCAATCTATGACCCTATGAGCTTCGATCCTATGACCCTGCATGCTGTAACTCTACGAGTCTTTGCTTCGAGCCTGCGAGATGCAGCTCTTTACCTGTCTGCTCCTTGGGTCTGTGGAGCTATGACCCGGTGGTGCTTCGAGGCTTCGACCCTATGGTTCTACGAGCCCCATGGTCTGATGGTCTACGACCTTCGAGTCAGGACGTACATAGGTAGACTCCCTCTACGAGCTCACTCTAAGAGATCACTCCACGAAGTTATCCAACCAAGTACGGATCTTCGACCCAGACCTTCGACTCTGCGAATTCCACTTCCTGTATCATGTTGATAACAATGACAACACAACCTCGCGAGAATAACAAAGGGTTTCCAATGGATGCCCTCAAAAGATGTTCAAGTCAAGTTAAAAGTATAACTCATGAAAGCATTTTGTAAAGTGATCTTATATGAACTTGTAAATTTAAAGAGTTGTTCAATTTCACATTCAAAAACTTAAGATAATTTTATGAAACTACATAACACATCTGCTGCTCTAAGGCAGCTGAGTCACTGCTCCTGTGACTGTACAATACATTCTTATACAAAATAGATTATAAAAGGTGTCACGAGACATCCTGAGATTGCATAAGACTAAAAGAAACAAATGTCCTTGAGCATTGATCTGTAAAGGCTGATACAAAATACATTATAAAAATAAAAAACTATAATGCCTGGCTATCACCAAACTAAACCTCCCCCCCCCCCCGGAAATGGATATAAACTTAATCTTATTTTTATGGGTGTCATTGTTTAGCAAACCCCAAACCAAAAATATAACTAAACAGAGAAATAAAAGCACAACTAGGCCCTCTAGTTAGGGGAAAACAAAATATAATAAGCCAAGCCTTTCACACCCTTGCAACCAATCACGCTTAATGGACCTACAATGATGGGTACCATTACGATGTGATGTTGATCATTCTTCCATAATGCCATTAATTATCTCCAAATCATCATCAGAGTCATCACAAAGAATTTTCAGAAGAAAATAAGGACTTTCAAAGAAAAATCATCCATGAAGAAATGTAGAAAAAATATAAAATTGAAAACATAACTACTAAAATTTGAAGGTGAATCATCAAACCCATTATTGATGGTAGATTCAATCTCTCATTTCCTATCCTGTCGGTATAGATTATACAAACTCATTCGGATGAAAAGAAGACATCGACTCAATACAAAAACTATTTGTAGTATTAATTCTTTTATTTATTATTTTATTTAAAAAAAAAAATAAATAAATATTTTAATTTATGAATAGTTAAAATAAAGAAGCTAAAAAGTAAGCTTTTAAAATGTAGGTTATTAAAATAGAAAAAGTAATATTTTTGATTACAAGTGAAATTTAGAGAAATTATACTGATTGCTCTAATAAAAAATATATAATTATTAGATTTAAAAGAAATAAAGATACACAATAGAATTGTTTGAAAAAAAAATACATGTATTAATTGAATATAATGTTTTTTATATGTCTAAATTTATATAATTGGTATCATAATTAGAGATTAGTAGGTCAAATTGTAATTGAATATTGTCCGACCTAAATTTGATTCAAACATGAATAGTTCTGTCTTGAATACTTTAAGCAATTTGATAGAGACAGGTTTTTTTGCTTTAAATTTATTTAAAAATATAATAAAATACTGAATAGAGCAAGATCAAGGCTCGGCCTAGTACATTATTATGACAGGTCAATACGGGACGGGGCAACAATATTGCTATCCCTAGTCATACGAATGGTGGGTTTGATTTGGTTTGGCATGTGCACTGCGTCTACACCATCGAATCTATCACTAAAATAATATATTACTTCCTGTTATACAGTTACACTCCGCACCCCGTTTTAATAACTGCATCACTTAATTGGAGTGACTGAAGTCTTATCCATCCTTGTTGTTCTCTGTGGATAGGTTGGATAGTACCCACTCATACATAAATAATTTTAAAAGCGAGAGAGAGAAAAGTAGCTGTACAACCACCCGTCAATCAGCGGCCAAGAAGAGAGCTATCTACTATACATGTGCCATTGAACTACATCTGACGTACAATTACAGTCCACCCCTCCCCTATCCACAGGTTCCATCCACACTCGCGCGCGCGCGCACACACCCACTTTTTGTCCACTACAACACAGTCATGGAAAATTCATGGGAAGCCAGGGTAACAGACTGTTTGAATACCGTTTATCTGCTGTTTTCAGCCTATCTCGTCTTCGTAATGCAGCTTGGCTTCGCTATGCTCTGTGCCGGTTCCGTCCGAGCCAAAAATGTCATGAACATAATGCTCTCAAACGTGGTTGATGCAGCCGTGGGCAGCATCTCCTACTACCTCTTCGGTTTCGCATTCGCGTTCGGTGTCGGCTCAGACTCGAACCCCTTCATCGGCTCCCGCTACTTTGCCCTCTCAGAAATTCCAAACACCACTTATGACTACAGCTTCTTCCTCTTCCAATGGGCCTTCGCCATTGCCGTAGCTGGAATCACCAGCGGGTCCATAGCCGAGCGAACCCAATTCACCGCATACCTTATCTTCTCGTTCTTCCTGACCGGGTTCGTGTACCCGGTCGTGGCTCACTGGGTTTGGTCATCAACGGGGTGGCTCAGCCCGAGCTCAACGACCACCTTGCTGTTTGGCTCCGGCGCCATTGACTTCGCGGGGAGCGGGGTGGTACACTTGGTGGGCGGGATCGCCGGATTATGGGGCTCCTTCGTAGAAGGCCCACGGGTTGGCCGGTTTGACGCCTTCGGGCGACCGGTGCCGATGCGAGGGCACAATGCCACCCTGGTCGTGCTTGGAACTTTCTTGCTTTGGTTCGGGTGGTTCGGGTTCAATCCCGGGTCTTTCGACAAAATTCTCGTGGCTTACCCCGCCGGAAAAAGCGGTGAAGGCAATTGGATCGGAGTTGGCCGGACCGCCGTCACGACCACCTTAGCCGGTTCGACCGCCGGGATGGTGACGATGTTCGGCCGCCGCCTCCTCGTGGGGCACTGGGACGGTTTGGATGTGTGCAACGGGGTACTCGCGGGCTTCGTGGCGATCACTTCTGGCTGCTCCGTCGTTGAGCCTTGGGCCGCAATGGTGTGTGGGTTTTTCGCAGCGTGGGTCTTGATTGGGCTCAACGCGTTGTCCCTGAAGCTACAGTTCGATGACCCATTAGAGGCGGCCCAGCTCCACGGCGGGTGCGGCGCGTGGGGGCTGCTGTTCACGGGCCTGTTCGCCAAGGAGGAGTTTGTGAATCAAGTGTATTATGATGGATCGAGCGAGAGTGGCATTGGTATCGGTGTCGGAATCGGTGCGTCGGCGTCGTCGTCTACTCATCGACCATACGGCGTCGTTATGGGGGGAGGGTGGGGGCTGTTTGGGGCTCAAGTGGTTGAGGTTGTGGCTATTGTAGGGTGGGTGAGCGTGACGATGGGACCTCTGTTCTACGCGCTGCATAGGCTTGGGATTCTGAGAATCTCGGCGGAAGAGGAAGTTGCGGGGCTTGATGTCTCCAGGCACGGAGGGCGCGCGTACGTGGCACATCCGGATGACGACCATCCTCGCTTTTACGCTGATTATGCACGGATGGAACGGGAGTAGCAGCCGGTGGCATACATTTATTCCTACATTCTATTTATATTTGTCTTGTTGTTGGTTACACTACGTTTTCTTTTTATTGGAATTGTATGAACCTGTGAGACCGTTTGTTCCGTTGTATTAGTCTTCGCATTCAACGAAACACAATGAAAGATCGTCTGTTTATGAAACTGTTGGTTTCAACATGGTAATGGCACCTAAAATTATATATATTATTTGAGACAATAACTTGACACTAATTTGATAAAGACCTTGCGCTATTCACGAGAAGCAGTATTGAAGACGAAGCTCGCTACGTGTCTTGCCTTGATGAACAAGTTTTTTGCTTCGTCTAGAAGTCTTTCCATATATTTACTTTTCTTATCGTATTAGAAGTCTTTCCTTTTTATTTACTTTCCTTTATTTAATTTGCATTAGTATTTCCTTTTTATTACTTTCCTTTATTTAATTAGGATATTTTGGTATTTTACTTTAGTTTCCTAATTGTATTAAGTTTCCAATTCCTAGTTACTGGTTTGCCTATAAATAGGCCTTGCATTCAGATGTAATAAATCATTGAAGAGTGTTTTTACCAATAATAAACTCTCATATTAGAGGTTTATTCTTATTTCGACTTTTCCAGTTTAATACTTGAATCGCTTGGGCTAGGGTTTGGGTAAATTCTGTTATCCATCTCTAGATTGTTGTTGGATCCTAATCAAGGTCCTCAACAATTTGGTGATTTCATTGAGAGATCCTCATTAAGATTTCTCAATTTTATCTCGCGTTCTTTATCAGCAATGACGGAGGAGGCGGCAAGGACGAACATGCAACGATTTGAAGCCCTGGAGAATTCCATGACAGAGCTTTCGACAACTTTAACAAAGATGGTTCGATTCCAAGACAGAATCAATCAGAAAATTGATCGATTATTTGCATGCAAGGGAAAAGATCCTATAAGATGTAGACGAACTCAAGGAGATGATCGTAGGTCACGACAAACTTCACAGGAGGTGAAAGATATTTCAAGCGTTGAAGATGAACCATGTTTTCAGAGCTCACAAGGATCACAACATGAGGCTGAGTTCCCATCTAGTGACTTATCTAAAGGGATTGGCGACCCAACTCCAACTTTAGAGTTCTTAATCCCTCTGACTTCTTTTGGTCAACCGATCGTGGTGGATAATGCCCAAATCGAAGTCAATAAGGCTGTCACCGTCGAAGACTCTCTCAGTAACATGATCCTTTTCTTTGATGATGCCCAGTTTGGTGGTGCCCTCGACGCAAGGCGCACCCAATTTATAATTGTTCCCAACAATGTGGCCTTCATAATTGGACCAATTGACACTCAACCCCACCAGGCCACGACTTTCTGTTATCACTCCATACTATCTCTATGTGCCAAAGTATTCCACAATCCAGAGATGTATGCAGAATTCATGATAGATCCGAGATCTACTCCTTTTTTGTTTTTACAGCAGCCTAATTTTGTGACAGTGAGGCAGGAGATTCACACAAGAAAGGAAGTCAGGAAATTTATAAAGGATTATGGGTTTCTGGGATTAATGGGGCGCTCTACTTTAGATGTAGAACAGTTTCCCCAATTTTCCCTTGAGGACAAGGGAAATTTCGAAGGGTGGGGGAATGATAAAGACCTTGCGCTATTCACGAGAAGCAGTATTGAAGACGAAGCCCGCTACGTGTCTTGCCTTGATGAACAAGTCTTTTGCTTCGTCTAGAAGTCTTTCCATATATTTACTTTTCTTATCGTATTAGAAGTCTTTCCTTTTTATTTACTTTCCTTTATTTAATTTGCATTAGTATTTCCTTTTTATTACTTTCCTTTATTTAATTAGGGTATTTTGGTATTTTACTTTAGTTTCCTAATTGTATTAAGTTTCCAATTCCTAGTTACTGGTTTGCCTATAAATAGGCCTTGCATTCAGATGTAATAAATCATTGAAGAGTGTTTTTACCAATAATAAACTCTCATATTAAAGGTTTATTCTTATTTCGGCTTTTCCAGTTTAATACTTGAATCGCTTGGGCTAGGGTTTGGGTAAATTCTGTTATCCATCTCTAGATTGTTGTTGGATCCTAATCAAGGTCCTCAACAGTGTGATTGATAGCACCGGTAACTTGTCGGGAGGTTTTAAATAATAACCATGTTTTATGTTTTATGTTTCCGTGCAATTGGTTCCAAATTTCTAATGTGGCCAGCAAATTTAAATAAAATGTGTGTTTCAACTTTCTGTAACTCAAATTGGGGTTTATTTATATTTTTCTTCATTTTCATGCGGATCAAATATACATGGGGCACACGACCCACGACCCTTATCGTGCAGTGTACAGCAGTTGGTCACACCCCAGTCATGGAGTGGCGAGACCCAACTCTTGCAAAATGCGACCACGTTGTTATTATTAGGTTATGAGCTCAATCAATAAGTGGTCCCATTATATGCAATGTGAGAGTATACATAGGCTTGACTTTTCATTATTTCCGCAAGTTTGTTATTTGGCTCATTGGTATTGCACGCTCTATAAAAAGAATAGCCAATGGATTGAATGAGATAGGTAGAATTATAATTTTCCAATAACTTAACTCTTTTTTTCTCTCTTCTTCTCTCCCAAGTTTTCTTTTCTTTCGGACGAATATATCACTTGGTATCAGAACATCAATCCATAGAAACGCAAACTAAATCAAATGCCGAATTACAAAGTGAAGTCAATGAGGTTTTGACTCGTCACGAGTCAGAATACGAAAGCATCAAGGATCAGTTCGGAAACGTAAACCAAATAGCCAAGGTTGACTCTACTTTGCAAGTTATCATTGAGGAGTTGAAGGCTCTCCACACTGTTACCCTAAGAAGGTCTAGTGATTTCAATGACAGACTGTTACTAGCAGAGGAGGCTACTGCCAACTACATCTCGGACGACCAGATAACCACCAGTATCACTAACAGGACCAACATAAAGGCCAACTTAAGCTCTCATTTCCCATGTTTGGAGGTGGTGATCCCCATAGATGGATTTATAAATCCGAACAATATTTCGAATTTAAAGGAGTCAACCCCCATCAGTGAGTGCAACTAGTATCCTTTCATCTGGAGGGTGTAACTGTCACGCCCCGGATTTCCAACCCGAGGAAACCGGTACGTGACTCCCCATTCACCCACACGGAGGGCAATGGGGTTGGATTACCGGATGCCACACAAGCAAGTCTAACAATTACAATAAATCAAATAAGCCACATCTTTATTTAATTCCAAAACATCAAAGGTTCACAAAACAACCAAGTCCCTGATTACAGTTCAATCCCTTAGTACATTCCCCTCCCTGGGGTTACATAAATCATAAAAGTACATTACTGAAATGAACAATAAAGTTGAGAGGGTCTTCCACCTTGGTGTATCCACCTAACGCCTGTAAGTTCCTGGAAAACAAACAAACACAGTAGGAGGGGTGAGCAACCACAGCTCAGTAGGGATCATGTCTCCCCAACCCATCCCATGTTCCTAGCATCTACATGCCATGTGTACAAGTGCAGTGTTGTGTTACAATAATTTCAACAAACATAATAACAACCACATCAACAATTTACAATCCTCCACCGCCACACAGGCTAACACTTTAACCACAAGTGATTTAACCGCCTCTTCAGGCCAAGTGATTTAACCGCCTCTTAAGGCCAAGTGATTTAACCGCCTCTTCAGGCCAAGTGATTTAACCGCCTCTTCGAAGTGAGCCGAAGTGATTTAACCGCCTCTTCAGGCCAAGTACCACAATCAAGCACACAACACACATGGTCACTCAAGCATACAACCAAACACTTGGTGTGCACCCGTTCACAAGCGCACAAACCCAACCATTCAGGCCATAGAGCAAACATCCAAGATACATACATACACTAAACCACAAGTCCAGTCACACGGACATATTACCAAACACTTAATGGGCATATACACACAGCTAAGTTCACACAGGCATTTCATCAAACATGTAGCAGGCATGTCGTACAGGCATTTTATCAAACACTTTTCATGCATCACACAAACACCGAAACACCAAAATCGCCATTGAAGGCCAACATTCATATAGGAGGTCACACCTATATGAATTTACATATAAATAATATAACGATGTAACTCCTATTCGCCCTAGGACCCTAGGACAGAGGAGGATTTAGGAAGAACAGAATCCCTACCTTGAAAACGTCCTCCGGCTCTTGCTTCCACGCTAGACGTTGTCTTCCCCACGCACGACGCTCCGGCGAGAAGCCGGAGCCTCTCCTTCCTTCCCTCTCTCTCTCTCTCTCTCTCTCTCTCTCTCTCTCTCTCTCTCTCCGCGACGGCCGAAAAGAACCCTAAACCTAAAACAGAGGGCTTCTCCTCCTTATATAGACAACACAACATCAAAACGACGTAGTTTTGATTAAGTGAATCCCAAAGATCAAAACGACGTAGTTTTGATCACACAAGTTAGCACCTTTCCGCACCCATATAGGCCAAAATACTTAGAATTTCAACATGGTTCTTTGGAGAAAGTTCATTAGAATGACAAAACCAAGGGAACCATGCAAAAATATGCTTGCACGCCAATTTGCACGCCAATTCCCCAATTGGCGTGCAGCTCCAAATGCACTCAAACTTCACCACAAGTCTCCTTGCATCTTGTAGAGGCCTGAGGAGCAAAAATATGCTTGCACGTGAAATGGGTGAATTCATGTTCAGCTCCAAATGCTCTGAAATTTCTGTGGTAGATAGAGGACCTCATTCTAAGAAACTTTTGTTCTTGCACGCCAATTGTTTGAGGCCATCTACCCTATCAAAAGTGAGCTCCAAGATCAGCCAAAACAACTTAAAACCGCCTTGTATACGCATAACATCTTCCTAGGGCATAAAGGTACGTTACCACTTGTCACATGCACCTCCCAAAAGTCCCCTCTTGGGCTCATCTCTTACCTCACACTTGTGCACCAACATCCAAGGTGTTTGTGGTTAACTTCTTACACATGGGTTACACACGGGTCATTACATCCTCTCCCCCCTTAAAACTTTTCGTCCTCGAAAAGAAATGACGTACGAGGAAAACAAACACAAGCTACCCATTTGCCACCCGGCAAGCCACAACACCCAAATGGGTCATACACCGCGCACAAGACATAACAAAGACATAACAAGGTACCACTATAATCCATAACCACATGCCTCACAATAATGCATATAACACATATCCGCATGTCGCAAATACACATCTCAAAACACATCACAATGAAGAACATATGTCTAAAAGACAAAACCAATACACCAAATCATACACAACTAATACAAGAAAACACATCACAATCCTTGGCCAACAGCCACCAACAGCCACCTCCCACTCTTAAGGTTGTTCGTCCTCGAACAACGCTGGGTGTTGCTCACGCATCATGGACTCACATTCCATGTCTCCGCCGCAGACGTGTCGGCCCCTAAAAGACAACACACCTTCCAAAATGCACATGCTGAGGCACATCGCCCACAACCATTCACATACCCGTGACCGAAGATATCACACCATAACACACATGAAGGTACGTACCCACGGACCCAATACAACACAAGATGATAGGGAAACACATATTCGAATCTCACAAACAACCATTGTTCTCCTCACCTAACACATGTCACAAGTATTCACATGTCACGACAAGATAAGACATATACGCCCATCACTAACACGTTTAACAGATCACATAGGTCACGGAGAGCAACTCACATCATAAACACCACCACAAGGAACAACTCACAAACAAAACACTACTACACGTTTAACGTTCCACTGCCCATTCACCATCATTATAAACTCATCCGCAGGGAGTGTCCTCACAACCTTCCCACCTTTGGACTTTTCGTCCCCGAAAAGAGGAAGCAGGTAGTAAACATCACGAGAAGACAACGCATGGGAGCAAGTCTGACAATAGTGAGGTCGAGAAACCTCCCACAAATTCGCTAAGACCCCAACAACCGAACAAGGCCAACACCATTAGCCTACGCGCGTCATAATAGAACCAACACTCCCCAATTAACGGTACCCCAACAAGAACCCGCGACACCCCGGATGTAGACCTCACCCTTACAACTAGCACCAGGAGGCCACAATGAAAACAAATAAACGGGATAAGAGCATGATGTAAACCACAATCACGGTGCCACATTTGATATCACCACAAGAAGACCGAGATCACAACTGAATCCCCTCACGCGAACGTAGAACGGGCTTAGGGATCCGAAGAATACATCTGCTAGCAAGCCACATTAAAACCCAACCAGCACCAATGATGGCTTGCCACACTGACAATCCAGGACACAACTATACTAGGATGAAGTTTCCATTCGGTTACGATCAACATGATGCCCAATGGAGCCCAGGGATGACAAATTCAGTACCAGACACAACCACGGCAAGACTAAAAACTACGATCGGGCTAACACTAGTCACCAACGGTGAGAATCTACCAAAGAATCCCATGAACCGAACGCCACACAAATAACACCTCTCCGACTACGGTCGGATAGGGATCCACCAAGGTCCCACACGACCTTCACGAATTGAGGCTTCGTTACAACCCAAGTGATAACGCCTTACTCGATCGGCGAGACATTCCATGCGATAGGAATCCTTTGACGATGGGTAGGTACCAACAACATAGTTCTCTCCACCATGGAAAACTCTCCTACCTGCAACATGACAACAACGGAATCCTCTCGTGTCACCACTCACAGGTCACAAGGGAATCTCCCACCATCTCCGCCATACCAACCATCACGTTCTATTCCTACACACCAATGAAACACTCAAATGGGCCAAGAAATACTCAGGCTTTAACCTCGCTTTAATGTGGTCACTACAATTCCTCCGGGTAGGCATAAGAAACAAGAAATGCAAACTCCTGATTCGGGACTTCCACGTTACTCCCAAACACCCCAACACCTTGATGGCATGAACCATCTCACTTACCCCGTTATACCGCACATGAAAGGTTTCCAAGGAGTACGGATGGAGGTCATCCGTCTACCACCACCGCTCTAAAACATACACCTTTGTGACATCTGTCCGACATAAATCTCTCCTCAAGGAGTAGCACTAACACCCCGTCCAAGCAAAAATGTCACAACCGACTCAACTCGGGCATCAAACAACCTTTTTCCAAGACAACAACACTTTAATATTTAGCTTAGCCGGCCATCGCACTAGACAAGGTATAACATACACAACATCACCTAGAACACTCTCCTTCATCCTCACACCACATTTAATATTCTAATACACTACACCTCATCCTTCTCTACGCACATGTCACAACACCCACATGTAGTAACTCGTTGTATACCTTTACCACGAATGCAATACATACAACAACACAATACCAAATTTCCAGCACCTTTGCAACACAAGCAATGGAACACAAGACACCTGACGAGCGAACGTACCAGCCTTACACCTTCTCTCCTCCTCTAAGCCTACTCCCACAAGATACGAACCGAAGGAATAGCCCTACCACGCAAAAGCACACCCTTAGTCCTTAGAGAAAGATAGCCCGAACAAGGCCTGCCAAATCTCACTTGCTTACCTCTTTTTACCAAGTTGATGCACCGGGCATAACCCTCAAAACCCACTCATAGCCGATAGTTGAGCTCCGAACACTTCACATTTTACACGTGTGCATCCCCATTTCACAACATGTTCTAAGAACATCACTCATGGTCTTTCACACTCGACAAACATGACACATGGCCACCGCTTGACCATCCGAGAACCCAAGAACACCCATATAGTTATTAACCAGAACTTGCAACGACCACTCTAGCCAACAAGATAACGCTTCAAAGACTCTAAGAGCAGGCTATACTAGCCGCGTTTTCCCCTCAACCACAACGCTTGGAAAAGAAAGGTAACCATAGGAATATCCCTTTTAAGTAGTACTCCAACACACACCTCTATCCGTTGAAGAACATATTTCTATTAATCAAGGTTGCCAAGGGGGTGTCACACAATAACTCACAAGCCATCACCTCACACCTCAAGCTCTACTAGCTAGCCAGTCTAAATTCCCTCCCACTAGAAAAAGGGTTGCCTACAAGATTTGGTTACTTTGATTATCCACATGTGCCAAAATTAAATATCACTCACTTATAAAATCAACACCCAGATACTCATTAGTTACTTATTATTCTTCTAGCGTTATAAATCTATATTTACTCTTTTTACTTATTTATTCCCTAACAGGTCACCAACCACATCCATTCGAAATGCTAACTCAAACGGGACATGATAAAGTCCACCCTGCCTCACATAACTAGTACGAGACTCAACCGACAACCCACCAAAGGGGCACGATACCACCAATGAAGTTCTGTCTTGCTTTTCCACCTGGCCTCACTGGGTAGTCCTCCTGCCTCCAAATCGGGACTCGGCGTTGAGCTTTACCCCTAGCTCGCCGAGCCGGTCCCCTAACATCACTCCCGACCGTACGAAGACGTCCTACTTTTCCACGAGGTAACACCGGTCGCTTCTTGGCACACTCTCTGTTCCAGGGCCCCTGCTATCCACAACAAGCGTAATCTTTTGAGAAACAGGACTCAAACGGGAGTGTTGAGGGCTGACAGCTCCCGGCGTACCTCGCTCCTGATCAGTTGTCGAATTGCATCCCTCACCTCTGGAATAATCGAGCTCAAGACGCCAACCTCTGCCGTGATTAGTCTATCACCTTCACTGCAGCTCTCTCACTTGCCCAACCTGGGTCGCGGCCTCCTCTCGTTACCTCAATAGTCGCACGGCTTATAGTTTCCGAAACATTGGTTAAGCGAAAAGGTAGCGCTCCTGATTAACACTAAATGATCTCAACAATCGCGAGACCACTACCGACTAAGCAGCTTAAGCTATAACACGCATTATGACCACACAAGTCCATAGGTTCACATTTAACAGACTATACCAATTTTTACATTCCATTGCATTGCTCATAACCACGCTTATTTCACACAGGTACCAAACAAATCACATGATCAACTATTCACGAACACCAAACAAATCACATTTTAATTTTTTTTTTTTTTAACAAGTTCACAAGCCTCAAGTTTCCAAGCACACGTTTCAATTCCACAATTTCTTTTCCATGTTTTCATGCTCGAACCATCACAAAATTTCAGAGTTGCACAATTGAAACTTTATCATGTTCAAACCTTTTATCCATGCAATTACACACACCGCACACATTTCGGTTCTCATTAAACCACATTGCACAAGCATCCATTCCATAAGCACACGGTTCGGTTAAACAAGGACCTTTCCTTGTAGTCATGCTCAAGGTACTTCAAATAAAATCGAGTTGCACGTTCTCACCTTATCACATTATTCATATTTTTCTTTTATCACAATTAAAATTTTCACAGGTATCCACACCTTCACATATAACAACCAATGCAACTAGTGCCCTAATGCCAATGCATGCAAATCCTACCACAAGACTGGACTACCCCAAGTACACCTTGGAGGCTCCAAGAGGACCGTGTTGATCAGGCACGTCCCTCCAGGCTCCTCCAAAGGACCCAAGATAACCAAGTCCGCCCACTACCCTAGGCCAACTAGACCATGCTCTGATACCATATTGTCACGCCCCGGATTTCCAACCCGAGGAAACCGGTACGTGACTCCCCATTCACCCACACGGAGGGCAATGGGGTTGGATTACCGGATGCCACACAAGCAAGTCTAACAATTACAATAAATCAAATAAGCCACATCTTTATTTAATTCCAAAACATCAAAGGTTCACAAAACAACCAAGTCCCCGATTACGGTTCAATCCCTTAGTACATTCCCCTCCCTGGGGTTACATAAATCATAAAAGTACATTACCGAAATGAACAATAAAGTGGAGAGGGTCTTCCACCTTGGTGTATCCACCTAACGCCTGTAAGTTCCTGGAAAACAAACAAACATAGTAGGAGGGGTGAGCAACCACGCCTCGGTAGGGGATCATGTCTCCCCAACCCATCCCATGTTCCTAGCATCTACATGCCATGTGTACAAGTGCGGTGTTGTGTTACAATAATTTCAACAAACATAATAACAACCACATCAACAATTTACAATCCTCCACCGCCACACAAGCTAACACTTTAACCACAAGTGATTTAACCGCCTCTTCAGGCCAAGTGATTTAACCGCCTCTTCAGGCCAAGTGATTTAACCGCCTCTTCAGGCCAAGTGATTTAACCGCCTCTTCAGGCCAAGTGATTTAACCGCCTCTTCAGGCCAAGTGATTTAACCGCCTCTTCAGGCCAAGTGATTTAACCGCCTCTTCATGCCAAGTACCACAGTCAAGCACACAACACACATGGTCACTCAAGCATACAACCAAACACTTGGTGTGCACCCGTTCACAAGCGCACAAACCCAACCATTCAAGCCATAGAGCAAACATCCAGCATACATACATACACTAAACCACAAGTCCAGTCACACGGACATATTACCAAACACTTAATGGGCATATACACACAGCTAAGTTCACACAGGCATTTCATCAAACATGTAGCAGGCATGTCGTACAGGCATTTTATCAAACACTTTTCATGCATCACACAAACACCAGAAACACCAAAATCGCCATTGAAGGCCAACATTCATATAGGAGGTCACACCTATATGAATTTACATATAAATAATATAACAGATGTAACTCCTATTCTGCCCTAGGACCCTAGGACAGAGGAGGATTTAGGAAGAACAGAATCCCTACCTTGAAAACGTCCTCCAGCTCTTGCTTCCACGCTAGACGTTGTCTTCCCCACGCACGACGCTCCGGCAGCAAGCCAGCAGCTCTCCTTCCTTCCCTCTCTCTCTCTCTCCCTCTCTCTCTCTCTCTCTCTCTCTCTCTCTCTCCCTGCGACGGCTGAAAAGAACCCTAAACCTAAAACAGAGGGCTTCTCCTCCTTATATAGACAACACAACATCAAAACGACGTAGTTTTGATTAAGTGAATCCCAGCATCAAAACGACGTAGTTTTGATCACACAAGTTAGCACCTTTCCGCACCCATATAGGCCAAAATACTTAGAATTTCAACATGGTTCTTTGGAGAAAGTTCATTAGAACGACAAAACCAAGGGAACCATGCAAAAATATGCCTGCACGCCAATTTGCACGCCAATTCCCCAATTGGCGTGCAGCTCCAAATGCACTCAAACTTCACCACAAGTCTCCTTGCATCTTGTAGAGGCCTGAGGAGCAAAAATATGCTTGCACGTGAAATGGGTGAATTCACGTTCAGCTCCAAATGCTCTAAAATTTCTGTGGTAGATAGAGGACCTCATTCTAAGAAACTTTTGTTCTTGCACGCCAATTGTTTGAGGCCATCTACCCTATCAAAAGTGAGCTCCAAGATCAGCCAAAACAGCTTAAAACCGCCTGTATACGCATAGCATCTTCCTAGGGCATAAAGGTACGTTACCACTTATCACATGCACCTCCCAAAAGTCCCCTCTTGGGCTCATCTCTTACCTCACACTTGTGCACCAACATCCAAGGTGTTTGTGGTTAACTTCTTACACATGGGTTACACACGGGTCATTACAGTAACACTCCAATGGTATAGGTGGTTCACTAAATATCAAGGGCAATTGTTATGGGATGAATTTATGGCGGCGTTGCTATAGCGGTTTGGGCCAATAAATTTTGAGGACTCCGCCGAAGCACTTACCCATCTCAAACAAGTTACCACTATTGCAGTGTATCAAGTATAGGTTTGAAAAATTGTCTCAACAAGTGGACAATTTACTGGAAAATTATTTAGTTTCGTGCTTTATATCCGTCCTACGCGATAAGATTCGATTGGATGTCAAGGTTAAGCAGCCTCGAACCTTGTTCAATGCCATTGGAGTAACAAGGTTGGCAGGGCTGATTCGATGGAATTAGATGCCCTAGATAGGGGTCCAAAAAAGTGCCCCTTCAATAATACAAAAATTATTTTTATGATCAATGAAAAATAGCCATTTTTATCTTATTTGATAAAAAATTACAATTATATGTTTGATTTTATTTATTTCAATGTAGAAATGTAGAATAGTCATTTTCATGTAGAATTGTAATTTTCATCAATTGAAAACTTATTTGATAAATTGAAATCAAATCTTATTTGATAATTTTTTATTATTTCCATGGTACATTTCAAAGAATTCAGCAACAAATTGTTTGATTCATCCAAAATATTAGCAAAAAGAAATCATTACAGATATGGTTTTTTTATAAAACAAACACATTTATAACAACAACTGGTGTCAAAAAATCAGAGGCACTCAAATAGGAAAAGAAGCCCAAGTAGGAAACTCCACAAATAGGCGAGGAGAAGCCCAACCCTCACACTAAAAAAGAAAATACCTGTTCTCACTTCCGTGGATGACCGACCATGAGTGATGGCATGATGGGTCATAAGGTCAGAAATCAGAATCGCTAGACGAGCGTCACAGGCCTGAGGGATCGATGAAATCTGAATCAACAACGAGTGAGGCAGCCAAGTGGGCAAGAGAGATCAGTCGTCGGTCATCGTCTTGCATCGCCTACAGCCAATCTACCCCTGGGCTGTGGTCCTGTGGAGGTGGAGGGTGGAGGCATCATTGCGTCAGGGGTGGAGCGTTTTGCGGCTGTGTTCTTGGGAGTGTGGAGGCTAAGCACGTCACGTAGGTGCCCCATAACAATAGGCCATGGAAAAAAAGTGCCCCCAAAACTATATACCAGACTGGGTGCCCTAGGCGACCCGCCTACTGAGCCTCCCCCTCGAATGAAAACCATTATCCCCAAGCGGATAACAAATATGGCCCAACCGTCACACTCTGCACCAACATCTTCAGTAGGCATCTTAGGCCCGACACCTACGCAAAGGGCCAGTCAAACTTCCCCTACACCATTTCGACGAATCACTAGTCACGAAGCAAAAGAGCGCCACGAAAGTGGCTTATGCTTCTATTGTGATAACAAATTTGTTCTAAGGCATCATTGTAAACAATCGCGAAACTTTATGAAGAAGAAAAGTCACTAGTGCTTGAAGATTCTATCCCAGAATTTTCCCAAGCTTAACGCAATTGCGGGAACTAATCATCCTCAAACCATCCTTCTTATTAGAAAACTGGGAAATAAAGAGATCACTATTTTGGTGGATGGGGCAGTACTCGTAACTTCATCGACCAATCGGTGGTTGCAAAATTCGAGCTTCCTGTGGAATGTGACCAAAACTTTTAGGTAATGGTTGCTAATTAAGAAAAAATTGAATGTGTAAGATGATGTTTGGGACTCACGATTCTTATCCACAGGCAAACTATTCGAGCAAATTTCTATGTTCTATCAATTGTTCCTTGTTAATCGGTGAATCGCAAGTGTACGAATCATGACAAGTAATAAAGTAGATTTTAAATCTGGTTGTCGAACCCAAGAGAAGGATAAATAATTTGAAAATTTTAAACTAGCTTGAAAGGTGATTTTGATTGAATAATATAAACACAAAACTAAATTTAAACAAATTGTTTTAAGAAATGTGAGAGATGGAAAAAACTTTTTAGAGTAGAAATAAATTCAATTTATGAAATAGATTAGAGTTAAGATTTCGTTTGATGTATTTTTCCAAAGATTATGCCTTAGTTCAATCTAATTCTTTCCTTGTAATCATTGTTTAATACCTAACCTATAATGCATGAATTAACTTTTTCCAAGTGCCATAATTCTGTGTACACCCTAGCATGGGGGACAGGTGACCCTTTAAGTTTTGGGTTGTTTAGTCTAGAGCTAGCACCACACCCCTTTTAACTTGGTATCCTAGGTTTTATACTAGCTTTTGCAAATTATGTAATCCCTAGTTCGAGTATCTTGATTTTTCTAGTAATTATGTTTCATTTCTCAATCCTTCATATAAATACCTATGATGATAAAATGAAGTGCCTAAGTCCATTTTATGTTTTAAACCCAAGATATTCAATAAACACTCACAAGATGAAAAACATTAAACTAAAACATTATAATTTTAATCCATTACATCAAACTTCATCCTATCCCTAATCAAGGGTTTTTAAGTTGTCATAGTTTTTTTGAAGACAAAAGAATTACAATACATGGATTTAAAAGAATACAAAAGGAATTGCTTGCCTATTTTGACTAAGAATTTCCAAGGTTGATGTTCTTTTCCAAGTAGAATGCCTTCAAGCTCTAGTTGATACCTAAACCTTCTTCAAATCTCCCTTTCTCTACTTTAGATTATGGTGGAATGGTAGATGTAAGATGGTAGAATATTGGATGTCTTTTAATGGATGATTTGATGCTCTTTTTATAGCCTCCCAATCTTGGATTTGAATTTTGAATTTGAATTTCTCCATAATTCATTCAACTAAATACCTCCATTTAATCTCTTATAGCTCCTCATTTGAATTTGGATTTAAATTTGAAAAGGGATTAAATCCTATCATTTATCACTTGAAAATGCTCCTATCTCAATGCAAAGTCTTCATTTGAATTTGAATTTCTTTTTTAATTGCCTTTTAACTTAAGAATTAATGCTTATTCTTTATCCAAATGACTTTCTTCTAGAAGGGAACAAGTGAGCTGCCATAATGATGATTCCAATGCCGAAATTTGGGCTTGGTCGGGTGAAGAGGGCTTCACCCAACCTTCACCCGACCACCTCGGATTTCACCCGACCAGAAGGATGTTTTCTTTAGTAAGGCTTTAAGACTCCAAATATGCAAAAATTGGCTTCACCCGACCTGGTCAAGTGAAGTTCTTCATCTGACCTTCACACGATGAACTTTAAATTCATTCATCATGATCTTTAGGTCTTTGGGATTTTAACTTTCTTATAATGATCTGGTGAATTTTTCCTTGATTCTTAGATTCCTGCCAAAACATAACAAAATTACCATAAAAATCCAAGAAATCCTCTATTCTGGGTTAGGGCATAAAAATCCAATAATATAGCTTAATTGGGTAATAAATGAAGTAAAAGGGTATAAAAATGTACCCAAAGTGGCTCTAAACAGGTTATAAGAATCCCCCCGATCATCTCCTTCACACTTGAACCTTGCTCATCCCGAGCAAGAATATAAATAAACACTCAAGCAAGCAAATGTGAAAAATAAGAAAGGGAAAACACAAGTGGGATAATGATCAGAAGAAAACACATGTAACATATGAGAGTATAATGCATGATTGGAGTGCAGCCCAAAACACTTTGCATTATCTTCTTATACTTGGTCCAACAACTATATACAATCTTGACCAATACTAAGGAGCAACCAAGCTTAATGAGTTAAAAGCATAACAAGCACTCAAGTATAAGTCTCACACCACTTGCTCTCAATACCTCTAAGGGTTTTCAGACCTTAGGTAAGTACAAGTAGTCCTTTCTTATGGTGACACATCAAGTCTTACCATAAACCATAGCCTTTGCCACATGCCACCGTGAGAGATGAGTTAGCCAAATGATGCTCAACCTTAAAAGATGTAGGCTCAGAAAGCTCTTTATTTCATTGTAGAGTAGGCACAAAATAAAAGTGGCATAAAACACGGCGCGTACAATATGATCACATGGTAGATAGAGGAAAAGTTATCCTTAAAAGATTACATGATAAAACCCTAATTACAACAATTGCCACTATTCTTTTTTCTTTTTCTTTTTCTTTTCTTTTTTGTTGTTTTTTTGTTGTTTTTTTTCTTCCTTTTGTTTTATTTTTCAATTTTTGAAGCGGAGCCAAGATTAAGGAGCATAAACTAGGCTACCCACATCACTGCAACATGTAACTCTAGCCTATCTTAACTAGCACAAACTAATCACCATAAGTAGGTTAAACATGTACTTTCTCAAGCTCATCAACCTAGAGATAAAATTATTCATAAAAGGAAAATTGTGATGATGGACTGTTTCCCTCTAAACACATAACTCAAAGATTTAGCAAGCTTTTGCATTTAATCATGAAAAACCTAGTAAGAACCTAAGTGCTAGCTCATGCATATAATGATATCATTCCAAGCATAGAGGAAATAATGGAAAGAGTACAATCATTACTACCAATACATACAATATACTTCAAGTATGTACAAGTGCCTCCATCATAAATCATATGCTATCTCCAAAGTCAAACAAGCATTTATGTAATCAATCAATCATGCAATGTATGTACAATGGATACATGAAAAACATGCAATCAAACAAAACAAACAAAAACAAAAAAATGTGTAACACTTTCCCCTCCTTCACACTTAAACCAAGGCATGGTCCCCATGCCAAAAATGAGAGGAAAGTAAGGAGAAGCGTACCAGGGCTAGGCGGGTCGGCTGAAGAAGTAGATAAATTGAACAACCATTTCACAAAGGGCATTAGGTGGGAGCTTTAGTGTAGAAGTCCAAGTGCCTCCATGGGACTAAATACAGGTGCTCATATAATAACACACAAAAACTCCACAACTGTTGGTATTGGGCTGCTGAGGAACAACCTGGTGAGGGAAGAGTGGGAGGCGTGAAGATGGAGGATGCGGTCCACTCTGATAGAAGAAACCAAAAGTGTGGAGAGCGTCATTGATGTTGGCTACAATGGAATGTTGGAGCGAAGTATGATAGTCATTTGTCTCTGGTTAGGCACAAGAGTTAAACAACTCAATGATCAAGGAGCGAAGGTCGACGCGTAGAAGCACAAAGTGATTGGTGAAGTGGATTAGAATGAGGATGAAATCAAGAGTAACTCATGGCCTAAAACTAGTGCGACAGGCTTTAATAAATTGTTGTAAAGTCGAAGCCAGTGTTACTAGGTGATAGGACATGGTAGGCAGTATCTCAGCTTGGCTCCCCAGTGGGAAAAAATCTGGATATCTAGTAATGGTGTTACGCAGGGCACACCTAAAGTTTGAGATATTTGCGCTATCAAACCAGTGCCTCTACAAGATTCCCTCAATTATTGCACCTAGTCAAGTGAAGGTCGGGTGAAGGTCTTCACCCGACCAAATTATTTTCTATCCTTTGCTTCACCCCTAATCATTTAGAAATAATTCTGACCATTTGGGAAATTTTTTGACTCTGGTCAGGTGAAGGTTGGGTGAAGGGCTTTACCCGACCAACCTATTTTTTTGTTCCTTTCTTCACCTCTAACCATCTAGAGCAATTTTGACCCTTTTAATAAATTTTTGTGAAGGTCGGGTGAAGGTTAGGTGAAGGTCTGTTCATCCGACCACCATGAATTCTGTCTGAATTGCTTGAATAAATGGGTAGAGTTCCTTTATGAAAGATACCAAATCCTACAAAACACATAAAATAAGACAAAATAAAACAAGAAAGTATACCAGGCTGCCTCCCGAGAGCACTTGTTTAGGGTCCCAGCTAGACCGTTGTATGGGGATCGTTACCATTCATATATTAGTTTTATTACTTCAACTCTGACGACGGCTTTCATGTTTGGATTGAGTCTCCTTTGATGCTCTACGACCCCCGTCTCTTTGTCCTCCATGAAAATGTTATGAGTACATATGGTAAGACTGATTCCTTTAATTATTGCCACAATCCAGCCAATTGTTGCCTTGTGTTTGCGTAGTACTTCAAAGAGTTTGTTTAATATTTCTCTTCCCAGCTCAACTGCAATTATCATTGGTAGTTTTTCTTCTTCCCCCAAGAAAGCATATTTGAGATGAGGAGGAAGTACCTTCAGTTTCACCTTCAGAGCTCCTTGAATTGACAGTGGTGGTAGAGGATTTCCTAGGCCAAATTCTTCAAATTTTTATTTCTTTGTGAATGACTCAGCTTCTAGTGCCTTCTCTTCCATAGCCATTTCCTCATTGCTTACATCTAATGGACCTGCCATAGCTGTATCCAAAGGTTCTTGAAAATTTGAAGTATAGTTACTTACTAGATTGTCCACTAAGTCTACTCTATATCCTTGCTCAAAGTCATTTGAATGCTTCATGCTTTTGAAGACATTGAACTCTATTTTCTCATCACCAATGTTTAGGGTCAATCGTCCTCCCTTCACATTAATGATGGCTTCAGCGGTGGCCAAGAATGATCTTCTCAAAATTAGAGGCATAGCTTCGGCCTCATCTATGTATAAAGCAATCAAGTCCACCAGGATTATCAAATTTTTGACTTGTAATGGTGCATTCTCCAAAATTCCAACTGGACATTTCATTGACTTGTCTGCTAATTGGAGGGTGATGAATGTTGGTTGCAACTCCCCTAATCCTAATCTCTTACACATTGAGAAGGGAATCAAGCTGACACTTGCACCACGGTCATAAAGTGCATTATTGAAGGAGACATTGCCGATGATGCAAGGAATTGAGAAATTGCCTAGGTCACTTAGTTTAGGTGGAAGTTTCCGTTGAATTATTGCACTGCAGTTCTCTGAGAGTACCATGGTAGCATACTTCTCTAGTTTTCTTTTGTTTCTCACTAGTTTTTTTAAAATGTTTGCATATGATGGCATTTTTGCAAGGATATCTTCCAAAGGAATTGTTACCTTGAGTTACTTGAAGATTTCCTTGAACTTTGAATTCTTCGTCCTTCTTCTGCCTCGTTTGTCTTTGAGGAAATAGTAGAGGTGGAACATACGATTTAAGCTCTATGTTCTTTGGTTGCTCTTCAGTCTCTTCAACCTTGTTTGGTTTGTCTTCACTTTTGCCTTGCACTAGCTCTTTTTCCTTCATAAGATCTTGTTATTGGAGTTCTTTCCCGCTATCGAGTGTTACAACATTGCAATATTCTCGGGAGTTAAGCTCCGAGCGGCTGAGGATTTCTCCAGCAAGTCTATGAGTTATGGCCTCAGTAATTTGTGTGAGTTGAGTTTTTAACCTTTTGCCTTAGCTTTCAACTCTATCCATCCCTGTACTCATCTCCTGAAATTTGTCATTTGTGACATTGGCCAACTTTTCAATGGCACCCTCCCAACTTAGCTTTTGTTCAAGTTGGCTTCTTTGTTGTTGCTGTTGAGGTCTAATATTTTGTCCATTGGCTTGTCCTTGATTGCTATTTGCTCCTTGTTATTCAACTTACTTGGAATTTGGGTGGTTCCTCAAGCCTTGATTATAGGTGTTAGAGTAAGGATTGTTTGCGTGATTGTATTGGATATACTTGACTTCTTCCTCACTCTCTATGGGAATGTTGGTATGATAATTGTTTAGAGGACAACTTGATAGTGTGCGTGCTCCTCTGGATTCCAAACAAGTTGAGTTCACATTTGCCATGGGTTTGGACATCAGTTTCTCTACTTGTCGGGTAAGTGCTTCAATTTTGGCAATTAGTAGAGTACTTTCCTCCACTTTATAAGCTCCCATCTTGTTAGGAATCATCTTCCTTCTTGTTCCCATAGAGAAGTTGATATTCTCAAGATCCAAGTAAGATACTGACATGTATCTCATAGTATACAAAGAGGGAGGTGAATCTATATACTTAAAACTATTTCCTTTAGTTTTTAGGGAGAAGTTTACTTAACAGAGATATTCTTGCAGATGAGGTTATTGTTTGGGTGGTGTATTAGTGTCTCCTACACGATCAAGTAAACAACAGGTATGTAAAGGATGTAAAAGACAAAGCCACACAGTATACGTGGTTCGATCAATATGATCTACTCCACAGTGGTGATGGTGTACCTACACCGAGTCCAGTCCACTATATACATTCAATACAGTAGGGTCTTGCCCTTGTTACAACAGGATTAACTCTTTTTTCTTTTACGTGCAAATACAAAAATAGTATTACTTCATAACTCACTCACTGTGACGATCTGTCTAACGTAATCTGCTCCTGTGTATTCAACTGCTTGCACCGCTTGACCTTCAACCACTCCTATGCTAAACTCACGATCTATTCATCATGTGTATGAGAGTGAGACCAGATTAACTCACTGTTATCTTACACTCAATCTCTTTTCTCTGCGTGTATTACGAACTGCTTTCCCTTCAGCGTCTCTTGTGTCTCTCTAGATACCTTTCGTGTATTCGGAAAATATTATGGCCCCTTTTTTGAAATATGGCATCTCCTTTTCATTTATAGGATGACCGTTGTATGGGAACCTCCTGCTAGGGTTAGACATGTTTCACCTCCTGATCTCCATCATTGAAACATATTATTCTAGCCTCAGAGAATGTCCACGTGTTTATTCTGATACTTAGCATGCTTAGAAATGTTGCCCAAATAGCTTACTTAAACGGCGACCTTAACTACATTTTGATTCTTCAGATCTTTCAATTAGCCATAGCCTCGAAGATTATTGCTTCGTAGCCTCACTGATTCTCCATGTAGTGCATGTACTACGGTCTTTGAGTCTGTACCTTCAACTCTACGAGTCAGAACCTTCTGCTAGGATTTGTTCCATTTCCTTATCTTCGTATCACCTGATTGGCTAGGATTTGTTCCATTTCCTCGTCTACGTATCACCCCATTCCCCTTATTTGGAAATCATTTCGCTGGACATTGAGGGGTATAACCCATCCGTGTCTTGTTCACCTTCTTCCTCTTTATCCTCTCTTTTCCTCAAACCCAAGCTTGAGCCCACCTCACTAGCTTGCCATTGACATTGTCACACACACATACCCTATTCTAACCTAGACGGCTTATCACGGGATCCTGTTCAATCACGGCTTGGAGAAAAGAGGGGTTGACCTATACACATGGTGGCGGTGATTGAAGAATGTGATCTTGACCAATCAATGCCCAAAGAGGACAAAGGGAAGAGGACACCCAGCTTGTCGATAAGATAGTAGAGCTACATTAGAAAGAGCTTCATTCTGTTTTGTCGTTCCTTCTCTATTGCATTTGTTTTGCTTAGGTTATTTTTATTTATGCATTTTGGTTGATGATGCAGTTTACTATTGGTGATTGTTTGTGTTTATACTTTTTATTTTTTATTTTTCTTGTTGTTGATGCATTTTATGTTTTGGTCATTATGTGTTTTCCATTCCATTGGTCCAATCCTTGGTTGGTCTTTCACTGATCTGTGTTTTCTATAAAAAGAAAAGAAAAGAAACAAAAGGAAGTTGCTTCCATGTGTTTTTTTCTTGGACTGATGAAAAAAAACCTAACTGGTTTTATATCTGTGCACCTCTATGTGTTTCTTTTCTTTCCGTGCTTCCTGACTGGTTTTGTTTTCGTAGATTCATGCTTTACTATCTTCTGCTTCCATGCATTTTTTTAAAAACTCTGATCTGCGCTTCCTAAGTGAATGATGCTCGAGAATTCCTTTCATTTGACTGTTTTTCCACATAGCCTGGTTTATCATGTGAGCTGGTTTTTAAATAAATGACTGGTGATTTGTTTGGGGGTTTATTTTGTGACTGGTTTAATGGCTGGATGTCTCTCGGTCCTTTGTTTGCTGGATCATGAAGATAAATCACTATTTTCGTTGTCATAGGCATAGTTCAATGATTTGCTTGCATTGTTTTTTTTTTCCTTTTTTTCCTTTTCTTTTCTTTTTAGGTATTCACTTGTTTTTAGGACGTGTTTTCCATTTGTTATGACGTGCCTTTGGGGTTCATTTGGATGTGTTTGTCCTCTAGCCTTTTGTTTGGTATAAAACTCCAGGGTTTTTTTTTTATTGTGGATGGGGTTGGTTTGTCGTGTCTGGGGTATGTGTGAGCTTTATAATTAGTTCATCTTTTGGCTTACTGTGTTTATGGTATGCATAGCTTTAAAAATGTATATATATATTGGGCCTTCTTGTTTTTGTTTGTTCACCATGTACCCTTAGGTATAATTGCTTTTTTTCATTCTATTGGCCTTAGGAAAATATTAGCTTTGGGCTAATGATAATTTTGTAATTATGGGATATGAAACCCAATACCATTGTAATTTGCAAATTAAGCATAACAGGGAAAAAAGAGAAAGAAAAAAAGAGTGAAATGAAAAAGTAAAAAGGGAAAAACAAGGAGTAGTTTTTATTTACTTGTGGATGTCACGATCTCACACAACATATTCACTTGCTATCTTCTAATTTTTTTACTTTATTTTATTTTTGGGTTGATGCAAAAGGTTTTCAAAATCATAAAAAAAAAGTTTAATCCTTCTTTAGATTTTCAAAACAAAAAAAAAAAAAAAAACAAAACAAAAATGAGTTAGTCTTTTTAAAACAAAATTTTAAACAAAAAACAAAAAATACTTTATTTATAGATGTTTTTCTAGTGGATAGTAAAAGCAAAACTTTTTATTTTCAATATCATTTAAGATTTTTATTGATCCTTGGATTTAACTTAGGATTTCTTTTCATTAGGACTCACTTTTTATCTTTATGGAAAACAACTTAATTTAAAGGTTCAAATTCAATAAAGAATTTAGAAAATAAAATGAAATGACTTAAATTCTAGGATTCCTTTAGACCATCAGGTAAATTGAATTTAATTTCAAATTTCAACAAAGAATTTAGAACTAAAAAGAAAGGACCAAAACTATTAGGATTCCCTTTAGAGGTTTAGGGTAAATTGAATTGAATTTTCTTTAATAAATAACTTAGAAATAGTAGAATTTTAGGTCATAAGAAAATTCAACAGTGCTTTAGGCTAGTCAAAATTCATGCGATGCGAGTAGTTAAAACAAGCTAACAACCTCCAACTCTTAAAATAAGTACTAAAAAGGCATTGTAGAGGTGTTAATCCTTCTTCACACGTAACCAACTCCCAAACCCATCCCTAGCGGTATAGATTATTTTCTTTTAAGTGACGAATTGAATTCCAAAAATTATTGGTGGCGACTCTATTTATATCATCACCATTTAGATGAAAGTTGGGGAAAATCGCACCCCGAAAGCAGTCCCCCTCGGACGAGATCCAGTTATGACACCATGCATAGCTTGATTTGTTGTTATGTTATAATCTATCTCATGATGTAGGATTTGTTGAAGACTACAAAACAAGGCATCTATGACCAGTTAAAGGAAAAGAAAATATGTATATAATTAATATAACAAAAAAACTCAACTTTGGTGGCTCAACAAGAGTTATATTATCGCAATAAAAAAAACTTAGCTTTAATTTATGAGAATAATTTAGCATGACATACCAAATTACCAGTTTTGTGAGGTACATTTCTTACCAAACAACAAACAAAAGGTTAGTTTGTAACAAAAACGTAATGGTATGAAGAAAGTTGAATGACTAAGTATTAGACCTTTTCAATCATAGATATTTTTTCCTTGTATTAATTGGTGCACATATAGGTTTTATTGCGATTGTCTTCATAGGAAAAGAGGAAAGACACTCATCTTTGTTAACACTGTCTAACTCAAAGATGTCAACTCCGATATGTTATATTGTTTAAAGAACATAGTATTTGAGTTGAATATTTTTTATAAGTTTCATTTGCATTGAGCATTACTTGGTAATTAGCATTATTGTTTTTATTTTAGGACACGCTAATAAACTTGTCCGAATTTTGAAAATTACTTGCTTAGTTACTATGAATCAGTGCCAACATAGTCACATACTTTTTTGCCAAATTTAAATGGAAACCAATATCTATTTCAATACGGGATGAGACCTTTAACGCCCCTTGTCAATACAAGATCTACTATAAGCACAATAATTGATAAAGAGGATTTCATGAATTATAGAAAATGAAGCACCATATACCTCAGTTAAGGAAACCTATGGCAAAAGTTTTAGGGCTTCTCAAATAATACAAATAGATAGTGAAAATATAATTGAGGAGCAAAAGTTGGATATACAGTTTAATTCTTTTAAAAAATTAATTGAGTATTATAAAGATTACGCTGTGAAATGTGGCGTTGGAGTGATGATACAAAGGAACAAGAGAGGACAGGATGACAATGTTAGATATGTCACCCTTAGTTATGATCATGGTGGGAAGGGATGGAATAGGATGTTGAATGTCGTCATACCACGTCTGACAAGAAAGATGGATTGTAAGGCAAAGATAAATTCCTTAAAACTCAAGAGGAAGTTACATTTGATAATTGTTCATAATACCCATAATCATGGTCTTAGTCCATAAAATAAAGAAAAGCTTTGGATCTCATATTGTTGGAACCGATGGATTCTAGAACCTCCCATTTTGAGAAAAGGATTGTTGTAATTATAATGACAAGGGTAGGTATCTACGACTTGGGAATGAAGGTGTTAGAGCACTTTAGGAGTACTTTTATAGAATGCAATATGTTGTTCCCATGGTCCTTGTGGTTGCTATTATTGTCAACAGGATGCAAAAGCAGGTAGACGCAGAGTTGAAGATCCTTACTAGGTTAGATAATTTCATAGAGTGAGCTCATAGAGGGAGTCTAACCATGTACGTTCAGGGTCAAAGATCAGGGTCAAAGATCTGGACCTTCGAAGACTCACAAGGTTGAAGATCAGCTGACTTGAAGATATGCAGGGTCAAAGATCATCAGACCATTAGGCTCGAAGCACCACTTACTTAAAGGTATGCAGGGTCGTAGACTTGTAGATGCACAGGGTCGAAGACTCGAAGATTTAAAGTGTAGTCAGGTGGAGAGCAGTGTCTTGAAGACTCGAAGACCCGTTGGGTATAGAGTGGCAGTGTCGTAGAGTTGAAGCTCGCAGAGTCGAAGCTCGTAGCGTCGAAGATTGAATGGAAAACCCGTTGCCGAGAACAAAGACTCGTTGATGTGAACAGACGATTAACAAAGGTAGAATGCGGTTGTCACTGGCTCGAAGCTAGAGATTTGATGACTCAAAGGCTCATAGAGTGAAAAGTCAGTGAACATGGTTCTAACCTAGATTCGACGCCTAAGAGCAGAAGAATTGGAAGATCAATTCGAAAATCGAAGGCTCGAAGGCACCGACTCGAAGATTCGAAGGTAAAGACTCGGAGGTCGTAGCATGTGTACCTGAAGAAGTATCAACGAAGCTACGAGACATACAACTTCGAGGCTATGGCTAGTCGAAGGAGAGAAACGCACTGAAGGCTGCCGTTTTAGTAAGTTATCTCTCGGACAACGTCCTTAAACATGCTAAGTACTGGAAAACACGTGGATGTCATCTGAGGCCAATTTAACATGTTTCAACGATGGAGATCTGAAGGTGGAACATGCTTAACCCTGGCAGAAGAGTTTCTTACTACGGCAGTCCTATAAAAGCAAGGAAGATGCCATACTTCAAGCAGACGTCAGAATATTACAAAATACAAGAAAGGTATCTAGAGAGATACAAAAGAGACGCAGAGTAGTTCGTACAGTATACACACAGAGAGAGAGAGAGAGGAAGATTATAATCAAGATAACAGTGAGTTAATCCATCTTCGTTCCTCATACATTCAACGAACAGATTGTGAGTTTGGCAAAGGAGTGATTGAAGGTCAAACAATGCAAACAGTTCAGTACGCAGGACCAAATTGTGGTAGATAGTTCATCACAGTGAGTGAGTACTGGAGTAATATTGTTTTTTTATTTTCATTTGAAAGACAAGAGAGGTGATCCTATTGTAACAAAGGGCTATACTCTACTATATTAAAAGCATATAGTGGATTGGACTTGGTGTAGGTACACCCTCACCACCGTGGAGTAGATCACATTGATCGAACCACCTAAACTGCGTCTTTGTCTTTTACTTCCCATACATACTGTCATCACCCGTTTTTGACCGGGCTAGTTGCTAGCTTTTGTGAAAAGGATTCCATGCTAGTTTATTCAGTTGATCCTAGAGTCATCCCTGCACAAGGCTCGCACAAACCATTAAAGAAAAGAAAAACACAGAGTCGTCACCAAACAAATTAAAGGTGTGATTGGGAACCTAGAAAAAGAAAGGGTCTACGGTTCCAGAGAATTAGGTTCGGGAGTCGGTTACGTGTGAGGAAGGAAGAAAAAGTCTTGCACCCCCACAACGCCCACAATTGGTACCTAGTCTTGATCTATGAGTGTTTGCTTGCTTTATTATTTATTCTAAAAAAAAGAGTTTTTGTATTTTTAATTTTAAGAAAAAGAAAGATTTCAGGATCTAGGCCTTAAAACAACAAAGAAAAAGATTTTAATAAAGTAAATAAAAAGGGACATTCTAATTTTAGAAAAAGAATGTGGGATCTAGACCCATGTGACAGTATTGCATTTTTATAAGAAAACAAAAGTAATTTTCTTTTTTTTTTTTAGAAAAGAAAACAAAAGCAATTTGAATTCAAATAAGAAAATACTGCCACAATTGATATTGGCCCAGGCAGACTATGATGTGAGCATCTAGGGCTCAACCCTCATGACCGCCCAGGCCTTGTTTAAATTTTCTAGAAAAGATTTAAGTTTTGTTTTGTTATATTTTTTTTAACAATAAAGGAGAGAAAGATATGTAAAATGTTTGTTTTTTTTGTATTTTCGTTTTTTAAACTATGAGAAATAATGAAAAAAAGAAAATAGAGAAATTTTGGGTTTTATGTTTGAAAACAACACAAATAAAATAAAATAAACAGAAATAGAAAACCTGAAAGAATGAATGATGCAGGTTTGAGTTCCTTTTCCCTTCAAGTGACGCTTTCCTGAAAACACAAAGGTTAGAAAAAAGAAGCCTTTCCAATCTCAGCTCCTTCCCGTGAAGAAGAGTGATTCTGGGTGCTTTCCCCTTTGCAAATGAGTATATATCTCTTTGAAAATTTCCAGGGTACGCTCTCTCTCCCTCTCTGATTTTTATCTCTAAGAAATCTAGTCAGAAAGCTCTCTCCCGGAATAACCTCTTCTGCTACTTGATAATTGATGCCCTCCTTGCCTCTTGAGGCAGTCTATTTATAGAAATCCCAGGGGAGACAGCCCGTGCCTCGGCATTTATTGGATGCCTTACAGTCCCCATTAGTCAACTACATCGTTCCAATGAATTAATGACTTCGGAAGTGGGATTCTCGGTTCCCAGCGATTTACAATAATTCAAAATTGCCGTGCTTTGAAAAAGGAGTCCCAATGCCTGAAAATAAATAAATCGTTTGCGATTATTTAATCCTCTGTTGTACCTGGACGCTTTGGTGGGTAAGGGCGGAATGCATTTTCGGATGTATTGGAGCCGTTGGGAATTAATAGTTATGCAATCCCCAAGGTCAACTGTGATGTCCCGAGGAAAATGACATTTAATTACAGAGGTCTTCCGTCCCTATGCTCAAAAATGGAGTTCCGAGATATTTGAATTTAATATTCGGAGACTCCTCAATTCCCACGCTTAAAAAGGGGATTCCGAGACACTGGTGGCATTTAATGCACTTAGAAAGAATTTTCTGGATTTTTCACAGTCTCGGTGCTTTGGAGTCACTCCCAGACCTATAGAGGAGCTATTTTGGAGTTTTTCCAAATTATTGACCAGGTTTGACCTCCGGATCTGGGCTTATTCCGGATCAGTTGCCTTATTCCGCATCAATAGGTCCTTATTCCGCATTAACAAGTCCTTATTCCGCACTAATGAGCTTATTCCGCATCAATAGGCTTAGCTCGGATTTGACCAGGTTTGACCTCCGGATCTGGGCTTATTCCGGATCAGTGGCCTTATTCTGCATCAGTAAGTCCTTATTCCGCATTAGTGGGCTTAGCTCGGATTTGACCAAGTTTGACCACCGGATTTGGGCTTAGTCCGCATCAGTGAGTCCTTATTCCGCATCAGTGGGCTTAGCTCGGATTTGACCAGGTTTGACTTCCGAATCTGGGCTTATTCCGGATCAGTGGCCTTATTCCGCATTAGTGGGCTTAGCTCGGATTTGACCAAGTTTGACCACCGGATTTGGGCTTAGTCCGGATTTGACCAGGTTTGACCGCTGGATTTGGGCTTAGTCCGCATCAACGGGTTTAGTCCGGATTTGACAAAGTTTGACCACCGGATTTGGGCTTAGTCCGGATTTGACCAAGTTTGACCGCCGGATTTGGTCTTAGTCCGCATCAACGGGTTTAGCCCGGATTTGACCAAGTTTGACCATCGGATCTGGGCTTATTCCGGATCAGCGGGCTTATTCCGCACTGGTGGGCTTGGTCCGGATTTGACCAAGTTAGCTCGGATTTGACCAAGTTGGCCCGGATTTCGCGTTTCTCTAAAAAATTCCAGGCGTGGGCTTAATCGGCACGTGGCAACTCTACTTGGGTTTCCTTGGGCCTCCCTTGTCCGCATCAACGGGTTTAGTCTGGATTTGACCAAGTTTGACCACCGGATTTGGGCTTAGTCCGGATTTGACCATGTTTGACCGCCGGATTTGGGCTTAGTCCGCATCAATGGGCTTAGTCTGGATTTGACCAAGTTTGACCGTCGGATTTGGGCTTAGTTTGCATCAACGGGCTTAGCCCGAATTTGACCAAGTTTGACCACCGGATCTAGGCTTATTCCGGATCAGCGGGCTTATTCCGCACAGGTGAGCTTGGTCCGGATTTGACCAAGTTGGCCCGGATTTCGCGTTTCTCTAAAAAATTCCAGGCGTGGGCTTAATCGCCACGTGGCAACTCTACTTGGGTTTCCTTGGGCCTCCCTTGTCCGCATCAACGGGTTTAGTCCGGATTTGACCAAGTTTGACCACCGGATTTGGGCTTAGTCCGAATTTGACCATGTTTGACCGCCGGATTTGGGCTTAGTCCGCATCAATGGGCTTAGTCCGGATTTGACCAAGTTTGACCACCGGATTTGGGCTTAGTCTGCATCAACGGGCTTAGCCCGGATTTGACCAAGTTAGCTCGGATTTGACCAAGTTGGCCCGGATTTCGCGTTTCTCTAAAAAATTTCAGGCGTGGGCTTAATCACCACGTGGCAACTCTACTTGGGTTTCCTTGGGCTTCCCTTGTTCTCACTTGCTGTGTAAGGAGAGTGCCTTTGTATATATACTGGGCGAAGGAGAAACAAAACTGGCAATGTGGGACAAACATGCATATGAAGAACCAAAATTCGTGGAAAATTGGCAGATTTCTGGGGCAACTTCAAAAATTCATAACTTTCTCCACAGAGCTCGGATTAGGGCCAAAATGGTATTGTTTTGCTCAAAATTCTGTTATCTATCTTCTGAAAGTAGAATCACTCCAAAAGGATCATCCATTTAGGAGAAAAGTGGGAAATACCACACAGAGTTACATGATAAAGTGAGCATTCTGCCTGTCTGATTCAAAAATTCATAGTTAATTGAATAGAAGTCGGATTACCCTCAATCCAGTTGGAGATGATAGATAAAGATGTCATCTAACTAATGCAATTGACTTTATTCAGATCCAATGAGTATTGGGAAAGTTATTGGCAAAATAGTGCACTGCGTACTGGCTCTCTCCCCCAAATTTGTACAAGGTTTGGTTGCCAACTTTGAAAAATCATAACGAATTGAATACAGCCTGGAAACTTCTCAAACCAATTGGAAATGATAAATAAAGATGTTTTCTAATCAATGCAATTGACTTTGTTGGATTACGACAAGTATCGGGGAAGTTATTAATAAAATAGCGGGCTGCCCACCGGTTGTCCAATTCAACTTGGTACTTTTGTCATAATCATTTCATTTCTCCTCGGAATCAAGTGTGGTCAAGTGCGTTGTTCTCCGAATGTCATCCTCTATCACTTAGTGGTCCTTCGCCAAGTATAGTTGCGATCTAACTCGGTCAAAATGGGGTACAACAGCTGCCCCTCTTTGTGCATTGTTTGTATACAAATGATGTACAAAGATAACCAAATACCCATTTTGAATGGTTAGATCTCCTTGGAGTTTGGCATTGCTGTGAGATTGATGCGGCATTTTTTGTTATGAGGGTGGCTTCTTGGGCCGAATAGCTTCTTGGGCTATGACATCTTGGGTTGATTAGCTTCTTAGGCTATGAGGATGGCTTCTTGGGTCGAATAGCTTCTTGGGCTATGAGGGTGGCTTCTTGGGCCGAATAATAGCGTCTCAGGCTATAAAGGTGGCTTCTTGGGCCGAATAATAGTGTCTCGGGCTATAAAGGTGGCTTCTTGGGCCAAATAGCTTCTTGGGCTATGGAGGGTGGCTTCTTGGGCCAAATAATAGCGTCTCAGGCTATAAAGGTAGCTTCTTGGGCCGAATAGCTTCTTGGGCTATGGAGGGTGGCTTCTTGGGCCAAATAATAGCGTCTCGGGCTATAAAGGTGGCTTCTTGGGCCGAATAGCTTTTTGGGCTATGGAGGGTGACTCTATCATGGCTCCCTCTACGAGTTCACTCTAAGAGATCGCTTTACGAGATTACCACTCAAGAGTCATGCTTGGGCTTACGATCTAGGTCTGCCGAGTTTAGTTCTTTGATTTTGAAAAGGAATTCTGTTTGTTGAGGGTGAGTCCTCATCTATCTTTGGAGCTTAACTGTTGGTAGATCATGAGATCAATCCTCATGCCATTCTGATATACAGATAATCCTGTGAGTAAGAAGAACAAACATGCTAGGATGTATGCTAATGATGCATGAAGATGCGTGAATGTATGTGACTTTATGATTAAGTTTGTGAATCCTTCTCCTCCGCCGGGAAAGAGGCCAGTGGATGACTTGTGCTTTTTGTTCTCTCTTTGCTCCAAGAGACCAGGGCTCCATCTTTTCTGCATGCTGATATCCCCATGCATGGAATGTTCAAGAAAACTCTGCTTGGGGATTTTTTTTTTTTAAAAAAAGAATTTTGAAAAATGACAAAGAATTTTGAGAAAACTACATCATCGTACACAACATGACTCATGCATTATCATAAGAGTTTAACAAGTCTTCCTTTTATAAAACAGAATGAAAGGTTTTTAAGATATTGGTCTACAAAGTTGATCAAAATATGCTCAAGACTTGACCAATCCTTCTGTTCGCAGGCTGGCCTTTGATGTAGAGTAACCGATCAGTCCCTCTGAGGTGCTTGAGATTTTATCAGACTGCTTTAGGTGACTTTGGATCCTGGTCCCTTTGTTTGGCTTTGTATTGTACCCTTAGTGCCCTTTCGGGTTTCCACTAAGTCCGCCTTTAATTCTTCTCTCTTTTCACAGAGCTTTGTATTTTACCCTTGGCGCCCTTTCGGGTTTTCACCAAGTCCGCTCTTACCTGCGACTTCCGCGTCTTTGTACCAAAATGAGATTTTGTTGCCATTTATATGAAGGAGATGATGAGCGTGAGATTTAGACTCACTTGGGCAAGCTGGTTTTGATTTGGCAAAAGTAGTGAATGACTGTTTGGAATTCTTTTGCAAGATAAGAAAGCCCTTTTTTTTGGCCCTTTGGTGCTGTCTTTTTTGCTTTTACTTAGGGAAAGGCTCCCTAAATGATAAATAAGTATAGAGAAAAGGTTCATGAACATGGAGAATTCTTTCAATAACTGGCAATTTCAAATCCACTTTGGTACAAGAACAGAAATTAAACATAAAATTTCTTTACATCATCACTGTTTACAGGGTTCGGGAGTTCATCTCCATCCATTTTGGTGAGGACGAGTGCACCACCCGAGAATGCTCTTTTTACAACATACGGCCCCTTATAATTTGGAGTCCATTTGCCTCTGTGATCATGCTGTATTGGTAGTATCTTTTTTAGGACCAGGTCTCCTTCTCGAAATGCCCTTGGTCGCACCTTTTTGTTGAAGCTAGCCATCATTCTCTTTTGATAAAGTTGACCTCGGCAAACTGCTGTGAATCGCTTCCCATCAATTAGGTTCAACTGTTCGAAACGGTTTTTAACCCATTCGGCTTCATCTAGCTTGGTATCCATGAGCACCCTCAGAGATGGGATTTCTACTTCCACCGGTAAAACAGCCCCCATGCCATAAACTAAGGAAAATGGTGTTGCCCCAGTTGAAGTCCGGACTGTGGTTCTATAGGCATGTAGTGCATATGGGAGTTTCTCGCTCCAATCTTTGTACGTCTCAGTCATTTTTCGGATAATGTTCTTAATGTTCTTGTTTGCTGCTTCTACGGCTCCGTTCATTTGAGGACGGTACGGTGTTGAGTTGCGATGTCGGATTTTGAACTGTTCACACAAATTGTCCATCATCCGGCTATTTAGATTGGCAGCATTATCTGTTATAATATGCTTTGGGAGCCCATAGCGGCACACGATGTTGTTGCGGACAAACTTAGTGATTACTGACTGAGTGACTTGGACGTAGGAGGCTGCTTCGACCCACTTAGTGAAATAGTCGATGGCTACAAGAATGAATCTATGTCCATTAGAGGCTTTTGGGAATATGGGCCCAATGACATCCATGCCCCATAATGCAAATGGCCACGGAGATGTAAGCACGTGTAGCATAGATGGGTGTGCTTGAATGCGATCCCCATAAATCTGGCATTTAAGACATTTACGTACATGCTCGATGTAGTCCTTTTCCATAGTAACCCAATAGTAGCCCATCCTCATGATCTGCCTAGTTAGTGTATGCCCATTTGCGTGAGATCCGCAGTCGCCGTTGTGAACCTCATTGGGGACTCGAGCTGCTTCATCTTTGTCTAAGCACCGCAGTAAAACTTGGTTATGGTTGCATTTGTATAGGATTGAACCATCGAGGAAGTAATTGATGCTTGCTCGTCGGATGTTTCTTTTTTCTGCTTCTGAGGCCCCTACTGGATATGAGTGCTGGGACAGGTACTGTTTGATATCTTGATACCAAGGCTTGTTATCGGTGTCAACATTGGTTACCATGTTGTAAATGGGTTCCTTGTTCACATTGATGTCAAAGCATGGTATTTCGAAGCATGTGTCCAATCGAAGGAGGGAGGCTAGAGTCGCTAAAGCATCGGGAATTCGATTATGCTCTCTTGACATGTGTTCAAACGTAATTTCATCCAATAGGTTAGCCATTTCACAAATCATTTGTCGGTAAGGAATCAACTTGTGATTTCGAGTTTCCCATTCCTTTCTAACTTGATAAATGACTAGAGCTGAATCCCCGAACACTTGTAATTTTCTGATTCCTTTACTCAATGCCTCTTGGAGGCCCATTACACAAGCTTCATATTCTGCTATATTGTTTGTGCAAGGGAATGTCAACTTGGCGGCCATCGGAAAATGTACTCCAGATGGGGAAATTAGGACTGCCCCGATGCCATGACCAGATAAGCTTGATGCTCCATCAAACCAAAGGGTCCATGTGTCTGACTCTTCATTTTCTTGGATGGTGTTGATGAATTCGTCAGGAAAATCAGAGATTGCTGGCTCATACTCTTCCAAGGCTCGATCTGCTAGATAATCAGCTATGGCACTTCCTTTGATGGCCTTTTGAGGCACATAGACAATGTCATACTCTGCTAAGAGTAGCTGCCATTTAGCAATTCTTCCCGTCATGAATGGCTTTTCCAATAGGTATTTGAGCGGGTCATGTCTAGAGATGAGCCATGTGGTATGGTAGAGTGTATACTGCCTTAACCTTCGTGCTGTCCAAGCGAGGGCACAACAAGTCTTCTCCAGAGGAGTGTACTCTTCCTCACAAGGTGTAAACTTCTTGCTCAGATAGTAAATGATTTGCTCTTTTTTCCCTGAGGCATTATGTTGTCCCAGTACACAACCCATTGAGGTGTCGTGGACTGTTAAGTACAAAATCAGAGGTTGACCGGATACCGGGGGAACCAAAATTGGAGGGTTCGTCAAATATTGTTTAATTGTATCGAAGGCCTCCTGACATTCATTGTTCCACACCTCGGAACTATTCTTGTGCAGCACCTTGAAGACGGGCTCACAAGTCAGTGAGTTGTGAAATGAACCGAGCGATGTAATTGAGTCTTCCAAGGAATCCTTTAACTTCCTTGATAGTTTTTGGCATGAGCATATCTTGGATGGCCCGGACTTTATCGGGATCAATCTCAATTCCCCATTGACTGACGATGAATCCCATTAGCTTGCCTGATGTAGCCCCAAAGGTACATTTGGCTGGATTTAACTTCAATTGGTATTTTCGTAGTCTGTTGAAGAGCTTGCGCAACACTTCCACATGGTCCTTGTCTCCTTTTGACTTGGCAATCATATCATCGACATAAACCTCTACTTCTTTGTGCATCATGTCATGGAACAGTGTTACCATGGCTCTTTGATAAGTTGCCCCGGCATTTTTGAGTCCGAAAGGCATGACATTGTAGCAAAAGGTGCCCCATATGGTGATAAATGTAGTCTTTTCCTTGTGTTCAGGATCCATCCGAACTTGGTTATAGCCAGAGAACCCATCCATGAAGGAAAACATAGTATGTCTCGCAGTGTTGTCTACCAAAGTGTCAATGTGTGGTAATGGAAAGTTATCTTTAGGGCTGGCCTTGTTGAGGTCGCGATAGTCTACACACATACGGACCTTCCCCCCTTTCTTTGGAACTGGTACGATGTTGGCCACCCATTCCGGATAGTGGGCCACACTAAGGAACCCTGCGTCCCATTGCTTTTTGACTTCTTCCTTGATCTTTAGTATCATCTCTGGTCTCATCCTCCTTAGCTTTTGCTGGACAGGCTTACACTCAGGTCTCAAGGGCAACTGGTGTTGCACTATATCTATATCCAATCCTGGCATGTCTTTGTAGGACCAGGCGAGCACATCAATGTAGGACTTGAGAAGATCACGTAGCTGATCTTTGATATTATTGGGGATTAAAGACCCTAATCTCAATTCTTTTGGCTCAGTGGCTGTTCCGAAGTTCACGACTGTGACTGGGTCTTCACTAGGGATAGTAGGCTGGTCTTCTTTTTCTAGCAGGAGCTTGATGTCTTCTGGTAGTTCGGGATCTTCTACTGTTCCAGCTTCCTCTATCTCAGACACTGACTGTTCCCAGTTTGGATTATGGTCAAGTCTTAAGCAACTCGTTCCTTCTTTCCTTACCATATCTCTGAATTTATCATACCTGCTTGAAAAAGTCTAACTTACTCAACTATATATGATAATGCACGTGCCATGAAATGCAAAGGGGATGCTTTAAAAAAGTTTCATTTTATTCCATATTTCAAAATAAAGGTTACAGCAATTCAGAATTTGAACATAAAAAACAACAAAAGAAAATTATTAAAAATGCCCCAGTGGGTTCCTTGAACCGTTTACATGATAGGGAGGTCCAAGTTTTTCCAATTGTCCAGCTGTTGCCCTGGGTCTCCTTGGTGTACCCGAACTAGCTCCACCTCTTCATCATCATCCCCTATAACGGCCACTGTCTCTTCCATTCGATTTATGAACCCTGCACTCCAGAATGTAGCTCCGAGCGGTGGGAAGGTCATCTTTTGTTCTTGGAAGGTTCTTTTCTCCAGTTTAGCCAGTCGGTTATCCCTTCTTCTTGCAGTCTTTAATTGCCTGTCAACTTTAGTAGGCTTGTAGCCTAGCCCATATCTACCAATTGTGCTTCGAATCGTAACAGGTTCTTTGATCCCTTGTCCTTGCAAGCCCAAGCCTTTTCCTGCTTAGTGGCCCAGCTTCAACATGACTGACGCTACCATCCTTGATGTTTTTGGTAGCCGTGTCCCAATATCCTGATCTATTGTAGGATTCGGGAGGTAGGTTGCATTGACAACTTCGAATGAGTGGAAGGAACATTCAGGGATATCTTCGCTGCTTTCAATGTAAAGGACAGAGAGAGGTTTGGTGACGAGGATTTCTGCTTCCCCAGACACACATATCAGTTGCCCGTCTACAATAAATTTAACCTTCTGATGGAGGGTTGAGGGGATTGCCCCTGCTGCATGAATCCATGGCCTTCCCAGTAGGTAACTATAGTAAGGAGCGATATCCATGACTTGGAACTCCACAGTGAAAGTGCTTGGACCGATTTGTAGTGGTACATCTAGGGTTCCCACTACTTCTCACTTTTCTCCATCGAAAGCCCTGACAATCATGTTGGTGGGGCGGATGTAAGACGGATCCATTGGTAGTTGCTTTAGAATGGGAGCTGGCATAATGTTCAGAGAGGATCCATTATCAATCAGCACACGTGAGATAATATGATCCTTGCATTTAACAGAAATATGCAAAGCCTTGATATGCCCAACACCTTCTTGAGGGAGCTCTTCTTCGCTGAAGCTGAGAAAGTTGTTTGCCACGATATTATGTACAATCCCATCTAAATTCTCCACGGAGATAGACGGAGGAACATAGGCTTTGCTTAAGACCTTCATAAGGGTCTCTCGGTGTGGAGTGGAATCCATGAGCAGAGATAATAGTGAAATGCGAGTTGGCTGTTGACTCAACTGGTCAATGATGTTGTACTCACTTTGCTTAATTAGCTTAAGAAATTTTGTTACCTCTTCTTCTGAGATAGAGGTATTCTTATCCCTTGGCACCGATCTTGGGATGATATCATGCTCCACAGCTTTACCCTTATCGGCTTTGTTGATTTCTGGTGATGTGTATGAACGACCACTCCTTGTTTTCTTTTCTTCTAAAGGGAGCCCTGTGATAATGGATCTGCAATGATAGTCCCACGGCATTGCTTTATCGTCCTTGTATGGGAAAGGTGACGGCTCCTGAATAGTAAGAGTTTTGATCTTTTGTATCAATGATTCGGCCTTTGGCTTCTCTGTGTACTGGATAATTAAGGGTTTCGGTGCCCCAGGCCTGAGTGCCATTTGTGTCCTGTCCGTGGAGGCCATGCAGATCTCATGACGTTATTCCAATCCTGAGATCTCTAGCCTTTTGGAGTCTAGCAGCTTTTGAACTGCTTCTTGGAATTCTATACACTCTTCTAAATCGTGTCCATAAGCTGTCTTATGATAGAGGCAGCGTCTCTTCCAGTTGTTGCCCCTATTGGCCTCAGTCACATCTTTGGTTACTATGAGTCCATTTTTGTGTAGGGTCGTGAACAGTTGACACTTGTCCATCTTGATTGTGGAAGCCTGTCTAGGAGAACTTCCATATTTAGCTATTATATGGGCAACGTTGCCTGAGTGTTCCGGAAGAGGGTTGGTACCCACATTGGGAGTGCCAGTCATTTTAGAAAAATACAACCATCCAGCATCTCTCAAATGTTGTACCTTTCTTTTCAAAGCAATACAGTTTTCTATGTCATGTCCAATTCCACCCCCATGGTACGCACAACTGGCATCATCTTTGTACCAATTAGGAAATGGAGGGTTTACCTTTTTTAGAGGCACTGGACTAACGAGTCCTGCTGCCAACAGTCGAGTATGTGCTTCCGTATATGTGATAGGAATTGGATCAAATGTCTCCTTTCCTGCTTTCTCTTTCTACCATGGCTGCTTTGACTGCTTAGGCTGGGATGGATTGTTTGAGTAGGAGTTCCCACCCTGAGGCTGGTATTGTGGGTTCGGGGCCTGCGCAATGTAGGACACTATTGGAGATCCTCCATAACACCCAGGTGTGGTCGATTGTTGGGGTTGTTGTGACCCGGTGCTGTTATAGTCAGCCTTGGGTTGCCATACTGCCTGGGATTCTCCTTCTTTCTTTCGATTGGAGGAAGAGGGCTTTCTAGAAACTTCATACTTGCTTCCCCCGAGTTTACCTTCCCTTATGCCACCTTCAATTCGTTCTCCTGAGGCGACCAGATCTGCGAAGCTACTTGAAACATTCTCAATTAGTTCTTTGTAGTAAACCCCCTTCATGGTGCTGATGAAGAGGGTAGCGAGTTCTCTTTCGGTGAGTGGAGACTGAACATCCATTACTACCTCTCTCCATTGTCGGGCATAAACTTTGAAGCTTTCATTACTTCCTTTTTCAAATGACTGTAGGGCTAGCCGATCTAACGCCAGTTCGGTGACATGCTTGTATTGAGCTAAGAATGCTGTGGCAAGCTCACTCCATGTTCTGATACGGCTACCTTCAAGTTGGATGTACCATCGCAGTGGACCGCCAGTTAGGCTCTCCTGGAAGCAATGCATTAAGAGTTTTCCGTTGTCTGCATGGGCTGCCATCTTGCGGCAGTACATGGTCACATGTGTTCTAGGACACTGAGTACCATTGAACTTTTCAAAATCAGGCATCTTGAACTTGGAAGGAAGTACTATGCCTGGCACCAAGCATAAATCATGAGGATCAGTCCCTCCATATGTTTTCACCCCCTCCACAGCTTTTAGTCGGGCCTCAATGGATTTCCAATCAGATGGTTAAGTGAGGGATTCCACAGCCTCCATGATATTTGGGGTTGCCGCCCCCATAGCAGGTGGTGTAGGTTGGACTTGATGTGATGCCCCAGGAACCATGTTTGCTGGAGCATAGGCTTGTGAAGCATGTGGAGCTTGCTCTTGCTCCTAATTAATGGACCCTACAGTTGGGCTAGCTTCTCTCTCCGAAGTCAGCTTGGCTAGCATGTCCATCATAGTCTTCAACTGGGCCTGCACTTGGAGCATGCTTCCCCCGATCTCTTCTTGAGCCTGCTCAAGACCAGTAAGTCTATCCTCAGTATGTTCTGCCATTGGAGGTGATGACTGGTGGCCGGAAGACCTTAAGTTGTATGAGTGCCCAATTTTGCCAAAAATCCTCTAGCAAACCTGGCGAATCTGGAAAGTTTATTTTGGTTCTCACTTTTTAAGTATGAGTGCATGATATGCATGAGATGCAAAGACACAAACTTTATTAAGTTGGAAACCAAACTTTAAAGGGTACAAACAGTCAAACTGAATTTAAAACAAGAAAAATGACATGACATCCTTAAAACTACATGTTCTAGGACAAGCTTTGATTATCTCCTAGCATTGTCTTCTTCGGAGGTTCCTTAGTCTCTCATTCTCCTGTTCAAGCCTGCTGATGACCATCCCCCTTGCCAATGACTGCTTCCTTGCATGACTCTTCTGCATCTTAGCTACTTCCAACTGCTCCACCATTTTCTGTATGGCTTTCCCTTGTTCTTGCACTGTTTGCTGTAAAACGGCGTTCTCTTGTAACAAGGATGTAGTTGTATCTAGGACAACCACAGGTTCTTCATTAGATGCCACCTCTTCAGCTGCAGTGTCCTCGCCTGTGTTGGGGAGAGGGAATAACTTCTCTTTCCATGCCTTGTATTCTGATAAGATAGGAGTAGCATGTAGGTTGGCCTTGATTCGTCGAGGGGTGGCCCAAGCTCTGTGCATCTCAAAGATTGCCCGCTTTGCCCCAGGAGCTCCATATTCCCTATCACAGGATTCCATTCCATGTAAGACTGGGACGATTTGACGCCCCTCAAGTTGTTTTCCCACCTGTAATGGTGCGTATGCAGTGCTTCCCCAAGGACCAATTAGTGGGACCCAGTTATAGCTGCCGCAGCTATACAGCATACTTGATCTGTGCATCCAAGGGGCCCTCCAAATGACATCTTCACCCCTTAGCGTATGGAACTTGTGCATCCAGTCTTCCTTGTTATTAGGTAGCTGCCACCCACTGTTTAGAATATCTAGCAAGGTTGTAGCAGGTAGCACATACACTTCCTTGAAGCGTGGAAAGATGCATGGGAAGTGACCCTTCATCCAGGTGCACAAGAAAGGAAGACAACCTCTGAATTGTCCCCGACCTTTGACTCGGATGTAGGATAAGGACCTGATGGTTTTAGCTAAGATGGCAGGAACAGGGTCATTTCCCTTTACCAATTGCAGGACAAGTTCCAGGACTTCCCCATCAATGAAGTTTGGATTCCAAGGGAAAATGAGCAGACCATAGACAACAGTAGTGAAAAGTATATGGGTCTCCTCTTGAGTTGAATGCTGCATCATCCTCTTGAAGAACTCCCATGGAACGACTTCATGCTTCCCATCATTTTGAATGATTAGAGGAACTTCTTTAGCTTGTATATCTAGGAGACAAGCCAAAGTACGCCGACATGATTTTCGATGATCATAGTTGAAGATTGCCTTCTTTTGATCCACTTCTTGATCAAGAAGCCTTTTGTATTCTTCAATAGTTGGGACCAGATCCATGCCATTAAAACAGAAACACCTTCGCCTTGGATCCCAGAAGTTCACTGCTGCAATGATCATGTTTTCATCTATTGGTAGTTGAGTTAGATGTAATAGATCCCCAAAGTGCTTGATGTATGCGGCTTGACTCCTTGAAGACCACTTCCTCCATATGCATGTGAGTTCAAGAGCATAATTCTTTGGGAGCTCAATGTGTATGTCTCGAACCTTCTGTGGCTCCTCTTGAGAAAAATTTCCCAAGTCCCTTTGGATTATCCTTGATGCGAGAGCGACCTCTTGAATGTCTTCTTTGTCCACCTTGTCAGTTAGAAGACGATCAAAGCTTGCCATGTTTCCTAAATGGATGTGTGCAATGCTATGATATGCAATGAATGAGAATGAGGGGTTAGTAGACAATAATTGATAATATATACAAGGGGTTAGTACATGGACAATATATACAAAGTTCAAGCAAGGCAAGTACAAAAATGTCATAACAAGGCTCAAACACATGAAGGTCATGCCCCTGATGGGCTTCTAAATCTGCCTATCTTATTCATTGGTTCCCAAGCATTCCCTACTTAGCCTTGTACCACGAGGGCATTAACAAGAACTAATAGGGAGCCCCCGTACCCCAAAGGGCATTAACGGAGGGGGTCCTTCTTGTACCTCTTGGGGCATTAACAAGAAAGCACCACTGCCTGAGTGAGACATTTCGGGTATTCCACGTAGACAAGCACGACCAAGTCCACGTGGGCAAACCTTTACTAGCCTCTCTAATTCTAATGTGTTAGAGAAAACCTGGGTATAGGGTTGAAGAAAGAGAGAGAATGTATGCACAGCTAAAATAATTATAGAATAAAAAAGAAAATAAATAGAAAAGAAACAAGCAAGCAAACATTCCAAAAATTGAGACCATGGCTAGACTCTTGCAACGTCCCCAGCAGAGTCGCCAGCTGTCATCACCCGTTTTTGACCGGGCTCGTTGCTGGCTTTTATGAAAAGGACTCCATGCTAGTTCATTCAGTTGATCCTAGAGTCATCCCTGCACAAGGCTCGCACAAACCATTAAAGAAAAGAAAAACACAGAGTCGCCACCAAACAAATTAAAGGTGTGATTGGGCACCTAGAAAAAAAAAGGGTCTACGGTTCCAGAGAATTAGGTTCGGGAGTCGGTTACGTGTGGGGAAGGAAGAAAAAGTCTTGCACCCCCCAACGCCCACAATTGGTACCTAGTCTTGATCTATGAGTGTTTGCGTGCTTTATTATTTATTCTAAAAAAAGAGTTTTTGTATTTTTAATTTTAAGAAAAAGAAAGATTTCAGGATCTAGGCCTTAAAACAACAAAGAAAAAGATTTTAATAAAGTAAATAAAAGGGACATTCTAATTTTAGAAAAAGAATGTGGGATCTAGGCCCATGTGACAGTATTGCATTTTTATAAGAAAACAAAAGTAATTTTCCTTTTTTTTAGAAAAGAAAACAAAAGCAATTTGAATTCAAATAAGAAAATACTGCCACAATTGATATTAGCCCAGGCAGACTAGGATGTGAGCATCTAGGGCTCAACCCTCATGACCGCCCAGGCCTTGTTTAAATTTTCTAGAAAAGATTTAAGTTTTGTTTTTTTTATATTTTTTTAACAATAAAGGAGAGAAAGATATGCAAAATGTTTGTTTTTTTTATTTTCGTTTTTTAAACTATGAGAAATAATGAAAAAAAGAAAATAGAGAAATTTTGGGTTTTATGTTTGAAAACAACACAAATAAAATAAAATAAACAGAAATAGAGAACCTGAAAGAATGAATGATGTAGGTTTGAGTTCCTTTTCCCTTCAAGTGACGCTTTCCTGAAAACACAAAGGTTAGAAAAAAGAAGCCTTTCCAATCTCTGCTCCTTCCCGTGAAGAACAGTGATTCTGGGTGCTTTCCCCTTTGCAAATGAGTATATATCTCTTTGAAAATTTCCAGGGTACGTTCTCTCTCCCTCTCTGATTTTTATCTCTAAGGAATCTAGTCAGAAAGCTCTCTCCCGGAATAACCTCTTCCGTTACTTGATAATTGATGCCCTCCTTGCCTCTTGGGGCAGTCTATTTATAGAAATCCCAGGGGAGACAGCCCGTGCCTCGGCATTTATTGGATGCCTTACAGTCCCCATGAGTTAACTACATCGTTCCAATGAATTAATGATTTCGGAAATGGGATTCTCGGTTCCCAGCGATTTACAATAATTCACAATTGCCGTGCTTTGAAAAAGGAGTCCCAATGCCTGAAAATAAATAAATCGTTTGGGATTATTTAATCCTCTGTTGTACCTGGACGCTTTGGTGGGTAAGGGCGGAATGCATTTTCGGATGTATTGGAGCCATTGGGAATTAATAGTTATGCAATCCCCAAGGTCAACTGTGATGTCCCGAGGAAAATGACATTTAATTACAGAGGTCTTCCGTCCCTATGCTCAAAAATGGAGTTTCGAGACATTTGAATTTAATATTCGAAGACTCCTTAATTCCCACGCTTAAAAAGGGGGTTCTGAGACACTGGTGGCATTTAATGCACTTAAAAAGAATTTTCTGGATTTTTCACAGTCTTGGTGCTTTGGAGTCACTCCCAGACCTATAGAGGAGCTATTTTGGAATTTTTCCAAATTATTGACCAGGTTTGACCTCCGGATCTGGGCTTATTCCGGATCAGTGGCCTTATTCTGCATCAATAGGTCCTTATTCCGCATTAACAAGTCCTTATTCCGCACTAATGAGCTTATTCCGCATCAATGGGCTTAGCTCGGATTTGACCAGGTTTGACCTCCGGATCTGGGCTTATTCCGGATCAGTGGCCTTATTCCGCATCAGTAAGTCCTTATTTCACATTAGTGGGCTTAGCTCGGATTTGACCAAGTTTGACCACCGGATTTGAGCTTAGTCCGCATCAGTGGGCTTAGCTCGGATTTGACTAGGTTTGACTTCCGGATCTGGGCTTATTCCGGATCAGTGGCCTTATTCCGCATTAGTGGGCTTAGCTCGGATTTTACCAAGTTTGACCGCCAGATTTGGGCTTAGTCCGGATTTGACCAGGTTTGACCGCCGGATTTGGGCTTAGTCCGCATCAACGAGTTTAGTCCAAATTTGACCAAGTTTGACCACCGGATTTGGGCTTAGTCCGGATTTGACCATGTTTGACCACCGGATTTGGGTTTAGCCCGCATCAATGGGCTTTGTCCGGATTTGACCAAGTTTGACCGCCGCATTTGGGCTTAGTCCGCATTAATGGGCTTAGTCCGGATTTGACCAAGTTTGACCGCCGGATTTGGGCTTATTTCGGATCAGCGGGCTTATTCCGCACTGGTGGGCTTGGTCCGGATTTGACCAAGTTGGCCTGAATTTCGCGTTTCTCTAAAAAATTCCAAGCGTGGGCTTAATCACCACGTGGCAACTCTACTTGGGTTTCCTTGGGCCTCCCTTGTTCTCACTTGCTGTGTAAGGAGAGTGCCTTTGTATATATATTGGGCGAAGGAGAAGCAAAACTGGCAATGTGGGACAAACATGCGTATGAAGAACCAAAATTCGTTGAAAATTGGCAGATTTCTGGGGCAACTTCAAAAATTCATAACTTTCTTCAAAGAGCTCGGATTAGGGCCAAATGAGTCTTGTTTTGCTTGAAATTCTATTATCTATCTTCTAAAGCAGAATCACTCCAAAAGGATCATCCATTTAGGAGAAAAGTGGGAAATACCGCACAGAGGTACATAATAAAGTGAGCATTCTGTCCATCTGATTCAAAAATTCATAGTTAATTGCGTAGAACTCAGATTACCCTCAATCCAATTGGGAATGATAGATAAAGATGTTATCTAACTAATGCAATTGACTTTATTCAGATCCAATGAGTATTGAGAAAGTTATTGGCAAAATAGTGCACTGCGTACAGGCTCTCTCCCCCAAATTTGTACAACGTTTGGTTGCCAACTTTGAAAAATCATAAATAATTGAATATATCCTGGAATATTCTCAAACCAATTGGAAATGATAGATAAAGATGTTGTCTAATCAACACAATTGACTTTGTTGGATTATGGCAAGTATCGGGGAAGTTATTAATAAAATAGCAGGCTGTCCACCGGTTATCCAATTCAACTTGGTACTTTTGTCATAATCATTTCATTTCTCCTCGGAATCAAGAGTGGTCAAGTGCGTTGTTCTCCGAATGTCATCCTTTATCACTTAGTGGTCCTTCGCCAAGTACGGTTGTGATCTAACCCGGTCAAAATGGGGTACGACACATACCTGCTATTAATTGATATTGCATGAGACACTGAAAACCACCCAAACAAAAACCACATTTGTAGAATACCTCTATAAAGTATATTACTCTAAAACTATAGGAAATAGTTTTAAGTATACAGATTCACCCCCCTCTCTATATACATACACATACCCAGACGATCTTACTTGGATATTGAGAATATGAATTGCTATTAGAGCTAAGTTCTCACTGGAGACAGATCTATCACTCTGTGGAGTAGTGATCTCGTAGATCGATATATTTGTGTTGCTGAGATTTGTGGTTGAACAGCTTAGTGACGAAGTAAGAATTCATTGGTATATATATAAATGGAGATTCCTATCAGCAGAACGAGTACTAGCTCCAACTATGCAAAGAGAGTACCTATTTTTGACGGCACTAACTATAAGATGTGGAGAGCAGGAATGGAGGTTGTATTCATGTCCATGGGTATGGACGTTGAGCGGGGTAATAAAAGATGGATACATAGAACCTGCCAATGATAGAAAACCCACAGAAGTTGAGAGAAGAACCTATGAACTAAATGGCAGAGCTTTGAGTGTCATTACATCCGCACTCACAGACTCTGAGTATACAAAGCTTATGGACTGTAGAGTTGCAAAGGAATTATGGGAAAGACTTGAAAGTATCTATCAAGAGACCAAGCTACAATTGTATACTCAAAAATATAAAGCCCTCAAGTTGGAGGAGCAGGAGAGTATCCAGGAGTTCTTTATACGATTAACAGAGATTTTCAGTAGGGACCATGTCTCCCCAACCTATCCCATGTTCCTAACATCTACATGTTGACGTGCACGAGTGCAATGTCGTGGCAATACTATATAGACAGGCCACAATCAACATTTATACACAAACAATCCACATCAACAGGTACAACCATTGCCACAGCCACATAGGCTCCATAACCAGCCACGGGCTTCCACAGCCACTGGGCTCTATAACCAGCCACGGGCTTTCACAGCCACCGGGCTCCATAACCAGCCTCGAAGGCTCCAGCCACACAGGCTCCAATCTCAACCATACAGGCTCCAATCTCAGCCACACAGGCATTCAATCAAACACATAGCATAGATCTCAGCCACACATGCATACAATCAAACACATAGCATGCATCTCAACCACTCAGGCATATAATCAAACACATAGCATGCATCTGGATTAACATTGTATCAAGTATATTTCCCCCCCCCAGAATATCTAATGTCCCATAATCGATCACATGAGTGGGGTCAGGATGATACTTCCTCAACTAGGACACATGGAACACATTGTGCACCCAACTCAATTGCGGTGGCAATGTTGACCAGTAGGCCACTGGCCCTACATGATCCATAACCTCAAAAGGACCAATAAACTGCGGAGATAGCTTGGAACCTCTCCCAAATCGCCGATGTCCACGACGTGGAGAAACACGGAGAAACACATGATCTCCCACAGAAAACTCCAAAGGTCGCCACCGCTGATCTGCATAAGATTTCTGTCGACTCTGCGCGGATAACAAGTTCTAATGAATCAACTTGACTTTCTCAGTAGCCTCTTGAACCAACTGTGGTCCTAAGAGAGCTGCCTCTCTTACCTCAGTCCAACACAATGGTGATCAGCACGGTCTGCCATACAATGCCTCAAAAGGAGCTATCCCAATGGATGCCTGATAACTGTTGTTGTAGGCAAACTCCACCAAAGGAAGGTGAGTTGCCCACGAACCCCCAAAATCTAAGACACAAGCCCTCAACATGTCCTCCAATGTCCGATTCGTCCTCTCAGTCTGACCGTCAGTCTCAGGGTGAAAGGCTGTGCTCAAGTTAAGCTTTGTCCCCATAACCTCTTGCAGCCTGTCCAAAAATGAGAAGTAAACCTCGAATCTTTGTCGGACACAATCGATGACGACACTCCATGTAATCTCACAATCTCATTCACATACAACTGACTCAATGTCTCGATGGAATCCAGCTCTCGAACGGCAAGAAAATGGGCTGACTTGGTTAGCCGATCCACAATCACCCACATCATGTCTTTCCTCTCAGTAGTGGGTGGAAGTCCAATCACAAAACCCATCGCTATGTCGTCTCACTTCTACTCCGCTATTGGCAACGGTTGCAACATAACCGCTGGCCGCTAGTGCTCAGCCTTCACCTGCTGACACGTGAGGCACCTCGAAACAAAAGCAACTACATCACGTTTCATCCCAGGCCACCAAAAATGCCCCCGGAGTGCATGGTACATCTTCGTACCTCCTGTAAGGATCCGTATATGTGTTAGCATAACTTATAATCTATATTTGATGTTAAGAAAGTTATTGAGAATGTGGCCATTAATACAATCGCTTTAACTATATTTGAGCCTAATTTGAGGTCCAGAAGCCTTCAGGGGTTATTTAGTAATTTTTGGGAGTTAAATTGAGGGTTAATAAATGAAAAATAAAATTTAGGAGGGCTTTTTGGAAATTATTAAAGAGGAGGACGAATTTTAATTAAAAATAGGGTTTGAGGGTTTTATTATTTATTATAACTTTGTTTTGAGAAACCCTAGCCATCGGAGGAGAGTTCTTAGTGTTCTTCGCGTTCTTCATCGTTCTTCGCCGATTCTAGACTGTTCTTGCGAGTTTAATCCCTTCAGAAGGCAAGAGGTAGGTGATTCTTGATTCCTCGTTATTCTATTGCATGAACACAAACTGTTAGAATATATATATATATATACATATATATATACATAAACGTTTGGATATATATGTATTTATATAAATGTATTTATTTACGTGTATATACATACGGCTGGGCGATTGTTGCAGTGCGGTGTGATTCGACCGGTTCCGAATCCTTGGACGAGCTACTGCACCTGTTATCCCTTTTATCATATTCTAATTAGTTATTACTAATTTCTACCCGTACCAGGCCAATTGGCCTGGTTTCTTCCGCGCGGCAGCAGCAGCACACCAGGCTGTCGAATGACAGCCTAGTTAGCGTCTTCATGATGGGGGGCAGCGGCCTATACGTTCTTGCCTCCACAATCCGTTCGATCCAATGCAGCACAAGGGTTTTGTTTTATTTTATTTAATTTTCTCTTAATCAAAAAAAGAGGGCATCTTTACATGCGTGGTTTTGTGGCAGTGAAAGAAAAGGGGCTTCTTTTTTTTTAGTGTCAGATTTTTTAAAAAGGGGGGCTTAATTGATTATGGGAATTAAGTCGTGCGTGTCGATAGTTAATATATGTTGGTAATAAATTCGTGCATTAAATCCGTGCATTATTATGAAGTCATGCATGGTATTATATATTTGTATTTTGATAATTATCAAGATATATAGATAAATTTAATTTAATTTGATTTAATAGTAAAAATAACATATTCATTGATACCATTCCAATAGCAAGGTCAAACAAGAATTATGATATTGTTAGTTTAATAATGAAAATAGTGCTTGAGTTTGATATTATAGTTTAATAATATGAAGTATTACTTGAAGCTTGATATTATTAATTTATCATTTAAAATATTGTCGGAGGCTTGACATTAATAGTTTGATATTAGAAACATTGTTTGTGGCTTGATATTTATAGTCTGACACTATAAATATTGTTTGTAGTTCAATGTTAGAAATTTGACATTTAAATGTTACTTGTACGTAGCTTAATATTACTTAATTGATATTTAAGGTGTTGGATGTTTGATGAATATTTATATATGTATGTATATCTATATATATTATTTGTGGTTAGTGCCGGATTGATGAATTAAATATTTTGTAAGGCTGTTGTATTGAATTTTGACTATTGGAATATTCTATTTATTGATTATATGTGGAATTGGTGGTGGAGTTGGTTGGGTTAACCGCAGGTCCCACATGTGGCAAGAGGCCGCAGGTCCCCTATGTGGCTGGTTAACTGAGGTCCCATATGTCGCAAGTTGTCGTTAAGGACACCACAGGTCCCACATATGGCTATCTGGTAATGACTGGGATCCTTGGAGCTGGATGTGGGAATCTCCTGGATGGTTGGATTGTTTGGTGTGTACCCTTAATGAATGAAATGTATTGTGTGTGATATTATATTTTGTGATTGAATGTAAGCTTATTGTGATAAAGTAGGACACTACACTGGCACAAGCATACACCGATCATGTAGACTTAGGAATTCATGTTATAGGATAGTGAGGAGATAGAGATCACCTACTGGGCATTTGTGCTCACCCCTACTTTGTTGACATGTTTCAGGTATCAACTCATTCGCTAGAGGCTGGTCCGAAGCTAATTTTTATTTGTTTTAAATTCTGTAATAACTTGGTTTATAGATTTTGTAAAACATGATTGATTTTATTATTTCTTATTCTGGACTTGGGTCCGTGACAGTTGTATGAACCTTTTGGTGGAACTTATTTGTGAGTGATTTTGGTTACTGGACATTTATGAGAATTGATTGCATTATCATGTTTTTTTTAAAAATAAATTTTGAATTTAATTCATCGGAGTATACAATTCTACCCCTGTTGTAGTATTGTACAGGAATGGATCAGTCACTAACCCCTCGACCCCTGGAGTGGGCGTGGGAAAGTCGCGTTCCTGGTTATGTAATTTTTAGAATTTGGGGGCGTGACACCCCCTGGATGCACAACAACTCTTGATTGGTGAAACTCCCTCAACACCTCATCCCGAAGAGAAGAAGCCACAACTAGCCGCCCCTGAAAAGACAACTCATGCTCAGGACCCTTTGTCCAGTCCTCAGATAGCTCACTAGCCTCAATACGGGCACGGAGAACCTCACACTCAACATCACCCAACTGTCCCTCCCGGACTCACTGGTATAGCTCAGGCACAACAGCAATAGGACTCAGGACTGTCCCACCATCACGAGTAATAGGCTGCAACTGCAACATCACCAACTGCGCCATCAGCTTCCACTCTCTCACTGCCACCTCAGCCTTTCCTTTCTTGCTCAACGCATCAGCCACAACGTTGCCCTTGCCCTGGGTATAGGCAAAAGTAAAGTCAAGGGTCTGCAAATACTCCACCCATCTCCTCTGCCTCAAATTCAAGTCCTTCTGAGTAAAAATGAACTAAAGTCTCTTGTGATCTGAGAACACCACAAACTTCTCCCCCAAAAGGTAATGCTGCCAACTCTTCAAAGCAAAGATGACAATTGCCAACTCAAGATCATGGGTAGGGTAATTCTGCTCATGTGGTTTCAACTGCCTCGACCCATAAGTGACCACACTTTGCTCCTACATAAGCACACACCCCAAACCAATCCTAGATGCATCACAATACACCTCATATGGGACGTCCTCCCTTGGTAACCTTAACATCGGTGCAGTGGTCAAACGGGTTTTGAGAGCCTCAAACGCCTGCTGACACTTGTCAGTCCACTCAAACTTCACTCCCTTCCTGGTCAACGCCGTTATAGGAGCTGCCAAACGGGAGAACCCCTCTACAAAACGACGATAATACCCCGCCAAGCGAAGAAAACTATGAATCTCAAAAACATTGGTTGGCCTCTCCCACGATGATATAGCCTCAATCTAAGCTGGGTCCACCCTAACTCCCTCAGCTGACACTACATGGCCAAGAAAATAAACCTCCTGCATCCAAAACTCACATTTGCTAAACTTAACAAACAACTGCTGGTCCCTTAAGGTTTGCAAAACTATTGCTAAATGCTCCACATGCTCCCTCTCCGTCTTGGAATACACCAAAATGTCATCTATAAACACTACCACAAAAGAATCCAAGTATGGAGCAAAGACCTGGTTCATCAAATGCATGAACATTGCGGGTGCATTAGTGAGCCTAAAAGGCATTACCCACCCACTTATAGTGCCCATACCGCACCGAAAAGCGCTCTTAGGGATGTCCTCCTCCCTAACCCTTAACTGGTGGTACCCGACCACAAATCTATCTTGGAAAACCACTAGGCCCCACTCAACCGGTCAAACAAGTCATCTATCCGTGGCAATGGATACATAACATAAACAAATTAAATAAATTAGGGTCTTCCACCTCGGGGTCCCGCCTAACGCCCGTAGGTTCCCGAAAAGGAAACAACATGGTAGGAGGGGTGAGCAACCACAGCCAAGAGGGGATCATGTCTCCCCAACCCATCCCATGCACCTAACATCTACATGCCTTGTGTACAAGTGCCGTGTCGTGATACAATTATCCCACCAGGTATAGTTACAGGCTATAACAAGAAACACAGTCATGCATGAGCTAGTACATAAACACTCCCGGGCTTCCACGGCCACCGGGTTTCAAGAACAGTCCCGGGCTTCCACAGCCACCGGGTTTCAAACAGGTCCCGGGCTTCCACGGCCACGGGTTCCACAAAACGCCCGGGCTTCCACGCCCACCGGGTGTACAAGCAAACACGCAGGACACATGGCCATACAGGCATAACATCAAACACTAAGTATGGTTAACACACAGAATAACCTCGAACACTTAGCATGCATATATCCACAAGCTCACAAACCCAGCCACACACGGCATTTCCACAAACACATAACATGCACAGACTCACGGGCATAATTTCAAACACTTGAGGCATATACACATAACCATATTCACACAGGCTTTTCATCAAACATATAGCATATAGATCACGTAACCACACCAAAATGCCATTGAGGCCAACATTCATATAGGAGATCACACCTATATGAATTTACATATATATATATAAACAGATATGACCCGAATCCGCCCAGACCCTAGAACAGGGAGGGTTTAGGAAGAACAGAACCCTACCTTAAAGCAGATCTTCCTTGCTCCCGCGCCAAACGCCGTCCTCCCCACGCAAGATGCTCCCACAGAGAACCAAAGAACTCCCTCCCTCTCTCTCTCTAGCTCTCTCTCTCAGCAAAGCCAGAAAGGAACACAAGAACCCTAACTCAAACTCAAGCCCTCCTTATATGACACCATTCACATCAAAACGACGTATTTTTGGTGGGGGGGGGGGGGGGGGGGGGGGGGGGGGGGGGGGGGGGGGGGGGGGGGGGGTGGGGGGGGGGGGGGGGGGGGGGGGGGGGGGGGTGGGGGGGGTGGGGGGGGGGGGGGGGGGGGGGGGGGGGGGGGGGGGGGGGGGGGGGGGGGGGGGGGGGGGGGGGGGGGGGGGGGGGGGGGGGGGGAGTTGGGGGGGGGGTGGGGTTGTTTGGGTTTGGTGGGTTGGTTTTTTTGTGTTTTTTTTTGTTTTTTTGTGTGGGTGGGGGGTTTTTGTGTGGTGGGGGGGGGTGTGGTTTTGGTGTGGTGTGTTTGTTTTGGTTGTGTTTTTTTTGTTGGGGGGGGGGGGGGGGGGTTTTTTGGTGTTTTTTTTTTTTTTGGGGTTGGTTGGGTTGGTTTGTGGTGGTGGGGGGGGGGATGTAGAATTTGTGTGGGGGGGGGGGAAGGGTATAAGTTAGGGGGGGGTCCTTACCCCTGGGGGGTAACCGTCCCATATGTCGCAAGTTGTCGTTAAGGACACCACAGGTCCCACATATGGCTATCCTGGTAATGACCGGGATCCTTGGAGCTGGATGTGGGAATCTCCTGGATGGTTGGATTGTTTGGTGTGTACCCTTAATGAATGAAATGTATTGTGTGTGATATTATATTTTGTGATTGAATGTAAGCTTATTGTGATAAAGTAGGACACTACACCGGCACAAGCATACACCGATCATGTAGACTTAGGAATTCATGTTATAGGATAGTGAGGAGATAGAGATCACCTACTGGGCATTTGTGCTCACCCCTACTTTGTTGACATGTTTCAGGTATCAACTCATTCGCTAGAGGCTGGTCCGAAGCTAATTTTTATTTGTTTTAAATTCTGTAATAACTTGGTTTATAGATTTTGTAAAACATGATTGATTTTATTATTTCTTATTCTGGACTTGGGTCCGTGACAGTTGTATGAACCTTTTGGTGGAACTTATTTGTGAGTGATTTTGGTTCTTGGACATTTATGAGAATTGATTGCATTATCATGTTTTTTTTAAAAATAAATTTTGAATTTAATTCATCGGAGTATACAATTCTACCCCTGTTGTAGTATTGTACAGGAATGGATCAGTCACTAACCCCTCGACCCCTGGAGTGGGCGTGGGAAAGTCGCGTTCCTGGTTATGTAATTTTTAGAATTTGGGGGCGTGACACCCCCTGGATGCACAACAACTCTTGATTGGTGAAACTCCCTCAACACCTCATCCCGAAGAGAAGAAGCCACAACTAGCCGCCCCTGAAAAGACAACTCATGCTCAGGACCCTTTGTCCAGTCCTCAGATAGCTCACTAGCCTCAATACGGGCACGGAGAACCTCACACTCAACATCACCCAACTGTCCCTCCCGGACTCACTGGTATAGCTCAGGCACAACAGCAATAGGACTCAGGATCGTCCCACCATCACGAGTAATAGGCCGCAATCCGAACATCACCAATCTGCGCCATCGGCTTCCACTCTCTCACTGCCACCTCAGCCTTTCCTTTCTTGCTCAACGCATCAGCCACAACGTTGCCCTTGCCCTGGGTATAGGCAAAAGTAAAGTCAAGGGTCTGCAAATACTCCACCCATCTCCTCTGCCTCAAATTCAAGTCCTTCTGAGTAAAAATGAACTAAAGTCTCTTGTGATCTGAGAACACCACAAACTTCTCCCCCAAAAGGTAATGCTGCCAACTCTTCAAAGCAAAGATGACAATTGCCAACTCAAGATCATGGGTAGGGTAATTCTGCTCATGTGGTTTCAACTGCCTCGACCCATAAGTGACCACACTTTGCTCCTACATAAGCACACACCCCAAACCAATCCTAGATGCATCACAATACACCTCATATGGGACGTCCTCCCTTGGTAACCTTAACATCGGTGCAGTGGTCAAACGGGTTTTGAGAGCCTCAAACGCCCGCCGACACTTGTCGATCCACTCAAACTTCACTCCCTTCCTGGTCAACGCCGTTATAGGAGCTGCCAAACGGGAGAACCCCTCTACAAAACGACGATAATACCCCGCCAAGCGAAGAAAACTATGAATCTCAAAAACATTGGTTGGCCTCTCCCACGATGATATAGCCTCAATCTAAGCTGGGTCCACCCTAACTCCCTCAGCTGACACTACATGGCCAAGAAAATAAACCTCCTGCATCCAAAACTCACATTTGCTAAACTTAACAAACAACTGCTGGTCCCTTAAGGTTTGCAAAACTATTGCTAAATGCTCCACATGCTCCCTCTCCGTCTTGGAATACACCAAAATGTCATCTATAAACACTACCACAAAAGAATCCAAGTATGGAGCAAAGACCTGGTTCATCAAATGCATGAACATTGCGGGTGCATTAGTGAGCCTAAAAGGCATTACCCACCCACTTATAGTGCCCATACCTGCACTGAAAAGCAGTCTTAGGGATGTCCTCCTCCCTAACCCTTAACTGGTGGTACCCCGACCACAAATCTATCTTGGAAAACCACTAGGCCCCACTCAACTGGTCAAACAAGTCATCTATCCGTGGCAATGGATACTTGTTCTTCACAGTCACCAAATTCAGCTTCTTATAGTCAATGCAAAGACAAACCGTACCATCTGCCTTCTTTCCAAAGAGCACTGGAGCACCCCAAGGTGAGGTACTCGGCCTGATATACCCCTGGTTCACCAACTCCTCTATTTGCCTCTAAAGTTCCCTCAACTCAGCTGGTCCCATATGATAAGCCACTTGGGAGATTGGACCCGTCCCCGGTACCAACTCAATGGTGAACTCCACACTCCTCTTAGGTGGTAGACTCCTCAGGAAAGACATCCTGAAATTGGTCAACAACTGCTAGCCACACCCTCTTTCCCACTTTTCCTTCCTTAGCATAGGTAATGGTACCCCACTAGTCCATCACTGGCCCAGCTCGACTCACCTCACGATCCCACTCCCCTTGCAGTGTAATGACCTGTACTTTTGGGATGTGGAGTTAGTCACAGTTATGCCCTTTGGGTGGCAATTATTAGGTTTTAGGGAGTTTTTCCCCCACTCTCTTTGGATAGAACACCTTGTATGATGTTGATCAAGCAATAGGCAAGATTTGGGCTGCCTAGGGAGGCATACATGGGGTGCACGTCATATGGGGCATATGACGTGCAAGGGTATTAATGCTTGCCTATCTTCTTCATGATTCAAGGAAGCTTGGGGTGGATTTTCAGAGCATTTGGAGCTCCACGTCATATGGGGATATGACGTGCATTGTGACGTGCAGGCATATTTTTGCACCGTCACCTTGGTTTTGTGATTCTAAACATCTTTTCCCAAAGAGGTATGTTGGAATTGTGGATATTTTGGTGTGTATGGATGTGGGAAGGTCATAGCTTGTTCCATCAAAACTACGTCGTTTTGATGCTAGGATTCACTTAATCAAAACTACGTCGTTTTGATGTTGTGTTGTCTATATAAGGAGGAGAAGCCCTCTGTTTTAGGTTTTAGGGTTTGTTGTTCCACCAGCCGTCGTAGAGAGAGAGAGAGAGAGAGAGAGAGAGAGAGAGAGAGAGAGAGGAGAGGAGGGAAGGAGAGCTTCTGGTGGCTGCTGGAGCGTCTTGCGTGGGTGGTCAGAGTCTTGCGTGGAAGTGGGAGCAGGAGGACATACAAGGTAGGGGTTCTGTTCTTCCTAAATCCTCCTCTGTTCTAGGGTTCTAGGGTAGATTATGGATTATACCTGTTTATATATATATGTAATCCATATAGGTGTGATCTCCTATATGGATGTTGGCCTTCGATGGCGGTTTTTGATGTATTCTGGTGTTGGATGGTGAGAGCATATTAAGTGTTTGATAAAATGCCTGTGTGAATATGTCTGTGTGAATATGCCTAGTATGTGTTTGATTTTATGCCTGTGAAAGTGTGTATGCTACGTGTTTGGTTTAATGCCTGTGTGACCTTGTATGCTGTGTTTGTGGAACCCGGTGGCTGTGGAAGCCCAGGACTGGAACTGTTAGCCCGTGTGGCTAAGCCTGAGTGGCCGTGGAGATGTTAGCCCGTGTGGCTAAGCCTGAGTGGTCGTGGATATGTTAGCCCGTGTGGCTAAGCCTGAGTGGCTGTGGATATGTTAGCCTGTATGGCTGTGGATATGTGTGTGCCGTGTGAATGTGGAATATAACCTGTTTATATCTTATTGTCACTACACTGCACCTGTACACACCCTCATGTAAACGCTAGGAGCATGGGATGGGTTGGGGAGACATGATCCCTACTGAGCTGTGGTTGCTCACCCCTCCCTCTATGTTGTGTTTTCTTTCAGGAACATACAGGCGTTAGGTGGGACCCCAAGGTGGAAGACCTTATTTACCTTACCATCTTTCATTTATGTTATTTTGTGGGAATTAATGTAACCCCAGTGGGGGATGGATTGAAAAGAGGATTTTGTTGTAATAAAGACTGGTTTGGATTGTGGATTGCTTTAATGAACATTACTTTCTTGAATGTGTTGTGGATGTTTAAAATGTTATATTCGGGGTTTGTATCTTAACCCCTTTGCCCTCCGTGTGGGTAAAAGGGGAGTCACGTACATGTTTCCTCGGGTTGGAAATCCGGGGCGTGACAATATGGTATCAGAGCATGGTCTAGTTGGCCTAGGGTAGTGAGGGGGTCTGGTTATCTTGAGTCCTTTGGAGGAACCTGGAGGGGCGTGTCTGATCAACACGGTCCTCTTGGAGCCTCTAAGGTGTACTTGGGGTAGTCCAGACCTGAGGTAGGATTTGCATGCATTGGCATTAGGGCACTAGTTGCATTAGTTGTTGTATGTGAAGGTGTGGATAACTGTTAAAATTGTAATTTGATAAAAAGAAAAATGTGAATAATGTGATAAGGTGTGAACTGTGCAACTCTGATTTTTCTTGAAGTACCCTGAGCATAACTGCAAGGAAAAGTTTTTGTTTATTTGCGCTGTGTGCACTATGAATTGAACGGTGTGCGATGTTGATTGGTGCAATGTGTAAAATGTGTGTGATGTCATGCACTACTTGACTTGATAAATGGGGTAGAGGTAGTGAAACTTGATAGTAGTCGAACGCATTCTGACGTTTGTGCTTCTTACTTCATGTAGTAAGAATGCCACCGAGGAGAGTGACACGTGCGTCCGAGGCAGTGGCTGATGAGTCATCTGCCCATGAGGGCCTGGGTGCGGGGCAGTCCGTTGGAGGACATGCACTGTTGCTGGCGCAGCTGCGAGAAGGCATCCAGCTGCAAGTCCAAGAGCTGAGGGAGGGTATCCGGCAAGAAGTCCGGGAGGAGGTGCACTGTGAGATGGCGGCACAGCAGGTGGTGCCACCACCACCGCCACCACCAGCGGGGGAGTTACCAAGGGAGCGTGAAGGTTCGCTGAGTGGCATACCGACTCGTGCAGAGGATGACGTGGTGACACGGTTCCAAAAGGAACAACCTCCGCGATTCAAAGGGGGAGAGGACCCAGTGTTAGCTGAGCACTGGCTGAGGCAGATCGAGCATGTGTTTTCCTTTCTCCTACCCCGGGAGGAGGATAAGGTGAGACTGGCCATTCGGCAGCTGGAGGGGAATGCTCTGGAATGGTGGCAGAGTGTTGCGGGGAGCCGTGCGGTGCAGTTCATGCTTTGGGAGGAGTTTCTACAGCTCTTCCATGATGAATTCTTCCCCGAGTTATTAAGGTGGCAGAAGAGAGAGGAGTTCGGCAGCCTGAAACAGGGATCAAAGATGGTGCCCGAGTATGAGCGCGAATTCCGGAGCTTGAGCAGATTTGCTCCCGAGACCGTGGCGCAGGAGGACCTGAAGGCCCACAAGTTCACCTTGGGTCTCAGGCAATTCTACGTTTGAGGACCTATGCTGAGGTTGTGGAGACAGCCCGAATAGCTGAGAGGGAGCTGGATGATGGGAGGCAGGCCCATCAGGGTCGCCCGTTGCAGGGTGGGTTGGAGTGCGATTCCGGGTCCAAGCGGCCCAAGACTGAGGAAAGAGATAGCAGTTCTTTCCGCAGTAGGGGACAGCCATTAGTGAACCCAGGGAGGTCTAGCTTTGGCGGTAGTAGACAGGGAGGTCCGGCAGGAGGACTCCCCAGCGGTTGTCATTGCTGTGGGGAGCAAGGCCACTTCAAGAGGGAGTGTCCCAAGAAGAACTGGCGATGCAATAGCTGTGGACGAGAAGGGCATTTGAGCCGGGTTTGCCGGAGTAGTAACAAGGGAGTTGGAGGCATGGCATCCAGCATGAGGAGTGATGCCAATTTTCGTACACCAGCAGAGAGACCAGCTCGTCAGTGGCAGGCTAGTCAGGCAGGATCGAGTCAGACCCGACCCTAGGGGAGGCCAGAGCGGCAGCAGACTGAAGCTGGAGGCAACCTTGGCGGGAAACATCTAGTGAGTGAGCCGACCAGTGGCACGGGCCAAGGAAGGGTGTTTGCGTTGGATGCGACATACCACGAGGAGGCTGAGCTACCACCACCACCTGCGGAGGGTGGAGCAAGACCATCGGTGGTTAGAGGTACCCTCTTGATTTCCCGTACGTTAGCTTCTGTTCTTTTTGATACGGGTGCATCGTGTTCCTTCGCTGCTGAGCTTCTTATTGATGGCTTGGGGTTAGATTGTGTGGAGGCCGCGAGGCCCCTAGTTGTGGAGTCTCCGGTGGGAGGCATGATTGAGGTACGGCGTGTGTGTCGTGACTGTGTGTTAACCATAGGAGAGGTGGAGCTGAGTTTTGACTTGCATGTAATGCCTTTGAGGACGTTTGACCTGATCTTGGGTATGGACTGTCTTATGGCCTTCCAGGCCAAGATAGATTGTCATCGGCGGCGGGTATCCTTTGTGTCACCTGCGGGGGTTTCTTGCACCCTGCAGGGGGAGTGGGATCGTGAGGCTAGTCGGGCTGGGCCAGTGCTGGACCAGTGGGGTGCTATTACCCACAGGTTGGCAGCCCTGACCTTTGCTGAGGAAGGGAAAGTGGCGAAGAGAGTGTGGCCAGCAGTTGTTGACCAATTTCAGGATGTCTTCCCCGACCAGTTAAGGAGTTTACCTCCTAAGAGGAGTGTGGAGTTCACCATTGAGTTGGTGCCGAGAACGGGTCCGATTTCCCAAGTAGCGTATCGTATGGGGCCAGCCGAGTTGAGGGAGCTTCAGAGGCAAATCGAGGAGTTGGTGGGCCAGGGGTATATCAGACCGAGTACCTCACCTTGGGGTGCTCCAGTGCTCTTTGCAAAGAAGGCAGATGGCACGTTACGCCTTTGCATCGACTATAGGAAGCTGAACTCGGTGACTGTGAAGAACAAGTATGTCACGCCCCAATTTCCTTCCACTTGGAAATGAGTAGTGACTGCCCATGCCCGCACCCGAAGGGACAAGGGGTTGGTGCAAGCACCTAAAAAGGACTTCTGGCACGGGTGCTGTCCCAAACCTGCACAACCAGGCTAACATGCCAAGGGGCATGCTCCTGCTCCCAAACCATGCACACAAACACAAATTGAATAACAACATCTCATTTTTATTTCATTTCAAAGACTAAATGTTTATTACAACCCAGTCAGGGAAAAACCTCTATGAAGCCACAAATAAAACCAAACCAAATTCCAAACACATAAAACCAGCGTACAACAAAGGAATTAACGTAAAACTCCCAGCCTCAGGGGCCTAGCTCCTCAGCCTTCACCTAGCTCCTGCTAAACCCTGCAAAAGAATAGTTTATAGGAGGGGTGAGCAAACCATAGCTTAGTAGGGATCCAGTCTCCCCAGACCCGTCCCGCTCTATAACATGCATGATATGTGTATGCTTGTGCTCGTGTCGTGCCTAAGGCTAAAGCGAAGAAACATCACCCAGGAAACACTCTTTACCTGAGCCCGCACCGGAGGGCGAGAGGACACCCCGCCACCACGGCGACATGACATACCATATCCAGGCGAATGTTGCATGGACACCAATGCAACATTTTCCACCCGAGTCAGATATGGTCAACCACCTCCTCGGGCGCCATACCTACCCTCAGGAATGGGTGTAGACTTAGCCCACCATCGTGAGTGCTACACCGAGACTCAGGACCACGTCCTAGCCAAATCTCAAAGGGGTCCAGCTATTGTGCCTGGCCCATATCTCAACTCAGTCTCAAACAGATCAACGAACAAAGATAAAGCATTACATCTCAACATGTAAACTCAAGACAAAGATTTACACTATCTCGAAAGGACCAACATGGTCGATACAAGCCAAACACATCAGCCTCATAGGCTTAAAATCAAATACAAATCAAACACAGTACACACCAGTCACGTAGGTATATCATCAGACACCCATATACAAGGTCTCACAGGCATTATATTGAACACATGGCATGCAGGCCTTCACAGACATTTTATCAAATACATAGTGTGCAGGCCTCACAGACATTTCATCAAACACATGGTGGGCATAAACAAACCCAGAAAATCCTCAGGCCAAATTCAACATCAGAATCAACAGAACATGCCACTGAAGGCCAACATCCATATAGGAGATCACACCTATATGGATTTACATATATATATATAGGTGAATATCCTAGAACAGAGGAGAGTTAGGAAGAACATGAATCCCTACCTCGACTTTTGTCCTAACCTCCACGCTAGACGCTCCCAACGACGCGAACCACCACGGCAATGCCCGGAGATCCTCTCTCTCTCTCAACGAATCGCAAAGAAAGAAGAACACAAGAACCCTAAACTCAAACTCAAGCCCTCATTATATAGACACTACCCACATCAAAACGACGTAGTTTTGATTAAGTAAATCCCAGGATCAAAACGACGTAGTTTTGATCACACCAGTTAGCACCTTTCCGCACCCATATAGGCCAAAATACTCAGAATTTCAACATGGTCCTTTGGAGAAAGATCATTAGAATGTCAAAACCAAGGGAACCATGCAAAAATATGGCTGCACGCCAATTTGCACGTGAATTCCCCAATTCACGTGCAACTCCATATGCACTCCAAATGCGCTTAAACTTCACCCCTAGCCTCCTTGCATCATTTAGAAGACAACCACACTTGCACGTGAATTGGACCCATTTCATGTGCACCTCACATACACGTCCGTTTGGCCTGAAACTTCTGTGGTAGATAGAGGACATCATTCTAAGCATCTTTCCTTTTCCACGTGAATTCATTTGAGCCCATTCACTAGGTCAAAATCTAGAAAAACTCTACTCAGAAGGCAAAACTGTGACTAACTCAAGGTACGGGTCCTTACAAAGTATCCGTTGCCTCGGATTGATGACCTGTTTGACCAGTTGAGTGGAGCCTAGTGGTTTTCCAAGATAGATCTGCGATCGGGGTATCACCAGCTAAGGGTTAGGGAGGAGGACATCCCTAAAACTGCTTTTCGGTGCCGGTATGGGCACTATGAGTGGGTGGTGATGCCTTTGATGAACCAGGTCTTCGCCCCATATCTGGATTCCTTTGTGGTGGTGTTTATCGATGATATCTTAGTGTATTCCAAGACGGAGAGGGAGCATGTGGAGCATTTGACAACGGTGTTGCAAACTTTGAGGGACCAGCAGTTGTTTGCTAAGTTTAGCAAATGTGAGTTTTGGATGCAGGAGGTTCACTTTCTTGGCCACGTAGTATCAGCTGAGGGAGTTAGGGTGGACCCAGCCAAGATTGAGGCTGTGGCATCGTGGGCGCAGCCAACCAACATTTTTGAGATCCGTAGCTTTCTTGGCTTGGCGAGGTACTATCGTCGTTTTGTAGAGGGGTTCTCCCATTTGGCGGCTCCTATGACGGCGTTGACTAGGAAAGGAGTGAAATTTGAGTGGACGGACAAGTGCCATCAGGCGTTTGAGACTCTCAAGACCCGTTTGACCACTGCACCTGTGTTGAAGTTGCCTAGGGAGGATATTCCATATGAGGTATTTTGCGATGCATCCAGGGTTGGTTTGGGGTGTGTGCTTATGCAGGAGCACAGTGTGGTAGCTTATGGATCGAGGTAGCTAAAGCCTCATGAGCAGAATTACCCTACCCATAATCTTGAGCTGGCGACTGTCATCTTTGCCTTGAAGAGTTGGCAACATTACCTTTTGGGGGAGAAGTTCGTAGTGTTTTCTGATCACAAGAGCCTTCAGTACATTTTTACTCAGAAGGACTTGAATTTGAGGCAGAGGAGATGGGTGGAGTATTTGCAGACCTTTGACTTTACTCTTACCTATACCACGGGCAAGGGTAATGTTGTGGCTGACGCGTTGAGTAGAAAGGGGAAAGCTGAGGTGGCCGTGAGAGAGTGGAAGCTGATGGAGCAGTTGGCGATGTTGCAGTTACAGCCTGTGGCTTGTGATGATAGGACAGTGTTGAGTCCTATGGTTGTTGTACCTGAGTTGTATCAACGAGTCCGGGAGGGACAGTTGGGTGATATTGAGTGTGAGGTTATCCGTGCTCGTGTTGAGGCCGGTGACCTATCTGCGGACTGGATAGAGGGTCCTGAGCATGAGTTGTCTTTTCAAGGGCGGTTAGTAGTAGCTTCTTCTCTCAGGGATGAGGTGATGAGGGAGTTTCACCAGTCTAGAGTTGCTGTGCATCCAGGGAGTACGAAGATGTACCATGCACTTCGGGGACATTTTTGGTGGCCTGGGATGAAATGCGATGTGGCTGCCTTTGTTTTGTGGTGCCTTATGTGTCAGCAGGTGAAGGCTGAGCATCAGCGGCCAGCGGGCATGTTACAGCCATTGCCCATTGCGGAGTGGAAGTGGGACCACATAGCGTGAATTTTGTGACGGGTCTTCCACCCCCCACAGGGAGGAAAGATATGATTTGGGTGATTGTGGATCGACTCACAAAGTCGGCCCATTTCCTAGTTGTTCGCAAGCGGGACTCTATTGGAACCTTGAGTCATCTCTACATGAATGAGATTGTGAGACTGCATGGAGTACCATCATCAGTTGTCTCTGATCGGGATTCGAGGTTCACTTCCCGTTTTTGGGCAAGTTTGCAGGAGGCTATGGGGACCAAACTTTACTTGGGTACAGCCTTTCAACCTAAGACTGACGGCCAGATAGAGAGGACGAATCAGACTTTGGAGGACATGTTACGGGCCTGTGTGTTAGATTTTAGGGGTTCGTGGGCAACTCACCTTCCTTTGGTGGAGTTTGCCTACAACAACAGTTATCAGGCATCCATTGGGATGGCTCCTTTTGAGGCGTTGTATGGGCGGCCGTGCCGATCACCTTTATGTTGGACTGAGGTCGGAGAGGCAGCTCTCTTGGGACCATAGATGGTTCACGAGGCTACTGAGAAGGTTCGGTTAATCCGTCAGCGCTTGTTATCAGCTCAGAGTCGGCAGAAATCTTATGCGGATCAGCGACGGCGACCTTTGGAGTTTTTTGTGGGCGATCATGTGTTTCTTTGTGTCTCTCCACGACGTGCACATCGACGGTTTGGGCGAGGTTCCAAGCTATCTCCCCGGTTTATTGGTCCTTTTGAGGTTCTAGCTCGTGTGGGGCCTGTCGCTTACCAGTTAGCATTGCCACCACGATTGAGTCGGGTGCACAATGTGTTCCACGTGTCCTAGTTGCGGAAGTATCATCCTGACCCCACTCATGTGATTGATTGGGGGACATTAAACATTGAGGATGACTTGTCCATTGTTGAGGCCCCTATTCGTATCCTTGATCGACGGGAGACGCTTTTGCGTGGTCGTGCTGTTCCTTTGGTTCGCGTGCTGTGGCAACACCGTGGCATTGAGGAGGAGACATGGGAACGTGAGTCCTTGATGCGTGAGCAACACCCAGAGTTATTCGCGGACGAATAATCCTAAGGGTGGGAGGTGGCATTTGGCCAAGGGATAATGTTGTGCTTTGTATGTTGTTTTGTTCGACCTGGTGTATTTATTTTTGTATTATCCTTTGGACATGTATTGTATCGTTGTATTTGTATTGAGGCATGTTTTGTGATGAGTTTCCATGGATTGTGATGCTTGTGGTATTGCTTATGGTGGTGTCTTGTTATGTGCTGTTCTGTGTTATGTGAGGCGTATGACCCCTTTTGGGTGTTGTGGCATGTTGTATTGCAATTGGGTAGCATATGTGTGTTAATCCTTGCATGTTCGTTCTTTTCGAGGATGAAAAGTCTTAAGGGGGAGAAGATGTAATGACCCGTACTATTGGGATGTGGAGTTAGTCACAGTTATGCCCTTTGGGTGGCAATTATTGGGTTTTAGGGAGTTTTTCCCCCACTCTCTTTGGATAGAACACCTTGTATGATGTTGATCAAGCAATAGGCAAGATTTGGGCTGCCTAGGGAGGCATACATGGGGTGCACGTCATATGAGGCATATGACATGCAAGGGTATTAATGCTTGCCTGTCTTCTTCATGATTCAAGGAAGCTTGGGGTGGATTTTCAGAGCATTTGGAGCTCCACGTCATATGGGGATATGACGTGCATTGTTACGTGCAGGCATATTTTTGCACCGTCACCTTGGTTTTGTGATTCTAAACATCTTTTCCCAAAGGGGTATGTTGGAATTGTGGATATTTTGGTGTGTATGGATGTGGGAAGGTCATAGCTTGTTCCATCAAAACTACGTCGTTTTGATGCTGGGATTCACTTAATCAAAACTACGTCGTTTTGATGTTGTGTTGTCTATATAAGGAGGAGAAGCCCTCTGTTTTAGGTTTTAGGGTTTGTTGTTCCACCAGCCGTCGCAGAGAGAGTGAGAGAGGGAAGGAGAGCTTCTGGTGGCTGCCGGAGCGTCTTGCGTGGGTGGTCGGAGTTGCGTGGAAGTGGGAGCAGGAGGACATACAAGGTAGGGGTTCTGTTCTTCCTAAATCCTCCCCTGTTCTAGGGTTCTAGGGTTCTAGGGTAGATTATGGATTATACCTGTTTATATATATATGTAATCCATATAGGTGTGATCTCCTATATGGATGTTGGCCTTCGATGGCGGTTTTTGATGTATTCTGGTGTTGGATGGTGAGAGCATATTAAGTGTTCAATAAAATGCCTGTGTGAATATGTCTGTGTGAATATGCCTAGTATGTGTTTGATTTTATGCCTGTGAAAGTGTGTATGCTACGTGTTTGGTTTAATGCCTGTGTGACCTTGTATGCTGTATTTGTGGAACCCGGTGGCTGTGGAAGCCCGGGACTGGAACTGTTAGCCCATGTGGCTAAGCCTGAGTGGCCGTGGAAATGTTAGCCCGTGTGGCTAAGCCTGAGTGGCCGTGGATATGTTAGCCCGTGTGGCTAAGCCTGAGTGGCTGTGGATATGTTAGCCTATATGGCTAAGCCTGTATGGCTGTGGATATGTGTGTGCCGTGTGAATGTGGAATACAACCTGTTTATATCTTATTGTCACTACACTGCACCTGTACACACCCTCACGTAGACGCTAGGAGCGTGGGATAGGTTGGGGAGACATGATCCCTACTGAGCTGTGGTTGCTCACCCCTCCCTCTATGTTGTGTTTTCTTTCAGGAACATACAGGTGTTAGGTGGGACCCCAAGGTGGAAGACCTTATTTACCATACCGTCTTTTGTTGGATCAAGCCCAGAATTTGGATCATGCTGATAAAGCCCTATGTAATTTGATCTGAGATCTTTTGTGTTTCTTTGATCATTGCAGAAGATATGTTATTAATCCGGAGATACACTCGTGAGAGCAAAGCTAAGGACAGGATACATAATCCTGATCCGGACAAGAGTGAGTGTAGTTAAACACTTGGTAAATAACCAAGTCACCAATACATACGGAATAAGGAACATTCGTGCGGACTAAGAACTTAAAATCTACGGATTACGGAATTTGCTCTTAATATCTCAAACGGACTAAGTCAAACTGATGCGGAGTAAGAATCTTGGTCTACAAGGTCGCACGAAGTAAAAGAGTAGACACGGAGCTAAAAAGTTAAGTCTTCCACTCAAGCAAACTAAAGTAAAGAAGACACGGAGTAAGGCATCTGAGTCATTCATACATACGGAGTAAGGAAGTACTGATGCGGAATAAGGACCCGAGTATTTATTCGCACGGAGTAAGGAAACCAGATGCGGAGTAAGGAATCCGGACCACTCACTCATGCGGAGTAAGGATGTGCTAGTACGGAGTAAGCCATCCGATCCTTTAGACTCGCACGGAGTAAGGAACTTACATACGGAGTAAGGAACTTACATGCGGAGTAAGGAAGCACTGATACGGAATAAGCACTCCGACCTTCTCATTCACATTGAGTAAGGAAGCGCTGACACGGACTAAGGATTCCAGTACCAAATAGATACGGAGTAAGCAACCACTGACACAGAGTAAGGTTTCGAGCTTCATTAGTAACGGAGTAAGGAAAATTACACCGGAACAAGAAGATGTTACTTCAACTTACCGCATTTAAAGTTATCAGCTCGTGGTGTCCCAATGTAAGACAAACTCGTTGAGAACCTAAAGAATCTTACACGTGGATCACCCGAATATGTGGACACAACTTTAATTATACTTGGGAACTCACAAAGACACTTATACTCTTCAAACCCAAGATCTTGAGCTCCACAAACCACAGTAGTCAAGGCAGAGAGACTACCGAGGAATAGTTAGTGCTGAACGCATTCCGGAACTACAAGTTCCAAGGTTGTCTCTTAGGAATGTTTGTATAAATATTCATACTTGTACATTTAAAAGTGTGTGCGAGCGAGCCTGAATCAATCCTGTGTATGCACAAGAGTTCAAAGACATAATATAGGCTAGTGTGTGAATCCTTTTTGTAAATAGAGTGTAAGAGAGTTTTGCTTCTATTTTGTTGTATTTATCTTTTGATAATAAAACAAAATACTTCCACTATCTGGTTATCTTCCGCAGTGATTCTATCACTTAACTAGATAAGTGTTTGTGTCATAAGAGAATAGAAAGAGTTTCGATAAGAGCCTATTCACCCCCCTCCCCCCTTTTAGGCTCCAAGGGACCATCAAGTGGTATCAGAGTAGTTCTATTTGTTCTAAGTAGAGATCCCACTCTTTCACTCTCAGCAATGGCCGAAGAAAGCAGTATGCTATTCAACACTCGCCTTAACTCCGGAGGTACACAAGAGCCCATCCCGAATCGAAGCAGCAGTGAAAACGTCGACCCACCTCAACCTGCTGCTGCCTCCATTGCTCAACCACGGAGTTCTGGTTTTACTCTGACAAAACCGCCCAAATTCACACCTGAGCTTTTCTCCCAGTGGAAAGCTCGCATGAAGATGTTTATGGTATGCCATGATCATCTCATGTGGCCCTGTCTTAATCAGGAGATTCCAATTCCGATGACTATCGGAGAACACGGAGTTAGAAGGGCAAAGACGGATGCCGAACTTACCAACGATGAAAGAGCCTGGCAGTGCGCTAGCGAAAAGGCTCTGGATTATGTTACATCGTCTTTGGATTCCGAGGCTTTCACGGACGTCTAGGGCTGCACATCAGCAAAAGCTATCTGGGATAAACTGACAATCCTCTATGAGGGAAGTCAGTCCCAGATGCAAAACGTGATATGTGCTCTCAGACAGAACTTTGAGAGTTTCAATCACAAACCTAGCGAATCCCTTGAGAGTATCTATCGGAGATTCGGCAAGCTCATTCTAGAGCTAAAAACTGTCAATGAACACTACACTCAATCTCAAATCAATGACAAGTTCTTTCGATCCTTGCCGGATCGCTACTACTCCAAGCAGCTCCAGATGCAAGCTGACAAAAACTGGCCGTTTACTGCCCTTGAAGAAATATACGGAGAGCTTCGAACTCATGAGGTCAGATTCAGATACACTAACAGTGATGAGAAAATAGCTCGGAAAGAAAAACGGGTAACTCTCAAAGCTACGGAATGCTCCAGTAATCATCAAGAGGATGATACGGATGAGTCAGATAATTCTGACTCAGACGTAGAAGAGGAAATAGCTCTTCTTGTTAAATCCTTTGAACGATTCCTTCGGAAAAGTAGAAAAGGATTCAGAAGAGGCTCCTCATCATCCAGAAGGAAGGAACGATCGGAGTCGAGCTCCCAAGAATGCTTTAATTGTGGGAAACCCGGTCACTGGGCCAAGGAATGCAGATCCAAATCTAAGACGGCAGAGAAAAGTGACAAGGTTACTCCTCGACGTACCACCTCAGACAACAGCAAGAACAAGAGGAAGGCGCTCGTGACAAAGTACTTCAGTGGCTTGGAAGAAGAGGAGGAATCCTCGGATGATGAGCCAACTTCTAAGCCGAACGTCTGCCTCATGGCAAATACTGAGGTACCTTCTATCTCTGAACTCATGAGTAAAATAGAATCTCTTATTACTAAACGTGATCATGAAAAGAATGAGAGACTAATAATTACTCAAATGTACAAAGATATGGAAAGTCAGAATAAACGTCTTGAATTTACTATTACTAGACTTGAAAAAGATATAGCTGACTTCAGAGGAAAAGAAGCTTGGTATCACGATCTAAGGGCTGAAAATCATCTTCTAAATACCAATCTCTCAGGCCTTAAAGTTATTGTAAAAAGACTCAAGAATGAACTTGAACAAGAAAAGGAAATAAACCGTAAGTGGCTTAAATCAGGAGAAATAGCCTATTCATTTAGGACTGATCCAGATAATATTCGAGTCAAACCTGGCCTAGGCTCAGAATCATCAACCTCCAATGCTCAAGCTACTGAGTGTCCTCCGGATTTCACTCCAAAACTAACCAACTTATATCTTGTAAGTACGTCTAAACCGTTGGATGGTTTCATTTCAGGTGGCACCATAGTTTATGACTGTGGAGTCGAGGCTGTTACTGCACTTCCCGAAGTAGTAGCACCCGTAACTAATGATGAAGGGAAGGCTACTGTAGTTAAAGCCAAAACTGTAGCACCCAAAAAGAAAGGAAAGGCTAAGGATAACGTATCTAGGGCCAAGAGTGTGTCACCCAAACACAATGGATTAGGCCACAAGGAACAGAGTAGAAAGTCTGTAAAATCTAAGAGACCTGTATCCCTTGTTTGTACTCCGCATTATAGTGTCTGTTCCATCTGTAGGGAAATAGGTCATTATCACTATGAATGTTGGAGTTTATCTGATAACTGGCTTTGTAATCAAATTCGTAGCAATAAAGATCAGTTCAATAAAAAGGGTTCTTCGAGCAAAACAAAATCTAAACCTCAAAGGAGTATCTCTCCCAAGATAACCCAAATAAAAGAAGCAGCTGAAACTAACAAATTAAAGTCAACTTGGAGAGCTAAAAGTCCTAGCAAAGTCAAATTCGGAACTATTGACATTACTGCTGTTCTTTCTAACCGCCCGAAACAAGTTTGGGCACCAAAAGTGTAAACTGCTATTTTTCAGGAGCATCTCTGGAATGTACTGCCAGATCATTTGAAGTTAAAGATCAATCAAAGCAAGTGGATCCTCGATAGTGGATGCTCCAGACATATGACGGGTGATCAGACTCTGCTTGTAGAAGTTAATGAAAAACGAGGTCCATCCGTTTCATATGGCGACAACAGCAAAGGAAAGACTGTCGGGTATGGCACTTTAACCAACGGCTGTGTATCAATCACTAGAGTTGCACTAGTCGAAGGTTTGAAGCATAATTTGCTAAGTGTCAGTAATTTATATGACAAAGGATTTACTGTTTCCTTTATGTCCAACACCTGTACAGTAAGGGAAAACTTATCCGGAGATGTTAAGTTATCCGGATCAAGAGATGGGGACATCTACTCAGTGGTCTTAAGAAATAATTTTTCTGACCCTATATACTTCCTCACTAAAGCTTTAGATGGAGATAGTTGGTTATGGCACAAGCGATGTGCACATTTAAACTTTAAGACACTATCTAAGTTAGCATCACTTGATCTTGTCACTGGTCTACCTAAACTCAAATACTCCAGAGACACTCTGTCGAGAATGCCAACTTGGCAAACAGACCAAACATAGCTTTAAGAGCAAATCAGTTAACTCAATATTTGCTCCTCTGCAACTTCTTCATATGGACCTCTGTGGTCCTATTTCTGTTCCTTCGCTGGCTGGTGCGAGATATACCCTTGTGGTTATCGATGATTTCATCCAATACACATGGGTAATGTTCCTGAAATCAAAGGATCAAACTTTTGAACATCTTGTAGATCTTTTCAACTGGATAAGCAACTCACAAGGACTGAGCATAAAGTGCATCAGGAGTGATCATGGTACAGAATTTGATTTTTCAGAAATGAGATCATATTGTTCTGAACAGGGCATTCAGCACGACTTCTCTACGCCCAGAACTCCACAACAAAATGGGGTAGCTGAGCGCAAGAATCGTACTTTAGTCGAGGCTAGCAGATCTATGTTAGCAGGGGCAACGCTTCCTCTCAGTTTATGGGCTGAAGCTGTGTCCACTGCCTGCTATGTTCAGAATAGAACTCTAATGTTACGCCCCGAATTTCCAACCCGAGGAAACAGTTACGTGACTCCCCATTCACCCACACAGAGGGCAACGGGGTTGGATCACTGTATGCCACACAAGCAAAACTAACAATTACAATAAATCAAACAAGCTACATCTTTATTTAATATCAAACACCAAAGGTTCACAAACCAACCAGGTTCCTTACTACAATTCAATCCCTTAGTACATTTCCCCCCTTGGGGTTACATCAATTATAAAATCACATTTACTGAAGTGAACAATAAAACGAAGATGGTCTTCCACCTTGGTGTATCCACCTAACGCCTGTAAGATCCTGGAAAACAAGCAAACACAGTAGGAGGGGTGAGCAACCACAGCTCAGTAGGGATCAAGTCTCCCCAACCCTTCCCATGTTCCTAGCGGCTACATGCATATGCACAGGTGTAGTGACGTGGCAGTATTAGAAAAAGAATAAAACATTCCACACAAGCGGGCGTAACCCCAGCCCCAGTCACACTGGCTAACAAACATCTCAAGCAAGTAATTTAACCGCCTCTTCAGGGCCTCGATTTAACCGCCTCTCAGGCAAAGTAGTTTAACCGCCTCTTCAGGCCACTGGTTTAACCGCCTCCCAGGCAAAGTAATTTAACCGCCTCTTCAGGCCAAATACCACAGTCATGCACACAACACACACTACGGTCACTTAAGTATAAAACCAAACACTTGGTGTGCACCAATTCACAAGTGCACAAACCCAGCCATTCAGGCAATAGAACAAACACCCAGCATGCATACATACACCAAATCACAAGTCCAGCCACACAGGCATATTACCAAACATGTAATAGGCATATACATACAGCTATATTCACACAGGCATTTCATCAAACATATAGCATGCAACAACAGAATCACACCAAAATGCCATTGAAGGCCAACATCCATATAGGAGATCACACCTATATGGATTACATATATATATATATATAAACAGATATAATCCATAATCTACCCTAGAACCCTAGAACAGAGGAGGATTTAGGAAGAACAGGACCCCTGCCTCAAGTAAAATGCAACAACACCGCAATACTGTTCCCACACCGAACGCTGTCCGCCCACGAGACACCGATCACCCACGCAGGACGCCCGGCAGCAAACAGGAGCTCTCCTTCCCTCTCTCTCTCTCTCTGCGACGGCTGGTGGAGCAACAAACCCTAAACCTAAAACAGAGGGGCTTCTCCTCCTTATATAGACAACACAACATCAAAACGACGTAGTTTTGATTAAGTGAATCCCAGCATCAAAACGATGTAGTTTTGATCGAACAAGCTATGACCTTCCCACATCCATACACACCAAAATATTCACAATTCCAACATGGTCCTTTGGGAAAAGATGATTAGAATGACAAAACCAAGGTAACCATGCAAAAACATGCCTGCACGCCAATTTGAACGCCAATTCCCCAATTGGCGTGCAGCTCCAAATGCACTCAAACTTCACCCCAAGCCTCCTTGCATCTTGTAGAGGTCTGAGAAGCAAAAATATGCTTGCACGTGAAATGGGTGAATTCACGTGTAGCTCCAAATGCTCTGAAATTTCTGTGGTAGATAGAGGACCTCATTCTAAGCATCTTTTGTTCTTGCACGCCAATTGTTTGAGGCCATCTACTATACCAAAAGTGAGCTCCAAAATCTGCCAAAATAGCTTAAAACCGCATGTATATGCATAGCATCTTCCTAGGGCATAAATGTACGTTATCACTTGTCACATGCACCGCTCAAAAGTCCCCTCTTGGACTCATCTCTTACCTCAAACTTGTGCACCAACATCCAAGGTGTTTGTGGTTAACTTCTTACACACGAGTCATTACAGACCAAACATAGCTTTAAGAACAAATCAGTTAACTCAATATCTGCTCCTCTGCAACTTCTTCATATGGACCTTTGTGGTCCTATTTCTGTTCCTTCGCTGGCTGGTGTGAGATATACCCTTGTGGTTATCGATGATTTCACCAGATACACATGGGTAATGTTCCTGAAATCAAAGGATCAAACTTTTGAGCATCTTGTAGATCTTTTCAACTGGATAAGCAACTCACAAGGACTGAGCATAAAGTGCATCAGGAGTGATCATGGTACAGAATTTGATTTTTCAGAAATGAGATCATGTTGTTCTGAACAGGGCATTCAGCACGACTTCTCTGCACCCAGAACTCCACAACAAAATGGGGTAGCTGAGCGCAAGAATTGTACTTTAGTCGAGGCTGACAGATCTATGTTAGCAGGGGCAACGCTTCCTCTCAGTTTATGGGCTGAAGCTGTGTCCACTGCATGCTATGTTCAGAATAGAACTCTAATAAATAAATCTACCATGAAAACACCCTATGAGATGTGGAGAGGACGAAAGCCTTCAATTTTACATTTTAGAGCTTTTGGGTGTACGTGCTATATATTGATAAATGGCAAAGAAACCCGGAATAAATTTGAACCAAAATCTGATGATGGGATTTTTGTCGGGTACTCATTACATAGCAAGGCTTATCGGGTCTTTAATAGAAAACTTTTTAAAGTTGAAGAATCTATCCATGTGACCTTTGATGAAACTAATCTTGATTGGTCAAAAGTTGCTTCTTCAAGTTCAAATGTAAAGGTCCCGGACAGCAACATCGACTATTCAAAGTTTATGAATGTTCCTGTTACACATTCTGACCAACCACGTTTCATCAGCGAGGCACAAAGAAATTATATGGATGATACTACGGATGATTCGGACTCAGGACTACCATTAAGCTCCGGACATACTCCCTCAGATACCCAAAATTCTGGAGCACCTTCAAGCCCGTTCGGACCAGTTAACACTGAAAGAAACAGTGTTGAAGAACCACCTAGTTCTACCATACCTTCTAATACGGAAACATCTGGCCCGGAAGAAGCTTTACCAACAGATATACCTGAACCACCTAATTTGGCAGAGCTTCAAATTATTCAAGATCAACCATCAAATGCACAGAATTACAGATGGACCCGAAACCATCCCTCAGATCAAGTGATTGGTGATCCTACTGCTGGTGTAAGAACAAGAGCAGCCACCTTCAACATGTGTCTTTACACGTGTTCTCTATCTCAAATAGAACCAAAGGTGGTAGATGAAGCTCTTCAGGATTCTAATTGGATAGAAGCCATGCAAGAAGAGCTGAATCAATTTAAAAGAAATAATGTGCGGACTCTAGTACCAAGGCCTAAGTCTCAGCGAGTCATTGGAGTTAAATGGGTGTTCCGGAACAAGCTTGATACGGATGGAATAGTAATCCGGAACAAAGCCAGACTGGTAGCTAAAGGATATCGTCAAGAAGAAGGAATAGACTACGATGAGACCTTTGCTCCGGCAGCAAGACTTTAGGCAATCCGCATGTTTCTGGCATATACTTCATATGAAAACTTCATAGTTTATCAAATGGACATCAAGAGCGCATTCCTGAATGGAGATCTTCAAGAGGAGGTGTACGTTGAACAACCTCCAGGTTTCATTGAACCCAAGGCTGGACATCTGGTTTACAAATTACGGAAAGCCTTGTATGGATTGAAGCAAGCTCCAAGAGCCTGGTACGACACACTTTCGGAATTCTTACTTGCTCACAACTTTCAAAAAGGGAAGATTGACACCACGCTATTCTTACGGAAAGAGAAAGGACATACTCTGATCGTATAGATATACGTGGATGATATCATTTTCGGATCAACTAATCCGAAACTTTGTAATGAATTCGCCAAGTTGATGACTGGCAAGTTTCAGATGAGTATGATGGAAGAACTGTCTTACTTCCTTAGGATTGAAATCAAACAACTGAAGGAAGGGACCTTCATAAACCAAGCTAAGTATACTCGCGACTTAATCAAGAAGTTTGGTATGGAAGGTTCATCTCCCGTCAAAACTCCAATGCCAGTCAATGCCAAGTTAGACCCAGATGTTGATGGCAAATCAGTGAATATGACTGAGTACAGAGGGATGATTGGATCCTTGCTGTATCTTACAGCAAGTCGCCCGGACATAATGTTTGCAACTTGCATCTGCGCAAGATATCAGGCAAATCCCAAAGAGTCTCATATGCTTCATGTAAAATGGATATTAAGGTATCTCAAAGGGACAATTAATCTGGGACTCTGGTACCCAAAAGAGTCCAACTTCGCTTTATCCAGATATTCTGATGCTGATTTTGCTGGGTGTCGCATAGAAAGGAAAAGCACCAGTGGTACATGCCAATTCCTTGGAAACGGATTGATCTCTTGGTTTAGTAAGAAGCAGAATTCCGTATCAACATCTACCGCTGAAGCGGAATATATAGCTGCTGGGAGTTGCTGCGCTCAGCTTCTCTGGATGCAAAGTCAACTTACTGACTACGGCTTCAACATGACATCTGTTCCACTTTACTGTGACAATACCAGTGCTATTGCTATCAGCAATAATCCCGTCATACATCCAAAGACAAAACATATTGAGGTCAGGCATCATTTCATTCGTGATCATGTTCTTGAAAAGCACATATCCCTGGAACATGTTGCTACTGAAGATCAACTGGTGGATATACTTACAAAGCCCCTACCTGATGTAAGATTTTCTGAATTTCTTCTCAAATTGGGTATGCTTGACTTTTCTGCATAGCTTCTCACCTGTTATCCATCAGTAGTTACTTTCAGAACATGCATTGTTGTACTTCATGGTTAGTGATAGACACTGAACTTCATGTTTATGCTCTGATATTACTCACTAAGTTCATTTGGGAGGATGTTTGCGTTTCCCGACTGAAGTCATTTAAGCAAACATGATTAAAGTTTATATGATTAACCTCATTCTGGTTTCATAATCTTAATTTCCACTGATCACCACATGACAAATGTCTGCTCATTTAGATTACTCTATTAACATGTATAGTTGAAGAAATGAAATGGGTTAGCTCGGAATGCCTAGTGGATGAATACACAATCGCAGTCTGATCACCTTCTGAAGTACAGTTTCCTAAAAAGATAGACCATGCTGAATTTCTTTAAGCCGGAAAGGTCTACCGAGAGGATTGCACAATCTACGGGGGAGAAAATGCTTTCAAGTAATACCCCCCATATATGTCTCATGACCTCTTTCCTGACTGTCTATTTGAAGGGGAGCCCTTCATTGAGAGGATCGAATGATCTACGGGGAAGCCTAAGCTTCATCTATTACCTCAGTAATAACCCCCTAATATGTCTCAGATACTCCCTCCTCTGAACCTTTACTTCCGGATCTGACTGGACATGCGTTGTTGAAACAGAATTGCGGCATGCTTGGATATATTTTTTTTCTTCAACCATGCATTTTAATTGGATAATCAACTGCTTGCTTTTGACATGTGTCCACTTCTTCATTTTTCACTCATGAATCCTAGTTTGGTCAAATCATATGATTTTTAATTAATCTTAGCTACGTCGTTCAGCAGGACGGTTTCGCTATGTTGACCTATATGAACTTGTGTATTTATTATCTGACATATGCCCTGATTCAGTCACATTGATCATTCTCTAGTCTATATATGTCTATTACATTCTTTGTAATGCACAAGTTCTGCTACTCATTAGTTTGGATTATATAGCTCTTCACTGACTAATTTCTCCTATCCGTACTAATCCTTGCCTGTTAAGCTTTTGTACTTTTAGCTTATTTTTGTGAAGCTACAGGTTCAGATTTTCTTTGCACCCTTATCTATAAATCCAGTCCATAGTCTTGGATTTGAAGTGTAGTGGTACTTCTCTTCTCTTCGACTTATTGACAGCAAAGGAATCTACTTTTCTCTCACCGCACTCTGTTACTACGGACACAATCTACTTTTCATCCGGATACTCGTTACTCGACTATCGCTGATTCCAGATGATTGTCGGTTCATTCCTCCGGACTCCTGACACTATCAAATTGCGATAATCCATGTCTTATTTTATATCGCGTGCTTTTGAGGAGGAATAATGATGATTCATTAAATGCATGTCTCGGGATGTACACACTTCCCCTGGAAGGCAAACAGCTGTTATCCTTACTTGGTCATGCCGTCTCCATGTCATCTTTTAATTCGGAGGCACACCAATATCAAGACTAATGACATCAGCCTGTCAAGCGGTCTACTGTTTCACTCACCAAATTCTTAGACCCGCTGACATTCACGGACTCGATCTTATATATTCTGGTCCTTCCTGCGCAACACGAGTGTTACCCTTTTCAAATCCCTAAAACTCTCGTTGCTCCTTCAATCCCTAAGACCTCGCCTTCCCTCTCGCCCTTCAACTTTCATCTGCAATGGCACCCAGAACCTCTCTTTTCGGCGTCAATCCCGGCCATCTGGTCGATTGGAGCGCTGTCTCCGACCCTCCGGACTGGTTTTCCCATATTCGCCCTCTTCTAGAAGCCTCTCACATACTTGATTTGATCTCCAATCCTGTCGATCTTCTTATAGATGACATTCTCGAGTATTACCTACGGATCCACTGTACCACCGACTCCATCATCTCCTATGTTTGCGGTGAATCCATCCTCATTACCCCCGACGTTCTTCGTGCTGCTCTCAGTCTACCCCCCGGTGAATCACAACGCCCCGATGCCAATCCCATGGCGGCTTCTATGGGTTGCATCTATAAAGGCAAGGAATACAAGGTGAAGTCCTTCCAAGGTCGCTATCGCTGTATGGCGATCATACTGAGTCGATGTTTACTGGCTCGCACTTCCGCTCTGGACTCCATTCCGTACGATCTTCTTCTGGCCGTGTACGGCATTTTCGAAGGTCTTCTGATGGACTGGGGGACGTTTTTGTTCCGACTGCTGCAGACTGGACCCAAGAATTATCCCTTCGGGCGCATCCTAAGCATTGTGTTCCGACATCTTCATCCGGACCATTTCGCCCGCTCTGACGTTGTTCCCTTTCCTCCGGCTTATTATCTTCGCTATATTACGCCTAATGGGAATATGACAGCCCACCATCCCTCTGGCGCTCTCCACCTTCTCCCTGCCACGGAACAACAAGGCAGTTCTGTTGGTGACCCCTCCGACAGCCATGGCCCTACTGTCAGCTCAGCTCACCGATCCTCCTGGATTCGGTCCGTTGCTGCACCCTCCATCTCTCGGGCCTCCCAGCATAGCGTCCGTGCCGATCCCTCCGAGGTTGCGGGGCCATCTCAGCGCAGTGTCCCTAAAGCTGTTTCCTCAGCCCCTTCTGCTGCAGATGTCCCCACTCCCTCCACTTCCGCTGTTGTTGCCGCAGTTGATACCGCCGTTGCTGCCGTAATTGCTGATGTCCCGGACTCTATTCCGGAAGCTCCTTTGCGTCCCCTACCTCAACCCCGAGATTACCTTGACCATCTCTCCTCCAACACCTTAACGGACCTTTGGCTCCGTTTCAGCCTTGCCCACACCGCCTCCATTCCTGACACCGATCTCCGGGTGTTTTACACTCGTCATACTCAATCCCCGGAGACCATGATCATCTGGAATTTGGACCAAGGCTTTCTTGCGCTGGCCTCCATTCCAGATGTGCCGTTCCCTAACCCCTCCAGCCCGGTCCATGCGGCACAGAGTCCTTCCCCTGCTAAGGCTGGACCTTCTTCTCCTGGTGTTGACCTATCTGGTCAAAGCGGGTTCGCTGCTCCGGATGCCTCTGCTGCTTCAGATGCCCCTTCTGCTGCTGCTGCTGATACTCCTGCGGACTTCTCTGCCTAGCGCACTCCAGCTCCTGTTCATGCGGGGGAGTCCTCCAAAGCTCTAGAGTTGGCCCTTGAGCGTGCTTCTTTTGGCACGGTCCACTCCGACGCTGTGCTCTCCGCCCAGCTGGACCGCCACGCCCAAGCTCAAAGCGCCCAAATATCCGCCATCGCCGCCAAGGTTGATGCTCTTGGCGCCCAACTCCTCTCCGCCCTCACCGACTCCTCCACCTCCATGGAACAGAAGATGGACCTAGTCGCCTCGTCCGTCCACTCCTTGTCTACCTCCTTCGCGGACCTGGCGCACACGATGGCTCGCCCTCCCGTTACTCCCCGACAATCTGCCAAACCGAGGGAGAGAGTGTCATCTGATCCTTCTGCTCCTGCATCACATTCATCCACTCGTGCTGAGAAGCGGCCTGCCTCTTCATTGCTTCAGGGAGTTCAAATTCCCAAACGTAGCCGCTTCTCTCAGCCAAGCTCCTTGACTGCAGCTCTTCCTCCATCCTCTCCATCCGCAGCTGACACCTTCCTCCCATCATACGCGGCGCGTGACCCTCTTGATGCGGACGGAAGCGTGCGTAAGGCAATGATGTCCCCTATGCTGCGTCTTCTGCCGAGAGAAGATGTCTCTCTGACCTGTACCCCTTCTCCCCGGACGACATTCGGACCCTTTGTTCGAAGAAAGGCCTCTTTACAACAGACGACATTGACAACTTCTCTAGGGCTGCTAAAATGGAGATGAGGCTGTTTCCATCTCTGTACAAGGACGGCCACTTGTTTGAAGTTCTGCCGTGCTGGAATGAGGGCTATCTTCCCAGTATAGATGTCATTCAGTCCTTTATCGACGGAACTGCTGAGGATAGCAAGCCATGGAGAACTGTCTCAACTATCCTCATTCCGTACCGGATCATGTCGCCACATTTCATGATGGCTATCTTCATGATTCAATCCAAACAGATGATTTTGATTGATTCTCATCAGATTGTAGAGCAGTATGTAAGAAAGAATCAATGGGAACCACTGTATCTCAGGTTGACTGAAGCTGTGAAGAAAGCCGGATTATATGAAAAGTTGGGCATCACTCCTTTGAGACCAACTGAGAAGCTGAAGGTGACATTACGGCGCAAGAAGCAAGTGCCACAACAGCCAGATGGAGATAGCTGCGGGGCCTTTGTCTGTTACTTCATTAAGTCATTCTTAAGTGTGGACAAATCTTGGAGCCAACACACCACTTATTCGATGAAGCAGACAATGGAGCTTAGAGAGAAAGCAACAACAATGATCTTCAAGTATAGTAAGCCTTATGTACATTAATGAAAATCTTGTATAAAGGCTGAATTGTATTCTGTTGCTGATAAATGAAAATGGTTGTGATGTGAATTCTGTATGTTATCTTTTTGCGCTGCTTATCAGATCAGATTACAAAGGGTTTGGGCATATCCATAATTGGGGGAGATTGTTGGATCAAGCCCAGAATTTGGATCATGCTGATAAAGCCCTATGTAATTTGATCTAAGATCTTTTGTGTTTCTTTGATCATTGCAGAAGATATGTTATTAATCCGAAGATACACTCGTGAGAGCAAAGCTAAGGACATGATACATAATCCTGATCTGGACAACAGTGAGTGTCGTCAAACACTTGGTAAATAACCAAGTCACCAATACATACGAAATAAGGAACATTCGTGCGGACTAAGAACTTAAAAGCTACGGATTACGGAATCTGCTCTTAATATCTCAAACGGACTAAGTAAAACTGATGTGGAGTAAGAATCTTGGTCTACAAGGTCACACGAAGTAAAAGAGTAGACATGGAGCTAAAAAGTTAAGTCTTCCACTCAAGTGAACTAAAGTAAAGAAGACACGGAGTAAGGCATCCGAGTCATTCATACATACGAAGTAAGGAAGTACTGATGCGGAATAAGGAACCGAGTCTTTATTCGCACGAAGTAAGGAAACCAGATGCGGAGTAAGGAATCCAGACCACTCACTCATGCGAAGTAAGGATGTGCTAGTACGGAGTAAGCCATCCGATCCTTTAGACTCGCACGGAGTAAGGAACTTACATACGGAGTAAGGAACTTACATATAGAGTAAGGAACTTACATGCGGAGTAAGGAAGCGCTGATACGGAATAAGCACTCCGACCTTCTCATTCACACGGAGTAAGGAAGCGCTGACACGGACTAAGGATTCCGGTACCAAATAGATACGGAGTAAGCAACCACTGACACGGAGAAAGGTTCCGAGCTTCATTAGCAACGGAGTAAGGAAAATTACACCAGACCAAGAAGATGTTACTTCAACTTACCGCATTTAAAGTTTTCAGCTCGTGGTGTCCTGATGTAAGACAAACTCGTTGAGAACCTGAAGAATCTTACACGTGGATCACCCGAATATGTGGACACAACTTTAATTATACTTGGGAACTCACAAAGACACTTATACTCTTCAAACCCAAGATCTTGAGCTCTACAAACCACAGTAGTCAAGGCAGAGAGATTACCGAGGAATAGTAAGTGCTGAACGCATTCCGGAACTACAAGTTCCAACGTTGTCTCTTAGGAATGTTTGTATAAATATTCATACTTGTACATTTAAAAGTGTGTGCGAGCGAGCCTGAATCAATCCTGTGTATGCACAAGAGTCAAAGACATAATATAGGCTAGTGTGTGAATCCTTTTTGTAAACAGAGTGTAAGAGAGTTTTGCTTCTATTTTGTTGTATTTATCTTTTGATAATAAAACAAAATACTTCCACTATCTGGTTATGTTCCGCAGTGATTCTATCACTTAACTAGATAAGTGTTTGTGTCATAAGAGAATAGAAAGAGTTTCGATAAGAGCCTATTCACCCCCCCCCCCCTTTAGGCTCCAAGGGACCATCATCTTTCATTTATGTTATTTTGTGGGAATTGATGTAACCCCAGTGGGGGATGGATTGAAAAGAGGATTTTGTTGTAATAAAGACTAGTTCGGATTGTGGATTGCTTTAATGAACATTACTTTCTTGAATGTGTTGTGGATGTTTAAAATGTTATATTCGGGGTTTGTATCCTAACCCCTTTGCCCTCCGTGTGGGTAAAAGGGGAGTCACATACCTGTTTCCTCGGGTTGGAAATCCGGGGCGTGACATGCAGGGTGCAAGAGACCCCCGTAGGTGACACGAATGATACACGGCGCCGATAATAATCTATCTTGGCCTGGAAAGCCATAAGCCAATCCATACCCAAGATCAGGTCAAGCGTTCTCAATGGCATCACGTACAAATTGAAGCTAAGCTCCACATCTCCTATGGTTAACACATAGTCATGACACACGCACCACACCTCAATCATACCTCCCACCGGAGACTCCACAACTAGGGGTCTCTCTACCTCAACACATACTAACCCCGAGCCATCAATTACAAGCTCAGCAACAAATGAACATGATGCACCCGTATTGAAAAGAACAGAAGCAAGCGTACGAGAGATCAAAAGGGTACCTCGAACCACCTAAGGTCCTGCCCCACTCTCCGCTGGTGGAGGTGGTAGCTCAGCCTCCTTCTGGGGTGTCGTATTCAACGCAAACACCCTCCCCTGACCCGTGCCACTGGTCGGCTCACCTACTGGACAGTTCCTGCCATGACTGCCTCCAGCTTCAGTCTCCTGCCGCTCTGGTCTCCCCTGAGGTCGGGACTGACTGGATCCTGCCTGGCTAGCCTGCGACTAACGAGCTGGTCTCTCTGTTGGTGCCCGAAAATTGGCATCACTCCTCATGCTGGATGCCATGCCTCCTGCTCCCTTGTTGTTGCTCTTGCAAACTCGGCTCAAATGACCCTCTCGTCCACAACTCTTTCATCTCCAGTCCTTTTTGGGGCACTCCCTCCTGAAGTGGCCTTGTTCCCCACAGCAATGACAACCGCTGGGAAGACCCCCTACTGAACCGCCCTGCCTACTGCCGCCAAAGGTGAACCTCCATGGGTTTACTGAGGGTTTACCCCTATTGTGGAAGGAACTGCTACCTCCCTGCTCGGTCTTCGGCCTCTTGCACCCTGAATCACGTTCAGACCCACCTTGCAACTGGCGAACTTGATGGGCCAGCCTCCTATCATTCAGCTCCCTCTCAGCTATACGAGCTGTCTCAACAACCTCACCATAGGTCCTTAAACGCAGAATCGCCACCCTCTGCCTAAGGGCTGGCTTGAGACCTAAGGTGAACTTGTGGGCCTTCAAGTCCTCCTTTGCCACAGTCTCAGGAGCAAATCTACTCAAGCTCCGAAACTCCCACTCATACTAGGGCACTGTCCTCGATCCCTGGTTCAGGCTACCGAATTCTTCCCTCTTTTGCCACCTCAACGACTCGGGGAAGAACTCATCGTGGAAGAGCTCCAAGAACTTCTCCCAAACCATGAACTGTACTGAACAGCTTCCCACTACACTCTGCCACCACTCCAAAGCATTCCCCTCTAACTGCCGAATGGCCAGCCTCACCTTATCCTCCTCCTGGGGTAAGAGAAAGGAAAACACATGCTCGTTCTGCCTCAACCAATGCTCAGCTACCACTGGATCTACCTCTCCCTTGAATCTCAGCGGTTGTTCTTTTTGGAACCTCGTCACAACTTCATCCTCTGCACGGTGCATGGGTACACCACTTAGCGAACTCTCATGCTCACGAGGTAACTTCCCCACTGGTGATGGCGGCGGTGGTGGTGCCATCTACTGTGCTGCCATCTCACGGCGCACCTCCTCCCGAACCTCTTACCGTATACCCTCCCTCAGCTCTTGGACTTCCTGTTGGATGCCCTCTCGCAGCTGTGCCAGCAACAACTCATTGCCTCTAGCGTGCTGTCCCGCACTTGGACCCTCATGGGCAGATGAGTCATCAGCCATTGGCCCAGACGCACGCGTCACTCTCCTTGGTGGCACTCTTATTACACGAAGAAAGAAAGACAATCAACAAAATGCGTTTTAAAATCTATCGCGCGTCACTACCTCTACCCCATTTATCAATTCAATTATCTCATAGCTTTACACACTTTGCACACATTTTAGTTCTCATTAAGTCACATTGCACAAGCAGCAATTCCACAAGTACATAGCTCAAGTTATCCCAAAATCAGAGTTGCATAGATTAAATCACGTTCCTCGTATTTTCCTATCATATACTTTATCTCAGTTATCCACATAATCACACATAGACAACAAATGCAACTAGTGCCCTAATGCTAATGCATGTAAATCCTACCACAGGACTGGACTACCCCAAGTACACGTTAGAGGCTCAAAGAGGACCATGTTGATTAGGCATGTCCCTCCAGGCTCCTCCAAAGGAGTCAAGATAACCAGATCTGCCCACTACCCTAAGCCAACTAGACCATGCTCTGATACCATATTGTCATGCCCTGAATTTCCAACCCGAGGAAACCGGTACTTGACTCCCCTTTACCCACCCGGTGGGCAAGGGGTTGGGATAAAATAACTCTACACAGGGCTCAAATTCCCACTAAAGATATTCAGAAAGACCAAACCATGTATCTTAATTCAAATTAAAACATAATAATCAATTACAAATCAGACAATAGGTGTTTACAAACCAAACATGCCTTTAGTACAATTAAATTTCCCCTTACAATATCTCCCCACTAGGTTACAAAGGTCCCACAAAAATTAAAAACACAAAATAATATTAAATAAAGCAATAAAGCAGAGTTGTCTTCCACCTAACGCCTATAGGTTCCTAAAAAGTAAACAAAACACAACGGGAGGGGTGAGCAATCACAGCTTAGTAGGGATCATGTCTCCCCAACCCATCCCATGTTCCTAACATCTACATGTTGACAAGCACGAGTGTAGTATCGTGGCAATACTATACAGATAGGCCACAATCAACATTTATACACAAATAATCCACATCAACAGGTACAACCATTGGCACAGCCACACATGCTCCATAACCAGCCACGGGCTTCCATAGCCATTGGGCTCCATAACCAGCCACCGGGCTCCATAACCAGCTGTCATCACTGGTTTTCGTCCGGGCCCTTTTGGGGTGAGCTCAAACTAAACCAAAGGTGAGAAATTTTAGAGTCGCCACCAACTGTTTTTGGGGTACAGTTGGATACCCTCTACTTTGAGTAGTTTAAATGTGTGGTCTGCGTTATCAGAGAAAGGTTCGGGAGTTGGTTACGTGTAGGGAAGGATTAGCACCCCTACAGCGCCCTTTCGGTATCTAATTTAGGAGGAGGAGGTTTTATTTTATTTGTACTACCATGACTGGGCTAAGTTAAAAGGTCTATGATTTTTATTTAGCTAAGTTATTTATTAAAGTTATGGTTAAAATGGATTTATCCTAAATTTCTAAAGGGAACCCTAGAAATTTTGGGTTTAAGTGGAGAATGGGATCCTATGGGTTGGTTTTGGTTTTGGTTTTGAAGTCCTTAGATATGATTTTTTATTTTCCCTTTTTTTTGTTTTTTATTTTTATTTTTGTTTTTTTTTTTGGTTAGAAAACATAAATTTTTTTTTGTTTTTTATGTTTTGGAAAACGTTTTTTTTGTTTTGCTTTGTTTTTTGCTTTTGGAAATTGAAGTACTAATTTTGGTTTTTTTTATTCTAGTTTGAAAACATGAAAACGTTTTTTTTTGTTTTGTTTTGTTTTGTTTTGTTTTTGTTTTTGGAAACCTTTCTCTTTTTTTTTTTTGAAAACTTTTATTTATTTTGTTTTGAAAACTCAAAGTCACACTTGTTACAAATACATATTAAAGTAATGAGCACATAAAATAAACGTGGAGTGTGTGATTATAACATCAATAAATAAGCAAAGATAAAGCACTCTTTCTTTTTCTTTTTTTTTCATCTCTTTTTTTTTTTGCTTTGCCCTCCTTTTTTTTTCTAGCTTTTCTCTCTCCTTTTTTTACTACTCTTTACATATTACAACATAAATAGCATATACAACATATATCTACAACTTCGGGGGAAAAAAATAGAAAACAAACAAATAAATAAATAATACAAGAAACATACGCCCTATACCCAACAGCAAAACAAAATACAAAAAAAACACATTACATTAAAGATAAATATACATAAGTAAAAGAAGTAAAATATGGAACTGACTTTGGGGCTTCCACCGGACTTCTGTTTGGGATCCTTGTCTGCACCGACAGTTACCGAGCTCCAATCTCGCAGATGGCAAAAATTAGTTGGGATTTTGATTTGGAGATTGCAACGATGTGTGGAGACGAGAGAAGATGAGGAAAGAAAATTTCTGGGTTCTGAGTAAAACGTGGGAAAGGAGGATGATGTGTATTTTTGGGATTAAGATTTTTTTTTTGTGGCTGGAATTGAGGGGAACGGGTATAAGGTGTAAGGAATAGGGAATGAAGAAACGATTGTTTTTGTTTTGATGGAAACGTAGGAAGAGGAAAAAAAGAGCGGAACTGGAATTGTTTTTTTTTTTTTTTTTTTCGGGTAAAAGAGCTGTAACGAGGTGTCAGGGAAAAGGAACTGGAAAGACTTGGGGCTGAACTCTTTTCCCTCTCTCTGCCGAACCTCTTCCTTTTCTGTATCTTTTTTTCTCTCAACTCTCTGTTTTTCTTTTTTTCTTTTCTCTCTCTCTTTGCGCTGGAATGAGGAATGGTAGCAGGTTTTTTCCAACGATGAGGGATCTCTTCTCTTTTTTTTTTCACGAACAGGGCTTTCCTTCTCTTTTTTGCTGGAACGAAACTGGGGGAAGGTTTTGCAGATTTTTTTTTCAACGATGATGGCTCCCTCTTCTCTTTTTTTTTTCACGATGATCCCCTCCTCTTTTTGCGCAGGGAGAGTTCACTGCATTTTAAAGGCTGGCAGAGAAATTTTTGGCTGGACTGTCATTAATTGTAGCCTTTAATGCTTTATTATGGATTCCCTTATTTTAATTGGTAGATTTGATGCTTTGTCGGGTGGACAGCTTGTGCGGAAGACAGGGGAGCTCGTGATTGCCTTTTGAATTTGTATTTTAGCAGCGCATGTGACTGACAGGTTGTTGAGAAATGATTCCTTGTCAAATGGCCAGCGCAGAAGACGGGTCTCGTGAAGCCAGCGAGAAAAAAGAAAGAAAGAATAAAACAGCGCGCGGAGCCGGCGAGAAACGCCAACCAGCGAAGGTCAAAGGGGTCAGAGGGTCGAAGTGTCGGCAGGTCGGAGTGTCGGCAGGGTTGAAGCTTCGGTGGGGCGAAATTTCGGTAGGTCGAAGTGTCGGCAGGTCGAAGGTCAACGGTCAATGGGTCAAAGGGTCAAAGGTCGGAGGTTGATAGGCTTCGAGGGTCCGTGGGTCATAGGTCAAGGTTCGAAGGTTCGCAGATTAGGGTCGGAGGGTCGGAGGGTCGAAGGGTCGAAGGTCAGAGTGTCGGCAGCGGGGCTTCGAGGCTTCGAGAGTTAGGGGGTTGAAGGGCCGAAGGGCGAGTCGAAGGTCGGAGTGTCGGCAGCGGAGTTTCGAGGGTCAAGGGTAGAAGGTCGGAGGTTTGCAGGCGTCCGGATTAAGGTTCGAAGGTCGAAGTGTCGGCAGGTTTATAGGCTTCGAGTGTCCAGGGTCGAAGGGTCGAAGGCTTACTGGCGTCCGGGTCAAGGTTCGAAGGTCGAAGTGTCGGCAGGTTTATAGGCTTCGAGTGTCGCAAGTCCTGGCGTCGTAAGTCCCGGCGTCGTAAGTCTCGAGGCGTCGCATCTTCACAAGCTTCGAAAGTCTGAAGGGGCGAGTCGAAGGTCGGAGTGTCGGCAGCGGGGCTTCGAGGCTTCGAATCTTCGGGGTTCGAGGCTTCGATGCTTCGAGGCTTCGAGGCTTCGGGGCTTCGGGGCTTCGATGCTTCGAGGCTTCAAAGGTCAATGGGTCGAGGTGTCGGCAGGTCAATGGTCAATGGTCAACCCCGAAGTTTTTTTTTTTTTGAAAATTGTTTTAGCCATAATTTCTTCATTTTAAGTCCGATTTGAGCTCGGTCAAGTGCGTTAGTCTCCAATTTTTATCCTCTATGACTTGGTGTTGGTCTTGGGGAACTTCAAGGACTTGTAGCAGAAACCACTCCTTGGAAGTATGGGATCATTGTGGACCTGCTCAACAAGGTATATGGCATGGGCAGAAAGGTATATATAATGGTGTTAGTATGTCCAACCCGGACAAAATGAGGTCCAACAGCTGCCCCTCTTTGTGCACTGTTTGTATACAAACAGCGTACAAAGATAAAAAGGGAGTCATTTTGGATGGGTTGGAGCACTTACCTGACTTACCTAGCACAGGGGAAGAGTAGAATGCGACATCTGGGTCTGTCCCCGAGAGGCAAAAAGGGCTTCGCAGGTCACACTTTGATGCGGCATCTGAGGCTGCCTATGATGTAAAGATATGGGAGACTAAAAACCTACAACAATGACAGGCTTGAACTGAAAAGTGGAAAAGGCCCACAACAATGATGGGTGCGAACTAAAAATTGAAAGGCCCACAACAACGATAGGCTCGAATTGAAAATGGATAGCCCACAGCAATAATAGGCTTGAATTGAAAATGGATAGCCCACAGCAACGATAGGCTTGAGAATCTTGTGGGGAGGTATGAGAGTTAAGCATAAAACTTTTTGACGGCATCACTATTCACTGGATTAGGAAGCTCATCTCCATCCATTTTGGCAAGGATCATTGCGCCTCCCGAGAATGCTTTTTTCACAACATATGAGCCTTCATAATTGAGAGTCCACTTGCCTCTATGGTCATGTTAAATTAGTAAGATCTTCTTAAGGACAAGATCACCCTCTTGAAAGCTTCTGGGCTTCACCTTTTTGTTGTAACTGTTGATCATTCTTTGTTGATACAATTGTCCTCTGCAAACTGCTGTCAAGCGCTTGCCCTCAATTAAATTCAACTGCTCATAACGACTTTGGGCCCATTCTGCTTCTTCGAGCTGAGTATCTTTAAGTACTTGGAGGGAAGGTATCTCCACTTCGACCGGTAGAACTGCTTCCATGCCGTAGACCAAAGAAAATGGAGTTGCCCCGGTCGATGTACGCACTGAGGTACGATAAGCATGCAAAGCGTATGGTAGCTTCTCGTGCCAATCTCTGTATGTTTCAGTCATTTTTCTGATAATGTTCTTGATGTTCTTGTTGGCTGCCTCGACTGCTCCATTCATCTTTGGGCGATAGGGGGTCGAGTTGTGGTGTTGAATTTTGTATGTTTCACACAACCTCCCTATCATTCGATTGTTCAAATTGGTAGCATTGTCCGTTATGATTTGCTCGGGAAGCCCATATCGGCATATGATGTTGTTCCGCATAAATCGAAGTACCACAGCCTGTGTGACATTAGCATATAATGCTGCTTCTACCCACTTGGTGAAGTAATCAATGGCTACCAAAATGAAACGATGACCATTAGAAGCTTTTAGAGATATTGGTCCGATAACGTCAATGCCCCAAAGCGAGAACGGCCACGAGGAAACCATCACGTGTAGTTTGGACGGCGGTACTTAGATCTTATCGCCATAAATTTGACACTTAAGGCATTTGCGCACATATTCAATGCAATCTTTTTCCATGGTGACCCAATAATAGCCCATTCGCATGATTTGTCTTGTTAATGCGTGTCCGTTTGCATGTGAACCGCATTCCCCTTCGTACACTTCTTTTATTATTTGTGTCGATTCTTCTTTTGCCACACACCGCAATAACACCATGTCATGGTTTCTCTTGTACAGAATCGAGCCATCAAGATAATAGTTGGAGGCTGACCTTCGGATATTTCTTTTATCAGACTCAGAGGCCTCAACTGGATATTCTTGTTTGAGCAAGTATTGTCTGATATCCTCAAACCAAGGTTTTTCTTCAGTATTTCCTTCAATGGCCATGCAATGTGCAGGAGCATCTTGTATGCGGATATCAAAAGACTGAACTTCCAACTTTGTGTCTAGCCGAAGGAGGGAGGCTAGAGTTGCCAGCGCGTCAGGGAGCTGATTGTATTCCCTGGGCATATGCTCAAATGTGATGTCTTCGAATTGCTCGGCTAAGTCTACAACGTGCTTCCGATATGGGATTAATTTGTGGTTTCAAGTCTCCCATTCACCCCTTGAAAAATGATGAGTGCCGAATCGCCGAACACTCGTAATTTTTTGATTCCTTTGTTAATGGCTTCTTGAAGTCCCATCACACAACCCTCATATTCTACTACATTGTTTGTACAAGGGAAGGTTAGCTTTGCCGCCATGGGAAAATGTTTGCCTTTTGGGGATATCAGGATGGCCCCAACACCGTGACCTAAAAGACTGGAGGCTCCATCGAACCACATCGTCCATATGTCTGATACTTCGGCTGAAATGATGTTGATGTGCTCATCTGGGAAGCCAATAGTCATGGGCTCAAAATCTTCCAGCGCTCTATCTGCCAGATAGTTGGCTATTGCACTTCCTTTTATGGCCTTTTGAGGTATGTAGATGATATCGTACTCCGATAGGATCAACTGCCACTTGGCGATTCTTCCAGAAATGGATGGCTTTTCCAAGAGATATTTGAGCGGATCATGCCTTGAAATCAGCCAAGTAGTATGATAAAGAGTATATTGCCTCAATCTTCTTGTTATCCAGACAAGAGCACAGCACGTCTTCTCCAATGGTGTGTAGTTTTCTTCATTGATGGTGAACTTCTTGCTGAGATAATAAATGGCCTGCTCCTTCTTGCATGTAGAATCGTGTTGCCCCAAGACACAACCCATCGCTGACTCCTGAATGGTCAAGTATAAGATCAGAGGTCTATCCGGTACTGGTGGGACCAAAATAGCTGGATTAGACAGGTATTGTTTGATCTTGTCAAAAGCTTCTTGACACTTGTCATTCCAAATTTCGGGGTTGTTCTTCCGTAAAGTCTTGAAAATGGGTTTGCATGTGGCTGTTAATTGGGAAATAAATCGGGCAATGTAATTCAGTCGCCCTAAGAATCCTCTAACCTCCTTGATGGTATGTGGTGGCGGCATCTCTTGGATAGCTCGAACTTTATCTAGATCGATTTCAACTCCCTTTTGGCTCACAATGAAACCCAACAGTTTTCCCAACATGGCTCCGAAAGTGCACTTTTTGGGGTTTGATTTCAACTGATATCTTTATAGCCTATTGAAGAGCTTGCGGAGTACTTCGATATGATCTTCGGTGCTTCGTGATTTGGCTATCATGTCGTCCACATATACTTCGACTTCCTTATGCATCATGTCATGGAATAGGGTCACCATGGCTCGCTGATAGGTTGCCCCTGCGTTCCTCAGACCAAAAGGCATCACATTATAGCAGAAAGTGCCCTAAAGTGTCGTGAATGTGGTCCTCTCTTTGTGTCCGGGGGCCATACGAATTTGATTGTAGCCCGAGAAACCATCCATGAATGAGAATAGGGCGTGTTTTGCTGTATTATCCACTAAGGTATCAATACGAGGAAGCAGGAAGTTGTCTTTCGGACTGGCCCAGTTCAGATCTCTATAGTCGACACACATGCGTACCTTGCCTCCTTTCTTCGGTACTGGTACAACATTGGCCACCCATTCTGGATAGTGGGAGACACTTAGGAAACCTGCATCCCATTGCTTTTTGACTTCTTCTTTAATCTTCAGTATCATCTCTGGTCTCATTCTTCGCAATTTCTGCTGTACTGGCTTGCACTCTGGCTTCACGGGTATGTGATGTTGCACTATATCTATGTCTAATCCGGGCATATCTTGGTATGACCATGTAAAAATGTCGATGTAGCTTCTTAACAGCTCGATTAACTTCTTCCTGATGTCGGTAGCTATCAAAGACCCCACCCTCAATTCTTTTAGTTCGGCTGTTGTCCCCAAGTTCACTGTTTCTACTGGGTCCTCACTTGGGATGGATAAGCGATCATCCCTTTCCAATAGGCGTATAATCTCCCCCGGTAGTTCAGGTGTCTCCTCTATCTCATTCTTGTCAGCTTCAAACACGGGCTGCTCCCAGTTTGGACTTTGGTCAGACCTTTGGCATCTCGTTTTGCCTTCACATACTATATTTTCATTGACATTGTGATACCTGCTTATAAGAGAATGACAAGTTGGTAACCAAATATGATATGCATACGTTATGAATGGAATGCACCATGAAAGATTTTGAAAAACACATTTTATTAGAAGGTTTAAGGAAAAACAAATGTTCACAGCTTCAAAGTACATTAAAATAGAATACATTAAATCCCAGCGACCCGTAAGCATTACATTATGGGGAGGTCTAGGCTGGTCCAATTGTTCAATGGCTGGTTGGGATCCCCTCGCACTAACTAAACCATCTCGCTTGGTGCATGCTCATTTGTCCAATACGGCTACAGTCCCCGTCTTGGGCTCAGGTTGGCTCTTATGGATAAACCCTCCACTCCGAAATGTAACATTCAAGGGGGGGAAGCTTCTCCTTTCTTCAGGTAATGGTCTTTTCTGCAACCTTGCCATTCTGATTTCCCTCTTCTTGGTAGCTTCCCTTTGTCAGTCAGCTTTTGTAGGGACGTAGCCTAGCCCAAACTTTTCGGTGTTTTCTCGGATGGTCAGGGGTTTCTGAATCCCTTGAGCTGTCAGGCCTAATCCTTGCCCTGGTTTGTACCCCTGTTTGATCATAGTGGCTGCAACCATTTTTGCTGCCTTCGAGAGATGATGGTCTGGGGCAGAAGTGACATTTACCATCTCAAAAGCCCGATAGGAGCATTCCGGCACATCTTCGTTGTTTTCAATATAAAGAACTGATGCCGGTTTGGTGACGAGGAAACTTGTCTCTCCAGAGATGCAGATGAGCTGGTCCGCCATTACAAATTTCATCTTCTAGTGGAGACTTGATGGCACCGCTCCTGCCATGTGGATCCAAGGCCTTCCCAATAAACAACTATAGTAAGGCGTAATGTCCATCACCTGGAATTCCACCATAAAGGTCGCTGGCCCAATCAAGAGTGGAATATCCAGAGTTCCCACCACGTCACGCTTTCCTCTATCGAATGCTCGTACTTTCATCGTACAGGGACGCATATAGGATACGTCAATTGGAAGTTGCTACAGTATATGCAAGGGCATAATGTTCGAGGCAAAGCCGTTGTCAATGAGTACACGGGCTATAGTGTGCTCCTTGCATTTGACCGTGATGTGCAAAGCTTTTATGTGCCCCTTTCCTTCTTGGGGTAGCTCGTCATCTCCAAAGCTAATGACATTATTCATGATGAGGTTATTAGTGAGTCCATCCACATTCGCGACTGAGATGGTTAGAGGAACGTAGGCTTGGCTCAGGACTTTCAATAGTGCTTCACGGTGAGGTTGGGAATCTATCATTAATGAGAGTAACGAGATGCGAGCCGGTTGTCAACTTAGCTGATCCACAATATTATACTCACTCTGCTTCATGAGCTTCAAGAATTCCAATGTCTCTTTTTCAGTGACTGGTGCTCCTTTCCTTGTTGCCTCCAGCGTTGGCTCAATTTCTAATTCCACAGTATTCTCCTTCCTTGCTTTGTCTGCCATATCAAGGGCATAAGCCTTACCACTCCTAGTTATCTTCTCTGCTATTGCGGTTCCCTGAACTATTTCACAACTGTAATTCCATGGGACTGCTTTATCAGTTTTATAGGGGAAAGGAGTAGGAACACCTATGGTGAGGGGTGCAATTCCATGAGGTAGTTGTGGGATTTCGATTCTCTCCCCCTTGCCTGGCACGGGACTTAAGGCATGGATAGTGAGAGGCTTGATTCCATGTGGCAGTAGCGGGATCTCCGGAGCCTTAACAGTTAAGACAAGGGGTGTTGGCACCCATGGCGATTTGTGTGAATCGTCTTCTTGGATCATGTGGCTTTGGTTGTCCATTCCTCCTCTTGAGAATTCTATCATCCTTTGGTCCATGAGTTTTTGCACCACCTCGGAAAACTCAATACATTCTGCGATGTCATGTCCCCGTGACATCTTGTGATAAGGGCATTGTTTTTCCCCATCTGTTCCTTTTCCTGCCTTTGGCGTGTCTTTAGCAAGTATATAGCCATGTACCTATAACAAAGTAAACAAATGTGTTTTCTCCATTTGTACTTGTGAGACCCTTTCCAGCCGTGCTTCATTTTCGATACTAGCAACATTATTGGAGTGTTCTGGGAGAGGATTGCTGTTCACATTTGGCGTCCCAGACAGTGCGGAGAAATCTAGCCATTTTGCATCCTTTAATGCCTGAACCTTCCTTTTGAATGTTATACAATTCTCGATATCATGTCCAGCTCCACCTGCATGATACTCACATCTGGCATCTAGCTTATACCAGGCCGGGGGAGGAGTCTTTATTTCTCCCAAGGGTATAGGGGTTACCATCCTTGCCTCTAAGAGCTTGGGGTATAATTCCGCATAAGTCATTGGAATAGGATCAAACTCTTGTCGTGGTTGGCAAGAAGCCTGATTCGCTCCTGCTTGCTGGGTCTGGGCCCTTGGTTGCCCCTGTCCTTGGAATGAGGCTCCTGGTCCTTCCTGAGTTGCTGGCCTTGGTTGCTCTGGGTATGGCACTCTCAGTTGAAATGAGTTAGGTACCATTGAGTATGGAAATGAGACCCCTCCTTGCGGCAGGTATGGCATGAATTGGGGAGGTGGTGCAGGTGCAGCATAAGCAGCCACCGGTGACCCTCTGTAGCACCCTGGCGCTTGGTAGAATGTTGGTTATATCGGCGGGTGCGATGGGTATACCAGGTTGGTTTCATTTTCCTTCTTCTTTGCTGGTGGTTGAAACCGTTTTTGATGCCTCAGCTGCAAAGCTGTTAGAGACGTTACCTATCAACTTCTCGTAGTATACGCCTTTTAGTGTGTTGATAAAAAGAGTGGTGAGTTCTCTTTCGGTAAGAGGAGGTTGGACCTCCACAACGGCCTCTCTCCATCTTCGTGCATAATCTTTGAAGTTCTCCTCGGATCCCTTTTCCATGGACCGCAGGGTTAGTCGATCCAGCGCCAGCTCGGTGATGACATGTTTGTATTGTGCCAGGAAAGAGGTAGCCAAATCCTTCCATGTCTTAATGCGGTTTCCATTCAGTTGAAAGTACCAGCGAAGGGATGCCCAGGTTAGGCTCTCCTGGAAACAATGCATGAGGACTTGTCTTCACCATCATAAGCAGCCATCTTTTGACAGTACATGGCCAAATGTGTCCTGGGACATCGGGTCCCGTTGAACTTCTCAAACTCTGGCATTTTGAATTTTGGCGGTAGCACCACTCCAGGGACTAAGCATAAGTCTTGTGGGTTGGTCATGCCATAGCTGTCAGTGCCTTTTACAGCTTTCAATCTTTCCTCGAGTCGGCGTGGAGCAGAAGACTCAACATTTTCCTGAGGAGCTGGGGAAGCCACCGCTTCCATTACATTTCCCGGTGCAGGCATAGTGAAATGAGTTTGATTTGGGGTTGGAGGTTATGCCATAGTAGGATGGTATGTGGGCGCCTGGCTTGGAGCCAGGTTGGCTGACTGAACGACCTCCTGTCCCTGCTCTTGATGATGATTGGTAGTTCCCCCTGTCGGAAATCTTCCTCTTTCTTCAGTCAATTTTGTGAGCATTTCCATTATTGCAGACATTTGTCCCTGTAGGGTTTGTTGTGACTATTCCAACCCCATGAGTCTGTTCTCTGTTTCTTCTTCCATTGGCTGCGGTTGAGGTATTTGATTGCGCCAGGATCTAAGATTGTAAGAGTGCACAATCCTGGAGGGAGGCTGCTACCCACCTAGGTACAACTGAATTTTTATTTGATTTTTCATTTGATATGCATGTATGCATGAATGTCTATGTAGAGGGTTAAAGAAACAAACTTTATTGCAAACAAAACATACAATACAAACACTCAATACAAACATACAATGCTGAAATGCTATGTAAAATGAAAGCTATCACTACATGATCTTAAGATATTCTTCCAGTCATCTCCTAAGGAGCACGACGCCTCTTTCTCTGGGGCGGTCGTTCACCTGCTTCCTCCCTCTGCTTCATTATCGTCTCGGTCTATTTTTCCCTCAGCTGCAGCCTTTGAATAGCTCCTTTTAGAAATGCTTCTAGCATTTGGATTTGCTGCCTTAAAGTCTGATTCTCCTGGAGGATAGCCTTCATGTCTGAAGTTAGCTGTGGCTTGTGTTGTGCCCTCCAAGATATGTATGCGGGGTAAACACCAGGTTTTGAACTGTTGGGTTGGATCTTGTGTGGTGTGGACCATGCTTGATACATCTTCCTGCCTTTTTCTGTGAGCATGGTTCTGTTGTAAGTGAAGTCACACTCTTCCTTGCCAAAGAGCACAGGAATAATCTGATGACGCCCCACCTGTCTTCCCACCTGCAGCGGTGCATATGCAGTTCCTCCCCAGGGACCTAAAAGTGGAACCTAATTGTAGTCCCCGTAGCTATATGTCATGGAGACCACCGGCATCCAAGGAGCAGTCCAGGTAATGTCAGCTTCTGTGAGGTTCTCCAACTTCTTTTTCCAGCTTTCAAAGTCTTTTGGTAGGCTCTACTTGCTGAGCAGAATATCTAGTAGTGTTGTGGCTGGTACTTGATAAATAGCAGGGAAACGATGAACACTACAGGGGAAATGGCCTTGCAACCAGGTACATAGGAGAGGTAAGCACCCCATGAACTGTCCTGAGCCTTTACTCCTCAGGTAAGTAAGAGATCGGATGGTTTCAGCCAAGATAGCAGGAGTAGGGTCACATCCTTTGAGCACCTGCTGGACCAAATCTATAATTGCCCCATCGATGTGGGCCGGTATCCTCGGGAAAATGACTAGCCCATATATAGCTAGTGTAAGCAGTTTGTGTGCCTCTGTTTCTGTTGCAGTCTGTATTATTTCCTTGATTGTTGCCCATGGAAGATATTCTCACCCACCATAGGTTGTGACCGCCGGTGAGTCCCATACTGGCTTTCCCATAATCTCAGCAAAGGCCCTTCGACATGACCTTCTGGGCTCAGGTAGATAGATCATCATTTTGTTTGTCACGCCCCCGAATTCCAGGGAACCCGGAACCGGGTACATGACTTCCCCTTGCCCGCACCCGAAAGGTCAAGGGGTTGGTGACTAGCACCAATAGAGACTATACCGCGGGTGCTGTCTCAAATATGCAACCCTGTACAGTCATACATCAAGGGTAATCCTGTACTTTCCCATATATCATCATGCACACATTAAGTCAAATAGTCATACTGACATCACATCACAAACAGTATGCAAATACAACTGTCCACGGACCCATGTCCGGGATACAAACATAATACAATACACAATACGAATACGAAATACGATCGCATCATACATCAGAGTAGTGGGCACGTCCTCTTGGAAGAAAGTCCTCCACTAGTCTCGGGTCACACCTGAAAAAGGTAAACAACAAGTAGGGGTGAGCGACAAGCTCAGTAGGTGACCCCGACACTCCACATCATGCAAACATACAAGTCTATACTACATGCTCTGTGTACTCGTGCACTGTGTAGTGTGCACAATCATCAGGACTCAGCCTGCAAACAAACATCAGGACCTAGCCTGCCCACACAGACGACCTTGTCCACGATCCTCACTAGGATCCCAGCTCGGGGGCACTCGGCCCTACCACGGCGCTATATGCCCGGACACGGTCGCCACACCGGCCTGCCATCGGTGCATATGCCTGCCATGTCAACCACATAGCACCATCGGTGCATCACGGTGAGAACCCAAACAAGTCACGGAGTCCATGCCCCAATACCCCACATCAACATACTAACATGAGTATGGCATGTCATTCTCGACATTTCCTTTGGAACTGTAGCCAGCCTCCACAAGTAAATCCTCAATCCTTGATTTATGAAGGAAGTACCCATAGCAGCTATTTTCTTGAAATTAAAAGTCCCGGCATTGGGTTCCCATAGCATAAATAAGATAATCTGATTTTTGGGGATTTTTCTCGAGATGTCTAACCCCACTTTCCAAAAATTCACCACTACGAACTTTTGGGTTTTTCCGAGATTTTACACTAAATCCCAAATTTCACATTTTGAAATAATGGGAATTAATTTTTCTAGTATTTTTCTTTGAATCCAAATGGGGGGTATTTCGTTATTTACATTGTAACTTCAGTATAATACTTAAATGTGTAGATGGGTATAGGTTGCAATGTAAATAGGTCCAGTCCAGTCAATCTGTATTTTGAATCTGCCAGTGAAACTACATTTTCGAATCTGCATTTCGAATCTGTATTTTCGAATCTCTTTTCGAACTGCCTTCGACCCTCGAACCTACACTCGAACTACCTTCGAAAACTACCTTCGAAGTACCCATGAACTGCCTTCGAAACTCCCCTTCGAAGTACCTTCGAACCTTCGAAACGACACTCGAAAATTTCACATTCGACACTCGAAATTACACTACATCGAACCTACCTTCGAAAACTACCTTCGAAGTACCCATGAACTGCCTTCGAAACTCCCCTTCGAAGTACCTTCGAACCTTCGAAACGACACTCGAAAATTTCACATTCGACACTCGAAATTACACTACATCGAACCTACCTTCGAACCTTCGAACCTTCGAAACTACACATTCGAAATTTTCAATTTCCAATCGATCTCATCGGCTGTTCTCTACCCAGTTCACGACAGTTACTGTTCATCATCGTTTTTCACCTGTTTCTCGTCTGGATTCAACCCGGAATCTCATAAAACTCATACCTAATACTATATATTAGGTTTTAAATCGCGTCTTACCCCTCAGAACGCATTTAAATACAAGATTCAACCCAAAATTGGTTTTTCCCCAATTTTTAGGGTTCAACACGAATTTGCATGATTTCATCAAATTCTTACATGTTAATCCAAAAAAACAGCAAGAAAAGGGTGAAGAATCAAGGGAACACCTACCTGGAATGATTCTTGATGCTTGAACGAGCTCAAAACGCCCCAAATCGCCAAGGCCTCCAAGCTTCCTTCTCTCTTTCTCTCTCTAAGCTCTCCAACGCAGATGCAGAAATGCTAAAACGTAACGTGGAAGCTCTCTTTCCCCTATTTATATTTTTGCCAGTCAACTGACCTAGTCAACCATTGACCCAATCAATAATTAACCTCCAAGGTCCCGAACTCCAAATTGAGTCAAACTACAGTCAAAACGCTCGAAATGACGAGCACAATACTACACAGATATTAGTACACCCAAATGACCGCTCAAACGCAAAGTCAACCAATAGACCCCGAAAAGTCAACAATCAGGTCAAACGGGGCCCCGACTCGGAATCGGGCCCAAGTACAGTCAAAATGCTCACATTGACGGCTACACTACCGTCCTGATAGTTACATTCCCATAGAATGACTATCTCTCAAGACTACCCAAATACGAGTCTTTACATTGTTTTCCACGGGGATATCCAATAATCTTTTGTATTCTTCTATTGTGGGAGCTGGATCTATGCCGTTGAAGTCAAAGCACCGCCGTCGAGGCTCCCAGAAATATATGGCTGCCCCAAGCATATCTGTATCGGCCAGTAGCTCGGTCACATGGAGCAAATCCCCAAACTGTTGTATGTATATGCTTTTCCTTTCGTCTGACCACTGCCTCCATATTTTCTGCACCTCCTTAGTGTAGTCCAGCTGATCTTCTATGATAACATGTTCTGCCCTGTGGGTTTCCCCTGGCGGAAAGTCCCCAAGGCAAAGTTGAATGTCTCCAGATGCTTGGGCCACCACTGTGACAGCCTCCTTGTCCTGAGGGCCTTTTAGGAGATGACTGAAAGTTGCCATGCCTATATGAATGTAATGTTATGCATGATGGCAGGTTAGGATGACAGGTTAATATATATCAAGGCAGTTAGACAGGATAAAGAATAAGCCAATAGTAAAAAAGCTAATATGTGCAGGGAATGACTTAAGGACTACCCTGCAAAAGAAGGGTTAGCATGGAATGAGCAAACAAAGTGTGGGTCAATGCCCCTGATGGGCTTCTATTGCTACACCTATCTTATTCGTTGGTTCCCAAACTTCCTCAATAGAGGGCTCCATACACCATGGGATTTACCGGAGGGGGATCTTAAAAGGACGTGCCTTAAAAGAACCTCAAGCTTGAGTGAGGAGTCCGAGGCCCCATTGCGGATAATGATCAACACGCTGGGGACCGTACTGAACCTCGCTAACCTAAATTGTGCTGAACCTGGGTATAGGGTTATGCATGAATGCGACAAGTATGGAAAACAGTAAATCACAACTATCATGGTAATTAAAGCATATAAATAAATCACAGTTTAAACGACCACTGTATAAAAATAAGTAAATCACAATTATATCTAAAAAAACAACTTAGCATGACAGTTAAATATATACAACAGTACAATTAAATATAACCTCCTAATCCTAGTTCTAGACCTAACTCTCTAAAGTGTTCATTCTCCCCAGCAGAGTCGCCAGTTGTCATCACTGGTTTTCGTCCGGGCCCTTTTGGGGTGAGCTCAAACTAAACCAATAGTGAGAAATTTTAGAGTTGCCACCAACTGTTTTTTGGGTACAGTTGGATACCCTCTACTTTTAGTAGTTTAAATGTGTGGTCTGCGTTATCAGAGAAAGGTTCGGGAGTTGGTTACGTGTAGGGAAGGATTAACACCCCTACAGTGCCCTTTTGGTATCTAATTTAGGAGGATGAGGTTTTATTTTATTTGTACTGCCATGACTGGGCTAAGTTAAAAAGTCTATGATTTTTATTTAGCTAAGTTATTTATTAAAGTTATGGTTAAAATGGATTTATCCTAAATTTCTAAAGGGAACCCTAGAAGTTTTGGGTTTAAGTGGAGAATGGGATCTTATGGGTTGGTTTTGGTTTTGGTTTTGAAGTCCTCAGATATGATTTTTTATTTTCCCTTTTTTTTGTTTTTTTTTTGGGTTAGAAAACATACATTTTTTTTGTTTTGTATGTTTTGTAAAACGTTTTGTTTTGGTTTTGCTTTGTTTTTTGCTTTTGGAAATTGAAGTACTAATTTTGGTTTTTTTTTCTGGTTTGAAAACATGAAAACATTTTTTGTTTGTTTTTGTTTTGTTTTGTTTTTTGTTTTTGGAAACCTTTCTCTCTCTCTTTTTTTTTTTTTGAAAACTTTTAATTATTTTGTTTTAAAAACTCAAAGTCACACTTGTTACAAATACACATTAAAGTAATGAGCACATAAAATAAACGTGGAGTGTGTGATTATGACATCCATAAATAAGCAAAGATAAAGCCACTCTTTCGGGGGGATAGCAAACAACAAATAAATAAATAATACAAGAAACATACGCCCTATACCCAACAGTAAAACAAAATACAGAAGAAAACACAATACATTAAATATGAATATACATAAGTAAAAGAAGTAAAATATGGAACTGACTTTGGGGCTTCCACCAGACTTCTGTTTGGGATCCTTGTCTGCATCGACAGTTACCGAGCTCCAATCTCGCAGATGGCAAAAATTAGTTGGGATTTTGATTTGGAGATTGCAACGATGTGTGGAGATGAGAGAAGATGAGAAAAGAAAATTTCTGGGTTCTGAGTAAAATGTGGGAAAGGAGGATGATGTGTATTTTTGGGATTAAGATTTTTTTTGTGGCTGGAATTGACGGGAATGGGTATAAGGTGTAAGGAATAGGGAATGAAGAAACGATTGTTTTTGTTTTGATGGAAACGTAGGAAGAGGAAAAAAAGAGCGAAACTGGAATTGTTTTTTTTTTGTGTGTGTGTTTTTTCTGGGTAAAAGAGCTGTAACGAGGTGTCAGGAAAAAGGAACTGGAAAGACTTGGGGCTGAACTCTTTTCCCTCTCTCTGCCGAACCTCTTCCTTTTCTGTATCTTTTTTCTCTCAACTCTCTGTTTTTCTTTTTTTATTTTCTCTCTTTGTTTGCGCTGGAATGAGGAATGGTAGCAGGTTTTTTCGAACGATGAGGGGTCTCTTCTCCTTTTTTTTTTTTCACGAACAGGGCTTTCCTTCTCTTTTTTGCTGGAACGAAACTGGGGGGAAGGTTTTGCAGATTTTTTTTTCAACGATGACGGCTCCCTCTTCTCTGTTTTTTTTTTCACGATGATCCCCTCCTCCTCTTTTTGCGCAGGGAGAGTTCACTGCAATTTAAAGGCTGGCAGAGAATTTTTTGGCTGGACTGTCATTAATTGCAGCCTTTAATGCTGTATTATGGATTCCCTTATTTTAATTGGTAGATTTGATGCTTTGTCGGGTGGACAGCTTGTGCGGAAGACAGGGGAGCTCGTGATTGCCTTTTGAATTTGTATTTTAGCAGCGCATGTGACTGACAGGTTGTTGAGAAATGATTCCTTGTCAAATGGCTAGCGCAGAAGACGGGTCTCGTGAAGCCAGCGAGAAAAAAGAAAGAAAGAAAGAAACAGCGCGCGGAGCCGGCGAGAAACGCCAACCAGCGAAGGTCAAAGGGGTCAGAGGGTCGAAGTGTCGGCAGGTCGGAGTGTCAGCAGGGTTGAAGCTTCGGTGGGGCGAAAATTCGGTAGGTCGAAGTGTCGGCAGGTCGAAGGTCAACGGTCAACGTGTCGAAGGGTCGAAGGTCGGAGGTTGATAGGCTTCGAGGGTCTGTGGGTCGTAGGTCAAGGTTCGAAGGTTCGCAGATTAGGGTCGGAGGGTCGGAGGATCGAAGGGTCGAAGGTCGGAGTGTCGGCAGCGGGGCTTCGAGGCTTCGAGAGTTAGGGGGTTGAAGGGCCGAATGGCGAGTCGAAGGTCTGAGTGTCGGCAGCGGAGCTTCGAGGGTCAAGGGTCGAAGGTTGGAGGTTCGCAGGCGTCCGGGTTAAGGTTCGAAGGTCGAAGTGTTGGCAGGTTTATAGGCTTTGAGTGTCCAGGGTCGAAGGGTTGAAGGCTTACTGGCGTCCGGGTTAAGGTTCGAAGGTCGAAGTGTCGGCAGGTTTATAGGCTTCGAGTGTCCAGGGTTGAAGGGTCGTAGGCTTACAGGCGTCCGGGTCAAGGTTCGAAGGTCGAAGTGTCGGCAGGTTTATAGGCTTCGAGTGTCGCAAGTCCTGGCGTCGTAAGTCCGGGCGTCGTAAGTCTTGAGGCGTCACATCTTCACAAGGTTCGAAAGTCTGAAGGGGCGAGTCGAAGGTCGGAGTGTCGGCAGCGGGGCTTCGAGGCTTCGAATCTTCGGGGCTTCGAGGCTTCGAGGCTTGGAGGCTTCGGGGCTTCGAGGCTTCGAGGCTTCGGGGCTTCGGGGCTTCGATGCTTCGAGGCTTCGAAGGTCAATGGGTCGAGGTGTCGGCAGGTCAACGGTCAACGGTCACTGGTCAATGGTCAACCCCGAAGTTTTTTTTTTGAAAATTGTTTTGGCCATAATTTATTCTTTTTAAGTCCGATTTGAGCTCGATCAAGTGCGTTTGTCGCCAATTTTCATCCTCTATCACTTGGTGTTGGTCTTGGGACGCTTCAAGGACTTGCAGCAGAAACCACTCCTTGGAAGTATGGGATCATTGTGGACCTGCTCAACAAGGTATATGGCATGGGTAGAAAGGTATATAAAATGGTGTTAGTATGTCCAACCCGGACAAAATGGGGTCCAACACCAGCCTTGAAGGCTCCAACCACACATGCATACAATCAAATACATAGCATACATCTCAACCACATAGGCATACAATCAAACACATAGCATGCATCTCAACCACTCAGGCATATAATCGAACACATAGCATACATCTCAGCCACACAGGCATATAATCAAACACATAGCATGCATCTGGATCAACATTGTATCAAGTATATTCCCCCCAGAAACACCAAGGTTTCCCACGTGATCCTACAACGGAATGAAGCTTAACGAACCACAGACATCCCAACGGCTTCTAAGGCCCACTAGCCCGCAACGAACCCTGAGAGTTCCCATACCTCGGAATCGGCGTTAGAATCAAACAAAACATGCCATTGAAGGCCAATATCCATATAGGAGATCACACCTATATGGATTTACATATATATATATATATATATATATATATTATAACAACAACGACAATACTCTACAAATCATCCACCACGGGGCCTAACCCCGGAATGGGTACTAGAAGAGACAGAACCCCTACCTCAGAAGGATCCTTCACGCTCTTGCTTCCACGCCAAACGCCGTCCAACCACAGGAACTACCATGGCAGCCACGATTAGGAGCTTTCTCTCCCAATTTCTCTCTCTCTCTCTCTCTCTGCGACGGCTACGGCAGATGAACCCTAAAACCCCAACACAAGAGGTCTCCACCTCCTTATATAGACATCACAATATCAAAACGATGTAGTTTTGATTCAGTGAACCCCATCATTAAAACGACGTAGTTTTGATAAAACATGCTACAACCTTCCCACATCCACACAGGACAAAATACCCACAATTCGAACATGGTCCTTTAGGAAAAGATTATCAGCATAATAAAATGAAGAAGATGATGCAAAAACATGGCTGTACGTGACAAAGGACATTGTCACGTGCAAGCTCCAAATGCCTTAAGATTTTGCCACAAGACTTAGAATAACTTCTGGAAGGCTCCCATGCAAAAACACCATTGCCCGTGACAAGCCATTGTCACGTGCAGTGTTACGTGCACCCCCTAAAGGTTCCCTCTTGGGCTCGTCTCTTACCTCAAACTTGCCCATCATCATACAAAGTGTTCAAGCCAATGGGTGTGGGAATAAAACTCCCTAAAACCCAACAATTGCCACCCCAAAAGGCAAAACTATGACTAACTCCACATCCCAGAACACGGATCATTACAAAATCAAGCGGCTAGGATCTTCCAAAAGGGGAAAGAACAAACTGAAGGATGTCTTGCACATTGAAGGATTAAAATAAAATTTGGTATTCGTCTGTTGGCTGTGTGATGCAGGTCATGAGGTGACCTTTACCAAAACTAGTTGTCAAGTCAAAAGAGAGAATGACAACATAATAGCAGCTGGAAGAAGGATGAATGGGGATTTGTATGTGATTGATGAAAAGAAGACTCATAGCTGTCAAATAACTAAGATTAAAGAGAATGAACTTTGGCATAAAAGACTGTGACATCTCAATCAGAAGAACATGAGGAGGCTTGTTAACTGCAAGGCCATCAGAGACATCCCAGACATCAAAAGAGAAAGAGAGCATGTCTACTCAACATGCTTACATGGAAAACAAACCAAATTTCATTACAAGGTAAAAGAGTATTGCTCAGAAGCAGTTCTGGATATTGTGCATACTGATTTGTGTGGACCAATGAGAAATAAGGGACTCAACAGTGAGAGATATTTCATCCTATTTGTGGATGACTTCACTAGGAGAACCTGCATTATGTATCTAAAGCACAAGATAGAAGCTTTGGAATACTTTAAGAAGTACAGAAGAATGGCTAAAAATGACTCTGGTCGAAGAATTAAAATCTTAAAATTTGATCAAGGTACTGAATTTACAAATGAATCCTTTGAGAGGTATCTGAATAAGCATGGGATTAAGCATCACTTATCAGTGTTGGACCCCATTTTGTTTGGGTTGGACATACTAACCCCATTTTATATATACCTTTCTACCCATGCTATATACCTTGTTGAACAGGTCCATAAAGATTCCCTACTACCAAGGAATGGTTTGAAGTTGATGTTATGCCCAATTGGAACAAGATGGAAACACTTACACAAATGGGGAAGCCCTAAACTGAGAACCACTGCTACAAGCCCCTGAATTGCCCTAGGGCCAACACTAGATGATAGAGGATGAAATTTGGAGACTAACATACTTGACTGAGCTCAATTCCGATTTAAAACGAAGAAGTAATGGCCAAATTGATTTTCGTCGGGAAAAGTCAAACTTGCGAAAAGAAGGTCAACGCCCCTAGTCAAACCGCCCGAAAAAGTAACCATATGAAATTCTCCAAAATGACTATTTAGATGAATATGGGACTTCCTAAACAATCCCCAAAAGTAAGCCAGAGCCTTCTCGCTAGCATACTGCCAGGCTCTTTTCTCATTAGTGAGTTCGGCATTAGTCATTGGCCTTCTAACCCCATTTTTTCCGATGGTCATCAGAATAGGTAGCTCCTGATGAAGACATGGCCACATCAGATGATCATGACATATCATGAACATTCTCATGTGAGCTTTCCACTGGGAGAAAAGCTCAGGTGTGAATTTTGGCGGTTTAGTTAGAGTGAATCCAGAACTCCGTTGTTGAGGAGCAGCAGGTTGAGCACTTGTGCTCGGATCAACATTTTTGCTACTACTGCGGTTGGGGATGGGCTCTTGCACACCTCTGGAGTTAAGGCGAGTATTGAACAGCATATTGCTTTCTTCGGCTATTCTTGAGAGAGAGAAAGAATGGGATCTCTACTTTGAGCAGGTAGAACTTGCTCTGATACCACTTGTTGGTCCCTGGGAGCCTAGAGGGCGGTGAATAGGCTCTTATCGAAAACTCTTCTTCTTCTATGACACAACACTTTTCTAGTTAAACAATAAAATCAGTGTGAAAGATAACCGGATAATGGAAGTATTTTGTTTTATTATCAAAAGATAATTACAACAAAATAAAGGCAGATTAAAGCTTATGACAAGCTTTTCAATCCGTTGAAACTCTCTTGCACTCTGTTTTACAATAACTCACACACTAGCCAATTTAATCTCTAAGAGCTCTTATACATATACGTGTATATATAAAAATATACAAAGCTTAATATATATAAACATCTCTTGGAGATATTCTTGGAACTGAATTTTCTAAGCACTATGTAGCATTGAAGTTATTCTCGGAAAATGCTTCTGCTTTAATTGCTGCGAATGTGGTGTTCAAAATCTTGGGTCTTTAAATATTGAATTACTTCGCATGATCCAAATTGCATTTAAGGTTATGTCCACATCTCCGTGTGATCCATGTGTAAGATGACTTAGATATTCAACGGGTCTTTCTTACATCGGGACACAACGAGCTGATGACTTGAATGCGAAGCTAATAAATTGAAGCAGCGTTTTCTTAATCCGTTGTAAAATTCCTTACTTCGTGTTAGTGAAGCTCGGATCCTTACTCCGTGATAGTGGTTGCCTACTCCGTGTCAGATTGATACTGGACTCCTTATTCGGTGTCAGCGCTTCCTTATTCCGTATGAACGAAAGGTTCAGAGGGCTTATTCGGTATCAGTGCTTCCTTGCTCCGCTTGAGTTCCTTACTCTGCATGAGTAAAAGGTTCGGATGGCTTACTTCGTATCAGCACATCCTTAGTTCGCTCGAGTAAAAGGTTCAGATTCCTTACTCTGCATCTCTTTTCCTTACTCCGTGCGAACAAAAGACTTGGGTCCTTATTCTGCACATGTCTTTCCTTACTCCGCATGATTGAAAGACTCAGATTCTGTTGTTCTCGCGAAGTTGTATTGTCATTGTTGTCAACATGATGCAGGAAGTGGCATTCGCAGGGTCGAAGGTCTGGGTCGAAGATCCGTACTTGGTTGGATAACTTTGTAGAGTGATCTCTTAGAGTAAGCTCATAGAGGGAGTCTACCTATGAACGTAGATTTGAAGGTCGTAGACCGGACAACTCGACTCGAAGGTCGAAGGTTATAGATCAGACGACTTGACTTGAAGGTTGAAGGTCGTAGACCGGACGACTCGAAGGTCGAAGGTCATAGATCGGGCAACTTGAAGGTCGAAGGTCGTAGACCGGGCGACTCGAAGGTCGGAGGTCGCAGACTATCAGACCATGGGGCTTGAAGCACCCTCAGAGGGCCACAGGGTCGAAGCCTCGAAGGGGCCACCGGGTCGAAGCCTCGAAGGGTCATAGTTTCATAGACCCAAGGAGCAGACAGGTGAAGAGTCGCATCTCGCAGACTCGCAGGGTCGTAGAGGGACCTATTGCGGAGACCCGTGATCAGTTAATCAGCCAAGGCAGAATGTAGGTGTCACTGACTCGAAGACTCGAAGAGTCGAAGATGTAGACTCGTAGACTCACTGAGATGCTACGAGGCAATATCACCGAGGATGTGGCTAATCAAAGGGATAGAGAGCGCTACGAAGAAGCAAAACGCACTGAAGTTCACCGTTTTAGTAAGTTGTTACCCAAACAGTGGTTTTAAGTATGCTAAGTACTGGAAAACACGTGGATATCATCCGTAAGTGGTTTAATAAGTTTTTAACGGTGAAGATCAAAGAGAGAAACATGTTAAACCCTAGACGAAGGGTTTCTGGCTGGTGCCGACCTATAAAAGGAAGAAATATGCCTGACTTGAATAGAGTAGAATATTTTTTTGAGTAGACAAAGAAATGTATCTGCATATAGAGGTACAAAAGGCGACGAAGAGTAGTTCATAGCATACATACAGAGAGAGAGGAAGGTTGAAAGAAAAAGATAACAATGAGTTACTATCTCTCTTCCTCATACATTCAGGGAACAGATCGTGAGTCTAGTACAGGAGTGGTTGAAGGTTGAGCATTGCAAATGGTTAGCAACGCAGGAGCAGATTGCATTAGACAGATTCTTACAGTGAGTAATTTCTGGAGCAATACTATTTTTGTATTTGCCTTGAATAGAAGAGAGAGTTGATCCAATTGTAATAAGGGCTAGAGCCTACTGTATTGAAAAAGAATAGTGGATTGGACTCGGTGTAATGTCACAGACTGGGGCTTATCCTAGCATACTTAGGCCATTTTGGGGTATTTTCCCTTTGTAAAGTGTTCTAATCTAGTTGTAGAGATTTTAGATTTTAATCATATTTGATGTCTCCTAGTGACATAACCAGAAAAGTGTTAACATCTATATGTAGGGGAGTGATGTTGTAAAGCTTTCAAGCAATCAATACAATCATTTGTTGCCTTCTTTCAATCGTTTTTCTGCAAAATGCTTCCCTACACAATTGCTTTACAACGAATCGATGGGTTCTGATGCAAATGCGACGAGTTAAACTGACCTAGCGTTCCTTCGTATGCGTGGGAACTAGGTGCCGCACGGGTTAAGATGTTATAAAGGCTGACCTCGTGACAGTAAGTACACCCTCACCACCATGGAGTAGATCACATTGATCGAACCACGTATATTGTCTGTCTCTATCTCTTCTCTCTCATACGTGCTTGCTTGTGACTGATATTGCATGAGACACCAAAAGACCATCCAAATAAAGACCACATCTGATAGAGAAATTTATCTAAAATATCTTACTCATTAAAACTAAAGGAATAGTTTTAATGTATACGATTCCCCCCCGCGTATACATACACAAATACCAAGACGAGCATGCTTGGAACCTGGGAATATCAATTTGTATCAGAGCTTAGTTCTCACTGGAGGCAGATCTATCACTCTGGGGAGAAGTGATCTCACAGATCGATACATTTGTGTTGCTGAGATCTGTGGCTTAACAACTTAGTGACCAAGCAAGTGTTTTGTTGGTATATAAGAGCAAAAATGGAGATTCCAATCAGCGGACCGAGTACCAGCTCTAACTATGCAAAGAGGGTGCCTATTTTTTATGGCACAAATTATAAGATGTGGAGAGCTAGAATGGAGACGGTATTTATGTCCATGGGTATGGACGTTGAGTGGGTAATAGGAGACGGATATATAGAACTAGCCAACGACAGAGAATCCATAGAAGCTGAAAGACGAACCTATGAGCTGAACGGCAGAGCTTTATTACATCTGCACTCACAGACTCTGAATATGCAAAGGTTATGGACTGCAGGGTTGCAAAGGATTTATGGGATAGACTCATCATCTTCCCTAATGCCATCTATCTCCCTAAGAGGATGCTCACTCACTAATCCTGTGTTATCAATATGCGCATAAGGTGCTTCAATTCCATTATTAGAGGGACTACTAGAAAGGGTACAAAAATCTAAAAATTTATGCAACCCAACAATCAGATTCTCAGTCTCCTCTATGGACTCTAGCAAGGCATGATATCTATCACCACATATACTTAAAGCAATAAGACAATCAAAAGCATTCCTATGGGCGGCCTTAACAAGGTATTCAAGGGTAGCATCATCAATGGTAGAGCTCTCTAAAGCTGCTACTTCTCTGTTTAATTCATTAATGGTGGACCAACTAGATTCTATCCTACCATTATCCTCATAAGATATGGGAAGTGCAAGTGAATTCAAAAGACATGTATCAGCCATATGACAACCACTTCCACAATAAGTACAAAACACAGGAGGCAATGAATTAATATATGCATCAAAAGCACAATAATAATTTGGATCATCATGAGTGACACTTAAATGAAGTTGGCTGAGCTGCCTAATAGTAGCCTTAGGACATCGGGAGGACTCATGCTTGCCACCGCAAAACATAGAACTAATTGGCATTTTAAAATATAAGAAAAAGTGCACAGCCAGCTAGAAAGAAAAACAAATAAAATAAACAAAAAAACAACACTCAAAACCAACAAATAAATAAATAATGCAAAATAAATAAATAGATAAAAACAACAACTAAAAAAACAACAAAGGACAAAAAACATGAAAACATACAGAGGGAAGAGAAAAAAACTACAAATAAAAAAAATTAAAAATAAATAAATCATATAATTAAATGAAAAACAAAATCAAACACACATATTTACAGGCCTAGTCCAATTTTCACACTTTCAGCTAAAGTCCCAAAGATTGTAGTGTCCCCGGCAATGATGCCAAAATTGATACAGCATTTTGTCGTACTCAGGCTATCAAAATAATATTTATAAAACCTAACTAACATGTAGAAGGGAAGTGAGGGTTGATCCCATAGAGACACGATTGGAAATCTCTAACCTAGTTGTGTTCCTATTGTCTAAGCAAACAATGTGATGAAATAAAATAAAAATAAAAATAATTAAATAAAATAAAAGAAATCCTTAAAAAAATAAGATAATAAAATTCTAGGGTTGAGATTCACCACAATTTCTAATTCCTTATCATATGGTTTGATTGATTATTCTTATGGTGCGTCCAGCTTGATACGGCGCGTCCAGCTTGATTTTTATTTGGCCCGGGCTGGCTTGTTGTATTCAGGTGAAGGCGTGTGAGTGGCGTTTGGATTACTACGCCGATCGGGCTCCTAGCTCGTGCTGCGAACCATGCGGCTAATCTCCTCCTCCCTGTGCAGCCTCGGGTTCTCCCGACCTCACACTTGGTTCCTGTATTGTGTACCCTGCTTGGTGGCACACCGCCTCTATCCTCCTTTGCCCCTCCTTGTTGCGCTCCCAGTGCACCTTGGCTTGCAGATTCTTCCTCCCCTCCTCTTGTGACTTGCCTTGGCTTGTCGTTGGGTCCAGAGCTTGCCCTTGGCTTGCCCCTTGGCCTACCTATGCTCCAGGCTAGGAAAACTCTGAATCCTTGTGGGAGTGGGGGATCTGCTTACGATCTTGGTTACGGCTTATCTCGCGACCGTCAGGCTTGGTCCCTCGTATGTTCGGTGTCCCCTTGATGGGCCCCCATTCAACATGTGGCATCTATTGGGAGGGGTGTGGGGCCCATGATTGCCTCGTTGTTCTTGCCTCATAAGCGTCCAGTTGGGCACACTAAGATTTCCCGCCTTTACCGGGGGATTTCCACCTGCCCAGCGAATTGGGGCAGATCCACCCTACCTTCGCCACCGCCTGCTATCTTCAGGCTCGGTGATCAAAGTGTGGGGCCTGGTAGGGCACCTCCTACCCCGTCGCCCAGCGGGTAACGACCGTTGTGCATTACGGTTACTTTTTCTGTTGCTACACATCTGAATGATCGAGGCCCTGGCCCACGACCCAGACCACACCTTCTGCCGTCGCCGGGGTTGTACGCTCCCCCACATGGTGGCAACGGCTGTGCGGTTGCTACATCCCCCGGTGCGGGGCTTCTACCCCCTAACGTGACTACTTTCGCTCCACCCATGCCTCCCAGAGTGGTGCCTTCTCCCAGCTCCTCTCTTGCAGTTGTGGTTGGCTCGCCTGTTGTCATGGAGTGTCCTCGCCCTCCAGCGGGCGGAGTGAGCCAGCCGGTTAGCTCCGTACGTTCTTTTTGTGACCGACTGGTTTCTGGCTTGGACCCGTCCTTAAAGGTGCCCTTCCCACCCTCGCAGGTGGCCTGTTTTTGGTGTGATGTTGTTACCCGGCCTCCGTGCCCTCGTGCCGGAGGCCCTGCCCGGCCGCCAGATTATCCCTCCCCCCCCTTTGTCGCTCAGTCTTTGGTTCCACTGCCTCCCCCCCCCCCCTCTGTAGCTTTTGCGTCATGATCGGATTGTGTGTGTTTGGAATGCTGGACATCTATCGCGTCGCTCCTTCGGCGATGAGCTCCAACTCTGCTTGGGGGCCCTTTGGGGTCAAGTGTCCAAGTGGACCAAGGCGCATGATTCCTGGCGCGGTGACTCGTTTCGGTTTGATATCTTTGCTCCTGCTGCATCGGTCTCGGCCATCGTTTCCCGGCTCAGACGGGCGGCTCCTGCGTTGTATGTTCGCCCCGACCTCCCTTTTCTGTCCCAAGCCCGAGCGCGTCTCGCCCCACCTACAACTGCGGTACCGTCTCCGTCCTTGCGCCCTCCGTTTAGTCGGATTGTGACTTGGAATATCCGTGGCTTTCAGTCCAAGAGGTTAGATGTTCTCCATATGGTACAACAGGAAGGGTGGGGTATCTTGTGCCTCCATGGAAACGCTAGTCCAGGATACCAAATGGCCGGTGTCCTTACCCAACTTTCGGGTTTTTCAGTCGCATGGGTCTCGTCATTGCATTGGCGAACGGGGTCTTGCCCTTGTCGTCCATGCCCCGACATTCGAGGCCTTTGAAGTGGGTATCTCAGACTCGCACCAACTGTGGGCTCATGTTTCTTCTCGGCACCTCGGGAGCATCCCTTGGGTGGTTGGTGGTGTCTACATTCCGTAATGGAGCCACCGTGCAGAGCGCATGTCGGTCCTTTCTCGAGTCGGACGCCAGATCCGGTGTCTGCTTGACACCAACCCTAGTGCCCCGCTCATGGTGCTCGGGGACTGGAAGACCCCTATCGGGAAGTTGGCCAAATGGGGCTCCAAGTTTGGCCTCAGGGTTCTATCGATGAATGGGTTCCCGGAGACATTCCACTCGCGTAAAGGTTCTGGCATTAGTTCTATTGACCATTTCTTGGTTAATCCTCTTGCCGAGGGCCTGCTCACTAGTGCATCCGTGTGCCGCCACATTGATAGTTCCGATCATTGGCCCCTTTATATTGCGTTCAGGGACTTCCACGTCTCTGCCGTAGCCGATGTGGCTGCTCCTCTCCACCCCCAATGGGACCGCCATTGACTTGCGGTTTGTTCAGACCCGATTCGGCTCTTTAACCGGTGGGTAGCTCTTGCTGCCTTGGCGGAAGACCCGCTGTCTGAGCCCGTTTCCCTGGTGACTCAGTTGGGGGTCACGACTCAGCAAGTTGCAGGGGACCTCATGCTGACCTCTTTGGGGCAGCGGCGGGGTCACAAATTGCTGCGGGTGCGCCTGCACCTCCGACGCCTGATTCCGAGGCGGCGTCGTTACTTCTATGAAGTTCAATGTCTTTCTCCTGTTTCTCCGGCAGGTCAACGGGCTGTCTGACGTTGGGTGCAGGCAAAGGCTGATGCAAAGTAAGCCACGCGGCTTGCAGAGCGAGAACCTGTTTCCACCGAAAAGTTGAATACAGTCGTTGTTTCCTCGGCCATCGCAAACCCCACTAGTTTTGGCGCTGGCTACAGGAGTTTGCCTGTGTTGGTACGTTGGGCCCTCGGTCCATCCAACCTCTGCGCGATAGTGATGGTCGGTTGCTAGTTGAGCCCGCCGCTATTCTTGATCGTTGGACCTCCCACTACTGAGCTCTTTTGGACATACCCGATGAATACACTGAGGACCATTATGCTGCCCTCCTTTCCCCTGCCCGACAGGCCATCGTGGGTCTCGATTTCGCCATCTCTTGGAAGGAGATAAAAGTGGTGGTCCGGAAACTCCGCCTTCATAGAGCAGCCGGACCTGATGGCCTGCCCCCGAGCTTCCTCGAGTGTATGTTGGGTGGTACCAACTCTCATCGGCTTGGTTGTGGGGTCCGCTGCCGCCGTCGTCTCAGCCGCAGTCCTATGGTGTGTGGGCTCACCACACTGTTTAACGTGCTTTGGTGGGGTGCCATTGTTCCTGACTCTTTCAACATGGCTGCTCTTGTCTCCGTCCCCAAAAAGGGCGATCTCACGGACCCGGGGAATTACCGTGGTATTTCTCTCATCAATGTCCCCCTCAAAGTCTTAATGGCGGTGGTGGCCCATCGCTGCTCTGTTGCTCTCGAGCTACAGGGTTTTCTTAACAAGGGACAGGATGGTTTTCGTAAGGGAGAGGAATGTCTCGGTCATGTCTCGGCGCTCCATGAGGTCGCTCTCCGTCGCAAATCCGTGCTAGGTTGGCCCACCTATGTGGCCTTTATTGACTTCCGTAAGGCCTATGATATGGTGCCCCATGGTGCCCTCCTAGCCAAGCTTCGGGCCGCCGGGATTGGTGGCCGCCCTCTTGGTTTCTTTCGGGCTCTCTATGCCAGCTCGTCAATCCAAGTTAAACTGGGTCACCTGACATCTGACACGATCAGGGTTCGTCAGGGTGTGCGCCAGGGTTGCCCCGCCTCTCCTTTGCTCTTCAACATTTTCATTAATGACGTGTTGGCGGAGATGGAGGCGCTGTGGGGTGGTTGTCCCGGGTCTCCCTGACCGTATCCCCGGCCTACTTTTTGCCGATGACCTTGTCCTTCTCGCGGACACGATGGCAGACCTAACGACGCAACTGAGCAGGGTGCATGCTTGGGCCTCTTCGTGGGGCATGGCGGTCGGGATTGATAAATGCAAATGTATGACTTTGCTTGGTGATCCGGCCCATGATTTACTAGCGGGTGCGGATCTTCGGTTGGGGCAGGAATCTGTTGGCATCGCCTCATCTTATCGACATCTAGGGGTCCCTATCACCCCTGACCTCTCAGTCTGCCCCATAGTTGGTGACCGTGCGCTTGCGGGACATAAAGCACTTTACGGTTTGCGGCATTTTCTTGCCTGCCGTCGGGTGCCCATTTGGCCTCGCATTTTGGCTCTTAAAGTGTTGGTGTCCCCAGTCCTGACCTTTGGTGCGGAGCTGATGGGCATGCATGATGTCAAACTCCTTGCCCCTCTCGAACGAATCCTTCTTGAAGGGATGAAATGGCTTGTTCGTGTTCGGGGGTGGTCGCCTCTTGTAGGCGCTGGTGTGCTCCACTAGGAGTTCAATATCTGCCTACTTCCGGCCTTCTGTGTGGGTTAGCGTGCCCGCGCCTTCTTCGAGTACGCCCAGTGTAAGACGTGGATTGCCGATCTCTTGTCCCATGCTCTGCCCCATCAAGTTGGCTGCATCTGGACTTGGGTTGTTCGGTCACACTTCTGGTTGCGTAAACATATCCCTGCCACTACTTCCGCATGGAAGGCCTCTCTTGTTCGTTCTGCTGCCTGGCTATAGTGGGATGTACACCACTCTACTCCGTCGCTTTCGTTCTATACCAAGTTCCATCTCGCGCGTGGTCGTCGGGCCCTCCGCCGTTCTTGGCTTGATGGTTCTATCTCAAGTAAGGAGGCATTTCACTTGGTCTGCGCCCGTGTTGGTGTGTGCATTCTACCTGATTGGGCGGTCTGGCTGGGCTTCTACCGCTCCTCGGGGTGGTGCGGTTTCCCTTTTTGTCCCGCCCCTGTTGCTGACTTATGCCATTTTCTTCTCGACTGCCCGATCCCGCCCTTGCTTGCTCTTCGTCCATCCCTGGCCCAAGTCGCTCCCTGGGTCTGTGGGCCCTCCCACCGGGTCGCGTTGGTGCCCCATTTTCGTGATCGACTCCTCGCCTCTCTCTTAGGTGGAGATGGGGGTGTTGTACCAGAGTAAGAAGTATTGGGAGTCGGGCTCCACCTAGCTTTGCCGCGGTGGGTGCCCTTCTTCTGCAGACCACGGTGTTGCTTCAGGCTGCATATACCGCCTCCTGGGCTCCCGGCTCAGACGGGATGAATCTCACCCACGAGCCGACGCCTCTCCAGGTAGGGCCTGTCCTCATAAGGGACACGCCTCTAGAGCCTCGGTAGTGTTGGTGGACGCCGACTCTATCCCCTGCGGATTCCGGCGGGGCCTAGTTCTCAGCGCCCCAATAAGGCACTGGGCCTTTCACCCCCACAACTAGGCTTTTCACTGGGAGAATTCCCCGGAGTATGGGTGTCTTTGCACCTGTCGGTACCCAGCACACCGGTGCTTGCACCTCTATGGGTGCGCAGCCTTGGCTGTAAGTGTCAGGTGAAGGGAGTTTCCTCTTGACGCCTCTGGTTTGCCCCTTGGCCTACCTTTGCTCCAGTTTAGGAAAACTAAGGAAAACTTATGGTCTCTAATCATCTGAAGGTGATTGATCCTAAGGTAACCGCCAATGGCTTTCATGTGAATAACAATGTGCTTAGCCTTAGCAACGGCCTACTCTCGTGACTCGCTGAATTAAAGCCAAACCCATTAAGAGATGATCAACCATGGATCCTCCTAGGATCACGAACTCGTGACTCGCAAATCTTAAGTTTCATTTTACAAGTTCCAATAATTAAATTTCATTTTTCAATTCTTCATTCAATTATCTAAAACATGCAATAGGTTCGCGACGCCCACGACATGGATTCAATCGGTAAAATAAAATCATTCATGAGATAGAGATAAGAAATAATCACGCAAATTCATGCAATCAAGATATTGAGATTGGGCTACTCCCAATCCCTAGAAAAAAGGGATTATTCTATGAAATAATGAAGAAACATATTTATATCAATTAAATTAGAAATTTGGGATTCAGAAGGGAGAAGAAACGACAACCAACCTGTCACGAGAGCATATAATCAATCCCCCATCCAATACCAAAGTGTTCTTGAATCAAGATTACATGAAAATCACCCAAAACAAAAGAGAAATCTAAGAAACCAAACCTAGGGCTCTTAGTCGTCAAGGAGGGCTCCCTTAGGGTCCAGAATCCCTAACAACATCCTATACTTGTTCCTTATATAGTCCCCCTAAATATTACATTAAAAATAAAATAGGAAAAATACAAAATGAGGCAAAAGTCGACGCTTATCGCGACGAAGGCAAAAGACCTTATCGCGACGAAATGTATTTTCTTCTATGTCACGACGAAATGTATTTCCTTCTGTGTCATGATGAAGGCAAAACGTTCTGTCGCAATGACATTCTTTGTCTAAATTCGTATTATACTTCCATTCTCCTGGTTCTTTCCTATTTGCCTGCAAAATACACCCAAAACACAACGCAACTCTACAAAACACTAAAACATGACAAACAATATGATTTAACACTCAATCATAATAAAAACACTCAAAACACTATGAAAAATGAATGCAAATAAGGGAAAGACACATGTGAAAAATCTATATAAATTAACGTCATCATTGAACTACCTCTAGGCTTCATTGAACACAAAGCTGAACATATGGTATATAAACTATGAAAAGCCGTGTATAGATTGAAGGAAGCTCCACGAGCCTGGTACAACACTGTCAGAATTCTTGCTCGAACACAATTTCAGAAAAGGGAAGATAGACACCACACTATTTCTACGAAAAGAGAAAGTTCATTCTCTGATCATACAAATCTACATGGATGACATCATTTTCGGATCATCAAATCCGAAGCTTTATGAAGAGTTTGCGAAGTTGATGACTGGCAAGTTCGAAATGAGTATGATGGGAGAATTAACGTACTTCCTTAGAATAGAAGTTAAACAAATGAAGGATGAAATCTTCATCAACCAAGCGAAGTACACACGTGACTTAATCTAGAAGTTCAGAATGCAAAACTCAACTCCAGTGAAGACTCCTATGCCAGTCAATGCAAAGTTAGATCCTGATCTTAGCGGAGAATTAGTAAATGTGACTGAATATAGAGGGATGATAGGATCATTGCTATACCTTATAGCAACTCACCTGGATATTATGTTTGCAACTTGCATTTGTGCAAGATATCAGGCGTATCCCAAAGAGTCACACATGCTTCATGTAAAATGGATATTACGGTATCTCAAAGGGACAGTGAATTTGGGACTCTGGTTTAGATGCTGATTTTGCTGGGTGTCGCATCAACAGGAAGAGCACTAGTGGCACTTGTCAGTTCCTTGGAAACAGATTGATTTCTTGGTTCAGTAAGGGATTGCCCAAGGAAATTCATGAAGTGCTTCAAGTGTGGACAAATGGGGCATCCGGAGAGAACATGTCCTAGGGCTAGCTCGGAAAGTGTGGCGGGGCTGTAGCAGACTCAAGGTCAGTGTTAGAGGAATGGTGCTCCCTATCAAAGATCAGCACAGCCTATACAGTCAACTCAAGAGCAGTCTACTGTTTAGCAGCCCCAACGTGGAGCTCAGTCTCAGAGGGAACAATCGGACCATGCACCAGTTGATCAAGCAGGGGATAGTGTGCGAAGTGGGAGAACCTATGCCATTGTGGACTCAACAGTTGAAGTACCACCAGAGAAAGAGGCTGAATAGGGATAATTAGCAATTAGAGGTACTGTAATCATTTTTCTTGTAGTATGTATGGTTCTAATTGATACTAGTATCACGTCATCATTCATTATGCAAGTCATAATATTTGGAGTTGTTGGATCAAACCTAGAATTTGGATGATGCGGATCAAACCCTATGTAATTGGATTCAAGATGTTTATTGCTTATTTTAAGTCTGTGCAGAAGAGAAAACTTTAATTCGGACCTTCTCTCGTAAGGACAAAGCTAAGGACAGGATACATAATCCTGATCCGGATCATCGTGAGTGTCGTCATTCACTTGGTACATAACCAAGGTATCATCCGGAGTAAGGATCCTTCGTGAAGATTAATCACTTAACAAAACGACCAAGGAACCCGCGTCTAACTTTCAACTAGACCATGTCAAGTGATGCGGAGTAAGATTCCGAGTCTACAACTCGCACGGAGTAAAAGAGACTTGTTGCGGAGAACGAATCAAAGTTGTCACTCCACCTGACCAAGGAAATAAAGACATGGACTATGAAACCCAAGTTTGTCACTGATGCGGAGTAAGGACAACTATTGCGGAGTAAAGAAGCTAACGCGGAGTGAGGAATCCGAACCAAGCGCTGATGTGGAGTAAGCATTCCATACCTACTCTATGCGGAGTAAGGGAAGCTAACGCGGAGTAAGGAATCTGAACCAAGCGCTAATGTGGAGTAAGCATTCCGTACCTACTCTATGCGGAGTAAGGAAGCGCTTACAAGGAACAAGGATTCCAGGACTATACCGATACGGAGTAAGCAACTACTGACATGGAGTAAGGATCCGAGCTTCATTGGTACGGAGTAAGGAACCTTACTACGGACTAAGAAGACGCTGCTTCACCTTTCCCAAACCGCATTTAATGGTCAGTTTGCTGTGTCCCGATGAAAGACAAACTCATTGAAGATCTAAACTGTCTTACACGTGGAGCACTCGGAGTTGTGGATGCAGTCCCAAATGCAATTGGAATCAAGTGAAGTAATTCAATTCACTTATGCTTCCAATATTTCGAGCTCCACATCCGAAGCAGTTATAGCAGAAGCATTTTCCGAGAAGAACTTAATGTTTACACAGTGCTCGTAAAATACAATTCCAAGTTAGATTCCTAGGATGTCTATATATATTTGTAGTGTTGTACACTTAAAAAAGAGCGCGCACATACAAAAGAAAGAACTGATACTCGTGTGAGAAAGGTAGTGGTACAAGAGTTCATAGAGATTAAAAACACAGTGTGTGTAACTGAAAATTGAGTGCTATTGTAATCAGTTGTAATTGCTGCTTATTTTGTTGTAATTATCATCAGATAATAAAGCAAAATACTTCCACTATCTGGTTATCTTCTGCACTGATTTTATATCTTTTAACTAGATTGTGCTATACCTGTGAGAGAAAAAGAGTTTTGATTTAAGCCTATTCACCCCTGCCTAGGCTAGTAGGGACCAACAAGTGGTATCAGAGCCGTTCTATTAGTTCTAATATAGATCCCACTCTTTCACTCTCAACAATGGCTGAAGAAAGCAGTATGCTATTCAACACTCGCCTTAACTTCGGAGGAGCACAAGAGCCCCTTCCAAATCGAAGCAGCAGTGAAAATGTCGATCCACCTCAACCTGCTGCTGCCGCTGCTCCTCAACTACGGAGTTCTAGCTTCACTTTGATGAAGCCACCCAAATTCACACCAGAGCTTTTCTCCTAGTGGAAAGCTCGCATGAGAATGTTCATGGTCTGCCATGATCATCTCATGTGACCATGTCTTAATCAGGAGATACCCACTCTGATGACCATCGAAGAACATGGAGTCAGAAGACCAAAGACTGATGCCGAACTCACCAATGATGAAAGGGACTGGCAGTGTGCCAACGAAAAGGCTCTGAAATATGTCACATCGTCTCTGGATTCCGAGGCTTTCACAGACGTCCAGGGCTGCACGACAGCAAAAGTTGTCTAGGATAAACTAACAATCCTCTATGAGGAAAGTCAGTCTCAAATGTAGAACGTTATCTGCACTCTCAGATAGAACTTTGAGAGTTTCAATCATAAACCGGGCGAATCACTCGAGAGCATCTATCGGAGATTCGGAAAGCTTATCTTGGAGCTGAAAACTGTCAATGAGCATTACTCTTAATCTCAGATCAATGACAAGTTCTTTCACTCCTTGCCGGATCACTACTACTCCAAACAACTCCAGATGCAATCCGACAAGAACTGGCAGTATGTTCCCCTGGAAGAACTATATGGAGAGCTACGGACTCATGAAGTCAGGTTTAAGTACTCTGACCGGGATGAGAAAATCGCTCGGAAAGAAAAGGGGGTAGCTCTCAAAGCTATGGAATGTTTAAACATACTGAGGAATGATGATATGGACGCGTCCGAGAATTTTGATTCTGACGAGGAGGAGATAGCTCTTCTCGTCAAATCCTTTGAGCGATTCCTACAGAAAAGTAGAAAAGGATTCAGGAGACACTCCTCATCATCTTTCCAAAGGAAGGAGCGACCGGAGTCCAGTTCCCAGGAATGCTACAACTGTGGGAAAACTGGTCACTGGGCCAAGGACTGCAGATCCAAATCTAAAGTGGCCGAGAAAAGTGACAAGGTAACTCCTCGCCGCTCCACCTCAGACAACAGAGACAACAGCAAGAACAAGAGGAAGGTGTTCGCCACAAAATACGTCAGTGGCTCAGAAGAAGAGGAGGAATCCTCGGATGATGAGCCAACTCCCAAGCTGAACGTCTGCCTCATGGCAAACTCTGAGGTACCTTCCATCTCTGAGCTCATGAGTAGATTAGAATCTCTTATTACTAAACGTGATCATGAGAAGAATGAGAGACTAATAATTACTCAAATGTACAAAGATATGGAAAGTCAGAATAAACGTCTTAAATTTACTATTACTAGACTTGAAAAGGACATAGCTAACTTTAGAGGAAAAGAGGCATGGTATCATGATCTAAGAGCTGAAAATCATCTGCTAAATACCAACCTATCAGGCCTAAAAGTTATTGTGAAAAGACTCGAGAATGAACTTGAACAGGAAAAGGAAATAAATCGTAAGTGGCTAAAATTCGGGGAAATAGCCTCTACATTTAGGACTGATCCGGATAACATTCGAGTCCAACCTAGCCTAGGCTCCGAACCATCGACTTCCATTGCTCAAGCTACTGAGTGTCCTCCGGACTTCACTCCAAAACTAACCAACTTATATCCTGTTAGTACATCTAAACCGTTGGATGGTTTCATTTCAGGTGGCACCATAGTTTATGATCATTGAAGAGAGGTCATTCGCACTTCCCGAAGCAGTAGCACCCAAACTTAATGATGAAGGGAAGGCTACTGCAGTTCAAGCCAAAACTGTAGCACCCAAAAAGAAAGGAAAGGCTAAGGCTGACGCATTTAGGGCCAAGTGCACGTCACCCAAACACAATGGACTAGGCCATAGGGAACAGGGTAGAAAGTCTGTAAAATCTAAGAAACCTGTATCCTCTGTCTGTACTCCGCATTATAGTGTTTGTTCCATCTGTAGGGAAATAGGCCATTATCACAATAAATGTTGGAGCTTATTGGATAACTGGCTTTGTAATCAAGTTCGTACCAATAAAGATCGGTTCAATAAAAAAGGTTCTTCGAGCAAAACAAAATCTAAATCTCAAAGGAGTGTCTCTCCAAAGAAAACCCAAGTAAAAGAAACAGCTGAAACTAACAAATTAAAGTCAACTTGAAAAGCTAAAAATCCTAGCAAAGTAAAATCCGGAACTGTTGACACTACTGTTGTTCTTTCTAACCGCCCGAAACAAGTTTGGGCACCAAAAGTGTAAACTGTTGTCTTTCAGGAGCATCTCTGGAATGTATTACCGTATCACTTGAAGTTAAAGATAAATCAAAGCAATTGGATCCTCGATAGTGGATGCTCCGGACATATGACGGGTGATCAGACTCTGCTCGTTGAAGTTACTGACAAACGAGGTCCATCCGTTTCATACGGTGGCAACAGCAAAGTTTATGACTGTTCCTGTTACACATATTGACCAACCACGTGGCACCAATGAAGCACAAAGAAATGATATGGACGATGCTACGGATGAATCGGACTCAGGACTACTGTTAAACTCTGGACATGTTCCCACGGATATTCAAAATTCCGGAGTACCTTCAAGTCCGTTCGGACCAGTTAACACTGAAAGCAACAATGTTGATTCCACCGTGTCATCACTGGTTTTTGTCCAGGCCCGTTTGGGGTGGGCACAAACTAAACCAATGGTGAGAAAATTTAGAGTCGCCACCAACTGTTTTTGGGGTACAGTTGGATACCCTCTACTTCGAGTAGTAAAAAGATGTGGTCTGCGTTATCAGGAAAGGGTTCGGGAGTTGGTTACGTGTAGGGAAGGATTAGCACCCCTACAGCGCCCTTTCGGTATCTAATTTAGGAGGAGGAGGTTTTATTTTATTTGTACTGCCATAACTGGGTTAAGTTTCCTAAAAAGTCTATGATTTTTATTTAGCTAAGTTATTTATTAAAGTCATGGTTAAAATGGATTTATCCTAAATTTCTAAAGGGAATCCTAAAAGTTTTGGGTTTTTGTTTGAAATGGAGAATGAGATCCTATGGGTTGGTTTTGGGTTTTTGGTTTTGCTTTGGGAAATTGAAGTCCTAGAAAATGATTTTTTATTTTCTCCCTTTTTTTGGTTTTTCTTGGGTTAGAAAACATACATTTTTTGTTTTTGTTTTATTTTTTGTTGTCTTTTTTGTTGTCTTTTTTTTGTTTTAGAAATTGAAGTACTAATTTTGGTTTTTTTTGGCTTTAAAACATGAAAACGTTTTTTTGTTTGTTTTTGTTTTGCTTTTTCAAGGAGACATTTTGAACACATTTTGAAAACATGTTATAGAAGACATTTTGGAAAAACATTTTGTGGAATACCTTTTGTTATTTTTTTGTGTGTTTTTTTTAAAGCTTTGAACCTAAATCTACACGTTTCAACAATTGAAAATACATAGGAACACATATATCAAAATAGATGTGGAGTGTGTGAGTGTGACATCCACAAAAGAAAAATAAAATCACTCTTTTTTTTTTTCATCTTCTCCCTTTGCTCTCTCTCTTTTTCTTTCTTTGTTGTTTTTTGTTTCCTATACTTTACATATTACAACATACGCATATACAAAGGAAAGTGAAAAACAAAGGAAACCCAACGCAACAAATAAAGAAAAAAAGAAAAAGAAATACAAGGAAATATTAAGAATTATATCAAAATCAATATAAATAAGCTGAAAAGTAATGAAGAAATAAGAGCTGAACCGACTTTGGGGTTTACAACACCAATCTTCTGTTTGAGCTCCCGCCGGCGCTGATAGTCACTTGCTCGAATTAGAACCAACAGATCTGGCAGTGGGACTTGTGAAGAGGCTTTCCTGGTATTTGGAGATAGGAAGGCTGAAGTGGGCGTGAGAGAAAGAGGGGGCTGAAGTTGGAGTCGTTTTTGTGTTTTTTTTTTGCTGAAAAAAGGAACTGGAACGAGATAGGAGAGAAAGAAGATGAAGGGGTGATGTTTTTATTGCAGAATAGCAGGAAAACTGGATATAAAGGCTAGCAACGTAGAAAGATTGGACGTAATCCTCTCTTTTCTGGGTTTGAACCTCTCTTTTTTTTTCTTTTTTTCTTTTTTCTTCACGAACTCTCTTCCTTTTTTTTAAAACCCCCAATAGCCTTCTCTTTTTTCAACGATCCTCTCTTTTTTTTTTAAACCCACCAGCCTCTCCTGCGCAGGGGCGGACAACTGCATCTTAAAGGGCTGCAGAAATCTTTTGGCTGGGCTCATTAATTGTTGCAATAAATATTTTGTCGGGTGCATTATTATTTGCAGATCAGTGCTTGGTCGGGTAGACAGCTTATGCGAAAAAAGGGGAGCTCGTGATTGCCTTTTGAATTTGTATTTTAGCAGCGCATGTGACTAACAGGTTGTTGAGAAATGATTCCTTGTCAGATGGCTAGCGCAGAAGACGGGTCTCGGGAAGCCAGCGAGAAAAAGAAAGAAAGAAAAAAATAGCGCGCGGAGCCAGCGAGAAACGCCAACCAGCGAAGGTCAAAGGGGTCAGAGGGTCGAAGTGTCGGCATGTCAGAGTGTCGGCAGGGTCGAAGCTTCGGTGGGTCGAAATTTCGGTGGGCAACGGTCAATGGGTCGAAGTGTCGGCAGGTCGAAGGTCAACGGTCAACGGGTTGAAGGGTCGAAGTTCGGAGGTTGACAGGCTTCGAGGGTCCGTGGGTCGTAGGTCAAGGTTCGAAGGTTCGCAGGTCAAGGCATCGTAGGGTCAAGGGTCGAAGGTCGAAGGGTCGAAGGGTCGAAGGTCGGAGTGTCGGCAGCGGGGCTTCGAGAGTTAGGGGGTTGAAGGTCGAAAGGGCAAGTCGAAGGTCGGAGGGTTATAGGCTTCGAGGGTCAAGGGTCGAAGGGTCGAAGGTCGGAGTGTCGGCAGCGGGGCTTCGAGGCTTCGAGAGTTAGGGGGTTGAAGGTCGAAAGGGCGAGTCGAAGGTCGGAGTGTCGGCAGCGGGGCTTCGAGGCTTCGGGGCTTCGAGGCTTCGGGGCTTCGAGGCTTCGGGGCTTCGAGGCTTGGAAGGTCAATGGGTCAAAGTGTCGGCAGGTCAACGGTCAATGGTCAACGGTTAACGGTCAACGCCGAAGTTTTAATTACCTTCTTACCCTTCACCTAAAATGTAAAACTGGATAACTTTCCAGGGATTGTTTGGGGAGATCCGTATTCGCCTAAATTGACGCTTTGAAGAATTTCGCATGGCCACTTTTTCAGGTGATTTGGACCAGGGGCATTGACCGTCTTTTGGCAAGTTTTGACTTTTTCCAATGAAAGTTGTTTTGGCCATAACTTCTTTATTTTAAGTTCAATTTGAGCTCGGTCAAGTGCGTTAGTCTCCAATTTTTATCCTCTATCACCTGGTGTCGGTCTTGGGGTGCTTCAAGGACTTGTAGAAGAAGTGATTAATTTTGAACTCCCCCGTCCGTGTTAATTGTATCCATCTCGTGCAAATTGGGGCTACCATCAATTCCGAACCATTCCTTGGAAGTATGGGATCATTGTGGACCTATTCAACAAGGTATATGGCATGGGCAGAAAGGTATATAAAAATGGGGTTAGTATGTCCAACCCGGACAAAATGGGGTCCAACACACCGTACCTGCTAACACGGAAACATCTAGTCCGGAAGAAGTTCAACCAGCAGATATACCTGAACCACCCAATCTGGCAGAGCTTCAAGTTATTCAAGATCAACCATCACATGCACAGAATTACAGGTGGACTTGAAACCATCCCTCAGATCAAGTGATTGGTGATCCTAATGTTAGTGTAAGAACAAGAGCAGCCACCTCCAACATTTGTCTTTACTCATGTTTTCTATCTCAAATAGAACTAAAGGTGGTAGATGAAGCTCTTCAGGATTCGAACTGGATAGAAGCCATGCAAGAAGAGCTGAATCAATTTAAAAGAAATGATGTGTGGACTCTAGTACCAAGGCCTAAGTCTCAGCAAGTCATTGGAGTTAAATGGGTGTTCCGGAACAAGCTTGATACGGATGGAATAGTAATCTGGAACAAAGCCAGACTGGTAGCCAAAGGATATCGTCAAGAAGAAGGAATAGGCTATGATGAGACCTTTGCTTCGGTAGCACGACTTGAGGCAATCAGAATGTTTCTGGCGTATGCTTCATATGAAAACTTCATAGTTTACCAAATGGACGTCAAAAGCGCATTTCTGAATGTAGATCTTCAAGAGGAGGTGTACATTGAACAACCTCCCGGTTTCATGAAACCCAAGGCTGGACATTTGATTTACAAGCTACGGAAAGCCTTGTATGGGTTGAAGCAAGCTCCAAGAGCCTGGTACGACACACTGTCAGAATTCCTACTTGCTCACAACTTTCAAAAAGGGAAGATCGACACCACTTTATTTCTACGAAAAGAGAAAGGACATACTCTGATCATACAGATATATGTGGATGATATCATTTTTAGATCAACAAATCCGAAGCTCTGTGAAGAGTTTGCAAGGTTAATGACTGGCAAGTTTGAGATGAGCATGATGGGAGAACTGTCCTGCTTCCTTGGAATAGAAGTTAAACAATTGAAGGAAAGGATCTTCATTAATCAAGCTAAGTATACACGTGATCTTATTAAGAAGTTTGGTATGGAAGGTTCATCTCCCGTCAAGACTTCGATGCCAGTCAGTGCCAAGTTAGATCCCAATGTGGACGGTAACTCAGTAAATGTAACTGAATATCAAGGGATGATAGGATCCTTGCTGTATCTCACAGCAAGTCGCCCGGACATTATGTTTGCAACTTGCATCTGTGCACGATATCAGGCGAATCCCAAGGAGTCACATATGCTTCATGTTAAACGGATATTAAGGTATCTCAAAGGAACGATGAATTTGGGACTCTGGTACCCAAAGGAGTCAAACTTCACCTTATCCGGATACTCAGATGCTGATTTTGCTGGGTGTCGCATTAACAGGAAAAGTACAAGCGGTACATGTCAGTTTCTAGGAAATAGATTAATTCCATGGTCCAGGAAGAAGCAGAATTCCGTATCAACCTCTACTGCTGAAGCGGAATATATAGCTGCTAGGAGTTGCTGCGCACAGCTACTCTGGATGCAAAGTCAACTTACTGACTACGGTTTCAACATGACATCTATTCCACTGTACTGCGACAACACCAGTGCAATTGCTATCAGCAACAATCCTGTCATGCACCCAAAGACAAAGCACATTGAGGTAAGGTATCACTTCATTCGTGACCATGTTCTCAAAAAGCACATATCACTGGAACATGTTGCTACTGAAGATCAACTGGCAGACATATTTACAAAGCTAAGAATGCTATGTGATGGTACTCACACTCGTAGTCTGATTAGCCCCTGAAGTGTAGTTTCCTAATGGATAGACAGTGATGTTTCAAGATCTCAATTTTTAAACAGGTAATGTCATTGAGAGGATCACATGATCTACGGGGGAGAAAATGCTTCATTCATTATCCAAGTAATACCCCCCGTATATGTCTCATGACCTCACTCCTAGCTGTTTATCTGAGGGAGAGTCTATCACAGAGAGGATCGCATGATCTAAGGGGGAGCAATCTTTGGAATAATCCCCTAATATGTCTTGGATGCTCCTTCCTCTAAACTATCACTTCCGGATCTATCTGGACATGCATTATTGAATCAGATATGTGGCATGCAAGGATGTTTTTCTTCCTTCAAGCGTACATCTTAATCAGATAATCATTTGCTTGCTTTCGACATGTGTTCATTTCTACCGTCTCACTCATGAATCCTAAGTTGAACAAATCATATGTTTTTTTAATTATCTTAGCTACGTTGTTCAGCAGGACGGTTTCACTATGTTGGCCAATATGAACTTGTGTATTTCTTATCTGACATATATCATGATTCAGTAACTATGATCACTCTTGTTTGTATGTGTTTTTTACATTCCTTTCAATGCACTAAGTTCTGTTTCTCTTTTTAGTTCGGATTATGATGTTCTCGCTTATACTATTTGATTCATATCTGTACTAACTCTACCTGTTAGTCTTCTGTTCTTTTAATTTACATTTCAAAGCTACAGGTTCAGATTCTCTTTGCACTTCATTGCTCTATCTTGTTTTGATGACTCGGATTTGAAGTGTTATGGTACTTCATATTTCCTTGACACCAAGACAGCAAAGGAATCATTTTTCTTTAGCACTCAGCTTCTACGGTCTCAGTTGTCTATCATCTGGATAAAGTTTAAACGGACAATCTCTAGCCCGGATGAGAGTCAGTCTACTTCCTCCTAACTCTTGAATCTCTCACTTCGCGATAACCCAAGTGATTATCTTACATTGCGTCTTTTTGAGGAGGAATAATGATGGTTCATTAAATGCACGTCTCGAGCCCGCCAATTGTCTTTTCTAAAATCCGGAAGTATGCATATAGCTGTGATTTTTGAATGGTTAGCACGGCTGCCACGTCATCAGTCTATTTGACGGCATTAATACATCAAGTCTAATGACATCAGATAGTCAGGCGGATCACTATTTATCTCTCTTAAACCCAAGACTCGCTTGCATCCGCGGCAAAGGTCCTATTTATAATGAACTTTCAAGCGACGCACGAGGCTATCACTTCTAATTTTCAGAACCCTAAATCCTTGTTGCTTCTTCCAACTCCAAAGACCACATCTCCTTCTCCTCCAATCCTCCATAGTTCAATGGCAGCTCAAGCTCTCTTTGGTGTTGTTCCTGGTCACTTGGTCGACTGGTCCGGAATCTCTGATCCTCCGGCCTGGCTCGAAGAGGTTCGCCAGCTCCTTGATTCCAGCAACCTCCTCACCCTAGTGTCACGGACCGAGGCTTATCCTAGCACACTTAGGCTATTTTGGGGTATTTCCCCATTGTAAAGTGTTGTACTTAGCTTATAGAGTAAGTTGTAGAGATTTTAGATTTCGATCATATATGATGTCTCCTGGCGACATAGCCAGAAAAGTGTTAACATCTATATGTAGGGGAGTGATGTTGTAAAGCTTTCAAGCATTCAATACAATCGTTTGTTGCCTTCGTTTAAATCGCTACCCTACACAATTGCTTTACAACGGATCGATGGGTTCCGATCCAAATGCGACGAGTTAGGCTGACCTAGCGTTCCTTCGTACGGGTGGGAACTAGGTGCCGCACGGGTTAAGCTGCTATAAAGGCTGACCCCGTGACAAGTGGTATCAGAGCACGGTTGGTGCTAAAGTTCGGTGGAATAATCAAAACTTCGAGACGGTGCAAAAATGACAAACGGAGGATCTGTTGTCATTAGTGGTGGCGACCACGAAGGCCGCGACAAGGAGCACCACGCTAAAGAACGGAGGAGAGACAAGTCCGTTTCGAGGGAAACATGTCCGCTGGAGAGTCGGCTAGCCAAATTGGAGTTGGCGTTAGCCGAACAGATGGAGGTGGTCGAGGAGCACACTGAAAGCATCGAAAAGCTGGACTCAGAGGGTGAGGAAAGCTTTGGGAGGATGCAAGGGCTTCTCAACTCCGTCATGGATGACATGAACTCTCGATTCGAGGGCTTGAAGGGTTCTCTCATGTCCCAAATCTTGGCGATGCAAGAGGAAATCAAAGAGATCAAGGCGGATTGGTCTCTATGCAAGATGGCAGTCACCCAAGGTGGCGTTGGCGGCCATTCCAACTCCAAAATCGACGTGCCAAAGCCTAAGACCTATGCTGGGTCAAGGAATGCGAGGGAGTTAAACAACTTCCTCTGGACCATGGAGCAGTACTTCGATGCTTTGAACATCATCGACGAGGCAAAGAAGGTGAAGACCGCTCCGCTATACTTAGTCGATTCGGCTATGGTGTGGTGGAGGCGACGATATGCCGACAAGGAGTGCGGCCTATGTATCATTGACAACTGGGCGGATTTCAAGCGGGAGATCAAGGCTCAGTTCTATCCCCAGAATGCGGAAGACGAGTCCCGGGCGAAACTTCGGCGCCTTACCCACAAAGGCACGGTGCGGGAGTACGTCCGTGAATTTTCCGAGCTAATATTGGAGATCCCGGATATGTCCGCGAAGGATTCATTATTTTCCTTCATGGACGGATTGCAACAATGGACGAAGCTGGAGTTGCAGCGGAGGAATGTACAGGACCTGGCGTCGGCCATGGCGGTGGCCGAATCACTCATCGAATACAAGAAGCCAGAGAAAACCACCAGTTCTTCATCGACTTCCAAGGCGAACAGGTTCCACAAGGAGAAACGTGGGGGAGACAACCGGAGTGAAGGAAAAGGGAGACCCTTCCAATCGTCTAAGGACTTTCGCCCAAAACACTTCGCGAATGGTTCCAAGGACGGGGAGAAGCCAAGGATCTCCTATTTCCTTTGTGGAGGCCCTCACAAGGCGTTCGAGTGCCCGAAGCGCTCCAAGCTCTCGGCGATGATCAATGAAGACGAAGGAAGGGATGCGAGGGATCCATGACTTGGTTCCTTGCAGCTCCTCAATGCAATCAAGGCGAAGGTGGAGGTGCCACCATCCGGACGACAGAAGGGGCGCATGTACGTGCTCGCTAAGGCCAACAACCTTGAAACTAAGGCCTTGGTGGACACGGGTGCGACCAACAACTTCATCAAGGTCGAAGAAGCTCGTAGACTGGGGATAGTCTACAAGGAAGAGAAGGGCTGGCTGAAGGCGGTGAACTCCAGCACTAATCCAATCCATGGCGTGGCTCGAGGTGTCGAGCTAAGTATTGGCGAGTGGAGAGGCAAGGTGAATCTCTCCGTGGTGTCGATGGAAGACTATCCCATGGTGCTGGGGATGGAGTTCGTTGATCAGGTGCGGGCAATTCCAATTCCTAGCACCAACACAATGTGCATCATGGACGAGGGGAAAACGTGCATGGTGAAGGTAATGCGGGAGGAAGAGCTCAAGGCGAAGTCTCTTTCGGCGCTCCAACTGTCTAAAGGAGTTAGACGACAGGAGCCAACCTTCATTGCCATGGTAAAGGAAGAAGGCCCAAGTGTTGGGAAGGAGCCCCCAACCGAAGTGAAGACGGTCCTTGAAGAGTTTGGGGACGTTATGCCACCCGAACTCCCCAAACAACTTCCGCCGAAGCGGGAGGTGGACCACAAGATCGAACTAGAGGCCGGTGCAAGGCCTACTGCTGCGGTGCCCTATCGGATGGCACCACCGGAGTTGGAGGAACTTCGGAGACAATTGAAAGACTTGTTGGATGCCGGGTTCATTCGGCCATCCAAAGCGCCATTTGGAGCACCGGTGTTGTTCCAAAAGAAGCACGATGGGTCGATGCGGCTATGCATTGACTATAGGGCGCTAAACAAAATTACAGTGAAGAACAGCTACCCCATCCCACTCATATCCGACCTGTTTGATCAACTTGGTGCTGCGAGATGGTTCTCAAAGCTAGACTTGCGGTCGGGATATTGGCAAGTGCGGATAGCCGAAGGTGATGAGGCAAAGACGGCGTGCGTCACAAGATACGGCTCTTACGAGTTCTTGGTGATGCCCTTTGGCCTCACAAACGCCCCTGCCACATTTTGTACGTTGATGAACCGGATCTTCCAACCATACTTGGATAGATTCATCGTGGTGTACCTTGACGACATTGTCGTCTATAGCAAAACGTTGGAGGAACACAAGGCACACTTACGGCGGGTTTTCCAAATCTTAAGGGAGAACCAACTATTTGTGAAAAACGAGAAATGTGACTTTGCGAAAAAGGAGGTGCCCTTCTTAGGTCACATTATTGGCGGCGGCAAGTTAAAAATGGATAACAAGAAAGTGTTAGCCATCAAGGAATGGGAGACGCCCAAGAAAGTCCTTGAGATGCGTTCATTCCTTGGCTTGGTTAACTACTATAGAAGATTCATCCGCGGCTATTCCCACATTGCCGCACCCTTGACGGAACTATTAAAGAAGAACAAGACTTGGGTGTGGGATGATGCTTGCTGAGAGGCATTCGAGAAGTTGAAGCAAGCCGTGACAAACGGACCGGTGATGGCACTGCCAGACCATACAAAGCCTTATGAAGTTCACACGGATGCTTCAGACTTTGCCATCAGTGGAGTTCTAATGCAGGAGGGGCATCCTGTAGCATATGAAAGCCGGAAACTCAATGGCACCGAACGGAGGTACGCGGTGCATGAAAAGGAGATGACGGCAGTTATGCATTGCCTTCGGGTGTGGAGGCATTACTTGCTAGGGTCCAAGTTCGTGGTGAAGACGGACAATATTGCTACGAGTTATTTTCTAACTCAAAGGAACTTAACTCCGAAGCAAGCATGGTGGCAAGGACTCCTAGCGGAATTCGACTTTGTGCTCGAGTACAAACCGGGCACAAATAATGTGGTGGCTGATGCACTAAGTCGGAAGGCGGAACTTGCAGCCATTAGCCAACCACAATTCCCCCTGGTGGACAAACTAAAGGAAGGAATGGAGCACGACCCATTAGCCAAGTCCTTAGTGGAATGCGTCAAAGCTGGGAAGACGCGATGATTTTGGCTAAGGGATGACTTGCTCCATACTCGAGGGGAACGGGTGTACGTTCCTAAATGGGGAAGTTTGAGGAGAGACATCCTCAAAGAATGTCACGACTCGCGGTGGGCTGGCCATCCCGGAGTCGATCGTACCTTGGCGTTGGTGGAACGGAGCTACTACTGGCCTCAACTTTATGAGGACGTCCAAGTGTACGTGCGGACTTGTCTTGTGTGCCAACAAGACAAGATAGAGAATCGACAATCGGCGGGACTGTTAGAACCGTTGCCCACTCCGGAAAGACCTTGGGAAAGTGTTTCGATGGACTTCATTGTTTGTCTCCCAAGATCCGAAGGATGCGGTACGATCATTGTGGTGGTCGACCGATTATATAAGTATGGAGTTTTCATTCCAGCTCCGAAGGACTGCACGGCAGATGACACAGCCCGACTATTCTTCAAGTACGTGGTGAAGTACTGGGGCATTCCAAAGACAATCGTGAGCGATCGGGACTCACGGTTCACTGGGCGGTTTTGGACCGAGCTGTTCCGGATAATGGGTTCGGACTTAAACTTTTGAACAAGTTTTCACCCACAAACAGACGGCCAAACGGAGCGTGTCAATGGCTTATTGGAGCTATACCTGAGGCACTATGTTAGTGCCAATCAAAGAGATTGGGCCAAGTTGTTGGACATAGCCCAATTCTCATATAACTTGCAGAAGAGCGAGTCCACGAATGAGAGTCCGTTCGAACTCGCAACTGGGCAGCAACCATTGACGCCCACTTCCATCACTCGGGGGTACACTGGAAAGAGCCCCGCGGCGTTCAAGTTTGCAAAAGGATGGCATGAACAGACGGATCTGGCCAGGGCATACTTGCACAAGGCAGCGAAGAAGATGAAGAAGTGGGCGGATCAACAAAGGAGGCCCTTGGAATTTCAGGAAGGAGACATGGTGATGCTCAAACTCCTTCCGTGCCAAACCAAAGCACTCAGACAATTGCATAAGGGTTTGGTGCGCCGATATGAGGGGCCTTTCAAAGTACTTAAGAGAGTTGGGAAGGTCTCATACAAACTGGACCTCCCGACTAGCTTACAAAGGCATCCGGTGTTCCACGTTAGTTTGCTCAAGCCTTACCACGAAGACTTGGAAGATACGAGCGGACAACGGGTGGTGCGGACACCAACAGCATCAACAGGCAAGACCTACAACAAAGAGATAGAGAAAATCCATTCTCGTAGAGTCGTGCCAAGAAGAGGCGTAGACCCAAGCTGAGTGTAGTACTACGTCCAATGGAAGAACAAGCCGGTTGAAGAGGCAAGCTGGGAGAAGGAAGAGGATCTGGGGCAATTCTCCAAGGAGATTGAAGAGTACCGTGAAGGAGTCGAACGCTACATCCGGCAGTTTGACGAGCTCGAGGAAGCCGAAGACGCAACGAGGACGCTGCGAAATCGGGTGGGGGGAGAATGTCACGGACCGAGGCTTATCCTAGCACACTTAGGCTATTTTGGGGTATTTCCCCATTGTAAAGTGTTGTACTTAGCTTATAGAGTAAGTTGTAGAGATTTTAGATTTCGATCATATATGATGTCTCCTGGCGACATAGCCAGAAAAGTGTTAACATCTATATGTAGGGGAGTGATGTTGTAAAGCTTTCAAGCATTCAATACAATCGTTTGTTGCCTTCGTTTAAATCGATCTTCCGCTAAGCGCTTCCCTACATAATTGCTTTACAACGGATCGATGGGTTCCGATCCAAATGCGACGAGTTAGGCTGACCTAGCGTTCCTTCGTACGGGTGGGAACTAGGTGCTGCACGGGTTAAGCTGCTATAAAGGCTGACCCCGTGACACTAGTCACTACCCAGGTCGATCTCCTCGTCTCTGACATCCTTGCCTTCTATCAGCATGTCAACTCCAGTGATGAGTCTATCATCTCAGTGGTACGAGGGAAAACTATCAAGATCACCCCTCAGGTGATCCGTGACACCTTTTATCTTCCTGAGGGCAACGATTTTAGGCCGAGTGCTCTAGCCATGGCTGCGTCCATGGGCTGTCCCAACAAGGTAAAAGAGTACAAGTCGAAGTCTTTTTAGGGCCCCCATCGCTGTATGGCCACCATACTGAGCCGGTGCCTACTGGCTCGCTCCACAGCTTTTGACTCTGTTCCATACGATCTACTGCTGGCAATGTACGCGGTTTTTGAGTCACTGCCACTTGACTGGGGCGTTTTCCTGTTTCGAGTGCTGCGGAATGGGAAAGGGAATTCGTCTTTTGGACGGATTCGGTCTCAAATTTTCCGACACCTTCACCCCGCGCACTTCCAGGATGAACTAGTGATTCCCTTCCCCGCAAACTTTTACTTCCGTCATCTTACTGCAGACGAGACACTTACCGTTCACCACCCTCCAATCTCCCGTGCTCTTATAGTTGTGTTGGAGCAGCAAGCGAGTTCTGTTGGTAACCCGGTTGCAAGCTCGGGTCACGAAGTTAGCTCTACTCCCCGGTCCTTCCACTCCCGCATCCGGTCTATTGCTGCTCCAGCACGGTCCCGCAGTTCGCTGCACAGCATTCGCGCTGACTCGTCTACTGCTGCAGGGCCCTCTCAGCCGCCCATCCATGCAGCTGTCTTATCAGCCTCTCCTGCTGCTGGTCCTACTTCTCCTCACGCTGATGCTGCTGCTGATGCTCCCACACCCATCTCTCCGGTCATAGCAGCCATTGCTGCTGTTCTACCCGAAATCCCTATCTCTCCTACGGAAGCTTCTCCAGCTCACTCTCCTATTCGCAAGGACTACATCGACCATCTCTCCACCGACCTCCTTACTGACTGCTGGGTGCGTTTCAGCCTCGCTCACACTGCCGACATCCCAGAACCTACCCTCTGGGTGTATTACACTCAACACACCCAAACCTCGGAGGATATGATTACTTGGAATTGTACTCATGGCTTTCTGACGCTGTCCATGCTTCAGGCTCCCATTCCTGCTGCTGCCTCGTCCAGACCTACCCACGACGCACGGACGCCCATCCCTGCTGAGGCTGGTCTCTCCCTTCCTGTGGATATCCCTACTATTGCCCCTGCAGTTGCACCACCATTGTCCTCTCCGGCTACCGCCGACTCTGCCCTACACACACCTGCTCCTTTTCATGCGGGTGAGTCCTCTAAGGCTCCTGCCTTTGGCCTTGGGCGCGCATCCTTTGCAACGATTCTATCTGAAGCCGCCTTCTCTGCCTAACTTGATCGCCTTGCGGAGGACAATCGTCTTCAGATCCAGGCCATCGCTGATCGGGTCAAGGCCATTGGCACCGAGATTCTTTCCGCTCTCTCCTCCTCTCTCTCCATGGATCAGAAGCTCAAGATGATTGCCACATCTCTTCAGGGCTTGTTTACTTCTGTCACGGACTTAACCCAAGTCGTGACTTGCCCCTCCCGCTCTCGCCGATCTGCCAAACCGGGGGAGAAGCTATCTGATCCTTCCACTTCGTCTGGTGATGCTTCTCGCAAACGGTCTACACTTGCTCTTCCTCCGAGCCTCCCGGTGCCTAAACGTAGCCGTTTCTCTACTGGCCAGACCAGCTCTCCCGATGTTGCTGCCCCTACTGCTGTTCCATCTGGCACTGCCTCCTTCCTCCGATCATATATGGAATTTCATCCGGATGATGCTGATGGGAGCATTCTTGCTGCTACAAAGGCCTATGCCTCCTCAACTGCTGAGCGGCGATGTGTGTCCGTCTTAACCTAATGACATCCAAACCTTGCTGTCTGAGGAGGGACAATTCTCCACTAATGACATCAATAACTATGCCCTAGCCATAAAAATGGAAATGAGGTTGTTGCCCTCTTTACTTGAGGAAGGCCATGCTTTTGACATTCTACCTTGTTGGATCGAGAACCAGTTTTCTCCTGTGGACACCATTCTTACCTACATCAACGGTACTGCTGAAAACAGCAGACCCTGGAGTACTCTGTCCACCATCTTCATTCCTTACCAGGTCAACTCCCCACATTTCATGTTGAATGTATTTCTGATCAAAGAGAAGAGAATCATACTTATTGATTCTCATGCGCTTGATGACCGCCAGATTAGAAGAAAACAAATGAGGAGTCTCGTTCAAACTTTGTCTGATACAATCAGACAGAGTACTCTTTACGAAGACTTGGATCTACCTCCTCTTGGTCAAGATGAAGTACTTACAGGGGCGATCCGGAACAAGAAGAATGTGCCTCAGCAGCCCAACGGAAACAGCTGTGGAGCCTTCGTCTGCTTCTTCCTGAAATCAGTTATCACATTTGATGACAACTGGAACAATGTCATCAAATTCACCAATAAGCAGACGATGAAGCTACGAGAGCATGAGGTAAGAATGATCTTTAAGTATAGTAAGTCATATGTACCATAAATTTCATCTGTACTAAGGCTTAATGTATTCTTGCTGACATTCTAGTGGAAATGCTTTTGTTTATCCTTAACTGTGTATTTCTTACTGCCTAACCGAATCAGATTACAAAGGGTTTGGCATATCCATATTAGGGGAGATTGTTGGATCAAACCTAGAATTTGGATGATGCAGATCAAACCCTATGTAATTCGATTCAAGATGTTTATTGCTTATTTTAAGTCTGTGCAGAAGAGAGAACTTTAATCCGGACCTTCTCTCGTAAGGACAAAGCTAAGGACAGGATACATAATCCTGATCCGGATCATCGTGAGTATCGTCATTCACTTGGTACATAACCAAGGTATCATCCGGAGTAACGATCCTTCGTGAAGATTAATCACTTGACAAAACAACCAAGGAACCCACGTCTAACTTTCAACTAGACCATGTCAAGTGATGCGGAGTAAGATTCCGAGTCTACAACTCGCACGGAGTAAGAGAGACTTGTTGCGGAGAACGAATCAAAGTTGTCACTCCACCTGACCAAGGAAATAAAGACACGGACTATGAAATCCGAGTCTGTCATTGACGCGGAGTAAGGACAACTATTGCGGAGTAAGGAAGCTAACGCGGAGTGAGGAATCCGAACCAAGCACTGATGTGGAGTAAGCATTACGTACCTACTCTATGCGGAGTAAGGAAGCGCTTACAAGGAACAAGGATTCCAGGACTATACCGATACGGAGTAAGCAACTACTGACACGGAGTAAGGATCCGAGCTTCATTGGTACGGAGTAAGGAACCTTACTACGGACTAAGAAGACGCTGCTTCACCTTTCCCAAACTGCATTTAATGGTCAGCTCGCTGTGTCCCGATGAAAGACAAACTCATTAAAGATCTAAACTGTCTTACCCGTGGAGCACTCGGAGTTGTGGATGCAGTCCCAAATGTAATTGGAATCAAGCAAAGTAATTCAATTCACTTATGCTTCCAATATTTCGAGCTCCACATCTGAAGCAGTTATAGCAGAAGCATTTTCCGAGAAGAACTTAATGTTTACACAGTACTCGTAAAATACAGTTCCAAGTTAGATTCCAAGGATGTCTATATATATCTGTAGTGTTGTACACTTAAAAAAGAGCGCGCGCATACAAAAGAAAGAACTGATACTCGCGTGAGAAAGGTAGTGGTACAACAGTTCATAGAGATTAAAAATGCCAGTGTGTGTAACTGAAAACTGAGTACTATTGTAATCATCTGTAATTGCTGCTTATTACAGGAGTGGAGTTGGAGCATGAGATGGTTGACTACTCATTAGTGGTTAAATCAATAGGAGGTGTTAGCTTCAGGTGTTAGCCAATGATGACAGCGAGCTTTGATAAATCTAGTATTAAATTGGTTGAGGTTGCACTATTCATTATTGACTATTGTTGCATCGCTTGAGTAGGCATAGCTTGTGTTTTGGATCAACATAAAAAAAAAGAGGGGTATTTGATGTTGGGATAGACTAGTTGCTTAGTTATCTTTTCGAGGACAAAAAATCCTAAGGTGGGAGGATGTAATATCCCGTACCTAGAATAGACTAAGAGATAACTTATATATGATTTAAAGATGGGATTTTGGTAGTTGCGAGGCAGTGGTATTTTGGTAACATCTAGTGGCGATTTAAGGGGTAGAATAGTCATTCTTATAACTTGGGGATTTAATAAGTTTCTATTAAATGAAAATTCGGGATTTACTGTAGTTAAGGGTGTTTTGGTATTTTAAGGACTTAAAATAGGAATTCTAATAGAAAACGAAAACTAAGTTTAAGGAAATTACTTGTTGGGCAAGAAATTAGAGTTTGAATGCTATTAGAAGTCTTGTAAGATATGGGAAGAAACTCTATAAAAGGAGGAGGTCGTCCTAGGGGTTTGGTTGTTGTTTCTTTGTCTTGGAGAGCGCTACCATTCTAGTAAGCAAAGAAGGAGAGAGAAGAAAGGTTGAAGCTTGAGGGCATTTCTAAGTTTTGGCGAGTTAGTCTGACTTCTGGAATATTCGAGGTAGGTGATTCTACCTTTCCTTATCTTTGTAGAGATTGAATAACAAATAGGGTTGACTTGATTCATGATATAACTTAGAATGAACAAAACTACAAGTAACTCAAATAGGAGTTAGAGCTATGAAATTAATCAGAACAATTGCATTGAGGCTTAGTAACTCGTTATGTGTGTAAGAGAAATCAATTGATATAGGGACTAAGTTAAGGTTTGCGAAGTCGATCATAGTTTATCATGCGAAGGAAGCGACGCATCGCTCGTATACAAGTAGGTAATTGAATTGAATAGTGGTTACATGGAATTATATTTTTAATGTATAGAGGGTTGAAATAGCTACGAAATGGTATATTTTGTAGGCCAATCGAAGTTCTGTGGAAATAGTTATGATTTTTTAAAGTTGGAAGCAAAACTGGGAAAACATCTTTACACGTGGCGATGCACGTGGCGATCATCGCTATGTGCAATTTTTTTATATTTTATTTGGATAGCCAATTAAAATCCTTCGAAATGGTAGGTATCATAAGCAAATCGGAGGTCTGTAAAATTAGTTATAATTTTTCGAAGTTGGGACAGAATCTGCACAGTTTTAGCAGCCTATTTTGCTTTCTTTGGTTTGCCAATGGGAATCTGAGCTCGTAACCTTTAGGGGAGAACCCTAAGGATCACTTGAGGATTGTAGTATGATTTTATTTGTAATAGTTGAGGTGTTTGTTTGCTTTTTATATATTGAGAACACGTTGTGTTAATTTGTTGTACAGATATTATGTTTGTGTGAGATGTTTTGCTGTAATGGCTATTGTGTTTGTGGACCTATGTACATAGGGTTTGGTTGCCGATGTGGCATGATCGCCTAGGTTGGCGATGGCTATGAGCCCGGATGAGGGGTATGCCGTGATGTTGTTTTGCCCATGGTGGCAATTGGCTTTAAGCCCGGAAGAGGGGAAGCCTTGTTTGTATTATTGAATTGGTAGTTGTGATTCATATATTTCATGAATTGTTGTTATAAATTTATATGTTGTATTTGTTGTGCTCATTCGGATTTGACTGATGTGTTTATGTTATGGCTCAACACTACACATGTACACTCGTACACAAAGCATATAGTATTAGGAGTTCCTTGTTGGGTGATGGTAAGGATTGATAGTTCAACTATTGAGCTTTGTGCTCACCCCTACTCATTAATTTGTTTTTCTCCAGGTGTTGATTGGAGCTAGTGTTGGATTAAGCTGCTCAGTGAAGTTATTTACTTGATGTATGAACTTTGTTTAAATATTATTTTTATTAAACTTTATTTTCCCGGACAAGGGTTTGTGGACAGTTGTAATGAATTGATTGGTTTGTGTGATGACTTTATTAACATACTTAATATTATTTTGGCATTGGAAAAGTACTTTCATACCCATGATGTATGTTGTACAGGGAATTTGGACAGCACCTGCTTTGTATGTCCCTCATAGGTGCTTCTCACCAACCCCTTGACCCTTCGGGTGCAGGCATGGGGAAGTCACGTGTTTTGTTTTGAGTTTTTGAAATCAGGGATGTGACAACAGGGTAGTTCGGTTGGTGACCCAGCCGACAGCTCTGCCCCCAAGGTTAGCTTTGCCCACCGGTCCTCCCAGATTCGGTCCGTTGCTGCATCCTCCATCTCCCGAGCCACTCAGCACAGCGTCCGCGCCAACCCATCCGAGGTTGCGGGGCCTTCTCAACCCATTTTACCTCTGGCTGTTTCTCCAACACCTTCTACTGCTGATGTCCCCACGCCCGACACTCCCGCTGTTGCTGCTGCTATTAATGCTGCTGTCGCTACGTCAGTGGCTGATGTCCCAAACTCTCCTCCGGAAGCTCCCTTGCCTCCACTTCCTCAACCCCGGGACTACTTCGGCCATCTCTCCTGTAATGACCCGTATTTGGGGTTCTGGAAGTTAACCATGTGATGGAGTGCACATTGAGGGATGTGAATATCAGTATGACGACATGTGCGTCAAATAGAAAGTTTTGACTGTGAGTGGGCTCAATTTAGAGTGGAGCCCTGAAAGGCTAATTTTGGATTTTTGTGGTATGATCACGTGACTTTATGTTCGAGGTCTTATTTTGAATAACAAATCTCAATACAATGATGTACTTGTTAAATAGAGTGTTTTGACAGTAATTGGGCTTGATTTGGAGTCTGGACCCTGTGAGGGTAATTTTGATATTTTAACGAATTAAATGTGGAAAAGTATAAATAGGGTAGTGAAGAACTCAAATCCCTAATTTTCATACGTGTGTGCCTTTCCAGAGAGAGAAAGATAAGGGGGAAAGCGAATTGGATGATCCGGAGCTCAAAGCGACCGAAGTCGAGGTAGGGATTCATTCTTGTCACTCCTATGTTGTTGATTTTGCATGCTAGAGTAGCTAAAACATGTGAATTAAACCCCAATTCGTGGAATTGGAAGTATGAACCCTAGAGTTTGAGAAACTCGATTTATGTTATTTTGGTATGAATTGATGCTGTTTTGGTAGCCTAAGATAGCTAGGATGAGTTAGAAAGCCATTTAGGGGATGAATTAGTGCTTAAAACTGGAGATTTAATGAGTATAATCTAGTTTTGGGATGAAATCGGGAAGAACGCAGTTGACGGTTCGCGACTGGCAACTGCTCGAGGCTAGCTTCGAGCAGAGCTTCGAGTAGAGTGCCGAGCAAGAGCCTCGAGCATGTTACTCGAGCTTAAAGTGTCGAGCAGCATCGAGCTGAGCTTCGAGCGAGGTGTCTCGAATAGGGTTTCTCGGGGGGGGGTGGGTGGGGGTGGTTTGTGGGAAGGAGGGGGGGTGGGGGTTGGGGGTTGTTTCTTGTGGGTGGTTTTTTTTTTTTTTTGACTATTAGTTGGGCCCCAATGAATTCACGTGCAAAAGGAAAGATGCTTAGGATGATGTCCTCTATCTACCACGAAGTTTCCAGACCAAATGGACATGTATGTGAGGTGCACGTGATATGGGTCCAATTCACGTGCAAGTGTAATTGTCTTCCAAATGATGCAAGGAGGCTAGGGGTGAAGTTTGAAAGCATTTGGAGTTCATATGGAGTTGCACGTGAATTGGGAATTCACGTGCAAATTGGCGTGCGGCATATTTTTGCATGGGTCCCTTGGTTTTGGCATTCAAGGAACTTTCTCCAAAGGACCATGTTGAAATTCCGAATATTTTGGTGTGTATGGATGCGGAAAGGTTGTAGCTTGTGTAATCAAAACTACGTCGTTTTGATCCTGGGTTTACTTAATCAAAACTACGTCGTTTTGATGTGAATGGTGTCTATATAAGGAGGGCTTGAGTTTGAGTTAGGGTTCTTGTGTTCCTTTCTTTGCACTGCGCTGAGAGAGAGAGAGCTAGAGAGAGAGGGGAAGGGGAGTTCTGGTTGCTGCCGGAGCATCTTGCGTGGGGAGGACGGCGTTTGGCGCGGGAGCAAGGAAGATCTGCTTTAAGGTAGGGGTTCCGTTCTTCCTAAACCCTCCTGTTCTAGGGTCCTGAGGGCAGATTCGGGTATCTGTTTATATATATATATGTAAATTCATATAGGTGTGATCTCTATATGAATGTTGGCTTGATGGCATTTTGGTGTGGTTCGTGATCTATATGCTATATGTTTGATGAAAAGCCTGTGTGAATATGGTTATGTGTATATGCCTGAAGTGTTTGAAATTATGCCTGTGAGGGTGCATGTTATGTGTTTGTGGAAATGCCTGTGTGGCGGGTTTGTGAGCTTGTGGATATATGCATGCTAAGTGTTCGAGGTTATTCCTGTGTGACTAAGCATACTTAGTGTTTGATGTTATGCCTGTATGGCCATGTGTGTTGCGTGTTTGCTTGTACACCCGGTGGTGTGGAAGCCTGGGGCTGTTTTGTGGAACCCGGTGGTCGTGGAAGCCCGGGACTGTTTTGTGGAACCCGGTGGTTGTGGAAGCCCGGGACTATTTGTGGAAACCCGGTGGTTGTGGAAGCCTGGATCGTTCTTGAAACCCGGTGGTTGTGGAAGCCTGGGAGTGTTTATGTACTAGCTCATGCATGATCGTGTTTCTTGTTATAGCCTGTAACTATACCTGGTGGGATAATTGTATCACGACACGGCACTTGTACACAAGGCATGTAGATGTTAGGTGCATGGGATGGGTTGGGGAGACATGATCCCTACGAGGTGGTGGTTGCTCACCCCTCCTACCATGTTGTTTTCTTTTTCAGGAACCTACGGGCGTTAGGCGGGACCCCGAGGTGGAAGACCCTAATTTATTTAATTTGTTTATGTTATTTTTTATTATGAGGATCGATGTAACCCCGGTGGGGAAAGGATTTTGTTGTAATAAACTGGATTGGATTGCTTTTAATGAATATTACTTTCTTGAATGTTGTGGATGTTTAAAATGTTAAATTCTTGTTTTGTATCCTACCCCTTTGCCCTCCGTGTGGGTAAAAGGGGGAGTCACGTACCGGTTTCCTCGGGTTGGAAATCCGGGCGTGACAATATGGTATCGAGCATGGTCTAGTTGGCCTAGGGTAGTGGGCGGACTTGGTTATCTTGAGTCCTTTGGAGGAGCCTGGAGGGACATGCCCGATCAACATGGTCCTCTTTGAGCCTCCAAGGTGTACTTGGGGTAGTCGGTCTTGTAGTAGGATTTGCATGCATTGGCATTAGGGCACTAGTTGCATTTGTTGTGAATGTATGCTAAACGTGGATAAAATCATATGATTAAGTGAAATGTGCAACTCGATTTGTTTGGCAATGTGTACGAATCGTGCAATGTGATTGATGCAATGTATGTGTGTAACATCACGTGATAGTGGAATTGATCGGTGGGGGTAGAGGTAGTGACGCGATAGATTATAAAAATTGTTTTGACGTTGTGCTTACTTCGTGTAGTAAGAATGCCGCCGAGAGAGTGACACGTGCGTCCTGGGGCGATGGGTATGAGTCATCTGCCCATGAGGGTCCGGGTGCGGGACCATCCGTTGGAGGGCATGCGTTGTCTGGCACGCTGCAAGAAGGCATCCGGCTGGAGGTACGAGGCTACGGGAGGGACTCGGAGACGTTCGGGAGGAGGTGCGCCGTGAGATGGCGACAGAGTGGTGCCACCACCACCACCGATGCGAGAGCCGCCTCGTAGCGTGAGAGTTCGCCGGGTGGTGTACCGACCCGTGCGAGAGGATGACGTGGTGACACGGTTCCGAAAGGAGCAACCTCCGCGATTTAAGGGGGAGAAGATCCGTGGTAGGCGAGCGATGGTTGAGGCGATTGAGCACGTGTTCTCCTTTCTCCTGCCCTGGGAGGAGGATAAGGTGCGACGCACTCGGCAGCGGGAGGGGGACGCTTTGGAGTGGTGGACGAGTGTTGCGGGGAGCCGTGCGGTGCGACTCATGTTTTGGGAGGAGTTCTTGCAACTCTTCCAAGATGAGTTCTTCCTGGAATCGGTGAGATGGCAAAAGAGGGGAAGAATTTGGCAGCTTAAGCGAGGATCCAAGACGGTACCTGAATATGAGCGGGAGTTCTGGAGATTGAGTAGGTTTGCTCCCGAGGCAGTGTAAGGGAGGACCTGAAGGCCCACAAGTTCACCTTGGTCTCGGGCCAGCCCTAGGGAGAGGGTGGCGATTCTACGCTTGAGGACCTATCTTGAGGCTGTGGAGACGGCCCGTATAGGCAGAGGCTGGATGATGGGAGGCGGGCCCATCGGGGCGCCATTGCAGAGTGGGCCTGATCGAGATGCAGGGTCCAAGAGGCTCAAGACGGAGGAGAGGGATAAGCAGTTCCTTCCGCAGCGGGGGGACGGACATTGGCGAACCCAGGGGAGGTCTAGCTTTGGCGGTGGCGCAAGGGCGGTCCAAACGGGGGTCTCCCGCCGGTTGTTCTCGGCGTGGGGAGCAAGGCCACTTGAGGAAGGAGTGTCCAAAGAGGGACCGGAAATGCCATAGATGTGGACGAGAGGGCCATCCGAGCCGGGTTTGCCTTGGAGTGGCAACAAGAGGAGTTGAGGCATGACATCCAGGACAAGGAGTGATGCGGTTTTCGGCACCGCCGAGAGACCAGCTCGTCGGTGGCGAGCCGCCAAGCGGATCCGGTCGGACCCGACCTCGGGGAGGCCGAGCGGCAGACCGAGGCCGGAGGCAACCTTAGCGGGAAGCGTCCAGTGAGTGAGCCGACTAGTGGCACGGGCCAAGGAAGGGTGTTTGCGCCTGGAGGCGACATACCAGGAGGAGGCGAGCTACCACCCCCACCAGTGAGGGTGGAGCAGACCATCGGTGGTTAGAGGTACCCTCTTGATCTCCCGTACCTTAGCTTTTCTTTTCGATACGGGTGCATCGTGTTCGTTTGTTCTTGAGCCTGATAGATAGTTTGGGGTTAGCCTGTGTGAGGCCGCGAGGCCCTAGTTGTGGAGTCTCCGGTGGGAGGCATGATAGAGGTACGACGAGTGTGTCGTGACTGTGTTAACCATAGGAGAGGTGGAGCTGCGTTTTGACTTGCATGTGATGCCTTTGAGGGCGTTTGACCTGATCTTGGGTATGGATTGGCTTATGGCTTTCCAGGCCAAGATAGATTGTTATCGGCGGCGTGTGTCCTTTGTGACACCTCGGGGACCTCTTGCACCCTGCAGGGGGAGTGGGATTGTGAGGCGAGTCGGGCTGGGCGGTGTTGGACCAGTGGGGTGCCATTACCCACGGGTTGGCGGCCCGACCTTTCGAGGAGGGTAAGGTGGAAAGAGGGTGTGGCCCGCGTTGTGGACCAATTTCGGGATGTTTTTCCTGAGCGGTTGAGGAGTTTGCCACCTAAGAGGAGTGTGGAGTTCACCATCGAGTTGGTGCCGGGGACGGGTCCAATTTCCCAAGTAGCGTATCGTATGGGGCCACCGAGCCGAGGGAGCTCGAGGCAAATCGAGGAGTTGGTGGGCCAGGGGTATATCGGACCAAGTACCTCACCTTGGGGTGCTCCGGTGCTCTTTGCTAAGAAGGCTGATGGCACGCGTCTCCGCATCGACTACGGAAGCGAATTCGATGGCTGTGAAGAACAAGTACCCGTTGCCTCGGATAGATGACCTGTTTGACCAATTGAGTGGGGCCAGTGGTTTTCCAAGATAGATTTACGGTCGGGGTATCACCAGCTCAGGGTTAGGGAGGAGGACATCCCTAAGACGGCTTTCGGTGCGGTATGGGCATTATGAGTGGGTAGTGATGCTTTCGGGCTCACTAATGCGCCAGCGGTGTTCATGCATTTGATGAACCAAGTCTTTGCCCCATACTTAGACTCGTTCGTGGTGGTGTTTATCGACGATATCTTGGTGTATTCCAAGACCGAAAAGGAGCATGTGGAGCACTTGGCAACATGTTGCGACCTTGAGGGACCAACATTTGCTAAGTTTAGCAGGTGTGAGTTTTGGTGCCAGGAGGTTCACTTTCTTGGCCATGTGGTGTCGGTGAGGGAGTTAGGGTGGACCCGGCCAAGATTGAGGCCGTGGCATCGTGGGCAAGGCCAACCAACGTTTTTGAGATCCGTAGTTTTCTTGGCTTGGCGGGGTACTATCGTCGTTTTGTAGAGGGGTTCTCCCGTTTGGCGCTCTATGACGGCGTTGACTCGGAAGGGCGTGAAGTTTGAGTGGACGGACAAGTGCCGGCGGCGTTTGAGACTCTCAAAAACCCGTTTGACCACCGCACTGTGTTGAGGTTACCTCGGGAGGATATCCCATATGAAGTGTCTGTGATGCGTCCAGGGTTGGTTTGGGGTGTGTGCTTATGCGGGAGCACGGTGTGGTAGCTTATGGGTCGAGGCGGTGAAGCCTCGTGAGCAGAATTATCTACTCATGACCTTGAGTTAGCGGTGTTATCTTCGCCCTGAAGAGTTGGCGCACTACCTCTTGGGGAAAAGTTTGTGGTGTTCTCGGATCACAAGAGCCTTCAACATCTTTACTCGAAGGACTTGAATTTGAGGCAAAGGAGATGGGTGGAGTATTTGCAGACCTTTGATTTTACTCTTGCCTATACCCTGGGCAAGGGTAATGTTGTGGGCATGCATTGAGCGAAAAGGGAAAGCTGAGGTGGCCGTGAGGAGTGGAAGCCGATGGAGCGGTTAGCGTGTTGCGGCGGCTTGTTGTTCGTGATGGTGGGACGGGTCGGTCCTTTGGTGGTAGTGCTGAGTTGTACCAGCGCGTCCGGGAGGAACAGTGGGTGACATTGAGTGTGAGGTTCTCGTGCCCGTATTGAGGCCGGGGAGCTATCTCGGGGCCGGACGAGGGTCCCGAGCATGAGTTGTCATTTCAGGGGCGGTTGGTAGTAGCTCTTCCCTCAGGGATGAGGTGATGAGGGAGTTTCACCAATCTAGGGTTGTTGTGCATCCAGGGGGGTACGAAGATGTACCATGCGCTTGCAGACATTTTTGGTGGCCTGGGATGAAACGCGATGTGGCTGCCTTTGTTTCGCGGTGCCTCACGTGTCGCAGGTGAAGGCAGCATCGGGGCCGGCGGGCATGTTACGCCCTTGCCCATAGCGGAGTGGAAGTGGGACCATATCGCGATGGACTTTGTTGGTCTTCCACCCACCACTGGGAGGAAGGACATGATTTGGGTGATTGTGGATCGACTCACAAAGTCGGCCCATTTTCTTGCTGTTCGCGAGCGGGACTCCATTGGGACTTTGAGTCGCTTGTACATGAACGAGATTGTGAGACGCATGGGGTACCATCATCGGTTGTCTCGACCGGGATTCGAGGTTCACTTCCCGTTTCGGCCGGTTTGCAGGAGGCTATGGGAACCAAGCTTCACTTGAGTACGGCCTTTCACCCCGAGACGGACGGTCGGACCGAGCGGACGAATCGGACCATGGAGGACATGTTACGGGCCTGTGTGTTAGATTTCGGGGGTTCGTGGGCAACTCACCTTCCTTTGGTGGAGTTTGCACAACAACGTATCAGCATCCATTGGGATGGCTCCTTTTGAGGCGTTGTACGGACGGCCGTGTCGATCACCCTTGTGTTGGACCAGGTAGGAGAGGCAGCCCTCTTGGGGCCACGTTGGTTCAAGAGGCTACCGAGAAGGTCAAGTTGATTCGTCGGCGTTTGTGGTCGGCTCGAGTCGGCAAATCTTATGCGGATCAGCGGCGGACCTTTGGAGTTTTCGTTGGTGATCATGTGTTCCTTCGTGTCTCTCCACGCCGTGGACATCGACGGTTTGGGCGAGGTTCCAAGCTATCTCCGCGGTTTATTGGCCCTTTTGAGATTCTGGATCGTGTCGGGCCTGTAGCCTCTGGTTAGCGTTACCACCGCGGGTAGTCAGTGCACAACGTGTTTCACGTGTCCCGGTTGAGGAAGTATCACCTGACCCCACTCACGTGATTGATTGGGGACGTTGGACATTGAGGATGACATGTCCGTCATTGAGGCCCCTATTCGTATCCTCGATCGGCGAGAGAAGCTTTTGCGTGGTCGTCTTATTCCTTTGGTTCGCGTCGTTGGCAGCACGTGGCATTGAGGAGGAGACATGGGAACGGGAGTCCGTGATGCGGGAGCACGCGACTTGTTCGAGGACGAACAATCTTAAGCGTGGGAGGTGGGTTGTTGGCAGGATAGTGATGTTTCCTTGTGATGTGTTTTCTTGTATTAGTTGATGTATTTGTATTGTCTTTTAAAGACATGTGTTCTTATTTGTGATGTGCTTTGAAATGTGTATTCGTGCCATGTGGACATGTGTTACGTGCATTATTGTGGTTATGGATTATGGTGGTACTATTATGTCTTGTTGTCTTGTGTGTGGTGTATGACCCATTTGGGTGTTGTGGCTTGCCGGGTGGCAAATGGGTAGTTTGTGGTTGTTTTCCTCGTATGTCATTTCTTTTCGAGGACGAAAAGTCTTAAGGGGGAGAGGATGTAAGGACCCGTACCTTGAGTTAGTCGGTTTGCCTCCTGAGTAGAGTTTTTCTAGATTTTGACCTAGTAGTTGGACTCCAATGAATTCACGTGCAAAAGGAAAGATGCTTAGAATGATGTCCTCATCTACCAGGTTTCAGACCAAATGGACATGTATGTGAGTGCACGTGATATGGGTCCAATTCACGTGCAAGTGTAATTGTCTTCCAAATGATGCAAGGAGGCTAGGGGTGAAGTTTGAAAGCATTTGGAGTTCATATGGAGTTGCACGTGAATTGGGAATTCACGTGCAAATTGGCGGGCATATTTTTGCATGGGTCCCTTGGTTTTGGCATTCTAAGGAACTTTCTCCAAAGGACCATGTTGAAATTCGAATATTTTGGTGTGTATGGATGCGGAAAGGTTGTAGCTTGTGTAATCAAAACTACGTCGTTTTGATCCTGGGTTTACTTAATCAAAACTACGTCGTTTTGATGTGAATGGTGTCTATATAAGGAGGGCTTGAGTTTGAGTTAGGGTTCTTGTGTTCCTTTCTTGCTGCTTGCCGAGGAGAGAGAGAGCTAGAGAGAGAGAGGGAAGGGGAGTTCGTTGTTGTTTGCGGAGCATCTGCGTGGGGAGGACGGCGTTTGGCGGGAGCAAGGAAGATCGCTTTAAGGTAGGGGTTCTGTTTTTCTAAACCCTCCTGTTCTAGGGTCCTAGGCGGTTCGGGTAGATCTGTTTATATATATATATGTAAATTCATATAGGTGTGATCTCCTATATGAATGTTGGCTAGGGCATTTTTGGTGTGGTTGTGATCTATATGCTATATGTTTGATGAAAAGCTTTGTGAATATGGTTATGTGTATATCGCTAAGTGTTTGAAATTATGCCGTGAGGCCGTGCATGTTATGTGTTTGTGGAAATGCCTGTGTGGTGGGTTTGTGAGCTTGTAGGGGATGAATTAGTGCTTAAAACCTGGAGATTTAATGAGTATAATCTAGTTTTGGGATGAAATCGGGAAGAACGCAGTTGACGGGGGGGGGGGGGGGGGGGGGGGGGGGCTCTACCAGTTGTTTTCTTTCGGAACCTACGGGCAACCGCTCGAGGAGCATTTATTATGCAGAGCTTATTATGAGTGCCGAGCAAGAGCCTCGAGCATGTTACTCGAGCTTAAAGTGTCGAGCAGCATCGAGCTGAGCTTCGAGCGAGGTGTCTCGAATAGGGTTTCTCGAGCAGTTGGATAGTGCAGTTGCTAGGGTGCCTGGACCCATTTACATTGTAACCATTAAGTCAAGTATGATACTTAAGTTACAATGTAAATAGCGAAATACCCCCCATTTGGATTCAAAGAAAAATACTAGAAAATTAAATTCCCACTCCTTCAAAATGTGAAAAATAGGATTTAGTGTAAAATCCCGAAAATATGCAGTTTTTCGTAGTGGTGACTTTTTGGAAAGTGGGGTTAGACCTCTCAGAAAAATCCCCAAAAATTAGGTTATCTCAGTTATGGTATGAGGAGCCAATTCTGGGACTTTTTGTTTCAAGAAAACAAGTTCTACGAAAATCCTCTCTCTGAGTCAAGACTTGAGGATAGAGTTGTGAAGATTGGCCTATGTTATAGAGAGAGTATATGAACCCTAGTGGTCATGTAGGCCTGCGAGGCTACCTTGTTAATCCTGGGAGGCTCTGTTGAGGGCCTGAAAGGTTAGATTTGTTTAAAGCCTAAGAGGCTAATGTACCTGAGAGGTAATACTGTATCTGAGAGGTAATATTGTGCCTGAGAGCCAATGCTATGCCCGAGGGGCAATACTGTGCCTAGGGAGGGCAACATGGTGTCTGAGAGGCAATGTTTGTGATTACCTGGGAGGCTTTCTATGTATTTGAATGCATGTGTACATGATTGAGTTGGTAATGTATATGTTACATTACACAAGCACATGCCTACACTAGTTTATAAGTTGGGATGGGTCAGGGAGAGATGATCCCTACTGAGCTGTGGTTGCTCACCCCTCCTGTTATGTTTGTTTTTGTTTATTTCAGGTGCTTACAGGAGCTAGAAGGTTCACCAGAGGTGAAGACCTTGTGTGTGTTTATTCGTTTTGTTAGATTATGAAAACTATGATGTAAGCCCGTGGGGGAAAGAACATGGGTGAATGTGTGTTTGTACTGTGCTTTGGAATGAGATTTCTATATATGTGTGATATGGTTTAGGGACGGCACCCATGCTAAGGTCCCTTTCTCGGTGTTCTCACCAACCCCTTGTCTCTTCGAGTGCGGGCATGGGGATTCACTAGCCGGTTTCTGCGGGTCAAAAATCCGGGGCGTGACAGATGATATCAAAGCATGGTCTAGTTAGCCTAGGGTAGTGGGGTGATTGATTACTCTTGAGTCCTTCTGAGAAGCATGGAGGGACATGCCTGATCAACACGGTCCTTTATGAGCCTCTAAGGTGTATTGAGGGTAATAAGTTATGGTGTAGGTGTGCATGCATGAATAGGCACTTGTTTGTATTGAGAATGTGAAACTAGCTTGATATGCTATATGTGATGATATGATGAACTGTGTGACAATATAGATATGTGTGCCTATGTGACAGATTATATATGGGCATTGTGTGACTCGTGTGTTTTAGTGTGAGCCATATGTGATATGTGCCATATGTGTGATTGACCCATGTGATGGGATGGAATAGAGATTGAACTTTTGTTTCTTTGTGTAGTGAAAATGCCTCCGAGGAGAGTGCTACGTTCGTCTGAGGCAGTTAGTGATGAGTCTTCCACCCATATGGGGCCAGATGCGGGGCAGTCTGCTGGGGGAAATGAGTTGTTGGCACAGCTTGTGGCCCAAGTGGGGGCGCTGAGGGAAAGTATGGGGGACGAGGTTCGCGAAGCAGTGTGCCGTGAGTTAGCAGCACAGTAGGTGGTTCTACCACCACCCAGAGAGGAGTCCCAGCATAAGGATAGGGTTCCACACGAGGCAGTAGAGACCCGACATGTTGATGAGGACGTGGTCACGAGGTTCCGAAAGGAACAACCGAGTAAATTCCTAGGAGGAGGTGATCCAGTGGCTACAGAGTACTGGCTGAGGCATATTGAGCATCTATTCTCCTTTCTTCTACCACGGGAGGAGGATAAGGTGAGACTGGCAGTCAGACAGTTAGAGGGTGAGGCCCTAGAGTGGTGGCTTAGTGTTGCTGGGAGCCGTGATGTGCACATGATGCTGTGAGATGAGTTCCTTCAGTTATTTCATTATCAGTTCTTCCCTGAGTCCGTAAGGTGGCAGAAGAGGGAAAAGTTCGCCGGTCTAAGGCAGGGGTCGAAGACAGTGTCAGAGTATGAGCGGGAGTTTAGGAACCTGAGTAGATTTGCTCCAGAGACTGTGGCGCAAGATGACCTAAAGGTCCATAAGTTTACCTTGGGTTTGAGGCCTGCCCTCGAGCAAAGAGTTGAGGCATTTCGCCTGAGGACATATTCAGAAACAGTGGAGATGGCCCGTATTGTTAAGAGGGGTCTCGACGAGGGGAGACAGGCCCATCAGGGACGACAGCTCCAGAGTGGATCTGATTCCAAGAGGCCTAAGATAGAGCTTGGGGCAGCTCTAGAGAGAGGGGTCAAGCCCCAATGGTGCCAGCGAGGTCCCACCTTAGTGGGAGACAGGGGGTTCGACGGGCGGTCCACGAGGAAGTTGTTTATATTGTGGGGATCCAAGACACTGGAAACGGGAGTGTCCCCAGAGACATTTGACATGCAGCACTTGTGGGCGAGAGGAGTGATAACATGCATTTATGCCGTTATTCTATGCCATGTTTAGGGTGTTTTAAAGTGTGTTTAAGGCTTCTTTGCATGGTAATTTTCATACATTTACTCTAACCCTTAGGAAGACACTGTTTTGTGTATAGTGGTATCTTTTTGAGTGATTTTGACAGGTTTTGGGGGAGATTTTTCTCACACACATTTGCTAGATCACTTTGTACACTCAAGAAGAAGCTGTGGGAAGAAGATGGACTGAAAAGGAGGCAAATTCAGGTTGCCCATGACAATGGTCATTGTCACGGGCAGGTATCAAAGTTCATGGAAGCCTTCTACATGCTACAAGGAAGCTGTGGAGCAAATTCGGGCTGAATTGGAAGTGCCCGCGACAATGGCTTTGTTGCGTGCATTGTCACGGGCAGGTGTATTTTTGCTCTGAAAGCTTGGTTTATTTGTCCTGATCATTTTTACTTAAAAGACCTGGTTCAAATTCGATATGGATTGAGTTCTATTGCGCTTGGGACAAAAAAAGCAGTCACTTACCAAAACTATGTCTGTCACGCCCCGGATTTCCAACCCGAGGAAACCGGTACGTGACTCCCCATTCACCCACACGGAGGGCAATGGGGTTGGATTACTGGATGCCACACAAGCAAGTCTAACAATTACAATAAATCAAATAAGCCACATCTTTATTTAATTCCAAAACATCAAAGGTTCACAAAACAACCAAGTCCCTGATTACAGTTCAATCCCTTAGTACATTCCCCTCCCCTGGGGTTACATAAATCATAAAAGTACATTACCGAAATGAACAATAAAGTGGAGAGGGTCTTCCACCTTGGTGTATCCACCTAACGCCTGTAAGTCCCTGGAAAACAAACAAACACAGAGGAGGGGTGAGCAACCACAGCTCGGTAGGGATCATGTCTCCCCAACCCATCCCATGTTCCTAGCATCTACATGCCATGTGTACAAGTGCGGTGTCGTGATACAATAATTTCAACAAACATATAGCGGGCATGTCATACAGGCATTTTATCAAACACTTTTCATGCATCACACAAACACCAGAAACACCAAAATCGCCATTGAAGGCCAACATTCATATAGGAGGTCACACCTATATGAATTTACATATAAATAATATAACAGATATAACTCATATTCTGCCCTAGGACCCTAGGACAGAGGAGGATTTAGGAAGAACAGAACCCCTACCTTGAAAACGTCCTCCAGCTCTTGCTTCCACGCTAGACGTTGTCTTCCCCACGCACGACGCTCCGGCAAAGAAGCCAGCGGCTCTCCTTCCTTCCCCTCTCTCTCTCTCTCTCTCTCTCTCTCTCTCTCTCTCTCTCTCTCTCTCTCTCTCTGCGACGGCTGAAAAGAACCCTAACCCTAGAACAAGGAGTCTCCTCATCCTTATATAGACCTCCCATTATCAAAACGACGTAGTTTTGATTAAGTGAAACCCATGATCAAAACGACGTAGTTTTGATTACACAAGCTACAACCTTTCCGCATCCATACACACCAAAATACTCACTATTCCAACCTGGTCCTTTGGAAAAAGATGATTAGAATAACAAAAATATGCTTGCACGTGAAATGGGTGAATTCACGTGCAGCTCCAAATGCTCTGAAATTTCTGTGGTAGATAGAGGACCTCATTCTAAGAAACTTTTGTTCTTGCACGCCAATTGTTTGAGGCCATCTACTAGGTCAAAAGTGAGCTCCAAGATCAGCCAAAACAACTTAAAACGCCTCAGAACGCATAAGATCTTCCTAGGGCATAAATGTACGCTATCGCTCGACACATGCACCTCTCAAAAGTCCCCTCTTGGGCTCATCTCTTACCTTAAACTTGTGTACCAACATCCAAGGTGTTTGTGGTTAACTCCTTACACACGGGTTACACACGGGTCATTACATCCTCTCCCCCTTAAGACTTTTCATCCTCGAAAAGAAATGACATACGAGGAAAACAAACACAAGCTACCCATTTGCCACACGGCGAGCTACAACACCCAAATGGGTCATACACCGCACATTGTACACAATAGCACATAACATAGTGTCACCACAATCCATAACCACATGCATCACAATCTATGGAAACACATCCACATGTCACAAATATCCATCACAAGCACATTTCATTAACACATTCAATATAAATTAAAGTCACAAGTCGAAAGGAAATACAAATACACCAGCCAACAGCCACCCCTCCACCCTTAAGATTGTTCGTCCTCGAACAACTCTGGGGGTTGCTCACGCATCATGGTTCCGCGTTTCCATATTTCCGCCATAGGACGTGTCGTCCGCGAAAAGACCATACACTTTCCATAATGCACATGCTGATGCACATCGTCCACAACCATTCACATACCCGCGAATGAAGATATCACACAATAACACACATGAAGGCACGTACCCACGGACCCAATACAACACAAAGATGATAAGGAAACACATATTCTAATCTCACCAACAACCCTTGTTCTCCTCACCTAACACATGTCACAAGTATTCACGTCACGACGGTGTACGATTTATACGCCCATCCCCAACACGTACGTTTAACAAATCACATAAGTCACAGACCAACTCACATCATAAACACCACTACAAGGAACAAGGCATAAACAAAACACTACGACACGTTTAACGTTCCACTGCCCAGTCGCCAATACCATACAAACGCAGCCATTGGGAGTTTCCTCACACCCGTCCCACCTTTAGTAGACCTTTCGTCCCCGAAAAGGGAAACCAAATAGTAAACAACGCGATAAGATCAAAGCAACACATAAGGCAGTCATTACCACAAATGTTGGAGATGCCAACTCGGGGCACGATGGGACCAACACTCCACAACGTAAAATACCCAACAATTGGGATTTGAAGTCAACGCAGCCGCAGCCCATAGGTAGACCTCACCCTAACAACGAAGCACAATGAGGTCACAATGAAACACAAACAAATAGGATAGCATTATGCAAACCACAATCACATTCCCACACAGGGAGCTCATCTCAGGAAGACCATCATCATCTGCGAAAACCACCTCACTCAAGTAAGGAACATTGAAACCCCACCAACGCCAATGGGGACGCAGAACGGAATACAAGCCTAGACATAGAAACACGAGAATGGAGTGTGCCCTTAACCACTCGGTTGCGGTCACCCTGGCGCCCAACGAAGTCCAAGGATGCACTAAAAACAAGAAATGCAGCACCACACACACAACCATGGTAAGACCAAAACCCACTATCGGGCTATCACTAATCACCGACTTTGAGAAGCGACCTCCTTGATCACGGCCAAATAGAGATCTGCCAAGGTCCCACATTGCCTTCACAACTAAGGCTTACCGTACGGCCCAAGAGATGATGCCTGACCAAGTCGGCAGACGGACCACACGATAGGAATCCCTTGACGCCGAGTAGCCGTGAACAACATAGTCCCCCCCCCACACCGAAAACTCTCCTATCTCGCAACCCGACCACAATGGAATCCTCTATGTCACCACTCACAGGTCACAAGAAAATCCCTTGCCTCCAAGACATACTCCACCTCATGGCCCACCAACGCCGCTATATCAACTATCAACACACCAAGAAAACACTCAAATGGACCAAGAAATACTCAGGCTCTAACCGCAGCCTTAATATGGTCACCGCAATTCCTCCGGGTAGGCACAAGAAACGAGGCATGCAAACTCCTTATTCGGGACATTCATGTAGCTCCCAAACACACCAACACTTTGATGGCGTGGACCATCTCACTTACCGCATCAAAACGCACACAAAAGACTTTCAAGAAGAACATATGTAGCATGAGGACCCCATGATAGCCGCAGGACACAAGTCTCCCCCAAAGGGGTAGCATTAATACCCCTTACAAGCAAAACTCACCTCTGACTCCATTTAGTGAATCACAACGCATCAATACTTTCACACTTTAACTTAGCATGCCATCACATGTGACAAGGAATAACATCAACATTACACATAACACCCCTCTTCATCCCACACCGCACATAATATGTGCATGCATCACCTCTTACTCCTCTGCATATGAATGCCACGAGGCCCACACATAAGAACTTTGCTACTCCTTTAGCACATATGTAACACTCACAACAAAACAAAGCAACCACAACACACGAAATAAACTACTGTGTAGAACACATGTAAGAGAGGACATACTAGTCCCCACCTCCTCGCCTCTTTTAAGCCTATTACCCACACGACATGGATTAACGGAATGGTCCCACCACCAGGAGTACATCCTCAACCCCTCGGAAGGTGTCTCCCAATTATGAGGAAAAACCCAAACAAGGCCTGCCCAATCTCACTCGCTTGCCTGCTTGCACTGATTGGGTTCACTGGGCACGATCCTATAAACTCACTCGTAACCTAGTTCCAGAACTCATCACCTTTTTTATACATACGCAAACCCATTTCACCACATATCCTATGAACATTACCCAAGGTCTTTCACACACCACCAGCATGACATGTGGTCAATGTTTGGCCGCCCAAGAATTTGCAGCCATTTCCATAGGACACCCATAAGAATCTTAAAACCACATACCACTCTTGCCAATCAATTTAGATTTCAATGACTCAAGGGGTGGGTTATACTAGTGGCAATTTCCTCCCTCAACCTTGACACTTGGAAAGGTTACCAAAAGAACATCCTTCTTAAGTAAGCACATCTACGAAACCTCTACTCACAAGAAAACACATTTCTATTACTCAAGGTTGCCACCGGGGGGTCACACACTACCCACAAGCCACTAACTCATGCCTCCAGCTTCCTAGGCTAGCTAGGCCAGAGGTAATCTCACCTACGCTAGAGTATTAGGGGTAACACAGTAACATTTATTACTTTCCTCACACACGGGCGCCCAAAATTGACTACCACACAAAGATACAATTAACACTTTAGACCATATTAAAACCACCAACTCTTTCCAACAACTGTTTATAACCATTAGTAATTTATTAGTCTTTTGGTATCATATGTATATTTTTTATTTATTTTACTCATTTATTCTCCAGGGGTCCCAACTACGTCCATCCAAAATGGTAACTCAAACGACCTTCTAAGCCTCACCTAGCATAAAACAAATGGCTCAAGAGCCCACCCAGCTAAAATATCCCTCTATCACAAGTGTCTTAATTAAATTGCTAGAAACGCAACAATCAAAGGTTCACCCAGCCTCACCTAATCCAGGACGAGACTCAACCGATCACTATCATTAAAGGAATATGATACCACCACTAAACAACAATCTTAACACGCGAGAATCAAAATCGTACCCTTGACTAAGGAAAGTTCCGCCATGCTCTTCTCCTAGCCTCACTTGAATTTTGCTTTATTCCTAGCTCGTTGGGCCGCCTTCTAGCACCAAGACTTGCTTTACCAAAACAGGCGTCCGGAGATGTCCTACTTTTCCATAGACGCGACACTAGTACTTCTTCCTGCCATACTCTTTTCCAATGTCCCGGTTGTCCACCTGCAAGAACAACCCCTTTGGGAAACCGGTCTCTACCTCTTGAGCCCCTTTCGGCGATCAGGACAACTATGCTTCAATTAATCTTCACCCAAGATCCCCCCCGATGATGTGGGTTGATAGCTCTCGACGTACCTCGCTCTTAATCGGTTGTCGAATCTCATCCTTCAACTCTTAAATTACCAGGCTTAAGATGCCAACCTCTCGCCATGATTATATCATTACTTACATCCTGCAGCTCTCCCACTTGCCCACCTGGGGGCGGGCTTCTTTGCTACCTCAATAGTCGTACCGGTCACAATTTTCGGAGACATTGGCTCCACGAAAAGGCAGCGCTCTAGGTTATCACTCAATAATCTCAATACCATTACCGGCTAGGCATTCGAACTATAACTAACCTCAAAACATGCATTATCACCACACAAATTCATGGATGCACATCACAAACTATACAAGTTCATACCCTTACAACAAGTTCACACCTTTACATTGCCCATATAATTCTATACTTAAGTGGATATCTCATCGTTTTGAACACAACATCGCTTCCTCCACACAACACCATACAAAGGCACATACTCAATCATTCACGAACACCAACATTATTGTATTTTATTTTATTTTATTTTTGTTCGTTCACATTTCACAAGCTTCACGTTCACAAACGCTCGCTTCAATACCACAAATTCTTTTCCATGTTTTCATGCTCGAATCATCACAAAATTTCGAGTTGCACAATTGAAACTTTATCACGTTCAACCATTTATCCATACAATTACACACACCGCACACATTTTAGTTCTCATTAAACCACATTGCACAAACAAGAATTCCACAAGCACACAGACTCAAGTTGTCATAAAATCGAGTTAATCGAGTTGCACGCTTCTCACCTTATCACATTATTCATATTTTTCTTTTATCACAATTATTTTTTTTTTCAGGTATCCACACCTTCACATACAACAACCAATGCAACTAGTGCCCTAATGCCAATGCATGCAAATCCTACCACAAGACTGGACTACCCCAAGTACACCTTGGAGGCTCCAAGAGGACCGTGTTGATCGGGCACGTCCCTCCAGGCTCCTCCAAAGGACCCAAGATAACCAAGTCCGCCCACTACCCTAGGCCAACTAGACCATGCTCCGATACCATATTGTCACGCCCCGGATTTCCAACCCGAGGAAACCGGTACGTGACTCCCCATTCACCCACACGGAGGGCAATGGGGTTGGATTACTGGATGCCACACAAGCAAGTCTAACAATTACAATAAATCAAATAAGCCACATCTTTATTTAATTCCAAAACATCAAAGGTTCACAAAACAACCAAGTCCCTGATTACAGTTCAATCCCTTAGTACATTCCCCTCCCTGGGGTTACATAAATCATAAAAGTACATTACTGAAATGAACAATAAAGTGGAGAGGGTCTTCCACCTTGGTGTATCCACCTAACGCCTGTAAGTCCCTGGAAAACAAACAAACACAGTAGGAGGGGTGAGCAACCACAGCTCAGTAGGGATCATGTCTCCCCAACCCATCCCATGTTCCTAGCATCTACATGCCATGTGTACAAGTGCAGTGTCGTGATACAATAATTTCAACAAACATATAGCAGGCATGTCATACAGGCATTTTATCAAACACTTTTCATGCATCACACAAACACCAGAAACACCAAAATCGCCATTGAAGGCCAACATTCATATAGGAGGTCACACCTATATGAATTTACATATAAATAATATAACAGATATAACTCATATTCTGCCCTAGGACCCTAGGACAGAGGAGGATTTAGGAAGAACAGAACCCCTACCTTGAAAACGTCCTCCAGCTCTTGCTTCCACGCTAGACGTTGTCTTCCCCACGCACGACGCTCCGGCGAAGAAGCCGGCAGCTCTCCTTCCTTCCCTCTCTCTCTCTCTCTCTCTCTCTCTCTCTCTCTCTCTCTCTCTCTCTCTCTCTCTCTGCGACGGCTGAAAAGAACCCTAACCCTAGAACAAGGAGTCTCCTCATCCTTATATAGACCTCCCATTATCAAAACGACGTAGTTTTGATTAAGTGAAACCCATGATCAAAACGACGTAGTTTTGATTACACAAGCTACAACCTTTCCGCATCCATACACACCAAAATACTCACTATTCCAACCTGGTCCTTTGGAAAAAGATGATTAGAATAACAAAACCAAGGTAACCATGCAAAAATATGCCTGCACGCCAATTTGAACGCCAATTCCCCAATTGGCGTGCAGCTCCAAATGCACTCAAACTTTACTCCAAGTCTCCTTGCATCTTGTAGAGGCCTGAGAAGCAAAAATATGCTTGCACGTGAAATGGGTGAATTCACGTGCAGCTCCAAATGCTCTGAAATTTCTGTGGTAGATAGAGGACCTCATTCTAAGAAACTTTTGTTCTTGCACGCCAATTGTTTGAGGCCATCTACTAGGTCAAAAGTGAGCTCCAAGATCAGCCAAAACAGTTAAAACCGCCTAGTAAACGCATAGCATCTTCCTAGGGCATAAATGTACGCTATCGCTCGACACATGCACCTCTCAAAAGTCCCCTCTTGGGCTCATCTCTTACCTTAAACTTGTGTACCAACATCCAAGGTGTTTGTGGTTAACTCCTTACACACGGGTTACACACGGGTCATTACAATGTCGTTTTGGTAGCGACAACAGCTGTCAATTAGGGCACACCTTATGTAAGCCATGCAGGCCTATAAATAGAGAGGAGGTGCACAGCAGAAGGGATCTGGATTCCTGGAGAGCAATCATTCCTGGCTGGAGAAAAAGACTGATCATTCTTGAACGCTAACGGTGATGGAGATCAATTCCTAGTGGTAGAGGCTAGGGTATAGAAGAGGAAAAGGCAGAGGCTATTGTGCATCTACTTATATCTCTCCCTATTTTCTGCTACTGTAATCATGGATTGTTATGAAATTTATGGTTTTATAAACATGATTATGGGGTAAAACTCTTCCATCTAGGGGAGCAATGTAGCCCCCAATGAGATGTAATAACTTTGGGTTATGGATTTGGCTTGTTCATTTGGAAAAATGCTCAGTTCATGTTTAATTCATTATTGGTTGAATGCAAAGCCTTATTCATGCATGATTGGCTTATCTCAACCCTTGTCTAAGGTAGATTTTAGTTAATTAGGTCTGATGATTGCATGATTGACCAAGTCTACAATTGTTAGATTGATTATCTTCCTCTAATAACTTTTATTCTCATGGACCAAATGGAATAAAAGACTTAAACCTGTCTTAGCATGGACCAAGTGTAAGATAGGTAGGTGACAATCAACATGAATATGAGTTAAGGCTTAAACTGATTAATTCAAGACCAAATGCCATAACCAAAGTGTTACAGACCATTGGGTGTGAAATTGTGACCCTAGATCCTTACATCATTGAAATCTCCATACTAAGTGGTTTGCCAACAATTTATTTGAATTCCAGTTCTACAATTGCTTATTTAGAATTTAGATTAATATCCCAACACAAATCAACCGTCCAGACATAAAATTCAACTTGTTAGCTTAGTGCTTGCTGCTTAATAGCATTAGCTACCTCCCTGTGGGTTCGACAATCGGAGTCTTAATACTCCATTTTATTACTTGACTAGTGCACTTGCTGCAAAACCTATAGACACAATTTATGCAGGTCAAGGAGCACTTAAGCAAAGTGTGTCGTAGCAGAGGCAGTACGAGTGGTGCTGGAGGGGTAGCACAGAGTATCTGAGGTGACACCGAGTTTAGAGCTCCAGAGGAGAGACCAGCCCGTCAGTGGCAGGGCGGTCAGGCAGCATCCAGTCAGTCTAGACCTCAGGGGAGGCCAGAGAGGCAGCCACAAGGAGGTAGAGGGGCCCAGAGTGGGATCCGTACAGAGGAGAGAGGACAAAGGAGCGAGGCTACTGGTAGTGCAGCTCAGGGCGGAGTGTTTGCCTTGACCATGGCACCGCAGGAGGAGGCAGAGGTTCCATCCTCAACCACCGAGGGCGGGGCAGGACCTTCAGTTGTATGAGGTACGATTTTGATTTCTCGCACACTTGTATCTGTTTTATTTGATATGGGTGCATCGTGTTCCTTTGTTGCTGAGTGTGTAGTGGATAGCCTTAGCTTAGAGAGTGGTGTGACTTTGTCACGCCCCGGATTTCGAACCCGAGGAGACCGGAGCATGACCCTCCCTTCTACCCAAGTGTGGGTAAAGGGAGTAGAGTACAACATGCCCACACAGGACCAAACACTTCACATTTTATATTCCGAGAGACAAAATCATATATTTATTAAGTTTAAAAATTACAAAGGTGTCCAAGCATGCTCTTATTACATTAAAATTCCCCATTATAATATTCCCCCACTAGGGTTACAAAGCTCACACAAAAACAACAAGACTCAAATAATGTTAAGTAAAACCACAAAACAGAACTGCCTTCCACTTGGGTGTTCCCACCTAACGCCTGTAGGTCCCTGTAGAAAAATCAAACACAGTAGGAGGGGTGAGCAACCACAACTCAGTAGGGATCATGTCTCCCCAACCCATCCCATGCTCCTAGCATCTACATGCCATGTGTATAAGTGCAGTGTCGTGATACAATAATTCCAACAGATATAATAACAAACCACATCAGCAAATACAATCTTCCACTGCCACACAGACTTACACCTTAACCACCTCAAGCAAGTGATTTAACCGCCTCTTCAGGCCAATGATTTGACCGCAAGTGATTTAACCGCCTCTTCAGGCCAATGATTTAACTGCCTTTCAGGAAAATAGTTTAACCGCCTCTCAGGCAAATAGTTCCACAGCCTCACAGGCTAACAGAAACGGTCCCGGGCTTCCACAGCCACCGGGTTCAATAAAACAGGCTCGGGCTTCCACAGCCACCGGGTGTACAAGCAAACACGCAACACAACATGGCCATACAGGCATAATATCAAACACTTAACATGCATGGTCACACAGGCATAACCTCAAACACTTAGCAAGCATACATTCCCAAACTCACAAATCCAGCCACACATGCATATTATCAAACACGTCCTAGGTATATACACACAGGCATTTTCACACAAGCATATTCACACAGGCATTTTATCGAACATCTATCATGCACTGGCCAGAATCATACCAAGACGCCATTGAAGGCCAACATTCATATAGGAGGTCACACCTATATGAATTTACATATAAATATTATAGCAATAACAATAGAAACTCTACAAATCTTCTACACAGGGTCTAACCCCGGGACAGACCAAGAAAGACAGAACCCCTACCTCAAAGATCCTCCACGCTCTTGCCTCCACGCCTAATGTCGTCCAACCACGTGAATGACAACGGCAGCCACGAACTGGAGCTCTCTCTCTCTCAATCTCCCTCTCTCTCTCTCTCTCTCTCTCTCTCTCTCTCTCTCTCTCTCTCTCTCTCTCTCTGTGATGGCTGCGGCGGCTGACAACAAAAACCCTAAACCTAAAACAAAGAGAGCTCCTCCTTATATAGACCTCACTTATCAAAACGACGTAGTTTTGATAAATGAAATCCCACAATCAAAATGACGTAGTTTTGATAAATGAAATCCCACCATCAAAACGACGTAGTTTTGATAAATGAAATCCCACCATCAAAACGACATAGTTTTGATAAATAAAACACACCATCAAAACGACGTAGTTTTGATAAATAAAACATGAACTAACCACTCCACTTCCACACAGGACAAAATACCCACAATTCGAATGTGGTCATTTTCACACGCAGCCTCTACACGCTCCCACTTGAGCTCATTACACTCTCTAACAACCAAACCACGAAGACTCGTAGAAACACTCCCTCGAAGACTCGCTGGAAACGCGGCCTCGAAGATCTATCTCGAAGATCAAACCTTCAACCCTCAAACCTTCGAACTTCAACCCTCGATCTTCGACCCTACGACCTAAATCTTCGGGTCTTCCACCTTTCGACCCAGGCATTCGCCCAGGGTATTGTTCATCTTCGTTCCAGCTTGTTCTACCCAAAACACGGGTCATTACATCCTCTCCCGCTTAAGACTTTTCGTCCTCGAAAAGAAACTACATGCCACTAGGACCGCGAGGAATAACAAACACAGTATTACAGGACATACGTCCACATGCTCACAAAGCACCACCACAATCATAACCACTTTTATCACAATGCATATACATAAGCACAAGCATCACAATGCATATGCCACATACCCGCATATCACAAACATAAGTCTCAATCTCAAAAACATATCTCAAATATAAATACATGTCTAAAAGACAATACAAATACACCAAATCATAAACAACAATGCAAGAAAGCACATCACTACAGCCGCCTCCCACCCTTAAGATTGTTCGTCCTCAAACAACTCTGGGTGCTGCTCACGTATCATGGACTCACGTTCCCATGTCTCCTCCTTAATGCCACGGTGCTGCCACAGCACGCGAACCAAAGGGATAGCACGACCACGCAAAAGCTTCTCCCGCCGATCTAGGAAACGAATAGGGGCCTCAACAACGGACATGTCATCCTCAATATCCAATGTCCCCCAATCGATCACATGAGTGGGGTTAGGATGATACTTCCTCAACTGGGACACATGGAACACATTGTGCACCCGAATCAACCGCGGTGGCAATGCTAACCGGTAGGCCACTGGCCCCACACAAGCTATAACCTCAAAAGGACCGATAAACCGCGGAGATAGCTTGGAACCTCTCCCAAACCGTCGATGTCCACGACGTGGAGAAACACGAAGAAACACATGATCTCCCACAGAAAACTCCAAAGGTCGCCGCCACTTATCTGCGTAAGACTTCTGGCGACTCTGGGCTGATAATAAGTGCTGACGAATCAACTTGACCTTCTCAGTAGCCTCTTGAACCAACTGTGGTCCCAAGAGAGCTGCCTCTCCTACCTCAGTCCAACACAAAGGTGATCGACACGGCCTTCCATACAACGCCTCAAAAGTAGTCATCCCAATGGATGCCTGATAACTGTTGTTGTAGGCAAACTCCACCAAAGGAAGGTGTGTTGCCCACGAACCCCCAAAATCTAGCACACAAGCCCTCAACATGTCCTCCAGTGTCTGATTCGTCCTCTCAATCTGACCGTCAGTCTCAGGATGAAAGGATGTACTCAAATTAAGCTTTGTCCCCATAGCCTCCTGCAAGCCTGCCCGAAAATGGGAAGTAAACCTCGAATCCTTGTCGGACACAATTGATGATGGCACCTCATGCAGTCTCACCACCTCGTTCACATACAGCTGACTTAAGGCCCCGATGGAATCTCGCTCACGAACAGCAAGAAAATGGGCTGACTTAGTCAGCCGGTCCACAATCACCCATATCATGTCCTTCCGCCCAGCGGTGGGTGGAAGTCCAGTTACAAAGTCCATTGCTATGTGGTCCCACTTCCACTCGGCTATTGGCAACAGCTGTAACATGCCCGCCGGCCTCTGGTGCTCAACCTTCACTTGTTGACAAGTGAGGCACCTCGAAACAAAAGCAGCTACATCACGCTTCATTCCAGGCCACCAAAAACGTTCCCGAAGTGCATGATACATCTTCGTACCCCCTAGATGCACGGCAAGCCTAGACAGATGAAACTCCGTCATCACCTCATCCCGGAGACAAGAAGCCACTACTAGCCGCCCTTAAAAAGACAACTCATGCTCAGGACCCTCTGTCCAGTCCTCAAATAGCTCACCAGCCTCAATACGGGCGCGAAGAACCTCACACTCAATGTCACCCAACTATCCCTCCCGGACGCACTGGTACAACTCATGCACAAAACCAAAGGACTCAGGACTATCCCACCAGCACGAACAACAGGCTGCAGCTGCAACATCGCCAATTGCTCCATCAGCTTCCACTCTCTCACGGCCACCTCAGCTTTCCCTTTTCTACTCAATGCGTCAACCACAACATTTCCCTTGCCCGGGGTATAGGCAAGAGTGAAGTCAAAGGTCTGCAAATACTCTACCCATCTCCTCTGCCTTAAATTCAAGTCCTTCTGAGTAAAGATGTACTGAAGGCTCTTGTGATCAGAAAACACTACGAACTTCTCCCCCAAAAGGTAATGTCACTAACTCTTCAAGGCAAAGATGACAGCCGCCAACTCAAGATCATGAGTAGGGTAATTCTACTCATGAGGCTTCAGTTGCCTCGACCCATAAGCAACCACACTGTGCTCCTGCATAAGCAGACACCCCAAACCAACCTTGGACGCATCACAATATACCTCATATGAGACATCTTCTCTAGGTAACCTTAGCACCGGTGCAATGGTCAAACGGGTTTTGAGAGTCTCAAACGCCTGCTGAAACGCGTCAGTCCACTCAAACTTCACTCCCTTCCGGGTCAACGCCGTCATAGGAGCTGCCAAACAGGAGAATCGCTCCACAAAACGACGGTAGTACCCCGCCAAGCCAAAGAAACTACGAATCTCAAAGACACAGCCTCAATCTTGGCTGGGTCCACCCTCACACCCTCAGCTAACACCACATGGCCAAGAAAACGAACCTCCTGAATCCAAAACTCACATTTGCTAAACTTAGCAAACAACCGCTGGTCCTTCAAAGTTTGCAACACTGTTGCCAAATGTTCCACATGTTCCTTCTCAGTCTTGGAATACACCAAGATATCATCTATAAACACCACAACAAAAGAATCCAAGTATGGAGCAAAGACTTGGTTCATCAAATGCATAAACACCGCTGGCGCATTAGTCAGCCCGAAAGGCATCACTACCCACTCATAGTGCCCATACCTACACCGAAAAGCAGTCTTAGGGATGTCCTCTTCCCTAACCCGTAACTGGTGATACCCCGATCGCAGATCTATCTTGGAAAACCATCGGGCCCCACTCAACTGGTCAAACAGGTCATCTATCCGAGGCAACAGATACTTGTTCTTCATGGTCACCGAATTCAGCTTCCTATAGTCGATGCAAAGGCGTAGCGTGCCATCTGCCTTCTTAGCAAAGAGCACTGGAGCACCCCAGGGTGAGGTACTCGGTCGGATATACCCCTGGTCCACCAACTCCTCTATCTGCCTCTGGAGCTCCCTCAACTCAACTTGTCCCATCCGATAAGCCACTTGGGATATCGGACCAATCCCCAGTACAAACTCAATGGTGAACTCCACACTTCTCTTAGGTGGTAAACTCCTCAACTGGTCGGGAAAGACGTCCTGAAATTGGTCAACGACTGCTGGCCACACCCTCTTATCCACTTTCTCTTCCTCAGCAAAGGTCAGGGCTGCCAACCTATGGGTAATGGCACCCCACTGGTCCAACACTGGCCCAGCTCGACTCGCCTCATGATCCCACTCCCCCTACAGGGTACAAGAGATCCCTGCAGGTGACACGAAGGATACACGCCGCCGATAGCAATCTATCTTGGCCTGGAAGGCCATAAGCCAATCCATGCCCAAGATCAAGTCAAACGCCCTCAAAGGCATCACATGCAAATTGAAGCTCAGCTCCACATCTCCCATGGTTATCACGCAATCACGACAAACTCGTCATACCTCAATCCTACCTCCCCCCGGAGACTCTACGACTAAGGGTCTCTCCGCCTCAACACATATTAACCCCAAGCCATCCACTATAAGCTCAGCAATAAAAGAACTTGATGCACCCGTATCGAAAAGAGCAGAAACAAGCACGCGGAAGATCAAAAGAGTACCTCTAACCACCGATGGTCCTACTCCATCCTCTGCCGGTGAATATGGTAGCTCAGCCTCCTCCTAGAGTGCAGCATTCAGCGCAAACACCCTTCCTTGGCTCATGCCACCAGTTGGCTCACTCACGGGGCGGTTCCCGCCCTGACTGCCTCTACCATCAACCTGTTGTCGCTCTGGTCTCCCCTAAGGTCGGGTCTGGCTGGATCCTGCCTGGCTGGCTTGCCACTGACGAGCTGGTCTCTCCGCGGTTGCACGGAAGCTAGCATCACTCCTCATGCTGGATGCCAGGCCTCCTGCTCCCCTGTTGCAACTCCTGCAAACCCAGCACAAATGGCCCTCTCATCTACAGTTGTTGCACCGCCAGTCCTTCTTGGGACACTCCCCCTTAAAGTGACCCTGCTCCCCACAGCAGTGACCACCACTAGGTAGACCCCCCGATGGACCTCCCTGTCTACTGCTGCCAAGGGTGAACCTCCCTGGGTTCACAGATGGCTGACCCCGGTTGCGGAAAGAACTACTATCTCTCTCCTCAGTCTTGAGCCTCTTGGACCCTGAATCTCGATCAGGTGCACCCTGCAACTGGCAACCCAGATGAGCCTGCCTCCCATCATCTAGCTCTCTCTCAGCTATACGGGCCGTCTCCATAACCTAAGCATAGGTCTTCAAACGCAGAATTGCCACCCTCTGCCTAAGGGCCGGCCTAAGACCCAAGGTGAACTTGTGGGCCTACAGGTCCTCCTGCGCCACGGTCTCGGGAGCAAATCTGCTCAAGCTCCAGAATTCGCGCTTATACTCAGGCACTGTCTTTGTCCCTTACTTCAGGCTGCCGAATTCCTCCCTCTTCTGCTACCTCAAAGACTCCGGGAAGAACTCATCATGGAAGAGTTGCAAGAACTCGTCCCACAACATGAACTGCACCGCACGGCTCCCTGCGACACTCAACCACCACTCTAGAGCATTCCCCTCTAGCTACCGAATGGCCAGTCTCACCTTATCCTTCTCCCGGGGCAGGAGAAAGGAGAACCCATGCTCGATCTGCCTCAACCAGTGCTCAGCTAACACTGGGTCCCCCTCCCCCTTGAATCGCGGAGGTTGTTCCTTTCAAAATCGTGTCAGCACGTCATCCTCTGCATGAGTCGGTATGCCACTCAGCGAACCCTCACGCTCCCGAGGTAACTCCCCCACTGGTGGTGGTGGTGGTGGTGGCACCACCTGCTGGGCTGCCATCTCGAGGCGCACCTCCTCCCGTACCTCTTGCCAGATACCCTCCCTCAGCTCTCGGACTTCCAGCCGGATGCCCTCACGTAGCTGTGCCAGCAACAACGCATGTCCTCCAACAAACTGCCCCGCACCTAGGCCCTCATGGGTAGATGACTCATCAGCCACTACCCCGGACACACGTGTCACTCTCCTCGGTGGCATTCTTACTACATGAAGTAAGAAGCACAAACGTCAGAACGCGTTCGACAACTATCGAGTTTCACTACCTCTACCCCATTATCAAGTCAATTAGCACATGGCATCGCACACATTCCAGTTCTCATGAAATTATATTGTATAGGAATCAATTCCACAGGAACACTGCTCAAATAACATTAGTAACAAAATCAGAGTTGCACATTTCACACTTAATCACGTTATCCATATTTTTTTTTCACAGTTCAGCACACATAGACAACAAATGCAACTAATGCCCTAATGCCAATGCATGCAAATCCTACAACAAGACTGGACTACCCCAAGTACACCTTAGAGGCTGAAAGAGGACCGGGTTGATCAGGCATGTCCCTCCAGGCTCCTCCAAAGGACTTAAGATAACCAAGTCCGCCCACTACCCTAGGCCAACTAGACCATGCTCTGATACCATATTGTCACGCCTCGGATTTCCAACCCGAGGAGACCGGAGCGTGACCCTCCCTTCTACCAAAGTGTGGGTAAAGGGAGTAGAGTACAACATGCCCACACAGGACCAAACACTTCACATTTTATATTCTAAGAGACAAAATCATATATTTATTAAGTTCAAAAATTACAAAGGTGTCCAAGCATGCTCTTATTACATTAAAATTCCCTGTTACAATATTCCCCCACTAGGGTTACAAAGCTCACACAAAAACAACAAGACTCAAATAATGTTAAGTAAAACCACAAAACAGAGCTGCCTTCCACTTGGGTGTTCCCGCCTAACGCTTGTAGGTCCTTGTAGAAAAACCAAACACAGTAGGATGGGTGAGCAACCACAGCTCAGTAGGGATCATGTCTCCCCAACCCATCCCATGCTCCTAGCATCTACATGCCATGTGTATAAGTGCAGTGTCGTGATACAATAATTCCAACAGATATAATAACAAACCACATCAGCAAATACAATCTTCCACTGCCACACAGGCTTACACCTTAACCACCTCAAGCAAGTGATTTAATCGCCTCTTCAGGCCAATGATTTGACCGCAAGTGATTTAACCGCCTCTTCAGGCCAATGATTTAACCGCCTCTCAGGCAAATAGTTTAACTGCCTCTCAAGCAAATAGTTCCACAGCCTCACAGGCTAACAGAAACGGTCCCGGGCTTCCACAGCCACCGAGTTCAATAAAACAGGCCCGGGCTTCCACAGCCACCGGGTGTACAAGCAAACACGCAACACAACATGGCCATACAGGCATAATATCAAACACTTAACATGCATGGTCACACAGGCATAACCTCAAACACTTAGCAAGCATACATTCCCAAACTCACAAATCCAGCCACACATGCATATTATCAAACACGTCCTAGGTATATACACACAGGCATTTTCACACAAGCATATTCACACAGGCATTTTATCGAACATCTATCATGCACTGGCCAGAATCACACCAAGACGCCATTGAAGGCCAACATTCATATAGGAGGTCACACCTATATGAATTTACATATAAATATTATAGCAATAACAATAGAAACTCTACAAATCTTCTACACAGGGTCTAACCTCGGGACAGACCATGAAAGACAGAACCCCTACCTCAAAGATCCTCCACGCTCTTGCCTCCACGCCTAATGCCGTCCAACCACGGGAATGACAATGGCAGCCACGAATTGGAGCTCTCTCTCTCAATCTCCCTCTCTCTCTCTCTCTCTGCGATCGCTGTGGCGGCTGACAACAAAAACCCTAAACCTAAAACAAAGGGAGCTCCTCCTTATATAGACCTCACTTATCAAAATGACATAGTTTTGATAAATGAAATCCCACCATCAAAACGACGTAGTTTTGATAAATGAAATCCCACCATCAAAACGACGTAGTTTTGATAAATGAAATCTCACCATCAAAACGATGTAGTTTTGATAAATGAAACACACCATCAAAATGACATAGTTTTGATTAGTAAAACATGAACTAACCACTCCGCTTCCACATAGGAGCCTCTACACGCTCCCACTTGAGCTCATTACACTTTCTAACAACCAAACCACGAAGACTCGTAGAAACACTCCCTCGAAGACTCACTGGAAATACGGCCTTGAAGATCTGTCTCGAAGATCAAACCTTCGAACTTCGACCCTCGGTCTTCAACCCTATGACCCAAATCTTCGGGTCTTCCACCTTTCGACCCAAGCGTTCGCCTAGGGTATTGTTCATCTTCGTTCCAGCTTGTTCTACCTAAGACACGGGTCATTACAGGCTTAGAGGCGACTGTCTATTGAATCATCAGTGGGTGGTGTCTACGAGGTACGACGGGGTGTATCGGGAGTGTATTCTCACCGTGGGTGATGTGGAGTTGTCCTTTGACTTATATGTAATGCCTCTGAGGGCATTTGATTTGATTTTAGGCATGGATTGGTTGAGAACCTTCCAAACCACTATTGATTGTTATAAACAATGGGTATCTTTTATGTCACCGATAGGGCTTCCTTGCACCTTGTTAGGTGAATGGGATCGCGAGACAAGTTGACCTGGACCGATAGTGGAGCAGTGGGGTGCCATTACTCATAGATTAGCAGCACTCACATTCACAGAGGGGAATATCAAGAAGAGAGTGTGGCCAGTGGTTGTGGACCAGTTCTAGGACGTGTTTCTAGAGGAGTTGTGCAGTCTACCACTTGAGAGGGGTATAAAGTTTTGCATTGAGCTACTACCAAGGCTAGGGCCTATCTCGCAGGTGGCCTATCAGATGGGGCCTGTGGAGTTGAGAGAGGTGCAGAAACAGCTAGAGGAGCTAGAGGGCAAGAAATTTATTCGGCCGAGTACTTCGCCTTGGGGTGCTCCAGTGCTTTTTGCTAAGAAAGCATATGGGACATTGCGGTTATGTATTGATTACCGAAAACTGAACCAAGTAATGGTGAAGAACATGTATCCATTGCCTCGGATAAATGATTTGTTTGATCAGTTTAGCGGGGCTCAGTGGTTTTCAAAGATAAATTTGAGATCAGGGTATCATCAGTTCAGAATCAGGGAGGATGACCCCAAGACCGCTTTTTGGTGTCGATATGGGCATTATGAGTGGTTGGTGATGCCTTTTGGGCTCACTAATGCACCAGCAGTATTTATGCAATTAATGAACCAGGTGTTTGCTCCTTACTTGGATTCTTTTCGGTGTCGATATGGTGTTCATTGATGACATCCTTGTGTACTCTAAGACCAGGTTAGAGCATGAGAAACATATGGCAGTGGTCTTGCAGACCTTGCGGGAGCATCAGTTATATGCCAAGGTCAATAAGTGTGGCTTTTGGATGCAAGAGGTACATTTCCTTGGCCATGTGGTATCAGCTGGAGGAGTCCGAGTGGACCCAGCTAAGATTGAGGCCGTATCATCGTGGAAGAGGCCAGTGAATGTGTTTGAGATTAGGAGCTTTTTGGGCTTGGCAGGGTATTATCGGCGCTTTGTGGAGGGGTTCTCCCATTTGTCGACGCCTTTGATAGCATTGACTCGGAAGGGGGTCAAATTTGAGTGGACTGATAGGTGTCAGCAGGCTTTTGAGACGTTGAAGGCTCGGTTGACCACTGCGCCAGTGTTAAGGCTACCGCGAGAGGGGGTGCCTTATGAGGTGTATTATGATGCATTCAGAGTAGGCTTAGGGTGTGTGCTGATGCAGGAATGCAATGTGATTGTGTATGGTTCGAGGCAGTTGAAACCTCATGAATTGAACTACCCCACGCATGATTTAGAGTTGGCAGTAGTGATCTTTGCCTTAAAGAGTTGGCAGCATTATCTTCTGGGGGAGAGGTTTGTGGTGCGTACAGACAATCGGAGTCTTCAGTATATCTTTACCCAAAAGGATTTGAACCTAAGACAGCGTCAGTGGATAGAGTATCTACAGATGTTTGATTCTACCCTTGCATATACCCCTGGAAAGGAGAATGTTGTGGCAAATGCTCTGATTAGAAAGGGCAAGGTCGAGGTGGCTATGAGAGAGTGGAAACTGACGGAGCAGTTGGCTATATTGCAGCTCCAGCCTAGTACCTCTGAGAGAGGAATGGTTTTGAGCCCTATTGTTGTGGTGCCTGAGTTATATCAACGAGTCCGAGAGGGACAATTGGGGGATAATGAGTGCAAGGCACTCCATGCACGGATTATAGCTGGGGAGCTAACGGGAAATTGGGCCGAGGGTCCTGAGCATGAGTTGACCTTTCAGGGGCATCTGGTTATGGTGTCTCCTCTTCGTAGGGATGTGATGAGGGAGTTCCATCAGTCCAGAGTTGTTGTTCGTCCAGGAGGTACCAAGATGTACCATTCTCTTCGGAGACATTTTTGGTGGCCTAGGATGAAGAGGGATGTGGCAGAGTTTGTTTCTGCATGCCTTACCTGCCAACAGGTAAAGGCAGAGCACCAGCGTCCAGCGGGTATATTGCAGCCCTTAGCAGTGGCAGAGTGGAAATGGGATCACATTATGATGGATTTTGTGACAGGACTTCCACTTACCTCGGGGAGGAAGGACATGATTTGGGTTATTGTGGATGGGCTAACAAAATCAGCCCATTTCCTAGCAATAAGGGAAAGGGATCCCATTGGGGCCTTGAGCCAGTTGTATATCAGTGAGATCGGGAGGTTGCACGGGGTGCCCTCATCTATTATATCAGATAGGGATACAAGGTTTACATCTCGCTTTTGGGCAGGTTTGAAGGAGGCTTTGGAGACAAAGCTGAACTTGAGTACAGCTTTTCATCCGAAGACAAATAGTCAATCTGAGAGGACGATTTAGACCTTGGAGGATATGCTGTGAGCATGTGTTGGATTTTGGGGGTTCGTGGGCCACTCACTTACCTTTGGTGGAGTTTGCTTACAACAACAGCTATCAGGCGTCCATTGGGATGGCACCATTTGAGGCATTGTATGGTTGATAACGTGCATTTATGCCGTTATCCTAGGTCTTATTTAGAGTGTTTTAGAGTATGTTTTGTACCTATTTGCATCATATTTTACACATATTTGCTCTAACCCCTAGGAAGACCCTGTTTGGTGTATAGTGGTACTTTTTGAGTGTTTTTGGAAGGTTTTGGAGCAACCTTTTTCCACACACCTTGGCTAGATCACTCCATACACTCAAGAGGAAGCTATAGGAAGAAGATGGAAGCAAAATGAAGGCAAAATCAAGGTGCACGTGAAAAGGCTTTCTCACGTGCATTCTCACGTGCAAGGATTTTATTGCTTAGATGCCTTCTACAACTCAAGAGGAAGCTTTGGAGCAAATTTGGGATGATTTGGAGATGCACGTGAAAAGGCTCTTCTCACGTGCATTCTCGCGTGCAGGCATTTTGGAGTCCAAATGATGTGTTTTGTTGTTTTACTCATTTTCTTCTAAAGAACTAGGGTCAAATTTGGTGTAGTTTGAGTGTTATTGAGCCTAGAACGTTGAATAGTGTCACTAACCAAAACGACGTCGTTTTGGCTGCAACCACATTTATAATTAGGGCACACCTTTTGTAACCCTAATTTGGCCCACTAAATCCTATAAATAGGGGGTTTTGGAGGCATTGTAAAGCATCTTGAGGGAGAGAATCCGATCTGAGTTCTGAAAAAGAGCTATAGCCATTGCTAAAAGATTGGATTGTCCTTGGCAAGGAGTGATTTTGGGCAGCAGACGCTGGAGTCTTTGGAGGCTGGAGTCCTGGTTCATCTTGTGGTCTTCCGTTATTATCCTAGTACTGTAATCATGTTCTTTCTTGTAATTGTTATTGCTTTTGTCATGATTATGGAGTAGTTTTGTTAGTCTAGGGGAGCAATGTAGCCCTAATAAATTGTATTCAGTTTGGTTATGGTTGTTCAATAAAATAAAATTCATTTCTTGTTTAATTCACTTGCTTGAATGGAAATGCCTAGTTTATGCATAATTAGGTAATCTTAGCCCTTGTCTAGGGTGGAACACTAGTGAATTAGATTTAATATTGTATGATGAACCAAGTCTGCAACTATTAGATTGTTTATCTACCTTGATCACTTTTATTCACATGGACCAAATGGGATAAAAGCCTTAAATCTATCTTAGCATGGACCAAATGTAAGATAGCTAGGAGATAATCAACATGAACATGAACTAGAACATAAATCAAGAACAAGAGCCATAATTAGACTATTACAATCGATTGGGTGGTAAACATTGTGACCCTAGATCCTTAATCACTGCAATTTCTATACCAACAGCTTGCCAACATTCGGATTTAATCACTTTTTCTTAAACAAAAATCAATTGTCCAGACATAAGTTCAACTTAATAGCTTAGTATTTGCTGCTTAATAGCATTAGCTACCTCCTTGTGGGTTCAACAACCGGAGTCTTAATACTCCATTTTATTACTTGACCAGTGCACTTGCTGCAAAACCTATAGACATAATTTATACGGGTCAATGGTAGACCTTGTCGGTCTCTATTGTGTTGGACTGAGGTGGGCGAGGCCGCTCTTTTGGGACCACAGCTGGTTCAAGAAGCCACTAAGAAGGTGAAAATAATCTGTCAGCGTCTATTGACAGCCCAAAGTAGGCAGAAATCCTATGCGGATCAGAGGCGGAGGCCTTTAGAGTTTTCAGTGGGTGATCATGTATTCCTCCGTGTGTCCCCGAGGAAAGGACATTGACGGTTTGGGAAGGGTTCCAAACTATCACCATGATTTATTGGCCCTTTTGAGATTTTGGACCGGGTTGGTCCTGTGGCATTTCAATTGGCTCTTCCGCCACGATTGAGCAGGGTGCATAGTGTATTCCATGTGTCATAGTTGCGAAAATATCATCCAGACCCAGCTTATATGATCGATTGGGATGATGTAGATATTGCTGATGATATCTCTGTTGTTGAGGTTCCTGTTCGGGTAGTGGACAGGTGAGAGAAGCTTTTGCGAGGCAAAGCTATCCCTTTGGTTGGTATCTTGTGGAGACACCATCGCATGGAGGAGGAGACATGGAAACGCGAGGCGGAGATGCGAGAGCATTACCCCGAGTTGTTCGAGGACAAACAATCCTGAAGGAGGGAGGTGACGAGAGCCTTATATGGTATGTGCTCTGTCTTATGTGACGTGGTATTATACACATATGAGATATGTGGATTCGTGTTTATTAGGTGTATGGTGTGCTTCTTTTGTTTATTGTTTGTTGTGGGTTTATTTATGTGGGTTTGTGTTGTACATATGAGATATGTCGTTATTTTGTGTTTTGTTTTGTTTCACATATGTGATATGTGATATGAGGTCATATGTGATATATGTGGTCTATTTGGTTGAATATGTATTGGATATGTAAGTGTCTATGTGAGTTTCTTTGTGCTTTTCTTATGGGGTTGTTTGTGCCAGTTTCGGCTTGTTGTGAGCTGTGAGTTGTGGTACACCTCTGTGATGGGTGGCAAGTCTGTGAGTGTTAATGTTATGTGGGGACTTTGAGTTCCAATTTTGCGATGGCTTTGTTGAGTTTGTGTGTGCCTTTGTGTTGTTGTTTGGCCCCTATGTTTCTTTTCGGGGACGAAAAGTCTTTAAGGGGGAAAGGATGTAATGACCCGTGTTTGGGGTTCTGGCAATTAACCATGTGATAGAGTGCACATCGAGGGATGTGAATATCAGTACGACGACGTATATGTCAAATAGATAGTTTTGATTATGAGTGGGCCCAATTTGGAGTCGGAGCCCCGAAAGGATAATTTTGGAATTTTTGTGGTGTGATCACGCGACTTTATGTTCGAGGTCTTATTTGGAATAACAAACCTCAGTACAGTGATGTACTTGTTAAATGGAGCATTTTGATAGTAATTGGGCTTTGATTTGGAGTCTGGACCCTGTGAGGGTAATTTTGATATTTTAATGAATTAAATGTGAGAAAGTATAAATAGGGTAGTGAAGAACTCAAATCCCTAATTTTCATACGTGCGTGCCTTTCCAGAGAGAGAAAGAGAAAGGGGAAAGTGAATTGGACGATCTGGAGCTAAAACGACCAAAGTAGAGGTAGGGATTCATTCTTATCACTCCTATGTTGTTGATTATGCTTGCTAGAGTAGCTAAAACATGTGAATTAAATTACAATTCGTGGAATTGGAAGTATGAACCCTAGAGTTTGAGAAACTCGATTTATGTTGTTTTGGTATGAATTAATGTTGTTTTGGTAGCCTAAGATAGCTAGGATGAGTTAGAAAGCCATTTGGGGGATGAATTAGTGCTTAAAAATGGAGATTTAACGAGTATAATTGAGTTTTGGGACGAAATCGGGAAGAACGCAGTCGACGGTTCGCGACTGGCAACTGCTCGATGCTAGGTTCGAGCAGAGTGCCGAGCAGGAGCCTCGAGCATGTTGCTCGAGCTTAGAGTGTCGAGCAGCATCGAGCTAAGCTCCGAGCGAGGTGTCTCGAGTAGGGTTTCTCGAGTAGTTGGACAGTGCAGTTGCCAGGGTGCCTGGACCCATTTACATTGTAACCATTAAGTCAAGTATGATAGTTAAGTTACAATGTAAATAGCAAAATACCCCCCATTTGGATTCAAAGAAAAATACTAGAAAATTAAATTCTTACTCCTTCAAAATATGAAAAATGGGATTTAATGTAAAATCCTAGAAATATGCAGTTTTTCGTAGTGGTGACTTTTTGGAAAGTAAGGTTAGACCTCTCAGTAAAATCCCCAAAAATCATATTATCTCAGTTATGGTATCAGGAGCCAATGCCGGGACTTTTTGTTTCAAGAAAACAAGTTCTACGAAAATCATCTCTCTAAGTCAAGACTTGAGGACAGAGTTGTGAAGATTAGCTTATGTTACAGAGAGAGTATATGAACCCTAGTGGTCATGTAGGCCTGCGAGGCTACCTTGTTAAGCCTAGGAGGCTCCGTTGAGGGCCTGAGAGGTGAGATTTGTTTAAAGCCTACGAGGCTACTATACCTGAGAGGTAATACTATACCTGCGAGGTAATACTGTACCTGAGAGGTAATATTGTGCCTGAAAGGCAATCCTGTGCCCGAGGGGCAATACTGTGCCTGGGGAGGGCAACATGGTGTCTGAGAGGCAATGTTTGAATGCATGTGTACATGATTGAGTTGGTAATGTATATGTAGCATTACACGAGCACATACCTACACTAGTTTATGAGTTAGGATGGGTCAGGGAGAGATGATCCCTACTGAGCTGTGGTTGCTCACCCCTCCTGTTATGTTTGTTTTTGTTTATTTCAGGTGCTTACAGGAGCTAGGAGGTTCACCAGAGGTGTAGACCTTGTGTGTGTTTATTCGTTTTGTTAGATTATGAAAACTATGATGTAACCCCGTGGGGGAAAGAACATGGGTGAATGTGTGTTTGTATTGTGCTTTGGAATGAGATTTCTGTATATGTGTGATATGGTTTAGGGACGGCACCCGTGCTAAGGTCCCTTTCTCGGTGTTCTCACCAACCCATTGTCCCTTCGGGTGCGGGCATGGGGATTCACTAACCAGTTTCTGCAGGTTGGAAATCCAGGGCGTGACATCTCCGCCGACACCTTAACGGACCTATGGTTCTGTTTCAGCCTAGCATGCACAGCCTCCATCCCCGACAACGACCTTCGGGTGTATTATGCTCGCCACACCCAAACCCCGGAGGACATGATCATCTGGAACTTGGATCATGGCTTCCTTACGCTAGCCTCCATTCTAGATGTTCCGTTTGTTGTTACCTACTGTCACGCCCCGGATTTCCAACCCGAGGAAACTGGTACGTGACTCCCCTTTTACCCACACGGAGGGCAAAGGGGTTAGGATACAAACCAAGAATATTACATTTTAAACATCCACAACACATTCAAGAAAGTAATGTTCAGAAAAGCAATCCAAACCAGTTTATTACAACAAAATCCTTTCTAATCCCATCCCCACTGGGGTTACATCAATTCCCATAAAAAAAACAAAACATAAATGGAAGAGAGTAAGAATAATTATGGTCTTCCACCTTGGTGTATCCACCTAACGCCTGTAAGTCCCTGGAAAACAAGCAAACACAGTAGGAGGGGTGAGCAACCATAGCTTAGAAGGGATCAAGTCTCCCCAACCCTTCCCATGCTCCTAGTGGCTACATGCATGTGCACAGGTGTAGTGACGTGATAGTATTAAGAAAAAGAAAATAAAACATCACACAAGTGGGCGTAACCCCAGCCCCAGCCACACTGGCTAACAAAACACATCTCAAGCAAGTAGTTTAACCGCCTCTTCAGGCCACTGATTTAACCGCCTCTTCAGGCCACTGGTTTAACCGCCTCTCAGGCAAAGTAGTTTAACCGCCTCTTCAGGCCAGATAGCACAGTCATGCACACAACACACACCATGGTCACTCAAGCATAAAACCAAACACTTGGTGTGCACCCGTTCACAAGTGCACAAACCCAGCCATTCAGTTCATAGAACAAACACCCAGCATACATACATACACTAAATCACAAGTCCAGCCACACAGACATATTACCAAACACGTAATGGGCATATACACACAGCTATGTTCACACAGGCATTTCATCAAACATATAGCATGTAACAACAGAATCACACCAAAATGCCACTGAAGGCCAGCATCCATATAGGAGATCACACCTATATGGATTACATATATATATATATATAACAGATATAACCCATAATTTGCCCTAGAACCCTAGGACAGAGGAGGGTTTAGGAAGAACAGAACCCCAACCTCAAGTAAGACGCAATAACACGGCAATAGTCTGATCCCACGCCAAACGCCGTCCACCCACGAGACTCTGACCACCCACGCAAGACGCCTGGCAGCAACCAGGAGCTCTCCTTCCCTCTCTCTCTCTCTCTCTCTCTCTCTCTCTCTCTCTCTCTCTCTCTCTCGACGGCTGGTGGAGCAACAAACCCTAAACCTAAAACAGAGGGGCTTCTCCTCCTTATATAGACAACACAACATCAAAACGACGTAGTTTTGATTAAGTGAATCCCAGCATCAAAACGACGTAGTTTTGATGGAACAAGCTATGACCTTTCCACATCCATACACACCAAAATACTCACAATTCCAACATGGTCCTTTGGGAAAAGATGATTAGAATGACAAAACCAAGGTAACCATGCAAAAACATGCCTGCACGCCAATTTGAACGCCAATTCCCCAATTGGCGTGCAGCTCCAAATGCACTCAAACTTCACCCCAAGCCTCCTTCCATCTTGTAGAGGTCTGAGAAGCAAAAATATGCTTGCACGTGAAATGGGTGAATTCACGTGCAGCTCCAAATGCTCTGAAATTTCTGTGGTAGATAGAGGACCTCATTCTAAGAAACTTTTGTTCTTGCACGCCAATTGTTTGAGGCCATCTACTAGGTCAAAAGTGAGCTCCAATATCAGCCAAAACAGCTTAAAACCGCCTGTAAACGCATAGCATCTTCCTAGGGCATAAATGTACGCTATCGCTTGACACATGCACCTTCTAAAAGTCCTCTCTTGGGCTCTTCTCTTACCTCAAACTTGTGCACCAACATCCAAGGTGTTTGTGGTTAACTTCTTACACACGGGTTACACACGGGTCATTACATCCTCTCCCCCTTAAGACTTTTCGTCCTCGAAAAGAAATGACATACGAGGAAAACAAACACAAGCTACCCATTTGCCACACGGCGAGCCACAACACCCAAATGGGTCATACACCGCGCACAACACATAACAGCACATAACAAGGTACCACCATAATCCATAACCACAATAATGCATATAACACATGTCCGCATGTCACAAATACACATCGCAAAACACATCACAAATAAGAACACATGTCTTTAAAAGACAATACAAATACACCAAATCGTACACAACTAATACAAGAAAACACATCACTATCCCTTGGCCAACAGCCACCTCCCACGCTTAAGATTGTTCGTCCTCGAACAAGTCTGGGTGCTGCTCACACATCACGAACTCACGTTCCCATGTCTCCTCCTCAATGCCACGGTGCTGCCACAGCGCGCGAACCAAAGGAATAGCACGACCATGCAAAAGCTTCTCTCGCCGATCTAGGATACGGATAGGGGCCTCAACAACGGACATGTCATCCTCAATGTCCAATGTCCCCCAATCGATCACATGAGTGGGGTCAGGGTGATACTTCCTCAACTGGGACACGTGAAACACGTTGTGCACTCGACTCAGCCGCGGTGGTAACGCTAACCGGTAGGCTACAGGCCCCACACGATCCAGAATCTCAAAAGGACCAATAAACCGCGGAGATAGCTTGGAACCTCGCCCAAACCGTCGATGTCCACGACGTGGAGAAACACGAAGAAACACATGATCACCAACAGAAAACTCCAAAGGTCGCCGCCGCTGATCCGCATAAGATTTCTGTCGACTCTGAACTGATAACAAACGCTGACGAATCAACTTAACCTTCTCGGTAGCCTCTTGAACCATCTGTGGTCCCAAGAGAGCGGCTTCGCCGACCTCAGTCCAACACAACGGTGATCGGCAGGGTCTGCCATACAACGCCTCAAAAGGAGCCATCCCAATGGACGCCTGAAAACTGTTATTGTAGGCAAACTCCACCAAAGGAAGGTGAGTTGCCCACGAACCCCCAAAATCTAACACACAGGCCCGTAACATGTCCTCCAACGTCTGATTCGTCCTCTCTGTCTGACCGTCAGTCTTAGGGTGAAAGGCTGTACTCAAGTGAAGCTTGGTCCCCATAGCCTCCTGCAAACCTGCCCAAAAATGGGAAGTGAACCTCGAATCCCGGTCAGAGACAACCGATGATGGTACCCCATGCAGTCTCACAATCTCGTTCATGTACAGCAGACTCAAGGTCCCAATAGAGTCCCGCTCGCGAACAGCCAGGAAATGGGCCGACTTTATGAGTCGATCCACAATCACCCAAATCATATCTTTCCTCCCCGTGGTGGGTGGAAGACCAGTCACAAAATCCATCGCTATGTGGTCCCACTTCCACTCCGCTATGGGCAATGGCTGTAACATGCCCGCCGGCCGCTGATGCTCAGCCTTCACCTGCTGGCACGTGAGGCACCGCGAAACAAAGGCAGCTACATCGCGTTTCATCCCAGGCCACCAAAAATGTGCCCGAAGCGCATGGTACATCTTCGTACCCCCTGGATGCACAGCAACTCTAGACTGGTGAAACTCCCTCATCACCTCATCCCTGAGGGAAGAAGCCACTACCAACCGCCCCTGAAATGACAACTCATACTCAGGACACTCTGTCCAGTCCTCAGATAGCTCCCCAGCCTCAATACGGGCACGGAGAACCTCACACTCAATGTCACCCAACTGTTCCTCCCGGACGCGCTGGTACAACTCAGGCACAATCACCAAAGGACTCAGGACTGTCCCACTATCACGAACAACAGGCTGCAGCTGCAACATCACCAACTGCTCCATCAGCTTCCACTCTCTCACGGCCACCTCAGCTTTCCCTTTTCTGCTCAACGCGTCAGCCACAACATTACCCTTGCCCGAGGTATAGGCAAGAGTAAAGTCAAAGGTCTGCAAATACTCTACCCATCTGCTCTACCTCAAATTCAAGTCCTTCTGAGTAAAAATGTACTGAAGGCTCTTGTGATCTGAGAACACCACAAACTTCTCCCCCAAAAGGTAATGTTGCCAACTCTTCAAGGCAAAGATGATAGCCGCCAACTCAAGATCATGGGTAGGGTAATTCTGCTCATGAGGCTTCAGTTGCCTCGACCCATAAGCTACCACACTGTGCTCCTGCATAAGCACACACCCCAAACCAACCCTGGACGCATCACAGTATACCTCATATGGAATATCCTCCCGAGGTAACCTCAACACCGGTGCAGTGGTCAAACGGATTTTGAGAGTCTCAAACGCCTGCTGACACTTGTCAATCCAATCAAACTTCACGCCCTTCCGAGTCAATGCTATCATAGGAGCTGCCAAACGGGAGAACCCCTAGACAAAACGACGATAGTACCCCGCCAAGCCAAGAAAACTACGGATCTCAAAAACGTTGGTTGGCCTCGCCCACGATGCCACGGCCTCAATCTTGGCTGGGTCCACCCTAACTCCCTCAGCTGACACCACATGGCCAAGAAAGTGAACCTCCTGCAGCCAAAACTCACACTTGCTAAACTTAGCAAATAGCTGCTGGTCCCTCAAGGTTTGCAACACTGTTGCCAAGTGCTCCACATGCTCCTTCTCGGTCTTGGAATATACCAAGATATCGTCGATAAACACCACCACGAACGAGTCTAAGTATGGGGCAAAGACTTGGTTCATCAAATGCATGAACACCGCTGGCGCATTAGTGAGCCCGAAAGGCATCACGACCCACTCATAATGCCCATACCTGCACCGAAAAGCTATCTTAGGGATGTCCTCCTCCCTAACCCTGAGCTGGTGATACCCCGACCGTAAATCTATTTTGGAAAACCACTGGGCCCCACTCAATTGGTCAAACAGGTCATCTATCCGAGGCAACGGGTACTTATTCTTCACAGTCACTGAATTCAGCTTCCTGTAGTCGATGCAGAGACGAAGTGTGCCATCAGCCTTCTTAGCAAAGAGCACCGGAGCACCCCAAGGTGAGGTACTCGGTCTGATATACCCTTGGCCCACCAACTCCTCGATTTGCCTCGGCAGCTCCCTCAGCTCGGCTGGCCCCATACGATACGCTACTTGGGAAATCGGACCCGTCCCCGGCACCAACTCAATGGTAAACTCCACACTCCTCTTAGGTGGCAAACTCCTCAACTCCTCAGGAAAAACATCCTGAAATTGGTCCATAACAGCGGGCCACACCCTCTTTTCCACCTTACCCTCCTTAGCAAATGTGAAAAATGGGATTTAATGTAAAATCCCGGAAATATGCAGTTTTTCGTAGTGGTGACTTTTTGGAAAGTAAGGTTAGACCTCTCAGTAAAATCCCCAAAAATCATATTATCTCAGTTATGGTATCAGGAGCCAATGCCGGGACTTTTTATTTCAAGAAAACAAGTTCTACGAAAATCATCTCTCTAAGTCAAGACTTGAGGACAGAGTTGTGAAGATTAGCTTATGTTACAGAGAGAGTATATGAACCCTAGTGGTCATGTAGGCCTGCGAGGCTACCTTGTTAAGCCTAGGAGGCTCCGTTGAGGGCCTGAGAGGTAATACTGTACCTGCGAGGTAATACTGTACCTGAGAGGTAATATTGTACCTGAAAGGCAATCCTGTGCCCGAGGGGCAATACTGTGCCTGGGGAGGGCAACATGGTGTCTGAGAGGCAATGTTTGTGATTACCTGGGAGGCTTTCTATGTATTTGAATGCATGTGTACATGATTGAGTTGGTAATGTATATGTAGCATTACACGAGCACATACCTACACTAGTTTATGAGTTGGGATGGGTCAGGGAGAGATGATCCCTACTGAGCTGTGGTTGCTCACCCCTCCTGTTATGTTTGTTTTTGTTTATTTCAGGTGCTTACAGGAGCTAGGAGGTTCACCAGAGGTGTAGACCTTGTGTGTGTTTATTCGTTTTGTTAGATTATGAAAACTATGATGTAACCCCGTGGGGGAAAGAACATGGGTGAATGTGTGTTTGTATTGTGCTTTGGAATGAGATTTCTGTATATGTGTGATATGGTTTAGGGACGGCACCCGTGCTAAGGTCCCTTTCTCGGTGTTCTCACCAACCCCTTGTCCCTTCGGGTGCGGGCATGGGGATTCACTAACCAGTTTCTGCAGGTTGGAAATCCAGGGCATGACATCTCCGCCGACACCTTAACGGACCTATGGTTCTGTTTCAGCCTAGCATGCACAGCCTCCATCCCCGACAATGACCTTCGGGTGTATTATGCTTGCCACACCCAAACCCCGGAGGACATGATCATCTGGAACTTGGATCATGGCTTCCTTACGCTAGCCTCCATTCCAGATGTTCCGTTTATTGTTACCTACGGGTTCCCTCCCCTGCTGAGGCCCGGCCCGCCTCTCCTGCTGCAGCCATCCCCGTAGTTAACCTCTCTGGTCAAAATGGATTTGGTGCTCCGGATGCCTCCGATGCTCCAGATGCCCCTTCTGCTGCTGTTGCTGACCGACCCCTCTCTCCAGCTGCTAACTCCTCTACCCAGTGCACTCCTGCACCTCTTCATGCGGGGGAGTCCTCTAAAGCTTCGGAGTTAGCCCTTGGGCGTGCCACTTTTGGCACGGGCCACTCCGATGTTGTGCTCTCCGCCCAGCTGGATAGCCACGCCCAAGCCCAGAGCGCCCAAATTTCCACGATCGCCATCAAGGTTGATGCTCTTGACACCCAACTCCTCTCCCCCCTAACTGACTCCTCCACTTCCATTGAGCAGAAGATGGATCTCGTCGCCTCGTCCGTGCATTCTCTGTCTACGTCATTCGCGAACTTGGCACACATGATGGCTCGTCCTCCTACCGCCCTCTCGGCCATCTGCCAAAACGGGGGAGAAAGTGTCATCTGATCCTCCTGCATCTTCCTCTGCTCCTGCTGGAAAGCGGCCTGCAGCTACACTGCTTCCGGGAGTTCCTATCCCCAAACGCAGCCGCTTCTCTCAACCCAGCTCCTCCCATGTAGCTCCTCCTTCGATCTCCATCTGCGGCTACGGCTGACACCTTTCTCCCATCATACGCGGATCGTGATCCATATGATGCGGATGGTAGTGTTTTCACCGAAATGACGAAGTATGCCGCGTCCAATGTCGAGTGAAGATGTCTATCTGATTTGTATCCCTTCTCCCCTGGAGACATTAAGACTCTACGTTCTGAGAAGGGTCTGTTTACCACAGAAGACATAGAAAACTTCTCTCGAGCAGTTAAGATGGAGATGAGGCTGTTTCCGTCTCTGTACAAGGACGGACACTTGTTTGATATCTTGCCATGTTGGTGTGAGGTGTCACGCCCCAGATTTCCAACCTGAGGAAACCAGTTCGTGACTCCCCTTTCCCCACGCAGTGGATAAGGGCGTAGGATATAAGGTTCCACACTGGATGTCATAACCTCCACATCAGATAATCACTAAGGCAATTCAATTAGCTTTGTTAGATTTGAAACACAATTAACATTCACAGACTAAACATGCCTTTATTACAATTAAATTTTCCCTTACAATATCTCCCCACTGGGTTACAAAGGTCCCATAAAAATAACAACACAAAATAATATTAAACAAAGCAATAAAGCATAACTGTTTTCCACCTTGGTGTTCCCACTTAATGCCTGTAGGTTCCTAAAAAGTAAACAAAACACAACAGGAGTGGTGAGCAACCACAGCTCAGTAGGGATCATATCTCCCCAACCCATCCCATGCTCCGAACATCTACATGTTGACGTGCACGAATGTAGTGTCGTGGCAATACTATACAAACATACCATAATCAACATTTATACACAAACAAGCCACATCAACAGGTATAACCATTGCCCCAGCCACACAGGCTCCATAACCAGCCACGGGCTTCCACAGCCACCAGACTCCATAACCAGCCACCAGGCTCTATAACCAGCCACCGGGCTCTATAACCAGCCACGGGCTTCCACAACCACCGGGCTCCATAACCAGCCACAGGCTTCCATAACCAGCCACAGGCTCCCACAGCCACCGGGCTCCATAACCAGCCTTGAAGGCTCCAGCCACACAGGCTCCAATCTCAGCCACACAGGCATACAATCAAACACATAGCATACATCTCAGCCACTCAGGCATATAATCAAACACATAGCATACATCTCAGCTACACAGGCATATAATCAAACACATAGCATGCATGTCAGCCACACAGGTATATAATCAAACATATAGCATGCATCTAGATCAACAATCATTATATCAAGTATATTTCCTCCCGGAAACCCCAAGGTTTCCCATGTGATCTTATAACGGAACGAAGCCTAACGAACCACAGACATCCCAACAGCCTCTAAGGCCCACTGCCCCGTAACGAACCCCGAGAGTTCCCATACCCCGGACTCAACGTCAGAATCAAATGAAACATGCCATTGAAGGCCAACATCCATATAGGAGATCACACCTATATGGATTTAAATATATATATATATCCAAAAAACCACAAATCGCATAGCACAAGGCCAAAACCCTGGGATAGATTCAAGGAAGAATAGAACCCCTACCTCTAGAAAATCCTCCTTGCTTCCACGCTAGATGCCGTCCACTCACGCGAGTCACCCCTGCAGCAATGACCAGGAGCTCTCCTTGCCTCTCTCTTTCTCTTTCTCTACGACGGCTGCGGTGGCTAACAACAGAAACCCTAAAACTTAAAACAAAGAGGGCTCCTCCTCCTTATATAGACACCTCAACATCAAAACAATGTAGTTTTGATTAAGTGAACCCCAGCATCAAAACAACGTAGTTGTGACTAAACAGGTTACAACCTTCTCGCATCCACACATGACATAATACCCATAATTCGAACATGTCCCTTTGGAAAAAGATTATTAGAATAACAAAACCAAGGTGATGGTGCAAAAAACATGGTTGCATGTGACAAAGGCCATTGTCACGTGCAAGCTCCAAATGCTCTAAGATTTTGCCACAATACTTAGAATAACTTCTGGAAGGCTCCCATGCAAAAACACCACTGCCCGTGACAAGCCATTGTCACGTGCACCCCCTAAAGGTTCCCTCTTGGGCTCATCTCTTACCCCAAGCTTGCTCATCATCGTACAAAGTGTTCAAGCCAATCTGTGTGGGAATAAAACTCCCTAAAACCCAACAATTGCCACCCCAAAAGGCAAAGTTGTGACTAACTCCACATCCCGAAATACGGGTCATTACATCCTCTCCCCCTTAAGACTTTTCATCCTCGAAAAGAAACAACATGCAAGGAATAACCAACACACTCTACCCATTTGCAAAACGGCAAGCCACAACACCCCAAATGGGTCATACACCATACACATCATATAACAGGACATATGTCTGCAAACTCAACAAAGCACCACCACAATTCATAACCACATGCATCACAATGCATATAACACATACCCGTATGGCACAAATACACATCTCAAAACACATCTCATATAAATACATGTCTAAAGGACAATACAAATACACTCGATTATGAACAACTAATATAGGAAAACACATCACTATCCCTTGGCCAACAGCCACCTCCCACCCTTAAAATTGTTCATCCTCGAACAACTCTGGGTGTTGCTCACGCATCATGGACTCACGTTCCCATGTCTCCTCCTCAATGCCACGGTGCTACCATAGCACGCAAACCAAAGGAATAGCACAACCACACAAAAGCTTCTCCCGCCGATCTAGTATACGGATAGGGGCCTCAACAACGGACATGTTATCCTCAATATCCAATGTCCCCCAATCGATCACATGAGTGGGGTCAGAACGATACTTCCCCAACTGGGACACACGGAATACATTGTACACCCGACTCAATCACAGTGGCAACACTAACCGGTAGGCCACTGGCACCACTCGATCCATAACCTCAAAAGGACCAATAAACCGCGGAGATAGCTTGGAACCTCTCCCAAATCGCCGATGTCCATAACGTGAAGAAACACAGAGAAACACATGATCTCCCATAGAAAACTCCAAAGGTCACCGACGCTGATCTGCATAAGATTTCTATTGACTCTGCGTGGACAACAAGCACTGACGAATCAACTTGACCTTCTCAGTAGCCTCTTGAACCAACTGTGGTCCCAAGAGAGCTGCCTCTCCTCCCTCAGTCTAATACAAAGGTGATCGGCACAGAGCATACAACGCCTCAAAAGGAGCCATCCCAATGGATGCCTGATAACTGTTGTTGTAGGCAAACTCCACCAAAGGAAGGTGAGTTACCCATGAACCCCCAAAATCTAACACATAAGCCCTCAACATGTCCTCCAATGTCTAATTCGTCCTCTCAGTCTGACCGTCAGTCTCAGGGTGAAAGGCTGTGCTCAAGTTAAGCTTTGTCCACATAGCCTCCTACAAGCCTGCCCAAAAACAGAAAGTGAACCGCGAATCTCTGTCAGACACAATCGACGATGGTACTCCATGTAGTCTCACAATCTCGTGCACATACATCTAACTCAAGGCCCCGATGGAATCCCGCTCTTGAACGGTAAAAAAATGGGCCGACTTGGTTAGCTGATCCACAATCACCCACAGCATGTCTTTCCTCCCAGTGGTGGGTGGAAGACCAGTCACAAAGTCCATCACTATGTGGTCCCACTTCCACTCCTCTATTGGCAACGGTTGCAACATACCTGCTAGCCGCTAGTGCTCACAGGAATATTATTGTATGCCTGCCTTCTACATGATGCAAGGAAGCTTGGGGTAGAATTTCACAGCATTTAGAGTTGCACGTCATATGGGGATATGACGTGCATTATGGCGTGCAACCATGTTTTTGCACCATCACTTTGGTTTTTTGTTCTAAACATCTTCTTCCAAAGGGGCATGTTGGAATTATGGATATTTTGGCGTGTATGGATACGAGAAGGTTGTAGCTTGTTCCATCAAAACTACGTCATTTTGATGCTGGGATTCATTTAATCAATACGACGTCGTTTTGGGGTGTGGAGGTGTCTATATAAAGAGGTGAAGGCTCCTTGTTTTAGGTTTAGGGTTCTCTTCTTCAGCCGCTGCAGCCATCGCAGAGAGAGAGAGAGAGAAAAGGAAGAAGAGCTTCTGGTCGTGGTTGCTGTGGTGGTGTTTCCGTGGGCGGTCGGCGTTTGGCGTGGAGGCTAAGGCGTGAAGGAGTCTGTCCTGGGGTTAGGCCCTGTGTAGATGATTTGCAAAGTTCCTATTATTGTTGCTATAATATTTATATGTAAATTCATATAGGTGTGACCTCCTATATGAATGTTGGCCTTCAATGGCGTTTTGGTGTGATTCTTACGTTGGGTGGTCTGTGCATGTTAAATGTTCAATAAAATGCCTGTGTGAATATGCCTGTGTGAATATGCCTAGTACGTGTTTGATAATATGCTTGTGTGGCTGGATTTGCAAGTTTGTAAGTATGTGCATGCTAAGTGTTTGTTTTTATGCCTGAGTGGCTAGGTTTGTGCACTTGTAAATGTGTGCACACTAAGTGTTTAGTTTTATGCCTGAGTGGCCGAGGTGTATGCTATGTGCTTGATTGCATGGTTGTTAGCCTGAGAGGCTGTGGAAAATGTTTGCCTGAAGAGGCGGTTAAATCACTTGCCTGAAGAGGCGGTTAAATCACTTGCCTGAAAAGGCAGTTAAATCACTTGCCTGAGAGGTGGTTAATTCATTGGCCTGAAGAGGCGGTTAAATCACTTGTTGAGAGGTGGTTAAAATGTTAGCCCGTATGGCTGTGGAGCCTGTGTGGCTGGGGCTGAGGTTGTGCCCGTTTGGGTAGTGTGTTTCCTTGTTATTTGTTTTTGCCACGTCACTGCACTGGTACACGCTCTCATATAGATGATAGGTGCATGGGATGGGTTAGGGTGACTTGATCCCTACTGAGCTGTGGTTGCTCACCCCTCCTCCTGTGTTTGTTTTCTTTACAGGGACCTACAGGCGTTAGGTGGGAACACCAAGGTGGAAGACTTTCTGCCTTGTGGCTTTGCTCCTTTTGTTATGTGAGTGTTTTGTCAAATGTTATGTTGAGAGACTATTGTAACTCCAAATGGAGATGATGTAATGGATTTTGGAATTTAATAAAGATAAGTGGTTTGTCTTTCGGTTATTTATTGTGGATTATTATGAATGTGTTTGTTGTCTTGCTTGGATGTCGGATTCTGTACATCTACCCCTTGCCCACTGGGTGGGTAAAGGGGAGTCACGAACTGGTTTCCTCGGGTTGGAAATCCGGGGCGTGACAATATGGTATCAGAGCATGGTCTAGTTGGCCTAGGGTAGTGGGCGGACTTGGTTATCTTAAGTCCTTTGGATGAGCCTAGAGGGACGTGCCTGATCAACCTGGTCCTCTTTGAGCCTCTAAGGTGTACTTGGTGTAGTACAGTCTTGTGGTAGGAATTGCATGCATTGGCATTAGGGCACTAGTTGCATTTGTTGTCTATATGTGCTAAACTATGATAAAAATGTGGATAGCATGATTAAGTGTGAAATGTGCAACTCTGATTTTGTTACTAGTGTTATTTGAGTTGTGTGCCTGTGGAATTGATTCCTGTGCAATGTAATTTCATGAGAACGGGAATGTGTGTGATGCCATGTGCTAATTGACTTGATTATGGGGTAGAGGTAGTGAAACTCGATAGTTGTCAAATGCGTTCTGACATTCGTGCCTCTTACTTCATGTAGTAAGAATGCCACCGAGGAGAGTGACACGTGCATCCGGGGTAGTGGCTAATGAGTCATCTGCCCATGAGGGCCCGGGTGTGGGGCAGTCCGCTAGAGGACATGCGTTGTTGCTGGCACAGCTACGGGAAGGCATCCGACTGGAAGTACGACAGCTAAGGGAGGGCATCCAGCAAGAGGTTCAGGAGGAGGTGCACCATGAGATGGCAGCACAACAGGTGGTGCCACCTCCACCACCACCACCAGTGGGGGAGCTGCCTCGTGAGCGTGAGGGTTCACTGGGCGGCGTACCGATTCATGCAGAGGATGACGTGGTGACACGATTCCAAAAGGAACAACCTGCGCAATTTAAGGGGGAGGGGGGACCCAGTGTTAGCTGAGCACTGGCTGAGGCAGATCGAGCATGTGTTCTCCTTTCTCCTACCCCGGGAGAAGGATAAGGTGAGGCTAGCCATTCGGCAGCTGGAAGGGAATGCTTTGGAGTGGTGGCTGAGTGTCGCGGGGAGCCGTACGGTACAGTACATATTGTGGGACAAGTTCTTGCAACTCTTCCATGATGAGTTCTTCCCCGAGTCGTTGAGGTGGCAGAAGAGGGAGGAATTCAGCAGCCTGAAGCAGGGGACAAAGATGGTGCCCGAGTATGAGCACGAATTCTGGAGCTTGAGCAGATTTGCTCCCGAGACCGTGGCGCAGGAGGACCTGAAGGCCCACAAGTTCACCTGGGGTCTCAGGCCGGCCCTTAGGCAGAGGGTGGCAATTCTGCATTTGAAGACCTATGTTGAGGTTGTGGAGATGGCCTGTATAGCTGAGAGAGAGCTGGATGATGAGAGGCAGGCTCATCTGGGTTGCCAGTTGTAGAGTGGGCCTAATCGAGATTCAGGGTCCAAGAGACTCAAGACTAAGGAGAGAGATAGCGGTTCTTTCCGCAGTCGGGGTCAGCCATCTATGAACCTAGGGAGGTTCACCCTTGGCGGCAGTAGACAGGGAGGTCCATCGGGGGGTCTACCTAGCGGTTGTCACTGCTGTAGGGAGCAGGTTCACTTCAAGGGGGAGTGTCCCAAGAAGGACTGGCATTGTAACAACTATAGACGAGAGGGCCATTTGCATCGGGTTTGTAGGAGTGGCAATAGGGGAGCAAGAGGTGTGGCATCCAGCATAAGGAGTGATGCTAGCTTCCGTGCACCATCTCAGAGACCAGCTCGTCAGTGGCAGGCCAGCCAGGCAGGATCTAGCCAGACCCGACCTCAGGGGAGGCCAGAGCGACAGTTGGTTGATGCTAGAGGCAGTTAAGGCGGGAACTGCCCCGCAAGTGAGCCAACCGGTGGCACAAGCCAAGGAAGGGTGTTTGCACTGAATGCTACACCCCAGGAGGAGGCTGAGCTACCACCTTCACCGGCATAGGATGGAGCAGGGCCATCGATGGTTAGAGGTACTCTTTTGATCTCCTGCATGCTTGCTTCTGCTCTTTTCGATACGGGTGCATCACGTTCTTTTATTGCTGAGATTATAGTTGATAGCTTGGGGTTAATATGTGTTGAGCCAGAGAGACCCTTAGTTGAAGAGTCTCCGGTGGGAGGTATGATTGAGGTGCGACGAGTTTGCCGCGATTGTGTGTTAACCATGGGAGATATGGAGCTGAGCTTCGATTTGCATGTAATGCCCTTGCGTACTTTTGACCTGATCTTGGGTATGGATTGGCTTATGGCTTTCCAGGCCAAGATAGATTGTTATCGGCGGCGTGTATCCTTCGTGACACCTGCAAGGACCTCTTGCACCCTGCAGGGGGAGTAAGACTGTGAGGCGAGTCGAGCTGGGCCAGTGTTGGACCAGTGGGGTGCCATTACCCACAGGTTGGCAGCCCTGACTTTTGCTGAGGAAGGGAAAGTGGAAAAGAGAGTGTGGCCAGCCATTGTCGATCAATTTCAAGATGTCTTTCCTGACCAGTTAAGGAGTTTACTTCCTAAGAGGAGTGTGGAGTTCACCATTGAGTTGGTATCGGGGACTGGCCCAATCTCCCAAGTGGCATATCGTATGGGGCCAGCAGAGTTGAGGGAGCTTTAGAAGCAAATAGAGGAGTTGGTGGACCATGGGTATATCAGGCCGAGTACCTCACCCTGGGAGCTCCGGTGCTCTTTGCAAAGAAGGCAGATGGCACGCTTCGCCTCTGCATCGACTACAGGAAGCTGAATTCGGTGACTATGAAGAACAAGTATCCGTTGCCTCAGATAGATGACCTGTTTGACCAGTTGAGTGGGGCCCGGTGGTTTTCCAAGATAGATTTGCGGTCGGGGTATCACCAGTTGAGAGTTAGAGAAGAGGACATCCCCAAGACTGCTTTTCGGTGTCGGTACGGGCACTATGAGTGGGTAGTGATGCGTTTTGGGCTCACTAATGCTCCAGCAATATTCATGCATTTGATGAACCAAGTCTTTGCTCCATACTTGGATTCTTTCGTGGTGGTGTTCATTGACGACATCTTGGTGTATTCCAAAACGGAGAGGGAGCATGTGGAACATTTGACAACGGTGTTGCAAACCTTGAGGGACCAGCAGTTGTTTGCTAAGTTTAGCAAATGCGAGTTTTGGATGCAGGAGGTTCATTTTCTTGGCCATGTAGTGTCAGCCGAGGGAGTTAGAGTGGACCCAGCTAAGATTGAGGCTATGGCATCGTGGGGGAGGCCGACCAATGTGTTCGAGATTCATAGCTTTCTTGGTTTGGCGGGGTATTATCGTTGATTTGTGGAGGGATTCTCCCGTTTGGCAGCTCCTATGACAGCGTTGACTCGGAAGGGAGTGAAGTTTGAGTGGACTAGCAAGTGTCAGCAGGCGTTTGAGGCTCTCGAAACCCATTTGACCACTGCACCGGTGTTGAGGTTACCTCGGGAGGATATCCCATATGAGGTATATTATGATGCGTCCAGGGTTGGTTTGGGGTGTGTGCTTATGCAGGAGCACAGTGTGGTAGCTTATGGGTCGAGGCAACTGAAGCCTCATGAGCAGAATTACCCTACCCATGATCTTGAGTTGGCGGCTATCATCTTTGCCTTGAAGAGTTGGCAACATTACCTTTTGGGGGAGAAGTTCATCGTGTTTTCTGTTCACAAGAGCCTTAAGTACATCTTTACTCAGAAGGACTTGAATTTGAGGCAGAGCAGATGGGTAGAGTATTTACAGACCTTTGACTTTACTCTTGCCTATACCCCGGGCAAGGGTAATGTTGTGGCTGACGCGTTGAGCAGAAAAGGGAAAGCTGAGGTGGCCATGAGAGAGTGGAAGCTAATAGAACAATTGACGATGTTGCAGCTACAGCCTGTTGTTCGTGATAGTGGGACAATCCTGAGTCCTTTGGTTGTTGTGCCTGAGCTGTACCAGCGCGTCCGGGAGGGACAGTTGGGTGACATTGAGTGTGTGGTTCTCCGTGCCCGTATTGAGGCTGGTGAGCTATCTGAGGGCTGGACAAAGGGTCCTGAGCATGAGTTGTCTTTTCAGGGGCGGCTAGTAGTGGCTGCATCTCTTTGGGATGAGGTGATGAGGGAGTTTCATCAGTCTCGAGTTGTTGTGCATCCAGGGGGTATGAAGATGTACCATGCGCTTCAGGGGCATTTTTGGTGGCCTGGGATGAAACGTGATGTAGCTGCTTTTGTTTCGAAGTGTCTCACTTGTCAACAAGTGAAAGCTGAGCATCAGCGGCCTGCAGGCATGTTACAGCCGTTGCCAATCGCCGAATGAAAGTGGGACCACATAGCGATGGACTTTGTGACTGGTCTTCCACCCACCATTGGGCGGAAGGACATGATATGGGTGATTGTGGACCGGTTGACCAAGTCGGCCCATTTTCTTGCTGTCCGCGAGCAGGATTCCATCGGGGCCTTAAGTCAGCTGTATGTCAACGAGGTGGTGAGACTGCATGGGGTGCCATCATCAATTGTGTCCGACAGGGATTCGAGGTTTACTTCTCGTTTTTGGGAAGGTTTGCAGGAGGCTTTGGGGATAAAGCTTAACTTGAGTAACACCTTTCACCCTGAGACTGACGGTCAGACTGAGAGGACGAATCAGACCATGGAGGACATGTTGAGGGCTTGTGTGCTAGATTTTGGGGGTTCGTGGGCAACTCACCGTCATCTGGTGGAGTTTGCCTAACAGTTATCAGGCATCCATTGGGATGGCCCCTTTTGAAGCGTTGTATGGGAGGCCGTGCCGATCACCCTTGTGTTGGACTAAGGTAGGAGAGGCAGCTCTCTTGGGACCACACTTGGTTCAAGAGGCTACTGAGAAGGTCAAGTTGATTCGTCAGCGCTTGTTATCAGCCCAGAGTCGACAAAAATCTTATGTAGATCAGCGGCGGCGACCTTTGGAGTTTTCTGTGGGAGATCATGCGTTTCTCCGTATCTCTCCATGACGTGGACATCGGCGCTTTGAGAGAGGTTCCAAACTCTCTCCCCGGTTCATTGGTCCTTTTGAGGTTATAGCTCGTGTGGGGCCTATAGGTTACCGGTTAGCATTGCCACCGCGATTGAGTCGGGTGCACAATGTGTTCCACGTGTCCCAGTTGAGGAAGTATCATCCTGACCCCACTCATATGATCGATTGGGGGACTTTGGACATTGAGGATGACATGTCCGTTGTTGAGGCCCATATCCGTATCCTAGATCGGCGGGAGAAGCTTTTGCGTGGTTGTGCTATTCCTTTGGTTCGTGTGCTGTGGCAGCACCGTGGCATTGAGGAGGAGACATGGGAACGTGAGTCCGTGATGCGTGAGCAGCACCCAGAGTTGTTCGAGGACGAACAATCTTAAGGGTGGGAGGCGGCTGTAGTGATGTGCTTTCTTGTAATTAATTGTTTATGAATTGGTGTATTTGTATTGTCTTTTAGACATGTGTATTTATATTTGAGATTGTTCTAAGTTGTGTATTTTTGACATGCGGGTATGTGTTATATGCGTTGTGATGTATGTGATTATGGATTGTGGTGGTGTTTTGTTGAGTTTGCGGACGTATGTCCTGTTTTGTGTTGTGTGCGGAGTATGACCCATTTGGGCGTTGTGGCTTGCTGTTTTGCAAATGGGTAGTGTCACGCCCCAATTTCTTTCCACTTGGAAATGAGTAGTGACTGCCCATGCCCGCACCCGAAGGGACAAGGGGTTGGTGCAAGCACCTTAAAAGCACTTCTGGCACGGGTGCTGTCCCAAACCTGCACAACCAGGCTAACATGCCAAGGGGCATGCTCCTGCTCCCAAACCATGCACACAAACACAAATTGAATAACAACATCTCATTTTATTTCATTTCAAAAACTAAATGTTTATTACAACCCAGTCGGGGAAAAACCCCTATGAAGGCAGGTGTACTGTTACAAATAAAACCAAACCAAATTCCAGAACATAAAACCAGAGTACAACAAAGGAAATAACATAAAACTCTCAGCCTCAGGGACCTAGCTCCTCAGCCTTCACCTACCGCCTGCTAAACCCTGCAAAAGGACAGTTTATAGGAGGGGTGAGCAAACCTTAGCTCGGTAGGGATCCGGTCTCCCCCGGACCCGTCCCGCTCTACAACATGCATGATATGTGTATGCTTGTGCTCGTGTCGTGCCTAAGGCTAAAGCAAAGAACATCACCCAGGAAACACTCTTTACCTGAGCTCGCACTGAAGGGCAGAGGACACCCCGCCACCACGGCGACATGACATACCACGACCAGGCGAATGTTGCATGGACACCAATGCAACATTTTCCACCCGAGTCAGATATGGTCAACCACCTCCTCGGGCGCCATACCTACCCTCAGGAATTGGTGTAGACTTAGCCCACCGTCGTGAGTGCTACACCGAGACTCAGGACCACGTCCTGGCCAAATCTCAAGGGGTCCAGCTATTGTGCCTGGCCCATATCTCGGCTCGCTCTCAAACAGACCAGCGAACAAAGATAGCATTACATCTCAACATGTAAACTCAGCCAAGCATTTACACTTTATTTCAGAGGGACCAACATGGTCAGATGCAAGCCACACACATCAGCCTCACAGGCTCTTTATCAAATACAAATCAAACACAGTACACACCAGTCACACAGGTATATCATCAGACACTCATATACAAGGTCTCACAGGCATTATATTGAATACATGACATGCAGGCCTCACAGACATTTTATCAAATACATAGTGTGCAGGCCTCACAGACATTTCATCAAACACATGGTGGGCATAAACAAACCCAGAAAATCCTCAGGCCAAATTCAACATCAGAATCAACAGAACATGCCACTGAAGGCCAACATCCATATAGGAGATCACACCTATATGGATTTACATATATATATATAGGCGAATATCCTAGAACAGAGGAGAGTTAGGAAGAACATGAATCCCTACCTCAGACTTTTGTCCTAACCTCTACACTAGACACCTTCCAATGACGCGAACCACCACGGCAACTGCCCGGAGATCCCCTCTCTCTCTCTCTCTCTCTCTCTCTCTCTCTCTGGCAGCAGCTGCAGCAAAGAAGAACACAAGAACCCTAAACTCAAACTCAAGCCCTCATTATATAAACACTACCCACATCAAAACGACGTAGTTTTGATTAAGTAAATCTCAGGATCAAAACGACGTAGTTTTGATTACACAAGTTAGCACCTTTCCGCACCCCTATAGGCCAAAATACTCAGAATTTCAACATGGTCCTTTGGAGAAAGATCATTAGAATGTCAAAACCAAGGGAACCATGCAAAAATATGGCTGCACGCCAATTTGAACGTGAATTCCCCAATTCACGTGCAACTCCATATGCACCCCAAATGCGCTCAAACTTCACCCCTAGCCTCCTTGCATCATGTAGAAGACAACCAGACTTGCACGTGAAATGGACCCATTTCACGTGCACCTCACATACACGTCCGTTTGGCCTGAAATTTCTGTGGTAGATAGAGGACATCATTCTAAGCATCTTTCCTTTTGCACGTGAATTCATTTGAGCCCATTCACTAGGTCAAAATCTAGAAAAAACCCTACTCAAAAGGCAAAACTGTGACTAACTCAAGGTACGGGTCCTTACATCCTCTCCCCCTTAAGACTTTTCGTCCTCAAAAAGAAAAGCTGGAATGAAAGAAAACAATCACAACCAATGCATAGGCCTCTAACACCCTCTAGCACAAATTAATACACAACAAATCACAAATTATTTCACACATTTATACACTCCACATGGTCATGTAGCGATGTTATATTCTCAGCTTACCTAACTAGTTGGGCAAATACCTGATTATGTTGAAGTTTGATGCTTGCCCTCCTCCCTTCCTTCAGAGTTGTTCGTCCTCGAACAGATCAGGATAATGAGCACGCATCTCAGCCTCACGTTCCCAGGTCTCTTCCTCCAGCCCTCGGTGTTGCCACAACACCCGAACCAACGGAATAGTCTTACCTCGCAGCTGCTTCTCGCGCCTATCTACAATACGGATGGGTGCCTCGACAATAGACACATCCTCTCCAAGATCCAGGGTACCCCAATCTAGCACGTGTGTGGGATCTGGATGATATTTCCGCAACCGGGATACATGGAAAACATTATGAACTCTGCTCAAACTAGGTGGTAACGCCAACCTATAAGCAACAGGTCCAACTCTGCTCAAAATCTCGAACGGTCCAATGTACCGAGGGGACAACTTGGACCCAGTCCCAAATCTCTTATGCCCTCTCCGTGGAGAAACACGAAGGAATACGTGGTCTCCCACCAAAAACTCCAACGGTCGGCGTCGGCGATCCGCATAAGACTTCTATCCGCTCTGAGTCGTAAGAAGGCGTTGCCGAATCAGGTGAACTTTTGCCGTAGCCTCCTGGACCAATTGAGGTCCTAACATAGCTGCCTCTCCGGCCTTCGCCCAACATAATGGAGACCGACACGGTCGGCCATACAATGCCTCAAATGGGGCCATCCCAATCGAAGACTGGTAACTGTTATTATAGGCAAACTCCACCAGAGGAAGGTGGGAAGCCCATGATCCTCCAAAATCAAGTACACAAGCCCTCAACAAGTCTTCTAATGTTTGAATGGTCCTCTCAGACTGACCATCAGTCTCAGGATGGAATGCGGTACTCAAATTAAGTCGGGTTCCTAATGCTTCCTGCAGACCTCCCCAAAATCGGGATGTAAACCGCGCATCCCTGTCCGAAACAATAGAAAAGGGCACTCCGTGCAGGCGGACAATCTCATCAACATACAACTGGCTTAACGTGCCGATAGAGTCGCGCTCTCGAATTGCCAAGAAATGGGCTGACCTAGTTAAGCGGTCCACTATGACCCAAATCATGTCCTTCCTCCCAGAAGTGGTAGGAAGTCCCATCACGAAGTCCATGGTAATATGCTCCCACTTCCACTCAGCTACAGGTAAAGGCTGCAATTGACCAGTGGGTCGTTGGTGCTCTGCCTTCACTTGCTGACAGGTAAGGCACCTGGAAACAAACTCTGCTACCCTCCGTTTCAGCCCCGGCCACCAGAACAGTGCGCGAACGGCATGATACATCTTAGTTCCTCCTGGACGTACAGCCAAACGGGAATGATGAAATTCCCCCAGTACATCCTCACGCAAGGGAGGTGGTACTATCAAACGCCCCCGAAATTTCAGCTCATGCTCAACTCCTTCTATCCAGCTCTCTGACAGCTCTCCGGCCTCTATCTGGGCCCGGATCACCTCACAGTCCACGTCGCCTAACTGTCCCTCACGGACACGCTGATACAACTCTGGTATCACAGTGAGAGGACACAGGATAGCTCCCTCACTGCTGAAAGCAGGTTGCAATTGAAGCACTGCCAACTGGTCCATCATTTTCCATTCTCTCATGGAAACCTCAGCTTTCCCTTTTCTACTTAGCGCGTCGGCTACTAAATTTCCCTTCCCAGGCGTGTAGGAGAGCGTGAAGTCAAACATTTGCAGGTACTCTACCCACCTCCGTTGTCGCAAATTTAGGTCTCTCTGGGGTGAAGATATACCGTAGGCTTTTGTGGTCGGTATATACCACAAATTTCTCTCCCAACAGGTAATGTCGCCAAGACTTCAGGGCAAAAATAACTCGCTGCTAACTCCAGGTCGTGTGTTGGGTAGTTTTGCTCATGGGACTTCAGTGTCGCGAGCCATATGCTATGACTTGGCGTTTTTGCATCGAACACACCCCGTCCAACGCGAGACGCATCACAATACACCTCGAATGGCACTCCCTCCTGCGGTAGACTCAACACCGGTGCGATAGTCGGGCAGTCTTCAACTCCTCGAATGCCTGCGGCACTTGTCCGTCCACTCGAATTTGGCTCCCTTCCGTGTAAGAGCTGTCATGGGCGCCGCCAACCGAGAAAATCCTTCCACAAAACGCCGGTAATACCCTGCCAGACCCAAGAAACTCCAGATCTCAAAAACATTTGTGGGCCTCTTCCAAGATGCTACGGACTCAATCTTGGTTGGGTCCACTCTAACTCCTCCGGCAGATACAACATGCCCAAGAAAATGCACCTCTCGCATCCAGAAGTCACACTTGCTAAATTTAGCATACAAGTGATGATCTCGTAGCGCCTGCAGCACCACAGCCAAGTGCTCCTCATGCTCAACTTGGGTTTTGGAGTACACAAGGATGTCGTCAATAAATACCACCACGAAGGAATCTAGGTATGGGGCAAATACCTGATTCATTAGATGCATGAACACGGCAGGTGCGTTCGTGAGCCCAAAAGGCATCACTAACCACTCATAGTGTCCATATCTGCACCTGAACGCTGTCTTAGGGATGTCTTCGCTCCTGACCCTCAATTGATGATATCTCGAACGCGGATCGATTTTTGAGAACCACCGTGCTCCACTCAGCTGGTCGAATAAGTCATCGATCCGCGGCAAAGGGTATTTGTTCTTTACCGTTACTTGATTCAGCTTCCGATAATCAATGCAAAGTCGCAACGAACCATCTGCCTTCTTAGCAAACAAGACCGGTGCACCCCAAGGTGAGGTACTAGGACGGATAAAACCTTTATCTCCCGGGTCCTTTATTTGCTTCGAAGCTCCCGCAACTCGGCGGGTCCCATCCGGTATGCTACTTGTGAGATGGGTCTCACCCCTGGCAACAGTTCAACCGTGAACTCGATACTTCTGGAGGCAACTCCAACAACTCCCCAAGAAAGACATCCTGGAAATTCTCGACAACATCCTGGCCACACCCTTTTCTCTAAGTTACCTTCCTCCTCAAAGGTTAGGGTGGCAAGCCTATGGGTAATATTGCCCCATAGCTCCCTCGTCGGTCCAGCTCTCCCCAAGATTCCTATCCCATTCACCCACTAGGGTACAGGAAGATCCTGTGGGTGTAGTAAATGATACTCGTCGCCTATAGCAATCAATCTTAGCCTAAAAAGCCATCAACCAGTCCATCCCCGAATCAAACTAAAAGTCCTCATGGGCATTACGTACAAATCAAATGAGAGGTCAACCTCTCCTATCGTAGCGCGACACTCTCGACACATTTGGTGGATCAACTCCACACCTCCCATTGGGGACTCGACCTTCAGAGGTCTATCGGCCTCCACACAATCAAGTCCAAGGCTCTCCACCAAGGACTTAGCAATCAGGGAACATGAAGCTCCAGGTATCAAACAATGCGGCAGAACAACGGTGCGAGATATTAGAATAGTACCTCGAACCACCGAAGGTCCAGCCCCACCTTCCTCGGAGGGTGATGGTAATTCCTCCATTTCAGTGGTCTTGAGGAGGTAAGCGCGAACACTCTGCCTTGGCCTGCCCCGCCACTAGCCTCACTTGCCTTCCTTTTGCTCCTGCTGCAGTCCACTGGGACGCCCCTCCGATCCTCCTTGTGGTTGCCTCTCCCCCTGTGGCCTAGTGTGACCGGAACCGGCCTGACCGGCCTGCCACGAATGTCTTGGCTTAGGGGCTGGGGCCTGAAATTGGGTCCCACCCCTCCCTTGTGCTAAGCTTCTAGCTCCCCAGGCTGTTCCCCTTGCTTGAAACACACCTTGCCGATGTGTCCCACCTTCCCATAGCTATGACACGTCAAGTGCTACTTGGGGCACTCACGTTTGACGTGCCCCGACAGGCCACAACAGTACACCCGCTTGGGAAGTTCCCAGCGAGCCTCCCCGTCCTCCAAAGTAACGGGATCTGGGCGGAGCCATTGAAGCTTGGCCCCTATCCTTGGGAAAAGTCCCACTCCCGGGCTCAACCTTCTGCCTCTTGGTTTCACCGTGCTTGTCGCGCGCGCTCTGCCCCATCCGCTCCTGGTGAGCCTGTCTTCCCTCCTCTAATCCTCTCTCAACAATCTTGGCAGTGTCCACGACTTCATCATAGGTCTTCAGTCGCAGCATCTCCACCCTTTGCTTCAGGGCAGGTTTGAGACCCATGGTAAACTTATGGGCCTTCAGGTCCTCTCTTGATATTGCTTTTGGAGCAAACCGACTCAGCCCCCGGAAATCTCGCTCATACTCGCTGCTGAGCGCGATCCCCGCTTCAGCCGCCGAACTCCTCCCGCTTCTGCCACCGCAATGACTCTGGAAAGAACTCCTCATGAAACAGCTGGAGGAACTCATCCCAGGCCATGGTCTCCATGTCCCAGCTTCCTGAGATGCTAAGCCACCATTCCAAGGCTTCCTCCTCTAACTGCCGGACTGCTAGTCTCACTTTGTCTTCCTCCCGGGGTCGGAGAAAGGAGAACACATGCTCGCTCTGCCGCAGCCAGTGCTCTGCTCCTAGAGGTTCAGCTCCTCCCTTGAACCTTGGTGGATGTTCCTTTCGGAACTGCGTCAACACGTCTCCCTCTTCCCGCCTCACCGGCACTTCCTGCCTACACGGAGCTTCCGCCTCATGGGGTGGAGAGGGTGGCACTGCCTTTCGTGCCATCATCTCCTGACGCACCTCGTTTAGGATCTCTCCCTTGAGGTCCTCACGCATGCCTTACACGTTCTCACTTAGGGCCCGGACTTGGGCCATGATCCGCTCCAGGGGATCATCGCCCTCTACATGCTGTCCTCTTTCCTCTCCAGCACGTGCAGAAGATTCATCTTCTACAGCTGGAGTAGCTCGGGTTACTCTCCTAGGAGGCATAATCTACATAATTTAAACCAAACTAGGATCAACTTCTCTCAAGCTCTACACACCCTCATCCCCATGGGCCATGAGGTACTCAAGCAACGTTTTACATTTAAACACACAGGTAAATCACAGAAGTACACAGCAGCAATTTATAGCAATAAGTCTCACAGAAAATCACCGAATTTCACAGCAACAAAATTTTGTTTTTAGCAACAAGTTTCAGCAACATAGCATGTCCAATCACGATACTCATACTGAAATTAAACTAGTGCCCTAATGCCAATGCATGTATGCACCCTCAACCCAAATGCAAATGCCTTACTCCTTGGTCTAACTACCCCTGAGTACACCCCAGAAGACCAGATAGGACCACGTTGATCAGGCGTGTCCTATACTGCCTCCTAAGAGTCTCGAAGCGACCAGGCCTCCCCACTATCCTAGGTCCACCAGACCATGAACTATCGCTCTGATACCATATTGTCACGCCCCAATTTCCTTCCACTTGGAAATGAGTAGTGACTGCCCATGCCCGCACCCAAAGGGACAAGGGGTTGGTGCAAGCACCTTAAAAGGACTTCCTGGCACGGGTCTTTCCCAAACTCGCACAACCAGGCTAACATGCCAAGGGGCATGCTCCTACTCCCAAACCATGCACACAAACACAAATTAAATAACAACATCTCATTTTATTTCATTTCAAAGACTAAATGTTTATTACAACCCAGTCGGGGAAAAACCCCTATGAAGGCAGGTGTACTGTTACAAATAAAACCAAACCAAATTCCAGAACATAAAACCAGAGTACAACAAAGGAAATAACATAAAACTCCCAGCCTCAGGGACCTAGCTCCTCAGCCTTCACCTACCGCTCGCTAAACCCTGCAAAAGGACGGTTTATAGGAGGGGTGAGCAAACCTTAGCTCGGTAGGGATCCGGTCTCCCCCGGACCCGTCCCGCTCTACAACATGCATGATATGTGTATGCTTGTGCTCGTGTCGTGCCTAAGGCTAAAGCAGCAAACATCACCCAGTAAACACTCTTTACCTGAGCCCGCACTGAAGGGCAGAGGACACCCCGCCACCACGGCGACATGACATACCACAACCAGGCGAATGTTGCATGGACACCAATGCAACATTTTCCACCCGAGTCAGATATGGTCAACCACCTCCTCGGGCGCCACACCTACCCTCAGGAATTGGTGTAGACTTAGCCCACCGTTGTGAGTGCTACACCGAGACTCAGGACCACGTCCTGGCCAAATCTCAAGGGGTCCAGCTATTGTGCCTGGCCCATATCTCAGCTCAGTCTCAAACAGACCAGCAGAACAGCATAGCATTACATCTCAACATGTAAACTCAACGACAAGATTTACACTTTATTTCGGAGGGACCAACATGGTCGGATGCAAGCCACACACATCGGCCTCACAGGCTTTTTATCAAATACAAATCAAACACAAGACACACCAGTCACACGGGTATATCATCAGACACTCATATACAAGGTCTCACAGGCATTATATTGAATACATGGCATGCAGGCCTCATAGACATTTTATCAAATACATAGTGTGCAGGCCTCACAGATATTTCATCAAACACATGGTGGGCATAAACAAACCCAGAAAATCCTCAGGCCAAATTCAACATCGAAATCAACGGAACATGCAATCGAAGGCCAACATCCATATAGGAGATCACACCTATATGGATTTACATATATATATATATATATAGGCGAATATCCTAGAACAGAGGAGAGTTAGGAAGAACATGAATCCCTACCTCAGACTTTTGTCCTAACCTCTACACTAGACACCTTCCAACGACGCGAACCACCACGGCAACTGCCCGGAGATCCCCTCTCTCTCTCTCTCTCTCTCTCTCTCTCTCTCTCTCTCTCTCTCTCTCTTGGCGGCGAGCTGCAGCAAAGAAGAACACAAGAACCCTAAACTCAAACTCAAGCCCTCATTATATAGACACTACCCACATCAAAACGACGTAGTTTTGATTAAGTAAATCCCAGGATCAAAACGACGTAGTTTTGATCACACGAGTTAGCACCTTTCCGCACCCATGTAGGCCAAAATACTCAGAATTTCAACATGGTCCTTTGGAGAAAGATCATTAGAATGTCAAAACCAAGGGAACCATGCAAAAATATGGCTGCACGCCAATTTGAACGTGAATTCCCCAATTCACGTGCAACTCCATATGCACCCCAAATGCGCTCAAACTTCACCCCTAGCCTCCTTGCATCATGTAGAAGACAACCACACTTGCACGTGAAATGGACCCATTTCACGTGCACCTCACATACACGTCCGTTTGGCCTGAAACTTCTGTGGTAGATAGAGGACATCATTCTAAGCATCTTTCCTTTTGCACGTGAATTCATTTGAGCCCATTCACTAGGTCAAAATCTAGAAAAAACCCTACTCAGAAGGCAAAACTGTGACTAACTCAAGGTACGGGTCCTTACAGGTAGCTTGTGTTTCTTTCCGGGGACAAAAAGTCTTAAGGGGGAGAGGATGTAATGACCCGTGTTTTGGGATGTGTGGAGTTAGTCACGGTTTTGCCTTTTGTGTGGCAATTTCCTAGTTTTTGGGGAACTTTTACTCATGGACTTCACGAAAATCATTTTATTTACCAAATAGAGAACTTTTGACGAAAGAGGGCAGCCTAAGGAGGCAAAAATAGAGTGCACGTCATATGGGGCATTATAACGTGCAAGGATATTATTGTCTGTCTGCCTTCTACATGACGTAAGGAAGCTTGGGGTAGAATTTCACAGCATTTGGAGCTACACGTCATATGGGGATATGACGTGCATTATGGCGTGCAACCATGTTTTTGCACCATCACTTTGGTTTTTTGTTTTAAACATCTTCTTCCAAAGGGGCATGTTGGAATTATGGATATTTTGGCGTGTATGGATGCGAGAAGGTTGTAGCTTGTTCCATCAAAACTACGTCGTTTTGATGCTGGGATTCATTTAATCAAAACGACGTCATTTTGGGGTGTGGAGGTGTTTATATAAAGAGGTGAAGGCTCCTTGTTTTAGGTTTAGGGTTCTCTTCTTCAGCCGCTGCAGCCATCGCAGAAAGAGAGAGAGAGAGAGAGAGAGAGAGAGAGAAAAGGAAGAAAAGCTTCTGGTCGTGGTTGCTGCGGTGGTGTTTCCGTGGGCGGTCGGCGTTTGGCGTGGAGGCTAAAGCGTGAAGGAATCTGTTGAGGTAGGGGTTCTATCTTTCCTGGTCTATCCCGGGGTTAGGCCTTTTGTAGATGATTTGCAGAGTTCCTATTATTGTTGCTATAATATTTATATGTATATAGGTGTGACCTCCTATATGAATGTTAGCCTTCAGTGGCGTTTTGGTGTGATTCTGACGTTGGGTGGTCTGTGCATGTTAAATGTTCGATAAAATGCCTGTGTGAATATGCCTAGTACGTGTTTGATAATATGCTTGTGTGGCTGGATTTGCGAGGTTGTAAGTGTGTGCATGCTAAGTGTTTGTTTTTATGCCTGAGTGGCTGGGTTTGTACACTTGTAAATGTGTGCACACTAAGTGTTTGGTTTTATGCCTGAGTGGCCGAGGTGTATGCTATGTGCTTGATTGCATGGTTGTTAGCCCGAGAGGCTGTGGAAAACGTTTGCCTGAAGAGGCGGTTAAATCACTTGCCTGAAGAGGCGGTTAAATCACTTGCCTGAGAGGCGGTTAATTCATTGGTCTGAAGAGGCAATTAAATCACTTGTTGAGAGGTGGTTAAAGTGTTAGCCCGTGTGGCTGTGGAGCCTGTGGCTGTGGAGCCTGTGGCTGGGGCTGAGGTTGTGCTCGTTTGTGTGGTTAGTTTCCTTGCTATTTGTTTCTGCCACATCACTGCACTGGTACACGCTCTCATATAGATGATAGGTGCATGGGATGGGTTGGGGAGACTTGATCCCTACTGAGCTGTGGTTGCTCACCCCTCTTACTGTGTTTGTTTTCTTTACAGGGACCTACAGGCGTTAGGTGGGAACACCAAGGTGGAAGACTTTTGGCCTTGTGGCTTTGCTCCTTTTATTATTTGAGTGTTTTGTCAAATGTTATGTTGAGAGACTATTGTAACTCCAAATGGAGATGATGTAATGGATTTTAGAATTTAATAAAGATAAGTGGTTTGCCTTTCTGTTATTTATTGTGGATTGTTATGAATGTGTTTGTTGTCCTGCTTGGATGTCGGATTTTGTACATCTACCCCTTGCCCACTGGGTGGGTAAAAGGGAGTCACGAACCGGTTTCCTCGGGTTGGAAATCCAGGGCGTGACAGTAGCGAAGCTACGAGGCATACATCTTCGAGGATATGGCTAGTCGAAGGTGAGAAACGCAATAAAGGCCGCTGTTTTAGTAAGTTATCTCTCGAACAACGTCACACTGGAAAACACGTGGACGTCATCTAAGGCCAATTTAACATGTTTCAATGATGGAGATCTGATGTTAGAGCATGCTTAACCCAGCAGAAGAGTTTCTTACTATGGCCGTCCTATAAAAGCAAGGAAGATGTCATACTTCAAGCAGGCGTTAGAATATTACAGAATACAAGAAAGGTATCTAGAGCAATACAAAAGAGACACAGAGTAGTTTGTACAGTATACATAGAGAGAGAGAGAGAGAGAGAGAGAGAGAGAGAGAGAGAGAGAGATTGTAATAAAGATAACAGTGAGTTAATCTGTCTTCGTTCCTCATACATTCAACGAACAGATTATGAGTTTGGAAAAGGAGTGGTTGAAGGTCAAGCAATGCAATTGGTTCAATACGCAGGACCAGATTGTGGTAGATAGTTCATCACAGTGAGTGAGTACTGGAGTAATACTGCTTTTTGTATTTGCATTTGAAAGACAAGAAAGTTGATCCTATTGTAACAAAGGGCTGGATCCTACTGTATTGAAAGCATATAGTGGATTGGACTCGATGTAGGTACACCCTCACCACCGTGGAGTAGATCACATTGAGCGAACCACTTAAACTGTGTATCTTTGTCTTTTGCTTCCCATACATACCTGCTATTAATTGATATTGCATGAGACACTGAAAACCACCCAAAAAAAACCACATATGTAGAATACCTCTGTAAAGTATACTACTCTAAAACTATAGGAAATAGTTTTAAGTATACAGATTCACCCCCCCCCCCCCCCCCTCCTCTATATACACACACACATACCCAAACGATCTTGCTTGGATTTTGGGAATATCACAATACAAGAACGACAAAGTTGTTTTCCTCGTTGATGGACTTAGATGATAACAAGAGGTTGAAAAATGTCTTCTGGGCAGACCCAGGTAGGGTAGCCTATCAATTTTTTTGGTAATGTGGTAACATTCACCACCACATACTTGATAAATAGATATACAGTATCCTTTACACCATTTCATTGGTGCAAATCACCATAGACAATCACTTCTTCTAGGGACAGGGATAACTTTGAGTGAAGATACGAAAATCTTTGTGGTTATTTTAGACTTGGTTTCAAATGTAAAATGTTATAGCTCTAAAAGATATTATCAAAAATCAAGGTAAGATGATGAAAAATGTAATTGCTACTATCTTTCTAAGAATACGACATAAAATTTTCCTATGGCATATCCTAAAAAAACTGCCCTAGAAGCTTGGCTCTCATAATGCGTACAAAGCTAAGTTAAAAAATCAATTGATGAATGTGTATATGATACCTAAAGTATTGGAGAGTTTTGAGAGTTGTTTGGAGGGGTTCATTAATACTTTTAAATTGCATAAGAGTTCCTAGTTGCAAATTTTATATATTGAGTGTGGCCATTGGGTACTAGTTTTTCTAACAGAATTCTTTTAGGCTGGAATGAGTATAAGTCAATGACGTAAGAACATGGATGCTTTTTTGACGACTGTGTTCATATTTTTACCAATTTGAAGGAGTTTGTTAACCAATTTGATAATTTTTTACAAAGGATAATTTCTAGTAATTTAATGTCACTTATTAGATATATAGATCTCCAATAAAAAATCAAGAGATACACACCAATGGTAAATTTAGGAAAGTTCAAAAACATGTCATGGGTGTTCTTAATATGGATCCATCTATACTTAAAAGGGATAGTGGAATAAAAACTTATATAGTCGACGACGAAGTTCAACTTAAAAAATTCAGCGAGTTGATTACATATTTTGTGAAATTTAATGAAGAATATTATAATGCAAAGTGTAAATGCGGGCTACTTCATATGAGGAGGGTATTATGTAGGCATATTTTGCTTACTCAATATATCCCTAAGCTTGTGGTGTATTATTGTGTAGGTATATTTTGCCCATGTGTTATGCCTATATTTTGTGGTGTATTATTTCAAAACTTGTATAAAAGTATTAGCAAGTAGCATCATGTTTCAAAATGTATAACTTGTTTTATAACAATCGGCATTGATAATCAAAGGAATTCACAATGGAATAATACAAATGTAATAGAGTAACAAAAATGTACATCAAGTATTGTATTAACAGCCAAACATATACGATTGTTCACTACTATAATTCCAATAAGAGTTCAAAAGCAAATACTCAAATCACCAATAACATCTGTGATACAACTACATAAATATCCACTAGAAATGATAAAAAAGTTTCCCTTGTATTTTAACCATCACAAACTTGGCATATTTGACTTAGTTAACAATATTAAGTTTCCAACATTCTGGATATAATCTAACATCGCTTAGATAGTAGTATATAAAAAAAATGACTAAAGCCTAGTGAGGGTGCATGATTTCATCTTATTGTTGGAGTAACCACATTTTTTTCATAATCTCCTCATTTATGCTAGCTAGCAAAATATTATTTTTCTCAATCTCATCCACTTTCACGGTTACACAATAAAATATTTATATAATATAATTAATTTAAAGTAACTGATATAATCAATTAAAATAAATATTATAACATAACATAACATTATAAAATATAATAAAATAACACTTTCTTGTTCTTAAACAAAATATATATCCAAAATAATTTATTTATAGAACAATAAATATTATTTTTATTATAGAAACATGTGATTTAATTAAGATACTTAATATAAATAATTAAAATAAATATCATGACATAACGGCTTAGTTTGGTAATGATGTGCTTTTAGAAAAAGCTGTTTTTAGCTGTACTGTAAAAATAAGCAGGTGAGTGTTTGGTAAAATATAATTTTAAAACTGCTTTAAATTTTAAAAGCAGTTAATAGGTGTTTGGTAAATTAAAAACAAAAGTGCTGTAAAAACGTAAAAGACATAAATATCCTTGTTAATTATATTATAATTTTTTAAAAAAACCTAATCCCTCCCCTCCCCATCCCGTCGCACCCCTCCTTACCCATCCTGCCGCACCCTCCCTTTGCCAACCCCCACCCCCCATCCCCATCCCGCCGCACGCCCCCCCCCCCCCCCCCGTACGCCGCCCGGCCTCCCCTTCTGCGCTTCCCAATCTCATCCCAATTGCCCCCGACGCTTCCCACCCCTGATGCCGCCCGCCTCCCATGCTCCCCGATCCGTCGGCCTCCTGTGCACGCATCCCTCGTTGACGCAAGATGAGGATGAAGAGAGAGGATAATATTGTCATTTTAATTTTTAAAAAATTACTTCTTAAAAAAGCAGCTTCTAAAATCAACCCTTGGATTGCTTCTGCTTTTGGACAAAAAAAAAACAAAAACCTTTTTTATAAGTACTTATTTTGATTTTACCAAACACTTTTTTTTGCTTCTGCTTATTTTATAAGCAGAAGCAGTCCTTCAAAAGCATTCCCAAACTGAACCAACATAGCATTATAAAACATAATAAAATAATATTTTAATTTTTAAACTAAATATATATTTAAAATAATTTATTTATGAAAAAAATATTATTTTATTATAAAATCGTGGGTTTTGTAATATTCACACTCTTACCAAGTTCAAAAAAATGCCTCACCATCACTTTTAGTCTACTATGCTCACTCCCAGTTACAACTAAATTTATTGTGGTGCAGTCCCAACAAAAATTTGCATAAAGTGGCTGAAAATATATGGTCGCTAACAAAAAATTCAGAAAATGGGGAAAAGAAGATACTACTAAACTTTCAAACCAAAGAGCCTCACCAAGACACCCAAAAGGTTATCAACACAATTTCGTCAACAAGTTACAAGTTTGAATTCTCCTTGGAGCAACCAAACCATAATTAAATTAATTAAGTGGTTAAACTTCAAATTATGTAAAATTAAGGAAGACAAAGATTCAGCCTCTATTTAAAGTATAAATGTACCTTAAAACTTCAAAATGGCAGGCAAAGTATAAATGAAGACGTTCTCCCCTAACTTGACTTCAACAAGGAATTTGAGAAAGAAAGAAGGGACGTTGGTGATTGCATGCATTGATGAGCAGTCTTCAAACTCCGACGAGCTCTGGTCTTTCTTTATTGAAGTCACATAAAGGACCCCAACACATTAAAATGGAAAATTAAGAGACACTGCGAAAGGAGAACTAAAAATCAAATGAGAGAAATACTTTTCTCATAAATCACAATCAAGTGAAGTAACCCTTCGATGGGAGAATTCAAGCTTCATATTTAATGGGGAGAAATGGGGGATTTTATGGTATAAGAGAAGGGAAGATGGTGATCTAGGTGAAAATGAGGGAGAAAGAATATGAAACGCACTGACATGATTTGGATTACATAAAGTTGAACACATCCTGTTTAATTAAATAAGCAGGTTACGTTGGAATCAATCACGTGGCGTGTCTCTAACCCAAATGCAAAAAGTATTACGATTCAAGTAATTTATATAAAAATGAAAAAAATTAGTAATCAAATTAAATATAAGGAGTCATCAGGTACATATTTTGATTTTTGTTTGTTTTTATGATTTTGAATTTTATTAGAGTTCTTGTTGAATTTAAAATTTTAAAATATTTTTTGTTGTAAGAGAGAGAATGTTTTTTTAAAAAAATTGAATCCCATAAAAATGAAAAAATATTAAAATATGATGGCTTTAGGTAATAAAGTAAAGGAAAAGTTTGAAAACAATTGTGGAACCTAAGGCCTTGTGTCACGCCCCCAAATTCCGGGGAACCCGGAACTAGGAACATGACTTCCCCTTGCCCGCACCCGAAAGGTCAAGGGGTTGGTGACTAGCACTAATAGAGACTGCACCGCGGGTGTTGTCTCAAATATGCAACCCTGTACAGTCATACATCAAGGGTAATCCTGTACTTTCCCATACATCATTATGCATACAATAAGTCAAACAGTCATACAGACATCACATCACAAACAGTATGCAAATATAACTGTCCACGGACTCATGTCCGGAATACAAACACAAGACAATACACAATACAGAATACAGTACTGTATCATACATCAGAGTAGTGGGCATGTCCTCCTGGAAGAAAGTCCTCCACTAGTCTCGGGTCACACCTGAAAAAGGTAAACAACAAGTAGGGGTGAGCGACAAGCTCAGTAGGTGACCCCAACACTCCACATCATGCAGACATACAAGTCTATACTACATGCTCTGTGTACTCGTGCACTGTGTAGTGTACACAATCATCAGGACTCAGCCTGCAAACAAACATCAGGACCCAGCCTGCCTAAACAGGACAACTTGTCCACGATCCTCTATGGGATCCCAGCTCAGGGCACTTAGCCCTAGCTCCACGAGCTCAACGGCTCAACTCAGGCCTTAGCCTGTCCACAGCGCAATATGCCCGGCCACAGTCGCCACACAGGCCTGCCATCGGTGCATATGCCTGCCACGTCAACCACATAGTACCATCGGTGCATCACGGTGAGAACCCAAATAAGTCACGGAGTCTATGCCCCAATACCTTACACCAACATACTAACATTAGTATGGCATGTCATTCTCAATATTTCTTTTGGAACTGTAGCCAGTCTTCACAAGTAAATCCTCAATCCTTGATTTATGAAGGAAGTACCCATAGCAGCTATTTTCTTGAAATTAATAGTCCCGGCATTGGGCTCCCATATCATAAATAAGATAATCTGATTTTTGGGGATTTTTCTGAGATGTCTAACCCCACTTTCCAAAAATTCACCACTACGAACTTTTGGGTTTTTCCGAGATTTTACACTAAATCCCAATTTTCACATTTTGAAAGAGTGGGAATTAATTTTTCTAGTATTTTTCTTTGAATCCAAATGGGGGGTATTTCATTATTTACATTGTAACTTAAGTATAAATACTTAGGCATAATGGTTTACAATGTAAATGTCCAGTGCAGTGCAGTTGCACTGCTGCGGATCACTGCTGCTGATCCGGACCAACTCCTCCGGACTACTGCTTCGGACTAACTCCTCCAGACTACTGATCCGGACCAACTCCTCCGGACTACTAAGCTGTTGACTCCATAGCTGCTGACTACGAAGCTGCGACTCTATAGCTGCTGACTCCATAGCTGCTGACTACGAAGCTGCTGACTCCATAGCTGCTGACTACAAAGCTGCTGACTCCACAGCTGCTGACTCCATAGCTGCTGACTACGAACTTCGACCCTGCAGTTCACCCAGGGTACTGTTCATCATCGTTTTTTGGCCTGTTCTTCGTCTGGAAGCAACCCAGTGACCCCCAGACACTCATAAACACATGTTTTACGCAATAAACTGCAATATTTACCTGAAAACGCGTCCTAAACGCCTCTAATTCGCACGATAACAGCAGAAATACACACAAATCATATATTCATCTAGATCTAAATCTAGACCTCCATGGTTAACTTCTCAACCCTCATAAAATACACACTCATACAACCACAGATCACATATTCAAGGATAGGATCGAGATAAGACAGTTAAGGACACCTACCTGGAAAGGTTTATTGCGATCCACGAGCTCCAATCGCCCCAAAATCGCCAAGAAAGCTCTTCACGCTCTTCACCTTCTCTCTCTCTCTCTTGCTCAAACATGCACGTACCAATAATTGGCAATTAAAGAGGTAAGGCAGTTCTTAATTATATATATAATGTTGCCAATAATTGGCCTCCCAGCAATAATTGACCCGAACGCAATAATTGACCTCCCAAGGTCACGAACTCCAAATTGAGTCAAATTACTGTCAAAACGCTCGAAATGACAAGCACAACATTGTTCAGATATTATTACACCCAAAAGACCGCCCAAACGCAAAGTCAACCAATAAACCCCGAAAAGTCAACAATCGGGTCAAATGGGGCCCCGACTCGAAATCGGGCCCAAGTACAGTCAAAATGCTCACATCGACGGTTACACTGCCGTCCAGATAGTTACATTCCCATAGAATGACTATCTCTCAAAACTACCCAAATACGAGTCTTTACATCCTCCCCACTTTAGGACTTTTCGTCCTCGAAAATAAAACACAAGCTTAAAAGACATAGCAAAATCCAAGCTCAAGCACCGCACAACAACAAGACACAAAATATGATCATCAACATGATCACCAACCACACAGGTGCAATGCAACTCACAACAAGCCAAAAAGGCTCACACGATGCCAGGATGCCAACAATCAACAAGCTACACAATATCTCAAACAACATATGCAAAACAAATGCATAAAACATAACTCATACCTCAGGGAAGGTCCTCACATCCTCCCCACCTCAGGACTGATCGTCCTTGAACAGCTCAGGATGAAGAACCCGCATCTGGCTCTCTTTCTCCCAAGTCTGTTCCTCCATGCCTCGGTGTCGCCATAACACCCGAACTAGTGGGATCGTCTTGCCCCACAAGACCTGGTCCCGCCTGTCCAAAATCTGTGCCGGCATCTCAACAACGGCACCATCATCAGCCAAGTCTATCTCGCGATAGTCCAACACATGGGAAGGATCAGGGTGATACCGCCTCAATTGAGACACATGAAACACATCATGTACTCGTGCCAACTCCGTTAGCAAAGCCAATCGGTAAGCCACTGCGCCCACGGTGGCAACAATCTCAAACGGCCCCACAAAACGAGGGGAAAGTTTGGATCCACGTCCAAACCTCCGATGCCCTCGACGTGGTGAAACCCGCAAAAATACACGGTCCCCCACCTCAAACTGCAAAGGTCGACGCCTCTGGTCCGCGTAGGACTTCTGCCTACTCTGCGCTGTCAACATGCGCTGCCGAATCAGCTGCACTATCTCTGTGGTCTCTCGAACCATATCGGGACCGAGAACTGCTATCTCTCCCGTCTGTGCCCAACACAAGGGTGATCTACAAGGCCACCCATACAGCGCCTCATACGGAGCCATCCCAATCGTGGCCTGATAACTGTTGTTGTAAGAGAACTCCACCAAAGGAAGGTGAGTCTCCCAACAACCTCCAAAATCTAGGACACAGGCACGCAACATATCCTCGAGCGTCTGAATCGTCCGCTCCGACTGACCATCCGTCTGCGGATGAAAAGCTGTACTGAGGTTCACCCTAGTACCCAAGGCTCGCTGCAACTGTCTCCAAAACTGAGAGGTGAACCTCGCATCCCGGTCAAATACAATAGATAATGGGACTCCATGCAACCGCACAATAACATCAATATACCTCTGTCCCAAAGTCCTCACTGGGTCTGTCTCTCGAATCGGAATAAAATGTGCCGATTTGGTCAACCAGTCGACAACTACCCATATCGTGTCGTGTCCCCTGGAACGAGGAAGTCCAGTGACAAAATCCATGGTCACGTGGTTCCATTTCCACTCTGGCACTGGCAATGACTGCAACTCACCAGCTGATCTCAGGTGCTCTGTCTTGACCTGCTGACAGGTCAAACACCTCCTCACAAAATCAGCAACGGCCTTCTTCAGGCCTGGCCACCAAAATTGCCTCCTCACGGCATGGTACATCTTGGTCCCACTAGGATGTACAGCTAACCTCGACTGGTGAAATTCCCGAAGAACCTCCTCCTAAAGAGGAGTGGGAACTATCAGGCGACCCCTATACCTCAATATATGCTCAGTATCCTCAGTCCAATCAGAAGATGCCTGCCCAGTCTGAATCCTGTCTCTGATGACCTCACAATCAATGTCCCCCAACTGATCCTCTATAATCCTGCGCTGCAACTCAGGGACTGCGACAACAACACTGAGGGTCCCTCGCCCTCACTGGTCACCATTTGCAACCTCATCGCTGCCAACTAACCCATCATCTCCCATTCCTTAATGGCACAATGGGCCACCACGGCCCTGCTCTTCCTACTCAGAGCATCTGCCACCACATTACCCTTCCCAGGGGTGTACATCATATCAAACTCAAACTGCTGCAGGTACTCCACCCACCGCCTCTGTCTAAGGTTCAGGTCTCGCTGAGAAAAGATATACTGCAAGCTCTTGTGGTCCGTATACACCACAAATTTCTCCCTAAGGAGATAATGTTGCCAGCTCTTTAAAGCAAAGATCACTGCAGCCAACTCCAAATCATGCGTGGGATAGTTCTGCTCATGTGGTCTCAACTGCCTAGATCCATAAGCAATCACCTGCCGAGTCTGCATCAGCACACAACCAAGTCCCACCCTGGAAGCATCACAATACACCTCGAAAGGCACACCCTCCTGTGGAAGAATCAAGATAAGTGCTGAGGTCAATCGTGCCTTCAACTCCATGAAAGCACTCTCACACGCATCAGACCAAACAAAAGGAACTCCCTTCCTGGTCAGGTGTGTCATAGGAGATGCCAACCTGGAAAAATCCTCCACGAACCTCCGATAATAGCCTGCCAAACCAAGGAAGCTACGAAGATAGTTAAGGACACCTACCTGGAAAGATTTATTGCGATCCACGAGCTCCAATCGCCCCAAAATCGCCAAGAAAGCTCTTCACGCTTTTCACCTTCTCTCTCTCTCTCTCTTGCTCAAACATGCACGTACCAATAATTGGCAATTAAAGAGGTAAGGCAGTTCTTAATTTTATATATACTGTTGCCAATAATTGGCCTCCCAGCAATAATTGACCCGAACGCAATAATTGACCTCCCGAGGTCACGAACTCCAAATTGAGTCAAAGTACTGTCAAAATGCTTGAAATGACGAGCACAACACTGTTCAGATATTATTACACCCAAAAGACCGCCAAACGCAAAGTCAACCAATAAACCCCGAAAAGTCAACAATCGGGTCAAACGGGGCCCCAACTCGAAATCGGGCCCAAGTACAGTCAAAATGCTCACATCGACGGCTACACTACCGTCCAGATAGTTACATTCCCATAGAATGACTATCTCTCAAAACTACCCAAATACGAGTCTTTACACCTTGTTTGGTATCTTGTTTTAAAAATAGAATTTTATTTTCAAAACACATGGGTCCTTATAACCCTGTTTGGCGATCCTGTTTTATTTTTTAAAACATGATTATTTTTTAAAAACTATAGGTCCAAATGAATTTTCACAACTCATACATACTTTTAAATTCAACGGGCTCACTATTTTCAAAAACAATCATGTTTTCAAAAATAATACCATTTTACCATCTTATTTTCTATTTTTAAATCTAAACTTAATTTTAATGAGAGATTAAAATAAATTTTTTTTACTTTTTCTATGCTTTATTACATGTGTCAATCATATTTTGTTGATGAAAATCAATTAAAAAATATTATTTTAAAACATATTATCTCTACTACAAAACATAAATTATTTTAAATTTTAAAATTTAATATAAATCCTAAAATTTGAAAAGATAAAATATAGCAATTAAAACGGGAAAACAAAAATTAAAATTTAATATGATTGTTGTTCCCGCGAGGTTGAGTTGTCATTGTTGTCAACATGTTGTAAGAAATGGATTCTGCAGACTCGAAGGTCTAGGTTGAAGATCCGTACTTGGTTGGATAATGTAATGACCCGTGTGTAAGAAGTTAACCACAAACACCTTGGATGTTGGTGCACAAGTTTGAGGTAAGAGATGAGCCCAAGAGGGGACTTTTGGGAGGTACATGTGACAAGTGATAATGTACATTTATGCCCTAGGAAGATGTTATGCATATACATGCGATTTTTAGCTATTTTGGCAGATTTTGGAGCTCACTTTTGGTATAGTAGGTTGCCTCAAACAATTGGCATGCAAGAACAAAAGTTTCTTAGAATGAGGTCCTCTATCTACCACAGAAATTTTAGAGCATTTGGAGCTACACGTGAATTCACCCATTTCACGTGCAAGCATATTTTTGCTTCTCAGACCTCTACAAGATGCAAGGAGGCTTAGGGTGAAGTTTGAGTGCATTTAGAGCTGCACGCCAATTGGGGAATTGGCGTTCAAATTGGCGTGCTGGCATGTTTTTGCATGGTTACCTTGGTTTTATCATTCTAATCATCTTTTCCTAAAGGACCATGTTGGAATTGTGGATATTTTGGTGTGTATGGATGTGGGAAGGTCATAGCTTGTTCCATCAAAACTACGTCGTTTTCATGCTGGGATTCACTTAATCAAAACTACGTCGTTTTGATATTGTGTTGTCTATATAAGGAGGAGAAGCCCCTCTGTTTTAGGTTTAGGGTTTGTTTCTCCACCAGCCGTCGCAGAGAGAGAGAGAGGGAAGGAGAGCTTCTGGTGGCTGCCGGAGCGTCTTGCGTGGGTGGTCGGAGTCTTGCGTGGAAGCGGGAGCAAGAGAACATACAAGGTAGGGGTTCTATCTCACCTGATCTGTTCTAGGGTTAGGCCCTGTGTAGAGGATTTATAGAGCTTCTACTGTTATTGTTATACTATCTATATGTAAATTCATATAGGTGTGACCTCCTATATGAATGTTGGCCTTCAGTGGCATGTATGAGGTTGAGATTAGGCCTGTGTGGCACTGCACACTAGGTGTTTGATATTATTCCTGTGAGGCCATGCATGTTATGCGATTGATGTTATGCCAGTGTGGTTATGCCTGAATAGTCTTTGATGTTATGTCTATGAGGATATGCATGCTAGGTGTTTGTTGTTATACCAAGGTGGACATGCATGTTAAGTGTTTGTTGTTATGCCTGAATAACTGAGATATATGTTAAATGTTTGTTGTTGTTTGTGGAGCCTAAGAAGCCTGAGAGGCTGAGGCAATGCTTGTGTACCTGTGGAGCCTGAGAGGCTGAGTTGATGTCAGTGAGACTGACTGTGGAGCCTGAGAGGCTGAGTTAATGTCAGTGAGACTGACTGTGGAAACTATGCCTGAAAGGCGGTTAAATCATTGGCCTGAAGAGGCGGTTAAATCACTTGTGGCTTGTGTGGTAGAGAATTGTAACTACTGGTGTGGTTTGTTATTGTCTGTTAAAATTATTGTAACACGACACTGCACTTGTACACATGGCTTGTAGATGCTAGGAGCATGGGATGGGTTGGGGAGACTTGATCCCTACTGAGCTATGGATGCTCACCCCTCCTACTATGGTGTGTTTTCTTGCAGGAACCTACAGGCGTTAGGTGGGAGCATCAAGGTGGAAGAGTTCTGTTTTGTGGCTTTGTTTTGTGTTATTTGCATTATGTAATTTTGTTGAGGCATTGTAACCCCAGCGGGGAGATATTGTAATGAAGTTTGCAACATAATAAAGGCATATGGTTTCAATTAAATAATTGTGTGATTTTGGTTTCTGAAGTGTATGTTGTGTTCCACCCCTTTATCCAAACCCGGGTAAAGGGAGGGTCACGTTCCGGTCTCCTCGGGTTGGAAAATCGGGGCGTGACAATATGGTATCAGAGCATGGTCTAGTTGGCCTAGGGTAGTGGGCGGATCTGGTTATCTTGAGTCCTTTGGAGGAGCCTGGAGGGACATGCCTGATCAATATGGTCTTCTTTGAGCCTCTAAGGTGTACTTGGGGTAGTCCAGACCTGAGGTAGGATTTGCATGCATTGGCATTAGGGCACTAGTTGCATTTGTTGTCTTTGTGTGATTGTGTGGGTAACCGAGATAAAGCATGTGAGAGAAAATATGAAGAACATGTTTTAAATTGTGCAACTCTGATTAACTCTGATTTTATGACAACTTGAGCTGTGTGCTTATGGAATTACTGCTTGTGCAATGTGGTTTAATGAGAACTGAAATGTGTGCAGTTTGTGTAATTGCATGGATAAATGGTTTGAACGTGATAAAGTTTCAATTGTGCAACTCTTAAATTTTGTGATGATTCGAGCATGAAAACATGGAAAAGAATTTGTGGTATTGAAACTGAGTGCTTGTGAACTTGAAGCTTGTGAAATGTGATCGAACGGAAAATAAAATAAAATAAAATACAATAATGTTGGTGTTCTGTGAATGATTGAGTATGTGCCTTTGTATGGTATTGTGTGGAGGAAACGATGTTGTGTTCAAAATGATGAGATATCCACTTAAGTATAGATTATATGTGCAATGTAAGGGTGTGAACTTGTATAGTCTGTGATGTGCATCCATGAAATTGTGTGGTGATAATGCATGTTTTGAGGTTAGTTATAGCTCAGAATGCCTAGTCGGTAATGGTATTGAGATTGCTGAGTGATAACCTGGAGCGCTGCCTTTTTGTGGAGCCAATGTCTCCGAAAATTGTGACCTGTGTGACTATTGAGGTAGCAGAGAAGCCCGCCCCTCGGGCTGGGCAAGTGGGTGAGCTGCAGGATGTAAGTAATGATCTAATCATGGCAGAGGTTGGCATCTTAAGCCTGGTAATTCAAGAGTTGAAGGATGAGATTCAACAACTGATTAAGAGCGAGGTACGTCGAGAGCTATCAACCCACATCATCGGGGGGAGCTTGGGTGAAGATTAATTGAAGCATAGTTGTCCTAATTAGCAGAAAGGGGCTCAAGAGGTAGAGACCAGTTTCCCAAAGGGGTTGTTCTTGCAGTGGACAACCGGGACATTGGAAAAGAGTATGGCAGGAAGAAGTCCTAGTGTCGCATCTGTGGAAAAGTAGGACATCTCCAGACAGTCTGTTTTGGTAAAGCAAGGCATGGTGCTAGAGGACTGGCTCAGCGAGCTAGGAATAAAGTAAAAAAAAAAAATCAAACCTTGTTTGGGGGCCGAAGACTACCAAGTGAGGCTAGGAGGAGAGCATGGCAGAACTTTCCTTAGTCAAGGGTGCGATTTTGATTCTCGTGTGTTAAGATTTCTGTTTAGTGGTAGTATCATATTCCTTTAATGATAGTGATCGGTTGAGTCTCGTGCTGGATTAGGTGAGGTTGGGTGAACCTTTGATTGCTGCGTTTCTAGCAATTTAATTAAGACACTTGTGATAGAGGGGTATTCTCGCTGGGTGGGCTCTTGAGCCACTGTTTTATGTTAGGTGAGGCTTAGAAGGTCGTTTGAGTTACCATTTTGGATGGACGTAGTTGGGGGCCTACTAGAGAATAAATGAGTAAAATAATATATATATATATATATATATATATATATATATATATATATATTTTGACACCAAAAGACTAATAAATTACTAATGGTTATGAACGGTCGTTGGAAAGAGTTGGTGGTTTTAATGTGGTCTAAAGTGTTAATCGTATCTTTGTGTGGTAGTCAATTTTGGGCGCCCGTGTGTGAGGAAAGTAATAAATGTTCTTGTGTGACCCCTAATACTCGGCGTAGGTGAGATTACCTCTCGGCCTAGCTAGCCTAGGAAGGCTGGAGGCATGAGTTAGTGGCTTGTGGGTAGTGTGTGACCCCGCTGTGGCAACCTTGAGTAATAGAAATGTGTTTTCATGTGAGTAGAGGTTTACGTAGATGTGCTTTACCTAAGAAGGATGTTCTTTTGGTAACCTTTCCAAGTGTCACTGTTGAGGGAGGAAATTGCCACTAGTATAACCCACTCCTTGAGTCATTGAAATCTAAATTGATTGGCGAGAGTGGTATGTGGTTTTAAGGTTCTTATGGGTGTCCTGTGGAGATGGCTGCAAATTCTTGGGTGGCCAAACATTGACCACGTGTCATGCTGGTGGTGTGTGAAAGACCTTGGGTAATGTTCATAGGATATGTGGTGAAATGGGTTTGCATATGTATACAAATGTGATGAGTTCTGGAACTAGGTTATGAGTGAGTTTATAGGATCGTGCCCAGGTGAACCCAATCGGTGCAAGCGGGCAAGCGAGTGAGATTGGGCAGGCCTTGTTTGGGTTTTTCCTCATAATTTGGAGACATCTTCCGAGGGGTTGAGGATGTACTCCTGGTGGTAGGACCATTCCGTTAATCCATGTCGTGTGGGTAATAGGCTTAAAAGAGGCGAGGAGGTGGGGGCTAGTATGTCCTCTCTTACATGTGTTCTACACAGTAGTTTATTTCGTGTGTTGTGGTTGTTTTGTTTTGTTGTGTGTGTTGCATATGTGCTAAAGGGGTATAGCAAAGTTCTTATGTGTGGGTCTCGTGGCAGACATATGCAGAGGAGTAGGAGGTGATGCATGCGCATATTATGTGCGGTGTGGGATGAAGAGGGGTGTTATGTGTAATGTTGATGCTATTCCTTGTCACGTGTGATGGCATGCTAAGTTAAAGTGTGAAAGTATTGATGAGTTGTGATTCACTGAATGGAGTCAGATGTGAGTTTTGCTTGTAAGGGGTATTAGTGCTACTCCTTTGGGGGAGATTTGTGTCCTACGGCTATTATGGGGTCTTCATGCTACACATGTTCTTCTTGAAAGTCTTTCGTGTGCGTTTTTATGCGGTAAGTGAGATGGTCCACGCCATCAAAGTGTTGATGTGTTTCGGAGCTACGTGAATGTCCCGAATAAGGAGTTTGCATGTCTTGTTTCTTGTGCCTACCCGGAGGAATTGCAGTGACCATATTAAGCTGTGGCTAGAGCCTGAGTATTTCTTGGTCCATTTGAGTGTTTTGCTGGTGTGTTGAGATAAAACGTAATAGTTGATATAGCGGAGTTGGTGGGCCATGAGGTGGAGTATGTCTTGGAGGCAAGGGATTTTCTTGTGACCTGTGAGTGGTGACACAGAGGATTCCATTGTGGTCAGGTTGCAGATAGGAGAGTTTTCAGTGTGGGGGGAACTATGTTGTTCATAGCTACCCGGCGTCAAGGGATTCCTATCGCGTGGTCCGTCTGCTAACTTGGTAAGGCATTATCTCTTGGGCTGTACGGTAAGCCTCAATTGTGAAGGCTGTGTGGGACCTTGGCAGATCTCTATTTGACCATGATCAAGGAGGTCGATTCTCAAAGTCGGTGACTAGTGATAGCTCGATAGTGGGTTTTGGTCTTACCATGGTTGTGTGTGTGGTGCTGCATTTACTGTTTTTAGTGCATCCTTGGACTCCGTTGGGCGCCAAGTTGACTGCGACCGAGTGGTTAAGGGCACACTCCATTCTCGTGTTTCTGTGTCCAGGCTTGTACTCCGTTCTGCGTCACCATTGGCATTGGTGGGGTTTCAATGTTCCTTGCTTGAGTGAGGTGGTTTTCGTAGTGATGATGGTGCTGCTGAGGTGAGCTCCCTGTGTGGGAATGTGATTGTGGTTTGCATAATGCTATCCTGTTTGTTTCTGTTTCATTGTGACCTCATTATGCTTGCTATTAGGGTGAGGTCTACCTATGGGCTGAGGCTGCGTTGACTTCAAATCCCAATTGGTGGGCAATTGTTGGGTATTTTACATTGTGGAGTGTTGGTCCCATCGTGCCGCGAGTTGGCATCTCCAACATTTGTGGTAATGACTGCATTATGTGTTGCTTTGATCTTTTCCTGTTGTTTACTATTTGGTTTCCCTTTTTGGGGACGGAAAGTCCAAAGGTGGGACGATTGTGAGGAAACTCCCAACGGCTGCGTTTGTATGGTATTGGCGACTGGGCAGTAGAACATTAAACGTGTAGTAGTGTTTTGTGAGTCGTTCCTTGTGGTGGTGTTTATGCTGTGAGTTGGTCTGTGACCTAGGTAATTTGTTAAACGTGTTGGCGATGGGAGTATATGTCTTACATCATTGTGACATGTGCCTACTTGTGAAGTATGTGTTAGGTGAGGAGGAGATGTGGGAGCGTGAGTCCATGAACCGTGAGCAGCACCCAGAGTTGTTCGAGGACGAACAAGCTTAAGAGTGACAAGTGGTTGTTGGCCAAGGGATAGTGATGTGTTTTCTTGTATTAGTTGTGTATGATTTGGTGTATTTGTATTGTCTTTTAGACATGTGTTCATATTTGTGATGTGTTTTGAGATGTGTATTTGCGACATGCGGATATGTGTTATATGCATTATTGTGATGCATGTGGTTATGGATTATGGTGGTACCTTGTTATGTGCTGTTATGTGTTGTGCGCGGTGTATGACCCATTTGGGTGTTGTGGCTCGCCGTGTGGCAAATGGGTAGCTTGTGTTTGTTTTTCCTCATATGTCATTTCTTTTTGAGGACGAAAAGTCTTAAGGGGGAGAGGATGTAATGACCCATGTGTAAGAAGTTAACCACAAACACCTTGGATGTTGGTGCACAAGTTTGAGGTAAGAGATGAGCCCAAGAGGGGACTTTTGGGAGGTGCATGTGACAAGTGATAACGTACATTTATGCCCTAGGAAGATGCTATGCATATACATGCGGTTTTTAGCTGTTTTGGCAGATTTTGGAGCTCACTTTTGGTATAGTAGATAGCCTCAAACAATTGGCGCGCAAGAACAAAAGTTTCTTAGAATGAGGTCCTCTATCTACCACAGAAATTTCAGAGCATTTGGAGCTACACGTGAATTCACCCATTTCACGTGCAAGCATATTTTTGCTTCTCAAACCTCTACAAGATGCAAGGAGGCTTAGGGTGAAGTTTGAGTGCATTTGGAGCTGCACGCCAATTGGGGAATTGGCGTTCAAATTGGCGTGCAGGCATGTTTTTGCATGGTTACCTTGGTTTTGTCATTCTAATCATCTTTTCCTAAAGGACCATGTTGGAATTGTGGATATTTTGGTGTGTATGGATGTGGGAAGGTCATAGCTTGTTCCATCAAAACTACGTCGTTTTCATGCTGGGATTCACTTAATCAAAACTACGTCGTTTTGATGTTGTGTTGTCTATATAAGGAGGAGAAGCCCCTCTGTTTTAGGTTTAGGGTTTGTTGCTCCACCAGCCGTCGCAGAGAGAGAGAGAGAGAGGGAAGGAGAGCTTCGGTGGCTGCCGGAGCGTCTTGCGTGGGTGGTCGGAGTCTTGCGTGGAAGCGGGAGCAGGAGAACATACAAGGTAGGGGTTCTGTCTCACCTGATCTGTTCTGGGGTTAGGCCCTGTGTAGAGGATTTATAGAGCTTCTACTGTTATTGTTATACTATCTATATGTAAATTCATATAGGTGTGACCTTCTGTATGAATGTTGGCCTTCAGTGGCATGTATGGGGTTGAGATTAGGCCTCTGTGGCACTGCACACTAGGTGTTTGATATTATTCCTGTGAGGCCATGCATGTTATGTGATTGATGTTATGCCAGTGTGGTTATGCCTGAATGGTGTTTGATGTAATGTCTGTGAGGATATGCATGCTAGGTGTTTGTTGTTATACCAGGGTGGACATGCATGTTAAGTGTTTGTTGTTATGCCTGAATAACTGAGATATATGTTAAATGTTTGTTGTTGTCTGTGGAGCCTAAGAAGCCTGAGAGGCTGAGGCAATGCTTGTGTACTGTGGAGCCTGAGAGGTCGAGTTGATGTCGGTGAGATCGACCGTGGAGCCTGAGAGGCTGAGTTAATGTCAGTGAGACTGACTGTGGAAACTATGCCTGAGAGGCGGTTAAATCATTGGCCTGAAGAGGCGGTTAAATCACTTGTGGCTTGTGTGGTAGAGAATTGTAACTACTGGTGTGGTTTGTTATTGTCTGTTGAAATTATTGTAGCACGACACTGCACTTGTACACATGGCTTGTAGATGCTAGGAGCATGGGATGGGTTGGGGAGACTTGATCCCTACTGAGCTGTGGATGCTCACCCCTCCTACTATGGTGTGTTTTCTTGCAGGAACCTACAGGCGTTAGGTGGGAGCATCAAGGTGGAAGAGTTCTGTTTTGTGGCTTTGTTTTGTGTTATTTGCATTATGTAATTTTGTTGAGGCATTGTAACCCCAGCGGGGAGATATTGTAATGAAGTTTGTAACATAATGAAGGTATATGGTTTCAATTAAATAATTGTGTGATTTTGGTTTCTGAAGTGTATGTTGTGTTCCACCCCTTTATCCAAACTCGAGTAAAGGGAGGGTCACGTTCCGGTCTCCTCGGGTTGGAAAATCGGGGCGTGACAGATAACTTCGTAGAGTGAGCTTGTAGAAGGAGTCTACCTATGTACATTCTAACTCGAAGGTCGTAGATCAGAAGACTTGAAGGTCGTAGACTCGAAGGTCATAGATTAGAAGACTCGAAGGTCGTAGACCATCAGACCATGAGGCTCGTAGCACCCTTGAATGACCACAGGGTCGAAGCCTTGGAGAGGAACAGGGTCGAAGCCTCGAAGTGCCACAAGGTCGAAGGGTCGTAGTTGCAAAGATCCAAGGTGCAGACAGGTACAGAGCCGCGTCTTGCAGACTCGAAACGAAGACTCATAGAGTCGAAGTTCACAGGGTCGTGGATTGGCTCTCAGAACCATAGATTGAAAGACCTGACGCAAAGACCCATAGGCAGTTATTCAACCAAGGCAGAATAAGGTGATCACTGACTCGAAGACTCGTTGAGCTCTTAGGCTCGTAGAATGAGATGTCAGTTAAGCACTGGTTCTGACTTAGCTTCGAAGCCAAAGAGCAGAAGAATTGGAAGATCAAATGCCCTTGGTTCGAACACTCAGACTCGAAGAATCGAAGAGGAAGACTCGTAGACTCATAGAAAAGCTACGAGGCAGTATCTCCGAGGCTGTGGCTAGGCAAAGGAGCGGAGCGCGCTATGAAGGAGTGAAACGTGCGAAAGTTCACCGTTTCAGTAAGTCGTTACCCAGGCAGCGGTTTTAAGTATGTTAAGTACTGGAAAACACGTGGACGTCATCTAAGGGTGGTGTAACTTGTTTCAACGATTGAGATCAAGGAAGAAACATGCTTAACCCTAGCAGAAGGGTTTCTGACTTAGGCCGACCTATAAAAGTAAGGAATGTACCTGACTTTCATATAGGGCCGAAAATATACTTTGTGCAGACAAGAAACGTATCTGAAGAGATACAAGAGGTGACGCAAAGTAGTTCATAATATACAGAGAGAGAGAGAGAGGGGAAGATTGAAGAAGAGATAACAGTGAGTTAATCTGTTCTACTTCCTAATACATTCAAAGAACAGATCGTGAGTTTGGTATAGGAGTGATTGAAGGTCAAGCATAGCAAATGGTCATCAACGCAGGAGCAAATTGCGTTAGACAAATTCTTACAGTGAGTAAATTCGGGAGCAATACTGTTTTTGTATTTGCATTGAATAGAAGAGAAAGAGTTGATCCTATTGTGACAAGGGCTGGACCCTACTGTATTAAAAGAGAATAGTGGATTAGACTCGGTGTAGGTACACCCTCACCACCGTGGAGTAGATCACATTGATCGAACCACGTATATTGTATGTCTCTATCTTTTCTTTCTCATACATGCTTGCTTGTGACTGATATTGCATGAGACACTAATATATCACCCAAACGAAGACCACATCTATTAAAGGAAACTCTCCAAAGTATCCTACTCAGAAAACTTAAGGAAAAGTTTTATAATATACAAATTCACCCCCTCTCTGTATACAAACACTTATATAAAGATAACTGTGCTTGGAACCTGGGAATATCAATTAGTATCAGAGCTTAGTTCTCACTGGAGGCAGATCTATTACTCTGTGGAGAAGTGATTTCACAGCTTGATAAGTTTGTGTTGTTTGAGATTTGTTGTAATGACCCGTACCTGTGTGAGGTTGAAAGTTAGGCCCGAATAGAGTTTGGAATATCTATTCAGCAGCGTGGCCTTAGTGCTAACATTTTGGGTCATTATTATTATTAATATGGTGATTTTACTATTTTGAGTTTATTACTAAATATTCTTATGAGTATTAATGTAATTATTTTAATTATTTAAGTTTTGGAGGTATTACTATAATTAATGTTATAACTGTTATTATTATTCCAACTATTGAGTTTATTATTATTATTATGAGATTATAATTAATGTAAGTATTTTAAAATTAGACTTTATTATGATTATTAAAATAATTACTTTACTTTGAGTTAATTATTATAATGAGTCATTATTATTATTATGAATCAAATTATTATTATTATTAATTATTATTAAATCAAATAAGATATATTGATAAGTATATAAAGTGAGTTTGGGTTAGAAACCCTAGGTTAATTGTGCGTGCGCAAAGCTTGGCGAGGGAGGAATACTGTGTTTGAAGCTATCATGCTCTTCATCTATCCAATTTGAATTCACGTAGGTGATTCTTGATCCTTCGTTAATCTTTTACACTAATGCGAACTATTAGAGAAACATATATATATATATATATATATATATATATATATATATATATAAATTCAATTCCTTTTTTTTTTTGGGTTGGCTTCCATAATTTATGAACTTGCACCTGTTAAGTTTTATCACAATAATCATTCTTATTAATTTGTTCTTATTCAATTATTATTATAATTAATTCTGCTACCAAGCCGATCGGCCTGCTCTCTTCAGTGCGGCAACAGCATACCAGGCTGTCGACTGACAGCCTAGTCGGACCCTACCGCGTCTTCGTGGAAGGGGGCGGTGGCCCTTATGTGCGACAACAAAATAGCACCGGATGTCACTTTTATTTGTTTTTTTGGATATTAATAAAATAATAAACATTCAATTTTGAGGGTCAACCCAATGTCCTTTTTCCTCCATTACGTTATTATCCTTAGCCCCTGTCTCTATTTCCATGAAATTCCCCATGACCTGTACGTCCCAACGCAACACAAGCGTTGCTCTCTTCCTTTTCTATGACTTTTCTTACAATTTCAAAAAAAAAAAAGGCATCACTCATGGCACAGGAAATGCACAAAGTCGTGCATGTCAAATTTAAAAGAAAAGGGTTGGCATATATGCTTTGATTAAATTAATTTACTTTTATACGATTTAATTGACAGGGTTCGATTAAATTAAGTAAAAAGAAAAGGGTTGGTAAAAGATATTAGTATACTTATATATATATATATACACTTCGATTCACTGTACTAAAATTATCAAGGTATATAAATTAAATTTAATTTGATTTAGTAGTAAAATAATATGTTAATTGATATCATTCTAGTAAGGTAAAAATAATTATGGTATTGTTAGTTTAACAATATAAATTTTGTTTAGACTCGATATTGTTATTTTATGAATATAAATATTATTTGAGCTTGATAATGTTAGTTTAATCATATAAATATTGTTTGGCTTGGTATTGTAGTTAATAAAAATATGATTGTGGTTTTATATTATCAATTAGATAATATATATATATATATATATCATTTGCGGTATGTTATTATCGGTTGAATGATTTAAATGTTTGGTAAAACTGTTGTATTGAATATTGATTTGATGAAATTATTATTTGTTGATTAAATGTGAGGGATTGCTTTTGAAGTTCGTTATGGAATTAATTGGGTTAACCGCAGGTCCCACATAGGGCTGGCAAGAAGCCGTAGGTCCCCTATGTGGCTGGTAACGCAGGTCCCATATGTGGCAGGTTGTCGTTAGAGACACCACAGGTCCCACATTTGGCTGTCTAGTAGTGATTTGAATTCCTGGAGTTGGTAGCGGGAATCCCATGGATGGGTGAATGGCCGGTGCGAACCTTTTGTGATTGAAATGTGATGTGATGTCTTGTTTGTGATTTAAATGAAATTTAATTGTGATAGATTGTGACACTACACCGGCATAAGCATACACTGTTCATATAGACCTAGGAATTTATGTAATGGGATAGTGGAGATGGGATCACTACTGGGCACTCGTGCTCACCCTACTTTATTTCTATTTCCTACAGGTTGTAGGGGGTAGCTGTTGGAGCCATAGCAGAACAAGGCGGGACATCTTTGTGTAGAATATACTATAGACCTTGTTTATTATTTTATTATATTTTATTTTATTTTTCGGACTTGGGTCTGTGGCAGTTGTATAAACCTGATTGGTAACTTTGTTATATTTTATCATGGGTGTTGATTGATTTTAGTAATATTAACTATACTGTTATACTTATTTACTTGCTTGAATAACTTATTGGATCATTGGTAAGTACAATTCTACCCCTATTGTGGAGTTGTATAGGTTTTGGTTGGTCACTAATTCCCTCGACCCCTGTAGTATGGCCGTGGGGAAGTCGCGTTCCTAGTTCTGTCAGTTTCAGGATTTGGGGGCGTGACAAGTTGGTATCAGAGCCGTCGATTTAGTGGACCTAGCATAGTAGGGTGATTGATTGAAACTTTGAGGCTTGGGAGACATTAGGGAGGGCGCCTGATCAACGCAGTCCTTAATGGTGTCCTTGGTTACCTTAGTGTCAGTCAGATCATCTTAGGATGCATTGGGATGGGTGCATACATGACATGACATTGCTTGTACATTTAGGGCACTAGAATTGGTTGCGCTTGATACTTTGATGATGTTTGGCTTTATAGCTGTGAAATTTCTTGAAATTGCTTGGAATGATTTGCGTAGTTGCTTGTTAATAACTTACATTATTTTGGACTGACCTGTATTGTTTTGTGCTGATTCAAGTACAATATGCTATAGTATTAACTTTCGCTTGATGTTATTATGATGATGTGGTAGGAGAAATATGAACCCTACCAATTGTTCGATGGCTTAGGTAGCCAGTTAAATGATTGGGCAAATATAATGGATTTCGGGGGAAAATGAACCCCACTGTGATATGATGAGGACCTATTGGGTCATGCTTGTTATGGGTGATTGCTTGATGGAAGTGTATAGGAATGGGGCAATGTCCCATGGATGACAGTTGGGACTTATGAGTTCTATGTGGTGTAGACTTAGGGGTCACTACTTGGGAGTGATAATTGCATTTTATTTGTGATTCATGACAAATATTTGTGCAATAATTTGAACTTAATTGATTATTTTAATTGCGTAAATTCTATTCATCGGTATTTTGAGCTTTAGGGTAATTTGTTTTTTTAAATGTAATTTTAGAGAAATTTAAAATGTACTTTGAGTGATTTGGATTGCGTGGCATAATTTAATGCATTTAAAAAAAAATCTTCCAAATTTCTTATTTTACCATGATTTTGATTATTTTATAGAATTAATATTAATTTGGTGGATTTTTACTGTTTATTTATTTATCTATTTTAATATTAATTTTTGGACTAAGGAAATTTTGGGGAGAAGAGCTTTTGCATGTGGAGATATGATTAATTTATTTTAGTGAGAGTTAATTATTTAAAAAAAAATGTGTGTGAGATTTACTTGGCGTGAATTTATGGAATTAAATTGATGGGTGTATGAATTAAGGGAATTAATATAAAAAAATTCATATGGGGTCACACGTGAGGTAAAGTAATTTGTAATTATCTCTTGAAAATGGTGTTAGAGCCTACTTGTTTACTGGTTATGGACCTACGGGTCATGATTGTTTCTCCTATGATGTGAATTGATGTGTCATGTTTGTCTAACGTGTGGTATATAAAATAATAGCAAAAGGATTGGAAGGTTGGAAAAATGTAACTTAATAAAAGTAAAATATGAAGTACAACAATGGTAAACGATGGAATAAAATATTCAAGGATTAAATAGTATATTGAATATAATAATACTGCATAAACTAACAACTATTATGACTAGCAATATATACTGATAAGATATTAGGCTTAAATATTATGAGAAAACTAAGATGGGATTGGTAGATTCAATAATGGTTTATTTTTGTTTTAAGGCAGTTGAAGAGTAGACATGCCAATGAGTGGGGGAGATAGTGATGACATAGTCTTTTGGAATGGGAGTGGAGAATTCATATCCTTTCTATAAAATATTTTAATAACTTGTCTTTTCAAAAATGTTAATGAGTAAATGATTTAGAAAGTGATTAAATAATCTGAGAAATAATGGGAGTTATATTTCTTATGACTTTAAGGTATAGTTAAATGTTGAATCTGTATATCGATTTTTCAGTCGTCGTATGTTGACTTGGTTAAATGCTACTAGTAAGTTGAAATGCTATATAAGATTTTGGTTGAATGTTAGTGAATAGTGTTGAGCATTCTTGGGTATGCCTTTTTCTTGAGTCGATTGCCATTATAATTGTGTAAATATTGATGGGTTGTTGGCCTGCTTGTTTTCGAGTAGTTGCTTGTTGTTGGTTGCATGCACCTTGTGTGGTGTTGGCTTGTGGTGGACTATGTTGGTGCGTGTAACCGGTTAATGATAAGAATGATAAATATACAATAAAAATAAAAAAATAAAAAATATACTTACAACACTAGTAACAATAGTAAATAAATGAATAAATAACGATGATAAACTCTGTGTTAAATATTATTGTGATTCATGTCGGTTGATGTCAATGTGGATTACCACATTGTATGATTGTTTGGATATTCTTCATATGATATGGCGTGCAAATGACATGTTGTGGACTTTTACCCTGTTTTGGGGTATAGTTGTGTGATACGACTACATGTGTTATTTGATGTAATGTGAATACATATTATTGTGCTGTGCTTGAGAGTGTGCTATCTAGAATTGTGGGAGCCTGTGTGGCTATGGAGCCTGCGTGGCTGTGGTTATGGTAGCCTGTGTGGCTGTGGTTTTGGTAGCCTATGTGGCTGTGGATATGGAAGCCTATATGGTTGTGGTTGTGATTATGCTTGCTTGGTTGTCTTAATTATAAATGTTATTTTTAACCTGTTTATTTATTATGATGTGTGATTGAGATGTGTACCGTGTTGTGTATCTATGCCTGAGTGTAACAATGATGGTATTTCTTATTGTAGTATATGTTAATCACATAATTGTTGATATTTTGATGTTGTTTTGTTTGGTTTTTCTATCTGTGATTGTTGTATGGCCGATATGCGTTTTTAATATGCGGTCATGACTCATAAAGCATTGTGTACTTGTGGTTGTTGGGGGATATTAGTTATATGAGGGTAGGTTGTTGGACTTTGGTAATGCAATATTTAATTGAGGTGGTGCGTTTACCCTGTTGATCTAAGCTGATAGTGCTTTGATGGATTTTTGGGTTATAATGTTTATCCTTATTGTTTTGGGTTCTATTAGATTGGTTAGTTTTAATGGTAATGTTGGCACCACTTGGAATAATTTTAAGGTAGTGAATGGTCGGTTGTGGAGTTGTTAGTATGGTGTTATGTCATTAATGATTCGTTATGATGGTCATTTAGTGGATTAATTACAAGGGGTTACTGGTGGTGGTTCGATATTGGGTATTTGGCGTGCAGTGGTTGTATGTGGTGCAATCTGTTAATTTGATTGGTTATTGGATTTTAATAGGTGATCGTATCGACTACGATCTAGTGATTTATGTTGAGGTGTCAGTTTAACTATGTTGAGGTGTCCATTTAACCTTGTTGTTACCATGACTATCTGTAGTCTAGAGTTACCATTGGAGTTCAACGAGTTTATATTGCGTTCCAAGTGACTTAGCTAAGGATGTGTTATCTGAATATCTAAGCCTTGTTGCGTTGGCAAGGGGTTATAAATAATTTATAAAAGGATAATACCCCCCCCCCCCCCCTCATTATGTTGACTGGTTAGTAAATGCGTTGTACATTCACGGGCATGTGAATCGGTGACTGTATTGTAGCTTCATAATGGTTAATGGTGTGTCCTCAAGCGTTGTGTTGGTTACTGGTTAGTGGACCAAGTGTTGCCTTAACAACAACGATGGTTAATGGCTAGGTAGGTTTCTAGATCCTATCATTGCGGTTAGAGACCTTTATCGTCGGATTGTTAGTTGGTTTATCTTTTTGGGGACGCAAAGTCCTAAGGAGTGGAGGATGTGAGGATTTTTTTCTCAGTGGTGGGAGCAAATTTACTATGATGTGTATGTTGAAATGAGTACTTGTGGACATATGGTGGTTTTGTGAGGGGCATGTTGTATGGTTATTGCTATGTGTTGCTTATGTATAAAATAGGATAGGCTATGTGGGAAATATGCAACTGTATTCATTCAAGTGGGTAATATGTTAGATATTGGATATGTGTAGTAATTGCATGTAGGGGTAGTATTTATGAGCACGTCTTATCTTTTCGGGGACAAAAAGTACTAAGGTGGAGGTATTACTATAATTAATGTTATAATTGTTATTATTATTACAACTGTTGAGTTTATTATTATTATTATGAGATTATAATTAATGTAAGTATTTTAATATTAGACTTTATTATGATTATTAAAATAATTACTTTACTTTGAGTTAATTATTATAATGAGTCATTATTATTATTATGAACCAAATTATTATTATTATTATTAAATCAAATAAGATATATTGATAAGTATATAAAGTGAGCTTGGGTTAGAAACCCTAGGTCAATTGTGCGTGCGCAAAGCTTGGCGAGAGAGGAACGCTGTGTTTGAAGCTGTCATGTTCTTCATCTCTCCAGTTTGAATTCAGGTAGGTGATTCTTAATCCTTCGTTAATCTTTTACACTAACGCGAACTATTAGAGAAACATATATATATATATATATTCAATTCCTTTTCTTTTTTTCGGTTGGCTTATGTAATTTATGAACTTGTACCTGTTAAGTTTTATCACAATAATCATTCTTATTAATTTGTTCTTATTCAATTATTATTATTATTAATTTTGCTACCAAGCCGATCGGCCTGGTCTCTTCAGTGCGGCAACAGCATACCAGGCTGTCGACTGACAGCTTATGTGCGACAACGAAATAGCCTATACAAAATAGCACCGGATGTCACTTTTATTTGTTTTTTTGGGTATCAATAAAATAATAAGCATTCAATTTTGAGGGTCAACCCACCAGTGCGCAACAGTGAAACCCCAATGTCCTTTTTCCTCCATTACGTTATTATCCTTAGCCCCTGTCTCTATTTCCATGAAATTCCCCGTGCCCTGTACGTCCCAATGCAACACAAGGGTTGCTCTCTGCCTTGACTTTTCTTACAATTTCAAAAAAAAAAAAAGGCATCACTCATGGCACAGGGCATGCACAAAGTCGTGCATGTCAAATTTAAAAGAAAAGGGTTGGCATATATGCTTTGATTAAATTAATTTACTTTTATACGATTTAATTGACAGGGTTCGATTAAATTAAGTAAAAAGAAAAGGGTTGATAAAAGATATTAGTATACTTATATATATATATATATATATATATATATATATATATATATATATATATGCTTCGATTCACTGTGCTGAAAATATCAAGGTATATAAATCAAATTTAATTTGATTTAGTAGTAAAATAATATGTTAATTGATATCATTCTACTAGTAAGGTAAAAATAATTATGGTATTGTTAGTTTAACAATATAAATTTTGTTTGGACTCGATATTGTTATTTTATGAATATAAATATTATTTGAGCTTGATAATGTTAGTTTAATCATATAAATATTGTTTGGCTTGGTATTGTAGTTAATAAAAATATGATTGTGGTTTTATATTATCAATTAGATAATATATATATATATATATATATATATATATATATATATATATATATCATTTGCGGTATGTTATTATCGGTTGAATGATTTAAATGTTTGGTAAAACTGTTGTATTGAATATTGATTTGATGAAATTATTATTTGTTGATTAAATGTGAGGGATTGCTTTTGAAGTTCGTTATGGAATTAATTGGGTTAACCGCAGGTCCCACATAGGGCTGGCAAGAAGCCGTAGGTCCCCTATGTGGCTGGTAACCTAGGTCCCATATGTGGCAGGTTGTCGTTAGAGACACCACAGGTCTCACATTTGGCTGTCTAGTACTGATTTGAATTCCTGGAGTTGGTAGCGGGAATCCCGTGGATGGGTGAATGGCCGGTGCGAACCTTTTGTGATTGAAATGTGATGTGATGTCTTGTTTGTGATTTAAATGAAATTTAATTGTGATAGATTGTGACACTACACCGGCACAAGCATACACTGTTCATATAGACCTAGGAATTTATGTAATGGGATAGTGGAGATGGGATCACTACTGGGCACTTGTGCTCACCCTACTTTATTTCTATTTCCTACCTGTTGTAGGGGGTAGCTATTGGAGCCATAGCAGAGCAGGGCAGGACATCTTTGTGTAGAATATACTATAGACCTTGTTTATTATTTTATTATATTTTATTTTATTTTTCGGACTTGGGTCTGTGGCAGTTGTATAAACCTGATTGGTAACTTTGTTATGTTTTATCATGGGTGTTGATTGATTTTAGTAATATTAACTACATTGTTATACTTATTTACTTGCTTGAATAACTTATTGGATCATTGGTAAGTACAATTCTACCCCTGTTGTGGAGTTGTACAGGTTTTGGTTGGTCACTAATTCCCTCGACCCCTGTAGTATGGCTGTGGGGAAGTCGCGTTCCTAGTTCTGTTGGTTTCAAGAGTTGGGGGTGTGACATTTGTGGCTTAACAGCTTAGTGACCAAGCAAGAGTCTTTAATTTATATATAAATGGAGATTCCAATTAGTGGACCGAGTACCAGCTCCAACTACGTTAAGAGAGTGCCTATCTTTGATGGCACAAATTATAAGATGTGGAGAGCGAGGATGGAGACTGTGTTTATGTTCATGGGTATAGACGTTGAGCAGGTAATCAGAGATGGATATATAGAACCAGCCAACGACAGAGAACCCACAGAAGCTGAAAGAAGAACCTATGAGCTAAACAGTAGAGCTCTGAGTGTCATTACATCAGCACTCATAGACTCTGAATATGCAAAGGTGATGGTCTGCAGGATTGCGAAGGATTTATGGGATAGACTCGAAAGTGTCTATCAAGGTGATGGGAAACTAAAGAAAACCAGGCTGTAACTGTATACTCAGAGATTCGAAGCTCTCAAGATGGAGGAGCAAGAGAGTATACAGGAGTTCTTTGTGCGATTAACAGAAATTGTCAATGACATGCGAAGTCATGGCAAAAAGAAAAAGAACTTTTCCATAGTAAAGAAGCTGTTGAGAGATCTACCCAAAAGATTCATTCCAAGGTTGGAAGTTTTGGAAAACAGCAGAGACCTGGAGACAATGTCATTGCATGAGTTGTAATGCAGTCTGATTGCATTCGAGGTGAAGCTGTACTCTTATGAAGAGCCATCCACTTCAACATCCCAACCCACTGCTAAGGAATCAAAAGAAGTAGCCTTCAAGGCTATGAGAAAATTAAAAATAAAGAAGGAAGCTAAGTCCTCAGATGAACAAGAGGACAGTGACAGTGAAGATGGTGAAGATGAGATGGTAGCCTACTTCACCAGAAAAGTCAGAAAGAGTGGAGCAGGAAAGCAAGCTGGAGGAAAAAGGAAAGGAAGGCTTTCCCTTAGATGCTTTAAATGTGGAAAGCGAGGGAACTTTGGATTGAGATGCAAAGTGAAAGCTAATGACTCGGATGATGAAGCCTCAGATGAAGAGGATACAAAGTGGAAGAAGTCATCATACCAAAGAAGCAATTCCACAAGGAGACCAACAGCTCCACAGAAGAAGAAGAGCTCACACAAGAACTACATGAGCCAAATTACTGAATCTGATGATGAAGAGGAATGTTCATCAGATTGTGCCTTTGTCACAAAGATAGAGGTAGACAATGGCAGCACTGCCTCCGAGGAGGATGAGGCAATAGAAGAAGAAGTAGATCTGGAGAAGGAGCTCGAGCTTGCTACTGAGGAGATCCGCAAGAGAGGTTGCAGGATAAAGCAGCTCAAGGGAGAGCTCAAGCTAGCCAAGGGAGAGCTTGGTGAAATCAGAGGTGAGAAGGATAAGGTGTTGGAGGAATCCAAGAAGTTCTGCGAGAAAATTGTCAGTCTAAAGCTCAAGTTAGAGGAGCAGATCAAGATTTATGATGACATCACCACAGAACTTACCAACAAAGACACCACAATCCAACGGCTTGAAGAAGAACTGGTAGGCCTTTAATAGAAGATCTCAAAAGACAGAACCAGTCAAGCCTCAACCTCCGGCAGCTCCTAGATCAGATCACTCATCACAAGACCAGACGCTCAGAAGAACGGGGTGACACTGTAACAGCCCAGCCCATCCGTAGCACAATATTGTCCGCTTTGGGTCACTCATCGGCTCACTAGCTGGGCCCCCTCATGGTTTTGTTCTTGGCAGTGCCCACTAACACCCCAAAAGGCCTCATGCCAGGAGAGGTATACACAGCCACCTAAGTAGCCTGCTTTGTTCTCCTCCCCAGCCGATGTGGGACATTACATCCACCCCCTCTTGGAGAGCCCAGCGTCCTCGCTGGCACACCAACCCGGGCCCTGGCTCTGATACCATTTGTAATAGCCCAGCCCACCCGTAGCACGATATTGTCCGCTTTGGGTCACTCATCGACTCACTAGCCGGGCCCCCTAACAGTTTTATTCTTGGCAGTGCCCACTAGCAACCCAAAAGGCCTCATGCTAGGAGAGGTATCCACAGCCACCTAAGTAGCCTGCTTCGTTCTCCTCCCCAGCCAATATGGGACATTACAAACACTGCATGTTACGGGAATGGCTGTCAATTCAGTTTTCCATGATGATACTACGAAGGTAGTCAATCCTTCTTCCCATGACAATCCACTAGATGAAATGGATAGAGTGAATGACGTGATCCCAAGTAACATGAAAGGAAAGGGTGGTGCAAATGATGAGAAGATAGAGAGACATCTGAAGGAGTCTAAGCTCAATGGAGTGACCATATGCGTTCAAAAATCTGAGCATTCCAAGAATGTGAGGAAATCTAATGCATATGTCATTTCTTCAAGTGTTCGGGTGCCCCTCAAGAAAGAAGGTAAACCTGTGAAACCAACCATCAAGGCTAAGCCTATTCTAAAGAAGATCCTAGTTGTTCAGAAGTCGAGCAACACTAGGTTTGAGGGTCACTGTTACTACTATGCAGTGTGGGGTCACATGGCTAGACATTGTTGGTGTAGGTATCCAGTGCAAGCTCCCAGAACTATGATGAAAACATCCAAAAGTGTTGGATCAAGCCCAGAATTTGGATAATGCTGTTAAAAGCCCTATGTGATTTGATTTGAGACCTTGTTGTTTTATCTTAAGTCATTGCAGAAGATATGACCTTCATCCGGATCTACACTCATGAGAGCAAAGCTAAGGACAGGATACATAATCTTGATCCAGGTGAGAATGAGTGTCGTCAAACACTTGGTATATAACCAAGTCTTTGCTTCATACAGAATAGGGATCATTCGTGCGGACTAAGAACCTAAAAGCTACAGACTAAGAAATCCGCACTTAATACTTCAACGAACTAAGTCTAAAAGATGCGGAGTAAGAATCTTAGTCTACAAAGTCGCACGGAGTAAGAGAGTCGACATGGAGTTGAAAAGATAAGTCTTCCACTCAACCAGATTAAGTAAAGAAGACATGGAGTAAGGAATCCGAGTCTTTCATAGATACGGAGTAAGGAAGCACTTCTACGGAATAAGGACTTGAGTCTTTATTCGCCCGGAGTAAGGAAGCTAGATGCGGAGTAAGAAATCCGAACCACTCACTCATACGGAGTAAGGATGTGCTGATACGGAGTAAGCAATCCGTTCCTTTAACTCATGCTGAGTAAGGAAACTAGTTGCTGAGTAAGGAAGCGCAGATGCAGAATAAGCACTCCGGCCTTCTCGTTCATACGGAGTAAGGAAGCGCTTACACAGAACAAGGATTCCAGTACCAAATTGATATGGAGTAAGCAATCAGTATTACGGAGTAAGGATTCGAGCTTAATTTAGCACGAAGTAAGGAACCTTACACCGGATTCAAGAAGACACTACTTCAACTTATTTCTTCGTATTCAAAGTCACCGGCTCGCTACTTCCCGATGTAAGACAAACTTGTTAAAAATCTAAAGCACCTTACACGTGGATCATCCGGATATGTGGACACAACTTTAACTACACTTGGGAACTTACAAAGACTCTTATGTGTTGCAAACCCAAGATCTTGAAGACCACATCCGCAGCAATTAATGCAGAGAAATTTCAGAGAGACAGTAAATGGGCACAATATCCGGAACAACAAGTTCCAAGGTTGTCTCTTGTGGATGTCACTATAAATAGCAACACTTGTATATTTATAGAGTGTGTACTTTTTGTGTGAACGAGTAATAGTGTGTTCATGTACTAAAGTCATAAAGATCATAGAGGCTAGCGTGTGCGTACTTGTAAACTGAGTGCTAAAGAGTTGTTAAGTAGGTCTAGAAGCTTGTGCTTTAGACTGCTTTCATTTTGTTGTACTTATCATACAGATAATAAAACAAAATACTTCCACTATCTAGTTATCTTCCGTATTGTTTCTATCTCTTAACCAGATAAGTGTTGTGCCAGAAAGTTACAAAAAGAGTTTCGATAAGAGCCTATTCACCCCCCCTCTGGGATCCAAGGGACCAACAAGTGGTATCAGAGCAAGTTCTATTTGTTCAAAGTAGAGATCCCACTCTTTCTCTCAACAATGGCCGAAGAAAGTAGTATGCTATTCAACACTCGCTTTAACTCCGGAGGTGCACAAGAGCCCCTTCCAAATCGTAGCAGCAGTGAAAATGTCGATCCACCTCAACCTGCTGCTGTCGCTGCTTCACAACCACGGAATTCTGGTTTCACTCTGACAAAGCCACCAAAGTTCACACCTGAGCTTTTCTCCCAGTGGAAAGCTCGCATGAGAATGTTCATGGTTTGCCATGATCATCTCATGTGGCCGTGTCTTCATCAGGAGATACCCACTCCGATGATAATCGGAGAACATGGAGTTAGAAGACCAAAGACTGATGTTGAACTCACCAATGATGAAAGAGCCTGGCAGTGTGCTAACGAAAAGGTTCTGGCATATGTTACATCATCTTTGGACTCCGAAGCTTTCACGGACGTTCAGGGCTGCACGACAGCGAAAGCTGTCTGGGATAAACTGACAATCCTCTATGAGGGAAGTCAGTCCCAAATGCAGAATGTTATCTGTACTCTTAGACAGAACTTTGAGAGTTTCAACCACAAACCTGACGAATCTCTCGAGAGCATCAATCGGAGATTTGGCAAGCTCATCCTTGAGCTAAAAATTGTCAATGAGCTTTATTCTCAATCTCAAATCAATGACAAGTTTTTTCGCTCCTTGTCGGATTGCTACTACTCCAAACAACTCCATATGCAATCCGACAAGAACTGGCAGTATGTTCCCCTGGAAGAACTATATGGAGAGCTACGGACTCACAAGGTTAGGTTTAAATACTCTGATCGAGACGAGAAAATAGCTCGAAAAGAAAAGGGGGTAGCTTTTAAAGCTACGAAATGTCTTAGCATAATGAGGAATTATGATACTGAAGAGTCCGATAATTCTGACTCTGATGGTGAAGAGGAAATAGCTCTTCTTGTCAAATCCTTCGAGCGATTCCTGCGGAAGAGCAGAAAAGGATTCAGAAGAGGCTCCTCGTCGTCATTCTGAAGGAAGGAGTGATCGGAGTCCAGTTCCCAGGAATGCTATAATTGCGGGAAAACCGGTCACTGGGCCAAGGACTGTAAATCCAAATCTAAAGTGGCTGAGAAAAGTGACAAGGTTACTCCTCGCCACTCCACCTCAGACAACAACAAGAACAAGAGGAAGGCGTTCGTCACTAAGTACGTCAGTGGCTCAGAAGAAGAGGAGGAATCCTCAGAGGATGAGCCAACTCCCAAGCTGAACGTCTGCCTCATGGCAAATGCTGAGGTACCTTCGATCTATGAGCTTATGAGTAAATTAGAATCTCTTATTATTGAACGTGATCATGAAAAGAATGAGAAACTAATAATTACACAAATGTACAAAGATATGGAAAGTCAGAACAAACGTCTTGAGATTACTATTGCTAGATTAGAAAAGAACATAACTGACTTCAGGAGTAAAGAGGCTTGGTATCATGATCTAAGAGCTGAAAATCACCTGCTAAATACCAACCTAACTGGCCTAAAAGTGATTTTGAAATGTCTCGAAAATGAACTGGAACAGGAAAAGGAAATAAATCGTAAGTGGCTAAAATCCAGGGAAATAGCCTCTACTTTTAGAACTGATCCAGACAACATCCGAGTCAAACCGGGCCTAGGCTCCGAACCATCGACCTCCACACAGACTACTGAGTGTCCTCTGGATTTCATTCCGAAACTAACCAACCTTTATCCTGTTAGTACATCTAAACCGTTGGATGGTTTCATTTCAGGTGGCACCATAGTTTATGATTGTGGAGCCGAGGCTGTTACTACAGTTCCCAAAGCAGTAGCACTCGTAACTAACGATGAAGGGAAGGTTGTTGCAGTTAAAGCCAAAATTGTAGCACCCAGAAAGAAAGGAAAGGCTAAGGCTGGCGCATCTAGGGCCAAGAGTGCGTCACCCATTCGCAAAGGATTAGGCCATAGGGAACAGAGTAGAAAATTCGTTAAACCTAAGAAACCTGTATCCCCTGTTACCATTCCGCATCATAGTGTCTGTTCCATCTGTAAAGAAATAGGTCATTATCACTATGAATGCTGGAGCTTATCTGATAGCTGACTTTGTAATCAAATTCATATTAATAAAGATCAGTTTACCAAAAGGGGTTCTTCGAGCAAATCAAAATTTAAACCTCAAAGGAGTGTCTCTCCCAAGAAAACCCAAGTAAAAGAAGCAGCTGAAACTAACAAACTAAAGTTAACCTGGAAAGCTAAAATTCCTAACAAAGTTAAATCCGGAACTGTTGACACTACCGCTGTTTTTTCTAACCGCCCGAAACAAGTTTGGGCACCAAAAGTGTAAACTGTTGTCTTTCAGGAGCATCTCTGGAATGCATTGCCGAATCACTTGAATTTAAAGATCAATCAAAGCAAGTGGATCCTCGATAGTGGATGCTCCAGACATATGACGGGTGATCAGACTCTGCTTGTTGAAATTAATGACAAACGAGGTTTATCCATATCATATGGTGACAACAGCAAAGGTAAGACTGTCGGGTATGACACTTTAACCAACGGCTATGTATCAATCACTAGAGTTGCACTAGTCGAAGGTTTGAAGCATAATTTGCTAAGTGTCAGTAATTTATGTGACAAAGGATTTACAGTTTCTTTTATGTCCAACACCTGCACAGTGAGGGAAAACTTATCCGAAGATGTTAAGTTATCCGGATCAAGAGATGGGGACATATACTCAGTGGTCTTAAGAAATAATTCTTCTGACCCTGTATACTTCCTCACTACAACATCGGATGAAGATAGTTGGCTATGGCACAAGCGTTGCGCATATTTAAAATTTAAGACTCTGTCTAAGTTAGCATCGCTTGATCTGGTCACTGGTCTGCCTAAACACAAATACTCCAGAGATACTCTCTGTCAAGAATGTCAACTTGGCAAACAGACCAAACATAGCTTTAAGAGCAAAACAGTTAATTCAATAACTGCTCCCTTACAACTTCTTCATATAGACCTCTGCGGTCCCATTTCTGTTTCTTCACTAGCTGGTGCGAGATATACCCTTGTGGTTATCGATGATTTCACCAGATACACATGGGTGATGTTCCTGAAATCTAAGGATCAAACTTTTGAGCTTCTTGTAGATCTTTTCAACTGGATAAGCAACTCACAAGGACTGAGCATTAAATGCATCAGGAGTGATCATGGTACAGAATTTGATTTTTCAGATATGAGGTCATATTGTTCTGAACAGGGCATTTAGCACGACTTCTCTGCGCCCAGAACTCCATAGCAAAATGGGGTAGCTGAGCGCAAGAATCGCACTTTAGTCAAGGCTGGCAGATCTATGTTAGCAAGGGCTAAGCTTCCTCTCAGTCTATGGGCTGAAGCTATGTCCACTGCCTACTATGTTCACAACAGAACTCTAATAAATAAATTTACCATGAAAACACATTATAAGGTCTGGAGAGGACGAAAGCCCTCGATTTCACATTTCAGAGCTTTTGGGTGTACTTGCTATATATTGAACAACAGCAAAAAACCCCGGAATAAATTTGAACCAAAATCTGATGATGGGATCTTTGTCGGGTACTCACTACATAGCAAGGCTTATCGAGTCTTCAATAGAAAACTTTTTAAAGTTGAAGAATCTATCCATGTGACCTTTGATGAAGCTAACCTGGATTGGTCAAAAGTTGGTCCTTCAAGTTCAAATGTGCAGGATCAGGATGACAACATCGACTATTCAAAGTTTATGAATGTTCCTGTTACACATACTGACCAACCACGTGGCACCAGCGAAGCACGCAGAAATGATATGGATGATGCTACGGATGAATCGAGCACTCTGGCTGCAGCAGATAAGAATGCCATCTCCGGGGCTATTGGCCTTTTCCGAGTTGAAGAGAAAACAGCTCTGCTCTCTTTTCTCTGTAATTAAAGACTCTATAAGAGAGCCAAACCCTTCCCTGTGATATTGTCGCTATGGATACGGTCACACGCACAATTGTTAAAACCGCGTTTCTAGGAGTGAGCGGTCCGACAGCAATAGCTCTATTGAAGATGGAGCACTTTTGGATGATAGGGTACTAACCAATAAAAGTCCATATTTGAAGGAGAGTTCTAGCCCAGACTTTACTGACAGAGAAAGAGATACCATATTGCCTTTCGGGATGGTCGCCAATCCTACAAGTTAAGAGAAGCACCTAAACCCCGAGCTCAATGAAAATGGAGAGTTACGAAGGGCGTCAGAGCAGCAGTCTATAGGCGACTCAGGGAAAACGGGATATCTATTATGGGACTGGATAGTACACATTCGGACTATGGACTTCCATTCAACTCTGGACATATTCTTTCGGATATCCAAAATTCCGGAGTACCTTCAAGTCCCTCCGGACCAGCTAACACTGAAAGCAACAGTGTCCAAGAACCACCTAGTTCTTCCGAACCTGCTAATACGGAAACATCTGGTCCGGAAGAAGCTCAACTAGCGGATATACCTGAACCACCTAATCTGGGAGAGCTTCAAATTATACAAGATCAACCATCACATGCACAGAATTACAGGTGGACTCGAAACCATCCTTCAGAACAAGTGATCGGTGATCCTACTATTGGTGTAAGAACAAGAGCAGCCACCTCCAACATTTGTCTTTACTCATGTTTTCTATCTCAAATAGAACCAAAGGTGGTAGATGAAGCTCTTCAGGATTCGCACTGGATAGAAGCCATGCAAGAGGAGCTGAATCAATTTAAGAGAAATGATGTGTGGACACTAATACCAAGGCCTAAGTCATTGGAGTTAAATGGGTATTCCGGAACAAGCTTGATACGGATGGAATAGTAATCCAGAACAAAGCCAGATTGGTAGCCAAAGGATATCGTCAAGAAGAAGGAATAGACTATGATGAGACCTTTGCTCCGGTAGCAAGACTTGAGGCAATCAGAACGTTTTTGGCGTATGCTTCTTATGAAAACTCATAGTTTATTAAATGGACAAAAGCGCATTTCTAAATTGAGATCTTCAAGAGGAGGTGTACGTTGAACAACCTCCCGGTTTCATTGAACCCAAGGCTGGACATCTAGTCTACAAGCTATGAAAAGCCTTGTACGGATTAAAGCAAGCTCCAAGAGCCTGGTACGACACACTGTCAAAATTTCTACTTGCTCACAACTTCCAAAAAGGGAAGATAGATACCACTTTATTCCTACGAAAAGAGAAAGGACATACTCTAATCGTACAGATATATGTGGATAATATCATTTTCGGATCATCAAATCCGAAGCTTTGTGAAGAGTTTGCAAAGTTGATGACTGGTAAGTTTGAGATGAGTATGATGGGAGAACTGTCCTACTTCCTTGGAATAAAAGTCAAACAATTGAAGGAAGGGATCTTCATCAACCAAGCTAAGTACACACGTGACTTAAGTAAGAAGTTTGGTATGGAAGGTTCATCTTCTGTCAAGACTCCAATGCCAGTCAGTACCAAGTTAGACCCTAATGTGGACAGCAAATCAGTAAATGTGACTGAATACAGAGGGATGATAGGATCCCTGCTGTATCTTACAGCAAGTCGCCCGGACATTATGTTTGCAACCTGCATTTGTGCAAGATATCAGGTGAATCCCAAAGAGTCACATATGCTTCATGTCAAACGGATATTAAGGTATCTCAAAGGGACTGTGAATTTGGGACTCTGGTACCCAAAGGAGTCCAACTTCACCTTATCTGGATATTCTGATGCTGGTTTTGCTGGGTGTCGCATTGACAGGAAAAGCACAAGTGGTACGTGTCAGTTTCTTGGAAATAGATTAATTTCATGGTTCAGTAAGAAGCAGAATTCTGTATCAATCTCTACTGCTGAGGTGGAATATATAGCTGCTGGGAGTTGCTGCGCACAGCTACTACGGATGCAAAGTCAACTAACTGACTACGGTTTTAACATGACATCTATTCCACTCTACTGCAACAACACCAGTGCAATTGCTATAAGCAACAATCCTGTCATGCACCCAAAGACCAAGCACATTAAGGTAAGGTATCACTTCATTCGCGACCATGTTCTCAAAAAACATATATCCCTGGAACATGTTGCTACTGAAGATCAACTGGCAGACATACTTACAAAACCCCTACGTGATGCAAGATTCTCTGAACTACTCCTTAAATTAGGTATGCTTGACTTTTCTGCATAGCTTCTGATTTATTATCCAATAGTGTTGTTTCCCAGAACATGCATTGTATTTCTTTTAAACAGTAATTGACATATACTGAACTTAATGCTGATCATTCTTACTAATTAACTTGCATCATGATTCTGATTTTAATCTCATATTTCAAATTGGGAGGATGCTTGCATTTCCCAACTGAAGCCGTTAAAGCCAACATAATTAAAACGTATATGAATAACCTCTTTAGGATTTCATGATTTTAATCTCCACTCATCACCACATGACAAATGTTGTTTCATATTGATTGCTCAATTAACTTGTATGGTTGAAGAAATGAAATGGGTTAGCTCGGAATGCTTGGTGATGGTACTCACAGTCGCAGTCTGATTAGCTCCTAAAGTGTAGTTTCCTAATGGGTAGACAGTGTTGTTTCAAGATCTAAATTCTTTAACAGGTAATGCCATCGAGAGGATTGCGTGATCTACGAGGGAGAAAATGCTTTATTTATTATCCAAGTAATACCCCCCGTATATGTCTCGTGACCTCTTTCCTGGCTGTCTATCTGAGGGGGAGTCTATCACTAAGAGGATCGCATGATCTAAGGGGGAGCAACCTTTGTAATAATCTCCTAATATGTTTCGGATGCTCTTTCCTCTAAACTTTCACTTCCGGATCTAACTAGACATGCATTGTTGAATCACAATTGTGGCATGCAAGGATGTTTTTCTTCCTTCAACTGTGCATTTTAATCGGTTAACCATTTGCTTGCTTTTGACATGTGTTCATTTATCCAGTTTCACTCATGAATCCTAAGTTGGAAAAATCATATGATTTTTAATTATCTTAGCTACGTCGTTCAGCAGGAAGGTCTCGCTATGTTGACCAATATGAACTTGTGGATTTATTATCTGACATATGCCTTGATTCAGTAACACTGATCATTCTTTTGTCTGTATGTATCTATTACATTCATTTTTAATGCATTAAGTTCTGTTCCCCATTAGTTCGGATTCTGTTGCTCTTCAATTGACTATTTGTTCATATCCGTACTAACTCCTTCCTGTATAGCTTCCTGTTATTTTAGTTTAGTTTCATGAAGCTACAGGTTCAGATTCTCTTTGCACCTTTATCGATATATCTTGTCTATAGTCTCGGATTTGAAGTGTTGTGGTACTTCTCTTCTCTTCGACTTCGCGACAGCAAAGGAATCTACTTCTCTTTTACCGCACTCTGTTTTTCTGGACACGGTCTACTTTTCATCCGGATGATCTTATCTCGGATATCGTATACTCCGGATGATTGTCGGTTCATTCCTCCGGACTCTTGGAACTCTCAAATCACGGTAAATCATGTCTTATTATATATCGCGTGCTTTTGAGGAGGAATAATGATGGTCCATTAAATGCATGTCTCGGGATGCACACACTTCACAAAGAAGGCAAACAGCTGTTATCATTCCCTGGTCATGCCGTCTCCACGTCATCTATATATCCGGAGGTGCACCGCTCTCAAGACTCATGACATCACCATGTCAAGCGGTTCACTGTTCCACTCGCTTAATCCATAGACCCGCTGACATTCACGGACTCGGTCTTATATATCCTGGATATTCCTGCGTAGTGCGAGTTTTACTTCTTCCAAATCCCTAAAATCCTTGTCGCTCCTTCAATCCCTAAGACCTCACCTCCTTCTCCTCTCAATCTTTCCCTCAAATGGCACCCAAAACTTCTCTTTCCAGCGTTAACCCCAGCCATCTGGTTGATCGGTGTGCTATCTCCGATCCTCCGGCTTGGTTTCTGGAACTCCGCCCACTCATAGAAGCCTTTCACATCCTGAACCTGATCTCCAACCCTGTTGACGTTCTTATTGAAGACATCCGTGAGTTCTACCAAAGGATCCGCTGCACCACCGACTCCATTATCTCCTATGTCCGCGGTGAATCCATCTTGATCACCCCTAATGTCCTTCGCGCCGTTCTCAACCTCCCTCCTGGTGATCCTCAGCGCCCGGATGCTGAGACAATGGCTGTTTCCATGGGTTGCTCCTATAAGGAAAAGGAGTACAAAATGAAGTCTTTTCAAGGTCGCTACCGGTGTATGGCGACCATATTGAGCCGCTGCCTCCTGACTCGTACCACTACTCTGGATTCTGTCCCATACGACCTTCTATTGGCTATGTACGGCGTCTTTGAGCGTCTCCCGATAGACTGGGGGACTTTCTTGTTCCGACTGCTGAAAAACGGTCCAAAGAACCATTCTTTTGGGCAGATACTCAGCGTTGTCTTCAGGCATCTACATCCGGACCATTTTGCCAGATATGATGCTGTTCCTTTCCCATCAGGCTTATTATCTTCGCCACCTTACGCCTAATGGGAACATGATAGCTCGCCGTCCCTCTGCTGCTCTCCGCCTTCTTCCTGCCTCGGAACAACAAGGCAGCTCGGTTGGTGACCCCTTTGACAGCCGTGCCCCCGAAGTCAGCTCTGCTCACCGGTCCTCCCGGATTCGGTCCGTCGCTGCTCCTTCCATTTCTCGAGCCTCGCAGCACAGCGTCCGTGCCGACCCTTCTGAGGTTGCAGGACCTTCTCAGCCCAGTTTACCTAAGGCTGTTTCTCCAGCTCCTTCTGCTGTGGATGTTCCCACTCCCTCTACTTCTGCTGTTGCTGCCGTAGTTGATACAGCCGTTGCCGCTACTGTCGCTGATGTCCCGGAATCTCTTCCAGAAGCTCCCTTGCCTCCTCTACCTCAACCCCAAGACTAGCTTGACCATCTCTCCGCTGACACCCTAACGGACCTATGGTTCCGTTTTAGCCTCGCCTGCACAGCCTCCATCTCCGACAATGACCTCAAGGTGTTTTATGCCAAACACACCCGCACCCCGGAGGATATGATCGTCTGGAATCTGGACCATGGCTTTCTTACGCCTGCTCACATTTCGGACGTTCCCTTCGCTGTCTCCTCCGGAAAGGCCCATGACGCACGGGTTCCCTCCCCTGCTAAGGCTCGGTCTGCCTCTCCTGCAGATGCCATCCCTATTGTTGACCTCTCTGGTCATAGTGGCTCTGTTGCTCTGGAAGCTTCTGATACTCTGGATGCCCCCTCTGCTGCTAGTGCTGACGTCCCCTCCACTCCTGCCAACTCCTTTGCCCAGCCCACACCTGCACCTATTCCTGTCGGGGAGTCCTCCAAAGCTCCGGAGTTGGCGCTTGGACATGCCTCATTTGGCATGGTTCACTCCGATGCTGTGTTGTCTACTCAGCTGGACCGTCACACCCAAGCTCAAACCGCCCAAATCTCTGCCACCGCCACTAAGGTTGATGCCCTTGGTGCCCAACTCCTCTCCGCCTTAACCGACTCTTCCACCTCCATCGAGCAAAAGATGGACCTTGTCGCCTCGTCCGTCCATTCCCTGTCCACCTCTTTGGCGGACTTAGCCCACACGATGGCTCATCCTCCTCTCGTCCCTCGCCGATCTGCCCAATCGAGGGAGAAAGTGTCATCTGATCCTCCTGCACCTTCCTCCTCTCGTGATGACAAAAACCAGTCTGCCTCCTCACTGCTTCCGGGAGTAACCATCCCCAAACGCAGCCGCTTCTCTCAGCCCAGCTCCTCTAGTGCAACTCCTCCTTCGACCTCTCCATCTGCAGCGGCTGACACCTTCCTCCCATCATACGCGGATCTTGATCCTCTTGATGAGGATGGAAGTGTTTTTAACGCTATGGCCAGGTATGCCGCATCTAATGCTGAGCGAAGATGTCTATCCGAGTTGTACCCTTTCTCTCCTCAAGACAAAGACTATTCGTTCTGAGACGGGTCTGCTCACCACAGAAGACATAGACAACTTCTCTCGGGCAGTTAAGATGGAGATGAGGCTGTTTTCGTCCCTATATAAGGACAGGCACATGTTTGATATCTTGCCTTGTTGGAATGAAGGGTATCTTCTAGACTTAGCCGACATTCAAACCTTCATTAATGGAACTGCTGAGGATAGCATTCCCTGGAAGACCCTTTAATCTGTCCTCATTCCATACCGAGTCATGACGCCGCACTTCATGTTGGTTGTCTTTATGATTCTGTCCAAGCAGCTAATTTTAATTGATTCCCATCAAATTGTGGAGCAAAATGTTAGAAAGAATCAATTTGAGCCTCTGCGTATTCATCTGACGAAAGCCGTAAAGCAATCGGGGCTTTATGAAGAAAGGGGCCTAACTCCGTTGGGTCCAACTGAAAAGCTGAAGGCGATGGTCCGGGGCAAGAAGCTAGTGCCACAACAACCTGATGGAGATAGCTGCGGAGCCTTTGTCTGTTTCTTCATCAAATCCATTGTCAAAGTTGATAAAAACTGGAACAGCATCCAAGCCTACACAATGGAGCAGACAATGGAGCTTAGAGAGAAGGCTGCAACGATGATCTTCAAGTATAGTAAGCCTTATGTACCTTAATGAAAATTTTGTATAAAGGCTATATTGTACTGTGTACTGCTCAATGAAAATGGAGTGATTTCTTTTCTATATGTTATCTCTTTGCATTGCTTACCAGATCAGATTACAAAGGGTTTGGGCATATCCATAATTGAGGGAGATTGTTGGATCAAGCCCAGAATTTGGATAATGCTGTTAAAAGCCCTATGTAATTTGATTTGAGACCTTGTTGTTCTATCTCAAGTCATTGCAGAAGATATGACCTTCATCCGGATCTACACTCGTGAGAACAAAGCTAAGGACAGGATACATAATCTTGATCCAGGTGAGAATGAGTGTCGTCAAACACTTGGTATATAACCAAGTCTTTGCTTCATACGGAATAAGGATCATTCGTGCGGACTAAGAACTTAAAAGCTACGGACTCAGAAATCCGCACTTAATACTTCAACGGACTAAGTCTAAAAGATGCGGAGTAAGAATCTTAGTCTACAAAGTCACACGAAGTAAGAGAGTCGACACGGAGTTAAAAAGATAAGTCTTCCACTCAACCGGATTAAAAGTAAAGAAGACACGGAGTAAGGAATCTAAGTCTTTCATAGATGCGGAGTAAGGAAGCACTTCTACGGAATAAGGACTTGAGTCTTTATTCGCCCGGAGTAAGGAAGCTAGATGCGGAGTAAGGAATCCGAACCACTCACTCATACGGAGTAAGGATGTGTTGATACAGAGTAAGCAATCCGTTCCTTTAACTCATGCGGAGTAAGGAAACTAGTTGCAGAGTAAAGAAGCGCAGATGCGGAATAAGCACTCCACCCTTCTCGTTCATACGGAGTAAGGAAGCGCTTACACGGAACAAGGATTCCAGTACCAAATTGATACGGAGTAAGCAATTAGTATTACGGAGTAAGGATCCGAGCTTAGTTTAGCACGGAGTAAGGAACCTTACACCGGATTCAAGAAGGCGCTACTTCAACTTATTTCTTCATATTCAAAGTCAACGGCTCGCTACTTCCCGATGTAAGATAAACTTGTTGAAAATCTAAAGCACCTTACACGTGGATCATCCGGATATGTGGACACAACTTTAACTACTCTTGGGAACTTACAAAGACTCTTATGCGTTGCAAACCCAAGATCTTGAAGACCACATCCACAGCAATTAATGCAGAGAAATTTCAGAGAGACAGTAAATGGGCACAATATTCGGAACAACAAGTTCCAAGGTTGTCTCTTGTGGATGTCACTATAAATAGCAACACTTGTATATTTATAGAGTGTGTACTTTTTGTGTGAACGAGTAATAGTGTGTGCATGTACTAAGGATCATAGAGGCTAGTGTGTGCGTACTTGTAAACTAAATGCTAAAGAGTTGTTAAGTAGGTCTAGAAGCTTGTGCTTTATCATACAGATAATAAAACAAAATACTTCCACTATTTGGTTATCTTTCGCATTGTTTCTATGTGCCAGAGAGTTACAAAAAGAGTTTCGATAAGAGCCTATTCACCCCCCCCCCCCCCTTGGGCTCTAAGGGACCAACAAGAAGAAAAGGAACTTGTACAATACTGAGAGAAAGAAGCCGGTAAGAAGTTTTTGCATTTACTGTCAGAAACAAGGACACAATGAAACTTCATGCTGGTGGAAACTGAAGCCTGTTGTCACAAGAAACAAGTTTGCTATACTTGCAGACTTGGATGTTTGTGATAATTATGGTAGTGAATGACACAGTGCAAGAAAAGTACTTATTCTTTAGTAGAATAAGAAAAAGGATACTGTGAAAGTTCAAGAGAAAAAGAAAGTGATAGCATCTCAGAAGACTATGAAGCCTACATCTCAGGGGGGGTGCTTCAAGTCTAAAGTAAAACAGGGAGAGCGCTTCAAGTCAAAAGTAAAATAAGTCTACATGGCTAAAGGAAAAGAAGTGGCTCATATTGCTGAGATTGCATTGAAAGCAGACATCAAGGATAGACAGAGGATCCTTGATAATGGCTGCTCAGGTCACATGACTGGTGACCTGAAGAAACTATCAGATGTAAACAAAGACAAATCTGGCAAAGTAAGATTTGGGAATGATAGCTCACTAAAGATCAAGGGGCTAGGATCAGCCAAATAGGGAAGAATAAGTTGAAGGATGTTTTGCATGTTGAAGGATTAAAATACAATTTAGCATTTGTCAGTCAACTGTGTGATGCCGGTCATGAAGTGACCTTTACTAAAATTGGTTGTCGGGTGAAAAGAGAAAATGGCAACACAGTAGTAACTAGAAGAAGGACAGATAGGGACTTGTATGTCATTGATGAAAGCAAGACTCATATTACAAAGGTAAAAGAAAATGAACTCTAGCACAGAAGATTGGGACATCTGAATCAGAAGAACATGAGAAGACTTGTAAATTGCAAGGCTATTAGAGATCTCCCAGATATTAAAAGAGAAAGAGAGCATGTCTGCTCAGCATGCTTACATAGAAAACAAGCCAGATTTCACTACCATGTGAAGTAGTATAGTTCAGAAGCAGCTCTAGATATTGTGCATACAGACCTGAGTGGACCAATGAGAAACAAGGGACTCATTAGTGAAAGGTATTTCATTCTATTTGTGGATGATTTCACTAGGAGAACCTGCATTATGTATTTGAAGCACGAGACAGAAGCTCTGGATTGTTTCAAGAAGTATAAAAGAATGGCTGAAAATGACTGTGGTCGAAAGATTAAGATTCTAAGATCTGATTAGGGTACTGAGTTTACAAATGAAGCCTATCTGAACAAACATGGGATTCAGCATCAACTGTCAGCAGCAAGAACTCCACAACAAAATGGAGTTGTTGAAAGAAAGAATAGAGCTGTCATTGAAATGGGCAGAACACTATTGCTGGAAGCTAATCTTCATGCAAGGTTTTGGATAGAGACAACGAGAACAGCAGTACATCTCCTGAACAGAGTAACATTAAGACCAAGAACAGACTGCACACCCTATGAGTTATGGTATGGAAAGAAGTCAACAGCCAAATACTTCGGAATATTTGGAAACCCTTGCTTCGTAAAGATAAAGGAGCAAGGAAGAGAAAAGTTTCATACCAGATCTGAGGAAGGAACATTCGTTGATACTCATATCAGACAAAGGGATATAGAGTTTTTCTTCCAAGACTTGGAAAAGTTATAACTTTAAGTGAAGTTAAAGTGGATGAAAATTAGAAGAAGGATGTAACCGAGGATGAGAATCTAGATTTTGAAGTAGCAGAACCTCAGATGGAAGCTGAGCATGAAAAGGAAAAGAAAGATGAGGACATAGACTCAGAGAAGTCTGATGAAGAAAAGAAGGAAGAGTCCAATCCTAGAGAAAATTTAACTAAAAAGACCAGGAGGACGTGGTCCAGTGTGCATGACAAGGATCAGATCCTTGGTGATCCCCAAGCAGGTGTAACTACCAGGAGAAAGTTTACAAGGGCTACTGCACTGCTCTCTCAGATAAAGCCAAAAACAGTTGGAGAAGTAGTAGAAGATAAAGCTTGGGTCACAGCAATGAATGATGAGCTGGACCAAATTGAAAAGAACAAGACATGGGAGCTGGTTCCTAGACCAAAGAGTAAAAATGTCATCGGAACAAAGTGGATGTTCAAAAATAAGCTGAATAAATATGGCAAGCTTATTAGGAACAAGGCTAGACTGGTATGCAAGGGATACTCTCAGATTGAAGGTATAGATATAGATGAAACATTTGCACCAGTGGCAAGGCTAGAAACGATTAGGATGTTTCTTGCATTGGCAGCACACAAGAGGTTCAAAGTCTATCAAATGGATGTGAAGTCTGCATTTCTAAATGGATTGCTAAAAGAGGAAGTTTATATTGAGCAACCAGATGGAGTACAAATTACTAATGATGAGACATATGTGTGCAGGTTAAAGAAAGCCTTGTATGGCCTGAAGTAGGCTCCTAGGGCATGGTACAACCGACTAGATGGGTATCTACAGAAAATGAACTTCAGTAGAGGAACAGTAGATCATAACTTATATATACTGAATTCAGATAGAGGTCATCTGGCTACCATAGTTTATGTAGATGACATCATATTCGGAGGAAGTCACTCAGGATTATGTGAAGACTTTGCTAAGAAAATGAGTGATGAATTTGAAATGTCTCTCATAGGTGAGTTAACATACTTCTTGGGATTACAGATCAGGCAGACTATTGAAGGAATCTTTATCTCACAGCACAAGTATGCCAGAGAACTGTTAAAGAAGTATGGGATGAATGATAGCAGGCCTGTTCGAACACCAATGGCTACAGGCTACAAATTACACAAAGATCAAAAAGGCACAAGTGTAAATCAAAAAGAGTATTGAGGTATGATTGGAAGCCTCTTATACCTCACTGCCTCTAGACCTGATCTAATGCAAGCTGTGTGTCAAGCAAGTAGATATCAAGTCGATCCGAAGGAGTCTCACTTGCTGGCAATCAAGAGAATCCTTAGATACCTAAATGGTACATTAGAGATGGGGTTATGGTATCCCTCTAAGGATTCAATTGAGTTACAGGCTTACACTGATGCAGAATGGGCTGGAAACATAGATGACAGACGATCTACCAATGGCTGCAATTTTTATCTGGGTTTAAAGTGTGTTGCATGGTTGAGCCGTAAACAGAATAGTGTGGCCTGTAGCATAGCCGAAGTTGAATATGTGGCGACACATGCTGCATGTACTCAAGTGGTATGGATGAATACTCAATTGTCAGACTTGGGAGTGAATGTGGAGTTACCTATCAACATTTGGTGTGACAACCAGAGTGCAATTAATATTAGCAGGAATCTCGTTCAGCATTCAAAGACCAAGCATATCGACTACCAATACCACTACATCAAAGAACAAGTGGAAGAGGGAAATGTACAATTGGTGTATGTTCCCACGCAGGAACAAACTGCAGCTATTCTCACCAAACCTCTTTCCATTGAGTTGTTTGATAGACACCAAAGCAGGCTGTCTATACAGCTACCTCCTCACGCATAAGGCATCAGTGGGGTTCCCCCCCTCTTTCTTTGTAATTGGTTGGCAGGAGGGAGAAGAGAAGAGAGTACTGTGTCTAGGGGGAACACACAGTGGAGGAGTTCAGGGGGAGTGGTTCGAAAGATTTGTGCATTCCGTATGTTACCAACAATTCCAAAGGGGGAGATTGTTGTTCGCGTGAGGTTGAGTTGTCATTGTTGTCAACATGTTGTAGGAAACGAAATCCGCATACTCGAAGGTCTAGGTCGAAGATCTGTACTTGGTTCGATAACTTCGTAGAGTGATATCTTAGAGTGAGCTCGTAGAGGGAGTCTACCTATGTACGTTCTGACTCGAAGGTCGTAGATCAAAAGACTCGAAGGTCGTAGACCATCAGACCATAAGGCTTGTAGCACCCTCGAAGGACCACAAGGTCGAAGCCTTGGAGAGGAACAGGGTCGAAGCCTCGAAGGGCCACAGGGTCGAAGGGTCATAGTTGCAAAGATCTAAGGTGCAGACAGGTGCAAAGCTGTGTCTTGCAGACTCGAAGCTGTCACGCCCCGGATTTCCAACCCGAGGAAACCGGTACGTGACTCCTCATTCACCCACACGGAGGGCAATGGGGTTGGATTACCGGATGCCACACAAGCAAGTCTAACAATTACAATAAATCAAATAAGCCACATCTTTATTTAATTCCAAAACATCAAAGGTTCACAAAACAACCAAGTCCTTGATTACAGTTCAATCCCTTAGTACATTCCCCTCCCTGGGGTTACATAAATCATAAAAGTACATTACTGAAATGAACAATAAAGTGGAGAGGGTCTTCCACCTTGGTGTATCCACCTAACGCCTGTAAGTTCCTGGAAAACAAACAAACACAGTAGGAGGGGTGAGCAACCACAGCTCAGTAGGGATCATGTCTCCCCAACCCATCCCATGTTCCTAGCATCTACATGCCATGTGTACAAGTGCAGTGTTGTGTTACAATAATTTCAACAAACATAATAACAACCACATCAACAATTTACAATCCTCCACTGCCACACAAGCTAACACTTTAACTACAAGTGATTTAACCGCCTCTTCAGGCCAAGTGGTTTAACCGCCTCTTCGGGCCAAGTGATTTAACCGCCTCTTCAGGCCAAGTGATTTAACCGCCTCTTCAGGCCAAGTGATTTAACCGCCTCTTCAGGCCAAGTACCACAATCAAGCACACAACACACATGGTCACTCAAGCATACAACCAAACACTTGGTGTGCACCCGTTCACAAGCGCACAAACCCAACCATTCAGGCCATAGAGCAAACATCCAAGCATACATACATACACTAAACCACAAGTCCAGTCACACGGACATATTACCAAACACTTAATGGGCATATACACACACCTAAGTTCACACAGGCATTTCATCAAACATGTAGCAGGCATGTCGTACGGGCATTTTATCAAACACTTTTCATGCATCACACAAACACCAGAAACACCAAAATCGCCATTGAAGGCCAACATTCATATAGGAGGTCACACCTATATGAATTTACATATAAATAATATAACAGATGTAACTCCTATTCGCCCTAGGACCCTAGGACAGAGGAGGATTTAGGAAGAACAGAATCCCTACCTCAGGTAAGACGCAACAACACGGCAACGATCGATCCCAAGCCGAACGCCGTCCTCCCCACGCAAGACGCTCCGGTCAGAACTCCAGGCCTCTCCTTCCCTCTCTCCCTCTCTCGTGACGGCTGGTGGAGCAACAAACCCTAAACCTAAAACAGAGAGCTTCTCCTCCTTATATAGACAACACAACATCAAAACGACGTAGTTTTGATTAAGTGAATCCCAAGATCAAAACGACGTAGTTTTGATCACACAAGTTAGCACCTTTCCGCACCCATATAGGCCAAAATACTCAGAATTTCAACATGGTCCTTTGGAGAAAGTTCCTTAGAATGTCAAAACCAAGGGAACCATGCAAAAATATGCCTGCACGCCAATTTGCACGCCAATTCCCCAATTGGCATGCAGCTCCAAATGCACTCAAACTTCACCACAAGCCTCCTTGCATCTTGTAGAGGCCTGAGAAGCAAAAATATGCTTGCACGTGAAATGGGTGAATTCACGTGCAGCTCCAAATGCTCTGAAATTTCTGTGGTAGATAGAGGACCTCATTCTAAGAAACTTTTGTTCTTGCACGCCAATTGTTTGAGGCCATCTACTAGGTCAAAAGTGAGCTCCAAGATCAGCCAAAACAACTTAAAACCGCCTGAGAACGCATAAGCATCTTCCTAGGGCATAAATGTACGCTATCGCTTGACACATGCACCTCTCAAAAGTCCCCTCTTGGGCTCATCTCTTACCTTAAACTTGTGTACCAACATCCAAGGTGTTTGTGGTTAACTCCTTACACACGGGTTACACACGGGTCATTACAGAAGCGAAGACTCGTAGAATCGAAGTTCGCGGGGTCGTAGATTGGCTCTCAGAACCATAGATTGAAAGATCTGGTGCAGAGACCCATAGGCAGTTATTCAGCCAAGGCAGAATAAGGTGATCACTAACTCGAAGACTCGTAGAGCTCTGAGGCTCATAGAATGAGATGTCAGTTAAGTTTTCTGATCTAGCTTCGAAGCCAAAGAGCAGAAGAATTGGAAGATCAAATGCCCTTGGTTCGAACACTCAGACTCGAAGAATCGAAGAAGAAGACTCAAAGACTCGTAGAAAAGCTTCTTCGAGGCTGTGGCTAGGCAAAGGAGCGGAGCGCGCTACAAAGGAGTAAAACGCGCGGAAGTTCACTGTTTTAGTAAGTCGTTACCCAGGCAGCGGTTTTAAGTATGTTAAGTACTGGAAAACACGTGGACGTCATCTAAGGGTGGTGTAACATGTTTCAACGATTAAGATCAAGGAAGAAACATGCTTAACCCTAGCAGAAGGGTTTCTGACTCAGGCCGACCTATAAAAGCAAGGAATGTACCTGACTTTCATATAGCACCGAAAATATACTTTGTGCAAACAAGAAACGTATCTGAAGAGATACAAGAGGCGATGTAGAGTAGTTCATAATATACAGAGAGAGAGAAAGAGAGAGAGAAGAAGATTGAAGAAGAGATAACAGTGAGTTAATCTGTTCTACTTCCTAATACATTCAAAGAATAGATCGTGAGTCTGGTATAGGAGTGATTGAAGGTTAAGCATAGCAAACGGTCATCAACACAGGAGCAAATTGTGTTAGACAAATTCTTAAAGTGAGGAAATTCTAGAGCAATACTGTTTTTGTATTTGCATTGAATAGAATAGAGAGTTGATCCTATTGTAACAAGGGCTAAACCCTAATGTATTAAAAGAGAATAGTGGATTGGACTCGGTGTAGGTACACCCTCACCGACCACATCTATTAAAGGAAACTCTCCAACGTATCCTACTCATAAAACTTAAGGAAAAGTTTTATAATACACAGATTCCCCCCCCCCCTCTCTCTATATACAAACACCTATATAACGATAACTGTGCTTGGAACCTGGGAATATCAATGATTAACTTACTATGTAAGAGCATCTATATCAATTTCATTTTCTTCATCTCTATTTTAGAGGATGTATGGTAAAATTTTAGGGATATTTAAAAAATTACATACATCAAATTCTCTATTTCTATCTCTATATAATAAAATAATATATTTTAAATAATTAAGATATCAAATGTACGGAGAAAAGTACCAAATGTTATGATGTAAGAAGAAAAGTGTAATTTAGAGGATGAATAGTGGATCTTTAAATATAAAGATTCACGATAGCAACTCTATTTTTAATATTCAAATTTTATAATTTTTATTCAAAACTTTAAAGTTTTTCTAAATTTTAAATCAAGTTGTATTTTGTGGGTGGGTGCATGCGCGCGCAGGAGCATCATTATTAGGGATGTTAAATAGGCTTCTAGCTCGTGGGCTAGCTCACAATATGGGCCGAGCTGTGTTTAATATTCTTAGCTCATTTAATGATGGGCTTATATGATTTTGAGCTCACAGGCCACGATTTAAATAGGCTTAGCCTGTAAGTTAGCCCCGCACAAATATGGGCCTGCCTGCGGGCTATAGCCTTATACAGGCTTGGCCAATAATTCACACCTAGCCTAGCCCACATAGACCACCGTCAACCCAACCCAACCAGGTCCCCCTTGCCATCTAGCCAAGCTACGTAGCCCACTACCAACCCACTATAAATGTTGAAAAAACACTAAAATACTATCAATGTAGCTAAAACTCAAGACTTTATGCACAATACAAACATTCTATCACTAGGTAACATGTTACTTGTTAAATATATATACATAATTAATATATGTAATAATAATAAGAACTCAGCCCACGGGCCATCAGCTTACATGCCGAGTCAAAATTTTTTAATCCATTTAAAATAAAGAGCTAAACAAACTAAGTCCATTTAAGTCGGGGCCGAATGAGTTGAGCCCCGCCCGACCGAACACGCTCATAATCATTATCGCTACACTAGTTCTAGGCGGTTGGAACTCCTAGAAAAGGGCGAGAGAACGGTGTAATGTCACGGGACGTCGTCGTTTCGAGCAGCGCTGCCTTGTACACTCCCCACGCGGACCATAGCAAGCCACGTCATCTCCCGCCATATGGGCTTACGCGTTACGCCGAAAACAAAACATCTCCGAAGAAGGAGAAATCGGTAATTGCGTTGGCCAGTTTTGTTTATTCATTTTATATTAAAATAAAGTCTCTCGGGCTTGCCATCTCTGCTTCGCCTCCGTCGACTACGACGCCGCGGGCAGCAACAAAAGCGGTTGGAGCATTGTGTGAAACGAAATAAGATGCCTCCTAAGACCAGAGCAACCTCGTTCCCGAAAGTGGTCATCGCGAGGGACGAAGACTCCGAAGAAAGTTCATCGGACGAAGAGGAAGAAGAAGAAGAAGAAGAAGAAGAAGAAGAAGAAGAAGAAGAAGAAGAAGAAGAAGAAGAAGAGAAGGAGAAAATTTCAGAAAATGAGAAGGAAGCAGAAGAGGCTTCGTGTTCCAAAAACCCAGGAAAAGCGCCTCTCACTATAAGTCTCAAGAAAGTTTGCAAAGTAAGCCCACCCAATTACTAAAAATAGCATAGCGATTGAAAGGTGTGTGTGCGCGCGCGCGCTTTTGTCCTTTTAGGGCAATTCTGTTTTTCTTTCCTAAAATTAGTTGACCTTTTTCACTAGTTTTGGAGTTTGTAGGTTCTAGACGATTTGTGATTCACTTATTCTAAACGTCTCTTTTTAAGTCTTCTGGATTTATAATCATGACTTATCGTTAGTCTTCCTAAAAATAATGCTCCTGTCATTGAGTTAATGCGGACATGTAACAACGTTTCCTTTTTTGTGCAAACAAGACAAGTGGGTGTGTAACATGTAACAACCAGTGGATGCGTGAGATGCTGCACATTTCCTTTTCCCATGTGTATGCACTTACGTAAATCCGTATATGTGTGTAGCTTATAGGGTCTGCTTTAAATTTTTTGGGTCCGCCCCTTATCTTGCTTTTACCTGTTGTCTACATTCTTGTCCATTTTCACTGTTTTGATTTTATATTGGATGGCATGAGGTTTTGTAGGTTTGTAAGCGAACTGGCCATGAAGCAGGATTCAAGGGTGCAACTTACATTGATTGCCCAATGAAACCGTGTTTTCTGTGCAAGACGCCTGGTAATATTTGATTTCCTCTATTTCCATTTTCCCTGCCAGATGCTTGTTGACATTGTCAGCAGCAGATGATTACATTTATGTGCTACTATGGACTTGCATGGGCCCTAACTGTCCTTAATTGACATTGGCTGCTTAGGATATTATACGAGGGGAAGATTAGTCTCCTTTGTGATCGTTATTGTGCAAATTTATTTGGTTATCCTTCTAAGGAATCGTGTAATTGTGATTACAATTTCCCATGCACTATTATGTGGCAATGTGAAATCTTTAGTTCCACTTGCTTGGTCATATTACATTTCCATATAAGTGGTAAAACCCAAGCTGAGTTTTGGCTTGAACGAACCAAGCTCATTTAAAATTTCATGAACCAAGCTTTAAAAGATACTTTGGCTTGGTTTAGGTGCAAGCTCATTTAGGCTGACTCATCAAACTCGTTTAAGCTTAAAATACTACATTTGATTACTCAATTTAGTTTTTTTTTTAAAATAATATATTCAACATCAAATTATTAAACTTAATATCAATACATTAATATAATAAGTTAATAATGTAAAAATATTATTATAAATTGATCTGATATAACAACATAAGCTTGAGTTTGAGCTCTTTAAGCTTGCAGGCTTAATAACAGACTCGAGGTTAAGTTTGCTAAAACAAGTAATGGGTTGAGCTTTTTATGAGCTGATCCTGAGTAGCTCAACTTGTTAACTACCTTATTAAGTAGTATTTGGATTTGCATGTGTGTCTGATTGTTACAATTCATCCCATGGCTTGAATTTGTGTTTTGGGAAATGAAGGTCACACTACAATGACTTGCCCACACCGAGTGGCCACAGAGCATGGTGTCATTCCAGCACCTCGTAGAAACACTTTGAACTCATTCGAATATGTTCATGTGCGCCAGTACCAACCCAACATTCCTAAAGTAAGCTGAATTTTTCTATTTATTATTGTGATCAGTTTATTTAATTTGAATGACTTGCTACACTTACATATGAAACTGCTTCTCAAGCAGTTGTAAGGTAAAATATAATTTGACATTGCCATATGAATATCTAGGCAGCTGCTGCTGAGTTGCTAATTATCCAATTAAATTAATATGCTTGCATTTTCACTTGGTTGAGAGTGAGTGAAGTTAGAAGTTACATAGCAATCTTTGTAATATATTTGTATATTGCCACCCAGGGTTTTCATTGTTTGAAGTCTCCTTGTTTGGGATAGGTCTAGGCAATATCAGGTTTATTTACATCAAAGTTTGAATTTTTTTCTCCTGAAAAATGGAATTCGATTGTTTGAACTCTTCTAGTTTGAAATATAAATGTCTACCAGACATACCTTTTTTTTTTTTCTTTTTTGAATTTCAAAAATTGATAATATCTATTTATATGAGTGTAAAACGGACCTGTCTGGTCAGTTATGGAGCAAGCTTAAATGGGCTAGCTTATTTAGGCTTGCACTTTTAATGGATCATAAATTATCTGGTCTGATTCAGTCTGTATGCGAACTGGATCGGTTCGTGAACCGGTCCATATTTATTTATTTATTAAAAATAAATATTATAAGTTAATTTTTGTTAAATAATTTTAATTTTAAATTATATTTAAAAATATATATTTTTAAACTTTAATTTTAAAATTAATAAATTTAGGTTATAGGTACTAATATATTAAGTAGAATAGTTAATAATTTATAAAAATTAATTTTTTAAAAAATAAAAAGATGGTCCGCAAATTGGTCCATGTCCGCATGGATCGGTCTGTTTAGGCGTACAATTAAAATGGATCAAAAATTTTCGATTTCGGTCCGCACAGTCCGCAGACTGGTGGTTCATTTTATACATCTATCTATCTACACTTTGGGATTGATGGCTAGATTGATTGCACGTTGATGAATCTGTTTGTATGCTGGAGTCGGATAACAGATTTTAATTCAGCAACAAATTAATTTTTAATCATATTCCTATGAGTTTGTGATTGATTCTAACCAAACCAACCCAACAAGTCTTAATTCGAAAGGTCGGAAATATGAACTAAGACAAATAGAAAACCTATATTTTATATAAATATCTCATGTTTCTTGATAGGCTGGAATGTTAAGTTACAAGCACATACAAAAAATTGAATATGTGGACTGTTTGGGGCTTCAAGTCCTATCTATATTATCATTTTTTTAAAACTCGCTCTTCCCCAATGCATTCTCTTTGGGATTTTGTATAATAAAATATTTTTGAAATGGTGCACCTAACCAGTTGCCACTTTCTTTTTCTCTTTCTTTTCCTTTTTTATTTTCTCTGTATCTCTGTGTTAGTTTTTTTGAATGTTATGGATTCTTTAATGTTCTTTCTTCATTGACATTTTGTTTTTTAAAGTCACTCACCTTAGATGCTTTCCCTGTTTTAGTCTATGTAGTTTTCTTTTCTGCAGGAAAACTTGGGTAAATAAACAGTGATAATAAACGATTTCAGGTTTTTGTTTTTTGTCTTTGTGCGTAAGTTATTTGAATCTGAAAAACCCTTTAGCATAATTTGACTTTTGTGCAGATTAAACCAGAATTTGTCATCCCTAATGAAGTTGACTGTGGGGCCATCAAATACCATAGTAGGCGGGTGACATGCTTGGAATTCCATCCAAAAAGTAATAATATACTTTTGTCTGGGGATAAGGTTAGTGTCCTGAATCTCTTGCTGTTGTAGATTTGCAGTGTATGCTTAGAAGTGGGATCATATCTTTTATTGGCTCGGCAGATTGTTTTATCATAATTTTTATATAGGTCTATTTTATTTTGTATATGTAGTCACTTTTCTATTTTGTCTTGTTTTTGTCAAAGAAAGGGCAAGTCGGAGTTTGGGATTATGGTAAAATTCATGAAAAGACGGTGTATACTAACATACACAGTTGCATAGTGAACAACATGAAGTGAGTTGCCTTTAGTTGTTATCTTCATTTATATGTGTATCTTTTATGAAAATGCTTCTGTCTATGTACAAAATATTAATATGCAGGTTGTTCCTGCATGTATCCTTGCAGGTTCAATCTGACAAATGATGAAAAAATATATTCTGCATCCTCAGATGGAACCATTTGTTGCACCGACATAGAAACTGGACTTCCATTATCTTTAATGGATGTTAATCCTGATGGGTGGCAGGTTATTCTACCTAAGAACATTCCTAGCCTGTTGCCTGGCTTTTTATTTCTTTAAATTATAGAAATGTATGGGTGATAATTGGGCTATCACTAAAATTACTACCCTACTAATTTTATTTAACGTATAAATTCTTTCATTGTAGGGCCCACGCAATTGGACAATGCTTTATGGCATGGATATTAACTCGGATAAAGGCCTTGTGCTTGTTGCAGATAACTTTGGGTTTTTATACATGTTAGTATTCGGACAGAGTGAGATCTATACCAATTGAGAATTTTTTTAGCCTTGTGGTCCAGGCTTTATTTACAAATTATGCCTATTATTCCTTTTTCTTTTGGTTTGTTTTGCAAATCCTCCTACTTATTGAAACAGTTAGTTACTATTTTAGTTATTCAATCCATGGGATTTGTTGCAAGTAATTATCCCAAACCTAATGATTTATTATTCCTTTTCCTCATAACCCAAATTTATCTAATCTGTGGCTCCACTTCTGTGTAGTTGGTGTTAATAATACAAACTTATGGAAGAAGACGTGTGACAGTCTAGAAGTAGTTTTTTGCTTCAGACTTTTGGAGTCAGCTAGTACGTTTTTGAATAAATATGGTATAGGATGATGATGATGATGATAATAATAATAATAATAATAATAATAATAATAATAATAATAATAATAATAATAAAAAGATGTAATCTCAGTTTGCAAGTTAAATAGGATGTCCCAGCATTTTGAGCAATATTCTGTGCTTTTTGAATTCTCTCTCACTCACACATGCATGCACACACATCTATCTTTCTATCCATCTATGGTTTCTTGACTCTTTACTGATCCATATGTTCATTACATTGGGTTAAATTTTCTTTCTATGGCGTCCCCAGGATTGATGCTCGATCCAATAACAAGACAGGGGAACCTATTTTGATTCATAAGAAAGGGAGCAAAGTAGTTGGCCTTCACTGCAATCCTCTTCAACCAGACGTTCTTTTAAGTTGTGGGAACGATCACTTTGTAAGATTTCTAGTTTGAAAATTGGTTGAAGAACTATACTTAATCATGCAAGATCTTTAGTCCAAACTAACAAGATGGAAGTATCGTATGAAGTTGTGCTTGACCTTTTGTGTAGTCTCTGATGCTAAATGGTTAATGTGTTTTTGGTGCCTGGTGGTTACACTTATACTCAGGCTCGCATATGGGATATGCGTCAACTACAAACTGGCTCTTCTCTTCATGATCTTACACACAAGCGGGTTGTTAACTCTGCATATTTTTCTCCACACTCCGGTAGCAAAATTCTAACTACATCACAGGACAACCGGCTTCGCATATGGGATTCTATCTATGGCAATTTGGAGTCTCCAAGCCGAGAAATTGTACACAGCCATGATTTCAATCGGCATTTGACTCCTTTCCGAGCTGAGTGGGATCCAAAGGTGTGTGCATTCCTCATTCTAGCACAAGGCGCTTAACTTCCATTCTTTTTATCACTTTTTAGTTTTTATGCATGGATGATAATATTATGGGATTATATTTCATTTTATTTTTGGTGTAAAAATGCAGGATCCATCTGAATCCCTTGCAGTCATCGGTCGCTACATAAGTGAAAATTACAATGGAACTGCTTTGCATCCCATCGATTTCATAGATGTGACAACTGGGCGACTGGTCGCTGAGGTAATGGACCCTAACATAACAACTATCACCCCTGTGAACAAGGTCCATCCACGAGATGATATTCTAGCTTCTGGTAGTTCGAGGTTTGGACTCTGTTTTTGCTCATTCAGCTATGTTTTCTTTTCTTGGAATGCTGAAGAGTGCATTTTCTCTCAGAAAGTTGATCTGGTTCCATAAATTAATTCTCCTTTGTGCTTTGTCCTAAAAATGTTATTGGTCCAGGTCTCTCTTTATTTGGAGACTGAAGGATAAGTCTCAGATTGTTCAAAACAAGGATGAAAGGAAGAGTTTCGTGGTTTGTGGGGGCTCTGCGAAGAAGAAAACCAACAAGAAGTTCCATGGTGAAAGTGATGATTCCGATGACGAAATGGCTGGTTTGAAGAGGAAGAAGTGCAAGTCCATGAAATCTGAATCGAGAGCAGCAACTCCACGTTGTTCGGAGAAGAAAACCAACAAGAGGTTCTGGAGTGGAAGTGACGATTCCCAAGATGACATGCCGGGTTTGAAGGGGAAGAACTACTAAGGTCAGTGAAGGTTGAATCAAAAGGAACTAAGCTTGGTTTGGAGAAGAAACATTAAAAGGAACTAATAAAAAAGAACTACAAAAGTCTGCTAAAAATGCAGGATTCCCCTCCTAAGGCTCACTTTTGTAGATCACTTGGAAACTCTTCTTCTTTTTTCCTCCTTTGGGGGCTGATGGTCATGAGCCTGTGTGTAATATTATTGAAGTATTCGGTGGCTACTATTCATCTTGCTTGTTTGAGTGACTTCATTGCTTTATACTTTCAAATAAAAATTATTTTAAAATTATAATTTAAAATAAATTTTAATAAAATACATAAATTAAAACTTGTTAAACAGTTATAGATTTTTTATAGAAGTTTTTTTTTATATTTAAGGAAAAAAATAAAAAATAAAAAATTATTTTTACAATAAATATTTAATATTTAATTTTTTTCATTGAGTTTGTATAGTATTTTTTTAATATATTGAGAAATATTATTTACTTTTTATAATTATTAAATTATATAAAAAAAATTTTATCTTTTTTATGTTTTCATAATATTTATTTTTATTTTATATTAATTTTTTTAAAATATATTAATTAAAAATAATATAAAATATTATTTTAATGATACAGAGAGTAATTTAGAAAATATTGTGACGTATATTTATATAGAAAAGTAAAATATAATTTAAATTTATAAAATTAAAAAAAAATTGAGTGGACTATTAGGGGTGCTACCATTGTTATTTTGATTTGAATCTATCCTGCACTCATTTATTTTGGTTTGAATCTATCCTGCACTCATTTTAGCCCTGATTCAATTTATCTACATTCATTTTAGTGACTCTGATTCATTTTACGAAAAAAATAAAAGGATTTAAATGATTTTTTCTTTCTTATATAAATAAATACTAATATTTTTTTTAATATTATTAAAATAATATTTTTACTTATATTTTAATCTTTTGTTTTTTAATCTTTTAACTATTTCTTTTCAATTATGATTATTTTTTATAATTGAATACATTAAAAACTATTTTATAAATCTAAAATATGATACAAATTTAATGGAGAAGAAGGTTAAATCGAAAAGGAAAATATTTAAACTAGTATTATAATTTTATGACCTCTTTTTCTTTTTTCTTTTTTCTTTTTTTACTTCAAGGAAACAGATTCGAAATAATTTACAAAGCAATGAATTGGGAAATCAATTTATTTATTTATTTATTTAAAAAAAACAATCAATCGAAGAGCGAACCGTGACCAGGTTCAGGACGGTGTCGTTTCGATCGGTGATGAAGACGCCTTAGAATCGATGTACCCCGACCCGGAGGTTCAGTAGACGCGCAAAGGAAATTGGGAAAGGAGGGATATAGGTCGTCTTCTCCCAAAGCCGGAGCTACTTCGTTCCCTAATATGGTCATCCCCTGGGACGAAGACTCTAACTACGACGAGGAAGACGGCTCTGAAGACAGTTCCTGGGAAGCAGTTAAAGAAGAAGAAGATGATGATGATCCTTTTTTAGAAGGAGGAGGAGGAGATGATGGTGATGACTTAGAAGAAGGAGATGGTGATGACTTAGAAGAAGGAGAAGCAGAAGAAGAAGATGATGATGATGATGATTCGGAAGAAGAAGCAGAAGAAGATGATGATGATGATTCAGAAGAAGAAGAAGAAGAGGCTTCGGGTTCAGCAAAGGAAGGAAAAGGGCCTCACACTGTAAGTGTCGATAAAGTTTGTAAAGTTAGGTACTCTATTTGTAATAAAAAAAATTAAAGTTAAGGTGATTTTAAGGCAACTCGTTGGAATTAAAGTTGATTTCTGTGTCTAGTTTACCTTTTGGGAATTTTTAGGTTTTAGACGATTCATTATGTTAGTTCAATTGAAAAGTCCAATTTGAAAGTTAAAAAAAATGAGGAAGTAATTTAGTGTGCAATCAAAAGAATGCGAGTAATGAGAGAGAGAGAGATTTTAATAATGTCAGACCCTCCTACAATAAGTTTATATTAGGCCGTAAATCTCAACCATTCATTTTCATGTGATAATTAAGATTAGATATGTTTTGAAAAATAGATGTAATCTCATCCGTTCATTTTATTAAAGACCTGATATAAACCTGTTAGAAGAGGGCTTAATCATAAAATTACTCTCAATGTATGTATGTACATATATATCACCAACCGAGTCGGAACATAGTTTATAGGTCAGTGACCACCCACAAAAAATACACAAACATTGTTATGGAATAATATATACTTGCTCTATCTTAAAATATACGCCTCTGTCCATGTTGCTCATATCTGTTCTTTATATTTTAGGCACGTGTACTCTCTTTTTATTGTAATTTGGATGGCATGATTTTTATAGGTTTGTAAGCCGAGTGTCCATGAAGCTGGATTCAAGGGCGCTACATCCATTGGTATCCGAATGAAACCCTCTCATTTGTGCAAGGCACCTGGTAGTTATTATTATTATTACTGTGTTTCACGTGAGAGTGCTTGTTGATATTCTCAACTGCAAAGGGTCTCATTTATGTGCTACTTTGGACATACATAGGCCCTATCTACAAGGGGAATATTAGTCTCCTTTGATCCTTCTTGCACAAATGCGTTTTTTCTGGAATGATGTGACTTTCATTTCAATCCGTCCTTCATTATCATCTGGGAATGTGGTATCTTGAGTTTCACTTGGCTGGTCATATCACATTTCCATTTTAAGTAGCATTGTGATGTGTTTTTGTGTATGATTGTTATTCTTTATGATTTATTGAGTTTTATGACAAACCTCCGGGCGTGAATTTGTGTTGGCTTTGAGTCGGCAGGTATTTCCATCCAGAAGACCACTGATGCTGCTGCCCTGGCGATCACTTCTACGGAAGAGGAAGGGGATGTCATTGAAGCAGAACATTCGAATACAGAGGCTTCTCTTGATGGTATTTCATCAGGTATGCCTGATTCTTTCCAAATGACTGGTGAGGAGGCAAAAGGATCTTTGCATAATAATGGCAGCATCTCCCATTCTCAAATGCTAACCCCCTTCTATTTTATCCATGATTGAAGAAACAAGTCAGGAGACTGCAGATGCTAGTTTGTCCAAGACATCCGGCCTAATTTTCGTTGGAATGATTCCAGTGGCCTCTACTGCAAAGCAAACTTCTGATCGCCAAAGAAATACCCAGGAGTACTATCCAGAAGAGCCTCGCATGGCAAGGGCTATTAAGGATGCCTCTCCAGTTCGGATGGAGCTTCGAGGTTCGGAGAGATGCCTTGTCGGGAATTTGCAGATAAGAGAGGACTTAGGAGTTGTTGATCAAACCACCTTTGCAGTGGTCAATGCTTTGGACATTATTGGCTATCAAGCTCGTTGGTCTTCCCTTTTACCGGTTGTCAAAGCCTCAAAATCTGAGGTAAACTTACCATCATCACTTAACCGTGTACACCGTGGGCTTCGCAAGACAGCTCTCCGGGGCATTCTCGACACTATAACTTCTGTCGCACCGTCTGAAATGTATTCAGTAATGCCTCATGTGGCAACACTTGCTGACCTCTTTGGGGCAGGCAATTATGATTGGTCTGCTACCCGCTCTGCCCTAGTGGGTATTATTGATCGTCAGCAGGCCAGGTGTATTTTATCAATGCGGGTCAAAAACATTCAGGCAAATTCACCTGACCTGGGCCAAATCAAATCCCATCAAGACTCTCTGGAGTACGTGAGATCTCAACTGGAGAATACCAAAAATGCAACCCGACATCTACAGGTAGAGCGGCGACAGATTGAAACAAGTATGGAGGAATTACGCAGCCGTCTAGCTGCTATGGATCGACTAGAAAATGTGTGCCAAGCTTATCTAGGGTTGATGACCAAAGAAGAACAGCGAATCGCTTCTGTTGTTGAGGCAGAGACTGAGACCCGCCGCTCATTTGAAGCTCGTCTCCGATCAGTTGAGGCCCAACTATATTCTCTCCAGGCCGACTTTGAGAGTGATGTCGCAGGTTTGTCAGCCTTATCTTAGTGATGACTTTGTCTTGTGCAACTCTTTAACTTTGTCTTGTCTGTCTATTAATGGTTGAGAAACGATCTTGTGAGTTGTGAGTGCCCTCTTCTCCTTTCCTTCAAGCTTCATGTATAAATCATGTGCGTGCTTTTCAAACCATGATTATTACGTTCTGTTCGGTTCGGTTGCCAATAAAACCTTGGAAATGGAATTTGAATTACGTCTTATTTTATAAAAGGCTGTCTTTTGCTGATTTTTTTATTTAGAAAGTGTAAATAAAGTTTGGAAGTATCTATACTTTCGTGCTTTTTTTTTATGCATCTAAATTTTAAATTTGACTTAAAGGTTGTCTTGAAGAGCATTGATGTTAAATTAATATCTTTAAATTCACAATTAATTTGATGAATATTGGAGAGAAATACAAGTGCATTTAATAGCTATATTAATTTGGTTGGATTATTTAAATTTGAAGAATGTATTGAAATCATATTTTAATAGTTTTTTTCTCTTTTTATCTTTTTTAATATTATAATATTATTTTAAATGAATTGGCATTTTTTGATAAATATATCGCTTTTGTGAGTTATTGCAGATTTATCATATTAAAAAGTAATTAATATATAACATTAAATGCTATTATCCCTTTGTGATAAATAAAATGATAATAAAAATAGGCTTCTCATCTCATTTACATGATGTTTAATTATTATATTTAAAATAATAATATTATATTAATATTTTAATAAATAAAATGACTAATTCAATGTAAGCTTATGAAGAGAAATTTTAAATTTATGTAAAAATGATATTTTTATCAAAATTTGATATTAACTTTAATGAAGTTAATGCCAATTCTCTAATGTGAGATTATGGATATGAAATTTTAGAGCTATGAAATTTTTAAAAATTTTTATTGAATTTTGAAGATAGCAATGAAAAATTCAATGTAAATGCTCTAAGAAATAGATTCACATCTTATGTAATATTTTAATGTATTGTATGATGCAATTCTTTAAATCTGACTATTAAATTTGTTTTCAACAGTTTATATTAGAATTTTATTTAATATAGCGTTGCTGTTATTGGTATAATATTTCATTGAAATTAATTGAAACTCTAATATAGATTATTGAAAACAGATCTAACAGTCTAAATTTGAGAAATTATAGTAGAGTATTACTACATGGGATATGAATCTCGAGAGGTAGTTTAAATCAAACACAACACTTTCATAATTGTTAATGGGTTGTTTGATTATCAATTTTAAAAATTAGATTTAATTTTAAAAAAAAATTAAAAAGTGTGGGCCTACTTTGTTTTTTTTTAATGAATTTTCATGGATGAATTTAGAGTTATGTTTGGAAAACATGCTAATTGGTGATCGTCATTGAAAATATGTTTTAGTTATTTTATATTTTTAAATTTAAATTTAATTTTTTGATAAGATCTAATTTAATTTAAAAATCATTCCTCTCTTATCTTTACTCTATTGTTTGAATTTATCATACTTTTTAATTATTTTTTATGAATTTAATTTAAAAAATACATTTAAAAAAATATGAATTTTCTCTTAATAATTAAAATTTATTTTTAAAATTCATAACTAATTTCTGATTTCAAATCATAAAACTAAAACACAAAGGAAAAAAAACATAAAAGATCTGAGTGCAAAACATAAAAGGGAAAAAAGCAACATATGTGAAAAGGGCGTTTGGGGGCTAGAGAGATGGTTCAGGTGAAAAATGAATTGGTGGTGGGTCTCCTCCCTTTACACACTCGTATGCCCCTTTTTTATAATTACATGTACAAAGCCAACCCTTATCTTCTTTCCTTCATTAAACTTATATGGACCTCGCATCATTGCTTCTTATTTCTAATTCTTTTACAACTTACGTGATGCCCAATTGTTTTACTCCTCTTCATGGTTTCTTATTTCTTTTCTTCCAAATTGCTCTCCATTCTCCAACCTACGTAACATGCAAAAGAAAGACAATAATAAAAATAAAACAAATATGTATAGAGAAAATTTCTACTAAAATTAAAACTAAAATAATCAATTAAGCCTAGAGAATTATTATTAAAATTGAAATAATTAATTTAACAATAAAAACAACCAAAATTAATATTAAATCTATAAAAATAATTGAAATTGGAGGGAACTATTATAAAAATACATTAATTTAATAAAATATTAAATTAAAGCTCATAAATTACATGCAAATTTAATGACTGTTGCAAAAGATAAGCTTAAACTGGATCGTCACTCATGAGCGTTAAGTTAATGATAGGATATATAATCCTGATCAGGACCAATAAGAGTGTCAACAATCGACATGGTAAATAACTAAGTCAACACAAGATACGAAATAAGAAATACTAGCGCGGACTAAGGGCTATTGTTATGGAATAAGGAATCCACATCTTTCATTCAAACGGACTAAGGACAAAAAGATGTAGAGTAAAAATACTAACCTACAACTCGCGTGGAGTAAGAGAGCACTTGTGTGGAATAAGGACCCGAGTCTTTATTCACACAAAGTAAGGAAGAACTGAGATGAAGTAAGGAATCCAAACTTCGCGCTCACACGGAGTAAGGAAACGCTGACACTGAATAAGAGATCTGAGCATTCAAATAACACGAACTAAGGAACCTTGATGCGGAATAAGACATTCGACAATTCACTCACATGGAGTAAAGAACCTTGCAACGGAATAAGGATTTGAGTACTGAACTGACATGGAGTAAGTAACTACTGACACGGAGTAAGGATCTGAGCACTTCATTAACACGGAATAAGACGATACTGCTCCAGCTACTTACCTTATCACCACAGTGCATTTAAACTCATCAGTTCGCTGTGTCCCAATGTAAAAAGAGTTCCGTTGAAGACATTTAAGTCATCTTACACGTAAATCACACAGATGCGTGGACCAATCCTCAATGCAGTTGGAACTATGCAAAATGGATTTAATTCTCTTACACTTTCAACATATTGAGCTCCACATCCACAACATTAAAACAAAGTGACTTTCCGAGAAGATCATTGATAAAGTTCAGCACTAAGAGCAAAAATCAAAGTAACAAAAGGAAGGTCAAACACTCAAGGCCCAAGAGCAACCAACATCGAGCCTTAGGACTAACACACTCAGACACCCCAATATCAAGTTCAACAAATTCTTTCAAATCAACTAGCAAGCAGAAGCTCTAATAAGTCCTTGAACCTCAAAAGTAAACAAGCAGACAACATCTCTCATGTCGCCCCAAGTGCCGACTCAGACCGTCAGGATTCCTATTCAACTCAGTCACTTGAGGTCTCCTACCCTCAAATACAATTGCAAGGCCAAGCTGAAGGCTATACCAAGATACTCCAAACACTAGTACCACTAGCAGAAGAGGACAACAAGTTGTGACTATACGTTGCATACTCCAAACAAAAAAAACAAAAAAATCATTTTCATTAAAGCTTTGTTTTAATTCAAAATTTTGCGTGTGTTTATTTAAATACAAAACCTATTCCCCAGGTAGGGTTCCTCACAATGCCATTCAACAACTTTGGTCCAGCTAAATAACTGCCCCAAGAGAATGTTGCCTTCAAAAATCAAGCCAATTTTCCTAGTAGGCCAAACTTCAAAACAGTTGCGGGATCATTTTCCTTGTACGAAAAGTATCCTAGAACCACCAACAGGTTAAGCTCCCTTAATAAATCATGCAAGAATCATATATCATTGCATAACCATGCATTCATGCAGCATCAGATGCTATATCTCATTACATTGTGCATGCATGCACCCTTCATATAAGCATCAAACAATCATTATAGCAGCATGCATCATCATGCATCATCATACAACATCAAACCCAGGGTGGTATGGGTATCCTTCGTTTAAGCTTCTTTTTGAACAGATTGGAATTAGCTACTTTCTTTCCATCCTGGGTGGTCCAGGTTTGTGTGTCTAGCTTCTTCTTGAACAGGCTGAAATTAGCTACATTCTTTCCATCCTAGGCGGTCAGGATTTCAGTTTTCCCAAAGCGGTCCATTGTTTCTTTTGTTTGAGCTTCTTCCTAAACAAATTGGTTTTAGCTCATTTCTTTTCAGTTTTGTGTGTCTAGGTTCTTCCTGAACAAATTGGAATTAGCTAATTTCTTTCTTTTCAGTTTTCCCGGGGCGGTTCAAGTTTCTTTTGTTTGAGCTTCTTCCTGAACAAACTGGTTTTAGCTCGTTTCTTTTCAGTTTTGTGTGTCTAGCCTCTTCCTGAATAGACTAGAATTAGCTACTTTTTTTTTTCAGTTTTTCCGGGGTGGTTCGGATTTCTTTTGTTTGAGTTTCTTCCTGAACAAATTGGTTTTAGCTCGTTTCTTTTTAGTTTTATGTGTCTAGTTTCTTCCTGAACAGATTGGAATTAGCTAATTTCTTTCTTTTCAGTTTTCCCGAGGCAGTCCGGGTTTCTTTTGTTTGAGTTTCTTCCTGAACAAACTAGTTTTAGCTCGTTTCTTTTTCAGTTTTTTGTATCTAACTTCTTCCTAAACAGACTGAATTAGCTACTTGCTTTCTTTTCAATTTTCTCGGGGCGATTTGGGTTTCTTTTGTTTGAGCTTCTTCTTGAACAAACTGGTTTTAGCTTGTTTCTTTTTCCTGGGGCGGTTCGGGTTTGTCTGTCTACCTTCTTCCTGAACAGACTAGAATTAGCTACCTACTTTCCATCCTAGGCCGTCAGACCTTCTTTTTCCCCAAGGCAGCCAGGATTTCTCTTCCTGCCATCAAAATGTTCCAACTCAACCTCAGCAGTAGGTAAGTCAAGTAAGTGCTCCAACCCGTCCAAAATGAGTCTCTCTTATCTTTGTACATTATTTTTATACAAACAATGCACAAAGAGGGGTAGTTATTGGATTTTATTTTGTCTGAGTTGGACATACGAACCCTATTTTAAATATTTATCTGCCTATGCTATATCTTATGAATAGGTCCAGGGAAGCCCAAAATTGAGAACTTCTGCTACAAGACACTAAAGTGCCCCAAGGCCAACACTAGGTGATAGAGAATGAAATTTGGAGACTAATGCACTTGATCGTGCTCAATTATGACTTAAAACGAAGAAGTTATGGCCAAAACAATTCTTGTCGGAAAAAGTCAAACTTGCCAAAAAAAAACCTCAAAGACTCGAAGACTCGAAGCCCCAAAGCCTTTGAGTCTTTGACCGAGGAAGCCTTCGAGTCTTCGAGGATTGACCTTCGACCCTTGACTTCGACCCTTCAACCCACCGACCTTCGACCCTCCGACTCTTGACCTCCGACCCGTTGACCGTTGACCTTTGACCCTCGACCTCTAACTCATTGACCATTGACCTTTGACCCTACCGACACTCCGACCCTGCCAACCTTTGACCTTCGCTGTTTGGCCTTATATGCATGAGCTCTCTCACTGTTTGTTCATGGGACACATTTTTATTACCTGGCCATTGTTAGAGATGCTTTTCAATGCCTATCAGATGCATGTGCTCATAAAAAAAATGAAAAAGCAATCACAAGCTGCCTTATTTTGTGCGTAGGTCGTCCAACCACTAGACAAAAGCTATAATCTTGCAATTAAAAATGCTGACACTCATAATAGAGAAATAAATACACAATAATGATAGTCCAGCTAAAGTCTACCATCCCATAAAAAGAGGTTCTCTCCACACACGAGAGAGGGGTGAAAAAAGAAGGGAGAACTCAGACGAACAAAAAAACATAGAGATCGGTCGCCACTCTCTCTCTCTTATGCCCAGTTCATCTCTCCCATTATTCTCGCCATTCTTTTTTTATTTTTCTTGTTCGAAACATCCAAACTTTATTCTTTCCTTTCTTCTTCTTCCAAATCCCACGAATTTTATTCATTATATTTCCAGCGACTTGTGCAAGCAAAAGCAAAAAAAACAAAAAGCAAAAAAACAAAAAAAGAGAAATAGGTTCATTTCCCGTTCTAGTTCAAGGCACCCAATCTCCGGTCCAATTCCAACCGACCAGCCTTTGAAGTTTCACCCTCTAAGACCTATTTGCAGTTCCAATCAACGTTGCCGCCACCGGAGTCAAAAAGAATCACAGTATCGCCTATGCCCAAGTCAAAGTCAGTTTTTTTATTATTATATATATTGTTATCCTAATATATTCTTATCGCTTGTGTTGTGATTTTTTTTTGCTGTTACTTTCGTTTAATTTTCTCATTTATTGTTTTGTTATTTTATCTAATGTATTAAAGTTGTAATATGTAATAGCCAAGCGTAAGGAGAGAGAGAGAGAGAGAGAGAGAGAGAGAGAGAGAGAGAGAGAGAGAGAGAGAGAGAGAGAGAGAGAGAGAGAACAAAAAGAGTTACACGAAAAAAAGAAAAAACAAAAAAAAGAGTGAATTTTTATTTGTGAATGTCACAATCACACACTTCACATTTATTTTGATATGTGTGTTCATTTAGTCATAGCTAAAAACTTAAAAAAAACACAAATATGCATTTTAAGTTTTAACCAGTGTATTTTTAGTTTCAATTTTTTTTAAAAGAAAAACAAAAAAATGTTTTCAATTAAGCAAAAAAGAAAAAACAAAAAAGAATAAAAAAAATGTTTTCAAAGTAAAAAAAACAATCATTAAAAACACAAAAATGTAATGACTTAATTTCGGTCTATACCGTCAGCCGGGTTAAGCCAATAATCGAGGAGGCAATATTCATGTCTATCCCTAGAAAATGAGACCAATAATAAAACGGCCCCAGTAAACCATTACTCATGGAACCAACATTCTTTTAACAAATAAAAAATAATAATAAACAAGAAAAACAAATAGAAACTTTCTCCTCCTAAGATAGGTACCGAAAGGGCGTTGTAGGGGTGCTAATCCTTTCTTACACGTAACCAACCCACGAACCCTTATCTGGTAATGTAGACCACTCACATTTTAGGTGACCAACTGCACCCGAAAAATAGTTGGTGGCGACTCTATACATTTCATCATTCGGTTGCGATCCGGATGAAAACCAGTGATGACAATGAACACGAAAACAAAATGAGTGGTAGGGATGTGAATGTTATAGTTGATTTGTGGCAAATTTAAAAGAGATAAAATTAGTTGTATTTGGTTAAGAGTTGCTCTGGTTGAGGACAATACAATGTCGGATGAGGTGGTTTGGACACATGTCACGCCCCTAAATTCTGAAATCCTCAGAACTAGGAACGCGATTCCCCACGCCCACTCCAGGGGTCGAGGGGTTGGTGATTGTGTCAACCCTGTACAATACTACAACGGGGGTAGCGTTGTACTTATAAATAATCCGATGCAACATGCAATGCATTAATAAATATATCTGCAAATAATATTATTGAAGTCCAGTCAGCATCAACAAACACAAAGTAACAAGGTCCAGCTATCCAAGTTAGTACAACTGTCACGGACCCGAGTCCGGAAAATAAATAATCAAACCAATAAACAATCCATAAAAAAGAATCCTACATATGGAGGTCCCGTCCTGCTCCGCTATGGCTCCGACCGCTATCCCCTACAACCTGTAGGAAATAGAAAAGTAGGGTGAGCACATATCTCAGTAGGTGGCCCCCATCTATAATACCCCACTACATAAACCTTTAAGTCTAAATGCTCAGTGTATGTTTGTGACCGTGTAGTGTCCTACTATCCCACAATAAGCTTACATAAATTCATAAATTATAACATCTATTGCATCACATTCTATTTATTAAAGGTTCACATTGAACCACTCAATCATTAACAAATTCCCGTAAATAACTCCTGGGAATTTAATTCAATACTAAACGGCCATATGTGGGACATGTGGTGTCCCTAGGGACCACCTGCCACATATGGGACCTGAGTTACCAGCCACATAGGGGACCCGCAGCCTCATGCCAGCCCTATGTGGGACCCGCAGTTACCCAAACAGCTCCGCCATCAAATTCACACATGTGATCAAAAGACAAAACCAGAAACCTTTCTGTGGCATTACAGGATATTTAAATTGCCAAATAATAATATTAACGTGTCACAAACGATCATCATAACCAGACTTATAACAGTAAATTCAACGACTTCAGTTAAATTAATCTAACCAAACGAAATCAATCCATTATCATATCATCAAATTAAAAGAAAGAATATCAATTATAAATATATATATATATATAAATTCTGAATTAATTACCAAACATTTATTTTATATATATATATATATATATATATGTTTATAGATTCATTTATAAGTATATATGTTCTTGGGTTAATAATAATAATCACATAATAATAATAATGATAATAATAAACCCAATAATCGCAATAACAATAACAATTGCAACATTAATTATTATAATAATACCCCAACTAATTAAATATTAGTATTATCATTATTAAAAACCACACATAAAAATAATTATTTTAATAATCATAATAATATATAATAACAACCCCAACCTATTTAAATCACTGAATAATAATAATGATCCAAATTGCTAATACATATTTTTAAACTCTAACCGGGCCTAACTTCCGACCTCCCTCCGATACGGGTCCTTACATCCTCCCCACCTTAGGACTTTTCGTCCCTGAAAAGATAAGTCAAACAACACTTCCGAGGCGAAAATAATTATGCATAATCTAGCCACAACTAGCATGATAACAAAATGACACCTATGAACAAAATATCCAACAATGCATCAAATCACACGCAACTAATAACATCAATAACCATGAGCATAATAAACAAAACAAGGTTAACTACCTCAACGCATAGTAAGGATCTTGACACCCTCCCCACCTCAGGACTGTTCGTCCTCGAACAGCTCGGGGTGAAGAGCACGCATCTAGCTCTCACGCTCCCAGGTCTGCTCCTCCATGTTGTGGTGATGCCACAAAACGCGAACCAAAGGAATTGTCTTGCCCCGTAAAACCTGCTCCCGGCGGTCTAAAATCTGAAGTGGTGCCTCTACCACGGAACCATCATCTGCTAGCTCTATCTCACGCCAATCAAGCACATGGGTAGGATCCGGGTAATATTTCCGTAACTGGCAGACATGAAAAACATCATGAACACGAGCTAGCTCGGGTGGTAACTCTAATCAATAGGAAACCGGTCCTACAACAGCAACAATAGGAAAAGGACCCACAAATCGAGGTGAGAGTTTGGACCCTCGCCCAAATCGTCTGTGCCCCCGTCATGGCGAGACTCCCAAGAAGACACGATCCCCTACGACGAACTAAAGCGGTCGCTGCCGTTTATCAGCATATGACTTCTGTCGACTCTGGGCCGTCAACATCCCCTGTCGGATCAGCTGAACCAACTCGGTAGTCTCCTGAACCATATCGGGACCCAAAACAACTGCCTCCCCTGCCTGGGCCCAACACAGAGGGGAGCGACACGGTCGCCCATACAATGCCTCATATGGTGCCATCTCTATCGTAGCTTGATAGCTGTTGTTGTAGGAGAACTCCACCAAGGGAAGGTGAGCCTCCCAACTACCACCAAAATCCAACACACAAGCACGGAGCATATCCTCGAGAATCTGAATAGTGTGTTCGGACTGGCCATCTGTCTGAGGGTGGTAAGCTGTACTCAAATTCACTCGGGTTCCCAATGCACGCTGTAACTGCTGCCAAAATTGTGAAGTGAACCGAGCATCCCTATCAGAGACGATCGATAACGGCACACCATGTAATCGTACTATCACATCGACATAACGCTGTCCCAAAGTCCAGGCTGGATCAGTCTCACGAATCGGAATAAAGTGGGCAAATTTCATCAAACGGTCTACAACAACCCAAATAGTATCATGACCTCTTGAACGAGGAAGCCCTATGACGAAGTCTATAGTCACATGATCCCACTTTCACTCCGGCACAGGTAATGACTGCAACTCACCGGCAGACCGCAAATGCTCAGCCTTGACCTACTGGCATGTCAAACACCGTCGAACAAACTCCGCAATGGCTTTCTTAAGGCCCGACCACCAGAACTGTTGTCGTACAGCATGGTACATCTAACACCGTCGAACAAACTCCCCCATGATGAACAACCAAACGAGAGTGATGAAATTCCCGTAAAACTGCCTCTCAGAGAGAAGATGGAACAATCAACCGACCTTGATAGCGCAACACACGGTCGGGTTCCTCTGTCCAATCAGCAGAAAGTACGGCAGTCTGAACCTGATCTCGAAGGACCTCACACTCAACATCCCCCAACTGGCCCTCAATAACCTAACGCCACAACTCAAGTACTGCTATAACCGCACTCAGCATACCTTGCACTACGCCCTGCACTGGCTGTAACCTTAGAGCAGCTAGTTGCCCCATCATCTCCCATTCCTTGATAGCACAGAGAGCCACTGTGGCCTGACTCTTCCGGCTCAAGGCATCAGCTACTACATTCCTCTTCCCGGGTGTATACTGAAGATCAAACTGGAACTGCTGCATATACTCCACCCAACACCTCTGTCGGAGATTCAAATCCCGCTGAGAAAATATGTACCGCAAACTCTTGTGGTCAGTATATACCACAAACTTCTCCCCAAGGAGATAGTGCTGCCAACTCTTCAATACAAAGATCACTGCAGCCAGCTCTAAATCGTGCATAGGGTAGTTCTTCTCATGGATCTTCAACTGACGGGAACCATAAGCAATTACCCGTCATTCCTGCATGAGCACGCAACCCAAACCAACATTAGAGGCATCACAATAAACCTCATAGGATACACCCTCCTGTGGCAGGACCAGGATAGGTGCTGAAGTCAACCTGGCCTTCAGCTGACTGAAAGCCTCCTCACAAGCATTCGACCAGTCAAACCGCACTCCCTTTCGGGTCAAGCCAGTCATCGGTGTAGCTAAACGGGAGAAGTCCTTGACAAACCTCCTATAATAACCTGCCAACCCCAGAAAACTCCGAATCTCAAAAACATTCGTTGGCCGCTTCCAAGACATCACTGCCTCAATCTTGCCAGGATCAACCGTGATACCCTCCGATGATACCACGTGCCCTAAAAATTTCACCCGCTGCAGCCAAAAGTCACATTTTGTGAACTTTGCATACAGTCTATGGTCCCTCAATGTCTGCAACACCACATGTAAATGCTCCTCATGCTCGCTTTCTGTCCGAGAATAAATCAAGATATCATCTATAAAGACCACCACGAACTGATCAAGATAAGGTGTAAAGATTTGATTTATCAATCCCATAAACACCGCCGGGGCATTTGTGAGCCCGAAAGGCATCACCAGCCACTCAAAATGGCCATATCTACGACTGAAGGCTGTCTTCGGAATGTCTGACTCCCGCACACGTGGCTGATGGTATCTAGACCTCAAATCGATCTTGGAAAACCAACAGGCACCCCTGAACTGGTCAAACAAATCATCGATCCTCGGTAGGGGGTATCTGTTCTTCACTGTCACCTGGTTCAACCGTCAATAGTCAATACACAACCGAAGCGAACCATCCGCCTTTTTGGCGAATAACATCGGAGCACTCCAAGGCGAACTACTCCATCTAATAAAACCACGCGCTAAAAGATCATCAATCTGCCTCTTGAGCTCTCGAAGCTCAACTGGTGCCATCCGGTAAGCTGCCAATCTGATAGGTGTTGTCCCGGGTAGCAACTCTATCGAGAAGTCCACCTCTCTCTCTGGCGGTAATTCAACCAAGTCCTCAGGAAACACGTCCGGAAACTGATCCACCACCTTGGGTAACACCACCTTACTCTCCGCGGGGGTCGGCTAGAGTCGGGCCGCTAACTGATGGGTTACATCACCCCATCCTTGCCTTAAAGGCCCCAATTTGCATGCCTCATCAGACCATTCACCCACGAAAGTGCCTCGAGTGCCCTCAGGTGTGAGGAAGGTCACTCGTTGCCTATAACACTCAATCACTGCCTCTACACGGGTCAACCAGTCCATACCCAATATCACATCAAAAGCATCAAGGTGCATCACAAATAGGGGTCACCGGAGGTCAAAACCTCCGAGAGTAACCTCACATCCTGAACAGACCCTATCAATCACCACTAGGCCCCCTACGGGTGTATCAACCACAAGGGACAGATCAACGGTGGTACAATCCAACTCCAATCCCTCTACAGTGGAGTGTGCAATGAATGAGTGTGTAGCACCAGTATCAATCAAAACAGTACAAATAGTGCGTGAAACCAAAATCGTACCTCTCACCGCAGCTGGCCCCTGACTCGCCTCATCAACTGGTGGAACTTCTGCCTCTTTGTCAGTGATAGCATAGTTCCTCCCCTTCTGCACACTACTGCTGGCCTGACTCGTCGTAGCTCGATCATTTTGTCCCTTCTGAGCCTGGGCCTCCCGCTAAGGCTGCTGGTTAGCAGGCCATCCCTGTACCGACTGCCCTGACTGAGCTAGTCTCTGGTATGGAGCCCCGCTCCTCGGGCCCTGGTCACGTGGTCGCTGTGGCCCCACAACACTGGCTAAACTGGAAGAAGGACACTCTCCTATCCTGTGTCCCAGTCCCCCACATCGAAAGCACTTGAGTGGGTTGCCACTCTTCCGCCTACAATCCGCCTCCTTGTGTCCCCGAAGTCCACATGATCGACATGTCCCCAAAAACCCTGAGGTAGAACTGCTGCCTGAGTTCCCTGAATGTGAAAATTTGGACACCGGCCTCTTGTCCCCCTGTCCCTCAGACTGCTCCTCTCTTGGCCTCTTTTGGCTAGGCCCTGATGGGCTCCCTGATCTCTGAATCCTGATTTGGTTTAAGTCTCGCTCTCCAATAAGTGCCTTGTTGACTGCGTCACTATACGTGGTCAACTCCATCATGTTCAATCCCCTCCTGAGTGATGGTCTCAGCCCATCTATGAAATCCTGGGTCTTATTAGCCTCAACCCTCCATGACTCGGGGCAAATCTCCCTAGTTCGGTGAAACGATAACATACTCATCACGGTCGATCCGCCGGCTCCTGGTTTGTAGTACTCCCATCGCCTCGTCTTCTGCACAGAGCGAGGGAAATACTCTGTGTAGAAGAGTTCCACGAAGTCCTCCCATGCCATCGGGCTCTCGTGAACATGCTTCACAGCATCCCACCACCTGTGGGCCCCACCTACTAGAAAATGTGTGGCTAAGCGGACCTTAGCCTCTTCAGGCACCTGGATTAGCTCGAAGATGTCTTCTGTCCATTTGACCCATTCCTCGGCCTCATCGGGTCTCGTATTCGCCTCAAACTTCATCGGTTTCGCGCCGGGAATCGACTCACCCGGTCGATCGATGCGCGGGGCGGGGGCGCCATGACCGTGGTGGCTCTCCTCCGTACCCTCCTCTTGCTGCTCCCGCCGAGGCCGCTACGTTTCCTCAGTTCCTCCTACATCACTTCCCTAGCCACCTTCCTCATGGTGCCTTGCATGACACCCCGGATTTGGCTCAGTATTTGAGCCCCAATCTGAGCAGCAATCTCTGAACCCAAGGCAAGTACTAGAGAATTCTGCTCTCCTTGTGATTCAGACTGAATTGATAGCTCCTCTGCTGGACCTTGAGCCCTAGTCTTGGGTGCCATTCTGCACCAACACATATCAACAATATCTATTAACTACTATACACTAGTCAAACAACTAAATTATGGGGTTATTCACTTAGACTCCTTAGGTTTAAACTAGCATACTAGCATTTCCAGTTAATCATAAACAATCATCAAAGAAGGACAACCCACAAATAGTCAATAGTATAATCAATACAAGCACATCATTATAGCATCATTAGCAGATGATTTCTAGTGCCTAGATATGCACACAGTCACGCAGCATGTATGCACCCAACCCAAATGCTTCCTAAGATAATCTGATCGACCCTTAGTCAACCCAAAACACATATAAGGACTGCGTTGATCAGGCGCCCTCCCTATAGTCTTCCAAGCTTCTAAGTGTCTATCAACCACCCCTCACTAACCTAGGTCCACTAAACCATACTCTGATACCAACTTGTCACGCCCCTAAATTCTGAAATCCTCAGAACTAGGAACGCGATTCCCCACGCCCACTCCAGGGGTCGAGGGGTTGGTGATTGTGTCAACCCTGTACAATACTACAACGGGAGTAGCGTTGTACTTATAAATAATCCGATGCAACATGCAATGCATTAATAAATATATCTGCAAATAATATTATTGAAGTCCAGTCAGCATCAACAAACACAAAGTAACAAGGTCCAGCTATCCAAGTTAGTACAACTGTCACGGACCCGAGTCCGAAAAATAAATAATCAAACCAATAAACAATCCATAAAAAAGAATCCTACACATGGAGGTCCCGTCCTGCTCCGCTATGGCTCCGACCGCTATCCCCTACAACCTGTAGGAAATAGAAAAGTAGGGTGAGCACGTATGCTCAGTAGGTGGCCCCCATCTCTAATACCCCACTACATAAACCTTTAAGTCTAAATGCTCAGTGTATGTTTGTGACCGTGTAGTGTCCTACTATCCCACAGTAAGCTTACATAAATTCATAAATTATAACATCTATTACATCACATTCCATTTATTAAAGGTTCACATTTGTCACGGGGTCAGGTTTCCTGCGCCTCTCAACCCATTGCGGCACTTAGCTTCTCTATCCACGGTCCGCTAAGTTTAGCCTTTGAGGGTTGAAGCGCACGTAGACTGGTTTCGCCCTGTCACTGGGCTCATTAGGAGAACGGCTCCAGTTCCCGAACAGCTTGTGTAAGGATGGCCAAATCCCTTCTTCAACGTCAAGTCCTCGACTAGCGGTGTGCTCCCCGCATTCAACCGGGTCGGCACGTCTGAACTCTGAAGGGGTTCCATCCGTTTTCCTCCACGAACTGCCTGGAACCTTCCGCTACGTACCATCTACGCTTTCAACCAACCCCTCTCCTTTACATAGTACGAATACATTCCTGAATTGTGCCACTAAGAAACGTCCCGCCAGCACTACGCTGCTCAGGTCGTGACATTCTCCTCCACCCAATCCTCGCAACGTCCTCGTTGCGCTTGTCGACATCGCTTCCCCGCGGGCGATGACATCGTTACCTCGACGCCCTCCCACTCGCCCAATGTCAACAGCTTGGACATCGCTTCCCCGCAGGTTGCAACACCTTTACCAAGATGCTTGCCCACTCGCCCAATATCCAAAGGATAGGAGGCTCCAAGATCGCTCCGACGCGCTCCTTCATACTCCCTTGCCCAGCTCTGTATCACACTCTAGGATACTCCAACTCTATGGATGCAAGGTGTGCAAGACACTATCGATCGACTCACCTCTGTGAGCTCCCACCTTGGGATGACGCTACTCGCGAGAGTGCTCGGCGAGTCTTTAGGATACGGGCCAGTTCGGCTCTGATACCACTTGTCACGGGGTCAGGTTTCCTGCGCCTCTCAACCCATTGCGGCACTTAGCTTCTCTATCCATGGTCCGCTAAGTTTAGCCTCTGAGGGTTGAAGCGCACGTAGACTGGTTTCGCTCTGCCACTGGGCTCATCAGGAGAACGGCTCCAGTTCCCGACCAGCTTGTGTAAGGATGGCCAAATCCCTTCTTCAACGTCAAGTCCTCGACTAGCGGCGTGCTCCCCGCATTCAACCAGGTCGGCACGTCTGAACTCCGAAGGGGTTCCATCCGTTTTCCTCCACGAAATGCCTGGAACCTTCCGCTGCGCACCATCTACGCTTTCAACCAACCCCTCTCCTTTACGTAGTACGAATACATTCCTGAATTGCACCACTAAGAAACGTCCGCCACGCTACTCGGGTCGTGACATTTGTGGGAATTTAATTCACTACTAAACGGTCATATATGGGACCTGTGGTGTCCCTAGGGACCACCTGCCACATATGGGTCCTGAGTTACCAGCCACATTGGGGACCCGCAGCCTCATGCCACCCCTATGTGGGACCCGCAGTTACCCAAACAGCTCCGCCATCAAATTCACACATGTGATCAAAAGACAAAACCAGAAACCTTTCCGTGGCATTACAGGATATTTAAATTGCCAAACAATAATATTAATGTGTCACAACGATCATCATAACCAGGACTTATAACGAGAAAGCGCCGTAGCGGGTTTCGCCGCCACCTGGGCTCATCGGAGAACGGCTCCGGTTCTCGACCGGCTTGTGTAAGGATGGCCAAATCCCTTCTTCAACGTCAAGTCCTCGACTAGCGGCGTGCTCCCCGCATTCAACCAGGTCGGCACGTCTGAACTCCGAAGGGGTTCCATCCGTTTTCCTCCACGAAATGCCTGGAACCTTCCGCTGCGCACCATCTACGCTTTCAACCAACCCCTCTCCTTTACGTAGTACGAATACATTCCTGAATTGCACCACTAAGAAACGTCCCGCCAGCACCACGTTACTCAGGTCGTGACATTTGTGGGAATTTAATTCACTACTAAACGGTCATATATGGGACCTGTGGTGTCCCTAGGGACCACCTGCCACATATGGGTCCTGAGTTACCAGCCACATTGGGGACCCGCAGCCTCATGCCACCCCTATGTGGGACCCGCAGTTACCCAAACAGCTCCGCCATCAAATTCACACATGTGATCAAAAGACAAAACCAGAAACCTTTCCGTGGCATTACAGGATATTTAAATTGCCAAACAATAATATTAATGTGTCACAAACGATCATCATAACCAGACTTATAACAGTAAAGCGCACGTAGACTGGTTTCGCCCTGCCACTGGGCTCATCAGGAGAACGGCTCCAGTTCTCGACCAGCTTGTGTAAGGATGGCCAAATCCCTTCTTCAACGTCAAGTCCTCGACTAGCGGCGTGCTCCCCGCATTCAACCAGGTCGGCACGTCTGAACTCCGAAGGGGTTCCATCCGTTTTCCTCCACGAAATGCCTGGAACCTTCCACTGCGCACCATCTACGCTTTCAACCAACCCCTCTCCTTTACGTAGTACGAATACATTCCTGAATTGCACCACTAAGAAACGTCCCGCCAGCACCACGCTACTCAGGTCGTGACATTTGTGGGAATTTAATTCACTACTAAACGGTCATATATGGGACTGTGGTGTCCCTAGGGACCACCTGCACATATGGGTCCTGAGTTACCAGCCACATTGGGGACCCGCAGCCTCATGCCACCCCTATGTGGGACCCGCAGTTACCCAAACAGCTCCGCCATCAAATTCACACATGTGATCAAAAGACAAAACCAGAAACCTTTCCGTGGCATTACAGGATATTTAAATTGCCAAACAATAATATTAATGTGTCACAAACGATCATCATAACCAGACTTATAACAGTAAATTCAACGACTTCAGTTAAATTAATCTAACCAAACGAAATCAATCCGTTATCATATCATCAAATTAAAAGAAAGAATATCAACTATAAATATATATATATAAATTCTGAATTAGTTACCAAACATTTATTATATATATATGTTTATAGATTCATTTATAGGTATATAGATAATTTATTTATTTACGCTGGGGAAAGGGGAAAGGGCAACCGGCCCAGCGTGAACTTGCCAGCCCACTAGGGCTAGCGAGGGAGGCGGCATGGAAGCTGCTGCCTCCTTCTCTCCCCAACCGTCCAGGGGCGCCGATTTGCTCCTACCCCGGACCACGCGATGCGTGGGAGCATCCCTTGGCGCTGCAACGCCACTCTCACTTCACCTCCCTCGCACGACGCGCGAGGGTTTCTCTGGGGCAGCGCTGACACTGCCACCCCTCGCTTCCTTCCCGACCACGGCGGAGCACCGGGCTGCGCAGGGTGCGCGGCTGCCACACTGGACGTCATCTTCCACTGTCGCACGGGACGTCGTCGGCTACCTCCTCCGCGTGGCACACGAGAAAGCTCCAACGGATGCTGACGCTGCCTCCCTATCTCCTCCCTACACTAACGACGCAACACCAAACGAAGGCCCTATTTCGTATAATAATTATATGTATATAACTATGATTCAAGTCACCAACCATACTATCCACGTTCAATCAATACGAGGAAATCAAGAACCATGAACCACCTACCTGATTATAGCCTCGAATGATCAACTCGACAGTTTGCTTCAAACTTCGCTGCTCCTCTTGCCAAGCTTGCGCGCGCACAACGAAAATAGGGCTTCTACCCTAATTTCTTTTATTTATACTCTCTTAAATATAATAATAATAATATCAATAATAGTATTGTATTAATAATTAATAATAACAATATTAATAAGGTCTTTATATTTAATGAGTCATATAGACATCACATCACAAACAGTATGCAAATATAACTTTCCACGGACCGATGTCCGGGATACAACACATAATACAATACAAAATATAGTACTCATACATCAGAGTAGTGGGCATGTCCTCTTGGAAGAAAGTCCTCCACTAGTCTCGGGTCACACCTGAAAAGGGGAAATAACAAGTAGGGGTGAGCGACAAGCTCAGTAGGTGACCTTAATACTCCACATCATGCAAACATACAAGTCTATACTACATGCTCTGTGTACTCGTGCACTGTGCAGTGTGCACAATCATCAGGACTCAGCCTGCAAACAAACATCAGGACCCAGCCTTCCCACATAGGACAACTTGTCGACGATCCTCCACAAGATCCCAGCTTAGGGCACTCAGCCCTAGCTCCACGAGCTCAACGGCTCAACACAATCCTCAACGGGATCTCAGCTCAGGGCACTCAGCCCTAGCTCCATGAGCTCGACGGCTCACGAGCTCAACGGCTCAACACAGGCCTTAGCCTCACGGTGAGAACCCAACAAGTCATAGAGCTCAAGCCCCAATTCGTCAAACCAACATACCAACACCAATATGGCATTAAGGTTCACCATACTCCTTTTATAACTGAAGTCAGTCTTCACAAATCGTTCATCATTTCTTGACCAAGGAAGGAGATACCCATAGAAGTTGTTTTTTTGAAATAAAAAGTCCCGACATTGGGTCTCCATATCATAACTAAGATAATCTAATTTTTGAGGATTTTTCTGAGATGTCTAACCCCACTTTCCAAAAATTCACCTCCACGAAAAATTGGATTTTTCTGAAATTTTACACTAAATCCCAATTTTCACATTTTGAAGGAGTGAGAATTTAATTTTCTAGTATTTTTCTTTGAATCCGAACGGGGGGTATTTCGCTATTTACATTGTAACTTAAGTAATGTGGAGAGACTTAATGGTTACAATGTAAATGGTCCAATGCAGTACAGTTGCACTGCTGCGGAACACTGCTGCAAATTGAAGTTGCAGATTGATGTTGCGGAAACACTGTTGCGGATTGATGCTGTGGACCACTGTTGCAGATTGATACTGCGGAATTGATGCTACGGACCACTGTTACTGCCACATCCGGACTACTAATCTGGACTAGCTGATCCGGACTACTAATCCGGACTAACTGATCTGAACTACTGATCTGGACTAACTTATCCGGACTACTAATCCGGACTAACTTATCCGGACAACGCTGCTGCTGACTATGCTCAGGATACTGTTCATCGTCGTTTTGGGCCTGTTCTTCGTCTGGAATCAACCCAGTGACCCCCAGACGCTCACAAACACACGTTTTACTCAACAGACTATAATATCTACTTCAAAACGCGTCCTAAACGCCTCTAAATCGCATGGTAACAACAGAAAGACACACAAATCATATATCCATCTAGATCTAAATCTAGATTTCCATGGTTGACTTCTCAACCCTCATGAAATACATAGTTATATAACCACAGATCACAGTAACACCTATCCAAAGACAGGATCGAGATAAGAAAGTCCAGGACACCTACCTAAAAAGATTATTTGCGATTCACGATCTCCAATCATCTCAAATCACCAAAGGAAGCTCTTCACCTTCTCTCTCTCTCTCTCTCTCTCTTGCTCAAACACGCACGCACCAAGCAATTAAAGGGATAAGGTACTTTCTTAATTATCTTAATTATTTATACTGCTGCCAATAATTGGCCTCCCAGCAATAATTGACCTCCCGAGGTCACGAACTCCAAATTGAGCCTAATTACTGTCAAAACGCTCGAAATGACGAGCATAATACTATTCAGATATTATCACACTCAAATGACCGCTCAAATGCAAAGTCAACCAATAAACCCCGAGAAAGTCAATAATCGGGCCACTCGGGGCCTCGACCCAGAATCGGGCCCAAGTACTATCAAAATACTTACATCGACGACTACACTACCGTCCAGATAGTTGCATTCCCATAGAATGGCTATCTCTCAACACTACCCAAATACGAGTCTTTATAACACACGTGACGCAGGCCTTTTAGTGCACTAGTTATTAAATTTGAGATGATCATTATGGTTCAAATCTAAACTTGTATATACAATATTTGTGTTTGATACTAGTGCAATTTAGGTAAATTAAGTAATTATTTTTTTAAAATGTTGGATTTAAAATTATTTACTATTATAATTTAATTTTCAAAATAGGTGTTATAATTGTTTTTAAAAGTTATTTCTAACTATTTTTTATTTTTAAATTTAAATTTAATTTTGATTGGAGACTCAAATAAATTTTTATTTTTATTTTTTACTTTTTTAAATTTAAATGTGTTTGGATAAAAGATAATAAATTATAATAACTTTTAAAAATATCAAGAATATTTTTATAATCATATCAATTTATTATAATTTTTTATCTTTTATCCAAACACATTATAAAGTCCTTCACTATTTCATTCTATTTTTATATTAATTTCATCCCCTCTCAATTTTCTTTGTACCAAACCAACTCTAAAATTTTAACCCAATTTTTTGAGTCAACTACATGAAATATAGAAAATCTAGGAGACGAAAATCCATCTTCATCCCAAGGAGTGTTGCATGGGGGAGAGGCATTGGCAGCATAGCAAATCTGTGTAGGGGGAGGGGCAATGGCAGCACACCTATGTAGGGGGGCAGCACACCTAATGAAAATATTAAAATTTTATTCAACCTGTTATTTCATAATATAAAATTAGAATAATTATAATTTATAAAAGATAATTATTTAATTAAATTATAGATAAACTATATACCATTTATCTTTTTCAAAAAAAAAAATGATGTTCCCTAAATGAAAATTATGTTTTTCTTGCTTGCTCGTTACTATTAGTCTTCGGGATTGTGTTAGGGATGGCAACGGGGCGGGTTGGGACCGGGTAGTGGGTGACCCGAGCCTGTCCCGGATGAGTTCGGGTCGGGTTGGGGCAGGGCAAATGAGTATTGCGGGTCGGGGCGGTCACGGGTCGGGGCGGGTATTTAAAGACAAAACTAATAAAAAATCTGTTAAATTGTTGGGGCGGGGCGGGCGGCCAATATCCATGACCGCCCCGTTATCTCATTGGGGCGGGGCGAGGCGGGGCGGGGCGGAATTGCCATCCCTAGATTGTGTACGTGCATCTCTGACAAGACGGTTCTTCTCTTAATTATTTGGCACACAAGCAGCTTGTTAATTCTACTAAATTGTAAATCCACTATAGTACAAAGTCAAAGGACAATTGGCTTGTTATACAGGTTTCATTAGGCCCTGTTTTGTAAGCCACTTTCAAAATGATTTTATGTTTTTAAATTTTAGAAGTGGAAATTTTATATTAATTTAATATGATTAAATTTTAAAGTCTATTTTTAAAAAACGTCGATCCCGTAGTCATGTTTAAAAGTTATTTAAATTATTTTTTTATTTTTAAATTTAAATTTAATTTGTACAAGAAATTTAAATAATTTTTAAAATTTTATTTTTACTTTTTTTTTTACTTTGGATCAATATATTTTTAAAAATTTTAAATTCTTTTATGAGATCTATTTTTCAAAAACGAATTATTTCTATTTTTTTGTACTAAATAAAAATTATTTTTAAAATAAAAAAGTAAAATAAATTATAATAAAAATTCAAAATCTTAAAATTATAACACAAAAATCAAAATCAACTCTTTAAAATCTTCCCATAAATTTAGGCGCAATTCAAATTGGGTAGGATACAAACTAACTTAAAGAAGAATTTTAAAGAATAAATAGTAACTTTTCAAAAATAAATAGTAGCTATAGTATTAAATAAAAAAAATTTACTGGCAGAAAATAAAAAAAATTTAAACATTTTTTAAATTTGACTATCTACCCGTAGAAAATAAAAAAAATAGAATTGGTCGGTGGCTTACGCAGTTTACTTAAAAGAAGAAAAACTGCAATATCACTTAAGTCTAGTGGCAAAACATTGGGCAATGGAATCTCGTTTTTTATTTTTGATTTAAAAAAATGGAAACAAACAAACATATTGTTCAGGAAGTAGAGCTATTGAGCAATCACCAGGTATGAGTATTTGTCTGTTTTCCGAGGAAAAAAACGTAAAAACATAGGAGCACGGCCTCACTCATTTTTCGAATATGAAGTTTGAACACGTGTGACAAATATGCCATCACTAATTTCCATAAGTAATTAATTAAGACGTATGCTTCATTTATTTGTTTAAAATAAAGAATTTTAATTTCAAACCTATTTTTTTTAAAAGAAGAATAGCATTTAACTTATCATGGTGAGTATGAGTTGGATGGAATCGGAGAGAAAGACTAAATTATTAATTGACTTGTCAAGTTGTCATTAATAGGTTATTAAATCTTTTATTTTTTGACTGAATAAATTTTTTTAATGTCATCCTCAAATTGTTAAATTTTTGACGAATGCTAACTAGTGAATATGACGGATTAAGCAGTGCTAATAGTCATTTATTGATTTATAATTAAAAATATGCATAAAAAGATTAAATGTATAAAATATAAAATAATAATATTCATTAGCATATTATTTTATTCATTAAGCATTTATCATTACGAGGAAAAATAATAAATTTATAAATTATAGAGTCACAAACTTATAATAGGCGTGCTATATAACTCTTGACCTGATGAAAGAGAAGATATATAGTAAATTAATATTTAATAGATAAATAATAGTGTTTATTTTATTTTGATGATGCATCCGGTAGTGAGATTGAACATATTTATTATTTTATTTTAAAAATAATATTTAACTAATAAATACTTAAAATAGAAAGAATGAAAATTAAACTTTAAAGAAATAGATTGTTGATAAGAAATCAATTGCACGGGGAAATTTGATTACTTGTAGTATAGGTTTATTTAATTAGTGAGAAATAGTAAAAAAAATACAGAATTTAAAAGTATTAAAAGGCAGTTCGATTATTGATTTATAGATTTTAAATGAATGTTAACTCAATTAATGTAGCGGATGGATTGCTTTTGCAATGAAAAATTAATTAGTTCTAGAAAGCTTATTTACGAATTGAATCAGAATGTGTGTCAAATTTGATAATTAGCAATAAATTACTCGTATCCCCAAAAACACCACGTTTTTTGTTTTACCAAGCCCGCACGTCTCTCCCCTTCCCATGAAGAGCCAGCCATAAATTACTTACCGGAACGTGAACAGCTCAAAATGGGCCACATCAGGGCTGCCCAGCTGTTCCTTACTACCCGACTCTGAACACCGCCTCTATAAATTATGGGCAGTTAGGGAAAGGGCGGGCTCATGTGAAGATCGAGTTAATTAATAGAGTTGCTTACGACGCCGCCACCACATACCCAAGAGAGAGAGAGAGAGAGAGAGAGAGAGAGAGAGAGAGAGAGAGAGAGAGTGGCGTGTTCTAACGGAACCGAGTACTCGTCGGCAATCGAAACGGAGACATCGCGACGTCCGTCGAACGCGGAGGAGGACAGAGAGGAGCTTCTGTGGGCGGCGATCGCCAGATTGCCGTCACAGAGGCGAGCGAGGACGGCCTTATTGCGGCGGTCTCCGGAGGGCGGCGGCAAAGAGGAGAAGACAGAGACGATCGACGTGGAAAAGCTCGACCGCTTCGATCGCGAACTCGTTTTGAAGAAAGCGTTTGCCACCACCGAACAAGATAACTCATGCCTCCTTTCCGCCATCAAAGACAGACTAGATAGGTATATATGTATGGCGCGCTCTGCATACCTCTCAATTTATTACTTCTGCATGAAACGAACCTAGGAGCATCTTTTATTCCTTTTTTTTTAAACAAATTATATTTCATTATACTATATGTATACAAGCTGGACATTAATTGTCTATAATCCTCAATTGCTTTCAATGACCAATTAATCTTTTTTTTTTCTTTTATATTATTATTATTATTATTATTATTATTATTATTATTATTATTATTATTATTATTATTATTATTATTATTATTATTATCATCTTATCTTTCATTATACTCTATTTGTACATGCATATTGTAAAGTTCTTGTTAGAAAATTGTTTGTTTGAAAAAAAAAGGATTAGTTTTGTGAAAGAAAATAAAAGAAATTAAGGGTTTTTTTAATTGATGAACAATATACCTCAAATGTTTTTTTTTTACTTCCATAAATAATTGAGTTAATTATTACTAACTTCTATCTGCTTCAAATATCATGATAAAAATAGAGTCGGATTGGAATTACCCACAGTCGAAATAAGGTTTGAGAACTTAAACGTCACGGCTGATGTTCAATTTGGCTCAAGAGCTTTGCCCACTTTAACGAATTTTGCTCGGGACTCGATCGACGTAAAATATTTCCATCTCATGCTATATATTCAGAGTTGTACTTTATAATCATATGATGATATTTGTTGTTTTCTATCTCAATGCAGTACATTCTAACTGGTTTGAGGGTATTTAAACCGCAGAGACATTCTCTGAATATATTGAAGAACATTAGTGGTTGTGTGAAACCAGGAAGGTAAGCGATGTGTTTGTTTACTTCTAATAACTATTCTAGCATCCCTTCATCATAGAGTGGTGGCTCTTGGGAATTTCTTTCAGTTAACAAATTATTTGAAAGCATTCAGACTTTTTTTATCAAGAATATTTATATAATTTTTTAAAAGTAAAGGTTTGGTAAGCTAAAAATATATTAGTAATAATTACATTTGTGGTTTAGAAATTGAATAAATATTTGTGCAACTGGCTCGCGGCATCTTTGTGAAACCGTGAGGGATTAGATGGCTATGATCTTTTTTTTCTCCCCCCTTCGATGAATTGGTAGGCTGCTATGTCATCACGGTTATCTAAAAATTATCCAACCCCGATTGTATGTAGCATTACTCTTAGAAATTTATATAACCTTGTTTGTTACATATATAAATTGGCCGGCTTTTCTAAATTTTCATTGAATTTACATTGGTTTTTTAAAATTTTATTTTCTATAGGAATAAAATTTGAATTTTTTTTAAAAACATGTTTATTCTTAAAAGGACAGAACTTGCCTCAAATCTGAGTTGATGGAAGTTTCTCTAACCCACTAACGTGGCAGCAGCTAAAGCTGTCACATGTTAAATTTAATTTTACTTTAATTTTTATTTTATTTTTCTCTCCATAATTGTGCCATCATCATCTCTGACGTCGAGGACTCTTTCGACTGCTAAGGGACATCGATTCTCCTAATCGGTCGGTTGAGTGAAGAGGTGGCAGGTCCAAAGAGAGCCAATCACTCCAGATATTGGCACATGATCGACCCTTCACTTTGGCTCAGTTTCTTCCAAGTTGGGATAGTTTGTGAAGGGTTATGGGATGATTTAATAAGACTGGGACCAACAGACATAGTGGGGCATCATCGCTACCTTCACTCCTATTAGTTTTTTTTTTTGGCTAACTTCCAAGATTCCACACGCTCACCAGTCAAACGCAAAGATCACATTGCTTTTTTATCGTCCCTCTAGTCGTTTACCAACACTCCATATTCTACAATTAGGAACACACAAAAGTCAACCAATAAATTTATTTCCATTAACAAACCAATAAAACCAATTTATTGACTCATTGAGTTCCATTTTAAATGGTCTAGGACATCAAACCATGAACCTGTATATATATTCCAAATCTCCCACAATGAAACCCCACAATACAATAGATTTGTGTGACATAAAAAGAGTTGTACCTAAGGGATGACGGATCTCCTAATCCCTGGGGCTCCCTGGGTCTGTACAAATCCATGTCATGCGATGAATTCCCGAAATTCAAAATGCAATCGTTGAGGAGAGCTTGCAGCCAGCTTCTTTGACAAGGCTTCATCTTCATCACTCGCCAACTAATTGAGAGAACTGATGTTTTTCAGGCCAGGTTTGGATGAAGGGCAATGGTCAGAAGAGCTGAACGTCAGAGATGACGATGGTAGAGGAGAGAGAAAATAAAATCAAAATTAAAGTAGAATTAAATTTAACATGTGGCAGCTCTAGCTGCTGTCACGTCGGTGGGCTGGAGAAACATCTTTCAACCCAGGTTTGAGGCAAGTTTTGTCTTTCTTAAAATAGGATTTGGAAATAGAATATGAATAGTACTTACTTATATTTGGGGATTCATTATTCATTTCCCAAAAAAATTTATTTTTTAATATTTTGTTCGACACATGTATTTTTGAATGACTATAATAAATAAAGAGAAAAAAAAAAGAATAATATAAAAATATTATTTTAATAAAATAGAAAATTTTAGGGAATGAGATGTAAATTTTCTTTTTGAAAGTGAGAAAAATTTAGGGAGTATCATTTTTAACTAAAATTTCAAGAAATCTAATTTGACTGTTTACAAGTACAAAAAGTGATTATAATTGAAATTATTTTTAAAAATACTTATCTTATAAAATAGCTTAGAGTATCTCCAACAAGTTAGCTATATCATTGTAGTCAAAAATAGATAAAATGCGACTACAATAGGTTAGCTATACCACCAGTTGTAATAATAAATTTAGGTAAATTTACCTAAATTTATAGCTTTTACCTAAGATACCACATCACCTAATTTTTGTAAGAACCTAAAATATCCTTCCCTCTAACAGTCTCTAATGCCTTCATGTGTCTATCCACCCCCCAAATCAGCACAATCTCCTTATGTCGCATTGTTGCACCCCTAACTCCAGGAGACCCAAAATCGAACACGTGACTATCCCTTACCCGCACCTAAGGACAAGAGGTTGGTGACTGGCACCGAAAGAGCACACTATAGGTGCTACCCAAATGCACCTATACAATCATACAACAAGGGTAGTGCTGTCACTCTAAAAACCATACAACTGAACGAAATATCATCATACACATCATGTATTACTTAGTACAACAACCACGAACCCATATCTAGAAGACAATACAGTAATAATACAAAATAACAAGGATGGACATAGAAAGTCTTGTACATCGATAAAATCTTGTTTACTCGACCAGCTTGATGGCAACTCTTAGAACTATCTCTTACCTGAACTTGAAAAGACAAGGCAACAACGTAGGGTGAACACAAGGGCTCAGTAGGTGACCTATACACACTATTCGTGCATATATGTGCTAGTGTAGACTGATACAGTGCCAATGAATGCATAACCACACAACAATGTCTATAATGTCCTATGCAATACCAATGAAAGCATAAACACACATACAACAACGTCCATATAATAGGGTACTATGCAATACTAATGAAAGCATAAATACAACATCCACACCATCGAGTCACACAAATAGTTCACAGCTCAATTGATTAGCATAGGGTAAGGCTCTTACAGCCTGCTTGCTATAGTGGGAATGTAGCATGAAAAGCAGCCACATGTGAGACCTTCCGCTGTCAACTAACCATGTAAGGGACCTCGGCTCCTAGCCAACCCTATATGGAACCTATGTTGACCAACCAAGCAAACCAACAAAACACCACAAATTAAGCCCCCAAACGCCATGATTTTCAAAATCCATGATGATATCCATACCACATAACATTTCATGCCAAGCAAACAACAAAATAATAAGAATAACACAAAAAGGACTAGCCCTGGAGAGCTACCTAAAACCCTTGCCTTGAAACTCCACTGATTCAAATGTCCTTATCTAAAAGCTTGCTTGAATGTCCTAACTGTCTGACTCAAATGTCCTAATTGAATTTCTTCATTCGATAGTCTGACTCAAATTTTTTGATTAGGGATGGCAACGGGGCGTATCGGGCCAAGGTATTGGGTCACCCGACCCCGCCTCGAAAATGTAAAGTGAATATTCGAACCCACCTCACCCCGATGTTGGGGCAACTTATTATGGCCCAAGTCCACCCTACCTGGTCCTCTAATTATAGCATGTTGAGATTAAGGCTTTACTGTTGTTACCTATGGTGTATTTGTAGAAGGCACAGTAATAGAGAAACAAGCAGTGACAGATGAAAATGATAAATCAGATCCATGCAATCAATTGAAGTTGAGATATGGATGGTCACAGAGCATGATGAAAGTAAATTAAAAAATACTTTTATCACCTGCTGTAGTGAGAGATCATAAGTACATGTAGTCTCTTACATATATTGTTACATATATCTCTTATTTTTATCACCATGGGTCCACGATAGTATGATTGAACGGTAGGGGGAGCTGTGGCAGTGGGCAAACACGACAAATCTACCGATCTAGACGACGACAGGGCTCCATTCCTATAGATCAATGTCGCAGGCTACAAATAGCGACAAAGCTAAAAGGGATCTATCGACGAATGGCCGTGTGAGTTGTGACTATGTTGTATGTGAGGAGGAATAGATAAACAGCTAGTGTCGAGTGGACTGGATAACGGATACTAGAGTCACTGCCTCACTGGACTGGAGTCGCTACTCACTGCGGCTCGACTAGAGTGGAGAGAGAGAGAGGCAGTCAATCAATGTAATGTAAACAAAAGGAAATTTGCAAGATTAATATATCAGGGTATGTATATGAAAACCCTAAACATAGGTCGGAGAGGATCGGGGAGGGGTGGGCAATATTCGGTCTTGACCCGAAATCCTATCGGGGCAGGTTAAACACGATCGGGTAGGGGCGCGTCAGAGCGAATATGCCACCCCTAGTCCTGATTCGAATGTTCTGATTGATATTTGAATGTCTTGATCGAATGTCCTAATCAAATGTTTTCATTCGAATGTCCTGATTCAAATGTCCGGATTGAATGTCCTCTGCCTTGAGGCTTCTTCAAGTTTTCGATCACATAGTTCGCTGAGGTTACTGTTAATCATTGCTTTAACCCGTTCTTTGTTTGGAATCAACTTAGTGATCCCAAACCCTTATAAACCCTTCAAAAACTCATAAAACTCATACCCAATACTACATATCAGGTTTTGATAATATATTATGTACTTAAATCACAAGATTCAATCCAAAATTGGATTTCCCCCAAAACCTAGGGTTTATATGAAATCACACAGATCATGCCAAAATTATGCATATAAAAACAGAATCAAGGTAAGAAGTATAGAAACACCTATTTGGTAAGGATTCACAGATAAATTAACCCCAGAATCCAAGCTCCAAGTTTCGATTCGCCATACTCCACTTCCAAGCTAACTCTACGCTCTCTCTATTTCTTTTACCAAAGCTGTGAAACGCAAAATGACAATCCGTTGAGAGTCCCTCTCTTTCTCCCCTATTTATATTTTCTACTTATCTGTTTAATTAATACACACTCAAAATTACACAACTAACCTTTTGGGGTCCTAATTTCAAATTGGACCCAACTATTATCAAAACGCTCGTACCGTCGAGCATAATACTAACTAGATATCTTCATTACCAAATAAATACTATCTAATAAATTAATCCAAATATAGGTCTCTACATCCTTCCCACCTTAGGACTTTTTATCCCTAAAAAGATAACTTATCTCCCACATATCCCTCATCTCAAAAACATGCCTAACAAAACAAGACCACAATACCTATGGTGATAAACCAACATTGAAACCAACACAAGGGATAATAAGGAACTATCTAATGTTACCCCAATTTCAACCATAGCATGTGCAACAAGCAACCTTACAACCACCATAGGTATCACAAGCACTGCCATGACAGGCACAAGCAACAATGCTAGGAGAAATCATAGTAAAAGACAGCATAAGTAGTGTAACAACAAATAGTGCCATAATAAGCAACCACATGCAGTAACAACATAACAAAGCAAACAATGCATCACTTCAACACATGGGAAAAGACCTCATACACCCTCCCCAGCTCAGGACTGTGCGTCCCCGGACAACTCAGGATGAAGAACTCGCATCTGACTCTTCCGCTCCCACGTCTGCTCCTCGAGAGCATGGTGTCCCCATCACACCCAAACCAAGGGGATAGTCTTGCCCTATAAGACCTGCTCCCATTTATCCAAGATTTGAACTGGGGTCTCCACAATAGAACCATCATCAACTAACTCAATCTCATGCAAATCAAGCACATAGGAGGGATCTGGGTAGTACCTCCAACTGAGAGACATGGAAAACATTGTGGACATGAGACAACTTGGCGGTAACACCAACCGATAGGTTACTGGTCCCACAACTATAATAATAAAAATTGTCCAACAAATAGGGATAAAAGTTTGGACCCATGTCCAAACCTCATATGTCCCCTGCGGGGCGAGACACGCAAGAAGACCTAATCTCCCACTACAAATTGTAACGAGCATCGTCGTCTATTTGCATATGATTTCTACCGGGGCTGTTAGCATCCACTACCGAATCAACTTGACCTACTCTGTAGTCTCTTGGACTATATGGGGACGCAACACAATGGCCTCTCCCGTCTGTGCCCAACATAAAGGGGATCGACAAAGGCGCCCATACAAAACATCATAAGGTGTTATCCCGTTCGTGGCCTGATAACTATTATTGTAGGAGAACTCCACCAATGGAAGATGAGTCTCCCAACAATTACCAAAATCTAACACATAGGCACGTAACATGTCCTCCACGATCGAATAGCACGCTCTAACTGGCCATCCGTCTGTGGATGAAAGGCTATACTCAGTCTAACCAGAGTACCTAATGTTTGCTGCAATTGCTTCCAAAACTGTGACGTGAACTATGCATCTCAATTAGAAACAATCGATAATAGAACCCCATGCAGTCACATAATCATGTTTATATACTATTGTCCTAAAGTTCGAACTAGACCTGTCTTCCAAATCGGAATGAAGTGAGCTGACTACTAACTTCATCAAATGGTCAACTACCACCCAAATAGTGTCTTAAAACTGTCTCCCAAAGAGAAGATGGAACAACCAATAGACCCAGGTGCTGCAAGACATGGTTGACGTCCTCCACCCAATCTGAGGAAAGCATTGTTGTTTGAATCTGATCGCGGATCACCTCACACTCAATATCCCCCAACTGACCCTCAATTACTTGGTGTTATAACTCTGGCATAGCTACAATCACATTCAACATACCCCTGACTTCACTAGGTACTGGTTACAACCTCATATCCGCGAGTTGGCCCATAATCTCTCATTCCTTGATAGCACAAAGAGCTACCATCATCTGGCTCTTCTGGCTTAAGGCATCTGCGACCACATTTCCCTTCCTAGGTGTATACTGTAGATCAAACTGAAACTATTGCATATACTCCACCCAATGCCTCTACCTAAGGTGCAAGTCTTGTTACGAAAAGATATACTATAAACTCTTGTGGTCAGTATACACCACAAACTTCTCCCTCAGGAGATAATGATGCTAACTCTTCTGTGCAAAGATCACTGTAGCCAACTCCAAGTCATGTATAGGGTAATTCTACTCATGAGGCCTCAAATGACGTGAGCCATAAGTGATTACCCTCCTCTCCTGCATTAAAACACAGCCTAAGCCTACTTGAGAGGCATTACAGTACACTCATAAGTAATATCCTTCTGCGGTAGAACCAAAATAGGTGTTGAGGTCAATCTAAGCTTCAGCTGACAGAAAGCCTCCTCACAAGCCTCAGACCACACGAAGCTAACTCTCTTCTGAGTCAAACCAGATAACGAGGCAGCAAACTTGGAGAAATCCTTAACAAAACTCCGATAGTATCCAGCCAGGCCTAAGAAGCTACGAATCTAAAACACATTCGTGGGCTTCCTCCATGACATGATTGCCTCTATCTTCCTAAGGTCCACTATGATACCCTCAGAAGATACCACATGCCCAAGGAATTTCACTTGCTATAACCAGAAGTCACACTTTGTAAACTTTGCATACAACCGATGCTCCCGTAGCGTTTGCAACATTACCAACAAGTGCTCCTCATGCCCCCTCTTTATTCGAGAGTAAACTAAAATGTCTTCTATGAACACCACAAATAAATCCAAATAGGATGCAAAAATCTGGTGCATTAGTCCCATAAATATAGTTAAGGTATCAGTGAGCCCAAATGGCATTACCACCCACTCATAATGACTATACCTGCAACTGAACATTGTCCTTAGTATGTCTGCCTCCCGCACTCGTGACTGATGATATTCCGACCTCAAGTCAATCATGGAGAACCATTGAGCACTTTTAAACTGATCAAACAAGTCATCTATCCTTGGCAAAAGATATTGGTTCTTTATCGTCGCCTTATTCAACTTTCGGTAGTCTATGTATAACCAAAGTGAATTGTCCGCCTTCTTGGGGAATATCATCGGAGCACCCCATGACAAATTGCTCTGCCGGATAAAATCACACACTAGAAGGTTATTTATCTGCCACTTGAGCACTTTAAACTCAGCTGGCACCATCCTATAGGTCATTAACCTGATAGGCGTTGTCCTTGGTAGTAACTTTATCGAAAATTCCACCTCTCGCTCTAGCAATAAATCTATTAATTTCTCTAGAAACAGTCAGGAAACTGATCAACCACTCTATACAACACGACCTGAACCTCTCTCTGCATCTCTACCACGGTCAAACTGGCCAACTGATGGGTCACATCACCTCATTCCTACCTCAATTGCCTAAACCTACATGCCTCATCTGTCCACTCACCTACAAACGCACCATGAGTATCGTCTGGTGTGAAGAAAGTCACTCTGCGCCGATAACAATCAATTTTGGCTCTCACAAAAGCCAACCAATCTATCCATAAAATAACATCAAAGGCATCATACCGCATCACAAACAAGTCATATTGGAGATCAACACGCCCAAGAGTAACACTACAGCCATGACATATATATTTTGTTTATGACCACCAACCCACCCACTGGTATATCAACCACGAGTGGTTACTCAACCGTTTCACAATCTAACTCTAACCCCTTTACTGTGGAGTGTGTAATAAAAGAGTGCATAGCACCAGTATCAATTAACACAGTACAAATAGTATGAGAGAACAAAATTGTACTACTCACCACGGACGGCCCCTGTCCTGCCTCATTAATAGGTGGAACCTATGCCCTCCTAACAGTGATGGCATATGTCCTCCCTCTTTGGGCATTGTTGCTGGCCTGCCCTGCTGGAGTCTAATCCATCTGACTCCTCTGAGTCTATGCCTCCCGCTGATGCTATTGTGCCACTGACCACTCTTGTGCAGTCTACATTGACTGACTTAGCCTCTGATACGGTGCCCCACTCCTCTGCTCTTGGTCACGAGATCGTTGTGGTCACGTAGCACTCGTTGAGCTAGAGGAGGGAGATGCCCCTGCCATGTGTTTGGCACCTTCGCACCTGAAACATTTGAGTGCACCACTGCTTCTCCTCCAATAATCTCTCTCCTTCTGGCTTGATCTAGGTCTTACTCTGCAATCAAAGCCTTGTTAACTGCGTCTGCATATGTGGACAACTGTAACACGTTTAGCCCCCTCCTAAGAGTTGGTCACAAACCCTTGAGGAAGTCTTGGGTCTTAAAGGCCTCTACCCACCAAACATCGGGAGCATATCTCCCTAAGTCTATGAAAGCCCTGACATACTCTGTCACTGTCCTACTCCCCTGCTCCAAAGTATAGTACTCTCTCCGCCTTGTCCTCTATACTATATGAGGAAAATTCTTGGTGTAGAAGAAGTCCACAAAATCCTCCCAAGCCATTGGTGTACGGTGAACAGCTCTCACGGCCTCCCACCGAACCTCCTCTTGCTACTGTGAATGTAGAGGATGCTGAGGTGACAGCTATTGTGGTGGAGGTGGAGGTTGTTGCTCCCTCATCTTCACCTGTGTGATCCCTTGAGTTATATCCTGGATAACGCCCTAGAGCCCGCTCACAATATGAGCCCCAATCTAAGCAACAACACTTGGGTCTAATGGTCCATGGAGAGTCTAATGTCCCTGCGACTTTAACTGAGCAGTGGGCTCTTCTTCCTGACCTCGGCTCCGAAAACTCCTCCTAGGTGGCATCCTCTGCACCCACATAACCAACAAGACAAAACTAGCAAATTAACAACTAAAAACTATGACCCATCGGTCCACAACAAGCAATAGTGTCCAAATCCCCTCACAACACACATCTCATCTAGAGAGCATTGGGGTCCATGTTACCCCCATTTCCCAATAGGCATGTGCCAACAACAAGAACACCACAACACAAGCAAATTTCACACACAAGAATAACATCATTAGAGTGCAACATAAAATCTCTAGTGCCTATCAATGCATAATTAACCATTCAACATGCATGTACCCAACCCAATGTACCTAGGATGATTTGATTAACCCCTCAGAACTCAGAATACATGTAAGGACTACATTGATTAGATGCCCTTGTCATCACTGGTTTTCGTCCAGGCCCATTTGGGGTGAGCTCAAACTAAACCAATGGTGAGAAAATTTAGAGTCGCCACCAACTGTTTTTGGGGTACAATTGGATACCCTCTACTTTGAGTAATTTAAATGTGTGGTCTGCGTTATCAGAGAAAGGTTCGGGAGTTGGTTACGTGTAGGGAAGGATTAGCACCCCTACAGCGCCCTTTTCGGTATTTAATTTAGGAGGAGGAGGTTTTATTTTATTTGTACTGCCATGATCAGGGCTAAGTTTCCTAAAAAGTCTATGATTTTTATTTAGCTAAGTTATTTATTAAAGTTATGGTTAAAATGGATTTATCCTAAATTTCTAAAGGGAACCCTAGAAGTTTTGGGTTTAAGTGGAGAATGGGATCCTATGGGTTGGTTTTGGGTTTTTGGTTTTACTTTGGGAAATTTAAGTCCTAAAAATTATTTTTTTTATTTTCCCCTTTTTTGTTTTTTTTTTTGGTTAGAAAACATATTTTTGTTTTTTATGTTTTGTGAAAAACGTTTTGTTGTTGTTTTGCTTTGCTTTTGGAAATTAAAGTACTACTTTTGGTTTTTTTTTTGTTTTGGTTTGAAAACATGAAAACGTTTTTTTGTTTGTTTTTGTTTTGTTTTGTTTTTTTTGGAAACTTTTAATTATCTTGTTTTGAAAACTCAAAGTCACACTTGTACAAATACATATCAAAGTAATGAACACATAAAATAATCGTGGAGTGTGTGATTATGACATCCATAAATAAACAAAGATAAAGCCATTCTTTCTTTTTTTTCTTTTCATTTTTTTTTTTTGCTTTGCCCTCCCTCTTTTTCTTTTCTTCATATCTCTATTTTTGTCCCTTTTTTTTTTACTGCACTTTACATATTACAACATAGACAATATATACAACATACATCAACAATCATAAACAGAATGAAATACTATGGCTTACATCGAGTAGGGATATAAATAAGCTAATAGGCAATAAATACACAAATACAAATGAATTAGAAATTGAACCGACTTTAGTTTGGGTAGGGCTTCAACATCGGCCTTCCGTTCGAGTTATCCTGTCTGCGCCGATATTCTCCATGTCGAGTATAAAAGCACCAAATCCAGTAATTACGAAAATCAGATGGGATATATCATGGAGACTGCAGTGCTATGTTGGAACTGAGAGCAGATGATGAGTGGACTTTTATTTGGGGGTTTTGAGGCAAAAAAAACGTGAAAAGGGGATTTGAAAATGGTAGAGTTTTTTTTGCTTTGGGCAAGAAAATTCGTAAGAGAGAAAGAGAGAATCTGGGAGTCTTTCTTTTTTGCTTACAAAATTTCCGCTCTCTCCCTTTCTCTGGGCGTTTTCTGCAGGGAAGAAGCTGGGGCATTTTTTTTTATGTATCGATGGATCTCTTTTTTTGTCTCTCCACCCTCTGTTTTTCTCTCTCTGTTTGCGCTGGGATGAGGAATGGTAGCAGGGTATTTTTTTTTAACGATGATGGCTCTTCTTTTTCCCCTCCTTCCCTCACGATGATAGCTCTCTCCTCTTTTTTTTCCTTTGGACGAATCCCCCTCTTCCTTTTCTGCCTTTCTTTTTTGTTTCTGCTCAACTCTCTGGCGCAGGGACGGACTCAGGCGTCTTAAAGGGCTGCAGAAATTTTTTTGGATGGACTCATTAATTGCTGCAATAAATGTTTTGTCGGGTGCATTATTATTTGCAGATCAGTGCTTGGTTGGGTGGACAGCTTATGCGGAAAAAGGGGAGCTCGTGATTGCCTTTTGAATTTGTATTTTAGCAGCACATGTGACTGACAGGTTGTTGAGAAATGGTTCCTTGTCAGATGGCCAGCGCAGAAGACGAGTCTCGTGAAGCCAGCGAGAAAAAGAAAGAAAAAAAAACAACGTGCAGAGCCAGCGAGAAACGCCAACCAGCGAAGGTCAAAGGGGTCGGAGGGTCGAAGTGTCGGCAGGTCGGAGTGTTGGCAGGTCGAAGTGTCGGCAGGGTCGAGGCTTTGGTGGGTTGAAATTTCGGTGGGGCGAAGGTCAACGGTCAACGGGTCGAAGTGTCGGCAGGTCGAAGGTCAATGGTCAACGGGTCGAAGGCTTACAGGCGTCCGGGTCAAGGTTCGGAGGTCGGAGTGTCGATAGGTCAAAGGTTTATAGGCTTCGCAGATCAGGGTCGAAGGGTCGAAGGTCGGAGTGTCGGCAGCGAGGCTTCGAGGCTTCGAGAGTTAGGGGGTTGAAGGTCGAAAGGGCGAGTCGAAGGTCGGAGGGTTATAGGCTTCGAGGGTCAAGGGTCGAAGGGTCGAAGGTCGGAGTGTCGGCAGCGGGGCTTCGAGGCTTCGAGGCTTCGATGCTTCGAGGCTTCGAGGCTTCGGGGCTTCGATGTGTCGGGGCTTCGAGGCTTCGGAGGTCAATGGGTTGAAGTGTCGGCAGGTCAACGGTCAACGCCAAAGTTTTTTTTTTTTTTTGACTTTTAATTACCTTCTTACCCTTCACCTAAAATGCAAAAAATGGATAACTTTCCAGGGATTGTTTGGGGAGATCCGTATTCGCCTAAATTGACGCTTTGAAGAATTTCGCATGGCCACTTTTTTCGGGCGATTTGGACCAGGGGCATTGACCGTCTTTTGGCAAGTTTCGACTTTTTCCAACGAAAGTTGTTTTGGCCATAACTTCTTCATTTTAAGTCCGATTTGAGCTCGGTCAAGTGCGTTAGTCTCCAATTTTTATCTTCTATCACCTGGTGTTAGTCTTGGGGCGCTTCAAGGACTTGTAATAGAAGTCATTAATTTTGAACTCCCCCGTCCGTGTCAATTGTATCCATCTCATGCAAATTGGGGCTAACATCAATTCCAAACCATTCCTTGGAAGTATGGGATCATTGTGGACCTGTCCAACAAGGTATATGACATGGGCAGAAAGGTATATCAAATGGGGTTAGTATGTCCAACCCGGACAAAATAGGATCCAACAGCCCTCCTTATAGTTTTTTAAATCCTAAGAAGAAATCAACCACCCCTAATAACCTAGGTCTAACTAGGCCATGCTTTGATATCAACTTGTCTCCCCCCTACTCCAGGAGACCCGGAATTGGGCACGTGACTACCCCTTACCCGCACTCGAGGGCAAAGGGTTGGTGACTAGCACCAAAAGGAGCACACCGCGGGTGCTACCCAAAATACACCTGTACAATCATACAACAAGCTAGGGTTATTCCTGTACACTCTTAAAACCATGCAATTGAATGAAATATCATCATAACACATCGTACACATCATGTATCACTCAGTACAACAATCACGGACCCATGTCCAGGAAGACAATGCAGTAATAATACAAAATAATAAGGATAAACATAGAAAGTCTCATACATCAACAATATCTGGTCTGCTCAACCTGCTCACTGGAAACTCCCAGAGCTACCCCTTGCCTAAACCTGAAAACACAAGGCAACAACATAGGGTAAGCACAAGGGCTCGGTTGGTGACTTACAATACATTACCTGTGTATACATGTGCCAGTGAATGCATACCCATACAATAATATCCATAGTGTCCTATACAATACTAATAAAAGCATAAACACACACAACGATGTCCCCACGAAAGAGTATTATGCAATAATAATGAAAGCATAAACACACAAGGTCCATACCATCAAGTCACACAAACAGTTCACAACTCAGCTGATTAGAACAAGGTAAGGCTCTTACAGCCTTCCTGCCACAGTGGGAAAGTAGCATGAAAAGAAGCCACCCGTGGGACCTTCCGCTGTCAACTAGCCATGTAAGGGACTTCGACTCTCAGCCAACCCTATATGAAACCTATGTTGACCAGCCAAGCAAACCAACAAAACACCACAAATCAAGCCTCCAAATGCCATGAGATTCAAAATCCATGATGGTATCCATACCACATAACATTTCATGCCAAGTAAACAACAAAATTCCATACCTTAAAAAAGGCATCATAATTTATTTTATGTATAAAATTTAGGTTAGAAAATAATAAAAATAACACTAAAAGGACCAGCCTTGAAGAGCTCCCTAGAACCCTTGCCTCGAAACTCCATCGATTCAAATGTCCTCATCCGAAAGCATGATCGAATGTCCTAACTCAGATGTCTGAAAGTCTGACTCGAACGTCCTGATTTGAATGTCCTGATCAATATTTGAATGTATGGATTGAATGTCTTCATCGAATGTCCTGATTCAAATGTTCGGATCGAATGTCCTCTGCCTTGAGGCTCCTTCAAGTCTTTGAACACATAGTTCGCTAAAGTTATTGTTCATCATTGTTTTAACCTATTTTTTGTTTGGATTCAACCTAGCGACCCCCAAACCCTCTGGAAACTCATAAAAGTCCAACATAATAGTATAATACTACATATTAGGTTTTGATCATATATTATGTACTTAAATCATAAAATTGAACTCAAAATTGGGTTTCTCCCAAAACTTAGGGTTCATACGAAATCACACAGATCATACCAAAATCATGCATATAAAAACAGAATCAAGGCAAGAAGTTTAGGAACACATAATTGGTAAGGACTCATGGATGAATCAACCCCAAAGCTCCACCTCCAAGCTCACTCTACGCTCTCTCTCTCTCTCTCTCTCTCTCTCTCTCTCTCTCTCTCTCTCTCTCTTTTACCAAAGTTGTAAAATGAAAAATGACAACCTGCTGAGAGTCTCTTTCTCTCTCTCCTCTATTTATATTTTCTACTCATCTCTTTAATTAATAAACACTCAAAATTACACAATTAACCTTTCGAAGTTCCAATTCCAAATTGAACTTGTTACACCCCGACTTTTCAACCCGAGGAAACCAGTTCGTGACTCCCCTTACCCACCTGGTGGGGCAAGGGTTCGGGCTAATAACCACCCACACAAAACATCACAAACAAAAACATCACATATCCATAAAACCAAACACATTTATTAATAATACTACTTTGGGTTACATCAATGTCATGAAATAACATCTCATGAAATATAAATACAACCAAATAAGAAAATCCTCCTGTCTACCTTGGTGTCCCACCTAAAGCCTGTAGGTCCCACCTGAAAAGAAAGACAATCACAGTATGAGGGGTGAGTAACCACAGCTCAGTAGGGATCCCATCTTCCCAACCCATCCCATGCTCCTAGTATCTACATGATGAGTGTGTATGTGCTGTGTCTTGATCACAATACCCAATCAGTACAAAATTAGAAATTAGTTGTATGAGTTGCCACCACCACACAAACTATCTCATATACCGCCACATGGCCTACCTCATCCACCACCACACAGGCAACCTCATTCATCGCCACATAGGCTACTTTAGTCACCGCCACACAGGCTACTTTAGTCACCGCCACACAGGCTGCCACAATCAACGTATTAAACACAATAAACAATAAATCACAACACAACAAGTTACTTCCCAAGCCACGAACTAATCACATGAAAGACCAGCCCTAAAGTTCGGACTCGAAGGTCCACCTCATGGAACCTCCCTCGAGGACTAGAAGCCACTGACGCGAAGGTCTGCCTCGACGAACCTCCCTTGAAGACCCGAAGCCACTCACCCAAAGGTCTGCCTTGAAGAACCCCCCTTGAAGACCTGAAGCCACTAGCCCAAAGGTCTGCCTCGAAGAACCTCCCTCAAAGACCTGAAGCCACTGACCCGAAGGTTTGCCTTGAAGAAACCCCCCTCGAAGACCCAAAGCCACTAGCCCGAAGGTTTGCCTCAAAGAACCTCGAAGACCCGAAGCTACTGACCCAAAGGTCTTCCTCGAAGAACCTCTCTTAAAGACTTGAAGACACACCCTCAAAGACTCGGAGAACTCCCTCGAATTTCAACCCTTCGAACTTAAATCTTCGACTCTATGACTCTTTGACTCTCCAACTCTATTCTTCGACTCTACGACTGTTAACCCTAAACGTGCCGCCGACCATACAATTCACCCAGCGTTACTGTTCATCATCGTTCTGCCGCCCTTCGTTTGGAATCAACCTAGCGACCTCTCATACATTTAAAAACCATACTTTTACACACAGTCCCCCACTTACACCACAAATCTCATTCTAAAATACCTCTAAATCACATAGTAACATCATATACGTATATATAAACACACAAATCAAGCTACGATAGGAGTTTCTCCCCTAAAACATACCGGATGAATTACATCTCACACCATCCACATCATAACAAGATATGATAACGGTAAAGGAGTTTAGGAGCACCTACCTCTTCAAGCTGATTGAAAAACTTTGATCTTCGCGCTTTAGATCCAAAAACTCCTTGGCGTCTCCTCTCTCTCTCTCTCTCTCTCTCTCTTGTGCACACCTCTCTTTCTTTTTTTCTTGCGTAGAATGCCAAAAATGCACCAGAAACCCTATCTCTCCTTTTATATTATTTACCTGATAATTAAAATAAAGTTCTTCTCTATCTAAATTTCCCTAATGCCCCAAAAGACCCTCAAATATGCCCATATTGCTCCACGGGACTCTGAATTCCAAAATGGGTCCAAGTATAGTCAAACTTCCACACTTTTTGAGCCTAATTACATGCTCACATCTACTCATTCTAATCCTCACTCTAATGCAGAGTCCACTTTTAGGACCAAGAATACGAGTCTTTATAAAACTCAACTACTACCAAAACATTTATATCGCCGAACACAATACCAACTAGAACACGAATAAATATTATCTCATAAATTAACCCAAACATGGATCTCTACACACATTGCCACCGCCCTCCTCCTCCCCCTCTCTCCACGTGCGCATTCATCTAAGAAAAACCCCACAACACTAAAGATCTATTGCTGCCACATTGGTCTAGGGAGTTTATGTCCTAAGGGTAGATAGGGTGGATGCAGTGGCTGTCATGTAATTCGGTATTGCATAGCCTCCAGTGTCGTCGCCGCAGCTTCTATGATAGGAAGGAGAGTGAAGGTTCAAGTTTTCCTTCACTTAGCGTTATCTCACATTTCCATTTCATTTCCCAGCATTCTTAACGTCTGGGAGGGTAACTGAATGTTGACGCCACATGATTGATGTCTTGTATCAAATGGTTTACAAATTTGGGGAGAATATAAGTTAAGTGTAAATTAAGAAATATAATAGTTAAAAAAATGATGTCGTATTAGAGTATTATTAATTAAAATAATACTATAGCAAGTTAAGAGCATTATTAATAATTAATTGGTTAAAATGATATCGTATTATTAGTATTATTAATTTGTTTAAATTTAGCTTGCTAGTGCCTCGATGTTTGAGCTTTAATAAAGTTTGTAATCAAAATACAGATCTCGAGTATAATTTATGGCTCATATTGCTCCATGTGTACATATTTAACTAAAATTTTAGAGTCTACACTTAATATTCTTAGGTGTATATTACTCAATGTAAATCAATTTAACTAAAATTTTAAAGGATCTACACTTAAGAATATATAGTGTAGACTCTAAAATTTTAGTTAAATATGTAAACATGGAGCAATATGAGCCATAAATTATATTTGAGATTGTGATATTTCACCGGACGACTGTAGGTTTTTCTTTGTTCGACGTTCTCGCTCGATATTGAAAAAAATAGTCCAAACGTCAAACAGACACACAAGTATCCCGTATCCGGTTGTCTGGCATCTGCCGCTTAAAAATCTTTATTGCACATATATTGTTATTGAGTTGGGTGGGGAAAAAATGCTTCACATCAGCTTTGGCACAGGCACGTGTTAACCATCAGAAAATGAAACTCTACTTTTGGTGACATCGCAAGTGATCTCACGCTCCTGAAAATGACGAACAAAAGCCAACGAAGAGGCTCTAATTCCATAGCTCGACAATTATTTATATGAGTCTGCCCGGCCGGAGCTGTGTGCATAATGACACGAACAAATATTTATATATGCTTCCCTTGAACGCCTCTTTTTGATTCTCTTTTTTTTTTTTTTAAACTTATGTAGCTTTATGATGATGGCAATTGCTTCCTTACGAACTATTAAGGTAGGTGAGATGAAAAAATACATATTACTCGCATTGCAGCATCATCATCATCATCATTATCATTTGTTGGAAAAGAAACTGTATTATTATGTCTAAGCATTGCAGGATGACATTGCTTTTGGGGCCACCGTCTTCAGGAAAATCGACTTTGTTGTTAGCTCTTGCCGGGAAGTTGGACAGCGACTTAAAGGTACAATGATATGATTTTATCTTATAGTTGTCGAAATGTCAACAGTAGTCAACCACTCCCTCCCTCCTCGGCCCTCCCAGGTTTAAGTTAACGTCAGTCAGTCAGACCCTGAGTTGTTGGGTACGTAACCTTGTGTCGAGGATTGCCGTCTAATCTAAACCAATGATTGTGGATTTTGGGGGTGTACGTATTCATTTTCTCTTAACCCATGACTTATTATTATTATTTTTCCGATTGATTAAACTCTGCAAGGATTACCATGATTCATTCATGGAAAGCTGTAGCATTACCTTAAAATATACCCCAGCAGATCCATGTATTCTAATGTTTATTAATGCAAAAACCAAAGCAAACCCCAGATTCTCCTCTTGAAATGAATATTACATAATCCTTTTGATTTGCAGAAAAGCGGGACTATAACATACAACGGTCATTTGCTTGATGAGTTTTGTGTTCAAAGGACTTCCGCTTACATAAGCCAGACAGATGATCACATTCCAGAGCTCACTGTTCGAGAAACTCTGGATTTTGCTGCCAGGTGTCAAGGGGCGAGTGAAGGCTTTGCAGGTTTGTCTAATTGCTGTGGATAGATAATTTTTAATTTTCTGTTGTAATTATTGGGCCTTATTTGGCATTTATGACATTAAATTGTTTTCTGCTCTTTTGATACTAGATGCTTCAAATGCGTCACGGGTAGTGCAGTTGGTTGAGGTGGGCCTAGTTTTAAAGCTAGGAAATTTGGACGAGCTTAAAGTCTCCCGTTCAAACCTCACCCTGCGCATAAAACCCGGGGTTCTTTATCTGTGGGAGCCATGTAAGGGTCTCATGCACCTGAGGTTTGGTCTCATCTAAGAGTCGATCGGCTGCTGGCGTGGGATTTTCCTCGATTATAAAAAAAAAAACTAGATGCTTCAGATATGATTCAGACATCTCACACAATGTCACTTAATATCATGAAAAATTACCAATCTACTAAAAATTGAGCCTGTAAATTTACCAATAATTTTATTTACATCATCAATTCAATATATATATATATATATATATATATATAACGTTTTCCAATCCTTTTTTTTTTTGCAGGGTATATTAGGGATCTTTCTCGTATGGAGAAGGAAATGAACATACGACCTAGTCCAGAAATTGACGCATTTATGAAGGTGGATGCTTTACTTTTTTACATTGTTATTGCGTTTTGTTTTTTTTTTTTTTAATTTGTTGACACTCCGAGTTTGAATTTCTATGCACAGGCATCATCTGTTGGTGGCAGAAAACATAGCATTTCAACAGATTATATCTTGAAAGTACTTGGCCTCGATATCTGTGCAGATACGCTGGTTGGTAATGCCATGCTCAGGGGTGTTTCAGGCGGACAAAGAAAAAGAGTAACTACTGGTCTCTCTCTCTCTCTCTCTCTCTCTCTCTCATATAAGTGTATGCTCTGCATCCACTCATTGACCTTACTTTCAATACAATTCTTCATTTTTGATAATATCTGTGTTGTGCTTTTTTTACACAAGATGCTTTTCTTCGGTTCTTATCAATTCATTTGTTGTTGTTGCTGTTGTGTTACCGTTGAATATTTTCTCAGCCTCTGCTTTTATGAACCGTTTTTTTCCTCTACACTTCATATTTGATCCCTTCGTAGCTACTATATGAACAGTCTGTTCTCTGTTTTGGTGTAGGAGAAATGATTGTTGGGCCAAGGAAAACCCTTTTCATGGATGAAATATCAACTGGACTTGATAGTTCCACAACTTTCCAAATTGTGAAATGCATGAAAAATTTTGTCCACCAAATGCAGGGGACTGTATTGATGTCTCTTCTTCAGCCTGCACCTGAAACTTTTGAGCTTTTTGATGATTTGTTGCTGTTGTCCGAAGGACAAATTGTGTATCAAGGCCCTCGAACCGAAGTATTAGAGTTTTTCGAGTCATTGGGTTTCCAAGTGCCTCCTCGCAAGGGGGTGGCTGATTTTCTTCAAGAGGTGCTCTTTTAATAATAAATAAAACAATGCTTTTTCTGTTTTTGAGCTTCCCAAGTAACTGCCTGTTAATCTGAATATCAGGTAACCTCTAGAAAAGATCAAGCGCAGTATTGGGCTGATCATACAAAGCCATATGAATTTCATCCAGTATCAAGAACTTCAGAGGCATATAGAAATTCCAAATATGGTAGATCTTTGCAGCCTGTTCTTTCAGTTCCATATGATAAATCCAAAAATCATCCTTCAGCTTTGTGTAAGAAAGAGTTTTCTGTATCCAAACGTGAAATTTTAAGAGCATGCGGTGCAAGAGAAATTATCCTTATCAGCAGGCATCGTTTCCTATATATATTTAGAACATGCCAGGTATGGTTTACCTTGTCACTGACATAAAATTCGTGTTAGATAATATTCATCCTGTTTTGGCTAAATAATTTCAACACTTGCAAGAAATTATACAAGGAGAGAGAGAGAGAGAGGGAGAGAGATGGGGAAGGTATGAAAATTTTGGGATGAATTTTCGATTAGCTAACATGGGCTCAACAACATATAACAAGACAGATTTCATTTTACATGAATCCATTTGAAATACATTTTCATTGCGTCATGATCCGTATATTTTATAGATGGGATCAAACCATGGCAATAAAGATGTAGTGGAGGCTTATATTTTGTAGTTCTGTGAGACTATTTAATTAAACTTGTTTTATGTTTGGCAATTTGTAAACACATTACCCTATCAAGTTTCATTCAGCGGTTCTTATTTTTTCTGTTAAGGTTGCATTTGTTGGATTTGTCACATGTACAATGTTTTTGAGAACAAGACTACATCCAACAGATGAGATAAATGGAAACTTATTTCTCTCTTGCCTATTTTTTGGGCTTGTTCACATGATGTTCAATGGATTTTCTGAACTTCCACTTCTGATCTTTCGACTTCCAGTCTTTTACAAGCAAAGAGATAATTTGTTCTATCCTTCTTGGGTTTGGTCATTTACCAGTTGGATTCTGAGAGTACCGTACTCTATCATTGAAGCGCTGGTATGGTCTTGTGTCGTGTACTATACTGTTGGCTTTGCCCCCAGTGCTGGAAGGTATTTTTTTGTCATCATTTGCCTCCTACTGATGGATGATGCTTCTGTTTTGTCATTTTACTTCTTTCATTTGTCAACTTTTGTTCACTGTTTCAGGTTTTTCCGTTTCATTTTTTTACTTTTTTCAATACACCAAATGGCACTAGGACTCTTCCGGCTCATGGGTTCTGTTGCACGTGATATTATTATTGCCAATACTTTTGGATCAGCTGCATTGCTAGTCATATTCTTGCTGGGTGGTTTTATTCTTCCCAAAGGTAGCTCTACTTCTTCCTGTCAAATTTAAATTCACTCCAGTTATTTTTAGTGATTTAATTTCTCATCTTTCAGATATGATCAAACCGTGGTGGGAGTGGGCTTTTTGGTTGTCTCCATTATCCTATGGTCAGCGTGCAATCTCTGTTAATGAATTTACTGCCACAAGGTGGATGGAGGTGTGATATTTTAGGATAATGAAAAATAGTTTATAATACAACATAATTTTATGACTATATTTTCCAGATCATATTATAGGAGGGACTTATACTAGTTTACTAACTAAATAGTAATAATTTTACAGAAGTCTGCTTATGGTAATGCCACGGTTGGGTACAACGTTCTGCATTTACACGCTTTGCCTAGTAGCCGTGTTTGGTATTGGCTAGGTGTTGGTGTTTTACTACTCTATGCTTTGTTATTCAATAACTTGGTGACATTGGCCTTGTCCTTTCTTAATCGTAAGTTTACAAAGCATCTCAATTAATAATGTTTTGGAGACCCTGCATACTTTTATTAACTTATATTTTTGCTTTAATTTTTTTTTATTTTTGTTTATACTTTCCATTGCAGCACTAAGGAAATCCCAGACTGTGATGCCACTAAATGCCACTGATGAGAAATCTGTTGGAGAAGGTGATCGCTGATATTCTTCTCTCGTTTTTTCCTCTTCAGTATGAAATTACTTCTTCGTGTGTCATGTTTCCTTAAACTGTATGTACATTGGCTGTTATTGGTATTTTTAACACTTCTGTTATAAACAATATCTTTCTTGCATTCTTTAGATCATCAGGAGTCCAAAAAAGATCCCGCATTAACTTCAGATCATAGTAGAAAGAAAGGAATGATTCTTCCTTTCCAACCACTACCAATGACTTTTCATAATGTCAATTACTTTGTTGATATGCCAAAGGTGTGTTACTGTGTATATTTTTAGATGTTTGATCCCTTTAGTTTCTGATTTTCCTTACATATGTGAACAATAATTTTCATTTAATTTCTCAGGAAATGAGTTTGAAAGGCATACCTGAAAAAAAGCTGCAACTCTTATCAAATGTCAGTGGGGTATTCTCCCCTGGTGTTCTTACTGCTTTAGTTGGCTCAAGTGGAGCCGGAAAGACCACTTTAATGGATGTGCTTGCCGGTAGGAAAACTGGTGGATATATAGAAGGTGATATTAGGATTTCAGGTTACTCGAAAGAGCAAAGCACCTTTGCCAGAATTTCAGGTTATGTTGAACAAAGTGATATACATTCTCCACAAGTAACAGTTGAGGAATCTGTTCAATTTTCTTCCTTTCTTCGCCTTCCAAATGAAATAAGCAAAGAGCAGAAGAATGTTAGTGGCTGCATTACTTCCAGACCATTTATGATTTTTATGGTATTTATTTTATTTTATTTTATGGGTTTTTTAAAATTGTGGCTAAACTTTATTGCAGGATTTTGTTGAAGAGGTAATGAGATTGGTAGAGCTTGATGATTTGAGGCATGCTTTAGTTGGTTTGCCTGGTACCAGTGGCTTATCGACAGAGCAGAGAAAGCGCTTAACGATTGCAGTGGAGCTTGTTGCAAATCCATCCATAATTTTCATGGATGAACCTACATCAGGACTTGATGCGCGTGCGGCAGCCATTGTGATGCGAACTGTTCGCAATACCGTTGACACTGGACGAACTGTAGTTTGCACCATACATCAACCAAGCATTGATATATTTGAATCATTTGATGAGGTTAGTTCAAATTTTATTTGTCTTCTGGATTTTTTGATTTGAGCTACCAGTTCAAATACTACCCAAACATTATGCACACATATATGGATATTTGTTGGCTTCTTTATGTTTACGCGGTTGTAGTTTAAATGTACAGCTGCTTCTAATGAAACGAGGTGGATGCTTAATTTATGGAGGAAAACTTGGAGTGAACTCACAGATTATGGTCAATTATTTTCAGGTACCATAAAGTATACCTTGTGCTTATTCTTTCGGAGATGAGTTGGTCAAGATAATTTACACAGTAGTGGTACCTTTCAGCTTATTCATCAGCTTATTTCTTGCTCCGGAAAAAATAGATACAGAAGTGATACCCTCCAATCTGTGTATTATTAAATGCGATAGTATTGAAGGTACACATTATCGCATGTGATCCCCTTGCATTTAGATATTCAATTTTTTCTTTTGTAAAATCTCCTTTCAAATCATCTTTAACCAAAATAAGACAGTGTCATCAATAATTTTTGTTTAGGCCCGTTTGGCGTGGGCTTAATCAAAATCAATGGTGATAAAATTAGAGTTGTTATCGACTATTTTTGGGGGTATAGTTGGATACCTACTACCTTGAGTAGTTAAGATGTGATTTGCAGTACAAGATAAGAGTTTGGGAGTTGGTTACGTGTAGGAAAGAATTAACACCCCTACAGCGTTCTTTCGGTATCTATATTAGGAGGAAAAAATTTCTATTTATCTTCACTACTTATTTGAGTTTGACTTAGATGTTTGAGTTTGATTTACCCTATGATTCTAAAGGAAATCGTAAAGGTTTTAGTTTTTTTGTTTTTAATTCTAAATTTTTTATTGAGGTTGAAAATTAAAGTTAAACATTTTTTTATATGTTTTGAAAGCCAAATAGGATAATTTTATTTATTTTATTAGTTTTTGTTTTGTTTTTTTATTGTCTTTAAAAGGACACATTTTTTGTTTTGACATAATGGAAATTCAGAATTAACACATGTAAAAGAAGAGAGTATGTGATGTTTTTTATTTTTTATTTTTTATTTTTTGTTTGTTTTAGAGAATAAAAATCGGGGCTGACATATTAAAGCTAAACATGATTTTTTTTTGAACGCTTTTTGCATTTTTGTTTTTTTTATTTTGGAAAATAATAATATGTATGATTGTTGTTGGATCGAACCTAGAATTTGGATTTTGCGGATAAAACCCTATGTAATTTGGTTTGAGATCTTTTAATGTCTATTCTAACTTGTTGCAGAAGATAAGTTAAACTAGAACTACACTCGAGAGTGTAAAGCGAAGGACACGATACATAATACTGATCTAGATCAACGTGAGTGTCGTTAATCAACTTGGTAAATAACCAAGTCATCATAAGATACGAAATAAGGATTATTAGCGCGGACTACGTAATAAAAGGTATGGCCTAACGAATCCGGGTCTTTACTCGAATGGACTAAGTCATAAAGACATGGAATAAGAATCTTAGTCTACAACTCATGTGGAGTAAGAGAGCACTATTGCGGAATAAGGAGCTAAGTCTTCTACTCACGCGGACTAAGGACAAGAAGACGCGGAATATGAAATTCGAGTTTTATACTCGCACGGAGTAAAGAAGGACTTGTGCGGAATAAGAACCCAAGTCTCTTATTCGTACGAAGTAAGGAAAAGAGATGCGGAGTAAGCCATCCGAGCGTTTGCTCTCAAACGGAATAAGGAAGCGCTGACACGGAGTAAGGAACCTTGCGACAGAATAAGGATCCGAGTAACTAGTTGACACAGAGTAAGCAACTATTGACACAGAGTAAGGATCCGAGCATTCTCTTGAGACGGAGTAAGGAACCTTACGACAGAGTAAAATGGTATTGCTCCAACTACTATCCTTATCATCTCAGCGCACTCAAACTCATCAGCTTGCTGTGTCCCGATGTAAGAAGAAATCCGTTGAAGACATTTAAGGCATCTTACACGTAGATCACATGGATACATGGAGTGAACCTTAATGCACATGGAACTATACGAAATGAAGTTAATTTATTTATACTTCTAATATCTTGAGCTCCACATCCACGACATTAATACTAAGGACTTTTTCGAGAAGATCATTAATGAAGCTCAGTAGCCAAGATGTTCTGTTCCAAGAATATCGTCTTAGGATGTCCATAAATATACTTGTAATATTTACTTGTATATGTGCGTGAAATATACTTTGGCTAGTGTGTGCGTAATTGAAAAAGAGTGCTACTCTAAAAGAGAGATATTCTTTCAATAGATTCAAACTAGTGAAAACAGCTTTATCTGCTATTCAATTTGTTGTAATCATCTTTTGATAATAATATAAATTACTTCCACTATCATATTGTCTTTCGCATTGTTTTATCCTTTCAGTCTCAATCAGTGTTGTGCCAAAAGAGTGAGAAAAGAGTTTTAAAAGAGCCTATTCACCTCCCCCCTATAGGCTTTCCGGGACCAACAAGATTGTGACATTCATAAACATAATAAAACCTCACTTCTTTTTTTTTTTTTTTTTGTCTCCCACTTTTTTTATTCCTCTCTCTCCTTTTTCCTATCTTTTTTTTATTATCAGCTATTACATCGTACAACTTTAATTAAATGGAGAGAAAATAACAAAACAAATAAACGAAACCAACAATGTAGTACAAACAAGAAAAATCACAACACAAACAATTACATCAATTGAAATGAGACTATATTAAGACAATAAAGAAAATGATGAAACCGACTTTGGCTTGGGCTTGGGCAATGCTCTGGTGCTCGCTGACTTTGTTGGTGGCAATGTCTGCTGGAACTGCAGATAAACCTATTTTTTATAATATTTATATGTAGACTATGGACACGATGGAGACAAGGGAACAAGTTTTGTATTTTTATGGGGATTCGTGATGAAGAAAAAAAAAATAAAAGACAAGATTAATGAAAGAGAGGTTTTCGAAAATCTAGGCGTGAGAGAGGAGCAAATCTGTGGGAGCTGGAGAAGAAATGAGTGTGATGTGAGTTGGGCCAGCCCCCTCGTTCAAAATTGTAGGGCCTCGTTGTGACTGTACGGAAGCAGTTTTGTTTTGGGCAGAGGGTTCATCTAGCCGTAATCTAAGCGTAATATCCTTTTTTTGTGCGAGGGGAAGAACTCCCTTTTAATGTCATTGGACGTAGTCTCATTATTGCTGCATTTGTTGCTCTATTATTAATGCTAACATTTTTATTTCTAAATTCCATCTTATGTCGGGTGGACTGATAACTTATGATTGCCTTTTTTTGTCTTTGTCTGAGCATATGTGACCAACAAGGGTTGAAAAGCATCTCTGACAAATGACCAGTTAATACAAACGTGTCTCGTGACTACACAGGAAAGAACTCGAGGAAATAAAGCCAAACAACGAGGGTCAAAGGTCAAAGGATCGAAGTGTCGGCAAGGTCGAAGGTCAGGTTCGAAGGGTCGAAGGTCAGAGGGTCGAAGGTCTACGGGTTGAAGGATCAAAGGGTCAAAGGTCAACTCTCGAAGGGTCGGAGGTCAACCCTCAAAGACTTTGAGTTTTTTTTTAACTTTTAATTACCCTTTTATCCTCACCAAAAATACCAAATTGTGACACTTTGGGGGGTTGATTTGGGAAGATCCATATTTGCCTAAATTGGTGTTTTGGAGAATTTCGCATGGTTACATTTTCGGGCCATTTGACTAGAGGCATTGATCGTCTTTTGGCAAGTTTGACTTTTTCCGATGAAAATTGTTTTAGTCATAACTTTTTCGATTTAAGTTGGATTGAGCACGGTTAAGTGCGTTAGTTTCTAAATTTCATCCTCTATCACTTAGTATTGGCCTTGGGGCATTTCAATGTCTTGTAGCAGGGGTTCTCAATTTTGGGCTTCCCTGTTCGTGTTATAATGTATCCATCTTATGCAAAGTGGGATTTAACATCAACTCTACACCTAGGACCTATTTCTTGGTAGTGAGGAATTTTGATGGACCCATTCAACAAGATATATGACATAGACAGATAGATATAAAATTTACAATGGATTAATATATTCAACCTGGATAAAGGATCCAAGAGAGAGTATGATGCTTTTATTGCGATGTGAATATGACCCAACAATACACAGATTAATATCCGCCAATATGTGTATTATTAAATGTGATAGTATTGAAGGTACACGTTATCGCATGTGATTCCTTGCACTTAGAGATTTAATTTTTTCTTTTGTGAAATCTCTTGTTAAATTATCGTCACGAAGGGGACTTGAAGGTTTTATTGGGATGTGAATATGACTCAAAAATCCACCCGCCTGTGGATGGTGGGTTCATCGGGATTTCTTGAAAAGATTTTCAATAAATTAGCATTAGCTAGTTCAATATTAGAAATCAAATTTTGACAAATTTCCAGTGTCAACATTATGAAAAACTTCTAAAAGCAGGATGCAGGATACAAGTCATCTACAAAAGCTCTTCTGGGACAACTATTGTTCTTGAGGATATCTTCATAAATGCTCAATAGCCAGGTTGTGCAGCTAACTGTGATTTTCATCGATGATCAAATAATAGCAACTTCTCACTCTTAGGTGTAGAAACGTCCATAGGATTACTACCATTTTTTAATCCCGCAGAAACTTTCAATTGTTTTTCCTTTTTCATAGAGCTTACTACCCCTCTTTAATCTCATGAACCTGTTCAAAATTTGGATGTTATACTCTAGGTCTTTTTTCATGTTCTAGATGTACATAATCTTTTGCAGTTATAAATTTCTGCTTATATGAATGGGATATCCATCGACATGTTTCCTTTTCCTGTTCAGTCGATCAGTGGAATACCCCCAATTCCCACAGGTTATAACCCTGCAACTTGGGTGCTTGATGTCAGTACACCTGCAGTTGAGGCAAGGATTGGCAAAGACTTTTCTGATATATACTCAACTTCTGAGCAATATAGGTAATACCTGCTACAAGCAAGATGATGATGGTAGATGGTGCCTTTTATGTTCATTTATTTTTTCACCTTTTCTGTTTATGAATATTTGCAAATCTAGGGAAGTTGAGGCATCCATTAAACAGTTGAGTATGCCACCTCCTGGCTCCAAGCCATTAAAGTTCTCATCGACGCATGCACAAGATCAATTTTCTCAGTTTGGGTACTGCTTTTGGAAGCAAAATCTTGTATATTGGAGAAGTCCGCCATACAATGCTGTGAGAATGTTTTATACTACATTGAGTGCATTAATACTTGGTTCTGTATTTTGGAACATTGGTACTACAAGGTAACTTATCGCCTAAGTCTTCAAGATCGAATTTGTATGATAATAATTTGCCTTTAAATTGTCCTTTCATATTAGTATACTAGAAACATGAATGTGGGCCAATAAAAGGACAACTTTCATAAAGAAAAAAACAAAATCAAAATAGAAACAAAACAAATTCCAAAACCATAAGTACACACATTCCCTGTTTAAAAGAAAGAATTCACATTTCATTTATACATTGAATAGAAAAATAAATTAACTGAGTCATATGTTTTGGATTCGAACACTCACTACACAAAATTACATGCACAATGACAGTTGGAACCTAATGCCAATATGCCATCGAGTATCACATTCACTTCTACTTGAAATAAGCAACTGTTGAGATTGTATCTGCAGGATGAATTTTTTTAAAAATAAATTAATAATATTTTTTGCCTTACTCCTTGCAACATATAAAACCAGTATCCAATTTAGTCTTATGAGTTCTGCTTTCCAGGAATACAACTCAAGATTTGTTTAACATAATGGGAGCTCTTTATGCTTCGTGCCTGTTTCTTGGCGTCAGCAATTCTTCTTCAGTACAACCAATAGTTTCAATTGAGAGGACAGTTTTCTATAGAGAGAAAGCAGCTGGAATGTATTCCCCAATCCCTTATGCTGCAGCCCAGGTGATGAAAATGAAATCAATATATTGAAGTGCGGAAGTTATGATTATTGCATAGAGGATAATTGACATACTTTTCGTTGTCTATAGGGACTTGTGGAGATCCCTTATATTGCTGTGCAGACAATATTATATGCTGTCATCACATTCTTCACCATGCATTTTGAAAGGACGCTACGTAAGATTCAAATAGTTGATATTATTCCGTCTGTTAGTTTTAATGCCTACTTTTATCAAAATATGAACTCTGAGTGTTGTCATGGACATGAAATGGCAGTATTGCATTGTGTGTGCCTGCCATTTGAATAATTAAATCCAATGTGACGGCAGTTACTAGAAAGAAGTGTCTCATGCATTGCCACTTGCAGGGAAGTTTCTACTCTATACCCTGTTCATGTTCCTCACCTTCTCGTACTTCACCTTCTATGGCATGATGGCCGTGGGTCTCACAGAATCTCAACAAACTGCAGCCGTCGTCTCTTCTGCATTTTATTCCTTATGGAATCTGCTATCAGGTTTTCTTGTACCAAAACCGGTAAGTATATTGATCCTCACGCAGCAATGCATTTACTTTCTGAAATCCTGGGATATGTTTCCAACTGTTTTATCCGCAAACTGCGCCTCCGATACATCCATGTTTTTTTATATTTGTATTTAAACCTTTCAGAGCATTCCACGGTGGTGGACCTGGTTCTATTACATCTGCCCAGTGCAGTGGACACTCCGCGGCATCTTAACGTCACAGCTTGGCGACCTGGAAAACGTGATTGTGGGACCTGGTTTCAAGGGTACTGTTAAGGAATATTTGGATGTCAGCCTCGGCTTGAGCACGGGAACCGTTGGTGCTTCAGTTGCAGTGCTCATAGCCTTCAGCATTCTATTTTTTGCCGCCTTTGCTGCCTCCGTTAAAACGTTCAACTTCCAGAAAAGATGAATTGCAGTGCATCGATCTCTAGTTCATCATCGGTTGTTTTTAAAGGACTACGTCTAGACTTTTCTGCTCTATTCACTGTATGAGTTTTTTTTTTTTATTGTCCACGGGTTCACACTCCGTAAATCCACTTAGCATTGAAAGTAAGTATTCCAAACTATTTATTACTATTTATTAATAAATTAAATTAAATACGATTATTAAATTATGATGTTCACAAATGTTTTGTTATTCACAAATGTTTGTGAATATTTACGGATATATTTATAAAATTTTTAAAATTTATAAAAAAAATCTTACTATAAACTTACATGGAATTAATATGTTTAAATAATTATTATATGTAATTCATAAAAATATAATAATAATAAAAAATAAATAAATAGATAAATAATATTTTTTATTTAATAATAATAAAAAAATATTTGTTTGACCTTCTTCCTGAATAAATTGGTTTTAGTTCGTTTCTTTTCAGTTTTGTGTCTAGCTTCTTTCTGAACAGATAAAAATTAGTTAGTTTCCTTCATTTGAGCTTCTTCCTGAACAAACTGGTTTTAGCTCGTTTCTTTTCAGTTGTGTGTGCCTAGCTTCTTCTCGAATAGACTGGAATTAGCTAATTCGCTTTGTTTGAACTTCTTCATGAACAAACTGATTTTAGCTCGTTTTAGTTTTCCTAAGGCGGTTTGGGTCTGTGTCTAGCTTCTTCCTGAACAGACTGGAATTAGTTACTTTCTTTCCATCCTAGGCGGTCGAGATTTTCGTATTCCCGAGGCAGTCCAGGTTTTCTTCGTTTGAGCTTCTTCTTGAACAAACTGGTTTTAGCTCGCTTCTTTTCAGTTTTGTGTATCTAGCTTCTTCCTGAACATACTAGAATTAGCTAGTTTCCTTCGTTTGAACATTTTCTTGAACAAACTAGTTTTAGCTTGTTTCTTTTCAGTTTTGTGTGCCTAGCTTCTTCCTGAACAAACTGGTTTTAGCTCGCTTCTTTTCAATTTTATGTGTTTAGCTTCTTCCTGAATAGACTAGAATTAGCTACCTTCTTTCCATCCTAGGCCGTTAAACTTTCTTTTTCCTCGAGGCAGCCAAGATTTCTCTTTCCGCCATCCAAATGTTCCAACCGAACCTCAGCAGTAGGTAAGTCAGGTAAGTGCTCCAATCCGTCCAAAATGAGTCCCTCTTATCTTTGTACACTTGTTTGTATAATTCACAAAGAGGGGCAGCTATTGGACCCCATTTTATCCGGGTTGAACATACTAACCCTGTGAAACTTTTTTTCCCACTACCAAGTGTCATCACCGGATTCCGTCTAGGAGGGAAACCGATTTTGGGGTGCAGTTTCCCCTGTTGGATATATAGGATTTGATGAAGCTTCCAAAATACAGTTTAAGCCTGGAGACTCGAAGATCCGAAGGTCGTAGGATTGAAGAGTCGAAGTTCGTAGAAGAAGAACTGTCACAGGACATATTGGCGAGAGACTCGTAGACTTGTAGGGTCTGGAGACTCGAAGCAAATTTGTGACAGAACACATTGTGACTCATAGATCCAGGGTCGAAGGTCGTAGGGTTGAAGTGTGGAAAAGAGAGCGTTACTGCAAGCAACAACTAATTCAGAGACTCGTAGAGTCAAAGAATTTTAAAGAACAGTAACCAACTTTGAATGACTTGAAGACTCGAAGCCCGTAGAACTATAGAGTCCCTAAGAGCGCTTAAGCAATTAACAGAACGTAAAGTAGACTCGTAGACTCTAGGGTCGTAGAATCGAAGCCTTAGAACACTGTTAAGAAAATAGGACTCATAGACTTGTAGGTCGAAGGTCGAAGAGTCGATACCATAAAGACTGACAAACAAATGAAACTGTAACTCAAGAGTCGTAGAGTCGTAGACTCAAGGGTCGTAGAGTCGTAGGCTCAAGGGATACGGTCATTCTAAAGAAATTGCTAGACCTACAGACTCGGAGATCTTGGAGGCCGAGAGTTATAGCTGAAGGGTTGAAGCCGTAGAGTCGAAGACTCGAAGAATACGAAGATACAGTTTATGAGCAATCGCGAAAGACTAAGAAAGTACATGCAAATTCTAAGACTCATAGAGTCAAAGATTTTCAGGGTCGAAAACTCATAGAGTCAATGATCCTATGATCACTCTGACCTATTGATGGTCGAAGAGCCTCTTAGTCAAGTAAAGTAAACTGAGGGACCCGAAGGTCGTAGATTCGCAGAGTTAGGGTCGTAGACGCGCAGCTATAACATCGGGTAGAGTAGGTGCACCACGAAGAAGTCACTCTACGAGCTATCAAGAAAGTCGTAGACTCACAGAGTCATAAACTTACAGGTAATTGAGTGACACAAAAGACCTAATCTAATCTGAACTCTAGCCTCGAAGACTCAAAGATACGTGAGTCGTAGACTCGCAGAAATTAACACTGTAAAGCCTGAAGCAAAAGTCCACAACTCCTACAGGCTCTATTCAAAATCTTCGAGTTGCCTAACCTACGAGGCAACCACCTTCGAGATAAACTGAAAACCCTAAGCATATCCACTTAGCGATATCCTCAGCTAGGGTTTGTATAGTGAGCCTACGCCGTTCCGAGTAGTTGAGCGCATTTAATGTCGCATTAATTACTGCCAACTACCTACACAGATGAACGGCCAAGATTGACTGCATGCAAATACACAGTATGGGCATCTGATCTACAAATCAAAGCAGATCAACCCATCCCCTGACATCCCGCATTTTCAGTGGCGGGAAGTCAGTCTGTCGGGATGGACAACAAGGCACACAACACTTTAACCTTAAAATATATCTCCCTCACACACTTAATGACAAAAAACTGAGTCTAACTTCTCTCTCAAAAAGAGTGGAACACACAGAACACAAGATATAGGATTCTGACACACATTAAGATAATCGATCTCTTGCAGAATTGAGTGCAAGAGTTCCAACGCAAGAGAGAGAAACTCCAAGAGAGAACTTCCAAGTGTTGTGTGCCGTGTTGCCTTAGAACAAGAACAAACCTGTTGATTAATCACTTACTCTTGTTCATCAAAGATCCAGCACTATCATCGAGCCTAATCTCTGTGTTGTTTCCCACAATCTAAACGATCACTGTTCATTCCGGTTAAATCTGAGATCTGTTCTGCAATGAGCATTTACTCCCATCTCATATTTGTCTGATAGTCCATTACGTCTCACATTATCACTCACATTACTACTGTCTTCTTCTCCATCAATACTTCCACGTAGTCATCCATAGACGAATCCAAAACCAGCTAACAGTCTAACTTCCGCAAACGACGAAAGTCTATTCACCCCCCCTCTAGACTCACTTTGGGACCTACAATTGGTATCAAAGCAGTTCTACAATTCTGTAGAGATCCCTAAATGGTAGACATGAATTCTAGCAGTGTAGCTCCAGCTCTAGAGCATGCTCCAGTTCCTATTGAGGAACCAGAAGCTAGTCCTGCTCCAAAAGAAGGACCGGCCGGAGACCAAGAGCAAGAAGAATTGAGTACCAGCAACAAAAAGAAAGAACAGGAGGACTTCTACGACGTCCTACCTGGCTCATCCTCCCAAGTACCTATGTGCACACCCGCACGCTTCTCCAAATGGAAAGCGAGAATGAGAGCACACCTAGACATGTTTGACACCTATCTCTGGGAAACGATAAAGAATGGGCCTTTCACCCCAAAGATTATGCAGAGAAGCCGGTTAATGACGAAAGACTCAGATAGTTGGTCTAAGGTGGAGCAGAGGAAAGTAAAGATGGGCTTCAAAGCTAAAGCTATACTCTTCTTCGCGCTCGATGATGACATGTTCACGGATGTGTAGGATCTTGAGACTGCAAAGGAGGTATGGGACAAGCTCTGTCTCATCTATGAATGAGATGAACAGATACAGGACAACAAGATCTCCATGCTCAAGCAGGAGTATGAAGCCTTTAGATGTGAATCGAAGGAATCACTAGACAGTATCTACAAATGATTTATAGGATTGATTCAACAGATGAAGACTTATCATGTTGAGACTCTCAAAAGGACAAAAATGATAAATTTCTGAGATCTCTACCTTTGAGACTGCTGATCAAGACATCAACCATCCGTCAGCTAAAGGAATGGAAGACTTGTGCCTTGGAAGCACTATATGGGGACCTCAAGACTTTTGAAATGCAAAAAGAAGAACTTGAAGCATTTGAGAACCCTTCCAAGAAAAAGGAGAAGTCTATTGCCTTTAAGGCTACTGAATCAAGGGATCCATCTTCAAAAAAGATGAAGATGAGGCTGAAGAGCTTGACTCAGAAAGCGCCTCAGACCAAGATGTAGCGTTTCTGATCAAGAAACTGCTGAAGAGAAGGGAAAACTACAGGAGGAAAGCAAGGCAGTCATCCTCATCTTTCTCTAAGGGAAAAGATAAGGAGAAGTTGCAGTGTTACTACTGAAATAGGCCCGACTACTTTACTGCCAACTGTTATAAGCTGAAGAGGGAAAAAAAGGAGGCAGCTAAGCAGAAGAAGAAGACCAAAGGCTCCTCAAGCAGAAAGGATGACAAGAGGAAGAAGACTCTTATCACCAACAAGTTTAATAGTGAAACTGAGGAGGAAGAAGAATCTTCTGATGAAGAGAAGAAAGAAAAGGGTCTTATCTGCTTCTTGGCTGACAATTCACCTCCCCTCAAGGTAAGAACCTACGAACAGCTCTACATTGAATATGAAGATACATATAGAGCTCTAAAAGACATAGAGGAACAATTTCTTCCTATGAAAGCTGACAAAGAAAGATATTATTCTAAACTGGAAAGGCTTTCATGTGAATATAGAGACTCTATAAATGACTATGAAAGAACAGAGAGAAGATTAAGAGCTAAAGTGAGTGAGATGAGAAGCACACACGATGATCTTTTGGACAAAGCGGGACAATTGAAAATGGCTAATAAAGACATCAATAGGCTTGAAAAGGAACTAGCTGAAACCAAAGCCGAACTGGAGAAAGAAATACAAATCAGTAAAAAGTGGTAAGATTCTGCTGAGATTGCAGCCCACTTTAGGACTACTCCAGATATCAAAGGTTTAACCTTAGGTCTAGGTTTCTCTGAAGACCAAGTAGCCAAGGCCCAGACTTACCCTGTGCAGACCAAGTGTCTTGCTGGCTTTGTTCCTGCTAGCAGTGTGCTCCTTGATTGTGGAAAGGAGGTATCTATGGTTGTTAGTCCACCCAAACCAGTAACACCCAAACTCAAAGATCAGGGTACTGTTGCATCTCAGGATAGTGATGCAACAGTTGATAGAGAAGAGTTGAAAGTTGAACCTTTAGTCAACTTGTCCTCTATATCCCAGCGCAAGGGTAAGGGTGTAGTGATCCCAAAGACAAACCCAAGTTGTTGCACTACTACATTTGAGACTGGTTCATCCAGCAAGGCTGTTTTCTCCCAGCCCAAGTTTATCCCTAGTGGTAGAGTTAAGAATGGTCTAGGATATATAGAAAAACGTAGGCAACCTTTTAACACTCCAACCAAACCCTTGAAGCAGAGTGTCCAACCCAAACCTGTCATCTGCCCCATATGCTGTGAAGTTGGACACCTTTCCTATCAGTGCAGATTCTACCCTAAGTATCTTAAGACTGAGGTAGTTAAAGAAATCAGGTTAGGCATCAATCAGTTAAACATTTCAGAAAATCTACAATATCATAACTCTGATAGGAAGAAGAAAAAAACCTAGCACACACATGTTACCTCATCAAAGAACATAAAGACTAAACCTCTGATGAAAACTGTCAAATCTGTGCCTAACAAAGCTACCAAAGATAACAATAAGGAAGGAAAATGTGCAGAAAGTCCAAAGGTCAAGCCTGCTAACAAATCTAATGATGGATCACCTAAGTTAGCATGGAAAATTAAATCTGCTCCTACTTATTGGAAACCTAAATTGCCAACTGCAGCTTTCACTTACCCAAAGCCCAATCATAATTGGGCCCCCAAGACTTAGTTACTTGTTGTGCAGGAACAGGTACATGAAGTTAAAAGTAGCCACCTGGAAACACAAGATCATTTCCAGTTAGTGGTATCTTGATAGTGCCTGTTCTGTACACATGATAGATGATGCCTCTTTGTTAAGTGAAGTGAGGGAGGTTGCAGCGTCATCTGTCACATTCGGGGATAACAAAAAGGGTAAGATTGTTGGTAAGGGTACTCTCTCAAATGGTTCTGTTTCAATTCAGAATGTGTCTGTTGTTCAAGGTGTTAAACATAACCTGTTGAGTATAAGTCAATTGTGTGACAAAGGTTATGAAGTTTTGTTCACTAAACACACCTGCACAGTTATTGATCATGTCTCCAAAGAGGTAAAGCTAAATGGACATGGACAAGGCAATGTCTACAAATTGGTCTTTGGCAATGCTCAATCTAATGAACCAATTTGTTTTTTGTCCAAAGCTTCACCTGACATTAGTTGGTTGTGGCACAAGAGATTTGGTCATTTAAACTTTAAGACTATGTCTAAATTGGCATCTCTTGATTTAGTTGAGGGCTTACCCAAGCATGTCTATGAGAAAGAACACCCTTGTAGGGATTGTCAGCTGGGTAAGCAAGTAAAACACTCTTTTAAGAGTATTGAGAAACCTCAATTACACAACCACTTGAACTTCTGCACATGGACCTATGTGGATCAATCAATGTGTCCTCATTATTTGGTGCACGATACTTCCTTGCAGTAGTAGATGACTACACCAAATATACATGGGTTATGTTTCTCAGGAACAAAACTGAAACATTTGAAAATCTTGTTGAACTCTTCAACTGGATCACTAATGTTAAGTGTCTGTCTATTAAACGCATACGAAGCGATCGTGGCAAGGAATTTGAATTCTCTGATATGTTAGAGTTTTGTACTGAACATGGTATCCAGCATAATTTCTCAGCACCTCGAACTCCACAACAAAATGGAGTCGCTGAAAGAAATAATAGGACTTTAGTTGAAGCAGCTAGAACCATGTTGACAGGAGCTCAGTTCCCAAAATCCCTATGGGCTGAAGTTGTTGCCACTACATGTTATGTACAAAATAGAACTCTAATTAACAAACGAGCCATGAAAATACCCTATGAGTTATGAAAGGGAAGGAGACCAAACATTGGTCACCTAAGGATCTTCGGGTGTTCTTGCTATATTCTGAACAATGGCAAGGATTACTTGAATAAGTTTGATGCCAAGTCAGATGATGGATATGTTGTTGGATATTTCATGAATAGTAAGGATTATCATGTGTTTAATAGAAGGACTAAAACTGTTCAAGAATCTATACATGTTTCTTTTGATGAAACTAACCATGGTATGCAGAAAGGAGACCAAAATGTAAAGGACGTGCAGGATATTATCATTGTAGAAGACCAAGAAACAGATAATCCTACAACAACAGAACCAGTGGAAGATGTACCTGAACCTGAAGAACAAAGAGTTGAACCGGTTGCTGCAGAATCAAGTCAAAAATTAGCAGAAGATCATGACCTTAACATTCAACCTGTTCAATCTTCATCACTTCCACCAGCCCACGAATCTGACATAGAGCAGTTGGGCATTCATCATAAAGAACGAGAAGATCTTCCAAAGGCAATAAGAAGGTTAAAGGACCACCCTTCTGAACTGATAATAGGAGATCCTGCTGCAAGAGTAAAAACAAGGGCTGCCACACTTCATGAGAACCTATACATGTGTTTCCTATCACAAGTGGAGCCAAAGTCAATTGATGATGCAGTTCAGGATCACTATTGGATTGATACTATGCAAGAAGAGCTCAATCAATCCAAGAGACAGAAAGTATGGGAGTTAGTCAACAAGCCTAGATCACAACAAGTCATTGGCGTGAAATGGATCTTCAGAAATAAACTTGATGTTGATGGCATTGTGATTAGAAACAAGGCCAGACTGGTTGCAAAAAGGGTACAGACAAGAAGAAGAAATTGACTATGATGAAACCTTTGCACCAGTTGCTAGATTGAAGTCATTCGCATGTTTTTAGCATATGCAGCAAGCAAAGACTTCAAAGTTTATCAAATGGATGTCAAGAGTGCATTCCTAAATGGAGACCTCCAAGAAGAAGTCTATGTTGAACAACCTCCTTGATTTTTAGAGCCAAACCAAGAACACAAGGTGTACAAACTGAAGAAGACTCTATATGGACTAAAACAAGCTCCCAGAGCTTGGTATGAAACTTTGTTAAAGTTTCTGATCAATAACAAGTTCAGAAAAGGCAAGAATGATCCCACCTTGTTTCTCAAAGAAGGAAAATGATTACCCTTGATTGTTCAAATTTATGTTGATGATATCATCTTCGGATCAAGGGATAAGTAGCAATGTAAAGAATTCTCCCATCTGATGAAAAGTGAATATGAGATGAGTATGATGGGAAAACTTTCATTCTTCCTCAGGTTGGAGGTCAAGCAATTGGAGGATGGGATCTTTATCAGTCAGACTAAGTACACTACGGAAATTCTGAAGAAATTCAAGATGACTGATGTGACTCAAATGAAAACTCTCATTTCTACAAATGCCAAATTGGATATGGATGAAGTAGGCAAAGAGGTGGATATCACAGAATATAGAAGCATGATTGGATCCTTGTTGTATATCACAGCAAGTAGACCTAATATAATGTTTGCAACATGCATCACCTTTGCATATTCAAAGTCTATGAGTGCTGATGTAATGACACTCAGAGCTCTGCCGTTTAGCTCATAGGTTCTTGTTTCACCTTCTGTGGGTTCTCTATTGTTGGCTGGTTCTATATATCCGTCTCTGATTACCCACTCAACATCCATACCCATGGACATAAACACAGTCTCCATCCTTGCTCTCCATAACTTATAATTTGTGTCATCAAATATAGGCACTCTCTTAGCATAGTTGGAGATGGTACTCAGTCCGCTGATTGGAATCTCCATTTATATTGTATATATCAAAGACTCTTGCTTGGTCACTAAGCTGTTAAGCCACAGATCTCAAACAACACAAACTTATCAAACTGTGAGATCACTTCTCCACAGAGTGATAGATCAACCTCCAGTGAGAACTAAGCTCTGATACCAATTGATATTCCCAGGTTCCAAGCATGCTAGCCTTGGTATTTGTGTATATATACAGAGGGGAGGGTAAATCTGTATACTTTAAAAAACTTTTCACTACTTTTCAGAGTAGGATATTTTAGAGAGGTTTCTTTATCAGATGTGGTCCTCGTATGGGTGGTCTATTAGTATCTCATGCAATATCAGTTGCAAGCAGGTATATATGAGAAAGAAAAGATAGAGACACAATATATGTGGTTCGATCAATGTGATATACTCCACAGTGGTGAGGGTGTACCTACACCAAGTCCAATCCACTATATCTTCTTTTAATACAGTAGGGTCTAGCCCTTGTTACAATAGGATCAACTCACTCTTCGACCTTTAACCACTCCTTTGCCGAACTCACAATCTATTCTTTTAATGTATGAGGAAGTAAAACATATTAACTCACTGTTATCTCCCCTTCGATCTTCCTCTTTCTCTTTCTCTTTCTCTTTCTCTGTATATTTGAACTACTCTGTGACGCCTCTTATATCTCCGCAGATACATTTCTTGTTTTCTTCATAATACTTTTGGCGTCCTACTTGAGTCAGGCATATTCCTTGCTTTTATAGGTTGGCACCAGTTAGAAACCCTCCTGCTAGGGTTGAGCATATTTCTTCCTTCGATCTTCACCATTGAAACATGTTAAATTACCCTCAGATGATGTTCTCGTGTTTTCCAGTACTTAACGTACTTAAAAACGTTGTCCGGGTAATGACTTACTGAAACGGTGAACTTCTGCGCATTTCACTCCATTGTAGTGCGCTCCATTTCTTTGTCTAGCCACAGCCTCAGAGATATTACCTCGTAGCTTTCCTACGAGTCTACGAGTCTTCCTTTTCGATTCTTCGATTCTGAGTCTTCGAGCCTAGAGAAGTAAACTTCCACTTCTTCTGCTTTCTGGCTTCGAAGCTAAGTCAGAATCAGTACATAACTGACATCTCATTCTACGAGCCAGAGCTTTACGAGTCTTCGAGTTAGTGACAACTGCATTCTGCCTTGGCTGATAATGCAATGGGTTTTTCCTATGAACCTCCGAGCTTCGAATCTATGACTCTGCACGCTATAACTCTACGAGTCTTTGCTTCGAGTCTTCGAGTCGCTGCTCTTACCTGTCTGCACCTTGGGTCTGTCAAACTACAACCCTTCGACCCTGTAGTCCTTCGAGGGTGCTACTAGCCCCATGGTCTGTCTGTCTACGACCTTCGACCTTCGAGTTGCCTATCTACGACCTTCGAGGCTACGGGTTGTGCTACTAGCCCCATGGTTTGTCTGTCTACGACCTTCGACCTTCGAGTCGCCTGGTCTATGACCTTTGAGTCTTTGACTCTGCGGGCTACGAGTCGATAGATCTTCGAATTAAGGACGTACATAGGTAGACTCCCACTACGAGCTTACTCTAAGAGATCACTCTATGAAGTTATCCAACCAAGTACTGATCTATGACCCAAGCCTTCGACCCTGCGAATTCCGCCAGAATGTTGACAACAATGACAATTCAACCTCGCGGGAACAACAATCTCCCCTTTTAGAATTGTTGGCAACATACGGAATTCGCAAACCTTCGACTCTTCAAGGAGAGCCATATACACTTACTACTCCTGCGCACTGTACTCCCCCTGCGGACAACACTCTTCTCCCCCTTTGCCAACCAATTGCAAAGTCGAGAGGGGGGAATCCAACTGACACCTTATGCAAGAGGAGGTAGCTGTACAGACAGCCCACTTCGGTGTCTATCAAACAGCTCAATGGATAGAGGTTTGGTGAGGATATCAGCTGTTTGTCCCTGCGTAGGAACATATACCAGTTGTACCTTGCCCTCTTCCACTTGTTCCTTAATGTAGTGGTAGCGATAGTCAATATTAGCTGCACTCTGGTTGTCACACTAAATGTTGACAGGTAACTCCACATCCACTCCCAAGTCGGACAGTTGAGTGTGCATCCATAACACTTGAGTACACGCCACATGTGCACCTATATACTTAGCTTCTACTGTGTTACAAGCAACACTATTCTGTTTGCGGCTCAACCACGCAACATATTTAGAGCCCAAATAAAAACTGCAGCTACTGGTAGAGCGTCTGTCATCGATGTTTCCATCCCAGTCTGCATCAGTGTAATCCTGTAACTCAATGGAATCCTTAAAGGGATACCACAACCCCATCTCCAGTGTACCATGTAGGTATCTAAGGATCCTCTTGACTATCAGCAAGTGAGAGTCCTTTGGATCTACTTGATATCTACTTGCCTGACATACAGCTTACATTAAATCAGGTCTAGAGGCTGTGATGTATAAGAGGCTTCCAATCATACCTCAATACTATTTTTGATTTACACTTGTGCCTTCCTGATCCTTGTGAATTTTGCAGCCTGTAGCCATTGGAGTTCTAACAGGCTTTCTATCTTCCATACCATACTTCTTCAGCAGTTCCTTGGCATACTTGTGCTGTGATATGAAAATGCCTTTAGTAGTTTGCCTAATCTACAGTCCCAAGAAGTAGGTCAGTTCTCCTATAAGAGACATTTCAAATTCATCACTCATTCTCTTGGCAAATTCTTCACATAATCCTGAGTGGCTTCCTCCAAATATAATGTCATCTACATAGACTATGGTAGCCAGCTGACCTTTATCTGAATTCAGTATATATAAGTTATGATCCACTGTTCCTCTACTGAAGTTCATTTTCTGTAAATACCCATCCAGTCGACTATACCATGCTCTAGGAGCTTTCTTCAAGCCATACAAGGCGTTCTTCAGTTTACAGACATGTGTCTCATCATCAGCAATCTGCACTCCATCTGGTTGCTCAATATACACTTCTTCTTTTAGCAACCCATTTAGAAAGGCAGACTTCACATCCATTTGATAAACCTTGAATTTCTTATGTGTTCGCCAATGCAAGAAACATTCTGATAGTTTCTAGTCTTGCTAATAGTGTAAAAGTCTCATCAACATCTATCCCCTCAATCTAAGAATATCCCTTGCATACCAGTCGTGCCTTGTTCCTAACAACCTTGCCATTTTTATTCAGTTTATTCTTGAATACCTACTTAGTTCCAATGACATTTTTGTTCTTTGGTCTAAGAACTAACTCCCATGTCTTATTCTTTTCAATTTGATCCAACTCTTCATTCATTGCTATGATCCAGGCTTTATGTTCTACTGCTTCTCCAACTGTTTTGGGCTCTATTTGAGAGAGCAATGCAGTAGCTCTTGTAAATCTCTTCATAGTTGTTACACCTGCTTGGGGGTTACCAAGGATCTGATCCTTGTCATGCATACTGGACCATGTCCTCCTGGTCTTTTTCGTTGCATTTTCTCCAGGATTGGACTCTTCCTTTTCTTCATCAGACTTCTCTGAGTCTGTATCTTCACTCTTCTTTTCTTCCTCATGTCCAAATTTATCGTCTTCCTGAGGTTCTTCTTCTTCAAGTTCTGGGTCCTTATACTCGTTTACATCCTTCTTCCAGTTCTCATCAACCTTAACTTCACTTGAAGTTATTACCTTTCCAAGTCTTGGAAGAAAAACTCTGTATTCCTTTGTCTGATATGAGTATCCAACAAATGTTCCTTCCTCAGATCTAGCATGAAACTTTCTCTTTCCTTGCTCCTTTATCTTCACGAAGCAAGGGCTTCCAAATATTCTGAAGTATTTGGCTGTTGACTTCTTCCCACATCATAGTTCATAAGGTGTGCATTCTATCCTTGGTTATAAGGTGACTCTGTTTAGTAAGCGTACTGCTGTTCTTATTGCCTCTGTCCAAAACCTTGCATGAAGATTAGCTTCCAGCAGCAATGTTCTGCCCATTTCAATGACAACTCTATTCTTTGTTTCAACAACTCCGTTTTCTTATGGAGTTCTTGCTGCTGATAGTTGATGCTGAATCCCATGTTTATTCAGATATCTCTCAAAGGCTTCATTTGTAAACTCAGTACCCTGATCAAATCTTAATATTTTAATCTTTCGACCACAGTCATTTTCAGCCATTCTTCTGTACTTCTTCAAGCAGTCTAGAGCTTCTGTCTTGTGCTTTAAGTACATGATGTAGGTCCTCCTGGTGAAATCATCCACAAATAGAATGAAGTACCTTTTACCATTGAGTCCCTTATTTCTCATTGGTCCACACAGGTCTGTATGCACAATATCCAAAACGGCTTCTGAACTGTACTCCTTCACATGGTAGTGAAATCTGGCTTGCTTTCCATGTAGGCATGTTGAGCAGACATGCTCTCTTTCTCTTTTGATGTCTGGGATATCGCTAATAGCCTTGCAATTCACAAGACTTCTCATGTTTTTCTGATTCAGATGTTCCAATCTTCTATGCCAGAGTTCATTTTCTTCTACCTTTGTCATATGACAGCTATGGGTCTTGCTTTCATCAATTACATACAAGTCCTCATCTGTTCTTCTTTTAGCTACTACTATGTTGCCATTTTCTCTTTTCACCTGACAACCAGTTTTTGTAAAGGTCACTTCATGACCAGATTCACACAGTTAACTGACGAATGCTAGATTGTATTTTAACCATTCAACATGTAACACATCCTTCAGTTTGTTCTTACCCCATTTGGCAGAGCCTAACCCTTTGATTTTCAGAGAGCTATTATTGCCAAATCTCACTTTGCCAGACTTGTCTATATTCACATCCGACAATTTCTTTAGATCACCAGTCATGTGACCTGAGCATCCACTATCAAGGATCCACTGTTTGTCCTTGACGTCTTCTTTCAATGCAATCTCAGCAATATGAGCCACTTCTTTTCCCTTAGCCACGTAGACTTGTTTTACTTTAGACTTGAAGCGCTCTACCTGTTTTACTTTAGACTTGAAGCACTCATCTAATTTTACTTTAAGCACTCCCCTTGAAACTTGGGTTTCACAGTCTTCTGAGATGCTTTCACTTCCTTCTTCTTTGAAACGTTCACAGTTTTCTTTATCTTATTCTACTCAGGAATAAGTGCATTTCTTGCATTGTGTTGTTCACAGCCATAATTATCACAAACATCCAAGTCTGCAAGTATAGCAAACTTGTTTCTTGTGACAACAGGCTTCGGTTTCCACCAGCAGAAGCTTCTTCATGTCCTTGTTTCTGACAGTAAGTGTAGAAACTTCCCACTGGTTTCTTTCTCTCAGTTTGGTACAAGTTCCTTCTAAATGTCTTCATTGCAGTTCTAGGAGCTTGCACTGGATACCTCCACCAACAAAATCTAGCCATATGACCCCACACTGCACAGTAGTAGCAGTGACCCTAAAAGCTAATGTTACTCAACTTCTGAACAACTGGGATGTTCTTCAGAACAGGCTTGGCCTTGATGGTTGGTTTCACAGGTTTACCTTCTTTCTTGAGGGGCACCCGAACATTTGCGGAAATGACATATGCATTAGATTTCTTCACATTCTTGGAATGCTCAGATTTTTGAATGCGTTTGGTCACTCCATTGAGCTTGGACTCCTTCGGATGTCTCTCCATCTTCTCATCATTTGCACCACCCTTCCCTTTTATGTTGCTCGGGATCACATCATTCACTCTCTCCATTTCATCCAGTGGATTGTCATGGGAAAAAGGATTGACTACCTTTGTAGGATTGTCATGTGAGACCGAATTGACAAATATTCCCGCCACATGTGGTGTCGCCCCGTTTTTCTGAGCGTCTGGTGCTGTGATTGCTGATCTGATCTGGGAGCTGCCAAAGGTTGAGGTTTGACTGGCTCTGTTTTTTGAAATCTTTTGTTGAAGGCCTACCAGTTCTTCTTCAAGCTGTTGGATTGTGGTGTCTCTTGTGGGGAGTTCTATGGTCATGTTGTCAAAAATCTTGACTTGCTCCTCTAATCTGAGCTTTCGATTGAGAATTTCCTCATAGAACTTCTTTGAATCCTCCAACACCTTGTCTTTCTCACCTCTAATTTCACCAAGCTCTCCCTTGGCTAGCTTGAGCTCTCCCTTGACCTACTTTATCTTGCAACCTCTCTTGCAGATCTCCTCTGTAGCAAGCTCTAGCTCTTCCTCCATATCAACATCTTCTTCTACACTTGCCTCTTCCTCCTCTGAGGCAATGCTGCTATTGTCCACCTCTATCTTGGCGACAAAAGCACAATCTGATGAACATTCCTCTTCATCATCAGATTCAGTAATTTGGCTCATGTAATTCTTGTATGAGCCCTTCTTCTTCTATGGAGCTGCTGGTCTCCGTGTGGAATTGCTTCTTCGGTATGATGACTTCTTCCACTTTGTATCCTCTTCATCCGAGTCATTAGCTTTCACTTTGCATTGGGATGCAAAGTGCCCCCGCTTTCCACACTTAAAGCATCTTAGGGAAAGTTCTCCTTTCCCCTTGCCTCCAGCTTGCTTTCCTGCTCCGCTTCTTTTAAATTTTTTGGTGAAGTAGGCTACCACCTCATCTTCACCATTGTCAGTGTCCTCTTGTTCTTCTGAGGACTCAGCTTCCTTCTTTATTTTAAATTTTCTCATAGCCTTGAAGGCTACTTCCTTTGATTCCTTGGTTGTGGGCTAGGATGTAGATGCAGATGGCTCTTCATAAGAGTGCAGCTTCATCTCGAATGCAGTCAGACTACACTACAACTCCTGCAATGACATTGTCTCCAGGTCTCTGTTGTTTTCCAAAACTTCCACCCTTGGAATGAATCTTTTGGGTAGAACTCTTAACACCTTTTTTACAATGGAAAATTCTTTTTATTTTTGCCATGACTTCACATGTCATTGACAATTTCTGTTAATCGCACAAAGAACTCCTCTATACTCTCTTGCTCCTCCATCTTGAGAGCTTTGAATCTCTAAGTATACAGTTGCAGCCTGGTTTTCTTTAGTTTGCCATCACCTTGATAGACACTTTCAAGTCTATCCCATAAATTCTTCGCAACCCTGCAGTCCATCACCTTTGCATATTCAGAGTCTGTGAGTGCTGATGTAATGACACTTAGAGCTCTGCCATTTAGCTCATAGGTTCTTCTTTCAGCTTCTGTGGGTTCTCTATTGTTGGCTGGTTCTATATATCCGTCTCTGATTACCCGCTCAACATCCATACCCATAGACGTAAACACAGTCTCCATCCTCGCTCTCCATATCTTATAATTCGTGTCATCAAATATAGGCACTCTCTTAGCATAGTTGGAGATGGTACTCAGTCCGCTGATTAGAATCTCCATTTATATTGTATATATCAAAGACTCTTGCTTGGTCACTAAGCTGTTAAGCCACAGATCTCAAACAATACAAACTTATCAAGCTGTGAGTTCACTTCTCCACTAGTAATAGATCTGCCTCCAGTGAGAACTAAGCTCTGATACCAATTGATATTCCCAGGTTCCAAGCATGCTAGCCTTGGTATTTGTGTATGTATACAGAGGAGAGGGTAAATCTGTATACTTTAAAAACTTTTCACTACTTTTTAGAGTAGGATATTTTAGAGAGGTTTCTTTATCAGATGTGGTCCTCATATGGGTGGTCTATTAGTATCTCATGCAATATCAGTTGCAAGCAGGTATGTATGAGAAAGAAAAGATAGAGACACACAATATACGTGGTTCGATCAATGTGATCTACTCCAGGGTAGTGAGGGTGTACCTACACCAAGTCCAATCTACTATATCTTCTTTTAATATAGTAGGGTCTAGCCCTTGTTACAATAGGATTAACTCTTACTTCTTTTAACTGCAAATACAAAAATAGTATTGCTCCAGAATTTACTCATTGTAAGAATCTGTCTAACGTAAACAGCTCCTGCGTTGCTGACCATTTGCTATGCTCGACCTTCAACCACTCCTTTGCCGAACTCACAATCTATTCTTTTAATGTATGAGGAAGTAGAACAGATTAACTCACTGTTATCTCCCCTTCGATCTTCCTCTTTCTCTTTCTCTGTATATTTGAACTACTCTGTGTCACCTCATATATCTCTGCAGATACGTTTCTTGTTTTCTTCAGAATACTTTCGGTGTCCTACTTGAGTCAGGCGTATTCCTTGCTTTTATAGGTCAGCACCAGTCAGAAACCCTCCTGCTAGGGTTAAACATATTTCTTCCTTCGATCTTCACCATTGAAACATGTTAAATTACCCTCATATGACGTCCACGTGTTTTCCAATACTTAACATACTTAAAAACGTTGTCCGGGTAACGACTTACTGAAATGGTGAACTTCTACGCGTTTCACTCCTTCATAACACGCTCCATTTCTTTGTCTAGCTACAACCTCAGAGATATTACCTCATAGCTTTCCTACGAGTCTTCCTCTTCGATTCTTCGAGTCTAAGTTTTCGAGCCCTGAGAAGTAAACTTCCACTTCTTCTGCTTTCCGGCTTCGAAGCTAGGTCAGAATTAGTACATAACTGACATCTCATTCTACGAGCCAGAGCTCTACGAGTCTTCGAATTAGTGACAGCTGCATTCTGCCTTGGCTGATAATGCAACGGGTTCTGCCTACGACCCTCTTAGCTTCGAATCTATAACTCTACACATTGCGACTCTACAAGTCTTTGCTTCGAGTCTTCGAATCACTACTCTTACCTGTCTGTACCTTGGGTCTATCAAACTACGACCCTTCGACCCTGTAGTCCTTCGAGGGTGCTACTAGCCCCATGGTCTGTCTATCTACGACCTTCGACCTTCGAGTCGCCTATCTATGACCTTCGAGGCTATGGGTTATGCTACTAGCCCCATGGTCTGTTTGTCTACGACCTTCGACCTTCGAGTCACCTGGTCTACGACCTTCAAGTCGCCTGGTCTACGACCTTGAGTCGCCTGGTCTACGACCTTCGAGTCGCCTGGTCTACGACCTTCGAGTCTTCGACTATGCGGGCTATGAGTCGACAGATCTTCGAATTAAGGACGTACATAGGTAAACTCCCTCTACGAGCTCACTCTGCGAAGTTATCCAACTAAGTACTGATCTGCGACCCAAGCCTTCGACCTTGGGAATTCCGCTAGAATGTTGACAACAATGACAATTCAACCTCGCGGGAACAATAATATATCCACTGAAGACCAGCTTGCCGACATATTCACCAAACCACTGCAAGAAGCCTGGTTCAATGAACTTCTGGCAAAACTTGGCATGCTAGACTTAACTTCATAATTCTTAATGCATGTCTTGTGTTTTATTTCAACCTAATTACCTGTGCATGAAAATAAATATGACACTGTTAATGATTGTTTATCTTTCCATGAAAATTAGCAATGCCTAAGTGTGATTCATACATTTCTAATGCGAGTAATTGAGAAATCACATGGATGAAACTTGCTACCTCTGAACCTGGTATGAGTCCTTTGTACAACTTGTCATGAATCATCTTGTCTTGAGAGTGAAATGAGTGCAATTCCCATCATACTTCAACGAAATGATATTCCCATACTTTGTTGCCTTTCTTCTGAGTGAATATCACTTGTGTGGCATTGTATTCATTAACTAGCAGGAACTATTGTATCTCATGGTACTGTTGGATTGCATGAAAAGGATCCTCAATGATTCAATGCTCTAAGGATGACTGAGACTGTAGTATTCGAGAATGATAAAAAGCCTATTACTCAAAAAGAGCCTATACCTTTCACTAGAAAAAGCAAGGTGAAAAAGGCTAAACGAGAAAAGAAAATAGATAATAGGTTACCTATCTTATGGGGAGTCCTCATTACACCCCGTGACTATCTTCCTCTTCTGAGTAATAGGTGGAGTTATGTATTTGAGCGTGTCTTGTAATCAATAAGAAACTGTGTTGAGCGTTGTCCACATGAAAAAGTCCACAAATAAGCACTCAAAAATGGTGCTATACAAAAGAAGAGGACAATCGACACAGAAAATTCATATGTTCAAACTCCAAACTTTGTGTATATGCTGTGTTGTAAATTAGACAATGCCAGGGTGTGCGTTCTGATTCTCTATAGGGCCATATTGTCTCTCAAGTCATCTATGTAGAACTGAAAATCATTGTTGGATCAGGGTTTGTGGTAAGATTCGGTTGACCATGAGTATACCAAACAGTGCAATTCTAGTTCCAGAATCAAACTCACATGCTGATCCAAGAGTGAGAGGGTGAGGCCTTCACTGAGTGAGCTTTGTTTATATGTGAGCGACTGCTGATTACATGACTAGGTTGCTGCACATGACTAACCATGGTTTACTGGATGCTATGTTAACATCGTGATCAATAGCCTACATAAAGAAGTGTATGATGATGCACTTAGTCGTTTCTAAACTTTATGGAAATGTAAATAAACGTGCTATAGTAGTTGTACATGTATACCATGTATTACGGTTGGAAGAATTCAAGTTCTGAGCATGTAATCTTAATTCCGCTTATAGCACTGTTCATCATGCATGGTTTTACATTAAATATCATATGCGTCACTTTCGTGTTGCTAAGGGTTGAAAAAGTCCAGAGAAATCCACCTTTGTCGCTGAATCCGTAGTCGACCACCAAGCTAATAGCATCAAAGAACTGCCGCCTCGAAGACTGCTGCTTCGAAGCTTCGAAGCTCGGAGAATCAAACACAACTTCATAGAGTCGCAGTTTCCAAATGGTCGAAGCAAGATAGGTTCAACTTCCTCGTTGCTCAAGCGTCGAAGACAAGTCAACACATCACTGTGCACTTCAAATTCAAAATACACCGACATAAAGGGTGACGTGTACCTATCGCTTGAGTATTCCAACGGGTGGATCTGGAAGATGAAGAGACGGGTCAGAGAAAAGGACACGGATCTTGAAGACGATCCGACAGAGCATGTGACTTCTACGATACACTTCCACCGCATATATAAGTCACTAATAGAGACAGAGCCAAAAGTATGTTCCTCGTTTTCACATTCGAACCCTAACCCTAATGCTCCATCTCTCTCTTCGATCCTCATTCTCTCTCTCTATCTCTATCTCTCCTCTGACCACCTTCGAACCTTACAATCTCTCTCTACGAGTGTCTCTTTCTCTCTCTTTAACCTCTATGGCAGGACGTAGCTCATCGATGGCAGAAGGATTAGGAGAAATCGTTCTGGGTTTCATTGTCGACTGGGAAGCCATAGGCGACGCGAAGGTTAGCGGGTCTGTGCGAGTTCAGAAATCGACTCAATGAATCTGGGATTACATCCGTATGTTCGAGGATGCATAATATACTGGTGGAAGATGTCTTGGAGTTTCACGAGACCTTGGCGATCTCTGGAGACAACCTGGTGGGAACAGTACAAGGAGTGGAGATTCGGGTCTCAGCCGAAACACTTCGTAGTGCACTTCCACTCCCTAAAGGTAACTTTGAACCTTTACCCAGTCTCTCCAGAGAGGAGTGTAAGTCTTTTCTGGGGTATTCCAACCCTGGAAAGCAAAGACGGGGAGACTTGAAGATTGGGTTTTCCATTCAGGCACTGGCGACTCTCATAGTAACCGGACAGTGCCTGATGTGTAAGAAGACTGCTCATGACTCTGCAAGCCATAAGCAGATGAAGATCATGTGTAGTGTACTGCAAGGAAGGAGAATAGACTGGGGAGCTAAGCTACACAACATGATCAAGAGCAAAAAGGGGCACTTTGGATTGCTTTTGACTAAAGTCCTAAGATTCCTTCGCCTTGATGTTTTCAACCACAAACCTGCGGTGCCACTACCGGCCAAGTTTATCTTCAAAAGCATGTACGAGGATGGCCGGCTAGAGATCAAGCCCATAAAAAGGCTCGGGTTGAGTACGAGAAGTCTCGCAGAGGACACTGCCAGTTCTATTAGAGCCCCAACTCATAGACCACGTCAAGTGGCACCTGTCCCCCAGACTTCTCGGGCTTTCTCTGCGTCTGCAGCAACGGCATATATAGCTTACGTGATGGAAAATATTGCTAGAACCTATCTCCCCACTGATCCTACACTAGAGGAGGCTCAACCTACTGATTTACCCAGTGATACTACAGAGGTAAGAGAGCTTCCAGCTTGAGGGCAGTTGCCGGTACAGGAAATCCCAGAGGTTAAGGGTAAAGCACCTGTTCTTTTAAGCTCTCTCGGGCAGTGTGAGCTTGAGGATTTCTATGTTGAATATGCAAAGGCGCATATGACCCCCACTGAACTGAGAAAGGCATGGATTGCCTTCGGGAAGCAGATGGTGGACAGAGACCATCTGATCAGTTGGCTGGTGGAGCAGAGTCTTGTGAGGAGAGACCCTGTGGATGCAGTTTCAATGGTTGCCCCATCAACACCCCATGATGTAGTGATGGATACCAGAGCTGAGGCAGAAGTACCAGAAGAAGCACTTGCAGCTGAGGCAAGTGATTCTGATGCAGAAGCAACACCACAGATATCTATACCTGTGGATGTACCTGAGATGGCCACACCACCTGCACCGCAAACTCATCAGGTGGCCATTCAGGTGAGTGAGGATTTAACAGTCCACATCCCAATGGCTATTCCACTGATGGCTGCGTCTCACCCCCGTTCCCTGACAGCTGAAGACGTATATCTTCTTGCAACCAACGTCCTTGAGAAACTGATTGCCTCATGAGTCCTTAAAGCATCAGTATCCCAAGCCTTTAAGGAACGGCTTGCTGCCGTGGAATCTGGCATGAAAGAGGTACGAACTCAAGTAGAATTATCTGACCGTACCCTGGAAAAAGTGCAGCAAGAGATGACGTCTCTCACAAGTGTAAACTTCGCTAGGTTCGGACATCTGGAGGAGCACTGTAAAGACATAAAAGGTGCTTACCGTAGGCAATACCAAGGTATCAGTACCACCTTGGGTGCCATTCTCTCCGAGTGCCATCGCCTTGCCATTGGAGAGATAGCTCTTACTGTCAAGGACCCTCACAAGCTGCCCACAGACAGGCCTGCACCTGAACCAGTTGACGAAGCCACTACCTCAACCAGGCCTGTCCCTAGTGCTATGCCCCCTCAAGACTCTCACCTGCAACCATCTTCTCCTCCTCCTCCTTCCCCTCAACAGGACACCACATATGCCCGTGGGCGAAAGCACGCACGCAGAGCAACTGTTCAATCAGACTCTGAGGATGATACACCCATTGGCACTCGCATGAAGAAGCGTCCCGCTACTTACCAGCCTGGTCCCTCAACGACACACCCCACTCTAGCTAAGTCCTCCATGCCCGCTTCACCCACTAAACCGACCATCGGCTCGGCAGATGCCCTGAAGGTCCCACCGTGTATAGTAACTACCGGAGCTACCCCAGTTATACTAGCTACATTCAATAAATATGTTGCTGGGGACACTACCGCGTGGACTTGTGGCTACGAGGCCTTCTTCACTGGGCCCGAGCTGTGTCGGCTGTTGCACGACGGTGAGGAGATGGACTCTGTTGACATGACCTAATTCATATTTGCCTAGAAGTCCTATCTAGCAAAACTTCCCCTTAACGTTTGTCAGGATTCTCGGATGGAGCTTTGTCTACCTGTCATGCAAGATCATCTCATTAATGATGCCTCACTGATCGAGTTTATTTAGGGTCGCATATATGAGAACTCCTTCCGTCCGTGGAAAGAAGTCGACCATGTGCTTATCCCTTTCCTATCCTCATCCCTGCACTGGTTTCTTCTTGACATCGACTTCATCAACCAACAGATTATCATCTTTGACTCCGAACCTACTACTCCACTACTCCATCGGCGGGAACAACTCCGTGAGTTCAATCGCACCCTCACGCGTGTTATACAGGGATATCAGCATGGGTGTGGTAGACATCCTCTTCCAAAAATGATGGAGATTACTCGAGTCAAGAAAGGTGTTCCTGCTCAGTATGATGCTCACAGTTGTGGTTTTTTCGTATGCCACTTTATCCGCATCCTGACTACCACTGGCTTTTCTATGCTCGTGCATGAATTCGATCGTGTGAGCAGTCGTGCCACCTCACTCCATTTGACACCTACTCAAATATTGCGTGAGCAAGCCACTTATTTTTATTTTCTTAAAGTGTAAATTATGCTCACTTTACCCAATAACTGTCTTGTACTCTATTTAATTGTACACTGTTCTTATTTCCTATTTTTGTGTACTTCCTTTATCTCAGTTACTTTTAGTTTATGTTTTTGCTCTGCTACCTACTGTTCTGTGCTTTATTGCATTGCTCCCATGTGTTCTGGTGCTTGTTCCTCACCCCAGAAAGGGGGAGTGTATCTCAGGGGGAGCAAGGTTATAAGGGGAGCAATCAACTATCTTCGACAGGAGGCAGCTAACGAAGCCTCATGCCTACAGAGGAGAGGAGTGTGCATTTTCTTTATTTTTGATCTCCTTCCATTTTTCTCACATAAAGATTTTTATCTATTTATATTTGACCTGCCCATTCAAACTCGTAGTCTCAGACTTCACGTTTTTCACCCGTTGTCAGCTTACATTAAATAGGGGGGATTGTTGGATATATAGGATTTGATGAAGCTGCCAAAATACAGTTTAAGCTTGGAGACTCGAAGATCCGAAGGTCATAGGATTGAAGAGTCAAAGTTCGTAGAAGAAAAACTGTCACAGGACATATTGGCGAGAGACTCGTAGACTCGTAGGGTCTAGAGACTCGAAGCAAATTTGTGACAGAACACATTGTGACTCGTAGATCCAGGGTCGAAGGTCATAGGGTTGAAGTGCGAAAAAGAGAGCGTTACTGCAAGTAGTGAAAAATTCTAGAGACTTGTAGAGTCAAAAAATTTTAAAAAACAGTAACCAACTTTGAATGACTCGAAGACTCGAAGCCGTAGAACTGTAGAGTCCCTAAGCGCACCTAAGCAATTAACATAACGTAAAGTAGACTCGTAGACTCTAGGGTCGTAGAGTCGAAACCTTAGAACACTGTTAAGAAAATAGGACTCACAGACTCGTAGGTCGAAGGTCGAAGAGTCGATATCATAAAGATTGGCAAACAAATGAAACTGTAGCTCAAGAGTCGTAGAGTCGTAGACTCAAGGGTTTGTACAGTGAGCCTGTGCCGTTCCGAGCAGTTGAGCGCATTTAATGTCGCATTAATTACTACCAACTACCTACACGGATGAATGGCCAAGATCAACTGCATGCAAATACGTAGTATGGGTATCTGATCTGCAAATCAGAGCATATCAACCCATCACCTGACATCCCGCATTTTCAGTGGCAGGAAGTCAGTCTATTGGGATGGACAACAAGGCGCACAACACTTTAACCTTAAAATATATCTCTCTCACACACTTAACGACAAAAACCTGAGTCTAACTTCTCTCTCAAAAAGCGTGGAATACACAGAACACAAGATATAGGATTCTGACACACATTAAGATAATCGATCTCTTGCAGAATTGAGTGCAAGAGTTCCAACGCAAGAGAGAGAGACTCCAAGAGAGAACTTCCAAGTGCTATGCGCCGTGTTGCCCTAGAACAAGAACAAACCTATTGATTAATCACCAACTCTTGTTCATCAAAGATCCAGCATTATCATCGAGCCTAATCTCTGTGTTGTTTCCCACAATCTAAACGATCACTGTTCATTCCGGTTAAATATGAGATCTGTTTTGCAATGAGCATTTACTCCCATCTCAAATTTGTCTGATAGTCCATTACGTCTCACATTATCACTCACATTACTACTGTCTTCTTCTCCATCAATACTTCCACATAGTCATCCATAGACGAATCCAAAACCAACTAACAGTCTAGCTTCCGCGAACGATGAAAGTCTATTCCCCCTCCCCCCCCCCCCCCCCACCTTCATCCAAATGGTATTAAAAAATTAGAGTCGCCACTAATCATTTTTGGGGCGTGATTCGTCACCAGAAAGGAAAATAATCTATGCCGCTAAGGATGGGCTCAGGAGTTTTGTTACGCGTGGGGAAGGATTAGCGCACCCCCACATCGCCTTTTGGTACCTATCTTAAGAGTTTGGAGGTTTCTAATTTTGTTTTCACCGTTATCTTGAATTTAAATAGTCTAAAAGTGATTGAATTTTCTTACGGCCTAAAGTTTTACTATTTTTATTTTTCTAAGTTGTTTGTTGAAGTTGAAATTAAATTTAATTTACCCTAGGTCTCTAAAGGGAGATTCTAATAAAAAGTCTAAAAGAAATCCAAAGGTGAATTAATTTTAAATCATATGTTAATACTTTAAACAAAATACTACAATGATTTTAAGAATAAAAATTAACAGGAGTTTATGAAAAGCAAAAAGAAAAAAATCCAAGTGTTAGAAAATAGGTGCTTGAAAAGGTTTTTAAAAAGAATGGAGAAAGATTTTTGATTTGTTTTTCTTTTGTTTTGTTTTTTTAGATCTCTTTTTAGAGACCTAAGTACATGGGAGTTTGTTTACAGAACAATTTTTATTTGAAAATTTTATTTTTATATGAAAAGCAAAAAAGAAAAGTCCAAGTGTTAGAAAACAATTTATTTGAAAATTTTATTTTTTTTAATCTTTTTTTTAGTTATTTTATTTTATCTTATTTATTTATTTATTATAAGAAAATGTTATAAAAAAAGGTTTTTTATTTTGTTTTGTTTTTGTTTTTGTTTTTTGGAAAGCACCTCTCTTGTTTGTTTAGAAAATACTTTTTCTTTGGGTTTTTTGTTTTTTTTGTTTTTTTTAAAAAAATCTGTTTGTTTGAGAAAAGTTTTTTTTTTGTTTAGAAAACATTTTTAATGCAAACAAAAGCCTTTTTTTGGTTAAAAAGATTGAAAATAAATAACTAATATAAACGCAAATGTAATATTTGTGATGGTGACATCCACAGAAAAAAAAAACTCACTCTCCTTTTTTTTCTCTCTCTCTTTTGCTTTTTTTTACTATATGTTTAGTTTACAAATTACAACAGTATTGGGTAAGAGTCTCAAAATTACATGAGTTGTAATGGTCAATACTAACAGTTTTCCTGTGGCCAACAAAGAGAGGAAAGAGAACAACAAAATAAAATGAATAATTGGAAGAAACAAAAGACTACATAACACAATAAACAAAAAGGCATATGTAAAACACATCAAATAGTGATAACACAGTCCTAATAAGTATGCAACAAAAAGGACAAACATTTCACTAATAAGACATTGATAAGCAAAGAAAGACTAGTTTTTGTATATGTACTGGATGCAAAACAAGCACTGGTAACAAGCATTAGGGGAAGGTTTGTGTTTATTTTTTTGGTTTTTTTTGCTACACTAGTTTTCCAGTTTTTTTGGCACTGGTTTTTCTTTTTTTTCTCCGCACTAGTTTGATGGTTTTTCTGCGCTAATTTTTTTTTTTTTTTTTTTTTGCACTAATTTTCTGGTTTTTCTGCATTGGTTTTCTATTTTTTCTCTGCACTAATTTTCTGGTTTCTCTGCACTGGTTTTCAATCATTGAAATTTTTATGCCAACACAAGCCACTAAACAATAAACCAAACCAGTCACAGGAAAGCAACAACACATGGCAGAAATACTAATCAAAGCCCAACCTAAATAGTGACAGCACCAACTCAAAACAATCAAATTAAACAATAAAAGGGGAGAAAAAGGACGGAAATCAAAACACACAAAGGGCTTGACAATATGCAGTCAATAATTAGCCTAGCTAGGTGGTGACATACAGTGGACAGCTTGCAAACCATACAGATGACAAAGAACCCATCTGGCAGATAGTTACAGACAACAGGAGACCTCCATATGCATGTATATATACAAAAAAATAACCTTTGGAACAAGACGGTTTTGTCAAACAAATACACGATAAGCCAACCGGTTATTCCCATGGGTTTTAAAACAGATGGCTAAAACCCAAACAAATGCATGGGAGACAAGTTCTTTTGTTTTTGTTTTGTTTGTTGTTTGTCTTTTTTTTTAAACACATCAAAGCTAGGTAAGAAAAAAACATGTAAACACAAACAGAAATAAAACCAATCACAAACAAAAGACAAAAAAAACAAAAAAAAAATAGGGACAACAAAAATCAAATTAGACTCAAGTGTAAACCAAACATGCAGTTTTTCTTTCTCTTTTTTACATTTTTTTTAATTTCGCCTTTTTTTAAATAGGCTTTCCCAACATTTGTTGTTTTATTAAACTTTTTTTTAACCCCAGGAGCAGATCACACACTTATCGCACGCAATCAGCAAGAAGCTAAGAAAACCAATCAGCCTAACACTTGATCAAAATGCAAGTAAACAATCATATACAACCTCACACAGAAGCAAACAATTCCAAAACCCAAAAGGCTGTAGAAGGGAAATGGGAGGCACAACACAAACAAACAACACCATCAAAGAATGAGTACAACAAGAGTAAACAAAAAAAAAAACCAACTGTTGGATTTACACTAAAGAAATTCTTCTCTTCCAAGGTTGTTTCTTTCCTCTTGTCAACAAACTGGGCGCCTCCTTCTTGTCTGCCTTGGAGTTAATTAGCCATTGGGCTTTTTAACTAAAGCTCCTTTCTCCAAACGTGCAGAAGAGGACATCTTCTTCTGCTCTCCTCGGACACTGGCCGGCAGGTGTGACCTTTAAAGTGACGATGGAAAGAGGTAGAATGGGGCGTCTTCTTCTTTTGGGTTTCTATTTTGCGGGATGATGGTTATGATGCTAGTAGCGACGACAACAAACTAACAAAGGGGAAGATTATACTGCACGACAGCCATTGGTGGGATTTCAGGCCAGAGGGAGCAGTGGGCTCTGTTAAAGGAAGAGATGGTGGAGCATTTGAGGGTGCATTTTTCGTTATAATTTTTTTGCCAGAGAGAGAACCCCATCGAATTAAGAGGGAAAAGGGGTTTTATAGAGAGGATCTAGGGTCCAAGGATGCTTGAGGGCGGCAGCTATGGCAGGGTATGGTGCACCATGGTGAGAACCCGGTTTGGCTCAGGTTTGGTTCGGCCAAGAGAGAAAAGGAGGTATGGGGCGAGGCGTGGCTAGCGTGGAGGAGGTTGGCCGGGGGAGAGGGAGAAAGGGAGGTAGGTTCATGATGGGCTAGCAAGGCTATCCTGCGTGGAGGTCAGGAAGACGACACGAGGGAGAGAGAGAGAGGGGGGAAGACGACACGATGGAGAGATAAGGCTGGGAATATGTTGTTTTTTTGTTTTTTTTTTTTATTTTTACTTTTTCTTTTGCTTTCTTGTTACTTGATTTTTATTTTGTTTTATTCTTAGGCTAATGAAGATATGACACATGGACAGGGGTAGGTGGGAAAAAGAAAGAGATGGTGGCTAGAGTTTCTGATTTTTCAAAGGGATAGTTTTTTTAACTCATGTTTTTAAGGATTGGACTCGGGAAGATAGCTCGAATTTCAAAACAATTCTACGAAAATTATTTTTGTATTCGGGGCATCATGACGAGCAACCCCGTGTCATTTTTATTCGAAAATGATTTTACTTCTGGGCCAAGCTAGTACTGTGCATCTTGAAACTGCTTTAGTGTAGAAAAACATATTTTTTTTATTTTATTCAAAAATGCTCCAGGAGCAAATATATACAATATATATATATATATATATATATCAAAATTCTCAGAATGATGAGTAGAATGAGAATATGAGATTTGTGACCTGATCCGGAGTTCCGCGTGAAATGTCAATTATCTTTTGACCGCCATTAGTGGTTCAAACGCGGTTTTGACCATAACTTCCTCGTTTGACCTCAAAATCGAGTGCGGTCGAAGGCATTGATCCTCAAATTTAATTTTCGATTGACAAAGACTAACTCTTTGGAATTTGAAGGACTTTTCGAATAAATCCTTAAAATTAGGCATTTACGGCTCAGCAGTCATGATGTTTTCTCATCCTACAAAAATTATGCGAAGAACGGGGTTAGCTTGGAAGAAAATTACGTTTGATAAAATGTGTCCAATCAGGACAAAAAGGGGTCCAACAACTGCCCCTCTTTGTGTATCTTTTGTGTACAAACGGTGCATAAAGATAAATGGACTTGTTTTGGATGGGTTGGACTGCTTACCTGGCTTACCTGTTGTCGAGGGACATATCAGGGTATCACTGGAGGTCTTAGAGATCAAAGTTAGAGAAATCTTTGAGGTTGAGATCAAATTATGAGAATGAGTTACTACTGCCCCAGTTGGTGTACGCACCGAGGTGCGGTATGCATGTAATGCATAAGGTAGCTTCTCATGCCAGTCTTTGTACGTCTCAGTCATCTTTCTGACAATATTCTTGATATTTTTGTTAGCTTCTTTGACTGACCCATTCATCTTGGGTCTGTATGGGATTGAATTTCAGTGCTGGATCTTGAACTACTCACACAGATTACCATCATTTGGCTATTCAAGTTTGTCGCATTGTCTGTGATGATTTACTCTGGGAGCCCATAACGGCATATGATATTGTTGTGAACAAACTTGACCACCACTATTTGTGTCACGTTGGCATAAGATGCGGCTTCCACCCATTTAGTGAAGTAATCAATGGCCACCAAGATGAAGCGATGTCCATTAGATGCCTTAGGTGATATAGGTCCGATGACGTCCATGCCCAGAGTAAGAAAGGCCATGGTGAAGTTATCACATGCAACTGAGATGAGGGTGCTTGAATCCGATCACCGTATATCTGACATTTAAAACACTTGCGTACATAATCAATGCAGTCCTTCTCCATTGTGACCCAGTAGTAACTCATTCTCATAATTTGTCTTGCCAGTGCATACCTGTTTGCGTGTGAACCGCAACTCCCTTCATGAAGTTCCTTTATTAGTTGTGATGACTCCTCCTTTTCGACACAACGCAGTAGTACCATATCATGATTTCGTCGATATAGGATGGAGCCATCAAGGTAATACTTCGTCGCAGCCCGCCGAATGTTCCTCTTGTCTGTGTCGGAAGCTCCTTTGGGATATTCTTGCTTGAGCAAGTATTGTCTAAGATCATGATACCAAGGCTTTTCTTCTGGATCTCCTTCAATATCCATACAATGAGCTGACGTGTCTCATATATGAATGTCAAAGGATTGAACTTCTAATTTTGTATCAAGCCGAATAAGGGAGGCTAGGGTTGCCAGTGCATCAGGAACTTGATTATGCTCTCTTGGCATGTACTCAAAGGTAATCTCCTCGAACTACTCGAGCAGTCTAGAGATAAGCTTCTGATATGGGATCAATTTGTGATTCCAGGTTTCCCACTCATTTCTTATTTGGTAAATCATAAGGGCTGAATCCCCGAAGACTTGTAATTTCTTGATTTCTCGATTAATAGCTTCTTGAAGACCCATCAAACATGCTTCATACTCGGCCACATTAGTTGTGCATGGAAATGTCAACTTGGCTACCATGGGGAATTACTCACCCTTTGGGGATATCAGGATGGCCCCAATACCATGCCCCAATAGACTAGAGGCACCGTCAAACAATATAATCCATGAGTCAGACTCTTCTTCAATGATATTGATATGCTCATCGGGGAATCCAACATTCATTGGCTCGTAGTCTTCCAAGGCCCTTTCTGCAAGATAGTCTGCTATGACACTTCCTTTTATGGCTTTCTGAGGCACGTACATAATATCATATTCGGATAACAAAAGCTGCCACTTGGCGATCCTCCTAGAAATTGATGGTTTCTCCAATAAGTATTTGAGCAGGTCATGCTTCGCAATAAGCCATGTCGTATGATAAAGGGTGTACGGTCTTAATCGTCGAACGGTCCAAACTAGAACACAACAAGCCTTTTCCAATGGAGTTTATTTTGCTTCACTAGGGGTAAACTTTTTACTTAGATAATAAATTATTTGCTCCTTCCTTCCTGAAGCGTCGTGTTGCCCAAATACAGAACCCATTGATAAGCCTTGGACATTTAGGTATAGGATAAGCGGCTTGTTAGGTACCGGTGGAACCAGGATTGGTGGATTTATCAAGTACTGCTCCATTTGGTCAAAAGCTTCCTGACATGCTTCATTCTAAAATTCTGGAATGTCCTTTCATAGTGATTTAAATAACAATTCACATGTGGCCGCCAATTGAGAGATGAACCTAGCAATGTAATTCAAATGCCCCAAGAAACTCCTGACTTCCTTAATAGTGCTTGGCGGCGACATCTCCCGGATAGCTCAAATCTTGTCAGGGTCAATCTCTACCCCTTTCTCACTGACTATAAAGCCCAACAGCTTACCCGATGTAGCACCGAAGGTACACTTCTCCGGATTCAAGCCCATATGGCATCACATTGTAACAAAAAGTGCCCCACAACGTTGTGAAGGTTGTCCGCTCCTTGTATTCAGGGGCCATCTGGATTTGATTATAGTCCGAGAATCCATCCATAAATGAAAACAAAGCATGCTTCGCCATGTTGTCCACCAGAGTTCTATAGGGTCCTCACTTGGGGTCTTGAGCTGGTCTTCCCTTTCCAACAATCGGAGGATATCTTCAGGAAAATCCACCTCATCTTCTGATTCAGCCTCACTTGTCTCATGCACTGATTTCTCCCAATCTGGACTTTGGTCAAACTTTAGGCATCCTGCCTCATTATTGCTTGTCACACCCTCATTGAATTCAAGGTATTTGTGACACATGGACATCATGTGTGTATTTTTATACATGTTTTAGCTTGGATAATAGCTATGTATTCCTGTATTTTCTACCTTTTTGACTAACTAATGATGAAAAGTGTGTTTTATATTATATTGTGTACTTTGTCTTGTTTTATGTGTTTCCTTGTCTATCGGTGTAGTATTTATAGGAATGATGGAGGCAGAAGATTAGCGAGAACTTTTGCACGTGGCGACACTTTTGCACGTAGTGAAGCTCTTTTGCACATATTGACACTGTTTAGCTATGAGCCATGAGAAGTGAGCATTAAGGACAAAATTGCACGTGGCAAAGAATTGCAATAATGGAATATTTTGCACGTGGCGATGACTGCCATGTGCATCGCCATGTGCTGGGATAGCTTCAAGAAGTATATGTGGTGAAGCCTTACATGTATCGATCTTTGTACGGGCTGTAAAAATTTCCAGATGAAGACTGCATATATCCAGAGACCAAATGTTTCTGCACGTGGCGATGTGTGCACATGGCCATGATCGCCACATGCATCACCACGTGCACTCGGGGAAGTGTTGCTTTTTGCCGTGAATGATTGTGATATCTTCGTGGCTTTCATTTGGATTAATTGGAGTGACTATGACCGTTACTTCCTTCCAATTAATCCAAATGAAAGCCACAAAGATATCACAACCATTCACGGCAAAAAGCAACACTTCCCCGAGGGCACGTGGCAATGTGTGCACATGGCGATGCATGTGGCAGTCATCGCCACATGCAAAATATTCCATTATTGCAATTCATCGCCACGTGCAATTTTGTCTTTAATGCTCACTTCTCATGGCTCATAGCTAAACAACGTCAATACGTGCAAAAGAGTTTCGCTACGTGTAAAAGTGTCTCGCTAATCTTCCGCCTCCGTCATTCCTTTAAATGCTACACCGACAGACAAGGAAAAACACAAAATGAGACAAAGTACACAATATAATATAAAACACACTTTTCATCATTAGTAAGTCAAAAAGGTAGAAAATACAGGAATACATAGCTATTGTCCAAGCTAAAACATGTATAAAAATACACACATGATGTCCATGTGTACTGGACTTAAAACATGCAATCATCCACAATTGATAATTCCAACAATGTACTTTAGTCACAGGGCATGACTTCACTAGCTTAATCATCTTCTTCCTCCTGCTAAGTCCAACAACTATGCACTGTCATGACAACCTCCTTCAGTGTAAACCAAATTACAATGTGGAGAGTAAACACTAATCTACCTGTAGAGTTCTCACTGGGTGAATAAAACTGTCTCACTCAAATATATGCCTCACATCACTCACTCTTAGATTCTCTAAGGGTTTTCAGACCTTATAGCAGTAAGCTTAAGCTATGCATTGTAATGACCCCACAAATCTTACCACACACCCAATTGGCTTTTGCTATAAAACCACACAGAGAGGTGAATAATAGGTTGATGCTTGTAGTTCTACAACATACTCCCTACACTGTAAACCAAGACAAAATGAAAAACAATATTGTGTTGGTTTTTGCTTTTTTTTTTTTTGACAGATAGGCAGAGATGAATAAGCCCTTTGTTTGGGTTTGTTTTGGTTTTTTTTTTGTTTTTTTTAATTTTTTTATCCCTTTTTAACAATTTTAACAGTGTACTATCAGTGCCACAGTTGTTTTTTTTTTTCATTGCTCAATAGCCTGTTACCTCAATAATCCGGTTAAGATAGTGCTATTGGTGCACCAAATAAAATGGAAAGAAAATCACAAAACAACCACACACCAAAAACATTAACCACAATTCACATCAATGAGATTCATAACTCCAGCCCCAACAGCTCACACTAACCAACCACTGCATTGCAAATTCTAGCATACTGGCATAAGCTCATCAACCAAGAGTATTAACACACCGCGAAAAGAACAGAAGGATGGAACTGTTTCTCTCTGATCACTTATGCCTACAAATAGAACATTAAGCGCAACACATAACAACTTAGCATACACCAAAGTGGCAGCTCGATACAAAGTGATCTCATTCAAAGCGTAAGAAAGTTAGTAATATGAACTAGCAAAATTCAGACCTACCACCAAGCAAACCTGTTATCATCATAAAAATGTGGTGGCAATTGGAAAATATTTGAAAAGAGACACCCCTCCCCCACACTAGAAAGATGCAATGGCCTCAGTGCAAAGATAAAAATAAAGCAAAGAACAGAAGAAACCTCCAAAGGAAGCTGTCAAGATGGAGTACTATAATAAAATGTCACACGGGCCACCATCTCCCTCAACGAATTTGAAAATTCTTCATCGACCTCACCAGAAGGATAGCAATAATATAATAACAAACAAAAACACCATAACTATGACTATCGGGCTGCACTTGAGCTGGTTTTCCCTTTCCAACAATCGGAGGATATCTTCAGGTAGATCCACCTCATCTTCTAATTCAGCCTCACTTGTCCCATGCATTGATTTCTCCCAATCTGGACTTTGGTCAAACTTTAGGCATCCCGCCTCATTGTTGCTTGTCACACCCTCATTGAATTCAAGGTACCTGCTTGTGAAAAGATCAATAAGTTGGTAGCAAAATATGATATGCAGATGATAATGAAATGCAATGCACCATTTTTGGAAAAACATACTTTATTGAAAACAAAATATCTTGAAGAGACATAAACTGTTTTTAACACTGAAAAAGGTACCAAAGTAAAAACAAACAAATATCCAAATAGAATTTCCCCAAGGATTACATTACGGGGAGACATGTGCTAGTCCAATTGTTGAGAGGGTGTCCCAAAGCTCCTTCTGTACGAACACCGCCTGGCCTGTTTCTAGTTCTTCGCTCTCCACAGCAGCAATGACTGTAGTCTTCTCTTGATAAGTAAACCCTCCACTATAGAATGTGTCCTCTAAGGGTGGAAATGTCATGCACTCCTCTTGGATAGGTCGCTTCTGTAGCTTGGCCATTCTGACTTCCCTCTGTCGGTCTGCTTTGGTGGGTTTGTAGCCCAGCCCATATCGTTCTGTCGTGCCCCGGATGCGTAATGGGTCCTTCATGCCCTGCGAAGATGCCCCAAGCCCGAGTCCTAGCTTGTGTCCTTGCCTGATCATCGTATGTGCAATTATCTTTGTGGCTTTGGACAGTTGAGCTCCTATCTTTTGGTACAAACTGGGTCGTGTCACATAGGTAACATTGACTACTTCAAAGGCCCAAAAAAAACATTCTAGGACATCTTCCCCACTGTCAATACATGGCATGGATGATGGCTTGGTTACCAATAGGTCTGTCTCCTCAGATACACAAATTAGGTGATCGTCAATCACAAACTTTAGCTTCTAGTGTAGAGTAGAAGGTATCGCTCCCGCCGTGTGAATCCATGGCCTTCCCAACAAGCAGCTATAGTATGGCGCAATATCCAAGATCTGAAATTCAATTGAGAATACCATGGCTCCAATCAGCAATGGAATATCCAAAGTTCCTATTACTTCTCTTTTTCCCCCGTCAAAGGCTCGAACTACCATGTTACTCGACCGCATGTATGAAGAATCGATGGGAAGCTGCTGTAATATTTGTAAGGGCATAATGTTAACGACGGACCCATTATCAATCAGTACCCGGAGATGGTGTGTTCTTTGCACTTGACAGAAATGTGCAAAGCTTTAATGTGACTGTCACGCCCCCGAATTCCAAGGAACCTGGAACCGGGTACATGACTTCTCCTTGCCCGCACCCGATAGGTCAAGGGGTTGGTGACTAGCACCAATGGAGACTACACCGCGGGTGCTGTCTCAAATATGCAACCCTGTACAGTCATACATCAATGGTAATCCTGTACTTTCCCATATATCATCATGCATATAATAAGTCAAACAGTCATACAGACATCACATCACAAACAGTATACAAATACATCTGTCCACGGACCCATGTCCGGGATACAACACATAATAAAATACAAAAGACAGTACTGTATCATACATCAGAGTAGTGGGCACGTCCTCCTGGAAGAAAGTCCTCCACTAGTCTCGGGTCACACCTGAAAAGGGGTAAACAACAAGTAGGGGTGAGCGACAAGCTCAGTAGGTGACCCCAAACTCCACATCATGCAACACATATAAGTCTATACTATATGCTCAGTGTACTCGTGCACCGTGTAGTGTGCACAATCATTAGGACTCAGCCTACAAACAGACATCAGGACAGCCTGTTTACACAGGACAACTTGTCCACAATCCTCCATGGGATCCCAGCTCATGGCACTCAGCCCTAGCTCCACGAGCTCAACGGCTCAACTCAGGCCTTAGCCTGTCCACAACGCAATATGCCCGGCCACAGTCGCCACACAGGCCTGCCATCGGTGCATATGCCTGCCACGTCAACCACATAGCACCATTGGTGCAACACGGTGAGAACCCAAACAAGTCACGGAGTCCATGTCCCAATACCTCACACCAACATACTAACATTAGTATGGTATGTCATTCTCAACCTTTTCTTTAGAACTGTAGCCAGTCGTCACAAGTAAATCCTCAATCCTTGATTTATGAAGGAAGTACCCTTAGCAGCTATTTTCTTGAAATCAAAAGTCCCGGCATTGGGTTCCCATAGCATAACTAAGATAATCTGATTTTTGGGGATTTTTCTGAGATGTCTAACCCCACTTTCCAAAAATTCACCACTACGAACTTTTGGGTTTTTCCGAAATTTTACACTAAAACCCAATTTTCACATTTTGAAAGAGTGGGAATTAATTTTTCTAGTATTTTTCTTTGAATCCAAATGGGGGGTATTTCTTTATTTACATAGTAACTTAAGTATAATATTTTTCTTTGGGTATAGGTAACGGTGTAAATAGGTCCAGTCCAGTGCTGTTGCACTGCCTCGTAGCTTCAGGACTGCGACTCGTAGCGCGAAACTGCAGCGCGCCTCGGAGACTCGTAGCGGGAGCTGTGACTCGTAGCTGCATAGTGCGCCTCGAAGACTCGAAGCGGGTCTTTGATTTTCGACCTACGAGGCTACGAACTTCGACCTTCGGACTACGGGTCTACGAATCTACGAACTATGAACCTTCGAACCTTCGAACTACGAACTACGAACTACGAACCTACGAACTACGGGTCTACGAACTACGACCCTACGACCCAGAACTTCGGATTTTCGTTAGTTCGACCCAGTAACGCGCCCAGGGTACTGTTCATCGTCGTTTTTGCCTGTTCTTCGTCTGGAATCAACCCAGCAACCCCCAGACACGCACAAACACGCATTCTACGCAATAGACTGCAATATTTACCTTAAAATGCGTCCAGAACGCCTCTAAATCGCACGGAAACAACAGAAACACACATTAAATTTCAGATTTCTAGAAATTTAGATCTAAACCCAAATTCCTATGGTTGACTTATCAACCCTCATGAAAAACACAATTAATTAACCCCAAAATCACAGAAACATATATCCACAATGATATAAAATAGTTCTTAACCACAAATCTTATGCTAAACCATTAGATCTAACCCAAAATTGGTTTTCCCCAAATTCTAAGGTTCATGCTCAATTTCATAAATCATGATAAATTCATGCATACGAAGCATAGAATCAAGATAAGAAGTTCAAGGACACCTACTTGAAGTGAATCTTTGAGCTCCACGCCCACAAATCGCCAAAGCCTCCAAGCTCTCTCTCAAGCTCTCTCTCTCAACGCACAAATGTGAAACGTAAAGTGAAAGCTTCCTCTTTTTCTTTTTTTTTTCTGCTATTTATATTTCTGCCAGTCAACTGACCTAGTCAACCATTGACCCAGTCAATAATTGACCTCCAAGGCCCCGAACTCCAAATTGAGTCAAACTACAGTCAAAACACTCAAAATGACGAGCACAACACTAAACAGATATTATTACACCCAAATGACCGCCCAAATGCAAAGTCAACCAATAAACCCCAAAAAGTCAACAATCGGGTCAAACGGGGCCCCGACTTGGAATCGGGCCCAAGTACAATCAAAATGCTCACATCGACGACTACACTACCGTCCAGATAGTTACATTCCCATAGAATGACTATCTCTCAAAACTACCCGAATACGAGTCTTTACAGTGACCCTTGCCCTCCTGCAGCAGTTCATCCTCGCTAAATGATATGAAGTTGTCCACTACAAGGTTACCAACAATTGTGTCCATGTTCTCCACCGAAATAGTTGGTGGGACGTAAGCTTTGCTAAAGACCTTTATTAATGCTTCCTGGTGTGGAGTAAAGTCTTTTAGCAGTGAGAGTAATGAAATCCAAGCTGGCTGTTTACTTAGCTGCTCCATAATGTTATATTTACTATGCTTAATCAATTTTATAAACTCAGCAGCGTTTTCTTCAATAATCTGAATTTCCTCTTTGGCTAGTTCTTCCTGAGTCCTAATCCAATCCTGATTCTATTATAATATTAATTTTTTCACATTAAGTAATCTCTTTTACCAAGTTTCCTAATCCCATTATACATTTGCTTTCTTATCCACCAGGTAACCCTTTTAAGCCAAGAGAAGTACTAAACAGCCCTTAGTTAATTAAATCCAAAATTTCCTTTTAATATTAATAATATTAAATCATAAAATAGCTGAATGGACTAATTAACCCTCTAATTTGCCACTATATATTACTATAATATCCCTGGGTAAATCAGACTCCAAATAAACCACAATTAGAGTCAAAATGACTATGTTTTCTGCCATATCATTAAAATGATGTCTTTAAACTCAAATACGGGCTATTTATCCCAATTACATGTTATTTATAAATCTACTTAAAATATGGGTCATTACAGATAATGAATCTGTAAAAACTTGTGCTTGTGTCGATTTATAAGATAGTCTTTATTTGGTAATGAAGATATTATTTTGGTATCATGCTCGACAATACAAGCATTTTGGCTATAGTTGGGTCCGATTTGGAGTTTGAGACCCTATAAGGCTAGTTGTATAATTTTGGATATTTATTAATTAAAGAATTAGTAGAAAATATAAATAGGGTGAAAGAGAGAGAGAGAGAGAGAGAGAGAACTTCCAGCGTATGGTCATTTACGTTTCTTGACCTTGGTGAAAGGGAGAGCTTGGAAGCTTGAAGCCTTGGCGATTTGGGGCGATTTGGGTTCATAGAGCTCAAAGAATCACTCCATTTAGGTGTTCCTGAACTTCTTATCTCGATTCTGTTCTTAATATGCCTAAATTCACCATGACTTATGAGATTTAGCATGAACCCTGGGTTATATGGGAAATCCAATTCTGAGTTAAATCTAGTGGTATAGCATAAGATTTGTGGTTAAGATCTAATACATAGAGTTGTGGGTATGTGTTTCTATGATCTGGGGGTTTTAGAACCGTGTATTGTATGAAAGTTAAGAAGTGAACCATGGAAATCTGTATCTAGATCTAGATGGATATAATGTGTCAAAATATATGTGTATTATTGTTGTTACCATGCAATTTAGAGGTGTTCAGAATTCATTTTGGGGTGTATATCGTAGTTTGTTTAGTAAAAGTGTGTCTGTGAGTGTCTAGGGGTCACTGGGTTGATTCCAGATGAAAAATAGGCTAAAACGATGATGAACAGTACCCTTGGAGAACTGTTAGGTTGGCAATGCGTTAAGGGTTAAAGGGTCAAAGGTCGGAGCTTCAAGCCAAACCTTCAAGTCAAACCTTTGAGTCAGTAGTTCCGAAATATAGTTTCATAGGACTATTTACATTGTAAACTTTACGCCAAGTAATTTACTTAAGTTACAATGTAAATAAGAAAATACCCCATTTGGATTCAAAGAAAAATACTAAAAAATCAAATTCTCACTCCTTTAAAATGTGAAAAATGGAAATGAGTACGGAATCCCAGAAAAATCCAGTTTTTGGTTCGAGGTAACTACTTGGAAGGTGGGGTTAGACCTCTCAGAAAAAACTCCCAAAATCAGGTTATCTTAGTAATGATATGAGGAATCATTTGCGAGACTTCTTATGTCAAGAAAACACATTCTACGAAAATCCCCTTTTTTGGTCAAGGTATGAGGATAGATTTGTGGAGACTGGCCTCTATTATAGAGGGAGTGTTATAGAACCCTAATGACATACTCTGGAGGTGCAACACTAGTGTTGATTTGTTAATTGGGGGATTTGGACCTTCAGCTCCGTGACTTTTTAGTACATTCTCACCGTGATGCACAAGTTATGTTATGTGGTTAACATGACAGGCTGAGGCATGGGTTGAGCTTTTTAGCTCATAGTAATAGACTGTGGCCTAAGTTGAGCTACTGAGCTCTTGGTGCTAGGGTTGAGTGCCCTGAGCTGGGATCCTATTGAGGATCGTGGACAAGCTGTCCTATTGTGGATAGGCTAGGCCCTAATATGTGTTTACAGACTGAGTCTTGATGATTTTGCTCACTACACGGTGCACGAGTTCACTGATCATGTAGTATAAACTTATCTGTGTTGCATAGTAGAGTGATATGGAGTTATAGGTCAGCTACTGAGCTTGTAGCTCACCCCTACATTATTGTTTATCTTTTTCAGGTGCGACCCAAGACTAGAGGAGGACTTTCTTCCAAGATGACGTACCCACTACTCTGATGTATGATACAGTACTGTATTTTGTATTTCTTTAGTGTGATATCCTGGACATAGGTCCGTGGACTGTTATATTTCCACACTATTTGTGATGTGATGTATGTATAATTATTTGACATCTTGGTTGCATGATGATGTAGGGGAAAGTACAAGATTACCCTTGACGTATGATTGTACTGATTTTCATGACTGAGATAACACTCGTGGTGTAGTCTCTATTGGTGCTTATCACCAACCCCTTCACCTTTCGAGTGCGGGCAAAGGGAAGTCACGTTCCTAGTTCTGGGTTCCTTAAAATTCAGGGGATGACAGAATCCATTGAAGTGCCTTGTTAAGTGGTTTGTAATTAATAACAAGTCTAAGTGTTCCTCTTTCTGTTTCAGCATTCTTGTTAACATAAAAAGCAACACAAAACCAGGTTGATCTAGATTTTTGGATCAAACCTTTGGATTCCAAATCTTGGATTTCTTTTCGACAATAATTTTCAAGTTCTTGATTCATTTGGATAAGATGGGCTTTAGTAGGAATTTTTTACTAGAAAATTCTTTTTTATAAGGTAAATCAACTATATGTCATTTTTTATCCCAAAAAGTATTGGGAAGATCGAATAGAGCTCTTGCTCGATTTGTTTTTTAAATGAACTAATTTTGGATTTAGTCGAACTTTGGAGAAGTTGTTCTTCTATTTTGAGATTTAAAATAGATTGAGTATGGTAAGAAAGATGAGCCTTTTTTTCCTTTGATGGCAGTATGAGTTTTATTTTTGAAAATATTTTGTGTTATCAATACATCTAAAGTATATGTGTGTGATTTTTCAAGGAAAGGAAAATTAAATTTGGAGTAGAACGAATTTGATAAAATATGATTATGATGAACTATGTAAGGAGTAATTAAATGGATAAATGGTGTTCCTAAAATAATATTATGTTGAATATCATAAAGAAGAACAAAAATAATTTAAATTTGAATATTTTGATTTATAATTGAAGCTTCAGTTTTATATTTGATAATAAGTTGCTGATTATTAGCGGCTAAAGAAGTTTAATTAGAAGGTTATTGAAATCTTCGAGTAATAATTTCTTCCTTAATGCAATTGAGGTTAGCACTACCTAGTGTCAAAAAGGGCAATTGTATCAAAAGTAAAAATTTTAGGAAATTTTATTGTGATTTAAACAAAATATTTTTGAGAAATAATATATTAGAGAGGTGAAATAGAATCATAATTTGAGGGTTTTGGTAATAAAGTATGATCCAAAAAATAGTGATTTTTTAGCTTAATTATTAAACTAATGAATTTGTTCTTTAATTATTTTGGCTTCCTAGTGTAAGGTATGTAACAGTGGGGTAGGATTTGAAGGTTGATAATGATTTGGATGAACTTTTGGGAAAATTGGTGGCAAAGAAGGGACAATATTTTGCAGAAATAATTGACAAAAGATTTATTTATGGAGAACTAAATTTTCAATCTGTTGGAGAAGACTAACATAAGTATCTTGTTAATTGGTGAGAATATGAAGTGTCAGAGAAGGTGAGGAGGGTTCTACCTTACAAGACTAAGGTGCAATAAAAGATAGATCTTCATCATCTTTTGCGATCAAGAGTTTATCTTCCTTAAGACATAAAAGGAAAGGAAAGTCCATAATTTTAGTCCAATGTTGTTCATGAAAATATTTCTCAAACCAGTCAAAGAAAAGAATTTAAATTTGTTGGGAAAATAAGTGCTTATAATAATTGACTTGGATGTCATGCCTAGTATCAAAGAAATTCTTAGAAAAAACTAGACATTTTTCTTCATTGTTCTCTGAATAAAATTCAGTATGTAAATAGGTTTTATCTACAATGAACGAGGGGGAATTCATACTAGAAAATTATCGTACCAGACACGTTAATAGAAGGACCATGAAATAACTATAATGACTCACCGAATACGACTAGTCATGATGGGGATAAAATGTTTGGTAACTATCGGAAATGGCGAGCGTCAATGGTATAGGGATCGAAGTCAAGCCGGTAATCGTTGCCTTAACTCAAGGTGTTACTACCCAAACACGCTTGTCTGTTAGCTTCAATAGGGACTTACTTCCTTCGATCTGCTGCTCACCCTACAATGCCTACAATCGACAAGGTCTAATATCAATCGACATGCTCTTTTATATATATATATAAGAGGGATTGAAAAAGAGAAAAGATAAGAGAAGAATAATTTATTTTATTAATAAACTTTGAAATACATATACAAACCTTTATACCAACCTTGTTACAAACCTTTAGAACTTTGAAAGGCAAGCATTCTTTGACAAATCCTAAACTAAATTTGGAAGAAGGGGGAAGAGGGAGAGAAGCTTTGTTTGTAGAGAGGGGAGAAGAGGAAAGGAGAGAGAGGCTCTCAAGAGAGGAGAGGGAGAGTGAAGGCTTGGAGCAGGGAAAGCTTATGAAAGAAAGAGGGAGTCTCCGTATATAAGCAAGGGAGTAAGCTTCTAGAGAAAAAAAAAAGGCAATTTTGAAATTTGACTCTTTCTTTTAAATGTCATGTGAGCTATGAACAGTAAAATAAAACTTTGGACTTGAGTATTCATGTCTCGGGCCGTTGGGTATGGGCCTAATAAGATAGACCATAGAGTCATGGGTTTCTCTTTGGATGAACTTTGAGCCTTTATTGGGCCTATAGCCAATACTACACATGAACCTTAGATCACATCTGGATAGGCTAATGGATTGGGCCTAAATTAGCACAGGCTTTGCATTGAGATTGGGTCACTTGGGATCATAATGAGTTTGGAATGTCATTTGGTTAAAATGAGCCATTTCTATTGTTGGCCTTCAAAAATTAGAAATATTTTTGTTTGCCTCCAGAATTTGTATAATATCATATTTATAGTCTTACCCGACAAACTATTTATAACAATTGTTCTATTATCAAGGGATTTATTATATTCAACCCTCATATATCATTAAACCACGTAACACTTCGAAGAATGCAATCCACATAATTATTATATTAATTATAATCAATCTCTATTATATGATCATGAAAACATAATAAGACATTAAACATAATAAGGTACGCTTTTATTGTTATTATAATAAATGTATATTTACGATAAACAAATTAAATCCAATAAGAGTAAAACATTTAAGTCGGTTTATTTTTAAAATAATTAAAATAATTTTTTATTTTAATAACATTTTAAAATTCTGTCTTTATTTTTTTATTTCAACTATTTATTAATTGAAATATTGTTTTTTAAAAAATATATAAATATAATGAGAAAAAAATAAAAAGTAAATACAAAAAATATAATACTTTATTAAATTAAGAGTAAATAATATTAAATTAAATTTAGAGAAATATTATTTATTTTATTTAATATTTTATTAAGATAGCATATAAAAAGTGTAATTTTTAAAATAATTATTAAATTTATTCTTCACAAATTGTTTGGTCAGATGTCATAGCTGAAGGTATTTTTTTAACCCAATTCGATTTGGAATCCAAGGTCAAGAAATGAGTTTGGATTTAAAACAAAACAAAAAAAAAACTTAATAATATAAGATGAGCTTGGAATCCAGCTAATTTTTCTTTTAAAGAATTCAAAACTGAAATTCTAAGGAATGAGCTTCTGGCTTCTCATGAAATCAACCCAATACAAGAGGGAATCCAAGGTGCGGAACCTCTGAGTGAAGCCCCACCTGTCGGCCTTCTGTCGAGTCCCCACTAGCTTGACCGGACACCGGAATAGCGCGTCCAAGAATCCCCAATTCGCCAAGTCCCCCATCTCCGTCGCAACCAGGCCTTCCTCCGCCACAATCTCAGCCCACACCCCTCCCTTATCCGCCATCGCCAGCTCGAATCGGAACTCCAGCGAGAGCCCCTCCGACGCCACCTCCACCCCAAACTTTTTCCCTATCGTCGGCCAGACCTCCCGCCACGTGAAACCATCGCCGTTGACGGCGTTGAACGCTTGCATTTGTCCACCGGGGGCCTCAACGGCGGCCCAAATGTGCTGGTCGGCGACGAGCCGGGCGTCGGATCCGTCGATGCAGGTATCCTCCCAGCATTGCCTCGTACCCCCGAACACGAACGGCAGATTCAGGCGCTTGCAGATGGCCCCGTAGACGCACAAACTGCCCATGAAGTTGTACACGCTCCTTGTGGAGCTTCCGATCACCAGTCCCGGCCGGAGCACCGACCACGTCACCTTCCCGTTCCCGGAAAGCCTTTCCCGGAGCACGTCCTCCAGGGAGTAGTAGAAATTGTGGGCCGCGGGAACCCTGGGGCAATCCTCGTCGTATGCGTAGCAGCAACATTCTGGATCTCTGTCCTGGTCCGACGGTGGGGATAGGGACACGTAGTGCTTGGTCCCAGTCTGGAGGGAGACGTGCCTCAACGACGTCGAGACCGCTCCGGGGGAGAGGAGGATTGCGTCGAGGGCGTTGGACATCATGGACCGATTCTGGGAACAGCATTCGGGGGTGTCTAGCGGGAAGTTGGTGGCCCATGTGACCCAGAAAATATGGGTCGCGTCTCGCAGCGGGGCGAGCTTCTGTCGGGCCTCCGATGGGCTGAGGAGGTCGCACGAGATGAAACGGTAATTCGCGGAGCAGTGGAGTGGCTCCGGCACCGGTTCCGATGTCGTTGTTATGTCGGCGTTGCGAGCCACGCCGTACACCTTCCATGATGATAGAAGCAACTTCCTGGCGAGTTGTTTGCCCACCAGCCCAGTGACTCCAAATATAATGGCGACGTGCCTGTGAGAGTCACCGACAACATCGGCTTCAGCTTTCTTGATGACCAGGGAGTCTTGCTGGGTGGCTGCCATTGCCGTGTTTTTCTTTGTTTTCTAGTCACAATTGGGATCGTGGCTCTGTGCAACGACAGAGAGGTTTTATGTAAGAATAACACGAAATTTTGATAATACTTAAAGCGGGAGGCTTATTTGTTTTTTAAATTAATAATTTTAATTGTATTATATTAAAAATATAATGTTTATTCTTTGAAAATGCAATAAATTTTTATAAATTATTAATAAATATTCGATCTAACATTTAGATGACTAACAATTGAATGATTGGAGTTAATTTGAGATCGATCGATTTAAACACATAATTTAATTTAAATATTATCGTTACGTTTTGTTAACTTTGAGTATTTTTGAAAAATAATTATTTTTAAAACTTATGGATTTAAATAAATTTACACTACTCATAAATATTTTTAAATTATATGATGTTATTGTTTTTAAAACATAATTTTATTTTTAATTACAAGCCTTCTGATATTGCTCGTGGCTCCATTCATGGACGCCTGAGAATACTCCCTTAATGCTCTCTAATGTTTTTTGTGTTCCTAGTCTACCATCTTTGAATCCTTTAAATTTGTTGTTCTTTTTTCATGTTTGAATGGATAGAAGGTTTCGATCTTCAAATGAAATAGTGGGTTATCTAGAATTTAAAGTCTACACATGCACCTTATCAAAATAAATACAAGCATACCTGATTTAGCCATGATTCTGGATGGATAATCTTAAGTTAGCTGCGGTTTATCTTCCAAATCGACATGCCTAATTCTCTCTCTCTCTCTCTCTCTCTCTCTCTCTCTCTCTCTCTCTCTCTCTCTCTCTCTCTCTCTCTCTCTCTCTCTCTCTGTGTGGGATATAGATGAGTATCTCAATGTTACATGCGATATGTCAATTATTTATACAAAAGTTAATTTTAATTAACTATTTATTATTTATGATTAAACTCATCAGGTAATAGAAATAATAAACCAGTTTTTGCATATCCGTACTCATACTTTTATTAGATACATTTAAGTCTAATAAACTCATAGACTTTATCAATTCATTTTATTGGACTCATTAACAATTATGATAGTCTTGTTATTATTAATATACAATATTACACATATAGCCCATGTAATTATTAAAATCCAATAATCTCCCACTTGAGTTATATGTGTCACCTTACACTTGTACATTAATATAACTTTATAAGTATTGTTCCCATGGTACTTCAGTTGTCATTGTTGTCAACAGCATCAATAGAGAATGATAAACGATTACAATAAAAAGGTGAAGCCCAAAATATTTTAAGAGGGTGATCTTGTCCTCAAGAAAATATTATCGATTCAACATGACCATAGAGGCAAGTGGAGCCCCAATTACGAAGGCACATATGTTGTGAAGAAAGTATTCTTAGGAGACGCATTGGTCATTGCTTGAATGGATGAAGATGAACTTCTTAACCCAGTGAATAAGGATGCTGTCAAAAACTTTTATGCTTAAATTTTATCTTTTGTCAAAATCGAAAATTTGACCAATCCTTTTTCATCTTCCATACCACTTCCTTCATCCATGTCCTTTGTATTTCCTACACAAACAAAATAACAAACAATAAAGCCTCTTGTCCCTAGCCAAGGATACATTAGCTAATGTCATCTATCCGCACCCATAGCCAAGGCATATCCCTTGACAAGACTCATAGCCAAATACCTATGCATCTAGGGCTGTAAATGAACTAAACGTTCATGAACAAGTTCGCGTTTAGCTCGGTAAAATATCGTTTATGTTCGTTTGTGAACAGTTCGTGAACACCATTATTATACTCGTGAACATGTTTGCGAACGTTCACGAACAAGTGTTCACGAACAGTTCGTGAATATCGTTCGTGTTTGTGAAAATTATCTATGAATAGGAGATTAACAAATCAATTAATATGTATAAAAGTTATTTTATTAAATATAAATATATTTTTATTAAATATTATTTAATAAACATATACTTTTATATTATTATTGAATAAAAAATATATGTTTTTGATTTATTTGTTTACTATTACTATTATTATAAAATTTTAGTAAACTATATATAGCAATTATTTGAACATATTAAGCAAAGATAACATAATTTAACAATTAATTAATTGTACTTTTTTGGATAAGTTTATGGTATGGATTCTTTTTTCAAATTTTTATGATTTTATAATTATGTTCATAAGCATTCGTGAACAAGTGTGAACACATGTTCGTGAATGTTCGTGAATGTTCGTGAACCGTTCGTGAACAACATATTAACATTCATGAACAGTTCATGAATATCATAGTTTAAGGCTCGTGTTCGGTTCAGTTCATTAATGAATAGTAATGAACATGTTCGAACACCTTACTACTCGGCTTGGCTCAGTTCGTTTGCAGCCCTACATGTATCGTATCTCATTTCCCTTTTGGCCAGTTAATCCTATTCCTAACTAAACATAGAAGGAGCATGACAGTGATGAGCGGACTTGGTGAAAACTTGAAGGGCGCCAAGGATAAAATATAAAGCTCTAACAAATCATGAAGAGCAGAATCCAGAACTAAACATAATCACATTGAAGTAATGGACTGGAAGCCGTGACAAAAAAAGCAGCAACCCACAAACAGTGGAAGACTTGGTCAACCTGGGGTATGCTCAAATCAAATTTGTACATTATGCTTTTAAAGACTTGTGATTCTATTTATCGGATTGTAACAAGTCGCTCTTTATATGACATAAGTATGTTTTTGGAATTACCGTAGGCAAATGTCTCTTTTTATTCTCCCTTAATCATGTTTCATCATCTTTATTTCACATTTAATTAGAATATGTTTAATCCCCAATAAGTTCCTTTGGCATTGTCTTATGTTCAAGGTCAAGCTAAGGTGATGAGGTCTCATTGCTAGTCTTGCTTGTGGACAAAGAACATATATGTATTCATCGAGCGAATTATGCAGCTAGGGCTGAATTCCTTAAACCATAGTGGAATGGACTGAACGTTCTGCCAAGCAGAAAACACTATCAAAACTTTCATACACTCCATACATCCATAAATAATGTCATACATGCACACATTTGCTTAACATGCCTGAATTTGTAGGGACACTCAACTACTCATCGTCTTTAGAAGACCCCGACAGCAGTTATCACCTCAAATCAACTACGGACCTCCTATCCTTCACTTCAAGGTTCGCATTAGTGCCAACTTCTTTGCTTTTCAACAAATTCCCTTAAGAGGTAAGTCAGGTAACCTCGTAGAGCGATATCCTTGAGTGAACCATAGAGGGAGTCCATATCGAGCCATTGGAAAAATGTTTTAGCAACCATTAATCCCTTTCTAGGCCCTAGATGCCCTTTTAACTCCTGTCAGGCCATAGATGCCTTTTCACTTCCTGTTTTCAATTCTTGTTAGTCTTAGATGTCTTTTCAACTCATATTGGCCTTAAAGACCTTTTCAATTCCTGTTGGCCCTAGATGCTATTTGACCCATCCCCGCAGGGACCCGACCCGCCTCGCCCTAAATGGGGTGGGTTTTTTTTAAATTAATCGAGGCACGGGGCGGGGGCGGGGCGAATATATTGTGCCCCGTCGGTTTACGAGGTAGGGACGGGGCAAGAATCCCCCGCCCCGTGTACCCGTCCCGCCTCGGAATAAATCCCCACCCCGCGAGTATTCCCTATCAACCCTGCCAGTCCCCATGCGCTTGCCCGCGACCGCGCCCACGCCTGCACGCTCAGCCCACCAGTCACGACCAAGCCAGCCCCCACATGCCCGCCCGTCCTCGATCACACCCATGCCCACGCCCCCCAGCCAGCCCTGCCCAGCCATCCGAAAATTCACCAAAATATAATGCTTCCACTACGTTTTGAACCCAGGATCTCCTCCTTGCATGTGCAGTTGTCAAACTATTGGGTTAACTCTACTTTGTTGCTTCAAATTATGTAAATGATATAAATACTTATCATATTACATATAAATAATAATAATAAAAACAAAAATAATAATTATGATAATTATAATTATTAATATTAATAATATTATTATTAATTATAATGATAATAATAATATTAATAAATAGTGCATACTTTATTTTTAAAAAAAATTAATTATAAAGTATATATATTTGTATTATAATAAAAACTAAATGTACTATTACTATTTTGATATAAAATACAAATGAATTAGATTCAAATTTAGTTTTAAATTTATTAATAAGTTAATTTGTGATTAGTTAATCAAATATTATTTGATTGAAAATATATTAATATTTAAATTACTAATATTATTTACATATTTTATTACTTTTAATTTGAATATAAAATACATACTATCAAATATCAAAAAACTCAAAACTCAATTTTACCGTGGATGACTCATATCATGCATAAGATAAATTAGGGATACTAATCATATTAATTTGATTGAAATTTAGTTTTAAAATTACTAATATGTTGATTTAAAACTAAATTATCCAATCGAGTATTATTTGATCGATAAATACATTTATATATGAACTTATAATATCATTTACATGATTTATTACTTAAGCTTTTAACCCAAATATAAAATACGTATTATTAAAAGTCAAAACTCACTCTCACTATGTATTTTTTAAAATATCAAATTTGTTAGTATCATTTAATTAACTAATAACATTAATTATAATTATAATAGTATATATATACTTATCATACCAACGAATATATATACACATATACTTAATAACTAGTATTATACAAAAATAATCATATTATTATATTACTTATAACAAAAATAAGTTTTAATTACATTAAGAAAAACAAGTTTAAGAAACATAACTTTTCATAATATTATATTACCTATAACGAAAATAATATGATAACTATGTTATATAATTATATTAATTAGGTTTTCATTAGTGTGTTATCATTTATTACTAATGATAATTGTATTATTTAAATTATTACTACCAGATATTCAAGTTATTACTTATTAATTATGACTTATAAATGCATATATATACAGTGACAATTATATAACTATATAACTATATCATATATATAACATAAGTAATATGATAATTGTTGAGTATTTAAAATCTAATAACTGATGTCAGGGAATTCGTTAATACTTATATATGTCATAGATGATTATTGTTACTACGTTTACATAATTAGTGTATATACTTTAAATGTGACACATAAATAATATTAATAGTAATAATAATAATAATAATAATAATAATAATAATAATAAGTAAATGTTTTGCTTTAAAAAAATATCAATTATAAAGTATATATACTTATATTTTAATAAAAATAACATTAAAAAGTAGAAGTTATGTTTTAATATAAAATACAAGCATATAAAATATAAATGATAGAATTATATAGTATATTAGTGTGAACTAATATATTACGTATGACATAAGTAATCTTATAATTATTCGACCAAGTAAAATTTAATTAGATTATTTAGTATTAAATCAACATATTAATATTTTTTAAAATTAAATTTGTATCTAATTAATATCCATATACAAATTATTTTATTTATGATATAAGTCATGTATTGTGAGAGTGACTTTAACTTTTGATAGTATGTATTTTATATTTAAGTTAAAACTAATAAAATATGTAAATGATATTATTAGTTTAAATATTAATATATTTTCAATCAAATAATATTTAATTGGATCACCTAATCATAAATCAACTTATTAATAAATTTAAAACTAAATCTTAATATAATTAATTTATATTTTATATCAAAATAGTAATAGTAAATTTAGTTTTTATTATAATACAAATATATATACTTTCTAATTACTTTTTTTAATAAAGTATGCCCTCTTTATTAATATTATTATTTTCATTATAATTATTATTATTCATATGTAATATGATAAGTATATATATCATTTATATAAATCTAAGCAACAAAGTAGAAATAGCCTGATGTTTTGACAGCAGCACATGCAAGGGCAAGGTCTTGGGTTCAAAATTCAGTGGAAACATTATATTTTGGTGATTTTTTAGGTGGTTGGGCACGGGTTGACTGGGGCGCATGGGCGTAGGCGGAAGACTAGCTGGGACTCGCGTGTCGTGGGCGGTGGGCTTGTCTGGGCCTGGGGCTTGCTATGCGCGCTGGGTTGGGTTGGACCCGCGCTGGGCGGGCTTGGACATCTAGGCTATGACTAGAGCATGGCGGCGATTCCACGCCCCACCCCGTGCCCCAACTAGGCGGGGATGGGGCGAAAAATTTATTCCCTGCCGAGGCACTAGGTGTATTTTTGTTACCTATGATGGGGATGGGGCAACCCAAAAGCCATCGCCGCTCCCCATTGCCATCTCTACTTAGATGCCCTTTCAATTCCTATGGGCCTGAGATGTCTTTTCAATTCCTGTTGGCTTTAGATGTCTTTTCAATTTATGTAGGTGCTAAAAGACTTTTTTATTTCTGTCAAGTCCTAGATACTTTTTTAAGTTCCGTCTGCCATAGATGCTTTTTCAATTCCTGTTAGGCCATGGGTACCTTCTTAATTTCCGTCCGATGTTTGCCTTTTTCAACTTCTATAAGGCCTTAGATATCATGCCAAAGTTCTTCAATTTATACTAGCCTTAGATGTCTTTTTTCATTCTTCAAGACATACCTAACCATAGCATCTTACCCTACTTCAACGTTAGGTAAATCAGGTAACTGCTTCCACCCATCCAAAATGACTTCCTTTTATCTTTATACACTGTTTGTCTAAAAACAATGCACAAAGAGGGCAGTTGTTGGATCCTATTTTGTTCGAATTAAACATACACATTCATTTTCAGCGTTATATTCCTTCCTTATTTGTTACTCACTTTATACAGATAGATAAAGAGGCGTGGGCCATTGAGTCAAATGATGCGACATCAATGACTTATTATTCAGAAAAGCCTTCAAACGTGAAAGAGCTAGTTTCAGATGATAGAAAATCAAGTTTGAGGATCATTGTCTTTGACGACACTTAATTCTAAAGTGAAATGAAAAAATTATGGTCAAAACTGTGTACGGACCGCTAGCGATGACCAATTGATAATCAATATTCAAAATAATACTCTAGATCAAGTTAGAGCCTCATTTTCTCGCTCTACTTATCATTTTAAAAATTTTAATATATATATATTGCATATATTCACTCCTGGAACCTTTTTTTCAAACAAAATCTAAATATATATGTTTTTGTAATAAAACAGTTTTAAGACACGCAGTACACCCTTGACATAAAATGAGATCATTTTCAAATAAAAAGACACGAAATCATTCGTCATGACGCCCTGAGTTTAAAATTAATTTTCTTGTATTTCTTTAAAACCCAAGTTACATATATTTTATCAAAAACTCTCTGATGAGAACTGCCCGTGACGTGCATCACGTGCACGTGTCTTATTGCGCAAGACATCTACTATTGCTAGGACTCTTATTATATTTACTTTCCTTATCGTATTAAAAGTCTTTCCTTTTTATTACTTTCCTTTATTTAATTCGTATTAGGGTATTTTAGTATTTTACCCTAGTTTCCTAATTGTAATAGGTTTCCAATTCCTAGTTACTAGTTTGCCTATAAATAGGCCTTGTCTATGACAATTTATGTATTCAGATTATTCAGATTATTGGCTATTGGCAATTATAAACTCTCATATTAGAGGTTTATACTTATTTTCGGCTTTTTCAGTTAATTACTTGAATTGCTTGGGCTAGAGTTTGGGTATTCGGTTATCCTTTTCTAGATTGTTGTTGGATCCTAATCAAGGTCCTCAACAATTTGGTGCTTTCATTGAGAGATCCTAATTAAGATTTCTCAATTTTATCTCGCGTTCTTCATCAGCAATGACGGAGGAGGCGACAAAGACGAACAAACAACGGTTCGAAGCCCTGAAGCATTCTGTTACAGAACTTTCGACGGCAATGGCAGAGATGGCTCGTTCTCAAGATATAACCAACCAGAATATTAACCGTCTTCTCACTGCCAGCAAGGGCAAGGAACCAGTCGGAGGAAGGCGAACTCATGGAGACAATCGTCGATCACAACGATCTACAAAGGAGGCTGATGATTCATCAGATGCTGCATACAATCCTTACCATGGCCAGCTTAGGCGTGGTGGGCGTATGGAGCGAGCTCCAATGGTTGTTGAGCGGTGGTTGCGAGATGATCTAGTCAGTGGAGAGAACATAAACAGCTATGAATTTGAGGAGATGTCCAACAGGACAAACCATGGATGGAGACCAGTTGTGAACATCGAAGGGGACAGAGGCATGACGCTGATGATTCTGATGGCAATAGATGCCGTGATTGGGGTCCAAGGAAACCAAAGATCGAGTTCCCACACTTTAAGGGAGGCGATCCATATGAGTGGCTGGATAAAGTAGCTCACTACTTCCGAGTTTTCGAGGTATCCAGAAACGACCGAGTTGCAGTGGCCTGCATGTATTTGGATGTGAAGGCCAACAGCTGGTGGCGTTGGATCAAGGCCCAGTATGAACAAGATGGGCGACGGTTGGGATGGTCAGCATTCGAGTGAGAGTTCCTAATCCAATGGGGACCCTCTCCTGTTGTTAATCACCATGGACAACTGGCCAAACTGAAGCAAGATGGCAAGGTTGCTGACTATGTAGAGGAGTTTCGACGACTCCAAATTCTTGTTCGTGGTTGGTCCGAAGAGTCTTTGTTGGGTACCTTTATCGAAGGGTTAAAGCCGTGGATAGCACGAGAACTGAAGCTGAAGCAACCTCAACGGCTAACTGAGGCCATGAGAATGGCAGAAGTCTTGGAAGGGAGTTACCATAGCAAAAAGAAGCTTGCTAAGGAGGATTCCGAGGACATAAGTGTCAAAGCAAAACTTGTGGAAGACTCTCAAGCAGCAAAGGCACCCAATGAAGGTGGATCTAAGAAGGACGACAAGAAAAGTCGAATACTTTCATATGAAGAGGTTAATGAGAGAGCTAAGAAGGGCCTCTGCTTCAAATGCGGCGAGAAATGGGATAAGGGCCATCGATGTTGCACTGGGAAGGTATTTTTGATTGACGATTCTGGTTCAATCAATGGAGGTGAATTGATGATGGCTGAAGTTGAAGAAGATACTTGTGACACTGAGTTATCTCTTGATGCCATGATAGGGGGATCAAAACCAGCTACTATAAGGCTCATGGCGTGGATTGGAACTCATGAAGTTTCATTGCTTGTAGATTCTGGTTCTACCCACAATTTTATCAACACTGATATCATAAAGAAGGTTGGACTACAAGTTTATACCCTACGGCCTTTTGTTGTGCGAGTGGCTAGTGGAGAAAAATTACAATGTGCAGAGGTAGTATGGGATGTGAAGCTCAATGCCCAAGGAGTCAAGATCACTGCTGACCTGCATGTGGTACCAATAGTGGGAGTTGATGTGGTTCTGGGCTCTGCTTGGTTAAAAAGTATCGGCAAGGTCGTTACTGATTATCGAGCAATGACAATGGATTTCAAGCTGGATGGAAGAAAAAGAACTTGGGCAGCTTTACCGCTTAAGGACGAACACAAGTGCGATGCTAAAAAAGGCAAGCAGCCTTGTGGCGCTTAGTGTTTCGTGATGGTAGTTGATGGAGATTGGCGTGAAGCTTCTTAGAGTAACTTTTACAAGTTAGGTGAGCATGATCCAAAACTTTCCCTTGAGGACAAGGGTGTCTTTGAAGGGAGGGGGAATGATGAGAACTGCCCGTGACGTGCATCACGTGCACGTGTCTTATTGCGCAAGACATCTACTATTGCTAGGACTCTTATTATATTTACTTTCCTTATCGTATTAAAAGTCTTTCCTTTTTATTACTTTCCTTTATTTAATTTGTATTAGGGTATTTAGTATTTTACCCTAGTTTCCTAATTGAAATAGGTTTCCAATTCCTAGTTACTAGCTTGCCTATAAATAGGCCTTGTCTATGACAATTTATGTATTCAGATTATTCAGATTATTGGCTATTGGCAATTATAAACTCTTATATTAGAGGTTTATACTTATTTTTGGCTTTTTCAGTTAATTACTTGAATTGCTTGGGCTAGAGTTTGGGTATTCGGTTATCCTTTTCTAGATTGTTGTTGGATCCTAATCAAGGTCCTCAACACTCTCATTGGTAAAAAAAAGCTGTACTAAACAGTACCAACGTGAATAGTACACCACACAGCCTGCATGTTCTAAAAAACACAAACAAAAAACATGCACGTGAACAGTACCCTCATGCACCGTTCATGGTAGTGCACGTTGAAAAAAAAGATTTCATAAGAATAAATAATAAAGAAGAATAATTTTAATTTTTTAAAAAATAAAACATGTGCGTGTTCTGTACCCTCGTGTAATGTTCATGAAAGTGCACGTTCTAAAAAAGATTCCTCCAAAAGAAATAATAAATAAGAATAGTTTTAATTTTAAAAACAATAAAAACAAAAACATGTGCGTAAATAGTATTCGGTACTGTTTATTCTGACAAAAAAAAAGGAAAACCTTACATGTTCTCCCTGCAGATTATAATAAAATAAATATTAAAAATAAAAAAACTTAAATTCGTTTTTATATATAATATTATTATAAAACAAAATTGATTTTTATAAAAAAAATATAAAACTCCCTCACACACCCTCCCTCTTTTATGATCCACTCTCATTAATTCCCAACAAAAAACAAGAAGCCAAAAGCATCAACTCTCTCTCATAAATTCTGTACTCTCATTAAATGTCAAAAATAATAGGCATAGGTTTTTTTGACGATCAAATTATCGTAATTTACTGTGAAAAATATACAGTAAACCTCAACCTTCTCTATGCTCGTTTCACTACCAATCATCTCACCGGAGTTGAATGAATATCTGATGCAAAAGAAGAGGGATGACTCCCACCTTTGCTGCTGCCACCCCCTCACCACCGTCGTCGTCGCCCCCTCGTCCCACCTTCTCCGTCATTCACAGATCTGAAACGCTTATCTTTTCCACAGATCTGAAACACAGGTGAAGAAAGACGACTCCCACTTTTGCTGTCACCGCCCTCGCCGTCGCCACCCCCTTTCGCTGTCGGTGCGCCCCCTCGCCCTTTTGCCGTTGTCACACCCCACCTCGCCGTCGTCGTGCCCACTCTACCTCCTCTCGTCGTGCAAAGGTGTCAAGCCTTTTTACAAAATAAAAATAAAATAAAAATATTTATTTATAATGATTAAATTAATATTTTATATAATTATATTTTCTTTTCACCCTTTTTTTTCTCCAAACTAAACAACCCTATAAAAATCAGTTTTTCCATATATTTTCTTTCTATCTCTTTTTCCCCCTAAATTTTTTCTACCCCATTTCTATAGGTTACCAAACAAAGGGTAAATCTCTCCCTGTCTATGGTTCCAAACTTTTTTTTCCATAACCAAAAGAAAAAAAACACATCAATCTCTTTCAATTTAAACCTCTTCATTTCCATTTAAATCCCATCAATTTTCCATATCCTCTCACCCCCACGAGTTCGGAAAAAAAAATACACCAATCCCTATCATACCTCTTAATTAGCTCTCCATCAAAGATCATCATTCCAAAAAAAAATTCCCCAAATCCCTCCCCACGATTTTTTTCGATTTCAACAACCCAAAATCCAACAAAAAAAATCTCAACTCAACTTTTCACCACAGTTCATAGGGTGTGCAGTTTGTCCTTGGTCTCAGTATTACTCTATTTAGTAAATGTACTACTAATCTGGTTACCTTTGTTCAAAACCTTGCATGTAGATTAGCTTCCAGTAGTAAGGTTCTGCATATTTCAATGACAACCCTATTTTTCCTTTTAACTATTGGACCCCATTTTGTCCGGATTGGATACACTGTTATACTAGTAGGGAAGCCCACAATTGAGGACCTCTCATACAAGACCCTAAAGTGCCCCAGGGCCAAGACCAGATGATAGAGGATGAAATTTGGAGACTAACACACTTGACCATGCTCAATTCCAACTTAAAACGAAGATGTTATAGCCAAAACAATTTTTGTCGGAAAAAGTCAAACTTACCAAAAGACGGTCAATGCCCCTGGTCAAACTGTCCGAAAAAAAATGACCATTCAAAAAAAAAAAAAACTAGACTCGAAGCCTCGAAGACTCGTAGCCTTTGTGTCTTCGAGGATTGACCTTCGATCCTTGACTTTGACCCTTGACTCCCACCTTCGACCCTTGCCTACGACCCTCCTATCTGCGACCTTCGAAGGAAGACCTCCGAGTCTACAACTCTCCAATCTGCGACCTTTGAAGGATGACCTTTGAGTCTGAGACTCCGACCCGTTGACCGTTGACCTACGACTCTTGACTTTCAACCCTTCGACCCTTGACCTTCGACCCATTGACCATTGACCTTCGACCCGTGAGGAGGAGAATACCCATATTACGCCCCCCCCCCCCCCCCAAAAAAAAAAAAAAAAAGAAGAAGAAGAAGAAAAAGAAAGAACTCTCTTGTGAAAACAATTCCTGCTATTCTCTCTAAATTTCGTCCAACTCCTGCATTCAAAAAAACATCTAGTCTGTCTTTGTCTATTCTCCCTTTCCAACTCTTCTCTCCCGAATATCTCATTCCAGCTCTCTTTTCCCAGCAAAAGAAAAACACAAAAACAATTCCAATTCCGCCCCCCCTCTTTCCTACACTCCATCACAAAAACAAAAACGCAACCCAATTCTTTTTCATTCCCCTATTGCTTACGTTTACTCTCCCTCTTTCCAGCCACCAAAAAATCTTAACCTCAAAAAAATATCACTCTAGTCTCCAAGTCCAAATTCAAGCAGGCGACTATTGGCGTAGACAAGAGAGTTCGAACGGAAGTCCTGTGTTGAAGCCCTATTCAAGCCAAAGTCGGTTCACTTTGCATTTGTTTCTTTGTTTTTTAGCTTATTTGTATTATCTTTGATGTAATTGTTAATATTTTTTTGGTTTCTATTTTTTTAGTTTATTTATACTTGTATTAGATGTAATTTTTAGTATCTTTCATTGTATTTTCCTTATATTTTTTGTGTTGTACGTTGTAAGATGTAAAGTATAGTAAAGACAAAAAAAAGAGAGCTAAGAGAGGTAGGAAAAAGGAGAAGATCAAAAAAAAGTGTAGCTGTATTTTTATTTGTGGATGCTACAATCACACATTCCACATTTTTTTGATATATGTGTGCCTTTAGTCATAGCCAAAAAAAAAAACAAAAAAAAAAAACAAAAAAACAAAAAAAAAGAAGCAAAAAAGCAAAAAAAACAAAGCAAAAAAAAAAAAAAGAACCTTAGGATTTCATTTTCCACTTCAAACAAAAAAAAACTTTTAGGATTCTCTTTAGAAATTTAGAATAAAACAATTTTAATCATAACTTTGGAAAACAACTCAGCCAATTAAAAAAACTTAGACTTTAGGGAAACAATAATGTCCTCACTCAGGATAAACAGTGAAAAACAAGTAGAAACCTCCTCCCCCTATAGGTACCGAAAGGGCGCTGTATGGGTGCTAATCCTTCCCTAAACGTAACCAACCCGAACCCTTATCTGGTAATGTAGACTACCCACATTTTAGGTGACCAACTGCACCCCAAAAACAGTTGGTGGTGACTCTGTACATTTCATCATTCGGTTGCGGCCCGGACGAAAACCGATGATGACAATTGATGACTCCTCTGGGGACGATACTTAGCGGGTTAGGCCTAGTACTAGGATTGGGAGGTTTCTTTTTGTTTTTACTTGGTTATTTTATTTTTAACTCATTTTTTTTGTGATTTATACGCTTTAATGCCATGATAGTTATGATTTACTGCTTTCCATACCTGTTGCATTCATGCATAACCCTATACCCGAGTTTGTCACAATTTAGGTTAGCGAGGTTTAGTACGGTCCCCTGCGCATTGATCATTATCCGCAATGGGGCCTCGGACTCCTCACTCAAGCTTGAGGTTCTTTTAAGGCTCATCCTTTTAAGACCCCCCTCCGGTAAATCCCATGGTGTGCGGAGCCCTCTACAGAGAAAGTTTGGGAACCAACGAATAAGATAGGTCTAGCAATAGAAGCTCATTAAGGGCATTGACCCACATGTTGTTTGCTCATTCTATTGGTTTGCCTTACTATTGGTTTATTCTTTTATCTTGTCTATTTATCTTTCTATTGCTATAGCTATATACTGTTTTATTTATCTCATACAACTGTTCATAATTTTATTATCCTTTTGTACTAACTCTGTCATACTGGAAATTAACATCACTTTGTTACTTCCCATGTTTATTTCTTGATTTTAGCGTCCAACATGGGCCCACAAAGACACATGTTCTGTTCCATTCCACCCCACACACAGTCTTTGGTCACATAGACTATCTCGCTACTAGGTGTCCATCCCTTCTCTACTCAAGATGCAACATTATTCCACATCAGTCCATGTGTCTTCATGCATTGCATCACTTAAACAGGTAGATCCATGCATACATACTAATTTGTCCTCACTCACACGTTCATGCATACATACATGTCAAAATATAAAACAAAAAAAAAACAAGCAAAAAATGAGAGCACATCAAACAAATAAAAAGGGAGCTTACCGCAGTCCACTTCTGCCACAGCCAAAGATTGCATACCAATACAACCTCAGATCCTGACAGCAATAACCATCCCCTTCAATGACTAAACAAACAAAAAACAGATTTGCTAGTCTGGAGCAAGGCCAACAAGAACCGCAAAATCAAATGAAGGCCATGATGGAAATGTTGACCAAGATGGCGGCACACAAAGATAGGGGTCCCACGGAGATGGCCACTGACCAGTCCCCAAGGCAAGCACAAGAGGCAGCACTACCTCCCCATTTCATACCAGTACCCCCACAGGAGTTTAATCCATCAAACATGAAGCCTGGACCCTCTCATCAAGTCCAATTTACCTCACCTGCTCCAAGAAACATGGCCAAAGCGATGGGACTTCATATACTTCATGAGGGCGATCATTCACTGTCAATGAAGAAGCTCGAGGAAAGACTCAAAGCAGTGGAAGGAACAGAAGCTTATGAGATGATCAATCCCCAAGATTTGTGCCTGGTGCCCGGCATCATTTTGCCACCAAAATTCTAGTTATCGGACTTCGAAAAGTTTAATGGGTCCCAGTGCCCAAAAACACACCTTACTATGTACTGTCGGAAGATGGTCGCCCATGCTAATGATCACAAGCTCCTCATGCATTGTTTCCAAGAAAGTTTAACTGGGGCACCACTCCGATGGTACATTCAGTAAGAGGGAAGTCATATCAAGACTTGGAAGCACCTCGCAATAGCTTTCCTCACACAATAAAAACACATTACGAAATTGGAGCTGGATAGGTTGGCATTGCTAGCCTTTGAGAAAGGAGTTACTAAAAGCGTTAAAGTCTATGCTAAAAGATGGAGGGAAGCAGCGACAAAAGTTCAACCTCTGCTAACTGAAAGGAAGTTGACCACCATGTTTATCAAAACTTTGAAAGGGGTTTACTATGAAAAGCTTATAGGTAACGTATCTAGCAACTTCTCCGATTTAGTGGCTTCAAGGGAACGTATTGAAGATGGTGTAAAAGAAGGGAAGCTTCATGGTGATACATCAGACACATCCAAGAAGTCTGCACAGATGGGGAAAAAGAAAAAACCAGATGTCCAGTCAATTTGGCAAAGCACTCTTCTATATCAGGCCAACTTTGGGACATATCCCGGTTTGTATCCCACACCTGGATCCTATGCGGGGCCACCCCCAATGACAGCCTATGCAGTGTCGACACCTCCATACTTAGCATATCGACCACAAGGGGGAGCTCCTTATAGTCTTCCACCAAACCCAACTCCAACCATGCAACTAGAACCCTGACAAGCCCTTGTCAGGCCGAGCCAAAGCACCAATAGGCCCAGGCAAGAATTTGATAAGATCCCTATAACCTATGCTGAGTTATATCCACGACTCCTGGAATCCAGAATGGTGGCTCCAATTCCAGCAATAGAAGTGAAATAGCCACCCCCTGTATGGTACAAGTCGAAAGCCCGATGTGCCTATCACAACAATGGAGCAGGGCACAACCTTGAAAATTGTTTTGCCCTCAAGAAAATTGTCCAACATTTAGTAAGGGCCAAGTGGCTAGACTTTTCGAAGCCTTCCGGTGAGCCAAGTGTCACCTCAAACCCATTACCAGAACATCCAAGCCAGTAAACAATGGAGCCACATAAATAAAAATAGCCAGGATTATGATGTTGTGAGAAAACTCTTTGGGGATGTGGCAATTTTCTTTTGTTTTGTGTGTGTTTATAAAAACAATCATTTTTGTTTTGTTTTATTTTATTTTACCTTATAGTTTTTGTGTGCAATGTATGTCACAACTTGTTTACTCTTTTGGCACGGGTAGTAAGCCCAAACAGAGGCATATCAAGCCAAGGAAACCTAAGCCATTCCGGTTCCACCTAAACTCCAAGAAGATCAAGAAAACATGTCAGCATGAAAGACAACGACACTGTCCCCATGTCAAACTGGGGCACGACAAAGTTCCTTCTATCATTGAAAGTTCCCTCTTGTACACTTTGAGAAAGAGTTTGATTGTTTAAAATGAAGAGAGGTCATCTTTCACTACCTCGTGATACTACCCTCGCTAGCCCATTTGAGCCCGACTAGAATTCTTATATATATAACCTAATCCATGGTTCACCCCACACTGGGGTCAGTTATGAATGACAAGATTCCACACATGGGCAACTAAAGAATGAATGAAAAAAAAAAAAAATATTCTGAATATCACAATCCCATATTGGGACAATTTTGTGAAATCCCTTAACACTGGGGGCAGTGGTAGGAAAAATCATTTGATCAACAGTAATGCCCCACACTGCGGCCATTTTTGACATATATATATATATATATATATATAAGAAAATAGTCCTATTGGAACTATGGATCATAACTAGCCTAGAATAGGTTTGAGCCTGTTATATCCCTTTCTTGATAAACCCAGTAGCCCTAGTCTACGTTACGGTCCTAAGAAAGTCCTCTCCGATTAAATGATAAAAGTTATCTCCCATGTGTTCAATCAGGAACAACGTTACAAAGATCAAGGCAGGCTTGATAAAAACCCGCAAGGACATCAAGGATAAAATACAAAGCCACCTACAACGTAGAAGGAACAACAAGCAGAAAACAAGGCTGGCTTAGTGAAAACCTAAAAAGGGCACTAAGAGCAAACGTCGAAGCCAGAAAAAGAAGGGCAAACACTCAAGGCCCAAGAGTAACCAACATCGAGCATCTGGCCTGACACACTTAGGCACCCCAATACCAAGCTCAACCAATCCTTTCCAATCAAGTCCTTACACCACAAAGCACAAAAACAATCCAACTAGCAATCAGAAGCTCCAATAAGTCCCTAAACCTCAAAAGTGGACAAGCAAGCAATATCTCTGACATAGCCCCAAGCACCGACTCCAACCATCAAAATTCCCATGTAGCTCAATTACCTGAGGTCTCCTACCCTTAAATACAATTGTAGGGCCAAGCTGAAAGCTATACCCAGATACCCCAAACACTATTACCTCTATCAGAAGAGGACAAAAAGTTATGACTGTACATTGCATACTCCAAAAAGCAAAAAAAAAAATCAAATCATTTTTATCAAAACTTTGTTTCAATTCAAAATTTTGTGTGTGTTTGTTAAAAGCCTATTCCCCAGTAGGTTTTCTCATAATGTCATTCAACTTTGGTCCAGCTAGATAACTGCCCCAAAAGAGTGTTGTCTCCAAAGATCAAGCAAGTTTCCCCCAACAGGCCAAACTTCGAGAGAGCTACTAGATCATTTCCCCCGTCCAAAAAGTGTCCCAGCACCACCAGCAGGGTTAAGTGTCATCACCCGTTTTTGACCGGGCTCGTACTGGCTTTTGTGAAGGACTCCATGCTAGTTCATTTTGTTGATCCTAGAGTCATCCCTGCACAAGGCTCGCATAAACCATTAAAGAGAAGAAAAACACAGAGTCGCCACCAAACAAATTAGAGGTGTGATTGGGCACCTAAAGAAAGGTCTACAGTTCCAGAGAATTAGGTTCGGGAGTCGGTTACGTGTGGGGAAGGAAGAAAAACTCTTGCACCCCCACAACGCCCACAATTGGTACCTAGTCTTGATCTATGGGTGTTTGCTTGCATTATTCAAAAAGAAGTTATTTTTTTATATTTTTTATTTTTGAAAAAAGGAGAGTTTTTAGGATCTAGGCCTTAAAACAACAAAAAAGATTTTACAGCAAATAAAAAAGAAATACATTCTAATTTTAGAAAAAGAATGTGGGATCTAGGCCCATGTGACAGTATTGCATTTCTTTTAGAAAACAAAAGTGATTTTCTTTTTTAGAAAAGAAAACAAAAATCATTTGAATTCAAATATGAGAATACTGCCACAATTGATATCGGCCCAGGCAGACTAGGATATGAGCATCTAGGACTCAACCCTCATGACCACCCAGGCCGTATTTTAATTTTTTCTAGAAAATGTACTATTTTCTTGTCCTTTTTAATTTTTGAAGAAAAAGGAATGAGAGTTAAAAGAGAAACCGTTTCACTTCAAAACATTTGAGAAAAGAAGTTTTAACAGTTTAAATGTAAACAGATTAAAGAGAAGAACCTGGGTGATCTTTTTGTGACCGAACTTGGAGATCTTCCTCCAAAAGTCTCCCTGAAAATAAAAGGTTAGAAAGAAAAATGCAGCTTCCCTTCCCTGCTTTAAGCCTTCAATTTCCACGTTTCCAGAATGCTCCCTCCTTGGCTTGGAACGTTCCCTTTAGGTGCTTGAAGATAAGTATATTTTTCTCTGATTTTTCCTCTCTCTGAATAATATCCTCTGATGCGTGATAATTCCCTCTGATACTTGATAATCGATGCCCCTCTCCTTGCCTCTTGGGGCAGTCTATTTATAGGAATCCCAGGGGAGACAGCCCGTGCCTCGGCATTTATTGGATGCCTTACAGTCCCCATGAGTCAACTACATCGTCCCAATGAATTAATGACTTCAGAAATGGGATTCTCGGTTCCCAGCGATTTACAATAATTTACAGTTCCCGTGCTTTGAAAAAGGAGTCCCAGTGCCTGAAAATAAATAAATCATTTGAGATTATTTAATCCTCTGTTGTACCTGGACGCTTTGGTGGGTAAAGGAGTCCCAATGCCTGAAAATAAATCGTTTGAGATTATTTAGTCCTCAGTGGCCTTATTCCGCATTAGTAAGTCCTTATTCCGCATCAGTGGGCTTAGCTCGGATTTGATGAAGTTTGACCATCGGATCTGGGCTTAGTCCGCATCAGTAAGTCCTTACTCCGCATTAGTTGAGCAAGTTTGACCACCGGATCTGGGCTTAGTCCGCATCAATAAGTCCTTACTCCGCATCAGTTGACCAAGTTTGACCACCGGATCTGGGCTTAGTCCGCATCAGTAAGTCCTTATTCCGCATCAGTTGACCAAGTTTGACCACCGGATTTGGGCTTAGTCCGCATCAGTAAGTCCTTATTCCGCATTAGTTGACCAAGTTTGACCACCGGATCTGGGCTTAGTCCGCATCAGTAAGTCCTTATTCCGCATCAGTTGACCAAGTTTGACCACCGAATCTGGGCTTAGTCCGGATTTGGGACAAACATGCATATGAAGAACCAAAAGTGGGCAACTTCAAAAATTCATAACTTTTCTCCACAGAGCTCGGATTAGAGCCAAATTGGTCTTGTTTTTCTCGAAATTCTGTTATCTATCTTCTAAAAGTGGAATCAATCCAAAAGGATCAGCCATTTAGGAGAAAAGTGGGAAATACCGCACAGAGGTACATGATAAAATGAACATTCTGCCCGTCCGATTCAAAAATTCATAGATAATTGCACAGAACTCGGATTATCCTAAAACCAGTTGGAGATGATAGATAAAGATGTTCTATAACTAATTAAATTGATTTTATTCAGATCCAAGAAGTATTGAGAAAGTTATTGGCAAAATAGTGCGCTGCACACTAGCTATCTCCCCCAAATTTGTACAAGGTTTGGTTGCCAACTTTGAAAAATCATAACTAATTGAATACAACCCGGAATGTTCTCAAACCAATTGGAAATGATAGATAAAGATGTTATCTAATCAATTCAATTGACTTTGTTGGATTATGACAAGTATCGGGGAAGTTATTAATAAAATAGCGGGCTGCCCACCGGTTGTCCAATTCAACTTGGTACTTTTATCATAATCATTTCATTTCTCCTCAGAATCAAGTGTGATCAAGTGCGTTGTTCTCCGAATGTCATCCTCTATTACTTAGTGGTTCTTCGTGAAGTACGGTTGCGATCTAACTCGGTCAAAATGGGGTACAACAGCTGCCCCTCTTTGTGCATTGTTTGTATACAAATGATGTACAAAGATAACCAAATACCCATTTTGAATGGTTAGATCTCCTTGGAGTTTGGCATTGCTGTGAGATTGATGCGGCATTTTTGGTTATGAGGGTGGCTTTTTGGGCCGAATAGCTTCTTGGGCTATGATATGACATCTTGGGTTGATTAGCTTCTTGGGCTATGAGGATGGCTTCTTGGGCTATAAGGGTGGCTTCTTGGGCCGAATAGCTTCTTGGGCTATAAGGGTGGCTTTTTGGGCCGAATAGCTTCTTGGGCTATAAGGGTGGCTTCTTGGGCCGAATAATAGCGTCTCGGGCTATAAAGGTGGCTTCTTGGGCCGAATAATAGCATCTCGGGCCATAAAGGTGGCTTCTTGGGCCAAATAGCTTCTTGGGCTATGAGGGTGGCTTCTTGGGCCGAATAATAGCGCGGCTATAAAGGTGGCTTCTTGGGCCGAATAGCTTCTCGGGCTATGGAGGGTGGCTTCTTGGGCCGAATAATAACGTCTCGGGCTATAAAAGTGGCTTATTGGGCCGAATAGCTTCTTGGGCTATGGATAGGTGACTCTATCATGGCTCCCTCTACAAGTTCACTCTAAGAGATCGCTCTACGAGATTACCACTCAAGAGTCCTGCTTGGGCTTACGATCTAGGTCTACCGAGTTTAGTTCTTTGATTTCGAAAGGGAATTCTGTTTGTCGAGGGTGAGTCTTCATCTGTCTTCGAAGCTTAACTGTTGGTAGATCATGAGATGAATCCTCATGCCATTCTGATATACGGATAATCCTGTGAGTAAGAAGAACAAACATGCTAGGATGTATGCTAATGATGCATGAAGATGTTGATTCTTTTGAGAATGATACATGAATGCTTGTGAATTTGTGATTAAGTTTTGAAGCCCTTTTTATTTGAGAATGAGGCCAGTGGGTGCCTTTGGTTCTCTTTACTGCAAGAGATTGGGACTTTGGTATCACTTTGTGTTGGCACCCCCAAAAGTGAACTGATTTTCTTCTGTGAATATTTGGATGTGGCATCTAGGGCCGATGGAAAGTGACGTTGATGGTCAAAGTGGATGGACATTGAGGAGATGACTTCTAGGGTTGAAAGGAAATGACTTCTAGGGTTGAAAGGAAATGACTTCTAGGGTCAAAATTGGTAGCTTGATCCAGGCTCCCTTTACGAGTTCACTCTACAAGGTTACCTTCCAGTATCACAGGGTTGGTGACTTGACCCTCATGGTTGATTTTCTGAAAAGAGGCTCTTAAGGCGCAATCGCTTTGGTGTATCTGGCTAGCTGCTTCTTGGGCATAGATGCTTCCAGGGCACCTCTTGGGGAAAATGATGAGGCTCTTTTGCCCCAACTTGAGGAGCTCCTCTGCTGATTTGGTGACAACTTCTTTAGAGAATACAGTACCTTTTCTAAGAAATACCGATGGTAGACCCTATTGGGGTAAGCAATTCAAAGGGTTTATTGAAATCATTTTTTTAGAAAAAGATTTTCAAAAAAGATAACTTTGATTTTGAAAACTGATTTGTAATATAATCATAACTTGTTTCCCTGTAACGCCCCCAAATTTGAAACCTCCAAACCGGGTGCGTTAGCGGAAAATAAATATACAAATTTTATATAAATTTCAAACTATTACTTATTTAATCAAACAAACCATTCATTATTACAAATTTCAATCCAAGATCTTTAAGGTTTAGGGGTTTAGAGACTAAGTGTCCATAACCCATTATTACATAACAAAGCACACGAGCAAACAACTTAATAAATCTTTAAAATTTCACACAACTTTATTTCCAAGCATTTCTCGACTCTTTATCCTAGTTTCTCCATCCCTTAATTACCTGGGGTTGGAAAATAAATCATAAAAAGGGTGAGCTCAAATAGCCCAGTAAGGGTAAACATAAGTGGGTAAGGAAAATCATGAAGATATCGAACATAGGAAATACCATATAATATTTACACATCATACATGATCAACATTTCACAAGGAAATCATAACATGGAAGATTATGTTTGAACATCGTATCATAACATCATGATCCAGGTTAACTACCCAATACCATATCATAACATAACATATTATCAACTGGATTGACACTCTCCAGGTGATGTTCTTTACCCAATGCATTGGAGGTCTTTTCTGGAACCACCCATCATAAACTTACTTTGTCCAAACATAAGAGGTTATAACAACTTTAACATACATAACATGAGGCATCACATAGAATTTCAATAAAACATTCAAAGTTAACAAGGATAACCACGAATATCAAAATGGTTATCTACCCCAATCAATAGCATAGATTACCAGAGAGAGATTAAAAAAGAGACTAATCTAATCTTCTCAACAATAAAATGGAATTAGAAAAATAAGAAACATAAAACTCTTACAATAATAATTCCAAATAAAACAAGATAAAGAGGAAGAGAAAAGTCCCTTACAATAATAATGAAATATAGATTATAATGAAAAAGAAAAGGGGGATGAGAAAAGACCCTTACGAAATATAGACTATAATGAAAAAGAAAAAGAGGATAAGAAACCCTTACGATCGCTTGTCATTCTCCGCGTTCTAAACCTTAAAAATATCAAAACACTAAATTAGCATTAATGCTTGGAAAGTTCAATATCACACATATCTCTTTTATATATATATATATATATATATATATATATATATATATCATACTTTAACTTATATCTTTTAATAGGCATACCGTGCTTGGGGGGTTGAATATTAATTTGGGTTCCCACTTATTGTGTTCCATATCCTATTTCGATCCCATGCATCATAAGCCTTGAGTTGTGCACTAACTAGGTTATATGCCTTGAGAGTTTTTGAATAAGATTTACTTCTTGTATTGGGTGAACGGAAAAGACGTTCGATAAGCTTATTTTTCCTACGTGTCTTCCACCTTAACCATGAGGGGATATTAGACACGGGTCTAAAGGGACGATCAGGAGGAGATAAGGATGGGGATATGATGGTCCCTTGGAGCCTAAAGGGGGGGGGGGTGAATAGGCTCTTATTTGAACTCTTTCTTTTCTCTCAAGACACAAAGACTTATCTAGTTTAAGTGATAGAATCACTGCGGAAGATAACCAGATAGTGGAAGTATTTTGTTTTATTATCACAAGGTGATTACAACAAAATAGAAGCAAACACTCTCTTACACTCTGTTTACAAAAAATGAACTTACACTCTAGCCAAGTTCCTTTTTTTCTTTTTACCCGCCTGAGCACACTCTCATTTTTTACATGAAGTATAAGTATGAATATTTATACAAAACATTCCTAAGAGACAACCTTGGAACTTGAAGTTCCGGAATGCGTTCCGCACTAACTATCCCCCGGTAGTCGTCGCCTTGGCTGCTGCGGATTGTGGAGCTCAAGATCTTGGATTTGAAGAGTATAAGTGTCTTTGTGAGTTCCGAGATACAATTAAGGTTGTGTCCACATATCCGGATGATCCACGTGTAAGATTCTTCTTGTTCTAAATGCATTCGTCTTACATCGGGACAGCACGAGCGATAACTTTAAATGCGGTTTTGTTGGAGCAGTGTCTTCTTGGTCCGGTGTAATTTTCCTTACTCCGTAGTTAATGAAGCTCGAACCTTACTCCGTGTCGGTGGTTGCTTACTCGTATCTATTCGATCGTGAATCCTTAGTCCGTGTCGTGTTCTACTCCGCATGTAAGTTCCTTACTCCGCATGTAAGTTCCTTACTCCGCATGTAAGTTCCTTACTCCGTATGTAAGTTCCTTACTCCGTATGTAAGTTCCTTACTCCGTATGTAAGTTCCTTACTCCGCATGTAAGTTCCTTACTCCGTATGTAAGTTCCTTACTCCGGGCGAGTAATAAGTCCGGATTCCTTACTCCGCATCTGGTTTCTTTACTCCGCATCTAGTTTCCTTACTCCGCACTTATCCTTTAAGTTCTTAGTCCGTAGGATTGTTCCTTATTCCGTATGTATTTGTTACTTGGTTATTTACCAAGTGTTTGACGACACTCACTCTTGTCCGGACCAGGATTATGTATCCTGTCCTTAGCTTTGCTCTCACGAGTGCATCTTTGGATTAGTAACATACCTTCTGCAACGATCAAATAAACACAAAAGATCTCAGATCAAATTACATAAGGCTTTATCAGCATTATCCAAATTCTGGGTTTGATCCAACAGGATAGCTGTGAGGTTAAAGCATTAACAATTGGGGCTGCAGAAGAAAAGGGCGATTGTCGGGGGAATTCATTTTGGAAGTCGTTCCTTACAATCTTCCGATATCTAGAACCTTAAAATAAAAATAAAAACATAAGTTAATATTCTCATCTTTTCACTTGAATTATAGAATGACAACGCTATGATAAAATACTATAATTTAAAATAATTACACAGGTATGTATATGAGGTGGCAAGGCCAACCATGTATGTATATACGAGGTGGTACAACTAATCATATAAATAACATATGTAAGGTGGTAAAACCAACCATGAATATAGTATATATGAGGTGGTAAAACCAACCATATAGATCTACATAATAAATAAAAAGCGACTTCAAAATTTCAAAAATCTTAAGTATTACCTTTCGTAGAACTTCGACGCTTGGTAAGTACCAAAAGCAAAAGAGGATTTGAGTAGAGTATTTGGGATGTTAAGAGGGCTTAAGGGAGTGTTTTGAGAGGGAAATTTCATGGTGTGGCTTGAGGGATTTGTGCTTAAGAGGAGAGGCAAGACACTCCTTATATAGGCAAGGATGGTGGTAGGTGTGTAGTGTGAAAGTAGTGTATGAATTTGACTTTGGCATCAAATTAAATTATGTAAAATATATAAAATACTTTATTTTATTCCTATTATCCTCTCTTAAAACGTGGGTATCTTCTCCTACCATTTAAAAAATATTTTAAGACTTTTCAACCTAGAAGGTTCCTTTGGCATCAAAAGTCCACATTGGTGTACTCCCTACTAATTCAATTATAACGTTTTTAATTTTGTAGTTTTTGACAAATGGCCAATTGTATTGCATTAATAACTCAAACATCTACAAATGGGTATCAATTTTATAATTTTTAAATATGTATAACAAAAGTTATTGAATTTTAAAGTCATACTAAAATGTTTACCCGTTCATACTGAACCTATGTGTAGTATTTTAAATTATGGAATTGATTGGCTTCATATTAAATTCTAAAATTTTTACAGGTTTTAGCTAAGTCATAAATGAACAAATGGGCTTTGGTTTTATGTCAATTGGATCTATATAACTCAAGTTATGAATTTTTGAATGGGACCTCCAGAATCTGTCTCATTCAAATTTTTGGGCCTTACCTATGTTTTATACTTTTGGTAAAGTTAAGGCTTGTAATACTTACTTACCCATAGTAATTTGGTTTAAGAAACTAAATGACATAATATATAGCATCTAAAATTTTTATGACATATAAGAAATTATTTTATTATTATTTTTTTTTATAACGTATTTAATATTTACGCGGATAAAATAATATAATTGCATAATCAATAAACAATAAAGTAAGATAACATTATAGCATAAAATATTATAATCCTAAACATAAATATTAATATCATATTCTATGGCCTTCGTAAAATTTCTTGAATTATATTAGCGTATGTGCGTAAGACGTGTTGTGCTTCGGCAGTAGAGCTGCACAACCCTTCGGCTAACATTGTCGTGGTTGTCGCATGAATAACCTCAAACTTCTCCCTGTGTCTCGTCGCATTATATTGCAGCCATTGGACACGAGCATTTAGCTCATCTATAGCAAAGCATAGCTTTGTAACTTCAAGTCATATTGCTCGCCGATCTTCATCGCGTACACTATTCTCGGATGGCAGTACTTGAGAACTTGATGTCATAACTCTTATTATTCTTCTTCTTACTTCTATACTCTCTTATAAATAAAATCTCATGCTCATACCTATTTATGGAAGTCCAAACGGATACTATTCATAACGGCTACTTATCACATGCTATTTGAATGACTATATTGGGTGCTTATTTTTATCGTGATAATATCTAAAATATCATTTCTAACTATTGTTAACAATAACATTATTATTATTTTATTATTATTACTCTTTAAGTAAGAACTTAAATAGCTAAAAATTTTGCGGGTCTTACATCCTACCCTCCTTAAAGAAATTTCGTCCTCGAAATTATTTCGTACCTTCGTTATCACAAAAGCTCATGGTCCCAAGGAGAAAATTATAATTACTTTCTGACCCTATTCAATATTTCTCGAATTGTATCGCATAAACCCTGAGGGTTAAGCGAGCTTCTACGAGAGCCACATTGTCCTTCGCTAACATTGCCGATGTGGCGCACGGATGAGATTAGCCTTTTCCCTCATCCTTGTTTGCTCTAATAGTAGCCAATGATTACGAGTGTCGGTTCATTACGGTAAAGAGTAGTCTTGTAATCTCGGCCCGCACCCTTCGTCGATCTTCATCTCGCGTGGTGCTAGATTCGAGTATATACACATGAGAGTTGGATGATGCCATATCGTTGCACCGCTTCCTATAAAGATTATCTTCTCCTTCGTTTATATTTTATATATAGCACTTGCTTAGAGTACGGCTACTTCAACAATGATAATGATATTATAATCGATATAGGTTCTCAAATGTCAAAATAGACTTGTTCTATCATCAATCAAAATCATATCAATCACTTTCTATAGATATAAAATATTGACTAAGATTTGCGGTTTCACATTATAAAACGTGTCCTAGACATTATCACCAATATTATTACTTTCCATTTATTATGTTTATGATATCACTCTTAAAAATTCTAGGGTTATACGATGACATAGGGTTAAAGGCATCATTTATTTAAAACAAAATAAAATACGTGAAATAAAAATACACCATACGATTTCAAATTATGATAGAGCTAAGCGGTTTTCTAGATGTTGTCTAGATTCGATGATCCAGCTTGACTTTCCAAAGGTCCTTTGAAATAGCACCTTCACGTGTTGGCTTATATGCCTCCATTTTCCTTAGTAGATCCTTCGCGCTGCGCTACGATGGTGATCTTCTTTTGTGATGGTTTAATGAAACCTTCTTCGATGGCAGTATCGATTTGGGCTATAAAGGGGTCGAAAAATCCACCTATATTAAGTAAGCCTATGGGTTTATCATGGATACCTAGTTGAGCCAAGCTGACAATTTCCATGAATTCCTCCATAACTCCAAGGTCTCCAGGAAGTATAATGAAGCAATCAGAGAGTCTAGCGACTTCTTCCTTTCGTTGATGGAGTTCGGAGATCATGTTTCCATGCTCTGAATGTGTAGATATATGTCCTCCCGCTGAGCGAACGACTTGAGACAAAAGCTCCAGAAGTCCAATAATTTTGCAATTGCAGACAACGTCTAACCCTTTAAAGACAAGTTCCTCACCGAGTTCTATGGTTGCGATCTTATAACACTCTTTCTTCCCAATGGTTTTTCCTCCAAGAACACCAACTCGTTGGAACCTTGAGTTTCGTGGTAGTTTATAGTAGGAAGCCATTTTTCAACTAAATAGAAATTGTTGTCTAGGTCTAGAACTATGGAAATGGCGCATACTTCCATTTATAGTGCTATTCGTTGGGGTGGGTAAACTTAGCGTGTAAGAAAAAGCAAGCTAAAAGATAACTTGACCGTGTCTTAGAAGCATGGGTGCATTAACTTCTACATATAGCAAGAGCATGGGTGAGTGCCTTTGGCGTGCGGTATAAGGCGTGCATGATATGGCGTTAACGTGTAGTAAATCTATACCTATGTAGCTTCAGCGTGCCGCAAGATTGAAGCTAGGATTCTTAACTTAACGCATGGAACAAGATGATAGATATTTACTTGGGCATTAAAGAAAGGAGTATATATAACAAAAATAAAATAACCGTGGTATAAAAATATAAGGGTTACTTAACTTAAAATGGTAACATAAGTTAAACATTGCATGTGATAATAATGAGATTTTATAAGATAACTACTTAAATTAAGGGGTCATCATTTATGTGCTTCTCTAACCGAGCATTATAGTCCTTATGTTAAATCGGGCTACTTACTTGTATACTGCTTGGGAGGTGGCCTAATGGTGTCACCTTGTTTGAATATTCTGAACGTCTTGGTTCGGTTCCTATGTGTTCCCTGCTAGAGTAGTGGTTAATGATTCGCCACTTACGAGGCCTGCTTGTTATCTGAGCTAGTCCGAGCCTAATTACATATACCAAATTCGACATGTCTATAATTGGTTTGGGCTAATTATTGTGGAAGTGAACGTGATTTTTATCTTATTATTTAAGTTATATAATTATTATTATTATTATTATTATTATTATTAGGTTTTTTTTAAACCACGCATTCATACTTTTATCCCTCACCACGTATTCTCCATTATAGGCGTGCTTTGGCTGCGTCGTCCCGCACATCTCGTGCGACACTAGCTTCATCGGACTGCAGCGACCATCACCGACTTCGAATCCTTCTCGTTGGCATCGAAGACCCTAATGGTGACGTGTTTCCCAACCTTGACGACTTGATCTTCTCACCTGCTAACACTCTAACGAACTGGTTGCCGATTGTTATCGCTTCTCCGGCGAGCTTGCTTCTCCTACGACGAGCTTCGAATCTGGCGAACAACCACGCCTTCCCTTCTCTACAAAAATGTTTTCCCTTGTCAAGATCTTGTTTACCTTTCTTGTTATTTTTGTAACGTTTTTATTTTTCATGGACGAAGTGTTTAGTCCAATTTTCATACCGTTCCTGATGACAATCTATCTTCTATATTATCGCAATGTTGGTATAATTTTCGTTATGTAATATTTCCTTCGAAATAAAATAATTTGTGGTTGTGTGTGAGATACACTACAAGTATTTTATTTTATAGCGTGTCGAGTGACGTACCTTTCACAAGTGTGTTGTCCTAAAATAACGTTGAAGACTTGATAACATACCTTTCACCGTGTCATTTACTAGATTTCACTGTGTCTGCTTCTTTTGAGATATATACACAAAATACACGTTAGTCCATCAATAAACGAAATATAATTTCCTAACAATAATCTCATGCGTTTAAAGTTTTATTGATTTTGATTTCTTGTAGCATGCTATGCTTTATACAAAATTATCATTCTAAGACCTTCAACTTATGTATCACACTTCATATTTCTAAGACTCAGTCTCTAACCTATACTAAACCATCGCTCTGATACCAACTGTAACGCCCCCAAATTTGAAACCTCCAAACCGGGTGCGTTAGCGGAAAATAAATATACAAATTTTATATAAATTTCAAACTATTACTTATTTAATCAAACAAACCATTCATTATTACAAATTTCAATCCAAGATCTTTAAGATTTAGGGGTTTAGAGACTAAGTGTCCATAACCCATTATTACATAACAAAGCACACGAGCAAACAACTTAATAAATCTTTAAAATTTCACACAACTTTATTTCCAAGCATTTCTCGACTCTTTATCCTAGTTTCTCCATCCCTTAATTACCTGGGGTTGGAAAATAAATCATAAAAAGGGTGAGCTCAAATAGCCCAGTAAGGGTAAACATAAGTGGGTAAGGAAAATCATGAAGATATCGAACATAGGAAATACCATATAATATTTACACATCATACATGATCAACATTTCACAAGGAAATCATAACATGGAAGATTATGTTTGAACATCGTATCATAACATCATGATCCAGGTTAACTACCCAGATACCATATCATAACATAACATATTATCAACTGGATTGACACTCTCCAGTGATGTTCTTTACCCAATGCATTGGAGGTCTTTCTGGAACCACCCATCATAAACTTACTTTGTCCAAACATAAGAGGTTATAACAACTTTAACATACATAACATGAGGCATCACATAGAATTTCAATAAAACATTCAAAGTTAACAAGGATAACCACGAATATCAAAATGGTTATCTACCCCAATCAATAAGCATAGATTACCAGAGAGAGATTAAAAAAGAGACTAATCTAATCTTCTCAACAATAAAATGGAATTAGAAAAATAAGAAACATAAAACTCTTACAATAATAATTCCAAATAAAACAAGATAAAGAGGAAGAGAAAAGTCCCTTACAATAATAATGAAATATAGATTATAATGAAAAAGAAAAGGGGGATGAGAAAAGACCCTTACGAAATATAGACTATAATGAAAAAGAAAAAGAGGATAAGAAACCCTTACGATCGCTTGTCGTTCTCCGCATTCTAAACCTTAAAAATATCAAAACACTAAATTAGCATTAATGCTTGAAAAGTTCAATATCACACATATCTCTTTATATATATATATATATATATACATACTTTAACTTATATCTTTTAATAGGCATACCGTGCTTGGGGGGTTGAATATTAATTTGGGTTCCCACTTCTATTGCTGTTCCATATCCTATTTCGATCCCATGCATCATAAGCCTTGAGTTGTGCACTAACTAGGTTATATGCCTTGAGAGTTTTTGAATAAGATTTACTTCTTGTATTGGGTGAACGGAAAAGACGTTCGATAAGCTTATTTTTCCTACGTGTCTTCCACCTTAACCATGAGGGGATATTAGACACGGGTCTAAAGGGACGATCAGGAGGAGATAAGGATGGGGATAGCTGTGAGGTTAAAGCATTAACAATTGGGGCTGCAGAAGAAGAAGGGCGATTGTCGGGGGAATTCATTTTGGAAGTCGTTCCTTACAATCTTCCGATATCTAGAACCTTAAAATAAAAATAAAAACATAAGTTAATATTCTCATCTTTTCACTTGAATTATAGAATGACAACGCTATGATAAAATACTATAATTTAAAATAATTACACAAGTATGTATATGAGGTGGCAAGGCCAACCATGTATGTATATACGAGGTGGTACAACTAATCATATAAATAACATATGTAAGGTGGTAAAACCAACCATGAATATAGTATATATGAGGTGGTAAAACCAACCATATAGATCTACATAATAAATAAGAAGCGACTTCAAAATTTCAAAAATCTTAAGTATTACCTTTCGTAGAACTTCGACGCTTGGTAAGTACCAAAAGCAAAAGAGGATTTGAGTAGAGTATTTGGGATGTTAAGAGGGCTTAAGGGAGTGTTTTGAGAGGGAAATTTCATGGTGTGGCTTGAGGGATTTGTGCTTAAGAGGAGAGGCAAGACACTCCTTATATAGGCAAGGATGGTGGTAGGTGTGTAGTGTGAAAGTAGTGTATAAATTTGACTTTGGCATCAAATTAAATTATGTAAAATATATAAAATACTTTATTTTATTCCTATTATCCTCTCTTAAAACATGGGTATCTTCTCCTACCATTTAAAAAATATTTTAAGACTTTTCAACCTAGAAGGTTCCTTTGGCATCAAAAGTCCACATTGGTGTACTCCCTACTAATTCAATTATAACGTTTTTAATTTTGTAGTTTTTGACAAATGGCCAATTGTATTGCATTACTAACTCAAATATCTACAAATAGGTATCAATTTTATAATTTTTAAATATGTATAACAAAAGTTATTGAATTTTAAAGTCATACTAAAATGTTTACCCGTTCATACTGAACCTATGTGTAGTATTTTAAATTATGGAATTGATTGGCTTCATATTAAATTCTAAAATTTTTACACGTTTTAGATAAGTCATAAATGAACAAATGGGATTTGGTTTTATGTCAATTGGATCTATATAACTCAAGTTATGAATTTTTGAATGGGACCTCCAGAATCTGTCTCATTCAAATTTTTGGGCCTTACCTATGTTTTATACTTTTGGTAAAGTTAAGGCTTGTAATACTTACTTACCCATAGTAATTTGGTTTAAGAAACTAAATGACATAATATATAGCATCTAAAATTTTTATGACATATAAGAAATTATTTTATTATTATTTTTTTTATAACGTATTTAATATTTACGCGGATAAAATAATATAATTGCATAATCAATAAACAATAAAGTAAGATAACATTATAGCATAAAATATTATAATCCTAAACATAAACATTAATATCATATTCTATGACCTTCGTAAAATTTCTTGAATTATATTAGCGTATGTGCGTAAGACGTGTTGTGCTTCGGAGGCGAAATAACCCTTCGGCTAACATTGTCGTGGTTGTCGCACGAATAACCTCAAACTTCTCCCTGTGTCTCGTCGCATTATATTGCAGCCATTGGACACGAGCATTTAGCTCATCTATAGCAAAGCATAGCTTTGTAACTTCAAGTCATATTGCTCGCCGATCTTCATCGCGTACACTATTCTCGGATGGCGACTTGAGAACTTGATGTCATAAGTCTTATTATTCTTCTTCTTACTTCTATACTCTCTTATAAATAAAATCTCATGCTCATACCTATTTATGGAAGTCCAAACGGATACTATTCATAACGGCTACTTATCACATGCTATTTGAATGACTATATTGGGTGCTTATTTTTATCGTGATAATATCTAAAATATCATTTCTAACTATTGTTAACAATAACATTATTATTATTTTATTATTATTACTCTTTAAGTAAGAACTTAAATAGCTAAAAATTTTGCGGGTCTTACATTCCCTCTCATGGCAAAGGCAAGAGCTTCTAGGAGCATGCTTTTACATAGTCGTCTGAACATATATAAGATTTAGCCTTAGCTTGCCTTGTGATTGTAGGGGTTGATTTCCTTCTTGGGGAAACCTTGGTTACTCTGGGGATCTTGCACCTATTAGAAGGCCTGATGATTTTGCAATTAGTCTGGATGATATTAAGGCCTTGGCCTTGGTATTCATTCATGCTTGCCCTTTTGATTTTGTTGGGCTTGCCTCTAACTCTTTCAATGTTCTTTCTGCCTTGTAGCTAGCTTTGTATTTTACCCTTGATGTACTCTTGGGCTGACATCAAGTCCACTTTGTTTTCATCTTTACCCTCGTTTAAGCATTTGAGAAATAACTTTGTCATCTAATCTGAGAGGACTTTGTTAGGACATTAATGTAGGCTTAAGGTTTTGGGTTTGTCAAAGAAATGATATAAGAGGCTCAAACCCATTCTAGGCTAGACTTGACCCATTGTTCAAATTAGAATTCTTGAAATTGGAACTACCTTTCTTTGTGCTCTCATGTTTTGACATGGAAGCAAGATACAGAAATGTTTTGGTATTGAAACTTTTTTTCTTTTTCCAATATTGCCCCAATATAGGGTCTTTTCAAAGTGCCTTTTTTTAAAAGGAATTGCCCCGATGGGATACTACGATAGACCCAATGTGAGGACTCTATTACGAACACTGCCCCAGTGTGGGGTAATAAGTTGACCAATCATCTCCGACAAAAATTGCCCCAGTGTGGGATCTTTTTGTAACGGTTGCCCTATTTAAGGGGTCCTCCAGAAAAATTTGATTTCCTAATAACTGCCCCAATGTGGGGTGAACCATGGATCGGGTTATATGAAAGAAAATTTTACTGCAGGCTCAAGAGGGCTGACAATGGTATTGTTACGAGATAGCACAAAATGATGGCCTCTCTTCATTTTAAATGATCAAAGTCTTTCTCAATTTGCTCAAAAGAGGTTCAAAAGTCTTCTTATTTCCTGTGACAGAAGTAACCAACTATGGCCATCAATCAAATCTTCCATTAGTGTCCCCCAGGTGGGGATGGAGTTGTGTATCCTCTGGATTTGCTTCAAGCTTAGGCCAAGCACTGGTTCAGAATTTCTTTGCTAAGCTTGCCCCAGTGAGGCTTCTTTGCCCATGCCATGAGAGTTCACAAATATATGATAATAATGAAATATTTTATTGAAAAACAATTTAGTCAAATAAAAGAAAGGGAAATACAAGCAAAACCATTTATTAAAAGTTTTTATGAATTTCTTTACACCGAAGGGTTTCCCATAGTATCACTCGAGCTCAGGTACTTCAGCTTTCCCCTAATTGATCTTTCCTTCTTTGATGCCACCTTCGATTCTTTCCCCGGAGGCGACAATGTCTGCGAAGCTGCTCGAGACATTCCCAACTAACTTCTTATAATAAACTCCCTTCATAGTGCTGATGAAAAGAGTGGTAAGTTCTCGCTCAGTTAGTGGAGGTTGGACATCCATGGCCGCTTCCCTCCATCTTCGGGCATAAGTCTTGAAGCTTTCGGTGCTTCCTTTTTCGAAGGACTGTAATGTCAGCCTATCCAGTGCTAGCTCAGTGACATGTCGATATTGGGCTAGGAAAGCTATAGCCAGGTCACCCCAGGTTTGGACACAGCTGCCCTCCAATTGAATATACCACCGCAGTGGTCCTCCAGTCAAGCTCTCTTGGAAACAGTGTATTAGGAGCTTGTCATTATCAGCATGGGCCGCCATCTTGCGACAGTACATGATCACATGTGTTCTAGGACACTGCGTACCATTGAACTTCTCGAAATCGGGTACCTTAAACTTATAAGGCAATACTATCCCCGTCACCAAGCATAAGTCATGGGGGCTAGTTGCCCCATACACCTCTGCTCCTTCGACAGCCTTCAGTCGGGCCTCAATGTGCTTCCAGATTGATGGATGATCACTTCCTCTAGGGGTCAGTGACTCCATAGCTTCTTTGATATTCTTTTGAGCCGGTATCCTAACAGCGGGTGGCGTGGGCAAACTGTTTACCCCTTTAGTAGGGCTAGCTCCTTTTTCGGCTATTAGCTTGGATAACATCTCCGTCATGGTCTTCAACTGAGTTTGCATTTGCAGCATGCTTTCCCCCTGCTCCCGTTGAGTTCGTTCAAGGCAGGTAAGTTTGTCTTCTATATGCTCAGCCATCGAAGGGGGTGGTTGATCACAGTGAGACCTTAAGTTGTGTAAATGCCCAATCCTGCTGGAAGCCTTCTAGCAAACCTGGATGAAGAAGGATTTATTTTTGGTTTTTTAGTTTTTTTAGTTTTTTTTTTGGTCTTTTTTTTTGTATGCATGTCATGTAAAATGGAATGACATGATATGCAATGCATGCAAATGAGGGGTTAGCAAAGAGAGCATGAATAATATATACAAAGGGGTTAGTACATGGACAATATATACACGGTTCAAACAAGGTAAGTAAACAAATGTCATAGCATGGCTCAAACACATGAAAGTCATGCCCCTGATGGGCTTCTAAATCTAAGCCCATCTTATTCATTGGTTCCCAAGCAAACCCTACTTAGCCTTGTACCTCGAGGGCATTAACAAGAACTAAGAGGGAGCCCCCGTACCCCAAAGGGCATTGACGGAGGGGGTCCTTCTTGTACCTCTTAGGGCATTAACAAGAAAGGACCACTGCCTGAGTGAGACATTTCGGGTATTCCACGTAGACAAGCACAACCAAGTCCACGTGGGCAAACCTTTACTAGCCTCTTCTAATCCTGTTGTATTAGAGAAAACCCGGGTATAAGGTTGGAGAAAGAGAGAGAAGCATGTATGCACAGTTAAAACAATTATAGAATAAAAGGAAAATAAACAGAAAAAAAACAAGCAAGCAAACATTCCAACAAATCGAGACCATGGCTAGACTCTCACAACAGTCCCCAGCAGAGTCGCCAGCTTTCATCACCCGTTTTTGACCGGGCTCGTACTGGCTTTTGTGAAGGACTCCATGCTAGTTCATTTTGTTGATCCTAGAGTCATCCCTGCACAAGGCTCGCACAAACCATTAAAGAGAAGAAAAACACAGAGTCGCCACCAAACAAATTAGAGGTGTGATTGGGCACCTAAAGAAAGGTCTACGGTTCCAGAGAATTAGGTTCGGGAGTCGGTTACGTGTGGGGAAGGAAGAAAAACTCTTGCACCCCCACAACGCCCACAATTGGTACCTAGTCTTGATCTATGGGTGTTTGCTTGCATTATTCAAAAAGAAGTTATTTTTTTTATATTTTTATTTTTGAAAAAAGGAGAGTTTTTAGGATCTAGGCCTTAAAACAACAAAAAAGATTTTACAGCAAATAAAAAAGAAATACATTCTAATTTTAGAAAAAGAATGTGGGATCTAGGCCCATGTGACAGTATTGCATTTCTTTTAGAAAACAAAAGTGATTTTCTTTTCTAGAAAAGAAAACAAAAATCATTTGAATTCAAATATGAGAATATCGCCACAATTGATATCGGCCCAGCGACTAGGATATGAGCATCTAGGACTCAACCCTCATGACCGCCCAGGCCTTATTTTAATTTTTTCTAGAAAATGTACTCTTTTCTTGTCCTTTTAATTTTTGAAGAAAAAGGAATGAGAGTTAAAAGAGAAACTGTTTCACTTCAAAACATTTGAGAAAAGAAGTTTTAACAGTTTAAATGTAAACAGATTAAAGAGAAGAACCTGGGTGATCTTTCTGTGACCGAACTTGGAGATCTTCCTCCAAAAGTCTCCCTGAAAATAAAAGGTTAGAAAGAAAAATGCAGCTTCCCTTCCCTGCTTTAAGCCTTCAATTTCCACGTTTCCAGAATGCTCCCTCCTTGGCTTGGAACGTTCCCTTTAGGTGCTTGAAGATAAGTATATCTTTCTCTAATTTTTCCTCTCTCTGAATAATATCCTCTGATGCGTGATAATTCCCTCTGATACTTGATAATCGATGCCCCTCTCCTTGCCTCTTGGGGCAGTCTATTTATAGGAATCCCAGGGGAGACAACCCGTGCCTCGGCATTTATTGGATGCCTTATAGTTCCCATGAGTCAACTACATCGTCCCAATGAATTAATGACTTCGGAAATGGGATTCTCGGTTCCCAGCGATTTACAATAATTCACAGTTCCCGTGCTTTGAAAAAGGAGTCCCAGTGCCTGAAAATAAATAAATCGTTTGAGATTATTTAATCCTCTGTTGTACCTGGACGCTTTGGTGGGTAAGGGCGGAATGCATTTCCGGATGTATTGGAGCCGTTGAGAATTAATAGTTATGCAATCCCCAAGGTCAACTGTGATGTCCTGAGGAAAATGACATTTAATTACAGAGGTCTTCCGTCCCTATGCTCAAAAATGGAGTTCCGAGACATTTGAATTTAATATTCGGAGACTCCTCAATTCCCACGCTTAAAAAGGGGGTTCCGAGACACTGGTGGCATTTAATGCACTTAAAAAGAATTTTCTGGATTTTTCAGAGTCTCGGTGCTTTGGAGTCAATCCCAGACCTGTAGAGGAGCTATTTTGGAGTTTTTCAAAATTATTGACCAGGTTTGACCTCCAGATCTGGGCTTATTCCGGACCAGTGGCCTTATTCCGCATCAATAGGTCCTTATTCCGCACTAATGAGCTTATTCTGCATCAATAGGCTTAGCTCGGATTTGACCAAGTTTGACCTCCGGATCTAGGCTTATTCCTGATCATTGGCCTTATTCCGCATTAGTAAGTCCTTATTCCGCATCAGTGGGCTTAGCTCGGATTTGACCAAGTTTGACCACCGGATCTGGGCTTAGTCCGCATCAGTAAGTCCTTACTCCGCATCAGTTGACCAAGTTTGACCACCGGATCTGGGCTTAGTCCGCATCAGTAAGTCCTTACTCTGCATCTGGGCTTAGTCCGCATCAATAAGTCATTATTCCGTATCAGTTGACCAAGTTTGACCACCGGATTTGGGCTTAGTCCGTAAAGTTTGACCACCGGATTTGGGCTTAGTCCGTAAAGTTTGACCACCGGATCTGGGCTTAGTCCGCATCAGTTGACCAAGTTTGACCACCAGATCTGGGCTTAGTCCGTATCAGTAAGTCCTTATTCCGCATCAGTTGACCAAGTTTGACTACCGGATTTGGGCTTAGTCCGTATCAGTAAGTCCTTATTCCACATTAGTTGACCAAGTTTGACCGCCGGATTTAGGTTTCCCCAAAAATTTCTGTGTGTGGGTTTGGTCGCCACATGGCACCTCTACTTGGGTTTCCTTAAGCCTCTCTTGTTATCACTTGCTGTGTAAGGAGAGTGCCTTTGTATATATACTGGGCGAAGGAGAAGCAAAATTGGCAATGTGGGACAAACATGCATATAAAGAACCAAAATTCGTGGAAAATTGGCAGATTTCTGGGGCAACTTCAAAAATTCATAACTTTCTCTACAGAGCTCGGATTAGAGCCAAATTGGTCTTGTTTTGCTCCAAATTCTGTTATGTATCTTCTGAAAGTGGAATCATTCCAAAAGGATCAGCCATTTAGGAGAAAAGTGGGAAATACCGCACAGAGGTACATGATAAAATGAACATTCTGCCCGTCCGATTCAAAAATTCATAGATAATTGCACAGAACTCGGATTACCCTAAAACTAGTTGGAGATGATAGATAAAGATTTTATATAACTAATTAAATTGACTTTATTCAGATCCAATAAGTATTGAGAAAGTTATTGACAAAATAGTGCGCTGCACACTAGCTATCTCCCCCAAATTTGTACAAGGTTTGGTTGCCAACTTTGAAAAATCATAACTAATTGAATACAACCCGGAATGTTCTCAAACCAATTGGAAATGATAGATAAAGATGTTATCTAATCAATTCAATTGACTTTGTTGGATTACGATAAGTATCGGGGAAGTTATTAATAAAATAGCGGGCTGCCCACCGGTTGTCCAATTCAACTTGGTACTTTTATCATAATCATTTCATTTCTCCTTGGAATCAAGTGTGATCAAGTGCGTTGTTCTCTGAATGTCATCCTCTATTACTTAGTGGTTCTTCATGAAGTACGGTTGCGATCTAACCCGGTCAAAATGGGGTACAACAAAGCTCCCTTAACAAATCGTGCAGACATTATATATCATTGCATAACCATGCATTCACGCAACATCAGATGCCATATCTCATTACATTGTGCATGCATGCACCCTTCATACAAACATCAAACAATCATTATAGAAACATGCATCATCATGCATCATCACATACAACGTCAGACCCGTCGCGGTCCGGGTTTCCTTCTTTTGAGCTTCTTCCTGAACAAACTAGTTTTAGCTCGCTTCTCTTCAGTTTTGTGTGTCTAGCTTCTTCCTAAACAAACTAGAATTAGCTAGTTTCCTTTGTTTGAGCTTCTTCCTGAAAAAACTGGTTTTAGCTCGCTTCTTTTCAGTTTTGTATGTCTAGTTTCTTCCAGAATAGAATGGAATTAGCTAATTTCTTTTTTTGAGCTTCTTTCTGACACAAACTGGTTTTAGCTCATTTTTCTTCAGTTTTGTGTGCCTAGCTTCTTTCTAAACAAATTGGAATTAGCTAATTTATTTCTTTTGAGCTTTTTCCTGACACAAACTGGTTTTAGCTCATTTTTTTTAGTTTTGCGTGCCTAGCTTCTTACTAAACAGATTGGAATTAGCTAATTTTTTTCTTTTGAGCTTCTTCCTGACACAAACTAGTTTTAGTTCATTCCTTTTTAGTTTTGTGTGCCTAGCTTCTTCCTGAGCAGACAGGAATTAGCTAATTTCGTTCTTTTGAGCTTCTTCCTGACACAATTTAGTTTTAGCTCATTTCTTTTCAGTTTTGTGTGCCTAACTTCTTCCTGAACAGACTAGAATTAGCTAATTTCTTTCTTTTGAGTTTCTTCCTGAGCAAACTGGTTTTAGCTCATTTCTTTTCAGTTTTGTGTGTCTAGCTTCTTCCTGAACAGACTGGAATTAGCTACCTTCTTTTCATCCTAGGCTATTAGACTTTCTTTTTCCCCGAGGCAGCCAAGATTTCTCTTCCCGCCATCCAAATGTTCTAACCCAACCTCAGCAGCAGGTAGGTCAGGTAAGTGCTCCCACCCGTCCAAAATGGGTCCCTCTTATCTTTGTACATTGTTTGTATACAAACAATGCACAAAGAAGGGCAGTTGTTAGATCACATTTTGTTCGGATTGGATACACTGTTACACTAATAGGGAAGCCCATAATTGAGGACCTCTCATACAAGCCCCTAAAGTGCCCCAGGGCCAAGACCATATGATAGAGGATAAACTTTGGAGACTAACACACTTGACCGTGCTTAATTCCAACTTAAAACGAAGATGTTATAGCCAAAACAATTTTTGTCGGAAAAAGTCGAACTTGTCAAAAGACGGTCAATGCCCCTGGTCAAACTGTCCAAAAAAAATGACCATTAAAAAAAAAAACTAGACTCGAAGACTCGAAGCCTCGAAGACTCATAGCCTTCGTGTCTTCGAGGATTAAGCTTCGATCCTTGACTTTGACCCTTGACTCCGACCTTCAACCCTTGCCTACGACCCTCCTAGCCGTGACCTTCAAAGGAAGACCTCCGAGTCTACGACCCTCCACTCTGTGACCTTCGAAGGAAGACCTCCGAGTCTGACTCTCCAATCTGCAACCTTCGAAGAATGACCTTCGAGTTTGAGACTCCGACTCGTTGACCGTTGACCTACGACCCTTGACTTTCAACCCTTCGACCCTTGACCTTCCACTCTTGACCTTTAGCCCTTGCCCTTCGACTCTTGACCTTCGGCCCTTGACCTTCGACCCATTGACCATTGACCTTCGACCTGTTGACCTTCGACCCACTGAACCGTCTCCCCTCCAACCTTCGACCCTGCCGACACTTGACTCTTTGACCATTGATCTTTCCTGTTTGGCTGTATTCCGCAGAATCTTTCTTGTGCAGTCACGAGACATGTTTTTATGCGCTGGCCATTTAACAGCTATTTTTCAACGCTTGTCGGTCACAGGTGTTAACGAAAAATTAAAAAAAGGACAATCACGAGTTGCACAGGTCGCCAGACCACCCGACAACATATAGAATCTGGAAATAAAATACTGGCATCAATAATACAACATTAAATGCTGCAATTAGTGAGATGTAGCCGACCCCTTTAAATCCAGTCTTTTGTCCACACGAAAAAAAAACAGAGGTGGAGAACACCCATATTACCCCCCAAAAAAAAGAGAACTCTCTGATGAAAACAATTGCTGCCATTCTCTCTAAATTTCGTCCAACTCCTGCATTCAAAAAAAAAAAAAAAAAAAAACATCCAGTCTCTCTTTGTCTATTCTCCCTTTCCTACTCTTCTCTCCTGAATATCTCATTCCAGCTCTCTTTTCCCAGCAAAAGAAAAACACAAAAATAATTCCAGTTCTGCCCCCCCTCTTTCCTACACTTCCATCACAAAAACAAAAATGCAACCCAATTCTTTTTCATTCCCCTATTGCTTATGTTTACTCTCCCTCTTTCCAGCCACCAAAAAATCTTAACCCCAAAAAAATATCACTCCAGTCTCCAAGTCCAAATTCAAGTAGGTGACTATTGGTGCAGAAAAGAGAGTTCAAACGGAAGTCTAGCATTGAAGCCCTATTCAAGCCAAAGTCGGTTCACTTTGCATTTGTTTCTTTATTTTTTAGCTTATTTGTATTTATCTTTGATGTAATTGTTAATATTTTTCTGGTTTCTATTTTTTAGTTTATTTATACTTGTATTAGATGCAATTTTTAGTCTCTTTCATTGTATTTTCCTTGTATTTTTTTATGTTGTACGTTGTAAGATGTAAAGTATTGTAAAGACAAAAAAAGAGAGCTAAGAGAGGTAGGAAAAAGGAGAAGATGAAAAAAAAGGAAAAAAAAGTGTAGCTGTATTTTTATTTGTGGATGCTACAATCACACATTCCACATTTTTTTGATATATGTGTGCCTTTAGTCATAGGCAAAAACAAAAACAAACAAAAAAACAAGAAAACAAAAAAACAAAGCAAAAAAAAAAAAAGAACCTTAGGATTTCATTTTCCACTTTAAACAAAAAAAACTTTTAGGATCCCCTTTAGAAATTTAGGATAAAATAATTTTAATCATAACTTTGACAAACAACTCAGCCAATTAAGAAAACTTAGACTTTAGGGAAACAATAATGTCTTCACCCAGGATAAACAGTGAAAAACAAATAGAAACCTCCTCCTATAGGTACCGAAAGGGCGCTGTAGGGGTGCTAATCCTTCCTTACATGTAACCAAGCCCCAAACCCTTATCTGGTAATGTAGACCACCCACATTTTAGGTGACCAACTGTACCCCAAAAACAGTTGGTGGCGACTCTGTACATTTCATCATTCGGTTGCGGCCCGGACGAAAACCGGTGATGACATCAACAACCACATTTTGTTGTGGAGTTCTTGCTGCTAATAATTGATACTGAATCCGATGTTTATTCAAATACCTTTCAAAGGCTTCATTAGTAAACCTAGTACCTTGATCAGATCTTAAGATTTTAATTCTTCAACCACAGTCATTTTCAGTCATTCTTCTGTACTTCTTGAAGCACTCCAGAGCTTTTGTCTTGTGCTTTAAATACATTATACAAGTTCTTCTGGTGAAGTTATCCACAAATAGAATGAAATACCTTTCACCATTGAGTTCCTTGATTCTCATTGGTCCACACAAGTTAGTATGCACAATATCTAGAGTTGCTTCTGACCTATACTCCTTTACCTTGTAATAAAATCTGGTTTGTTTTCCATGTAAGCATGATGAGCAGATATGTTCTCTTTCGTTTTTAATATCTAGGATGTCTCTGATAGCCTTGTAGTTTACAAGTCTTATCATATTATTTTGATTGAGATGTCCCAGTGTAACACCCCCAAATTTGGGACCTCCCAATCGAGTGCGTTAGCAGAAATTAAATATACAAGTTTGATATAAATTTCAAACTTTTAACTATTTCATCAAACATACCATTAAGTATTACAATTTCAATCCAAGATCTTTAAGGTTTAGGGGTTTAGAGACTAAGTGTTCTTAACCCATTATTACATAACAAGCACACGAGCAATCAAACTTAATAAATCTTTAAAATTCCACATAACTTTATTTCCAAGCACTTCTTAACTCCTTATCCCAGTTTCTCTATTCCTTTAATTACCTGCGGTTAGAAAATAAATCATAAAAAGGGTGAGCTCAAATAGCCCAGTAAGAGTAAACATAAGTGGGCAAGGAAAATCATAAACATATCGAACATAAGAAATACATAAAAGATTTCATAACGTTTACACATCATACGTGATCAACATTTCACAAGGGAATCATAACATGGAAGATTATGTTTGGACATCGTATCATAACATCATGATCCAGGTTAACTACCCAGATACCATATCATAACATAACATATTATCAGCTGGATTGACACTCTCTTGTAATGTTCTTTACCTAATGCATTGGAGGTCTTTTTCGAACCACCCATCATAAACTTACTTTGTCTAAACATAAGAGGTTATAACAACTTTAACATACATAACATGAGGCATATCATAGAATTCCAATAAAACATTCAAGGTTAACAAGGATAACCACGAATACCAAAATAGTTATCTACCCCAATCAATAGCATAGATTATCAAGAGAGAGATTAAAAAGAGACTAATGTTCTCAACAATAAAATGGAAATAGAAGAATAAAAAACACAAAACTCTTATAATAATAATTTCAAATAAAACAAAATAAAGAGGAAGAGAAAAGTGAAAATGAAGAAAAGAAAACCTTTACAATCCACTTGTCATTCTCCGCATTCTAAATCTTGAAAAAAATATCAAAACACTAAATTAGCATTAATGCTTGAAAGTTCATTTTAGTTTATTCCTTTTATTAACCTTACTCATAAATATATATCACACATATCTTTTTTTTATATCATACTTTAACTTATATCTTTTAATAGGCATACCGTGCTTGTAGGGTAGGCTATTAATTTGAGTTCCATCTTCTATTGTGGTTCCATCTCCTATGTCGATCCCATGCATCGTAAGCCTTGAGTTGTGCAATAATTATGTTATATTCCTTAAGAGTTTTTGAATAAGATTTACTTTCTGTATTGGGTGAACGGAAAAGACATTCGATAAGTCTATTTTTCCTACGTGTCTTCCACCTTAACCATGATAGGTTATTAGACATGGGTGTAAAGGAAAGATCTAGAGGAGATAAGGATGGGGATATTTGTGAGGTTGAAACATTAGCAATTGGGGTTGTGGAAGAAGAAGGACGATTGTCGGGGGAATTCATTATAAAAGTTGTTCCTTACGATCCTCTGCTTTCTAGAAAAATTAAAACATCAAGTTAATATTATCATATTTTTACTTTAATTATATAATGAAAATACTATGATGGAATAACATATTTTAAAATAATTACATATGTATATATATAGATAAATATGGTGGCAATGCCAACCATGCATGTGTATACGAAGTGGTATAACCAACCATATAAATAACATATGTGAGGGGGTAAAACCAACCAGGTAAATAATATATATGAGATGGTAAAAGCAACCATGAATATAGTATATATGAGGTGTTAAAACCAACCATATAGATTTACATAATAAATAATAAGTAACTTCAAAATTTTAAAATCTTAAGTATTACCTTTTCGTAGAACTTTGACGCTTGGTAAGTACCAAAAACAAAAGAGAGTTTGAGTAGATTATTTGGGGTGTTAAGGGAGCTTAAGGGAGTGTTTTTAGAGGGAATTTCATGGTATGGATTGAGAGACTCGTGCATTAAGAGGGGAGGCAAAACACTCCTTATATAAGGTAAGGATGGTGGTAGGTGGTAGGTGTGGTAGGTGAAATTTTTGTCCTTAATACCTTATTTTATTATCTAATTTTCTCCATTTCAAATCATTTGATTCTTATCCCATTATTATATACCACGTGGCCCCTTTTTCCCCCATTTTTGAAATTTTTGGATTTGTTTGACTTTGAAGGTTCTTTTGGTCACAAAAGTCACATGGGTGCATGACCTACTATTTTAACTATAACTTTCTAGATTCTTTATTAAATTAAATAAGTCCAATTAGGATGGATTCCTAACTTCATTATCTACATTTTGAGATCGATTTCAAGTCTATTGGACTTGTATATCAAAAGTTATTTGGTTTTGAAGTGAGACTAGAAATTCTGGGCGCGCTACTAGACCTTTGTGCACTCTTTAAATTGTTTCTCCTAATTCGCTGATCCAATGAGTCTGAAATTTTAACCAAAGATATAGAACTAAATTTGAAGCATGTTGTAAAAATTTCAAGTCGTTTAGATCTACATAAATAAAGTTATAAATTTTTAAAGATGACTTCCAGAACTGCGCTAATCTATCCTTTCTAAGCATAATTATTGGCCATTAAGTATTAATGAACATTTTTGTATTTTACAACTCTTAATAAATTTTGATGTGATAAATTCAAAGTTGTATATTATTTGATTTAGATTCAACATGTTAACCAAGAAATTATTTATTTAATATAATTAAACAAATGATTGAAATAATTATATAGTTAGGTAAAATAACATAACACCTCATTAGGAAATACACTTATTTTCTTAAACTGTAATTTATTTATGAAAAGTAAATCTTATGCAATATTTAATTAATATTAATATAATTATCATACACGCTATCAAATAATATATATGATCAAAATAGTTTTATTATAAACATAAAATAGCATAATAAATATTTATTATTTTATTAATAATCTCAGATCTTACACCTAGTCTTCTATGCCAAAGTTCAATCTTAGTTATATGACAGTTATGGGTCTTGTTTTCATCAATCACATACAGGTCCTCATCTGTCCTTCTTCTAGCTGCTACTGTGTTGTCATTTTCTCTCTTTACCTGACAACCAGTTTTTGTAAAAGTCACTTCATGACCTACATCACATAACTGATTGATGGATGCTAAATTGTATTTCAATCCTTCAACATGTAGAACATCCTTCAGTTTATTCTTTCCCCATTTGGTAGATCTTAGCCCCTTAATTCTCAGAGAGCTATCGTTGCCAAATTTTACTTTGCAAGATTTATCTTTATTCCCATCTGACAATTTTTTTATTCCTATCGTTGCCAATTTACTTTGCCACTATCAAGGATTCACTGTTTGTTTTTGATATCTGCCTTCAATGCAATCTTAGCAATATGAGCCACTTCCTTTCCCTTAGCCATGTAGACTTGTTTTATTTTAGACTTAAAGCGATCTTCCTATTTTACTTTAGACTTGAAGCACCACCCTGCGGCGTAGGCTTCACAGTCTTCTAAGATGCTTTCTCTTTCCTTTTCTCTTGAACCTTCACAGTGTTCTTCTTCTTATTATGCTCAGGAATAAGTACTTTCTTTGTACTGTGATGTTTACTGCCACACTTATCACAAACCTCTAAGTTTGCAAGTATAGCAAACTTACTGTTCGTGGTAATGGGCTTTGGCTTCCACCAACATGTCTTTGTTTCTAACAGTAAGTGTAGAAACTTCTTACTGGTTCCCTTCTTTTCATAAGATACAAGCTCTTTCTGGATGTCTTCATTTTTGTTCTAGAAGCTTGTATTGGATACCTCCACCAACAGAATCTGGCCATGTGACCCCATACCGCACAGTAGTAGCAGTGACCCTGAAACCTGGTGTTGCTAAACTTTTGGGCATCTAGGATCTTTTTCAAAATAGGCTTGGCCTTGATGGTTGGCTTTATAAGTTTACCTTCTTTCCTGAGGTGCATCTGCACATTTGTGGAAATGACATATGTATTAGATTTCCTCACATTCTAGGAATGATCAGACTTCTGAATGCATTTGTTCACTTTAGTAGTCTTGGACTCCTTCGAATGTCTCTCCATCTTCTTATCATTTACACCACCCTTTCCTTTCTTGTGGCTTTGAGTCACAACAGTGGTCTTCATAGGATTGCCATGGATATATGGATTAATAACCTTTATCGCCGCCTGCGGTGTCGTGATCTCCTTCCTAGCCTCCTGAAGTGTTGCCCTGATTCTCTGGGTTGTCTATGGTGTTGTGAGAGATATGATCTGGATACATTCAGAGGTTGAGGCTTGAGTGGACTTGTCTTTCGAGATCCTCTTTTGAAGGCCTACTAGTGTTGGATCAAGCCCAGAATTTGGATAATGCTGATAAAGCCCTATGATTTAAGAGCTGAAAATCACTTGCTAAATACCAACCTAACAGGCCTAAAAGTAATTGTGAAACGTCTCAAAAATGAACTGGAATAGGAAAAGGAAATAAATCGTAAGTGGCTAAAATCCGGGGAAATAGCCTCTACTTTAGAACTGAACTAGACAACATCCGAGTCAAACCTGGCCTAGGCTCCGAACCATCGACCTCCACACAGACTACTGAGTGTCCTCCGGATTTCATTCCAAAACTAACCAACCTGTACCCTGTTAGTACATCTAAACCGTTGGATGGTTTCATTTCAAGTGGCACCATAGTTTATGATTGTAGAACTGAGGTTGTTACTGCAGTTACTAGCAGTAGCACCAGTATCTAACGATGAAGGGAAGGTTGCTGCAGTTAAAGCCAAAACTGTAGCACCCAGAAAGAAAGGAAAGGCTAAGGCTGGCGCATCTAGGGCCAAGAGCGCGTCACCCAATCGCAAAGGATTAGTCCATAGGGAACAGAGTAGAAAATTTGTTAATCCTGAGAAACCTGTATCCCCTGTTACCACTCCGCATCATAGTGTCTGTTCCATTTGTAGAGAAATAGGTCATTATCACTATGAATGCTGGAGCTAATCTGATAGCTGGCATTGTAATCAAATTCATATTAATAAAGATCAGTTTATCAAAAAGGGTTCTTCGAGCAAATCAATATCTAAATCTCAAAAGAGTGTCTCTCCCAAGAAAACCCAAGTAAAAGAAGCAGCTGAACCTAACAAAATAAAGTCAACCTGGAAAGCTAAAATTCCTAACAAAGTTAAATCTTGAACTGTTGACACCACTGTTGTTTCTTCTAACTGCCCGAAACAAGTTTGGGCACCAAAAGTGTAAAATGTTGTCTTACAGGAGCATCTCTGGAGTGCATTGCCGGATCACTTAAAGTTAAAAGATCAATCAAAGCAAGTGGATCCTCGATAGTGGATGCTTTGGACATATGACAGGTGATCAGACTCTGCTTGTTAAAGTTAATGACAAACGAGGACCATCCGTATCATATGGTGACAACAACAAAGGTAAGACTGTCGGGTATGACACTTTAACCAACGGCTGTATATCAATTACTAAAGTTGCACTAGTCGAAGGTTTGAAGCATAATTTGCTAAGTGTCAGTAATTTATGTACAAAGGATTTACTATTTCCTTTATGTCCAATACCTGTATCCTCTGTCTAAATTAGCATCGCTCGATTTGGTTAATGGTCTGCCTAAACATAAATACTCCAGAGATACTCTCTATCGAGAATGTCAACTTGGCAAACAGACCAAACATAGTTTTAAGAGCAAATCAGTTAATTCAATAACTGCTCCCTTACAACTTCTTCATATGGACCTCTGCGGTCCCATTTCTGTTCCTTCACTAGCTAGTGCGAGATATACCCTTGTGGTTATCGATGATTTCACTAGGTACACATGGGTGATGTTCCTGAAATCTAAGGATCAAACATTTGAGCATCTTGTAGATCTCTTCAACTGGATAAGCGAATCACAAGGACTGAGCATTAAATGCATTAGGAGTGATCATGGTACAGAATTTGATTTTTCAGATATGAGGTCATATTGTTCTGAACAGGGCATTTAGCACGACTTCTCTGCACCCAAAACTCCACAACAAAATGGGGTAGCTGAGCGCAAGAATCGCACTTTAGTCGAGGCTGGTAGATCCATGTTAGCAGGGGCAAACCTTCCTCTTAGTCTATGGGCTGAAGCTGTGTCCACTGCCTGCTACGTTCAAAACAGAACTCTAATAAATAAATTTACCATGAAAACACCCTATGAGATGTGGAGAGGACGAAAACCCTCAATTTCACATTTCCGAGCTTTTGAGTGTACTTGCTACGTACTGAACAACAACAAAGAACCCTGGAATAAATTTGAACCAAAATCTGATGATGGGATATTTGTCGGATACTCACTACATAGTAAGACTTATCGTATCTTCAATAGAAAACTTTTTAAAGTTGAAGAATCTATCCATGTGACTTTTGATGAAGCTAACCTAGATTGGTCAAAAGTTTGTTCTTCAAGTTCTAATGTGCGGGATAAGGACGATAACATCGACTATTCAAAGTTTATGAATGTTCCTGTCACTCACACTGATCAATCACCTAGCATCAGTGAAGCACAAAGAAATGATACGGATGATGCTACGGACGAATCGGACTATGGACTTCCAGTAAACTCCGGACACACTCCTACGAATATCCAAAACTCCAGAGTACCTTCTAGTTCTTCCGGACTAGTTAATACTGAAAGCAACAGGGCCGAAGAACCACCGAGTTCTTCCGAACCCGTTAATACGGAAATAACGGCCCGAAAGAAGTTCAACCAGTGGACGTACCTGAACCACCTAGTCTGGCTGAACTTCAAATTATTGAGGATCCACCATCACATGCGCAAAACTACAGGTGGACAAGAAACCACCCTTCAGATCAAGTGATTGGTGATCCTACTGTTGGTGTAAGAACAAGAGCCGTCACCTCCAACATGTGTCTTTACTCATGTTTTCTATCACAAGTAGAGCCAAAGGTGGTGGATGAAGCTCTTCAAGATTCCAACTGGATAGATGCTATGCAAGAAGAGCTTAATCAATTCAAGAGGAATGAAGTGTGGACATTAGTACCAAGGCTGAAGTCTCAACAAGTCATAGGCATTAAATGGGTGTTTCGGAACAAACTAGATACGGATGGAATAATAATCCGAAACAAAGCCCGACTTGTAGCCAAGGGTTATCGTCAAGAAAAAGGAATAGATTATGATGAAACTTTTGCTCCAGTAGCAAGACTTAAGGCAATCAGAATGTTTTTGGCGTATGCGTCATATGAGAACTTCATAGTTTATCAAATTGATGTCAAGAGCGCATTTCTGAATGGAGATCTTCAAGAGGAAGTTTATGTAAAACAACCTCCAGGATTCATTGAACCCAAGGCCGGACATCTAGTTTACAAACTACAGAAAGCCTTGTACGGACTGAAGCAAGCTCCTAGAGCCTGGTACGATACACTCTCAGAGTTTTTACTTGCTCACAACTTTCAAAAAGGGAATATTGACATCACATTGTTCTTACGAAAAGAGAAAGGACACTCTCTAATTGTACAGATATATGTGGATGATATCATTTTCGGATCATCAAATCCGAAGCTTTGTGAGGAGTTTGCTAAGTTAATGACTGGCAAGTTCGAAATAAGTATGATGGGAGAACTATCCTACTTCCTTGGAATATAAGTCAAACAAATGAAGGAAGAGATCTTCATTAACCAAGCTAAGTACACACGTGACTTAATCAAGAAGTTTGGTATGGAAGGTTCATCTCCCGTCAAGACTCCTATGCCAGTCAGTGCCAAGTTAGACCCCGATGTGGAAGGCAAATCAGTAAATGTGACTGAGTACAGAGGGGTGATAAGATCCTTGTTGTACCTTACAGCAAGTCGCCCAGACATTATGTTTGCAACTTGCATCTGTGCAAGATATCAGGCAAATCCCAAAGAGTCGCATATGTTTCACGTCAAACGGATATTAAGGTATCTCAAAGGGACCATGAATTTGGGACTATGGTATCCAAAGGAGTCCAACTTCACCTTATCCGAATATTCTGATGCTGACTTCGTCGGGTGTCGCATTGACAGAAAGAGCACTAGTGGTACGTGTCAGTTTCTTGGAAATAGACTGATTTCTTGGTTCAGTAAGAAGCAAAATTCCGTATCAACCTCCACTGCTGAAGCTGAATATATAGTTGCTAGGGAGTTGTTACGCTCAGCTTCTCTGGATGCAAAGTCAACTTACTGACTACAATTTCAACATGATGTCTATTCCACTCTACTGCGACAACACCAGTGTCATTGCTATCAGCAATAATCCTGTCATGCACCCAAAGACTAAGCACATCAAGGTAAGGTATCACTTCATTCACGACCATGTTCTCAAAAAGCATATATCTCTGGAACATGTTGCTACTGAAGATCAAGTGGCAAACATCCTTACAAAACCCCTACCTATGCAAGATTCTCTGAATTACTCCTTAAATTAGGTATGGTTGACTTTTCTGCCTAGCTTCTAATTTAGTTTATCCAACAGTATTGTCTCTCAGAACATGCATTGTATTTGCTTTTGACAGTAAATGACATATACTAAACTTAATGCTGATCATTCTTACTGATTAACTTGCAAGATACTTCTGATTTTAATCTCATATTTTATTATGGGAGGATGCTTGCGTTTCCCGACTGAAGTCATTTAAGCCAACATGATTAAAACTTATATGAATAACCTTCTTAGGATTTCATGATCTTAATTTCAACTCTCCACCACATGACAAATGCCGGTTCATATAGATTGCTCTATTAACGTGTATAGTTGAAGAAATGAAATGGGTTAGCTCGGAATGCCTGGCGGATGTACATACAGTCGCAGTCTGATCAGCTTTTGAAGTGTAGTTTCCTAAAAGGGTAGACAGCGCTAACTTTCTCTAAGCAGGAAATGTCAGCCGAGAGGATTGCACGATCTACGGTGGAGAAAATGCTTTATTAATTATCCAAGTAATACCCCCCCCCCCCCCCCGTATATGTCTCATGATCTCTTTCCTGGCTGTCTATCTGAGGGGGAGTCTTTCACTGAGAGGATCGCATGATCTACGGGGGAGCAAAAGCTTCATTTATTACTTCTGTAATGACCCCCTATTATGTCTCGGATGCTCTTTCTCTAAACTTTCACTTTTGGATCTGACTAGACATGCATTGTTGAATCAGAATTATGGCATGTTTGGATGTTTTTCTTTCCTCAACCGTGCATTTTAATCGGATAATCATTTGCTTGCTTTTGACATGTGTTCATTTCTCCAGTTTCACTCATGAATCCTAATTTGGAAAAATCATATGAATTTTAATTAATCTTAGCTACGTCATTCAGCCGGAAGGTTTCGCTATGTTGACCAATATGAAATTGTGTGTTTATTATCTGACATATGCCTTGATTCAATAACAATGATTATTCTTTTGTATGTATGTGTCTTTTACATTCTTTTTAAATGCATTAAGTTCTGTTCCTCATTAGTTCGGATTATGTTGCTCTTCAATTAACTATTTGTTCATATCCGTACTAATTTCTTCCTGTACAGCTTCCTGTTCTTTTTGTAAAGACTCGTATCTGGGCAGTCTTGAGAGATAGTCATTCTATGGGAATGTAACTATCTGGACGGTAGTGTAGCCGTCGATGTGAGCATTTTGACTGTACTTGGGCCCGATTTCGAGTCGGGGCCTCGTTTGACCCGATTGTTGACTTTCTCGGGGTTTATTGGTTGACCTTGCATTTGAGCAGTCAATTTGGTTGGAAAATATCTGGATAGTGATGTGCTCGTCATTTCGAGCGTTTTGACAGTAATTGGGCTCAATTTGGAGTTCGTGACCTCGGGAGGTCAATTGATATTTTTGGGATTTATTAATGAAAGAAAATACAGAAATATAAATAGGGGAAAGAGAGCTTCCACGTTACGTTTCAGCGTTTCTGCATCTGCGTTGGAGAGCTTAGAGAGAGAAAGAGAGAAAGAAGCTTGGATGGAGCCTTCGATTTGGGGCGTTTTGAGCTCGTTCAAGCATCAAGAATCATTCCAGGTAGGTGTTCCATTGATTCTTCACCCTTTTCTTGCTGTTTTATTGGATTAACATGTAAGAATTTGATGAAATCATGCAAATTCGTGATGAACCCTAGAAATTGGGGAAATGGAAATTGAGCATGAAACCTATATGATTTAGGTTGTTTGGTAGCCTAATATGGCTAGATGATGTTAGAAACCCTTCATAGGGATAAATTGTTGCATAAAAATGGAGATTTAACGAGTATAATTGGGTTTTGGGACGAATTGGGGAAGAACGCAGTCGGAATTTCGCGACTGGGGAACTACTCGAAGCTAGCTTCGAGCAGCTTCGAGCAGAGTCTCGAGCAGTCTCGAGCGGAGGCGTCAAGCAGGAAGCGTCAAGCAGAATGTAGCCTCGAGCAGAGTGTCAAGCAGGAGCTTCGAGCAAGGAGCTTCGAGCATGATGCTCGAGCCTAGAGTGTCGAGCAGCATCGAGTAGCGCGTCGAGCAAGGTGTCTCGAGCAGGCAGTTTCAAGCAGTTGGACAGTGCAGTTCCAGTGTGACTGGACTGGTCCATTTACATTGTAACCATTATGCCTCTCCACATTTAAGGATTATACTTAAGTTACAATGTAAATAACGAAATACCCCCCATTTGGATTCAAAGAAAAATACTAGACAAATTAATTCCCACTCTTTCAAAATGTGAAAATTGGGTTTTAGTGTAAAATCTCGGAAAAACCCAAAAGTTCGTAGTGGTGAATTTTTGGAAAGTGGGGTTAGACATCTCAGAAAAATCCCCAAAAATCAGATTATCATAGTTATGATATGGAGACCCAATGCCGGGACTTTTTATTGCAAGAAAATAGCTGCTATGGGTATCTCCTTCCTTAGTCAAGGAATAAAGATCGACTTGTGAAGACTGGCTACAGTTCTAAAGGGAGTGTTGTACACCTTAAGACCATATTGGTGTTGGTATATTGGTTTGTGGATTTGGGACTTGGGTTCCGTGACTTGTTTGGGTTCTCACCGTGATGCACCGATGGTGCTATGTGGTTGACGTGGCAGGCATATGCACCGATGGCAGGCCTGTGTGGCGACTGTGGCCGGGCATCTTGCGCTGTGGACAGGCTAAGGCCTGAGTGAAGCTGTTGAGCTCGTGGAGCTTGGGCTAAGTGCCCTAAGCTGGGATCCTGTTGAGGATCGTGGACAAGCTGTCCTGTGTGGGCCGGTTAGGTCCTGATATTTGTTTGTAGGCTAAGTCCTGATGTTTGTGCACACTACACAGTGCACGAGTACATAGAGCATGTAGTATAGACGTGTATGTTTGCATGATGTGGAGTGTTGGGGTCACCTACTGAGCTTGTCGCTCACCCCTACTTGCTGTTTACCTTTTTCAGGTGTGACCCGAGACTAGTGGAGGACTTTCTTCCAGGAGGACGTGCCCACTACTTTGACGTATGATACAGTACTGTATTCTGTATTTTATGGTGTGTTGTATCCCGGACATGGGTCCGTGGACAGTGTATTTGCATACTGTTTGTGATGTGATGTCTGTATGACTATTTGACTTATTGTATGCATGATGATGTATGGGAAAGTACAGGATTACCCTTCATGTATGACTGTACATGGTTGCATATTTGAGACAGCACCCGCGGTGTAGTCTCTATTGGTGCTAGTCACCAACCCCTTGACCTTTCGGGTGCGGGCAAGGGGAAGTCATGTACCCGGTTCCGGGTTCCCTGGAATTCGGGGGCGTGACACTTTTAGTTTATTTTCGTGAAGCTACAGGTTCAGATTCTCTTTGCAACTTTATCGATATATCTTGTCTATAGTCTCGGATTTGAAGTGTTGTGGTACTTCTCTTCTCTTCGACTTCACGACAGTAAAGGAATCTACTTCTCTCTTACCGCACTCTGTTTCTCCGGACACGGTCTACTTTTCATCTGGATGATCTTATCTCGGATATGGTATACCCCGGATGGTCGTTGGTTCATTCCTTCGGACTCTTGGAACTCTCAAATCGCGATAATTCATGTCTTATTATATATCGTGTGCTTTTGAGGAGGAATAATGATGGTCCATTAAATGCATGTCTCGGGATGCACACACTTCCCAAAGAAGGCAAATAGCTGTTATCATTCCCTGGTCATGCCGTCTCCACATCATCTCTATATCCGGAGGCGCGCCGCTATCAAGACTAATGACATCACCATGTCAAGCGGTTCACTGTTCTACTCGCTTAATCCCTAGACCCGCTGACATTCACGGACTCGGTCTTATATATCCTGGACATTCCTATATAGCGCGAGTTTTACATTTTCCAAATCCCTAAAATCCTTGTTGGTCCTTCAATCCCTAAGACCTCGCCTCTTTCTCCTCTCAATCTTTCCCTCAAATGGCACCCAAATCTTCTCTTTCCAGTGTTAACCCTGGCCATCTGGCTGATTGGAGCGTTGTCTCCAATCCTCCGGCATGGTTTTTGGAACTCCGCCCACTCCTGGAAGCCTCTCACATCCTGAACCTGATCTCTAATCCTGTTGATCTTCTTATAGAAGACATTCTTGAGTTCTACCAACGGATCCGCTGCACCACCGACTCCATTATCTCCTACGTCCGTGGTGAATCCATCTTGATCACCCCTGACGTCCTCCACACCGCTCTCCATCTACCCCCTGGTGATCCTCAGTGCCCGGATGCTGAGACAATGGCTGCTTCCATGGGTTGCTCCTATAAAGGGAAGGAGTACAAAATAAAGTCTTTCCAAGGTCGCTACCGATGTATGGCGACCATATTGAGCCGCTGCCTCTTGGCTCGTACCACTGCTCTGGACTCCGTCCCGTACAACCTTCTCTTGGCTATGTACGACGTCTTTGAGCGTCTCCCGATGGACTGGGGGACATTCTTGTTCCGACTGCTGAAGAACGGCCCAAAGAACAATACTTTCGGGCGGATACTCAGTGCTGTCTTCCGGCATCTCCATTCGAACCATTTTGCCCGATACAATGCTATCCCTTTCCCTCAGGCTTATTATCTTCGACACCTTACGCTTGATGGGAACATGACGGCTCACCGTCCCTCTGCTGCTCTTCGCCTTCTTCCTGCCTCAGAACAACAAAGCAGCTCAGTTGGTGACTACCCCTCCGACAGTCGTGCCCCCGAAGTCAGCTCTGCTCACCGGTCCTCCCGGATTCAGTCCGTTGCTGCCCCTTCCATCTGTCGAGCCTCCCAGCACAGCGTCCATGCCGACCCGTTTGAGGTTGCGGGACCATCTCAGCTAGCCCAGTTTACCTAAGGCTATTTCCCCAGCGCCTTCTGCTGCGGATGTCCCCACTCCCTCCACTTCCACTGTTGCTGCCGCGGTTGATACGGACGTTGCCACTGCCATCGCTGATGTCCCGGAATCTCTTCCAGAAGCTCCTCTGCCTCCTCTACCTCAACCCCAAGACTACCTTGACCATCTCTCCACCGACACCCTAACGGACCTATGGTTCCGTTTTAGGCTCGCCTGCACTGCCTCCATCCCCGACAACGATCTCAAAGTGTTTTATGCCAAATACACCCGCACCTCGGAGGATATGATCGTCTGGAATCTGGACCATGGCTTTCTTACGCTTGCTCACATTCCGGACGTTCCCTTCGCTGTCTCCTCCGGAAAGGCCCATGACACACGGGTTCCCTCCCCTGCTGAGGCTCGGTCCGCCTCTCCTGCAGCAGCCATCCCTGTTGTTGACCTCTCTGGTCAAAGTGGCTCTGCTGCTCCGGAAGCCTCTGATGCTCCGGATGCCCCCTCTAGCTGCTGCTGACGTCCCCTCCACTCCTGCTAACTCCTCTGCCCAGTGCACACCTGCACCTATTCCTGCCAAGGAGTCCTCCAAAGCTCCGGAGTTGGTGCTTGGACGTGCCTCATTTGGCACGGTTCACTCCGATGCTGTGCTGTCTGCTCAACTGGACCGTCATGCCCAAGCCCAAACCGCCCAAATTTCTGCCATCGCTGCTATGGTTGATGCTCTCGGTGCCCAACTCCTCTCCACCTTAACCGACTTTTCCACCTCCATCGAGCAAAAGATGGACCTTGTCGCCTCATCCGTCCATTCCCTATCCACCTCTTTTGCGGACTTGGCCCACACGATGGCTCGTCCTCCTCCCTTACCTCGTTGATCTGCCCAACCGGGGAGAAAGTGTCATCTGATCCTCCTGCACCTTCCTCCTCTCGTGCTGAAAAAATGCGATTTGCATCCTCACTGCTTCCGGGAGTTACCATCCCCAAACGCAGCCGTTTCTCTCAGCCCAGCTCCTCTAGTGTAGCTCCTTCTTCGACCACTCCATCTGCAGCGGCTGACACCTTCCTCCCATCATACGCGGATCTTGATCCTCTTGATGAGGATGGAAGTGTTTTAAATGCTATGACCAGGTATGCCGCGTCAAATGCTGAGCGATGATGTCTATCCGAGTTGTACCCCTTCTCTCCTCAAGACATACGGACTATTCATTCTGAGATGGGTCTGCTCACCACAGTAGACATAGACAACTTCACGTTGGCAGTTAAGATGGAGATGAGGCTATTTTCATCCCTATACAAGGACAGGCACATGTTTGATATTTTGCCTTGTTAGAATGAAGGGTATCTTCTAGACTTAGCCGATATTCAGACCTTCATTAACGGAACTGCTGAGGATAGGACTCCCTGGAAGACTCTTCAATCTGTCCTCATTCCATACCGGGTCATGACGCCGCACTTCATGCTGGTTGTCTTTATGATTCCATTCAAGCAGCTAATCCTAATTGATTCCCATCAAATTATGGAGCAAAATATCAGAAGGAATCAATTTGAGCTACTGCGTACTCATCTGACGGTAGCCGTAAGGCAATCGGGGCTTTATGAAGAAAGGGGCCTGACTCCATTGGGTCCAACTGAAAAGCTAAAGGCGACGGTCCGGAGCAAGAAGCTAGTGCCACAACAGCCTGATGGAGATAGCTGCGGAGCCTTTGTCTGTTTCTTCATCAAATCTATTGTCAAGGTGGATAAAAACTAGAACAGCATCCAAGCTTACACAATGGAGCAGACAATGGAGCTTAGAGAGAACGTTGCAACGATGATCTTCAAGTATAGTAAGCCTTATGTACCTTAATGAAAATTTTGTATAAAAGCTGAATTGTACTTTGTTGCTGATCAATGAAAATGGGTGTAATTTCTTTTCTGTATGTTATCTCTTTGCGTTGCTTACCAGATCAGATTACAAAGGGTTTGGGCATATCCATAATTAGGGGAGATTGTTGGATCAAGCCCAGAATTTGGATAATGCTGATAAAGCCCTATGTAATTTGATTTGAGATCTTTGTTGTTTTATCTTAAGTCATTGTAGAAGAAATGACCTTCATCCGGATCTACACTCGTGAGAGCAAAGCTAAGGACAGGATACATAATCCTGATCCAGGTGAGAATAAGTGTCGTCAAACACTTGGTATATAACCAAGTCTTTACTTCATACGGAATAAGGATCGTTTGTGCGGACTAAGAACTCAAAAAGCTACGGACTAAGAAATCCGCACCTAATACTTCAAACGGACTAAGCCAAAAAGATGCGGAGTTAGAATCTTAGTCTACAAAGTCGTACGGAGTAAGAGAGTCGTCACGGAGTTAAAAAAAGTTAAGTCTTCCACTCAACCGGACTAAAGTAAAGAAGACACGGAGTAAGGAATCCGAGTCTACCATACATGCGGAGTAAAGAAGCACTTCTACGGAATAAGGACTTGAGTCTTTATTCGCACGGAGTAAGGAAACTAGATGCGGAGTAAAGAATCCGGACCACTCACTCATGCGGAGTAAGGATGTGCTGATACGGAGTAAGCCATCCATTCCTTTAACTCATGCGGAGTAAGGAAACTAGATGCGGAGTAAGGATTCCGGACCATTCACTCATGCGGAGTAAGGATGTGCTGATACTGAGTAAGCCATCCGTTCCTTTAACTCATGCGGAGTAAGGAAACTAGATGCGGAGTAAGGAAGCGCTGATGCGGAGTAAGCACTCTGACGTTCTCTTTCATACAGAGAAGGAAGCGCTTACACGGAACAAGGATTCCAGTACCAAATTGATACGGAGTAAGCAATCAGTATTACGGAGTAAGGATCCGATCTTAGTTTAGCACGGAGTAAGGAACCTTACACCGGATTCAAGAAGACACTACTTCAACTTATCTCTTCGTATTCAAAGTCACCAGCTCGCTGCTTCCCGATGTAAGACAAACTCGTTGAAAACTTAAGGCACCTTACACGTGGATCATCTGGATATGTGGACACAACTTTAATTACACTTGGGAACTCACAAAGACTCTTATGTGTTGCAAACCCAAGATCTTGAAGACCACATCTGTAGTAATTGAGGCAGAGAGATTTCCGAGAGACAGTAAATGTGCATAATGTCCGGAACAACAAGTTCCAAGGTTGTCTCTTGTGGATTTCTCTATAAATATGAACACTTGTACATTTTATAGAGAAGTTGGCAAGTGAGTAATAGTTTTGTGTATGTACCAAAGCTCATTGAGATCATAGAGGCTAGCGTGTGTGTACTTGTAAACAGAGTGCTAAAGAGTTGTAAGTAGGTCTAAAAGCTTCTAAGCTTTAGTCTGCTTCTATTTTCTTGTACTTATCATACTGATAATAAAACAAAATACTTCCCCTATCTGGTTATCTTCCGCATTGATTTTATCTCTTAACCAGATAAGTGTTGTGCCAAAGAGTTAGAAAAGAGTTTCGATAAGAGCTTATTCACCCCCCTCTAGGCTCCAAGGGACCAACAACTAGTTCTTCTTCAAGTCTCTGGATAGTTGTGTCTCCGATGGTGAGTTTTGTGGAAATGTCATTCCATATTTTGATTTGCTCCTCTAACTTGAGCTTTAGATTGACAATTTCCTCGTATAATTTCTTGGAGTCCTCCAACAACTTGTCCTTCTCTCCTCTGACTTCTTCAAGCTCTCCCTCGGCTTGCTTGAGCTCTCCTTTGAGCTGCTTGATCCTACGCCCTTTCATGCGGATCTCCTCTGTTACAAGCTCGAGCTCCTCCTCCAGGTCTTCTTCTTCTTCTTCTTCTTCTTCTTCTTCTTCTTCTTCTTCTTCTTCTTCTCTTCACTACTTCCTCTTCCTCCTATGAGGCACTGCTGCCATTGTCCACCTCTATATTGATAATAAAGGCATAATCTGATGATCACTATTATTATTATTATTATCATGATAACTAATCTTATTATTATTAATGTTATTATTAGATTTGATAATAATAAAAAAAATATCTTAACAAGTATAAAAGTATAATGAACTTAGGGTAGAAACCCTACGTGTCATTGTGTCTCTGCGCTGAGTTTGGTGAGGGAGAAAGATAGAGGTTGAAACAGTCGTGTTCTACCGGTCTCTCGAGATTTGAATCCAGGTAGGTTATTTATAGATTCTTCGTTGCTCTATTACATGAGTGCAAACTGTTAGAATATATATATATTTAGCCCTTTTCTTTTTCTAGCCAGCTACATAATCTTTGAACGTGATTCTTGTACCTGTTAACTCTTATCACTATCATCATTCCTATTTAATTGTTCTTATTCAATTATTATTATTATTATTATTAATTCTACTTCTGCTACCAGTCCTGGTCTCTTTCGCATGGCAGCCACATACCACGAGATCCCACATAACCTTATTTATGTTTACCCTAGCATTACCTTATTATGTTTTCCCTTTCTTGCCTCTCTTCCACGAGCTCCCCAAACCCCCCCCCCCCCCCCCCCCCCACATAACCTATATGACCCAGTGTAATTCAAGGGTGGCCCCCCTTTTTCTATTACATTAGTTTTAACCAAAAAAAAAGGCATCTTTTGTAGCAAATACATGCATAAAATCGGGCATACCAAATTCAAAGAAAACACACCACTTTCTAATCGTGCATGTCAATTTCAGTTGGCATTGAAATTACCATGATATGTAAATAAAATTTAATTTGATTTTAGGAGTAAAATATATTGATTGATACCATTCCAATAATAAGGTCAAATAAAAATTATGATATTATTAGTTTAATAATATAAATATTATTTGGGCTTGATATTGTAGTTCAATAATATAAATATTGTTTGGGCTTGATAATGTTAGTTTAATAATATAAATACTGTTAGGCTCGATATTATTAATTTGATGTTAAAATTATTATTTGTGCCCTAAAATTATCAATTGGATAATAGATATTTAATATATATATATATATATATATCATTCATAGTACGTCATTACTGGTTTGGTGTTTTTAAGTGTTTTGTAAGGCTTCCGTATTGAATGTTAACTATTTGGAAATTCTATTTATTAATTATAAGTGTGGGTTTGGTGGTAAGATTGGTTGAGTTAACTGCAGGTCTCACATAGGGCTGGCAAGAGGCCACAGATCCTTGATATGGCTGGTTAACCCAGGTCCCATATGTGGTAGGTTGTCATTAGAGACACTATAGGTCCCACATATGGCTATCTGGTAGTAACTAGGATCCTTGGAGCTAAATGTGAGAATCCCCTGGATGGTTGGGTTGTTCGGTGTGTGTCCTTAATGAATGAAATGTCTGTGTATGATGTCATATTTTGGGATTGAATATAAGCTTACTATGATAGATTAGGACACTAAACTAGCACAAGCATACACCGATCATGTAGGCTTAGGATTTCATGTCATAGGATGGTGAGGAGATGGAGATCACCTACTTTGTTGACATGTTTCAGGTATTGAATCATTCGCTAGAGGCTGGTTCGAGGCTAATTATTATTTATTTCATATATTTGTCATAACTTAGTTTAAGAATTTTTTAATACATAATTGAGTTTTATTAATTGAATATCCGGACTAGGGTCCGTGAAAGTTGTATTGAATTTATAGCATGACTATATTATTAATAAATTATTTTCTTTAGCTTCATAACATGTGGGAATGTACAGGAATACCCCTATTGTATAATTGTATAGGTATGTCTCGGATAGCACTTGTTGTGTAGTCCATATCGGTGCTAGTCACCAACCCCTTGACCCTTCGGGTGCAGACATGGGGAAGTCATGTTCCTGGTTCCGAGTTCCTTGGAATTCAGGGGCGTGACAAGGGTGCTAACCCCAAATATCATGGAAGCTATGGAATCCCTCGCTCAACCATCTGATTAGAAATCTATCGAGGCCTGACTGAAAGTTATAGAGGGGATAAAAACATATGGAGGAACCGACCCTCATGATTTATGCTTGGTGGCACGCACAGTACTTCCTTCCAAATTCAAGATGCATGATTTTGAAAAATTCAATGGTACTCAGTGTCCTAGAACACATGTGACCATGTACTACCGCAAGATGGCGACCCATGCAGACAATGGCAAACTCTTGATACATTGCTTCCAAGAGATCTCGATCGGTGGTCCACTGCGATGGTATATCCAACTTGAAGGTAACCTTATTAAAACATGGAGTGAGCTCACCACAACATTCTTAGCTCAATATAAGCATGTCACTGAACTAGCGTTAGATCGGCTGGCCCTGCAGTCATTTGAAAAAGGAAGTAATGAAAGCTTCAAAGCTTATGCTCGAAGATGGAGGGAGGTAGCCATGGATATTCTGCCTCCACTCATCGAAAGAGGGAAGAGATAGTGGCCGCTACAGGGGATGACAATGAAGAGGTGGAACTAGCTCGGGTACACCAAGGAGACCCGAGGCAACAACTGGACAACTAGAAAAGCTTGGACCTCCCAATCATGTAAATGGTTCAAGGAACCTGTTGGAGAATTTTCAATATTTTCTTTGTTATTTTTTAATTTCAAATTCTGAATTTGCTGTAATCTTTATTTTGAAAATTTGAATAAAATGAAACGTTTTCAAAAAACATCCTCTTGCATTTTACGGCACATGCATTATCATATATGGTTGAGTAAGTCAGACTTTTTCAAACGGATATGATAAATTTATAGATATATTGAGCTAAAGTGTCGACACTTTTAAAAGTGTCGTCCATCGACTCGTCGTTAAAAATTTTTGAACAACGACACTTTGAAAAGTGCCGTTAAAAGTTCTTTAACGACACTTTTAAAGTGTCGTTATTTTAGTTAAAAAAAAATAAAAATCAAATTTAATACATATATATATAATCACAAAGAAATACTAATACTATACAATTAATTACTCAAAATTGAACATATTTAAATTTAACCACACGCCAAAACAAATTTAAATATATAGATCACATTCCTTATCCACAAATTGGTTACATTAATAATATATGTCACTACAAATAATATATATGTCCATCAATTACAATAATATGTCTATCAAATATCAGCTCAATACAAATCCAAGACTTTCCTTAATGCCAGTCATGTTCTCTTCAAAAGTAGCCCGTTCTTGCATTCTTTGAGGCTGATCCGAATCATATAAATCCGCTCCACCTCCACCAGTAGAATTAGGAAATGCACCATTTATGCTTAATCCATCTTCAGATGTGCCAGACTTGCTACTTTTGTTGTGTAATCCCTTTATATTTATTAATATACCTGAATGAGCACTGATTGCAGGTAGGTAATGCTCTGGGTACGTACAGGTACAATAACTGTTCCTAGTATGTGACAGCACTGACTGTAGCTGCTTGAACAGCTAAATCCTTCCCTCAGTTGTCTGCATTTTCCCATCTGATTGACAGAGAGATGCAAAATTCATTAATCAACGTAGATATATTCTGTTTTTACAATTAGATGCAGCAGTACTGTCAGCATAACTGGAATGCATTCACAATCACTAAACAAAGAAGTAATCCACACTCAAAACCTTTGCCATACTTAGTCAGTTTACAATTTTATCTCTACAATTGGATGCAGTAGTGCTGTCACCATAACTAGAATGCATTCACAATCACTAAACAAAGAAGTAATCTACACTCCAAACCTTTGCCATGCTTAGTCAATTTTGTTTTAGAGAGCTATAATGATGGTTTGAAAACAGTTATGAGAATAAGGCAGGTCAAATAACCAAAAAGGACAATTTTAAGATTGGAAAACATTGTAACCATTTTCTTAATTGGTTTATAACTTTCACCAATCCAACTTGATCCAATCCATTGTTAGGGGAGTTGTAACACTCAGTCACAACCCTGCTTTACATTAAAATTATAAATTACATTATATGGAGGATTCCAAGAGGGTTGTTGAAGGCCCCATCCGCATCTGACCAAAAATATATATATATATGAGAGAAACATAAGTGATAAGCAAAGATCAGCAACCAAAATGTAATTTATAAACCCACTAGCAAAAAAAAAAAAATTGAATTGTATAATTTTTGTTGTAGTCATGATTTCACTAAACAAAAAATGATATAAGATTAAAATAAATAGATAAGCTTATCAAAAAATTATGTCCAACAAATGAGTACAAATGCAGCATCATGAATCCTGTAATTCCAAGATAGTAAAAAAAATTAAATCATGGTGACGAGAACAAATGGAAAACTAAAAAAAATACAAGTTTACTTGGGATGTGACTCGAAGTGAGTAATTTCCCTGATTTCCTCTACTGTGCCCCTGCAAGCCAGATCTCAACATTTAGTCCTGAGGTTCTCTATTTGAGAAATTCTGCAATAATCAAAACAAGGAAAAAGATTACCACAAACTTTTACAATTTGTTTTTTTATGTCCCTTGGGTATACACCTACATTTTAAAAAGTAATTAAGCATGATGGAGCAAAACATTGAATTCCAGGAGTTTTTCTAAAAAGATGTACAACATGGATATGACAAAATGATTTTGAGCACCTTCATATAGGCAACAACATGTGCACCAAAGACATGCTTGCAATGAATATCAGGGTCAACCTGTTTCTTCCCTTTGAAAAACCAGGCAACCACTTATCATTGTGAGGAATGCCCAAACACCCCTTGTGGTTTTTTGTTACAAAAAAAAAATCTTTCGGTTTAAAAAAAAAATCAGCAAGATCCTTATAAATTCATTCAAGGTGATCCAATTCACAAGAAATAGATAGAATATAAGGGAATGTCAATTATGTAAAAAACCTCTGAATTAGTATCCTATGCAGAATTTATTGTTATTATAGAAAACTTAGGTAAAAAGACTGCCTAGTGAATATTTATGTTTTTCTGTAATTAATTGCCCCTGTTTATTCTGTCCAAGCCTGTATCAGTAAATGCCGCTTCATCTCACGTATAACATAATTCACATGTAATTCATTTTGCTCCATGTGTTTATCTATTTTTTAATAGAAGATAGACACCAAAAAACTATTGACATAAGAGGCATGGCTACAAATAGAGCGCATGTATGGTACCTGCCAGAAAAGAGTTGGCCAAGAACCACCATTATGATATGACCACGGGCTGCAAGCACTAATGTAGTCTTGAGAAAAATAATAACTTCCAAAGGTGAGACGTTAAAAGAAATTTAAAAAAAAAATCTCACGTGTTTTTTGGATCACTGCCAGTAATTATACACCATTCATCAAACTCTAATGCAGGGTAACATATCTTCAAGGGCATATGTCCCATGAGATCATCCCATTTCGCTTCAAACAGATTCAGAACACCCTCATTCTGTTGAGGAGTACCCAAGGACAAAATGACAAACCAAAGATTACCAAGAGTGAAAAACATAAAATCCATGTGTGCTGGTTGCAAATTGCCAATCAAGTACCCGCCTTTCTCTGGATCCAATCAGCAAGCCAAGAAGGGATTTGATCCGGATAGATATTGAACTTGTTAGTAGCATCAGTAGAGTACTCCTCTGTCTTGTAGTGGTATATCTCATTTATCTTCTTCATATCCGCCCAATAATACTCTTTTATATTAAATGACAGTGCACTGAGTCGGTTATTGATGGTCATCACCAGACTATTGGTTCCATCATTTACGGTGAGAATCTCACGGGAGCAGCGTAAAGCAGAACAAAACAAGGCTTGTAAACCCAAGTTAAAAAAATGAAAGAACAAACAAGTGCAGATGTTCAAGTCAGAATGAGATGAAGCCGCATTTACTGATACAGACTTGAACAGAATAAAGAGGGGGCAATTAATTATAGAAAAACATAAATATTCACTACATCAGCAAGATCCTATGAAGAATTTATTGTTCTTATATTATGAATAAATGAATACATGCTGGTCAGTTTGAGTTATCCAAATTCTAATGTTTGCGAGGCTTGATCCAATTGGGACAGAGGACTTACTTGTGCCCAGATTAATATCCGGCGAGTGACGAGGCTCTGCCATCACCAGGGTTGGAATACGCTAGACCGAAAGACCTAAGTGCTGCAACCACCAAGAGGAGTTGTGACAGCTGGATCCGTAGCAGGCGACAAGCCCTAACGCCACGAGGAAGAGGAGAGGATGGGATGAGAACAAAGATGCACTAGGGAGCCGATTGTCCCAAAGCCGCCGTCGTAGAGAGCCGATCCGATGGAAGCAACGAACCACCACCGCGGCGCTGCTTGATCAAGTGAACCACTAAATTAGCGAACTTGAGGCCGAGCGTGTGTGCGTCTTCATCGTCTAGGGTAGGCAGTTGGGGGCGACGTCTTCATCATCTAGGGATTGTATTGTTTAGTCTTAGGGATTTTATTCAAGCACGCCCCAAAAATGGGAAATGGAGCGGAAGCGGGGCGCGCAGCAAAAATTTTGGGTGGTCGAAATTGTGGGGCGTGTAAATTATTTAACAACACTTTTCAAAAGTGTTATTAACGATAATAGATGACATTTATTTTGAAGAGTCGTTATTTAATGATAATTTTTTAAAAGTGTCATCTTAATATATTTTTAATGATACTTTCGAAGTGTTGTTAAAAGTGTAAAAAAAAGTGTCATCAAAAACTGTTTTTGTTGTAGTCTATGGTAAAAAAGGAAGAAACGAATTGCTTGGGACTTGACCATAATCCAAACTGGGAGCAATTAATGCCTGAAGTAGAGGAAGCTGGAAAAAAAAGATTAGCTCACTATCCCTAGTGAAGACCCAGTCACAATTGTGAACTTTAGAACTGTAACTAAGCCAAAAGAATTAAGAATAGGAACCTTAATCCCCAACAGTATCAAAGATAAGCTACTTGACCTTCTAAAGACCTACATTGATGTGTTTGCCTGGTTTTATAAAGATATGCTTGGATTGGATACAAATATAGTACAACACCAGCTGCTCTTGAAACCCAAGTGTAAGCCCGTCCAGCAAAAGCTAAGGAGGATAAGAACGGAGATGATACTAAAGATCAAGAAAAAGTCAAAAAGCAATGGGACGCAAAATTCCTTAGCGTGGCTCACTATATGGAATGTGTGGCTAATATCGTGCTAGTCCCAAAGAAAGGAGGGAAAGTTCGTATGTGCGTAGATTACCATGACCTCAATAGGACCAGTCCTAAAGACAACTTCCCACTACCTAACATTGACACTTTGGTAGATAACACTGCAAGACATACTATGTTTTCCTTCATGGATGGTTTCTCTAGTTATAACTAAATTCGGATGGACCCTAAATACAGGAAAAACACTACATTCACCCCTATATGGGACACCTTTTGCTACAATGTCATGCCCTTCGAACTCAAAAATGTTGGGGCAACTTATCAAAGAGCCATGGTAACATTATCCCATGATGCACAAAAAAGTGGAGGTCTATGTTGATGATATGATCGCCAAGTCGAGAGGAGACAAGGACTATGTGGAAGTGTTATGCAAGCTCTTCGATAGACTATGAAAATACCAATTGAAGTTAAATCTAGCCAAATATACCTTTGGAGCTACATCAGGCAAGCTATTGAGATTTGTTGTTAGTCAATGAGGAATTGAAATTGATCCTGACAAGGTACGAGCCATCCAAGACATGCTCGTGCCAAAAACTATTAAAGAAGTTAGAGGTTTCCTCGAAAGGCTCAACTACATCACTCGGTTCATTTCACAACTCACTATGACTTGTGAACCCATCTTCAAGGTGTTACGCAAGAATAATCCCGAAGTGTGGAACAATGAATGTCAGGAGGCCTTCGACACAATTACACATGTATTTGACGAACCCTCCCATTTTGGTTCCCCCAATATCCGGTCAACCTCTAATTCTGTACTTAACAGTCCAAGACACCTCGATGGGTTGTGTACTGGGACAACATGATGCCTCAGGAAAAAAAGAGCAAATCATTTACTATTTGAGCAAGAAGTTTACACCTTGTGAAGAAAAGTACACTCCTCCTGGAAAAGACTTGTTATGCCCTTACCTGGACAACATGAAGGTTAAGGCAGTATACACTCTACCATACTACATGGCTCATTTCTAGACATGACCCACTCAAATACCTACCGGAAAAGCCATCCAAGACAGGAAAAATTCCTGAGTGCAACTACTCTTAATAGAATATGACATTCTCTATGTGCCTCAAAAGGCCATCAAAGGAATTGTCATAGCTGATTATTTGGCGGACAGAGCCTTAGAAGAGTATGATCCAACAATCTCTAATTTTCTATACGAATTCATCAACACCATTCAAGAAAAGGAAGAGTCAGACACATGGACTGATAACGTGCATTTATGCCGTTATTCTTGTATATATTTAGGGTAGTAAAGAGCATGTTTTGAACCTAAATTGCACCATAATGCATAGATAATTGCACTAACACCTAGGAAGATACTGTTTGCCTATATATATGTGCTTTTGAGCTGTTTTGGCAGGTTTTTAGGTAATTTTCTTCTCATGAACGTCAGCCAACTCACTCTATTTACCAAGAGGGAATTTCTGGCAAAAGAGGGCAGCCTAAGGAGGCAGAAATAAAGTGCACGTGATATAGGGCATTATCACGTGCAAAGGGATTAATGCATGCCTGCCTTCTACATGATTCATAGAAGCTTTGGGCCGAATTTCACATCATTTGGAGTTGCACGTGATATGGGGATATCACGTGCAAGCCTGTGTTTGCACAATCCCCTTTGTCTTGTGATTCTGATGACTTCTCCCTAAAGAACCTTGTCTTAATTTTGCTTGGTTTGAGTTATATTGTACTTTTGAGGTGGATTTTGGGTCATTAACCAAAACTACGTAGTTTCACTTCAATGATGCCAGCTGGGGGCTAGGGCATATCTTTAGCTTCATCTGCAGTCCCTATAAAAGGGAGAAGAACATCCCTTGTAGACTATCTTGGGTGCCTAGACGACATTAAAAACGCTGGGCAGAAGAACTACCTTGAAGGCCTGGATTGCTGCTGGAACTGAAGATCAGAGCTGGGGTTTGGATCTATCTTGTACCTGTTTCAAATGCTATATTTGATGGAATTCTCTGTAAACTTCAGCATGTGTGAGTAGTTCTTTAATTCTAGGGGAGCAATGTAGCCCCCCTATGCTATAATACTGACTTTGGGTGAATTCTGGGTTGTTTATGTGAATCTTTGCATGTTTCAAGAATTTTATCTTCACTTCTATAATCTGGGATGTGCACTTCTGGTTTTCTTAGTCCTAATCTAGGACAGATCTTATGATTCTTGACATACACATGTTTGGTGTGACCATTATCCTTGCATGTGTGTGATTTATTGGCTGTGTAAGCTGTTGTAGTGATGAGTGGAGATATCTAATAAGGACTCACCTCCAACCCAGAAGGACTCACCTCCAGCCTATGAGGGCGCCTACCATGCCCAAGAAGAGCAACCAAAGCCAGAACCAGAAGCAAGGTACTCCCCAAATGAGCCCTATGTAGACCCTGCATATTCTCAGGCGATAGTGCCTGTTGTGTACCCTATTTCATGGGGATGAACATTCCTGTTGAACCTTAAGACTTCCTTGGAGAGCCCTTTCATTTGAGAATTAATCCAGCCATATCCTCTAAGGAAGCTCAAAAGGAGTTTGAGCGCTTCATAGACCCTAAGGTGCTGCAGGTTCGTTTTTTAAGGGACATGGACGTCTTCACATCCGACTTCCTCCGGCGGATCTCGGGTAATGAATTTTTATGTACAAATGATGTGGATTTGTTTTGCAGGACCATGCGTTTCGTAGTGGAGGCTGAGCCTCATAATTATCCGCTGGCCCAGTACAAATCCATTATGCTGTGCGAATTATATGAGCACCGCTTGTCCCAAAAGTGTTTTGCGTCAACGCATGAATAATATAAATGAAGGCCACCGACCCTGGCGCACCGTGCATGAGGTATTAATCCCTATTCACATTGATCACCATTTTGTATTAGTGCATTTGGATTTGAGTGCAGGGCATGCAGTGCTGTATGATCCAAGTCAAGGCCATCAGTTTGGAAGAAAGAAGAGGCAGCTTGTTCATGGCCTCATGAAAAAGAATCAAAGATATAATGAAGAAAGAGGGGTTGCTACAGGACAAATTACCTCTCATTCACCTCACCGAAATGGAATTCCCTCAATAGCCTGACCAGTTCAGCTGTGGGATTTTCGTTTGTTATTATTTGCGGGCTATCCTGCAGTAGAGAGATAGTTGGGCAGTACGCGGCGAAACTTCAACTGATTTTGTGGCTCGTGTAAGGAGAATGGTGGCCCAGGTTATCTACTATTATAGCTTACCCGTAGATAGGTCAGGATCTTCCTAATCTCTTTTCCCTATTTCATGCCATGAGGACATAGCTTATTTTAAGTGTAGTGTGTTGGGGAAATGACTTGAGCCATTTGTTTGTTGTTTATGTTATGTGATTGCATGTTTTGTTTTTGGTTTTTGTTTTTGGTTTGTTTGTTAGTGGCATTTTTATTTTGTGTGTTTGTTTGAGTTGCTTGATTATTTGAATTGCATGTGAAGAGGCATGGATACTAGGTATGCAATTTTGGCTTAATTTTTATTTTTTATGCCACATTCGTATCATGTTGTGATTAGGGTGTTAAGGTAGTTAAGGTGTGTTATGCTTTGGTTTAATCATGTCTCTACTTTGTGAATGACATCACCATGTTAGTAGAGCTAGAATTTGAATATTAAATGGCATGACATACTAGGATAACACTTAGTATCCCTTAGAGTTGAGAAAAGCCTCTTTCCAGCCTTTGAGTGCCATTATTGGGTTATGGGTTTATAGTTTGCCGCTCTTCTAGCATTCAACATTAGTTATTTAATGGTAGGAGCACTACAAGAAATCAAGTCTTTAGTAAGACATAAAATGTGTTACCGTAGGATACCGTAACACTTTTTGGGGTGTTAGGTCTGCTTGGCTTATGGAAAGTCCCTCACCTTTTGGTAACACTTTTTCATGTGTTATGATTTTATGTTATAGTAGATCATATAGTAATACATGTTATTGTCTTATGAAACATTTCCGTAAGCTTTTTCTAAGCTTACCATAAAACCCTCTACATAACACTTTTTATTGTATTACAATTATGTGTTATCAAAAATTATACAATATGAACTTTTTTGTGTTACGAAAAGTTACTAACATATTATAAGCTAAGCAGACCTAAGACACCAAAAAGGCTTACAGTAAATGACACAGAAATATGATTAGCCTTTTCAAATGCTTACAATTATTGATTTCAATTTTATAAATACCATTGCAGTTCAAAAACTACCAATATTCAAAAAAACAAACCAACAAAAATATTAATAATATATTTCCACATTGAGAAATAATATTCTGAAGTATTACAATCCAAAATAACTGTTGGGTCTCTAACGTCCCATAGATCAATCCCACATCGGTTAGGGCGAACATTGAGGTCGTCCTAATGAGGAGGCTCATGTGCACCTTGTCACAACGCGTTTTAACGGGTCGCGGCCCGTTAGAAACAAATCCGTGCGGGTTGCGGCCCATGGGTGGGTGCGTGAGTGCCAAAGCGGACAATATTGTGATAGTAAGTGCCCTGGCCGAGGTCGAACAAGTGGTATCAGAGCCGGGTCCTCTAGACCGATGGTGGGATTAGGGGGGAGACTGTTGGGTCTCTAACGTCCCATAGATCAATCCCACATCGGTTAGGGCGAACATTGAGGTCATCCTAATGAGGAGGCTCATGTGCACCTTGTCACAACGCATTTTAACGGGTCGCGGCCCGTTAGAAACAAATCCGTGCGGGTTGCGGCCCATGGGTGGGTGCGTGAGTGCCAAAGCGGACAATATTGTGATAGTGAGTGCCCTGGCCGAGGTCCAACAATAACCAACTGTGTTCAAAATATTTTACAAACTATAATATAAAATTCAAAATGTCTCAAAACAAAACCCGTAATGCCATCTCCATTCCATGCCAGAATAAATTACATACAACTTTATCATTCTGCAATAAAAAAACAACAATAAGACTGTCAATATTATTATATATCTATATCATTATTTTGGTTTACAGATTGAATAAGCATTATGTGGATAAAGTTTAAGATGAACAACAACATAAAAAAATGACACACAAAAAAGAGAATATGAAAGATCATAATCAAGATATTACTATAAGTATGTTCAATGAGTATACTATCAAATCCAATGAGTATATATAATGATAGAGCTAATAACATATATGCCGATGACAGAAATCCATTACTCAAAAGTCAACGTGTTGATTATGTATCAGGTACAAAAAAATTCATTTCTCACAGGTTATGTCCTTTCTAAATAAGATAACTATCAAAAAAATAATACAAAGTTATTCTAATAGTAAAAGGGGGGTATACAGGGAAATATTTTGTATTCACACATCACTGCATCAAGTTGAGATCAATTGGCACTAGAAGGCCACCACCTAAAAACACTCCTCTAGGAGAAATGAACTAAGACAAAAAGAAAAGCTTTGTGCCCTATGAGGGGTCTAAGTAACATACCTACAATAGACAGAGTAAGGTTTTATGCCACGATATAATCCAAATCAATGAATTCCACAAGATGCGGGCGGCTGTAGTTAAGGAAATGAGATTTGAACAAATTCCACCAAATGGAGCCCTGGCCATCAATGGTTCCATTATTGCCTACAATGAAACAATGCATGAAATAACTGGTTTACAAACCAAATTGGAATAGCATAAAAGGATATGTACACACACACACACACACACACACACACACACATATATATATATGGAATGGAGGCTACCAGTTATCACTACATCCCACAAATTATATCCACTTACTAAGCTTTGGTATCTCCTACCAGGTAGTTCTATCCCTCGCCCATATAAAGGCAAGGGATCAACAATTTCCCAATGAGATGGGTCCTGCACAAGAAAGGAAGTGCTTAAAAGTTAGAATTGAAGGCTTTAACATATTAAAATAAAAATAAAATGATAAGGAAACCGGGTAATGAAATAGAAGAAAGGTATTGGCACCTGGGATCTAAGAATGACGGAGCCTTTCTCCAAGAAGAGCGTTAGATGACTGGTGAGGTTAAAACTCCTGGTAAGCCAGCGTCCCCATGGCACATAGAGTCTAACGCTGCCCTTGTTGGCAAAGGATTTTAGATATAATATGGCATTTTGGAAGGCAATGGTGTTTAATGTCTTCTCGTGTCCCATAACACCAAATTCCAATATTAAGACACTATGCGGCCTTGGGTTCAACTCTTGTTGATAATTACACTTACCCCAATTTTCTTCTCCAATAATTCTACCCACATTACTCAATGGTAGAAGCACAAAGCATGCCACCTGAAGTAAAGATAGATAAAAGGACAGGACACAAAAAGATGCTGAGAAAAGCTTAAGAACAAATGTACACAGAAATATGAACAAGTAATTAGTCAATGTATAATAAAACAAACACAAGAAGATAAAAACATAACCTAATTTTACATGTAGTCTAGTTCTCCAAACTCTAGGAGCTGGCAACAATTGCAAATCTGGATTCCTGAGGAATGCATGTAGGTTTATACATTGAAAAAAAGATAGCAAATCGCCATTAGTAAAATTCACAGTTGAGGTTAGCATTTGTATTAGTTTTCTTTGGTTCAAACGATAATGAGTCTCAAGATTAATAATAAATTCATCTTTCACAGCCTGAAGATACAAATCAAACACTGATAAAACTTTGCATGGCATACCTCTCCATCACTAGGATTCACAATTTGAAGAATGTTAACTAAGACTTCTATGACATTCCAGATGGAATCTAGACTTGATCAGTTGAAAAGATTTATAATGTATAGATGAAGAAGATGATATAACAAAAAATAGGGGCAATTGCAAGGAGCCTTAATAATGAACATGGCAAAGATCAAGGCAAAAAAAACCCTTACCTTAAATTTTCGATATCTGATATAATGGCCTTATCAAGCCTTTTTGATGAATGGGATGGCAGTCCATATCCCACTTGAGCTTGTCTTGGAAAAATATGAGTCATTGGCAGTGTAAATATAGGAGCTACATCTGCTGAACGTTTGGGAAATGATACCACAGACCGTTAGCAATTACATATCCAAATTATAAATTATGCATGTCTTCATCTATCACATATATGTATATGCTATTTGAAACGAGCAAATTCTTTTTGCATCTACTAGCATAATAAACAGGGTAGAAAATTATGTTTTTTTTTTTGGGTAAGTACCATGTAGTGTTATTAGACCATTCAAGAGAGATTTTTTCAATTTAAAAAGTAGATAGATCTTTAGCTAGACTAAAAAAGAAATAAAGCTTATTTTGAACCACGTTACGTAATATTATCATAGAAAAAAAGTTATAGAATAAAAGTATATTGATGTTTATAGCTAGACCAGTAAATCATTGTCCAGTTCTAATAATAGTAATAAATTACCCATTCACAAAGCTTTCATCTTCTTCTTATTTTTGACGTTACTCGTCATTTGATTACATTTTTATATCCCAAGTAATTTTTATATTGAAAATCACTTGCACATATACATAAGCATCTAAGATGATGCATCACTCTGTTTTGAGAGCATACTAGTGTTATCCTATAGCTGATATATTTATATAAAAATAAACTACCAAGAAATTCAATTAAGTGAAATGAACGAAGGGATTTGTAGGATATCTACAGGATATAAAACCAATAGACCAATTCACTCACAAACTCTAGGAGTAAGACAAATGCATGAAGACCCTCGTCGGCAGCCCATTGAGAGTCCAAGTTCTTATCAAGCATGAGATCATGTGATCCAGCTATATGGTATGGACTTAGAATAGTTATAACCTTTTCCTTTATTTCTTTCACTTATCACCTCACAGGTTAAAACAAGATACATAAATACCCACAAAAAGTAGTCATATTACTGTCAACGTTTTGTTATTACTATTACTACAAAAAGAACAAATGTAAGTAATATGCCTCATAAACAATATACAAAAAAGCATAAAAAAAAGTATGTTAGCTAATATTATAAAAAATGAAAAACTAATCAAACAAAAAGAAGACATGACATATTATTTATGAAACAAAAGAAATTATATCAAACGTCAAATGTTAGTTATCTGTAGTGACAAAATGCATGCCTTTTAATCAAACAGTAAATGAACCACATCCTAGAAATCCATCTTTCGGAGAAATAATGTCATAATAGATCATGATTTAAAATTCGAAAATAAAAAGCCTCAAGTTCCATGGTAGCATCATCTGCCTTCTTCAGATCATCTTCACTTGCGGCAAGGCCTCTATTTAAGCCAGAAATAGCACTCTGCATTTTTAAAACCCAGTATGTGCAGCTAGAAACTTATCACCATTGTATAGCAACAACAATAATATTAATAAAATCAAATATAATTAAATGATTGTGAATCAATTAAATCTTTGTAATTTTCTCACTTTTTTTTCAATGTTTAAACGTTAAATCTATTTAAACGCAACCATCAACATTCCATTTCAGCCAACATCCATCCCCCAACATGCACCCAACTTAAAAACACACGTGCGTGCACACACACACACACGCACAAAGCATGACTCTCTAGGCCCTACCACCTTAAGCCATTTTCAGTTAGCTTAGCCCATTGTACAGTTTAGTGACCCAACGAAAGCTATAAGACCACAAAAGGCAGCTTCAATATTAAATATAATTGAAATGCATTGAGGCCCTTCTATAAAAACCATCGGTCTAAAGCACATTTATTTGCACAACATTAAGTAAAAACCCAACTCAAAAAAGGACAACCCACCAGTAATTTGAGCTTCAAAGAATCGGCAAGCTTAGATTTTGTGTCCCCAAAATCTGAAGACGGAGATGGCAATAGCTCGAGAACAGAGACGTCTTCGTTGACCACAAATCTACAAAGCCTGGTTCCCCTGTCGAAAATGGAAACAGAACCCCATCTTGGAGGATTCAGACACCAAATACTACGTGCTCTCGTGAGCGGGTCAATAACGCAGACGGGGAGCAACGGGTGAGGAGCCGTTAAAGGGGACCGGGTCTGAAGGATTAAGGCCATGGCAGCGCAGGCAGTCCTGAAGGATTATTTCTGTGAACCTCACCTGCGAAGCTTTCCGTGAGAGAGTACGGAACATTAAACCTTGGTGCTTGTCCGTGAGGAGCTTGTTGATGACTCGGTTGCATCCTACTCCTATATACGAACGCTCTCTTCACCTCAATCCCAAAGGAATCATTATCATCGATGTCAAACATGATGTCAATCTTATGTAAATAAGACACAACTCAGACAAAAATATCTCTCTCTGTGCGAGAGAGAGAGAGAGAGAGAGAGAGAGAGAGAGAGAGGAGGTGGGTTTGCTGGAACTGCGATGAGTGGACGGGCTGCTGCGACTCCGATGGAGGGCGAGTTGTGTTGGGAAAATGGATTGTTACCATCTAATTCCTTAATTTACTTTTGGTCAATTCACTACAATTAAACTTAGTCGATTCGTGCTAGAGACACATGAATAACAACATCAACAATTTAAGATGAATCTATAAAACACAGCTTCAAATTACAAACTCACCAACCAAAATCCTCGAATCCATAGATAAATCGGTGCGTTGCAGACGAGGATCGGGAAATTGAGGAGGAACAAACCTAAAAAGCTTCAAATTGTGGCAATTACTATGAGATCGATTGACATGAGAAGATAGGACTAGTTTGAGAAGGCACAAATCAAGGGATGGGGCGTAGAAGGAACAACAGTGATAGAGTTTAAGAACTGGGTGTCAGATCTAGGGTTCTTAAGAGTTTCATCGAGGAACGAGGGAGAGAGTGTGCTACAAGAGGAAAGAGATTTTTTTATGTGAATTATGGGCGGTCAAGTGGTAACATTTAGTATTTAGCAAAACATCATTTTTTCAGCAAAATATCCCACCCACATTGCCGCCACTTCTTTTTTTTTTTACACTATAGTATCACTTTTTTAATAGTGTTACTGTTTGCTGTTACCGTAGACCAGATTTCTTGTAGTGGAGTCAAGTAAGCATGTGATTACTTATTAGTGCTCGGTGCTTGGTGTGTGTAGCTAGTGATGCAAGGCCATTAAGTCACTTTGACTTCTTATGCATCCTAGTTCTGTGTTTATCTCATTGCAGAAAAAGGCAAAAAGGAATAACACAAAAAAAGAGTGAATAATCCATCAAGGGAGAGCATTAAATGCAACCTTGTAAGGTTATTATTTAAAAGAAGTGTGGAAAAAGCCAAAAACAATATAAAAAAAAGGAAAAAAGGAAAAAAAATATTTTCAGAATAAACACCACAATGGCTTGATGTTTATTTGTGTGTTTGTGCTGTTTTGTAGCCACATTGGCTAATTTTTTTTTTTTGTGTTTGTTTAGAGAGTTGAGCTTAACTCTTAGGCTCAAGGTGTGCTTTGTAGGTCCCAAAGTGAGTCTAGAGGGGGGGGGGGGGGGGGGGGAATAGACTCTCTTTGTGTGCGGATGCTAGACTATTTGCTGGTATGTGGTACTTTTAAGGATAACTATGCTGGAAGTATTTATGGAGAAGATGACAGTAGTAATTTGAGTGATAATGTGAGTTATGAACTAACAGAAAAATCTAAGATGTAGTAAATGTTCCCTGTTTACAAATCTCAGTTGTGTAAGGAGTGGTCCGTGATAGTTTTGATTTGTGGAAAACAACACTGAGGTAGACTAGATAATCTTGCTGAATCTTGGGTGAACAAGAGTATATGATGGATCACAAAGTTTGATCTTGATCTTCGTTTAACGGGGCGCACAACACTTGGAAGTTCTTTTTCTCTCTCTAAGTCTCTCTCTCTAGCTTTCGAACTCTCGCTTGAATTCTGCAAAAGATATATCTTAATGTATATCAGAATCCTTTTCTTGTATTCCGTGTATTCCACGCTTTTAGAGAAAGAGACTAACTCTTTTTTTGTCATTTTGTATGAGAAAGATGTATATTTTAAGTTTACATTGTTGTGCGCCTAGTTGTCCATTCGATAGCCTGACTTCCCGCCACTGGATATGCGGGATGTCAGGAGATGGGTTGATCTACCCTGATTTGCAGATCTATTGCCCATGTTATGCAGTTGCATGCCCATACTTGCGCAGTCGATCTTGACCGTTCATCCGTGGAAAGTGGTTAATCTCAATTAATACGGCATTAATTGCACTCTAACTGCTCGAGATGGCGCAAGCTTACTGTACAAACCCTAGCTGAAGATATCGCTAAGTGAATATACTTAGGGTTTTAAGTATGCCTTGAAGGTGCATGCCTCGTAGGTTTGATGACTCGAAGGTTTCAGCTAGAGCCTATTGAGGTTGCGGAGGTTTACTTCAGGCTTTACAGTGTTGGTATTTACGAGTCTACGAGTCTACGACTTACATATCTTCGAGTCTCCGAGACTAGAGTTCAAGTTAGATTAAGTCTGTTGTGTCATTCTATTAACTGAAAGTCTGCGACTCTGTGAGTCTACGACTCTACGAGTCTGCGACTATCCTAATGGCTCTTATAGTGACTTCTTTGAAGTGCGCCTAATCTACCCGTTGTTACAGCTGCGAGTCTATGACCCTAGCTCTGCAGATCTACGACCCTCGGGTTTCTTAGTTTATTTTACTTGACTAAGAGGCTCTTCGACTCTGCGAGTCTTTGACTCTACGAGTCTTAGACTTTACATTTCTTCCTTAGCCTTTCGTAGTTGCTTATGCACTGAGTTTCCATATTCTATGAGTCTTCGACTCTATGGCTACGACCCTTCAGCTGTAACTCTCTGCCTTTATGATCTTCGAGTCTGTGATGTGTCTGACAAGTTCTTTAACATACTTGTATCCCTTGAGTCTATGACTCTACGACTCTCGAGTTACAGATTCATTTAAGTTGGTCAGTCTTTTTGGCTTCGACTCTTCGACCTTCAAGTCTGCAAGTCCTGTTTTCTTAACTGTGTTTTAAGGCTGCGACTCTACGATCCTTGAGTCTACGAGTCTAGCAGTACTTTGAGTTATGTTAAGTGACATGAGCGCTCTAGGAACTCTACAGTTCTACAGGCTTTGAGTCTTCGAGTTATTTAAGTTTGGTTACTGTTCTTTTGGAATTCTTGGACCCTACGAGTCTCTGAATTTAATCGTTGCTTACAGTAATGCTCTCTTTTTCGTATTGCGACTCTACGACCTTCGACCCGGGATCTACGAGTCGCAATGTGTTCTATCACAATATGCTTCGAGTCTCCAGACCCTACAAGTCTACGAGCCTCTCGCCAATATGTCCTGTGACAGTTTTACTTCTATAAACTACGACTCTTTGACCCTATGACCTTCGGATCTTCGAGTCTCCAGACTTAGACTATATTTTGGCAGCTTCATCAAATCCTATATTTCCAACATGTTTATTTGAATAGTGTGTGAGTTCCTAAATAAAGTAGGTTAGAGGGTGTGTTTGCTTTGATGAGCATGATTTGGAACTCTCATGTTTGCTTGGCAAGTACTTAATTAATAACTAGTGGAGAATGTAGTGAGGAGTTTACCAACCCATTATCTACAAGTCTACGAGCCTCTCGCCAATATGTCCTGTGACAGTTTTGCTTCTATGAACTACGACTCGTTGACCCTATGACCTTCGGATCTTCGAGTCTCCAGACTTAGACTATATTTTGGCAGCTTCATCAAATCCTATATTTCTACCATGTTTATTTGAATAGTGTGTGAGTTCCCAAATAAAGTAGGTTAGAGGGTGTGTTTCCTTTGATGAGCATGATTTAGAACTCTCATGTTTGCTTGGCAAGTACTTAATTAATAACTAGTGGAGAATGTAGTGAGGAGTTTACCAACCCATTATCTTCTGTTAGACGCTGTATTTGGGCTTGTGAGGAGAGAAATGAAAATTTATATTTGAGTGAGGCTGCTCTAACCTTGGTGAGGACTTTAAGGGAAACTAGATGCTGTTTTATCATGGAATGTTTCTTAATATCTGAATTTCAGTGATGAGACTGCATGGTTGTTGGAATTAGGGTATGGACATGAATGAGCTAACTTATAATTCATTTTGGTTACTTGAATGCTTATTTCATTATGATAAAGTTGCATGCCTAGGAAAACATAACTCTCCTTGATTTTTATTTTCATTCCAGTGTGATTGTGTGTTTATTTTATTTTTGCATGCTTGTATGTTTTTGCTTGAGGACAAGCAACGGTTCAAGTGTGGTGTGTTTGATAACGTGCATTTATGCCGTTATTCTTGTATATATTTAGGGTAGTAAAGAGCATGTTTTGAGCCTAAATTGCACCATAATGCATAGATAATTGCTTTAACACCTAGGAAGATACTGTTTGCCTATATATATGTGCTTTTGAGCTATTTTGGTAGGTTTTTAGGTAATTTTCTTCTCATGAACATCAGCCAACTCACTCTATTTACCAAGAGGAAATTTCTGGAAAAAAAGGGCAGCCTGAGGAGGTAGAAATAAAGTGCACGTGATATGGGGCATTATCATGTGCAAGGGGATTAATGCATGCCTGCCTTCTACATGATTCACGAAATCTTTGGGCCGAATTTCACATCATTTGGAGCTACACGTGATATGGGGATATCACGTGCATTATCACGTGCAAGCCTGTGTTTGCACAGTCCCCTTTGTTTTGTGATTCAATGACTTCTCCCTAAAAAACCTTGTTTTAATTTTGCTTGGTTTGAGTTATATTGTACTTTTGAGGTGGATTTTGGGTAATTAACCAAAACTACGTAGTTTCACTTCAGTGATGCCAGCTGGGGGCTAGGGCACATCTTTAGCTTCATCTGCAACCCTATAAAAGAGGGAAGAACATCCCTTGCAGACTATCTTGGATGCCCTAGACAACATTGAAAATGCTAGGTTGAAGAACTACCTTGAAGGCCTGGATTGCTACTAGAACTGAAGATCAGAGCTAGGGTTTGGATCTATCTTGCACCTGTTTCAAATGCTGTATTTGACGGAATTCTCTATAAACTTCAGAGGAGTTCTTTAATTCTAGGGGAGCAATGTAGCCCCCCTATCCTGTAATACTGACTTTGGGTGAATTCTGGGTTGTTTATGTGAATCTTTGCATGTTTCAAGAATTTTATCTTGACTTCTATAATTTGGGATATGCACTTCTGGTTTTTTTAGTCCTAGTCTGGGACAGATCTTATGATTCTTGACATATACTTGTTTGGTGTGACCATTATCCTTGCATGTGTGTGATTTATTGGTTGTGTAAGCTGCTGTAGTGATGACCATTCATGCAGTAAGCTCTTAGAAGGTCCGACAATGACCATTGCAGAACCTTGGTTGATAGATAGCATGCATCTCAGAAAAACAAACTCAAGAATACCTAAATCAGTAGAAACAGTGTAGGGTTGGTGAATTTGTGACCCTAGATGCCTTAATTCTGAAATATCAAATCCAAATCAATCTTTGCTTCATTAATTTCCAGAACATTAAAAACAATAGTTCATTGAAAAAACACAAAGAAGGGTAAGCTAAAACATGTTCTAGGACTTGAGTAAATTGGTGATTTGATTGAGAAATTGGGAAACTTGGTTAATCCCTGTGGGTTCGACCCCTTACCTGCTGCCATGCTTTGTATTAAACATTAAGGGAACTAAAAATATAAATTTTGAGGAACAAATTAAACGATAATAGCTGAACTATTTTAATATAGCTAAAATTTTATTCATTATGGACCCTATGGTTTGATGGAGCATCAAGCTTATCTGGTCACAGCATCGGAGCAGTCCTAATTTCCCATCCGAATACATTTTCTAATGGCCGCCAAGTTGATGTTCCTGTAATGACTCGTGTTTGGGGTTCTGGCAGTTAACCATGTGATGGAGTGCACATCGAGGGATGTGAATATCAATACGATGACGTATGCGTCGAATAGAGAGTTTTGACTGTGAGTGGGCCCAATTTGGAGTCGGAGCCCCGAAAGGCTAATTTTGGGATTTTTGTGGTGTGATCGGGTGACTTTATGTTTGAGGTCTTATTTGGAAAAAACAAACCTCAGTACAGTGATGTACTTGTCAAACGGAGCGTTTTGACAGTAATTGGGCTTGATTTGGAGTCTGGACCCTGTGAGGGTAATTTTGATATTTTAACGAATTAAATGTGGGAAAGTATAAATAGGGTAGAGAAGAACTCAAATCCCTAATTTTCATACGTGCATGCCTTTCTAGAGAGAGAAAGAGAGGAGAAGAGAGAGAAAGAGAAGGGGGAAAACGAATTGGACGATCCGGAGCTCAAATCGACCAAAGTCGAGGTAGGGATTCGTTCTTCTCACTCCTATGTCGTTGATTATGCTAGAGTAGCTAAAACATGTGAATTAACTCCCGATTCGTGGAATTGGAAGTATGAACCCTAGAGTTTGAGAAACTCAATTTATATTGTTTTGGTATGAATTGATGTGGTTTTGGTAGCCTAAGATGGCTATAATGAGTTAGAAAGCCATATGTGGGATGAATTAGTGCTTAAAAATGGAGATTTAATGAGTATAATTGGGTTTTGGGACGAAATCGGGAAGAACATTGTCAGCAATTCGCGACTGGGGAACTGCTCGAGGCTAGCCTCGAGCAGAGTGTCGAGCAGCGTCGAGCAGGAGCCTCGAGCAGGGAGGCTCGAGCATGTTGCTCGAGCCTAGAGTGTCGAGCAGGGTCGAGCAGAGCTTCGAGTAAGGTGTCTCGAGCAGAGTGTCTCGAGCAGTTAGACAGTGTAGTTACCAGTGTATATTGCCAGGGTACCTGGACCCATTTACATTGTAACCATTAAGTCGAAAGTATTATACTTAAGTTACAATGTAAATATCAAAATATCCCCCATTTGGATTCAAAGAAAAATACTAGAAAATTAAATTCCCACTCCTTCAAAATGTGAAAAATGGGATTTAGTGTAAAATCCCGAAAATATGCAATTTTTCATAGTGGTGACTTTTTGGAAAGTGGGGTTAGACCTCTCAAAAAAATCCCCAAAAATCATATTATCTCAGTTATGGTATGAGGAGCCAATGCCGGGACTTTTTGTTTCAAGAAAACAAGTTCTACAAAAATCCTTTCTGTGAGTCAAGACTTGAGGATAGAGTTGTGAAGATTGGCGTATGTTACAAAGAGAGTATATGAACCCTAGTGGTCATGTAGGCCTACGAGGCTACCTTGTTAAGCCTGAGAGGCTACTATTGAGGGCCTGAGAGGTGAGATTTGTTTGAAGCCTAAGAGGCTACTGTACCTGAGAGGTAATACTGTACATGAGAGGTAATACTGTACCTGCGAGGTAACACTGTACCTGAGAGGTAATACTGTACCTGAGAGGTAATATTGTGCATGAGAGGCAATGTTGTGCCCGAGGAGCAATACTGTGCCTGGGGAGGGCAACATGGTGTCTGAGAGGCAATGTTTGTGATTACCTGGGAGGCTCTCTATGTATTTGAATGCATGTGTACATGATTGAGTTGGTAATGTATATGTAGCATTACACGAGCACATGCCTACACTAGTTTATGAGTTGGGATGGGTCGGGGAGACATGATCCCTACTGAGCTATGGTTGCTCACCCCTCCTATTATGTTTGTTTTTGTTTATTTCAGGTTCTTACATGAGCTAGGAGGTTCACCAGAGGTGAAGACCTTGTGTGTGTTTATTCGTTTTGTTGGATTATGAAAACTATGATGTAACCCCGTGGGGAAAAGAACATGTGTGAATGTGTGTTTGTATTGTGCTTTGGAATGAGATTTCCGTATATGTGTGATATGTTTTAGGGATGGCACCCGTGCTAAGGTCCCTTTCTTGGTGTTCTCACCAACCCCTTGTCCCTTCGGGTGCGGGCATGGGGATTCACTAACCGGTTTCTGTGGATCGGAAATCCAGGGGCATGACAGTTTGTAAGACCCGCAAAAATTTAAGCCCTTCCTTAAATAGTAATAATAATAATGTCATTACTAAAAAATAGTTAGAAAGAATATTTCAGATATTATCAAAATAAAAATAAGTACCCAATATAGTCATTTAAGTAACATGTGACTAGTAAGTAGCCGTTAGAATAGTAACTAGCATTTAGAATAGTAACTAACCGTTGGAATAAGTAACTAACCGTTATGAATAGTATCCGTTTGAATTGTTATAAATAGGTATGTGTATGTAATAATGTTTTATAATATTATACTTTATAGGTTTATAAAGTAAGAAGTCATGGAATATAATGTTATCTTACTTTATTGTTTATTGATTACGCAATTATATTATTTTATCCGCGTTAATATTAAATACGTTATAAAAATAAAATAATTTCTTATACGTCATAAAAAGTTTAGATGCTATATATTATGTTATTTAGTTTCTTAAACCAAATTACTATGGGTAAGTAAGTATTACAAGCCTTAACTTTACCAAAAGTATGAAACATAGGTAAGACCCAAAAATTTGAATAAGGCAGATTCTGGAGGTCCCATTCAAAAATTCATAACTTGAGTTATACAGATCCAATTGACATGAAACCAAAGCCCATTTGTTCCTTTATCACTTAGCTAAAATTTGTAAAAATGTCAGAATTTAATATGAAGCCAATCAATTCCAGAAGTTAAAATACTACACATAGGTTCAGTGTGAACGGGTAAACATTTTAGTATGACTTTAAAATTCAATAACTTTTGTTATACACATGTGAAAATTATAAAATTGGTACCCATTTGTAGATATTTGAGTTACTAATGCAATAAAATTGGCCATTTGTCAAAAACTACAAAATTAAAAACGTTATAATTGAATTAGTAGGGAGTACACCAATGTGGACTTTTGATGCCAAAGGAACCTTCTAGGTTTAAAAGTCTTAAAACATTTTTAAATGGTAGGAGGAGATAACCATGTTTTTAATAAGAGATAATATGAGGAAAATAAAGTATTATATATATTTTAAATAATTTAATTTAATGCCAAAGTCAAATTCGTACACTATTTTTCACACTATTACACCTACCACCTTACCTATAAATAGCATGCCTCACTTCCCTTCTCAAGCACTCTTTCCATTCAAATAAGCCACAAAACTCTCCTCCAAATACTTCCCAAAAAGTTCTATTAACACCCCAATAGCCCTCCAAGCCTTCTCTTCTCTCAATCTTCCTCTCACTTGTTGGAAGTTCCAAGAGGTAAATATTTCAAGCATATATTAATCATGTTCTTCCTCCTCATACATATATATATTATGGATGGCCTTGCCCCCTCAATATATATATGTATATTTATTAAACAATACGTATATATATATATATATAAATTATTATTATTCCATGGAAGGCTAAGCCTCCTCATACATATATATATTATGGATGGCTTTGCCCCTCAATATATATATGTATATGATATGTATATATGAGTATATAGATTATTATTATTCCATGGAAGGCTAAGTCTCCTCATACATATATATATTATGGATGGCTTTGCCCCTCAATATATATATATGTATATTGTATAGTATATACGTATATTATATATGTATATGTATACGTATAGATTATTATTATTATCATGAGAAGTTTTTCCACCATAATATACTTATATATGTCTCTCAATATATTATTTATGAATATACTATTATTATTCAAACTAAAATATTAACTTTTAAATTTTGTTTCAAGGTTTATAAATGCGGAAGACAAAAAGATAGTAAGGATCCCCTCTTCTTTTTCCTTACCACGATCTCCGACGTGGAAATTCATTTTCTATTTCTTCTCTATATTTATATCTCAAGATTTTTTTTCTCATAATATTATTTTAAGAAGAATTAACTTTCTTTGGCACTTCTTGGAAACTTGGTAATCTAATTTATTGAATGGTGAATACCCCTTTTACTTATCGGGGCTATTATTGCAAGATCTTCCTTTACGTTGAAATTTACCATTGATGTGATTGTTTGAAAGTTTGTGAAGATATGTTTTATGTTTGGCAATATGTTTATGGGTGGTTCCAGAAAGACCTCCAATGCATTGGGTAAAGAACATCACCGGAGAGTGTCAATCCAGTTGATAACAAGTTATGCAAGATATCTAGGTGGTGAACCTAGATGAGTAGATATTCTTATTTTTCCATGAGTTGATTATTCTCCATATATTATCCCTTACTTTTAACCTTACTGGGCTATTTGAGCTCATTTCCTTTCATGTTTTGTTTCAAACCCCAAGGAACTAGGAGAAAGCAAGGATGCTAGGATAATGGTGTCCAGAGTGCTTGGAATAAAATCATAAGAAGATTATGCATGTAGTATTTATGTCATGTAAAACTATAATGGGTTATCAACACCTAGTCTCTAAACGCTAAACCTTAGAGATCTTGTGATGAGTCTTGATGTAACAAATAAACCATCGAATTTATGTTGAGTAATAGATTACTATTCATATAATTGTAATATTTTATTTGTCTAATGCACCCGGTCTGGAAGTCCAGATTTGGGGGCGTTACACAGTTCCCTTGCACAAACAACATAGCAAAATATGAAGCTTGTGTAATGGGCCTCCAAGAAGCCTTGAGTAAAAGAATTAAGAAGTTGCAAGTATTTGGAGATTCAGCTTTATTCGTTTATCAAGTCAGAAAGGAATGGGAAACCCGAAATCACAAACTGATTCCTTACCAACAAATGATTTGTGAAATGGCTGGGCTATTTGATAAGATCACGTTTGAACATATGTCAAGAGATCATAATCGAATTCCCAATGCTTTAACAATGCTGGCCTCTCTCTTTCAATTGGACACATGCTTCAAAAACATGCTTTGACATCAATGTGAACAAGGAACCCATTTATAACATGGTTACCAATGTAGACACCGACAACAAGCCTTGGTATCAAGATATCTAACAATACCTATCCCAACACTCATATTCAGTAAGGGCCTCAAAAGCATAAAAGAGAAACATTCAAAGAACAAACATTAATTATTTTCTCGATGGTTCAATCCTATACAAATGCAGCCATAACCAGGTTTTGCTGCAGTGCTTAGGAAAAGATGAAGCAGGTCAGGTTACCAATGAGGTTCACAATGGTGACTACGGATCTCATGCAAATGGGCATACACTAACAAGGAAGATCATGAGGATAGGCTACTATTGGGTTACTATGGAAAAGGATTGCATTGAGCATCTGTATAAATTTCTTAAGTGCCAGATCTATGGGGATCGCATTCAAGCACCCCCATCTAAGCTACATGTAATAACATCTCCTTGACCATTTACATTGTGGGGCATGGACGTCATTGGGCCCATATTCCCAAAAGCCTCCAATAGACATAGATTCATTCTTATAGCCATCAATTATTTCACTAAGTGGGTGGAAGCAGCTTTCTATGTCCAAGTCACTCAGTCAGTGGTTACCAAGTTTGTGTGCAACAACATCGTTTGTTGCCATGGGCTCTTGGAACAAATTATAATAGACAATGCTGCCAATCTAACAACCGAATGATGGACAATTTGTGTGAACAGTTCAAGATTTGACATTGCAACTCAACTCCATATCATCCTCAAATGAATTGAGTAGTAGAAGTGGCGATCAAAAACATCAAGAATATTATCCGAAAGATGACTGAGACATACAAGGATTGGAGCGAGAAATTTCCCTATACACTACATGCTTACAGAACCATAGTTCACATTTCAACTGGGGCAACACCATTTTCCTAAGTCTACGGCATGGAGGCTATTTTACCGGTTGAGGTAAAAATCCCATCTCAGCTTTATCAAAAGCAGATGATGGCTAGCTTTAACAAGAAGGTTCGTGTAAGGGCATTTAGAGAAGGAGATCTGGTCCTGAAAAAGATACTACCAATACAGCATGATCACAAGAATAAATGGACTCTAAACTATGATGGGTCATATGTTGTAAAAAGAGCATTCTCAGGTGGTGCATTCATCCTCACCAAAATGGATGGAGACGAACTCCCGAATCCTATAAACAGTGATGATATAAAGAAATTTTATTCTTGAATTCCTCTCTTGTATCAAATTGGATTTAAAATGACTATTTATCGAAGCAATTTCCTATCTTTTCCTTTATCCTCATTTACTCGCTTGTTGTGGAACATTTCTTTGGGTTAAAACCAGCTTACCTAAGTGAGTATAAATCTCACTACCACCTTCGTGAAATGACAAAAAAATTTACAAAATTAAAGAGCAGACTTGGTGAAAACCTGAAAAGGTGCCAAGGGTAAAATATAAAGCTTTGTGAAAAGAGAGAAGAATTAAAGGCAAACTTATTGAAAATCCGAAAGGACACTAAGGGTAAAATACAAAGCCAAACAAAGAGACCAGGATTCAAAGTCACCTAAAATAGTCTGATAAAATCTCAAGCACCTCAGAGGGATTGTTCAATTACTCCACATCAGAGGCTGGCTTGCGAACAAAAGGATTGGTCAAGTCTTGAGCATACTTTGATCAACTTTTTAGACCAATATCTTAAAAAACTATCATTCTGTTCCATAAAAGAAAGTCTTGTTAAATTCTTATGATAATACATAAGTTATGTTGTGTACGATGATGTAGTTTTCTCAAAACTTTATCATTTTTCAAAATTCCCCAAGCAGAGTTTCCTTGAACATTCTATGCATGGGGGTAATTATGGAGCCCCGGTCTCTTGCAACAAAGAGAAAACAAAAGGCAAAAGTCACTCATTAGCCTCATTCCTTGGCAGAGAAAAAAGATTTCAAAACTTAATCGCAAATTCACATGCATTCATGCATCATTAGCATACATCCTAGCATGTTTACTCTTCTTACTTCCAGGATTGATTACACGTTAGAATGACATGAGGGTTCATCTTATTATTCACCAAAAATCAAGATGCAAAGACTATCTCTAAAGACAGATACGGACTCACCCTTGATAAATAGGGCACATTTTCAGAATCAAATGACTAAACCCGGCTGACCAAGATTGTAAGCCCAAGCATAACTCTTAAATGGTAACCTCGTAGAGTGATCTCTTAGAGTGAACTCATAGAGAGAGCTATAATAAAGTCATCCACCCATAGCCTGAGATGCTATCCCACTATTATTCGGCCCAAGATGTCACCGCATTGGCCCAAGACGCCATTCTTTTAACCTTAGAAGCTGTCTGACCCAAGATGTCTCCCTTGGTTGAAGAAGCTATCCTTTCAGTCTAGAAGCTATTCCACCCAAGATTTCATATCTAGCCCAAATAGCTATCCGACCCAATATGTCATTATATCGACCCAAGATGTCACCCCAACCCAAGATGTTATTTTCTTTCCACAGCTCTAGAAGCTAACCATTTTGACCCAAGATGTCATTTACCACTGTAACCATAGATGTCACTTTCCTTTTGGACCTAGAATCCATTCCCTTAAACCTTAGAGGTCATCCAAGTCTAAACCAAAGATGTCACCTCAATTTCATAGCAATGCCAAGCTTCAAGGAATCAAATCTTATGGGAAAAAGACCAAAGAGACCTAACCCTTCAAAATGGGTTTTTGGTTATCTTTTCATATCATTTATATACAAACAATGCACAAAGAGAGGCAGCTGTTGAACCCCATTTTGATCAGGTCAGATCACAACCGTACTTGGTGAAGGACCACAAGACTAAGGACCACTTTGGGAGACCTTAAAATGCCCCAAGGTAAGTACTGAGTGATAAAGAATGAAATTTGGAGGATAACGCACTTGACCGTACTCGATTCTGAGGAAAAATGAAGAGATTATGACAAAAGTATCAAGTTTTGTATGAATTTGAATCGGACAGTCGGTGTGCAATGTGCTGTTTTTCCAATAACATCCTTGATACTTGTCGGACTTAAACAAAGTTACTTTAATTAGTTACATAACATAATTATCTACCATTTCCAACTGGTTTTAGGTTATTCCAATCTCTATACATTTAGTTATGATTTTTTGAAGTTAGTAATCAAGTTGGGGTCGGACAGCTGGTGCGTAGCACATTGTTTTGCCAATAACTTGCTCAATACTTATCAGAATCAAACAAAGTTAATTGAGTTGGTTAGATAATATCTTTATCTATCATCTCTAACTAATTTGAGGATATTCTAGGCTGTGTGCAATTAGTTATAAGTTTTTGAATCAAGCAAGAAGAATGCTTACTTTGTCATGTACCCATGTGCAGTTTTTCAAGCTTTTCTCCAAAATGGATGATCCTTTTTGAGTGATTCCAATTTCATAAGATAACTAATAGAAGTTTGAGAAAAACAAGACCAATGTGACCTTAATCGGAGCTCTGTGGAGAAAGTTAATGAATTTTTGAAGTTGCTCCAGAAATTTGACTTATTTTTCATGAATTTTGGTTCTTTATATGCATGTTTGTCCCACATTGACAGTTTTACTTCTCATTTGCCCAGTATATATGCAGAGGCACTCTCTTTATATAACAAGTGAGAACAAGAGAGGCCTAGGGAAGCCCAAGTAGAGTCGCCACTTGGCAATTGAGCCCAAATTCGGAATTTTTTTAGAAACGCGAAATTTGAAGGTCAAACTTGGTGAAATCCGAAGTAAGCCCAATGATCCAAAGTAAGGATGATATGGAATAAGCCCAAATCCGAAATAAGCCCGCTGATACGGAATAGCCTCTGATCTAGAATAAGCCCAAGTTTGGAGGTCAAACTTGGTCAAATCCGGAGTAAGCCCAATGATCCGAAATAAGCCCACTGATATGGAATAAGCCCAAATCCGGAGGTCAAACTTGGTCAAATCTGGAATAAGCTCACTGATATGGAATAAACTCAAATACGGAATAAGCCTATATCCGAAGGTCAAACTTGGTCAAATCCAAAGTAAGCCCAATGATCCAAAGTAAGGATAATACGGAATAAGGACCCAATAATCTGGAATAATGCCAGATCTGGAGGTTAAACGTGGTCAAATTTGAAAGTCAAACTTGGTCAAATCTGGAATAAGCACAGAAGATGCAGAACAAGCTCCCAATGGCTCAAAAATTGTCACGAGGATCGGTAAAGCACGATGGCTTCAATCCCTCACTAAACTCTGTGCGAATCACACAACGGATGGAACGTAGGGTTTCTACCCTAGGTCTATCCTTTTATACTATTCTTTTATTTCTTTTAGATTTAATAATAATAATAATAATAATATGATTAATTATAAGGATAATAATAACATTAATAATGATAAGTCATTATAATAATTAAAAAGGTCTAAATATTAAAATACTTATATTAATAATAATCCCATAATAATAACAATAAACTCAATAATTGCATCAATAATAATAATCATAACATTAATTAGTATTATAATAATAACTCAAATACTTAAATGATTATATTAATAATATTAACATCATAATAATAGTAAACTCGAAACATTAAAATAATTATAATAATAATTGTCATCACCCGTTTTTGACCGGCTTGTACTGGCTTTATGAAAGGACTCAATGCAGGTTCATTTAGTTGATCCTAAAGTCTTCCATGCACAAGGCTCACACAAACTATGAAAGAAAAGAAAAACACAAAGTCGCCATCAAACAAATTAGAGGTGTGATTGGGCACTTAGAAAAAGAAAGGTCTACGGTTCCAGAGAATTAGGTTTGGGAGTCGGTTACATGTGAGGAAGAAAGAAAAACTCGTGCACCCCCACAACGCCTACAATTGGTACCTAGTCTTGATCTATGAGTGTTTGCTTACATCATTCAAAAAGAAGTTTTTTTTTTAAATTTTCGAGAAAAGGGAGTTTTTAGGATTTAGGCTTTAAAACAATAAAAAAGATTTTAAAGTAGGTAAAAGGATACATTCTAATTTTAGAAAAAGAATATGAGATCTAGGCACATGTGACAATATTGCATTTTTTATAGGAAAACAAAAGTAATTTTCTTTTTTAGAAAAGAATTTGAAAAGAATTTAAATTCAAATATGAAAATATTGTCACAATTGATATTGGCTTAGATCCTATATTCTTTTTTTAATACTAGAATGTACTTTTTTTATTTGCTAATGCTTCAAACCTTCGACTAGTGCAACTTTAGTAATTGATACACAGCCATTGGTTAAAGTGTTATACTCCACAGTCTTACCTTTATTGTTGTCGCCATATGATACGAGATAGGCCTTGTTTGTCAGCAACTTCAACGAGCAGAGACTGGTCGCCCGTCATATGTCTGGAGCATCCACTATCGAGTATCCACTTGCTTTGATTGATCTTTAACTTCAAGTGGTTCGGCAATGAATTCCAAAGATGCTCCTGCAAGACAACAATTTATACTTTTGGTGCCCAAACTTGTTTCGGGCAGTTAGGAGAAACAACCACAATGTTAACAATTCCGGATTTTGCTTTGTTAGGAACTTTAACTTTCCATGTTGACTTTACTTTGTTAGTGTCAGTTGCTTCTTTTATTCGGGTTTTCTTGGGAGAGTTACTCCTTTGAGATTTAGATTTAGATTTGCTATAAGAACTCTTTTTGATGAACTTGATTACAAAGCCAGTCATCAGATAGACTCTAACACTCATAGTGATAATGACCTATTTCTCTACAAATGGAACAGACATTATGATGTGGAGCACAAACAAGGGATACAGGTTTATTAGGTTTTACAGGTTTTTCTACATTGTTCCCTATAGCCTGGTCCTTTGCGATTGGGTGACGCGCTCTTGGCCCTAGATGCGTCAGCCTTAGCCTTTCCTTTCTTTCTGGGTGCCACAGTTTCGGCTTTAATTGCAACAGCATTCCCTTCATCTTTAGGTACGGGTGCTACTACTTCGGGATTAGCAGTAACAGCCTCACTTCACAGTCATAAACTATGGTGCCACCTGAAATAAAACCATCTAATGGTTTAGATGTACTAACAAGATAAAGGTTGGTTAGTTTTGGAATGAAATCCGAGGGACACTCAATAGCTTGTGTGGAGGTTGATGGTTCGGAGCCAAGGCCAGGTTTAACTCGGATGTTGCCCGGATCAATTCTAAACGTAAAGGCTATTTCCCCTGATTTTAGCCATTTACGATTTATTTCCTTTTCCATTTCAAGTTCGTTCTCGAGTCTTTTCAGATTAACAGTTAGGTCATTTAGGTTGATATTTAGCAAATGATTTTCTGCTCTTAGATCGTGATACCAAGCCTCTTTACTCCTAAAGTCAACTATGTCTTTTTTAAGTCTTGCAACAGTAAATTCAAGACATTTAACTTGACCATCCATATCTTTGTACATTTGAGTAATTATTAGTCTCTCATTCTTTTCATGATCACGTTCAGCAGTAAGTGATTCTAATTTACTCATGAGCTCAAAGATAGAAGGTACCTCAGTATTTGCCATGAGGCATACGTTCGACTTTGGGGTTAGCTCATCATTAGAGGATTCCTCCTCTTCTTCCGAGCCACTAACGTACTTCGTGACAAACGTCTTCCTCTTGTCCTTGCTGCTTTCTAAGGTGGAGCGTCAGGGTTTAACCTTGTCACTTTTATCGGCCATCTTTTGATTTGGATTTACAATCCTTGGCCCAGTGACCGGGTTCCCACAGTTGCAGCAGTTTTGGGAACTAGACTCCGATCGCTCCTTCCTTCTGGATGATGTTGAGGAGCCTTTTCTAAATCCTTTTCTGCTTTCTCACAGGAATTGCTCGAAGGATTTGACCAGAAGAGCTATTTCTTCTTCAGTATCCGAGTCAGAGTTATCTAACTCTTCTGTATCATCATTTCGATGTATGCTGAGATGATGGTCCCTTGGAGCCTAAAGGGGGGGGGGTGAATAGGCTCTTATTCAAACTCTTTCTTTTCTCTCAAGACACAAAGACTTATCTAGTTTAAGTGATAGAATCACTGCGGAAGATAACCAGATAGTGGAAGTATTTTGTTTTATTATCACAAGGTGATTACAACAAAAATAGAAGCAAACACTCTCTTACACTCTGTTTACAACAATGAACTCACACGCTAGCCAAGTTCCTTTTCCTTTTTTTGTTTTCACTTAAGCTCCACTTTACATGAAGTATAAGTATGAATATTTATACAAAACATTCCTAAAAGACAACCTTGGAACTTGAAGTTCCGGAATGCGTTCCGCACTAACTATCCCTCGGTAATCTGTCTGCCTTGACTGCTGCGGATTGTGGAGCTCAAGATCTTGGATTTGAAGAGTATAAGTGTCTTTGTGAGTTCCGAGATACAATTAAGGTTGTGTCCACATATCCGGATGATCCACGTGTAAGATTCTTCTTGATCTAAATGCATTCGTCTTACATCGGGACAGACGAGCGATAACTTTAAATGCGGTTTTGTTGGAGCGTGTCTTCTTGGTCCGTGTAATTTTCCTTACTCCGTAGTTAATGAAGCTCGGAACCTTACTCCGTGTCGGTGGTTGCTTACTCCGTATCTATTCAATACTGGAATCCTTAGTCCGTGTCAGCGCTTCCTTACTCCGCATGTAAGTTCCTTACTCCGCATGTAGGTTCCTTACTCCGCATGTAAGTTCCTTACTTCGTGTGTAAGTTCCTTACTCCGTATGTAAGTTCCTTACTCCGCAAGTAAGTTCCTTACTCCGTATGTAAGTTCCTTACTCCGCATGTAAGTTCCTTACTCCGTATGTAAGTTCCTTACTCCGTGTGTAAGTTCCTTACTCCGGGCGAGTCATAAGTTCGGATTCCTTACTCCGCATCTGGTTTCCATACTCCGCATCTGGTTTCTTTACTCCGCATCTATTTTCCTTACTCCGCACTTATTTTCCTTACTCCGCACTTATCCTTTAAGTTCTTAGTCCGTAGGATTGTTCCTTATTCCGTATGTATTTGTTACTTGGTTATTTACCAAGTGTTTGACGACACTAACTCTTGTCCGGATCAGGATTATGTATCCTGTCCTTAGCTTTGCTCTCACGAGTGCATCTTTGGATTAGTGACATACCTTCTGCAATGATCAAATAAACACAAAAGATCTCAGATCAAATTACATAAGGCTTTATCGGATTATCCAAATTCGGGTTTGATCCAACAATCTCCCCCAATTATGGATATGCCCAAACCCTTTGTAATCCGATCCGGTAAGCGATGCAAAAAGAATATCATACGGAATACACAACACAACCAATTTCATTAATCGGCAACTAAATACAAATCAGCCTTAATACGATTTTTCACTAAGGTACATAAGGCTTACTATACTTGAAGATCATAGTTCTGCTTCTCTCTTAGCTCCATTGTCGTCGCATCGTAAAGGTGGAGTGTTGGCTCCAATGTTTGTCCACGATTAAGAACGATTTGATGAAATGACAAACAAAGGCTCCAGCTATCTCCATCCGGCGTTGTGGCACTTGCTTCTTGCCCCGGAATGTCGCCTTGAGTTTCTTGGTCGAACGCAGGGGTGTGATACCCAACTCTACATATAATCCGGCTTTCTTCACGGCTCGGTTAGTCCGAGACACGAGGTTCCCATTGATTCTTCCTAACGAAGTGCTCCACAACCTGATGGGAATCGATGAGAATCATCTGTTGGATCGAATCATGAAGACACCATCATGAAGTGTGGCGACATGATCCGGTACGGAATGAGGATGGTTGAGAGAGTTTTCCATGGCTTGCTATCCTCGGCGGTTCCGTCAATGTAAGTCTGAATTAACTCCACACCTGGGAAGATAGCCCTCATTCCAACATGGCGACTTCAAACAAGTGCCCATCTTCGTAAAGAGATGGAAACACCTCATCTCCATCTTAGCACCCTCGAGAAGTTGTCAATGTCTTCGAGTAAAGAGTCCTTTCTCCGAACAAAGAGTCCGAATGTCGGCCAAGAGAAAGGATACATTTCGAAAGACATCTTCTCTGCAGAAGACGCGAAGATAGGCTTTCATTGCCTTGCGCAGCTTCCATCCGCATCGGACGGGTCAAACTCCGCATAGGATGGGAGGAAGGTATCACCAAGGATAAGGAGGATGGAGGAGGAGCTCGAGGTGCGGTAGAGGAGCTTGGTTGAGAGAAGCGGCTTCGTTTGGGAATTTGAACTCCCCGAAGCACCGAAGTGGCGGGCCGCTTCTCGGTCCGGGAAGATGGTTGTGGGGCAAAGGAGTAGACGGATCGAGTGACACTTTCTCCCCCGGTTTGGCGGATCGCCGGGAAGCAACGGGAGGACGAGCCATCGTATGCGCCGGATCCGCGAAGGAAGTAGACGGTGAATGAACGGAGGTGGCGACAAGATCCATTTTCGCTCAATGGAAGTAGAGGAGTCGGTGAGGGCGGAGAGGAGTTGGGCGCCAGGGCATCAACTTTGGCGGCATGGCAGATTTGGGCGCTTTGAGCATGGGCATGGCGGTCCACCGAGAGCGGAAAGCACGGATCGGAGTGGACCGTGCCAAAAGAGGCACGCCCAAGTGCTAACTCGGAGCTTTGGAGGACTCCCCGCATGAACAGGGAGCGGAGTGCGGTGGGCGAGGAGTCCGCAGGAGTAAGCAGCCGAGCAGGAGCATCCGGAGCATCGAGGCATCCTGGAGCTTCGAGGCATCCGGAGCATTGGAGGCATCCGGAGCAAGAGACCCGCTGACCGGACAAGTCAACCACGGGAATCGCGGCGGCAGGAGAAGAGGGTCCAGCCTTAGCCTAGAGGGACTTCGGGTAGTAGGGACCGGGCCGGAGGGTGTAGGGAACGACACATCGGGAATGGCGGCCGGGTAAGAAAGCCGTGGTCCGATTCCAGATGATCATAGTCTCCGGGGATTGGGTATTACGGGTGTAAAACACCCGGAGATCGGTGTCAGGAATGGAAGAGGTGTGGGCTAGGCTGAAACGGAGCCAGGGTCCGTTAAGGTGACGGCAGAGAGTGGTCAAGGTAATCTCGGGGTTGAGGTAGAGGAGGCAAGGGGGCTTCCGAGAAGCGGCCAGGACATCAGCGGTGGCACGGCAACGGCGGTATCAACCGCAGCAGCTATAGCGGAGGTGGAGGGAGTGGGGACACCAGAGCGAGAGGGGGCAGAGGAAACGGCTTGAGACGCACCGCGCCGAGAGGGCCCCGCAACCTCGGACGGTTCGAGACGGACGCTTGGGCTGGGAGGCCCGTGAGTGGGAGGGCGCGGCAACGGACCGAATCCGAGAGGATCGGTGTGCGAACCGACCTCGTGGGCTTGGGCGTCGGAGGGGTCACCACCGTAGCGCCTTGTTGTTCGGGACAGGGGAGAACGCGAGAGCTACATTGGGTCGGCGGCGGTCATGTTCCCGTCGGGCGTAAGGTGACAAAGGTAAAGAGCCGAGGGAAACGAGACACCATCAACTTGGGCGAAATGGTCCGACGAAGATGCCGGAAGACAATGCCGAGGATGCGCCCGAAGGAATGGTTTTTGGGACCATTTTGTAGCAAACGAAATAAGAACATACCCCAATCCATTGGAAGACCTTCAAAGACGCCGTACATGGCCATAGAGATCGTACGGAGCCGAGTCCAGGGCGGATGTGCGAGCCGATGGGCATCGACTTAGAATAGTCGCCATACATCGATAACGACCCTGGAAGGATTTCACCTTGTATTCCTTCCCTTTGGTCGTGCACCCCATGAAGCCGCCATCGGTTCGGCATCCGGACGTTGTGGTTCACCAAGAGGAAGGTGAAGAGCGGCGCGGAGAACAGCCGGAGTGATGACGATGGATTCACCGCGGACATAAGAGGTTATGGAATCTTTGGTGCGGCAATCCGTTGGTAATACTCAAGTATGTCATCGATAAGAAGATCGATGGGATTGGAGACCAGGTTGAGTATGTGCGAGGCTTCAAGAAGAGGGCGAAGCTGGAGAAACCAATCCGGAGGATCGAAACAGCATTCCAATTAACAAGATGGCCAGGGTAACGCCGGAAAGAAAGATTCGGGTGCCATTGCAGATTTGATGGGAAGGGAAAGAGGAAAGGTGAGGTCTTGACAGGTAGAAGGAGCAACGAGAGGGTTAGGGATTTGAAATGAGCAATACTGTGCTTCGCAGAATGATCGGACATATAAGACCGAGTCCGCAAATGTCGGCGGGTCTAGGAATGTGGGAGTGAGGTGGGGACCCGCGCGACATCCGATGTCATTTGTCCGGATATCGAGGCGTCTCCGAATAAAACGATGTCGTGGAGACCGCATGACCAAGTAGAGATTACAGCTGGTTGCCATCCAAGAAGTGTATGTGAACCCGAGATAGGCATTTAATGAATCATCATTATTCCTCCTCAAAAGCATCGACATATGAGTATACGTGGATTGTCACAATTGAACAAAGTCGGAGTCCGGAGGAAAGAGCCGACACTCATCCAGGAGTTAATAATATTCGGGAAAGAGTATCCGGATGAATAATAGACCTTGTCCGTCATAAACAGAGTTTGGTGAGAATGTAGAGTAGATTCCTTTGCGATCAATAAGTCGAAGAGAAGAGAAGTACCACAACACTTCAAATCCGAGACTATGGCTGGATTTATCAATATGGTTGCAAAGAAAATCTGAACCGTAGCTAAATAAAGATATACGGAAAATACAAAAGCCAACGGCAAGGATTAGTACGGATTAGAGAAGATAATCGGTGAAAAGCAACATAATCCGAACTAATAAGAAACCGGAACTCATGCATGGCAAAGAATGTAGTAGACGTACGCAATGTGAAAGTGATCAATATTACGAGTCAGGCATATGTCGGATAGAATACACAAGTTCATATAGGTCAACATAGCGAAACCGTCTTGCCGAACAATAGCTAAGATTAATTAAAGATCATATGATTTGGCTTCATTAGGATTCATGAGTGTGAAATGATAAGGTGAACACATGTCAAAAGAATGCAGATGATTAGTCGATTAAAATGCATGGTTAAAGAAAAGAAAATACATCCATACATGCCACTTTTCCGATTTGAAACAAGCATGTCCAGCGGATCCGGAAGTAACAACTAGAGGAGGGAGAATCCGAGACATATTAGGGGTTCATTGCTGCTCCCCGTAGATCATTTAATCCTCTCAATGAAAAGCTCCCCCTTGGATAGACAATAAGGCAAAAGGTCATGAGACATATACGGGGTATTACTAAATAAGATATAAAGCATTTTCTCCCCGTAGATTGTGCGATCCTCTCGGTTGACCGTTCCAATTTGTAGTTCAAGATCGTCTATCTTATTAGAAAACTATACTTCGGGGATCGGAATGCTTTGTGTATTCATCCACCAGGCATTCCAAGCAAGCCCATTTCACTTCTTAACTATGCACGTTAATGAGTAATCTAAATGAGCATGCTTTGGTTATGTGGTGATTAATGGATGTGAAGATCATGAATCCGACTGAGGTAAATCATATAATCGTAATTATGTTAGCTTTAAACGACTTCGATCGGAAATGCAAGCATCCTCCCATAATGAGGTTGAGATTAATATCGAAGCATGAAACCGTTGAACGGTAAGTATGATCACAATACAGCAGAGAGTTTTTACTACTTTCAGAAACATACAATGCATGGCTGTGAGTAAATATACCGTTGTGTAATTCAAATGAGAAATTATGCAGAGAAGTCGAGCATACCTAGTCGAAGAGTAATTCAAAACCTCGATCAGGTAGGGGCTTTGTAAATATGTGCTAATTGATCTTCGGTGGCAACATGTTCCAGTGAAATATGGTTTTTGAGAACATGATCGCGTATGAAGTGATATCGGACCTCAATGTGCTTCGTCTTAGGATGATGACGGATTGTTCTGATGGCAATTGCCTAGTGTTGTCACAAGAAAGTGGAATAGAGGACATGGTGAATCCGTAGTCGGAAGTTGACTTTGCATCCAAAGTAGCTGTCGCAACAACTTCCAAAGACTATATATTCCGCCTCAGCAGAGAAGTTGATACGGAATTCTGCTTTTACTGAACCATGAGATCAATCTATTTCCAAGAAACCGACACATACCGTGTGCTTTTCCCGTCGATGCGACATCCAATATCGGCATCAAAGTACCCGGATAAGGTAAGTTGACTCCTTTGGGTACCGAGGCCCAAATTCATCGTCCCTTTGAGATACCTTAATATCCGTTTTACATGAAGCATATGTGACTCCTTGGGATTTGCCCGATATCGAGCACAAATGCAAGTTGCAAACATAATGTCCAGGCGACTTGTGTAAGATAAAGCAAGGATCCGATCATCCCTCGTAGTCATCACATTTATCGATATACCGTCCACATCCGGATCTAACTTGGCACCGACAGGCATTGGAGTTTTGACGGGAGATGAACCTTCCATACCAAACTTCTTAATAAGATCGCGAGTGTACTTAGCCTGATTGATAAAGATTCCTTCCTTTAATTGTTTGACTTCAATTCCAAGGAAGTAGGACGTTCTCCCATCATGCTCATTTCAAACTTGCCTGTCATCAACTTAGCAAACTCTTCACAAAGCTTTGGATTCGTTGATCCGAAAATGATATCGTCCACGTATATTTGTACGATCGAGTGTGTCCTTTCTCTTGTCGTAGAAATAGGGTGGTGTCTATCTTCCCTTTTTGGAAGTTATGAGCAAGTAGAATTCGACGATGTGTCTACCGGCTCTTGGAGCTTGCTTCAAACCATATAGAGCTTTCTAAGTTTGTAGACAAGATGTCCGCCTTAGGTTCAATGGCCGGGAGGTTGTTCAACATACACCTCCTCTTGAAGGTCTCCATTCAGGAATGCGCTCTGACGTCCATTTGATAAACTATGAAGTTTTCATATGAAGCATACGCCTAAACATTCGGATTGCCTCAAGTCTTGCACCGGAGCAAAGGTTTCATCATAATCTATTCCTTCTTCTTGACGATATCCTTTGGCTACCGGCTGGCTTTGTTCTGATTACTATTCCATCCGTATCAAGCTTGTTCCGAACACCCATTTAACGCCAATGACTTGCTTGAGACTTAGGCCTTGGTACTAAGGTCCACACATTATTTCTCTTAAATTGATTCACTCTTCTTGCATGGCCTCATCCAGTTTGAATCTTGAAGAGCTTCATCTACCACCTTTGGTTCTATTTGAGATAAAAGCATGAGTAAAGACTCATGTTAGAGGTGGCTGCTCTTGTTCTTACACCAACAGTAGGATCACCAATCACTTGATCCGAGGGATGGTTTCGGGTCCATCTATAATTCGTGCGTGTGTTGGTTGATCTTGAACAATTTGAAGCTCTTCCAGTTGGGTGGTTCAGTTTATCGACTGGTTAGCTTCGTCCGGAGTAGATGTTTCCGTATTTAGAGGTACGGATGAACTAGTTGGTTCTTCAACACTATTTCTTCCAGGGTTAACTAGTCCGGACGGACTTGAAAGTGCTCCGGAATTTTGTGTATCCGTAGGAGTTTGTCCGGAGCTAAATGGTAGTCCGGGTGATCATCCGTAGCATCATCCATAGAATTTCGTTGTGTTTCGCTGATGCCACGTGGTTGGTCAGGATACCGGTCAGGATGTGTAGCAGAATATTCATAAACTTCAGTAATCGACGTTGTTGTCCATGACCTTTGTTGTTGTCGCCATATGAAACGGATGGACCTTGTTTATCATTAACTTCTACAAGCAAGTCTGGTCACCCGTCATATGTCCGGAGCATCCACTATCAAGGATCCACTTGCTTTGATTGATCTTTAACTTCAAGTGATCCGGCAATTCATTCCAAGATGCTCCCGAAAGACAACAGTTTACACTTTTGGTGCCCAAACTTGTTTCAGGCGGTTAGAGTGAGCAGAATTGTCAACATTTACGGATTTAATTTTGTTAGGACTCTTAGCTTTCCACGTTGACATTAACTTGTTAGTTTCGGATGCTTCTTTTGTTTGGGTTTTCTTGGGAGAGACACTCCTTTTAGATTTAGATCTTGTTTTGCTCAAGAACCCCTTTTATTAAACTGATCTTTATTTGATTGAAATTGATTACAAAGCCACTATCGGATAGACTCCAACATTCATAGTGATAATGACCCATTTCCCTACGGATGGAACAGACACTATAATGTGAAGTACAAACAGGGGATACGGTCTCTTAGATTTTACGCTTTTTCTACTGTTTGTGGCCTAATCCATTACGTTTGGGTGACGCGTCTTGGCCCTAAATCGTCGGCCTTAGCCTTGTCTTTCTTTTTGGGTGCTACGGTTTTGGCTTTAACTGGCGGCCTTCCCTTCATCTTTAGTTACGGGTGCTACGCCTGGAAGTGCGAGAATGACCTCTGCTCCACAATCATATACTATGGTGCCACCTGAAATGAAACCATCCAACGGTTTAGATGTACTAACAGGATATAAGTTGGTTAGTTTAGGAGTAAATCCGGAGGACACTCGGAGCTTGAGCTATGGAGGTTGATGGTTCAACCTAGGCCTGGTTTTACTCGAATGTCGTCAGGGTCGATCCCTAAAGGTAGAGGCTATTTCCCCGAGGTCACTCGGTAGCTTGAGCTATGGATTTTAGCCACTTACGATTTATTTCCTTTTCTGTTCCAGGTCATTTTCGAGTCTTTTCACTATAACTTTTAGGCCTGAAAGATTGGTATTTAACAAATGATTTTCAGCTCTTAGATCATGATACCAAGCTTCCTTTCCTCTGAAGTCGGCGACGTCCTTTTCGAGTCTATTAATAGTAAATTCGAGACGTTTTTCCGACTTTCCATATCTTTGTACATTTGAGTAATTATTAGTCTCTCATTCTTTTCATGATCACATGCAATAGTAAGAGATTCTAATTTACTCGGGAGCTCGAGATAAAGGTACCTCGGATTTGCCATGAGGCACGTTCGGCTAATGGTCGGCTCATCATCCAGGATTCCTCCTCTTCTTCCGAGCCACTCATGTATTTTGTCACGAGCGCCTTTCTCTTGCTCTTGCTGTTATCCGAGGTGGAGCGGCAGGATTTACCTTGTCACTTTTCTCGGCCACCTTTGCTTTGGACCTGATTCCTTGGCCCGGACCGGTTTTCCCACGGTTGAAACATTCCTGGAACTGGACTCTGTCGCTCCTTCGTTGGAACGATGATGATGAGCGTCTTCGATTCCTTTTCGCATTTCCGTAGGAATCGCTCAAAGGATTTGACAAGAAGGGCTATCTCCTCTTCCTCGTCGAATCGGATTGTCGGATACGTCCGTATCATCATTCCTCAGGATGTTTAGACATTCGTAGCTTTGAGAGCTACCCCCTTTTCTTTTCCGAGCTATTTTCTCATCTCTGTCGAGTACTTAAACCCGACTTCGTGAGTCCACCTCCATATAGTTCTTCAAGGGGAACATACCGCGCTTTTGTCGATTGCATCTGGAGTTGTTTGGAGTAGTAACATCCGGCAAGGAGCGAAAGAACTTGTCATTGATCCGGGATTGAGAGTAATGCTCATTGACGGGTTCCAAGTATGATCTTGCCGAATCTCCGATAGATGCTTTCAAGTGATTCGCCCGGTTTATGATTAAAACTCTCAAAGTTCGTCAGAGTACAAATCACATTCTGATCCTGGGACGACTCCCTCATAGAGGTTGTCGGTTTGTCCCAAACACTTTTCGTCGTGCGGCCCTGGACGTCCGTGGAAAGCCTCGAATCCAAAGACGATGTAACATAAGCCGAGCCTTTTCACTAGCGCCGCCCAGCTCTTTCATCGTTGGTAAGTTCAAGTCGGTTTGGCCTCCTTACACATGTTCTCCGATAGTCATCGAATTGGAATCTTCTAATGAAGACATGGCCACATAAGATGATCATGGCAAACCATAAACATCTTCATGCGAGCTTTCCACCGGGAGAAAAGCCCGGTGTGAATTTGGGCGGTTTCGTTAGAGTAAACCCGGACTCCGTGGTTGAAAGCGGCGGCGGCAGGTGTGGTGGGTCGACATTTTCACTGCGCTTCGATTCGGGATGGGCTCCGTGCACCTCCGGAGTTAAGGCGAGTGTTAATAGCATCCGCTTTCTTGGCCATTTCGAGATTGAAAGAGTGGGATCTCACTTAAACGAAGTAGAACTTGCTCGATACCACTTAATGGTCCCTGGAGCCTAAAGGGGGGGGGGGGGGGGTGAATAGGCTCTTATTCAAACTCTTTCTTTTCTCTCAAGACACAAAGACTTATCTAGTTTAAGTGATAAATCATCGGAAGATAACCAGATAGTGGAAGTATTTTGTTTTATTATCACAAGGTGATTACAACAAAAATAAAGCAAACACTCTCTTATACTTTTACAACAATGAACTCACACGTAGCCAAGTTCCTTTTCCTTTTTTTGTTTTCACTTAAGCTCCACTTTACATGAAGTATAAGTATGAATATTTATACAAAACATTCCTAAAAGACAACCTTGGAACTTGAAGTTCCGAATGCGTTCCGCACTAACTATCCCTCGTAATCTGTCCGCCTTGATCGTCGCGGATTGTGGAGCTCAAGATCTTGGATTTGAAGAGTATAAGTGTCTTTGTGAGTTCCGAGATACAATTAAGGTTGTGTCCACATATCCGGATGATCCACGTGTAAGATTCTTCTTGATCTAAATGCATTCGTCTTACATCGGGACAAGCACGAGCCGATAACTTTAAATGCGGTTTTGTTGGGCGGTGTCTTCTTGGTCCGGTGTAATTTTCCTTACTCGTAGTTAATGAAGCTCGGAACCTTACTCCGTATCTATTCAATACTGGAATCCTTAGTCCGTGTCAGGCTTCCTACTCCGCATGTAAGTTCCTTACTCCGCATGTAGGTTCCTTACTCCGCATGTAAGTTCTTACTTCGTGTGTAAGTTCCTTACTCCGTATGTAAGTTCCTTACTCCGAAGTAAGTTCCTTACTCCGTATGTAAGTTCCTTACTCCGCATGTAAGTTCCTTACTCCGTATGTAAGTTCCTTACCGTGTGTAAGTTCCTTACTCCGGGCGAGTCATAAGTTCGGATTCTTACTCCGCATCTGGTTTCCATACTCCGATCTGGTTTCTTTACTCCGCATCTATTTTCCTTACTCCGCACTTATTTTCCTTACTCCGCACTTATCCTTTAAGTTCTTAGTCCGTAGGATTGTTCCTTATTCGATGTATTTGTTACTTGGTTATTTACCAAGTGTTTGACGACACTAACTCTTGTCCGGATCAGGATTATGTATCCTGTCCTTAGCTTTGCTCTCACGAGTGCATCTTTGGATTAGTGACATACCTTCTGCAATGATCAAATAAACACAAAAGATCTCAGATCAAATTACATAAGGCTTTATCAGCATTATCCAAATTCTGGGTTTGATCCAACATGAGACATTCCGTAACTTTAAAAGCTACCCCCTTTTCTTTCCGAGCTATTTTCTTATCTTGGTCAAAGTATTTGAACCTAACTTTGTAAGTCCGTAGTTCTCCATATAGTTCTTCGAGGGGAGCATACTGCCAGTTCTTGTCCGCTTGCATCTGGAGCTGCTTGGAGTAGTAGCGATTCGGCAAGGAGCAGAAAAACTTGTCATTGATTTGGAATTGAATGTAGTACTCATTGACAGTTTTCAGCTCAAGAATGAGCTTGTCGAATCTCTGATAGATGCTTTCAAGGGATTCGTCAGGTTTATGATTGAAGCTCTCAAAGTTCTGTCTGAGAGCATAGATGACATTCTACATTTGGGACTGACTTTCCTCATAAAGGATTTTCAGTTTATCCCAGACAGCTTTCACTGTCGTGCAGCCCTGGATGTCCGTGAAAGCTTCAACGTCGAAAGACGATGTTACGTATGCCAAAGCCTTTTCGCTAGCATACTACCAGGCTCTTTCCTCGTTGGTGAGCTCAGCGTCATTCTTTGGCCTTCTCACTCCATTTTCTCCGATTGTCATCAGGATAGGTAGCTCCTAATGAAGACAGGGCCACATGAGATGATCATGACATATCATGAACATTCTCATACGAGCTTTCCACTGGGAGAAAAGCTCAGGTGTGAACTTTGGCAGTTTGGTCAGAATGAAACCAGAACTCCGTTGTTGAGGAGCAGCGGGTTGAGCACTTGTGCTCAGATCGACATTTTCGTTGCTGCTTCGGTTGGGGAGGGGCTCTTGTGTACCTCTGGAGTTAAGGCGAGCGTTGAATAGCATGCTGCTTTCTTCGGCCATTGTTGAGAGAGAGAAAGAGTGGGATCTCTACTTTGAGCAGGTAGAACTCACTTTAATACCACTTGTTGGTCCCTGGGAGCCTAGAGGGGGGTGAATAGACTCTAATTAAAAACTCTTTGCTCATCTCTGGTACAACACTTATCTTGTTAAGAGATAGAATCAATGCGGAAAAGAACCAAATAGTAGAAGTATTTTATTTTATTATCAAAAGATAATTACAACAAAATATAGAAGATTAAAGCTTGTAAAGCTTTTCAATCTATGGAACAAATCTCTTGCACTCTGTTTACAGTTACTCACATACTAGCCAAATATCTCTATGAGCTCTTGTACATACATGCACGTATATATCTTTCTATTACACCTTGCGCACATGTACTCCTTTTCGCACACATATAAAAATATACAAGTGTTAATATATATAGTCATTCGTGAAAAACATCTTTGGAACTTGTTCTTCCGAGTAACGTGCAGCAATAACTATTCCTCGAAAAACCCTTTGCCTTGATTTATGTGGATATAGAGCTCAAGATCTTGGGTTTGTAAAGCATAAGTGTCTTTGTGAGTTCCCAAGTGCAGTTAAAGTTTTGTCCACATATCTGTGTGATCCACGTGTAAGATGCTTTAGGTTTTCAATGAGTTTGTCTTATATCAGGACATAGCAAGCTGACTACTTTGAATGCGAAGATGATAAGTTGAAGCAGCGTCTTCTTAATCTATCGTAAAGTTCCTTACTCCGTGTTAATGAAGCTTGGATCCTTACTCCATATCAGTAGTTGCTTACTCCGTGTCAGTTTGATACTGGAATCCTTATTCCATGTCAGCGCTTCCTTACTCCGTATGAATGAGAAGTCCGGGGAGCTTACTCCATATCAGCGCTTCCTTACTCCGCACGAGTTAGACGCAGATTCCTTAGTCCATTGCTTTAAGTATTTAGTCTGCACGAATGATCCTTATTCCGTCTGAAGTGTAGAGTTGGTTATTTACCAAGTGTTTGATGACACTCACGTTTGTCCGGATCAGGATTATATATCCTGTCCTCAGCTTTGCTCTCACGAGTGAACGTTCAGATTAAGATCATATCATCTGCAACAACTTAAGAATAAACATGCAATGTCTCAAATCAAATTACAGAGAGTTTTATCCGCATCATTCAAATTCTGGGCTTGATCCAACAATGAACATCAATCATTTCCACCCATTTCTGTTGTAATCCACATGTTACACAAACATTTAAAATAAAATAAGCCAATAGTTGCCAAGAACCTTTATTTAACCAGTTATTTTAGTTGATTAATAACACCAAGCAACATGTAATGAAAAATATTTTCTCGCTGCGAGAAAATTATGGAATTTATTATGAAAATGGGACACATTATTACGTCATTACAATACATTACGGCAACACTAGTGCCAAACGTGCAAAATATATAAGAATTACAATAGTAGAAGTTAAAAATATGGAAAACAAGATAATGCTTGACAATAGAAAAGAATTATAACTCTTAGTTGAACAAAAGCTAAAAGTTAAATGGCCTGATTCTTTGCATAGCTAAACAAAAATTGGAGTTGGCACCAATTCCTCAGGTTCTCCTTTTTAGGATCTGCTTCTTTCTCCTCCTTGTCTTCCACTAGGGGGGTCATATGGTTGTGGGAGTGGCAACAATGTTTTTATTGGGTTGAACCAAGGGAAAATGCCTGTTTTACGCCCATTCTCATTCTTATCAAGAAAACACATACCCTCATTCCAATCAGGCAAATTAATTTTTGTAGCGGCTTTACCATCCAAAACACCAACTCATAACAAAAAAAAAAAAAGAGGGTGAGAGGAGTAAAAGAAACTAGTGATGTTCAGCTACTTTTGCAGTGAAGATGATCGAAAGCCTCTCTCATAAGATTAACTAGAAAGTTCAATTTTGTTTTTGTTGCAGAAAAGAAATCAAAAGCAAAGAAGAATCGAGGAGAGGAAAATAGATTTCTCTAATTCTGCGACGAAGACAATCTTCAATTTCACGAAAAAGAAGATGCAAATAGCGAAGGTTGGACTTTCGCTAATGTAGCAGAGACAATGATATGATGTTGAACCCTAGCGACAAAAAGTACGGTATTAATGATTTTTATTTGTTTTTTGTATTTTAAAATTTTACAAACGACTTCATTTGAATCTTGCAATGCAATTTACATTGTTGTAGGACTGCAAATAGAACTATTCACGCTTGAAAACATAATTATCAAAATCAATTATACCATTGACTCATATTTAAGCCACCAATTTATCATGCCCTGAACAACATGGTGCTGGCGGGCGTCTCGCAAGTAGCACAGGCGCGTGCTACTTGAGGAGAGGCAAGGTGGAAAGCGTAGCTGGTGCGGACGGGATAAGCTCCACGGCAGTTTGTGTGGGAAATCGATGGAGCTCCTTCGAAGTTTAGACGTATCGACCCAGTTAAATGTGGAGAGTACGCCGCTAGTCTCAGACTTGATGTTGAAGAGGGGACTTGACCATCCCTATAAAAACTAGTCAGGAACTGGAGCCACTTTTCTGATGAGTCCAAGGCAGGGCGGAACCAGTCTACGTGTATCCTGATCGGTATGGCTTACTCGGAGTATCTACCAGGGTGACCACGTGAAGCACAAATGAAAACCTTGACCCCGTGACAAAGTGGTATCAAAGCGGTTATGGCCCGTATCCAGAAAGCTTGCTGAGCACTCTCGTGACAAATATACATGGTCCCTGATCCCAAGTTGGGAGGGAGCCCTTAAGAGATGGGGATCGATACAAGTGAAGGTCTTGCACGCATCGCGTCTACCAAGTTATTGGCCGCCGAGCCTTGATGGAGTACTCGAGGATGGGAAAGAGTGGCATTGCGGGAGTTGTAAGGTGTGTGCCAAATGATCTTGGTTTCTCCGAGCTCACTTGGATGCAACGAAGGCATTGCGAAATCAAGCGGGGGAGGATATCATGCCCCGAACAGCGTAGTGCTGGAGGGCGTCTCCCAAGTGGCACAGATGCATGCTACTTGAGGAAGGACAAGGCAGAAAGCATAATTGATGCGGATGGAATAGGCTCCATGGAAGTTCCTGTGAGAGATCGATGGAGTTCTTTCGGAATTCAAATGTATCGACCCGATTAAATGAGAGAGTATGCTGGTAGTCTCAGACTTAACGTTGAAAAGGGAATGTAATGATCCCTACACAAACTAATCGCAAACTAGAACCGTTTTTCTGATGAGCTTAAGGAAGGGCAAAACTAGTTTACGTGTGTTCTGATTGGACTGATTTACTCAGAGCATCCACTAGGATGACTGAGTGCCGCATAAATAAAAACCATAATCCCATAACAGATTCCTCACCTGCTTTCTCAAGCAAAAGCCCAGCTCCACTGCCATGATGCCTCACGCCACGAAGCCCCTCGACCTTGGGCACGGCAAGCCTTCACTTCCTGCATGCCGTATCTTTTTATTTTGGGTTTTAAAATATATTTTTCATTGCACCAAATACTGTATAAAATATTTTCCAGAATGCAAAGTTTGCAAACAAATATCGAAAAATTAAATGTTTTCTTAAAAAGTATTTTATTTAATAAAAATTAATATGAAGAATTTTTTTATGTAGAATAGAAACAAAAATAGTCTCATTTCACATTAGTCCCGTAAGCCGGCATCAAAGATTAAAACAAAAAGCAAAACAAATCGGTTCCTTGACGCGTTGCCGCTGCATGCCATCCAAATCCGAACTCCCTCAATGGGATTGGGAATCGGATTCTCAGTTCCCGCGTGAAAAATGGATTGCGAGAGAAAAGTAGAAAAAGGAAGAAGAAGCCATCTTCCAAATGGATTGCCAAACAACGCGTAACACTCTGGAATGGACACAAGCATCGTAGCAAAAACAATTATCACAACCTAAAGCCTTTACCCATACGGCCGGCCACACCACGCTCATTCTAATTGGCTAGTCTCTTCATGGCGAGGGACCAAAGAGAGCCCGACACGGCGGCGGGCACGACCCGTGGTCTGGTTGTCGGAAACTACTGCCACGATGTCCTCATACGAGACGGCGTCGTTGTGGCCGAGAGTCTCGGAGGCGCCACCGCTTTCATTGCTGCCGTCCTCGACGCCCTCTCCATCGCCTTCCACTACGTGTCCAAGGTCGGCCTCGATTTCGCCTACCCCGTCTCTCATGCCCCCACCGCCGTGTTGCCCTCGCCCGCCACCACCACCCTTTTCCACGCCCATTTCTCGTCGGACCTCAACGCAGAACGGGTCCTCAAGCGGATCCAGAATTGCGATCCGATCACGCCCTCGGATCTCCCCCCCGAACCTCTGTTTGATTTCGGGATGGCTGTCGGGGTTGGAGGGGAGATCTCACCTCTAACCCTAGAGCGAATCATTGATGTTTGCGATGTTGTGTTGGTCGACATACAGTCTATAATCAGGGGGTTTGATCCGATTGACGGGACTGTGAGGCCTGTTGACGTGAAAGAGAGTGGTTTCTTTCACCTGTTGCCGCGAATTAGGTTTTTAAAGGCTTCCGCAGAGGAAGCCACGTACTCGGATGTTGAGGAGGCGAGGAAACTCTGCTGTGTTATTGTGACCAATGGCAAGGATGGTTGTATGGTGTACTGGAAGGACTGGGAGTCGCAGATTGCGCCGTTTGAGACTATTCAGGTCGACCCCACCGGCGCCGGAGATAGTTTTCTCGGCGGGTTTGTGTTTGGGCTTGTTCAGGGATTGGCTGTCCCTGATGCTGCATTGTTGGGCAACTTCTTCGGTTCGCTCACCGTTAGCCAAATTGGTGTCCCCAAATTCGATCCGAAGTTGTTGCAGGTCTGTTCTTCTTTCAGCCCATTGTGGCCCCTGTTTGATTTTTGGGTTTATTTAACTAACCCAGCCTTTTATTCTTTGACTTGTGGCTTTTTGCATTTTGCTGTGGTGGTTGTCAATTGCCCCCAGAGAAGAGGATCACTGAATTCATTGTTATTTTAGTGAAAGCACCAAGGGATGTTTTAGATAATTTAAAATAATTTCAACTTGGCAGTTTTCTTGTTGCCTTGTTTATCCAGCCAAGCATTGGGTCTTTGGTGACATGGTAAGACACCATGACACATCGGAGACCTACCCTTGGCTTTTATCAGTGGCCCGGGGATGAGATAGGACAAGTTGGAATGAGAGGTGGCATTTCCTTCTCACTGACCAGAGGCGGACAATTGACTCTTGCAGTCTTGTGGTTGCCCCAACTGGCTGTTTAGGGGGAAATGTTGGGATTTCTTAACTGAATTAATTGTAATTGAAATTGTTTCTATTGACTGATTGTTATATATAATGTTATTTGTGGTTTATACGTGTCAGTGTCTGTGACAAAGATGAAGAGATTTGTGCTCAAATAAGATGTTACTGAATACTGACTAAGACTGTTTTCTGAATGCCACTACAGTTGGAAAGGCAGCAGACAATTCTAGGTAGTACACAATGTTTGTTATTCATTCATATACAGAAGAAGCCATGGTGCATAGTTCTCATCATTGTGAGCTTCATATAGAGTTGTGGGCAGTCTAGATTGTGAAAAGTTGATGAAAAGGTGGTGGAGAGTTGCAAGTTATCATAGAAGCGAAGAGATGGCCCTTGGCAGGGGAAGGGGGAAAAGTGTTTTCTGTCGCTTCAAGAATTTATAAGCTCTCCTCTTAAGTCTTGAGTAGAAAATAAAAATGACCTTGTCTGGGTCATAGTTCATTCAAATTTACTATAAACTAATATAGAAATCTTTTTGTATCATGAGTTGCCTTATTTTATAAAAGATCAACTAATAATTTATCCATGCCGTCAGATGACTTCATTTAATATTATGTTGCACACAAGGCTCTGTTAATCGTATAAAGCTGAACCCCCATATAGCAGCTGTCCCAGGAAGTTAACATTTTTTCCTCTGGAGGATTGAAGGTGCCACTTTTCAAAACTGTAGTGTTCTCCTAATTCAGAGGCAAAGATTGATGTGATCGGTGTTCTTGACGCATCATCAGTTTTAAAATGTTTTATTTTATATGTATCATCTCACAGATTGAAACTGTGATATGTTGATTAGCACTGAAGTTTTTTTTTTTTTTGGATAAGTAGCGCTGAAGCTATTGCTTACTTAATAGTGACAGTGGTTTTCTAATAAGCGATAAGAATGAATATTCAGCTCTCCATGGCTCTTCAGATTCTGTTGAGAGTAGTTGTTCTACTGTTTGGACTTTTGATGAAGCATTTTGATGATGTTTTTGCTTATTCTGGAGAGCCTTGGGCATGCCACTTGAGTCATTATTTTTGACAAAAAAATTGGTACTGGGATGCCAGAGTATTGCAGAGAATCTTTCTTCCTTATTTCTTATTTCTTATTATTTTGTTTCACTCATATATGTAACATAGAGTCTTCGGTGCTAAGAGTGTCAGGTATGACTTGCTCTTGGCAAGGAAAGGCAAAATAGCTGGTTCTGTATCTCAAATTTTTTACATGATTTTGAACTGAACATCTTATTATGTTGTTCTGTCATGCATGCCATCAATGTGAAGTGCATGAGAAATGTTATTTTCACATTTTTTGGTTCTGATGTGTACCATATTCTTCGACAGCATCTTTTGAAAATAAATGAAAAGGTATAATACTTAGCTTGAAACATGTGCCTTCCGATGCATGATAATTCTTCGTTTCCGTTGTAGAGAGTCAAAGAAGAGGTGCAGATGAGGAAGATACAATATGTGGGTAGCTTCAACGCAAGTAGAGATGATTTGCATTTCACGACTGTAATGAGCCATGAACAGTTCCATACGTCTCTCAGTGCAGTTAAACAAGCGTGCCAACCAGATTTTCAGAAGAATGCCACTGAAGCGGCAGAGCCATGTATGCAGCAGAAGTTATTACCCAACTCTGTGTGCAAAGAATCAATCCAATTGGTTGATGCCAAACCGTGAAAATGTTTTGGGTTCTTTCCCCCATTACGAGAAAACCTTCATCGTTGTCTTGAATAATTTGACTACCACTGAGATTGCCAAGTTGTGGCGGTAGATGCCTTCAATTTTATTCTATTTTTTTGAGAAATTTAAATATAATTACCTTAAAAAGATAATAATACCCAGGTCCTGAAAATTAAAAAAACAAGCTGCAAGCTAAGGGCATATATGCCTATGATGTCTAAGTTTCTAGCAAAAAAATAAATAAATACATAGGGTATTCCCAACAATAATATAAAGAGAGGATAATGCATAAAAAATTTAGTATAAGAGCATTAATATCAGTTTTCTTGATTTCTTTTTAATTTAAATTATTTTTATTTTTTTATATAAATAAATATCATAATATTTTTTATATTATTAAAATAATATTTTTAGTTTTATTTTTATTATTTCTTTCTCATTTTAATTTTATCTTTCAATTTTCACTTTTACTTTATCACTACTTTTATTAAAATTGTTTTCTTTGAATTATTAATAAATTTTAATGGAATAGCCTTTAATATTAATTGTATTTTTTATAATAATGATATATGGAAAGCCAACACCCAACAAATTTTTTATTTCTTTTATTATTATCAACGGTATATATTGAATTCTCATAAACAAAATTTGCATTTATTTTATTATTTTAAAATATATTAGTGGCCAATAGTTCCCACCTCTCACCAGGTAAAATTTAAATATATATTAATGGCCAATGGTATGTACGCGTCAATGACAACTATTTTCAACCTATAACTAAAAGTTAAAAAATTGTCATATATATATATATATATATATATATATATATATATATATAAATCAAAACGAGGAGCAGCCAAAAGTATAAAATGAGCCCCTTTATTAATCTCTCTTGGTAAATAAATAAATTTACACTTGTCCACAACATGCAAAGCAAATTGAACTCACGAGATGTATCCAAGGTGACTGGCCTATAGTTTGGGTAGTGGTCCTAGAATGAGGCTACTCTAAGATAGTACACTTATGAAAGAAATATTTTTCTATCAAATAAATATAAAAAATTTAAGAAAAAATCAGTAGCATTTTCCCATCACAAAGAGCAAACTAGAATTTTATCATATGTCTAAATCTCATAGCCCTACTATCAATGATCAAATTAAATTTTTATTAGGTTCGCCCCTAACCTCCTGAAAAAAAAAATTAAAGAAACAAAAAACTTACCATCATATTGGGAGCTCGAACTAACAATAAGTCAACAGATTGTGCTAATGTTGCAAATTTCTAAACTTAGAGTGGTGAGGTTGTAAGCTATTAAGCTTGCAAGTTGAAACAAAACAAAATAATTTTAGGAATTTAGAGAATGAGAAAAGAAATATAGAATTAAATCTATAAATAACATAAGTATTAAAGAAATGCTAAATCTTGGAAAATACCTATGTAACTAGCAAACATAATTTTCTCTATCAATTTCTCATATCAGCATTATGGTCATCTTTTGCTGCATTCATATATATATAATATCGTGAGAATCCTAAAAATAAAATATTTACAAAAAAAATACATATTCTCATTTTTGTTTTATATTATTATCTGACAATAAAAATATCATAAAAGGCTTGCTCCTTTTGCATTCGCATTTGCACTAGCAAAGTTATCAATTAATATTTCATAGTTAATCATTTTTATTAAATCATTTTCAAATGATAACATTGTGGAGTCCGAGGACTTTCCAAGTCCCACATCGGCTGGGGAGGAGAACAAAGTGTGCCTCATAAGAGGGCGTGGATACCTCTCCTGGTATGAGGCTTTTTGGGGTGCCTGTGTGGCACTGCCAAGAACAAAATCAGGGATTGGGCTTAGGCCCTGAACCAAACAATATCGTGCTACGGGGAACTTAAGCTGTTACAGATGGTATCAGAGCTGGGGATCGGGTCGGTGTGCCATAGTCCAACAGGGACGTAGGCCTCCTAAGGGGGGTGGATTATAGAGTCCGAGAATCTTGCAAGTCCCACATCGGCTGGGGAGGAGAACAAAGTATACCTCATAAGAGGGCGTGGATATCTCTCCTGGCATGAGGCCTTTTGGGGTGCCTGTGTGACTCTGCCAAGAACAAAATCGGGGATTAGGCTTGGGCCCTAAACCAGACAATATCGTGCTATGGGGGACTTGAGCTGTTACAAACATAGCTAATCTGTTTAATTATTCTTGAGACATAGTTGACCAAAGGTAGTTTTTAATTTATTTTAACTTTGAGAAGCTTCTTTCTTATGTGCAACTATAACTGGAATGGTCAATAATACCCAATATGCAATCCAAGCATTTGGATAAAAACAATATAATTCCATCAAGTGATTCAACACATCAATTGGCCTTGTTATTTCTTGTCGGAGATTGTTGAGAACCTTGATTAAGATCCAACAACAATCTGGAGATGGAGAACAGAATTTATGCAAACCCTAGCTCAAGCGATTCAAGTATTAAACTAGAAAAGCTGAAATAAGAATAAACCTCCAATGTGAGCATTTATAGTTGATAAAAGCCATATTCGATGATCTATTATGTCCAAATATAGGACCTATTTATAGGCAAGTTAGTATCTAGGAATTGGTAACTTAATACAATTAGAAAATTAAAGTAAAATGCCAAAATACCCTAATACAAATTAAATAAAGAAAAGTTATAAAAAGAAAAAACTTCTAATAGAAAAGGGAAAGTAAATATAAGAAGAGTCCTAACATTAGAAAATATCTTGCGCAATATGATATGTGCACGTAGCGATATACGTATCGCACGTCACAGACAGTTCTCATCATTCCTCCTCCCTTCAAAGACACCCTTGTCCTCTAGCATTCCCATAGATTGACAGAGTCACTCTAAGAAGCCTCACGCCAATCTCCATTACTCGCCATCACGAAGCATTGAGCGCCACCAGTGCAAGGTCCTTCGAACTCTTGAGCTTTGCGCTGATATTTCTCTTTAGGCGGCAAAGCTGTCCAAGTTTTTTTTTCTTCCATCCACTGTTAAAATCCATTATCATGATACTATAATTAGTAACAACCTTGCTGATACTTTTTAACTAAGTAGTGCCTAAAACCACATCAACACCCACCATTGGTACCCCATGCAGGTCAACAGTGATCCTAACTCCTTGGGGATTAAGCTTCACATGCCATACTACCTCCGTACATTATAATTTTTCTCCATTGGCCACTCGCACAACAAAAGGTTATAAGGTAAAAACTTGTAATCCAACCTTCTTTATGATATCAGTGTTGATGAAATTGTGGGTAGAACCAGAATCTAGAAGCAATGAAACTTCATGAGTTCCAATTCATGCCATGAGCCTCATATTAGCTGGCTTTGTTCCCCCTATCATGGCATCAAGAGATAACTTAACTTCGCAAGTATCCTTTTCAACGTCAGTCATCCTTAACTCACCACCATCACTGTTATTGTCTTCATCGATTAAGCTAGAGTCGTCGATCAGAAACATCTTTCCTATTAGACATCGATGCCCCTTGTCCCACTTCTTGACGCATTTAAAGTAGAGACCTTTTTTAGCTCTCTCCTTAACCTCGTCATATGAAAGTATTCGACTTTTCATGTCATCCATTTTAGATCCGCCTTCATTGGGCGCCTTTGCTGCTTGAGAGTTTTCCACAGGTTCTACTTTGACACTAGTGTCTTCAAAATCCTCCTTAACATGCTTCTTTTCACTATGGTAACTACCCTCCAAGACTTCTGCCATCCTCATGGCCTCAACTAGTCATTGAGGTTGCTTTAGTTTTAGTTCTCGTGCTAGCCACAACTTTAGCCCCTCGATAAACGTCCCTAGTAGTGACTCTTCAGACCAACCCCGAACAAGGATTTGGAGTCAACAAAATTCCTCCACATAGCTAGCTACCTTTCCATCCTGCTTCAGCTTGGCCAGTTGTCTATGGTGGTTGACAACTAGAGAGGGCTCCCATTGAATTAGGAACTCTTGCTCGAATGCCGTCCACCCCATTCGTCGCTCATCCTGTTCATATTGGGCCTTGATCCAACGCTACCAGCTATTGGCCTTCGCATCCAAATACATGCAGGCCACTGCAACTCGGCCATCTCTAGATACCTCGAAAACTCGGAAGTAGTGAGCTGTTTTGTCCAGCCACTCATATGGATCGCCTCCCTTAAAGTGCAGGAACTCGATCTTTGGTTTCCTTGGTCCTCAATCACGATATCTATCGCCATCAAAATTGTCAACATCATGCCTCTGTCCCCTTCGATATTCAAAGACTGGTCGCCGTCCATGGTCTGTCTTGTTGGACATCCCATCAGATTCATAGCCATCGATGTCCTCCCCACCGATTGGATCATCATGCACCCACCGCTCAACAACCATTAGACCTCACTCCACACGCCCACCATGCCTTAGCCAGCCATGGTAAGGATTGTTGCAGCATCTAATGAATCATCAGCCTCCTTTGCAAACCATCATAATCTATGATCGTCACCATAAGTTCACCTTCCTCCGACCAGTTCCTTGCCCTTGCTAGCAATGAGAGACGGTTCATATTCTGGTTAGTTATATCTTGAGAACGAGCCATCTCTACCATTGCCGTCGAAAGCTCTGTAACAAAATGCTCTAGGGCTTTGAACTGCTATTTTTTCGTCCTAGTCACCTCCTCCGTCATCTCGATAAAGTACGCAAATGAAGTTTGAAAAATCTTAATGATGACTTCTCAATGAAAGCACCAAATTGTTGAGGACCTTGATTAGGATTCAACAACAATCTAGAGATGGATAACAGAATTTACCCAAACCCTAACCCAAGCGATTCAAGTATTAAACTGGAAAAACCGAAATAAGAATAAATATCCAATATGAGCGTTTATAAAAGCCTAATTTGATGATTTATTATGTCCAAATACAAGACCTATTTATAAGCAAGCTAATATCTATGAATTAGAAACCTAATACAATTAGAAAAATAATGTAAAATGCCAGAATATCCTAATACAAATTAAATAAAGGAAAGTAATAAAAGAAAAGACTTCTAATAAATAAAGGAAAGTAAATATAAGAAGAGTCCTTATGGTATAAGATATTTTACGCAATACGATACGTGCATGTAGCGATGTACGTATCACACATCACGGACAGTTCTCATCAGAGACCTATTGGAGGGCTTATTGAATCTTATTTTGATATTAAATTATAGGGAATTATGTGAGAAATGAATATGTTTTAATCCCTATTTTGATATAATTTGACTAATTATTGAACTAACCCTTAACATAGCAAATGTAGAACTTTTGTGTTGTTGGTGATGATTTTGGATGAAGAATAGGTCATACACAATGTTTAAAGAAAAAAAGAAAAAAATAGACAACAAAGACAATCAAACTATAGAAGGTGGTCAATTAAAAATGCAAAGAACGACCAAGAAGTTTTGTTCGACCAATTAAATTGACCATAGTCTTGGAATGTTTTTGGTCAACTAAAAAGTTAAAGGTGGTCGAATGAAATTTTAGTTAACCAATTTGATCGACAACAGTGCAATTTCTTTACGAAGCAACTGCTGTTCAATGAATTTCTTTTCTTTTCCGCTTGTATGGCTCCCAACTCTTCAAAGGAGGATCAAACGACCCTTATTTATGTATTTTGAGAGGGAAATGCAATTTGAAAGTTGGTGGGAACGTTTATTGGGTAGTTAGGTTACAGTTTTAGGTAGAGATAGAACAAAAGGGGCCTCCAGGAGAGAAGTGAGGGGACTTTTGGAATGTCGATGGAAATTATGGTTGTAATCTCTTACATTATGATCGCTTAAACCTCCAAGGGAGGAGGATGGATGTTGATGTCTATTTGTAATTTCAATTTTTATGGTATGTTATCTTAAATTCTCTAATTTTATATATCAATTATCTTAAATTTTGTATAGCTAGAATTAGGATTGGCCCCCTTAATTCTTGTTAAAAATTTATCAATCATGGATCGAAAGATGAAGTTGGTAACCGGATAGTTAAGAGAATTGACTTAAGAAGGATATAATTTGCGAAAGCCAACACCACTCTCTTGTAATTTAGTTAAGGTTGGTGTGATTCCAATCCATACTCAAACAACTTAAGCACTTAATGGGTTTCCGTCCCCCAAGCTAGGGTTTACAAATGACTAAATCACTCAAAAGAAACTAATTCATGCATAAGTGTTGGGTTTTAGATAGAAAGGGAAATTTAAGTTAACACTAATTATAAGTTGGAATAAATGAAGAACATCAATTGAAATTCAATTCCATAATTCTCTCATAAGATTAATCAAAGTTAATTTTGTTAATTACTTTTATAAAATTCACAATTTCAACTTTACAAATTCACTCTTTTAATGAAACCAATAAATTACGGAAGAAACTCTTATTCTTTAACACCTTCCCTTGGGTTCGATATCCGGACTTGAAGTCCACTTTATTACTTGTTACAATCCGTGCCATTGCCGGGGAAAGTAACAAAGTTTAGGAGTTTAATTTTTATAATTATTTGTAGAAATCATATCTCATTCATATTTGCCAAACTCTTTGAGATGTATTATATGGGGTATGTGTTTTGAGTTTCTTTTACAGGTACAAGTGAATGAGCAATCGTTCCTCAACGTATGATACTTCATTTGATCCTAATCAGGAATGTACATTCTTTGCTCGTTTGAAACAACAAAGGAGTGTGCAATCAACAAGTACATAGGAATCAAATTCTATTCTTAGATTTAGGAGTGAACCAAACTTTGATTTGGAAGATTTATTTCTGGAAGAGGAAAGTGTTCAATCTTACTCTGGTATGGAGGAGCACCACCATGCTCATAGGCCAGATCCTTGACCAGTTAGAGAGCATCACACTCCAGATGTTTCTGATGTCAGAAATCCTATACCTCCACCTACTCTTCAGAGGGATAACTTTGAGTTTTCCCACAGATGATCAACTTAGTAGTATAGAACAGTTTTGGAGGTTCAGCTGTGGAAGATCCTCATCATCATTTGGCTAGATTTGTTCAAATTTCAGAACTACGAGAAGACAAGGTGTTCCAGAAGATTTTATCATATTGTAGCTATTTCCATGGTCATTGAAGAAAAATGCATTAATTTGGTTTAATTCTTTTTTGAATAGGGATTTTACCACTTGGGTTGATTGTGCTCAAGAATTATTTACAAATGTCACGCCCCCGAATTCTAGGGTACCCAGAACCAGGAACATGACTTCCCCTTGCCTGCACCCAAAACGTCAAAGGGTAGGTGACTAGCACCAATAGAGACTACACCGCGGGTGTTGTCTCATATATGCAACCCTGTACAGTCATACATCAAGGGTAATACTGTACTTTCTCATACATCATCATGCATACAATAAGTCAAACAGTCATACAAACATCACATCACAAACATTATGCAAATACAACTGTCCACGGACCTACGTCCGAGATACAATATAAAACAATACAGAATACAATACTGTATCATACATCAGAGTAGTGGGCACGTCCTCCTGGAAGAAAGTCCTCCACTAATCTCGGGTCACACCTGAAAAAGGTAAACAACAAGTAGAGGTGAGCGACAAGCTCAGTAGGTGACCCCGAAACTCTACATCATGCAAACATACAAGTCTATAATATATACTTAGTGTACTCATGCACCGTGTAGTGTGCACAATCATTAGGACACAACCTACAAACAAACATCAGGACCCAACCTACCCGCACAAGATAGCTTATCCTCGATCCTCCACGGGATCTCATCTCAGGGCACTCAGCCCTAGCTCCACGAGCTCAATGACTCACGAGCTCAACGACTTAACACAATCCTCAATAGGATCTCATCTCAGGGCACTCATCCCTAGCTCTACGAGCTCAACGGCTCAACACAGGCCTTAGCCTCATGTTGAGAACCCAACAAGTCATAGAGCTCAGGCCCCAATTCCTCAAACCAACATACCAATAGCAATATGGCATTAAGGTTCACCATACTCCCTTTATAATTGAAGTCAGTCTTCACAAATCGATCATCATTCCTTGACCAAGGAAGGAGATACCCATAGAAGTTGTTTTCTTAAAATAAAAAGTCCTGGCATTGGGTCTCGATATCATAACTAAGATAATTTGATTTTTGGGGATTTTTCTTAGATGTTTAACCCCACTTTCCAAAAAGTCACCTCTGTTATCACTCGTTTTCGTCCGGGCCGAACCCAAATGATAAAATATACAGAGTCACCACCAACTGTTTTTGGGGTACAGTTGGATACCCTCTACCTTAAGTAGTTAAGATGTGGTCTGCGTTACCAGAGGTGGGTTCGAGAGTTAGTTACGTTTTGGGAAGGTTTTAGCACCCCTACAACGCCCTTTCGGTACCTATCTTAGGAGGAGGAGGTTTCTATTTGTTTTTTTTTGTTTTTTTAAATCACATCTAATCTAAATCTAATTCTCAAAATTTTATTTTAATCTGTTACATGCTAATTAAATAACAGGCTTAATTACTACTCACGTGCTAATTATTAAATTAAAAGTTAAAAGTTACATTTAATTATCATAATCTAATTACGAATTATTTAAATTAGTCTAATTATTTACTAAATTTTAAATATGAAAATTAATTATAAAAAGTTAATTACTAATTTGCCTAATTACTAATATTATTTAATTCATTACGACCTAATTAATTAATTACCTGGTTTAATTACTATTTACATGTCTAAATTTGAAAAGTTTAATTACAAACTTATTAAAAATTAACTAACTAATTATGCTAATTTATTATACTAATTATGCTAAATTTAAAAACTAACTAACTAATTAACTAAATATGCTAAAATTAACTAATTGAAATTATGCTAATTATGCTAAATTTAAAAACTAACTAACTAATTATGCTAAATTTAATTACAAACTAACTACTAATTTATTACACAAAATAATAATAATAACTAAAAAAGGAAAGGAATAAAAACCTGGAATATCGTGGACCAAGGGCACCCTTCTCTCAAATGCCTCCTTTTTCTGCAAAAGAAGAAAAAAGATTAATTTGACTATAACCGCAGTTCTCTTTTAGAACCGCAGTTAATTTTATACTCTACTCTCCTTTTTTAGAGTTATGTGTATTTGATGGTGTTGGTGTGTTTTGGAAGGGGGAGAGGACCCCTTATATAGGAGTCATGGAGAGGAAGTTTTTGCAAAACTTTCAATGTGGGACTTCCATTATTATTATTATTATTATTAAAAAGTCAAATAAGGGGTGCGGGTATTGTTCATGAAACAGTACCGAGGTACTTATTCATGAAACAGTAATTTGAATAGTGTCCTGTGTACTGTTTACATTTTTTTTCGTCGGCTGCGACTGATCATTAGGACGGTTTTATTTATTTATTTATTTATTTATTTAATCTATATATATATATATATATACACACACACCCACATATAACACACAAACATGCAAACTACAATTTATTTAAGACTCCGTGGTGGAGATATTATATGGTTCAACCTAAAATATGTTCTGTAGCTATTGCCACTGCATACAAGAGGATGATGAAAGCAAGTAAGGGTATAAAAGCGCCGCCCATCATAGGATACACAATAGTGCACGCCAGCGCCAGCACTGTCAGCACGCACGTCATCTAGTCAGCCATTTTCGCAGAAGAGGAGGCAAAAAACGTAGAGAAATGAAGAAGAGAGTTTGAAGAGTGGTAGAGTGGAAATTGTGTGAGTGAAGGAGAGGAATGAGGGTGTATTTATAGAGTGTAAAAGTGGCCGTTGGTAGAGAATATAGCCGTTGGAAATAGTGTCGTGACCGTTGGAACAGTACCATGACCGTTGGAACAGTGCCATGACCGTTAGTTTTTTTTGTGCAGAAAATATTGTTTGAAAAATAAAAATGTAGGCATACAACCGGCTCTAATTTTTTTTTTTGGAATTTTCTTATTTTCTTACTTTATGTTTTTTTTTGTTTTTTTTTATACATATAATTAACGTCACACCCTTTAAATTAACAGTCACACCTCTTTATTTATCTATATAAAGTGAATGACAAATATGGAATAATATAAAGCTAAAAATGAATATGTATGTCCAACCCGAACAAAATGGGGTCTAACAACCTCTACGAAAAATTGGATTTTTCCGTGGTTTTACACTAAAACCCAATTTTTACATTTTGAAGGAGTGGAAATTTAATTTTCTAGTATTTTTCTTTGAATCCGAAAGGAGGGTATTTCTCTATTTACATTGTAACTTAAGTATAGTACTTACTTAAAGGTTACAATGTAAATGGGTCCAGTCCAGTGCAGTTGCACTAGCTCGAAGTTGTAGAACTGCCTGGCTCGTAGTTGCGGAACTGCGACTCATAGCTGCGGGACTGCGACTCGTAGTTAAGGAAACATTTATTTTTCAGTGACTTTACTTCTTTAAATCAAATAAACACCCAAAACTTCCTCATATATTTGAAATTGTGTAAACCTTTCCTTAACTGAATTAATGCCTTGATCAATAACATAAAGGAAGTAATTACTCCGCTGAATGCGACACTTCTACGTGTGCATTCTCATCAAACTGTTTCTTCTTACAAATGGTATGCCTTTCATAAAAAATTAGCTCGATCTCCAATGCATCTGCAATTCCTTTAGCTTCAATTAAGGCCTCTATAAATCCCTGTTCTCTAGGATGGTGGAGCTTAAGGGAGGGAGACATGGGGCTATCATTTATACTAGGACGGTGACTTGTTCATCCTAGATTATACTAGAAGTTGGTAGATAACCTTGTTTATCTCACCATTACTAGACCATACATCTCTCTCTTTTTATAGCAAGTTAGCTAGTTCCTTTAAGCTCTTCATCATCTTTTTTTGGGTCTTACTCATAGAATCATATGTATGTTTATGACACCTCGTCTTATGGCTTATTCTTCCTTGCGAGAAATTTAACGCACCCCATTGCTTATAGTAATGCTAATTGGGCTAGTTGTGTAAATACTCATCGTTCCATCACTAGTTGGTGTATATTCTTAAGTGGTCCATTAATCTCCCCAAAGAGCAAGAAGTAAGATAGAGACTCTAATTCATCTATGAAATTTGAGTATTGGGAGATGTTTCTTGCTTATTTTGAAATCATTTGACTTCAAGGTTTGCTAGCAGAGCTCAATTTTTCTTGAACCAACCCTACACCCCTTCATGCTGATAATATGAGCGTTAGTCAAATCATAATCAATCCTGCCTATCATAAATACATAAAGCATATTGAAGTGGACTATCACTTTATTCATGAAGCATTTAAAGCACGTATTATCCCAATTCCATTTATTTCCACTAAACTTCAACTTATTGATATCTTTACCAAGGCCCTTCGTTGCCATCGGCATTGCTTCCTAAGTAGAAAATTAATGCTTGTAGATACCTGCATCAATTTGAGGGGGGCTATCAATGTACAACTTTGCTATAAAAAATAGCTTTTACAGCAAAGCTATAATAGATAACTTTGACAAGAAAAGTAATAGATAGTTAAAAGTGTTGAAAGCAAAGCTGTAATAGACAGTTTAATGTAATACAAGTAACAACTTAGACTATTATTTCCTAATTTATTTATCATGTAGAGCATTGTTGTAAAATGGACAGTGGTACATACAAGTAGGTTACATCTATAATTTGTACAAATAATTCACATAGAGATACTCTCATTGCCATTAGATTAATTTTTTTTCATACTAATCCAACGACGAGAAGCATGTTCCTGCGTGAATTACCTATACAAATATTTTTCACACAATATTTTGATCTATTTTGACTATAGGTACTAATAAACTAGGCTTACTTGGAACTCATCCTTGACCCAAGATTCCAAGCTTGGCTTAAGGGATATTACTTCCATGGCTAATTAAAACATCTCAAATATAAACCATTTATTTTATCAGTATTGAGTTTGAGGCAGCTCAAGTGAAGTACCAAAAGCTGTTGCATTTGAAATAAAAATGGACGCATTTTAATCGGAGAGATTCTTTTGAGGGTTTAAATCCTACATGATTTTAAGAAAAGAAAAAAAAAAAGCAAAGACAAAGCAACCTTAAACCTTTTTTCATATTTGGGGTAGCGGGCCTTGTTTCAAGTAGCTAGAAGCCTCTTCTTCCCTAAATTTGATTTGGCCCCAAAAACATTAGGGCAGATGGGCAATGTAGAAAAGAATTTTATTCCCCAGTCACGAGCAAAGACAATTTGTATAAAACAGCAAACATTCGAAGCACTGGTAGGCAGGAATAAAATTGAATGAATGTAATCATTGATTTGGTATAAGGAATCAATTTTTTTTTTCTAGTATTATTAAAATCTTCCTAAATAAATAATTTAAAAAATAAAAATAACATTTTCATCCCTTTTATCTTCCCCTTTAGGGCTACTAGGGTTTCAGGCAGCCGCCTTCTATATTTGAAGCAGGTGACTAATGAGTCTCCTGTGCTGGCCAACGCAGTTTTGTGGCGAATCTGCATGATGCGGTTCTCCACTTGGGTCAGGAGGAGACGCCTAGGCAACAACAGGTAATGTTTGAGCAACGGCACACGCTGTTTGAATCTTCCAGACTGGTCTTCAATCGTTGATCTCCAAAAGGATGCAGGTACTTCTACAGGGGTGGTTCGGCAACAACAGATGACGGACATCCTTTGTCTTCAATGGAGACATATAAGCACCCTGGAATTCCTGCTACCAATTACATGACGTACTTGGCAGGGGTACCATTAATGTTGGCTTCCTAGTTCTTCATTCTTTTTTAATAACAATTAAAAACAACACAAAAAAAAAACATGCCAAAAATACCAAACCAAAATTATTTGCTTGCCATTTCTAAGCTACAGCATGCATGAGAATATTCTTTAATTATAAATTTCTTCCCATTATACGTTTCAACCGTTAACCACAGTCCGAGATCAATACATTATCCTCTGAATCCCAAGCGGAAGCAGCCTATAAACTAGGAGTGATGGAATGCAAAACAGACGTTGCAAATATAGTGGGTAAAATCACAAAGGAAGCTCGCCACTGTCGGCAATCACAACGTTTGTTTTGGGTGTGCCATTCTGGTTCCCCTCAGCTTCCATCTTATAAACCACATCCATTCCTGACAATACCTTCCCAAATACCACATGTTTGCCATCCAACCTGTTGAAATTTCAAAAAAAAAAAGCGAGGAAAAGAACCAACCGTCAATGCAGGACGAGAACTAAAACAACGACAACAAATTTGGTTCTGCACAATTTAGAATGAACAGAAAGAAGTAAAGCAAGGATCGCAGATTCAAATAAACATGCTTTTCCTTCATCCAAAAAAATCCCCTCACGCTTCTTTTAATTTCCCTCTACCCTCGCTTTACAAGGGAATGTTACTATATTGTTTGCTTTTGCATATGGGAGTGTAAATTTAATGTTAGAAAAACCATGCCCCATTGTCTCAATTAAATAACAATAATAACTTCTCTTATGGGTGGAGATATATTTACCAGCTTGTCGTCACTGTGGTGATGAAGAACTGTGAACCATTGGTGTCCTGACCAGCATTTGCCATTGACAGGAGACCTACAAGGCACGTAGGTTCATTAGGAGATACAGATTTAAAAACTTCATCACTATCCTATACATTTTCCATTAAAAAGTTTCTCAGATCATACCGCCAATATATCAAAAATACACTATACCTGGTCCAGTATGCTTCAACTTGAAATTTTCATCAGCAAACTTCTCTCCATAAATCGATTCTCCACCTCGTCCATCTCCAAGTGTAAAGTCACCACCTTGGACCATAAAGCTAGGAATGATTCTGTGGAATGCGCTTCCCTTATAGTGTAGAGGTTTTCCACTCTTTCCGATACCCTTTTCCCCTGAATGACAAAACATTCCACATAGAGTCAAATATAACACATGCAATTACACGAATGACACATAGAGTGCCTAGGAACACTAGTTAGAATTATGGTATTGCTATACCCTTTGAAGTAAAAACATTCCTTAAAAGAGAATAAAACAAGACACTAAAAATTGTCAAGATCTGCACAGAAAAACCATCAGGATTTTATTTTAAATGTTTACAGTCCTTCAGCTTTCAGAGATTTGTACAACGTGTTAGGCATTATTGACCTGTCTCAGTACCCAAATTTTGGAGATGCTCCAGCCACCAACAAAGGTATAAGCTAACCCCTCACTTCCGCAGAGATTAAAATGGGTTAGGTTTTAGCATCAACATCAAGAAACTGAATTGTAGAAGAAACAAAAAGGAGAAAGGAAGAAAACAAATCTTCCATTAATGGGATACCTGTGCATAGTGCTCGAAAATTTTCTGCAAAAATGTAATGTAATGATATTGATTAGTATTATATGGTGTATTAACTTTCATGGAAGCAATATAACCTCATTCACTTAACTATACCTGCAGTCTTAGGAACTGCTTTCCCAAATAGACCTATGACCACTCGACCTGAAAAAAAAAAAAGGTTTACACTATTGTTAACACGTCTGCACAGATATTCCACTTGTCTTATATAGCGTGCATGCAAAATCAATTTTACAAGCAGATCCGTGTAGAATTCCAGTGGAGGCAAATGGGATAGCTTTACACCGCTAGCTTTGTCAAGATCCAAAAAATGGCAAAGTAACACAAAAAGTTAATTTTCAAGCAATCCAGATCCATTCCATTATTGAAGCTGCTATACCACCAGTGAATTTTTCCCCCATAAGTCTTGAGGATGCGTGTTAATTTTTTATACATAGATGCATTGGAGTTGTAGGACCAATACATAACATACCAGCAGACTGTCCACCAATTTCGACATCAAAGTATACTTTGTGAGTCACCTCTTTCAAATCCTTTGACTTTTTAGCCTGAAAATGCAAATCATTGAATTGGTCACAACAATAGCATAAAACGAAAACACGAAACCCGTAAGATCCATCACGGAATTGTGCAATTGACGTTGACTAGCTTTCGGTTGGAATCTCACCACTACAGTAATTCATGCTTCAAGGAAAAGCATTGAAGCAAAAGTAGAAAAAAAAAAAAAAAACCACAACCATTTAACATTAAACTTAAGTTGTGAAGCCAATGCAGATCAAAAACTTCGAGATTTACGACAGGATCGAAGACTATAAACCCTGATGCCGTACGCTATTGTTCACAGTCGTTTAGAGCTGGACAATAACAGATCGAAGAGTATGAACCCAAAACCCTAGATTTAAATTTTCGGTTTTCATTTAGATAGGGCATAACAAAAACGGATCAAATATTATGGAAACTTTAAAATTAGGGAAAACAGTAAAATGAAAAGGAACAATAACAGAATCGAACCTGGGTGAGAGCTAGGGTTCCGAGAAGGAGAAGAGAGCACAAGAGGTTGACGGAAAGCAGGTTCATTTTGGCCATCTTGGGTTTTCCTCTCGGGTTCGCCGCTCCTCCCCCAAGTCACGCGGTGGGTCGGACCAGGATTGGGGGCCTTTATATACGATCGAGGTGGATCTCATCGGACCAATGGGTAGCTGACACGTTCGCACTTGCAGGTATTTTCGCTAACGTCATTGGTTGAAGGCCGCTGGCAGCGGCAGCGATTCTGTTTATTACTTTTGCGTTACAAATATAATAATAAAAAGGTTTGAATTAAAAGAGTTTTCGGTATCATTGCATGGGACTATTGTACATAAACCAAATGAACAAATTCGGCTAGGGCAAATATTGTTTGTTTTCGGGAATAATGCCGTTAACATAACAATGAGGGGCAGTTGTGAAAATTGTTTACATGGGGACAATTAATAAATCAATTAAGTTATTTTTATTAAATAAAAGTATATATTATTTGTTTATTTATTAAATATATTAAACAGTTAAGTCATTTAATGAATTTTAAAAAAACTTCACCACTTGAGTTCTTTTTGTTGTATTTTTATAATTTAAAAATTATATTCTTAACTACTTATTTGTAAATGATTTGTGATTGGGCGATTCCTATATAGTCTTATGAGAGACAAAGTTTACCTCCAACTTAAATTAGATAAACTTCCTTTAACTCGGGATATGGCAGCACCTAAAAATGCAGCGTCTTTCACTCGTGAAATACATCTTGTCATTAACTATGTTAACTTATCCCTTTCCCTCACATTCCGCTCTCAATCTCTCAACCATCCCCTTAAATCTTTATGGCTCGTTTGGAATGCACGAATAGAATGCAAATGGAATAAAATTCATTCTAATTTTTGTGTTTGGTACACACAATGAAATGTAATAGTCTATTGCCTTGAAATGAAGATTACCCTAAATAGGGTGTTATTGATTACCGCTACCCCATTGTATTGAGTGAGTATCTTGCATAGGGTAATCAATTTAACAAGCATACCCTTCATCTATCCATAACAAGAACTTCATTTTGTAGAGGACCCGATCACCAAGCATAAGACACAGGGGCTAGAGATGGTCGAAAATTGACCTCCTAGTGCCAATTAGCTAAAGGCGAGGTGCATGATCGAACCCAGAATTACATTAGATCTCCTCTACCACCTTCCATAGCCCCACCCCCATTGTCGTCAGTGGTGCCGACCCCATTAACATTGGAGACGAGAAGAAAGATAGCAGTGGAGGAGAATGGTAGGATCTTCTTAGCCAAGGAGGAGAGGTGTTTCAAGATAGAGGTGGGGTTTCGCTAGAGTTAAGTTTCCATCTTGGAGTGCCCAAAGGAAAGGAGATTGTAGTCTCAATGTTGATTTTAAAAACTAATTAACCGTTGATTCCACGGCAACGACGCCAATTTGACAGACAGATTTTAACCACCCTAAAAGAGTTAGCTAATGTTGTAAAACCTCTCTTCAAGATAATTAATTCACTTAGTTTGTACTAAATAGAATAGCATCAAGCAAGGGGTCGAACTCTCAGGGATTAGCCTAATTTTCTAATTCTTAAATCAAAACATCCAACTACTGTTGTTCTATAGAATGTCTTAGCAAAAATAATTTATCTTTAAACTAAAGGTCTAATTTTTAAGTGATTTTCTGAATAAACAAATATGGCAGAATTGTTTTTGGAGTTTAACTCAATGACTAAAAGCATCTAGGGTCGCAATTTTACCTCTCTATGCTGTTACTACTGGTTTTAAGGTTCTTGGGGTTAGTTAAATGATCGCATGCTATACATGAGCCAAGGTTTTGCAAATGGTTATTGACAGACCTTCTAAGTGTTGTATGCTTAAATAGTCATTATAGCAGCAACATACAAAGTCAATTTATCATATTTCTGAAAAGATAATGATCACACCAATCACAAATATGCTATGAATCTTAAAGTCTGCCCCAGACTAAGGCTAAAAAACCTAGGTGTATATAGCCTAGATGTAGAAGATGAAGAACAGATTCATAAAACATGCAAATCTCAATTAAGCAAACCCAATATTTATAAAATCAATTTAGCAACATAGGGAGCTATATTGCTACCCTAGATTAAGAAAACTACTCACACGTGTTTATGAAATAGCATAAACAAATATAAACATCATCTCAGAACTAGGTGCAAAAGAACTTCAACTCCAGATCTTCACCAGTCGTCCAAAACGTCTCTCCAAGGTCTGCTCTCTCCAAAACGTGTGTCCAATCTCCCCAAACGTGATCCTCTCTATTTCCAAGACGTGATTCTCAATATCCGAATCGTGATGTGCCTCCACGTTTTATAGAGTTGTTGGTTGTGTAATGTGTGCCCTAGCCACCAGCTGTCATCATTTATCAAAACGGCATAGTTTTTATAAATAACAGCGATTCTCCCTTCCAGCCATTATACAACTCAAACCAAGCACAATATGGACAAGGTTCTTTAGACAAAAATCATCAGCATACAAAAATAAAGGTCCTTGTGCAAAAACATTGTTGCACGTGATAATGCACGTGACATTGCACATGACAACACCATATTATGTGCAAGCTCCAAATGCTCTGAAATTCATCCCCAAGCTTCCTTGCATCATTTAAAAGGCTCTCATGCAATAATACACTTGTATGTGACATTGGCCATATCACGTGCACATCAAAAACGCCTCCTTTTGAGTTCATCTTTTGTCACAAGTTCCCTCATTGGCAAGATAAAATGATTTAGCTGATGTGCGTGAGAAGAAATCGTCTAAAAACCTGCCAAAATAACTCAAAAACATATGTACATGGAAATAGTATCTTCCTAAGAGTTAGAACAAATATATATATATATATATATATATATATATATATATGAAATATGAAATACAATGCAATTAGGCTTTAATCATGCTTTTAATCACCCTAAATATACAATAGAATAACGGCATAAATGTATATTATCATCTAACCCAGTCAAAATGGGATACAACAGTTGCCCCTCTTTGTGCATCGTTTGTATACAAATGATGTACAAAGATGAATAGATATTCATTTTGATGGGTTAGATCTCCTTGGTCTTTTCCATAAGAGTTGACTCCTTAAGGTTGGGCATTACTGTGAGATCGAGATTGTATTTGGGGCTTAAGAGAGCTAAAGTGATATCAACATATAGGGCTAGGTTTGAATGAATAGGACTAACATCTAGGGTTGGGAATGAATGAATGGATGGATCAGCATCTAGGGCTAGGGGTACATCATGTAGGGTCAATAAATGGAAAAGACGACATCTAGGGTTAAAGGAAAAGATTATCATCTAGGACTGTAGGTGTAACCTCTAGGGTCGATAAATGAAAAAGCAAAAGACGACATCTAGGGTCGATTAAATGGGATCAACATCTAGGGCTGAGGTAAGACATCTAGGGTCAAACTTGAAGGTGGCATCTAGGGCCAGAATGACATCTTGGGTTGATAGAAACAGCTTCTAGGGCTGAAGTAAGACATCTAGGGTCAAATTGAATAAACCTGCTGACACTTCGACCCTATTGACCTTTGACTTTCACTATTTGGCCTTATTTTCCGCGAGCACTTTCCTATGTAGTCACGAGACGCGTTGTTATTAGCTGGCCAGCTGTCAGAGATGCTTTTCAATGCCTATCTGTCACATGTGCTCACAAAAAGACGAAAAAAGCAATCACAAGCTGCCTAATTTTCGCACATGTCGTCCAACCACCAGACAAAAGCTATAATCTTCTAATAAAAAATGTTGACACTCATAATAGAGTAATAAATGCACAATAATGGTGGTCTAGCCAAATTCTATTATCCCATAAATAGAGGCTCTCCCCCCACATGAAAGAAAAAAAGAGAACACAAGGATATTCTGCCAAAAAAATAAAAAAACGCTCTGCTATTCTGCCATCTGCCAGTCTTCATACCCAGCTCCATGATCCCAAAAAAGAGAACGTTCAGATTAAGCCCATACGAATTTCTGTCACTCTCCCAATATTTCGCCCCAATCTCTCCACTCTCTCACGTTTTCTACCGAAAACCCAGAAAAAAATATTTTTCATCTTCTCTCAACTCCACACATCACTGCAATCTCCAAATCAAAATCCCAACTGATTTTTGCCATTTGCGCTATTGGAACTTGGTGATTTGGTAATTCGAGCAGGCGACTGTCATTGTAGACAAGGATTCAAACAAAAGTCCAGGTGTTGAAGCCCAAAGTCGGTTCTGTATTATTACTTTTTTAGCTTATGTATATTTATATTTGATGTAATACTTAGTGTTTTCCTGTATGGCTTTTTATGTTGCTGGGTATATGTTATATTTTTCTCCTTTTTATGTTGTTAGTATGTATTGTATTTTCCTTGCATTTTGTATAAGTTATATGTTGTAATATGTAAAGTATAGTAAAAGCAGAAAAACAAAAAAAAAAGCAAGAAGAGGCATAAAAAGGAAAAGAGAAAAAAAAAAAGAAGGAAAAAAAGGGTAGCTTTATTTTTATATTATTTGTGTATGTCACACTCACACACTCCACATTTATTTTGATATGTGTGTGTATTTAGTTATAGTAAAAAAACATAAATATGCATTTTTAAGTGTTAGCTTGTGATTAAGGTTCAATTCTTTTAAAACAAAAAAAAACAACAAAAAAGAGAGTTTTCACAAACAAAAAAACAACAAAACATTTTTAACACAAAAAAAATGTTTTCAAACAAAAAACAAAAACAAAATAATGTGAAAAAAAACATATTTCAATTTTTAGGATTCTAATTTCCAAAAACAAAAAAATAATAATAAAACCTTAGGATTTCATTTCCACTTCAAATAAAAAGCAAAACAAAACTTTTAGGATTTCCTTTAGAAATTTAGGATAAATTAATTTTAAACATAACTTTGACAAATAATTTAGCTAAATAAGAAACATAAATTTTAGGAAAACAATAATGTCTTCACTTAGTCAAAATAGTGAAAAATAAATAGAAACCTCCTCCTCCTATAGGTACTGAAAGGGCGTTGTAGAGGTGTTAATCCTTCCCTACACGTAACCAACCCCCGAACCCTTATCTCTGGTAACGTAGACCACCCACATTTTAGGTGACCAACTGCACCCCCAAAAATAGTTGGTGGCGACTCTGTACAATCTCATCATTCGGTTGCGGCTCGGACGAAAACCGGTGATGACAAGTGGTCGTTGGATAACTGTGTCGTGCGATGTCCCTACTTGTGTTGCGAATCGTGTGACTTTTATCCTGCTCACGATGTTGTCCCGCTTTTTGGCGACCTCGACTCGGTCCTTGTTTTGTGTACCTAACGTTGTGGAATTTTACTCCTCTCCCCTTTTTTTCCCCGCTCATTGCTCTGCCGGTGCGACGCGCCATGCGTGGCCCTCCCTTCCTTCCTGTCGTGGCTTGTCTTGGCTGGCCGCTGGGTCAGGGGTGGTGCATTTTGTTAGTGGTCTTGGTTACAGATTGTTATGTGAACGTCGGGTTCCATCCCTCGTACGCGCGGTGCCCACCTTGATGGGCCCTCAATCGACATGTGGCAACTGTTATTGGGAGGATTGTTGGGCCCATGATTGACTATGTGTTCTTGCTTCGTAAGCATCTAGTTAGGCACAATAAGATTTCCCGCCTTCACCGGGGGATTTCCACCTGCCCCGCAAATTGGGGCATATCCACCCTGCCTTCGCCACCGCCTGCTATCTTTAGGCTCGGTAATCAAAGTGTGGGGCTTGGTAGGGCACCTCCTCACCCCGTCGCCCAATGGGTAATGACCGCTGTACACTACGGTTACTATTTCTATTGCCAAACATACGAATAATCAAGGCCCTAGCCCACGACCCAAGACACTCCTTCTGCAGTCACCAGGGTTGTGTGCTTCCTCGCGGGGTGGCAACGGTCACAGGGCTGTTGCGCCCCCCGGTGCAAGGCTATTGCCCCCTAACGTGTTGACCTTCGCTCCTGCAATGCCTCCGAGTGGGGTGCCTTCTCCTAGCCCCCCTCTTGGAGTTGTTGTTAACTCGGTTGTTGTCGCGGAGTGTCCTAGCCTCCCACCGGGCGGAGTCAGCCGGCCGGTTAGCTCCGTACGTTCTTGCAATGACCGTCTGGTCTTTGGCTCGGACCTGTCATCGATGGTGCCCTCCCTGCCCTTGCAGCTGGCCTGTTCTTGGCATGATATTATTACCCGGCCTCTGTGCCCTCGGGCCGGAGGCCCTGCCCGGCTGCCCGATTGCCCCTCCCCTCCTTTGTTGCTCAGTCTTCGGCTCCCTTACCTCCCTGCCCCTGTTTGCAGCTTTTGCGTCACGATCGGATTGTGTGTGTTTGGAACGCTGGCCATCTATCGCGTCGCTCCTTCGGCGACGAGCTCCAAGCTTGCTTGTGAACCCTATGGGGTCAAGTGTCTAAGTGGACCAAGACGCATGATTCCTGGTGCGGTGAGTCGTATCGATTCGATATCTTTGCTCCCACAGCATCTATCTCGGCCATCGTTTCCCGGCTCAGGCAGGTGGCCCCTGCGTGGTATGTGCGCCCCCACCTCCTTTATTTGTCTCAAGCCCGAGCGCGTTTCGCCCCTCCTACAGCTATAGTACCGTCCCCATCCTCTCGCCCTACGTTTAGCAGGATTGCAACTTGGAATGTTTGTGGCTTTCAGTCCAAACGGTTGGATATTCTCCACACAGTGCTGCAGGAAGGGTGGGTATTTTGTGCCTTCAGGAGACGCTTGTCTAGGACTCCAAATGGCTAGTGGCCTTAGCCAACTTTCGGGTTTTTCAATCTTGGGGGTCTCGTCGTGGCATTGGCAAGCGGGGCCTTGCCCTGGCCATCCATGCGCCGACTGTCATGCCCCCAAATTTCAGGGAACCCGGAACCAGGAACATGACTTCCCCTTGCCCGCACCTGAAAGTTCAAGTGGTTGGTAACTAACACCAATAGAGACTACACCGTGGGTGCTGTCTCAATCATGCAACCCTGTATAGTCATACATCAAGGGTAATCTTGTACCTTCCCATATATCATCATGCATACAATAAGTCAAACAATCATACAGACATCACATTACAAACAACATGCAAATACAACTGTCCATGGACCCATGTCTGGGATACAATACACAATAATACAGAATATAACACTTATCATACATCAGAGTAGTGAGCATGTCCTCCTGGAAGAAAGTCCTCCACTAGTCGCGGGTCACACCTGCAAAGGGGAAATAACAAGTAGGGGTGAGTGACAAGCTCAGTAGGTGACCCTAATACGCCACATCATGCAAACATACAAGTCTATACTACATGTTCAGTGTACTTGTGCACCGTTTAGTGTGCATAATCATCAGGATACAACCTGCAAACAAATATCAGGACCCAGTCTGCCCACAGAGGACAGCTTGTCCACGATCCTCCATGGGATCCTAGCTCAGGGCACTCATCCCTAGCTCTACGAGCTCAACGGCTCAATACAATCCTCAACGGGATCTCAACTTAGGGCACTCAGCCCTAGCTCCATGAGCTCAACGGCTCAACACATGCCTTAGCCTCATGGTGAGAACCCAACAAGTCATAGAGCCCAAGGCCCAATTTCTAAAACCAACATACCAACACCAATATGGCATTAAGGTTCATCATACTCCCTTTATAATTGAAGCCAGTCTTCACAAATCAATCATCATTCCTTGACCAAGGAAGGTGATAAACATAGAAGTTGTTTTCTTGAAATAAAAAGTCCCAGCATTGGGTCCCCATATCATAACTAAGATAATCTGATTTTTGGAGATTTTTCTGAGATGTCTAGCCCCACTTTCCAAAAATTCACCTCTATGAAAAACTGGATTTTCCGAGATTTTACACTAAATCCCAATTTTCACATTTTAAAGGAGTGGGAATTTAATTTTCTAGTATTTTTCTTTGAATCCAAATGGGGGGTATTTCGTTATTTACATTGTAACTTAAGTAATACTTAGGTATAATGGTTTACAATGTAAATGGTCCAGTCCAGTGAAGCTAGAATTGCACTGCCCAACTGCTCGAGACACTGCTCGAAACTGCCTACTCGAGACGGCCCGAAAAACACCTGCTCGATGCTATATTTTGCTCGATACTCCCTACTCTACGCCTCTGCTTGAGACACCTGCTCGAGGCTACATTCTGCTCCACGCTCCCTACTTGAGGCCTCTACTCATGACTACTCGAGACTCTACTCGACGCTACAGTGTTGAGTAGTGTCGAGCAAAACTCCAGTCGTGATCTGTCGACTGCATTCTTCCTAGTTTCGTCTCGAAACCCAATTATACTCGTTAAATCCTCCTTTATAAGCATCAATTTATCTCTATTAAGGGATTTCAATATCATCTAGCCACATTAGGCTACCAAACAACCTAAATCATCTATGTTTCATGCTCAATTTCCATTTTTCCCCAATTCCTAGGGTTCATCACGAATTTTCATGATTTCATCTAATCCTTACCCGTTAATCCAATGAAACAACAAAGAAAGGGTGAAGAATCAATGGAACACCTACCTAGAATGATTCTTGATGATCAAATAAGCTTAAAACGCCCCAAAGCGAAGGCTCCAAGCTTCTCTCTCTCTCTCTCTCTCTCTCTCTCTCTCTCTCTCTCTCTCTCTCTCCAATGCACGAACAATGAAACGTAACGTGGAAGCTCTTACTCTCATCCTATTTATATTTTTACATTTTCTTTTATTAATAAATCCCAAAAATATTAATTGACCTCCCATGGTCACGAACTCCAAATTGAGCCCAAGTACAGTCAAAATGCTCAAAATGACGAGCACATCACTATTCTGATATTTCTAACCCAATTGACCGCTCAAATGCAAGGTCAACCAATAAACCCCGAGAAAGTCAACAATCAGGCCACTTGGGGGCCCGAACCAGAATTGGGCCCAATTACAGTCAAAATGCTCACATTGACGAACACAATATAGTCCAGATGTTTTTTGCAACAGAGAAAGACTATCTCTCAGCCTTACCAAAATATGAGTCTTTACACCGATGTTTGAGGCCTTTGAAGTGGGTGTCTCTGACTTGCACCAACTGTGGGCTCACCTCTCTTCTTGGCGCCTCAGGGGCATCTCTTGGATGGTGGGCGGTGTCTACATTCTGCAATGGCGCCATCCCGCTGAGCGCTCGTCGATCCTTTCTCAAGTCAGCCCCCAGGTCCGGTGTCTGCTTGAACCCACCCTGGTGCCCCGCTTATGGTGCTTGCAGATTGGAACACCACTATCGGGAAGTTGGCAAAATGGGGCTCCAAGTTTGGCCTCAGGGTTCTATCGGGAATGGGTCCCCGGAGACATTCCACTTGCGTAAAGGTTCTGGCATTAGTTCTATTGACCATTTTTTGGTTAATCCTCTTGCCGTGGATCTGCTCACTAATGCGTCTGTATGCCGCCACATCGATAGTTCCGATCATTGGCCCCTTCATACTGCATTCCGGGACTTCAACGTCCCTGCTGTAGCCGATGTAGCCGCTCCTCTCCCCCCCCCCCCCCCGTTGGGACTACCGCAGAATCGCGGTTTGCTTGGACCCAATTCGGCTTTCTAACCAGTGGGCGGCTTTGGCTGCCCTGTGTCACGACCCGAGCAGTGTGGTGCTGGTGGGACGTTTCTTAGTGGCACGATTCAGGAATGTATTCGTGCTACGTAAAGGAGAGGGGTTGGTTGAAAGCGTAGATGGTGCGCAGCGGAAGGTTCCAGGCAGTTCGTGGAGGAAAACGGATGGAACCCCTTCGGAGTTCAGACGTGCCGACCCGGTTGAATGCGGGGAGCACACCGCTAGTCAAGGACTTGACGTTGAAGAAGGGATTTGGCCATCCTTACACAAACTAGTCGGGAACTGGAGCTGTTCTCCTGATAAGCCCAGTGGCAGGGCGAAACCAGTCTACGTGCGCTTCACCCCTCAAAGGCTAAACTTAGTGGACCGTGGATAGAGAAGCTAAGTGCCGCAATGGGTTGAGAGGCGCAGGAAACCTGACCCCGTGACAAGTGGTATCAGAGCCGAACCGGCCCATATCCTGAAGACTCGCCGAGCACTCTCGCGAGTAGCGTGATCCCAAGGTGGGATCACAGAGGTGAGTCGACCAATAGTGTCTTGCACGCCTTGCGTCCATAGAGTTGGAGTATCCTGGAGTGTGATACAGAGTTGGGCAAGGGAGTACGAAGGAGCGCGTCGGAGCGATCTTGGAAACCTCCTATCCTTTGGACATTGGGCGAGTGGGCGAGCATCTTGGTAAAGGTGTTGCAACCTGCGGGGAAGCGATGTCCAAGCTGTTGACATTGGGCGAGTGGGAGGGCGTCGAGGTAACGATGCCATCGCCTGCGGGGAAGCGATGTCGACAACCGCAATGAGGATGTTGCGAGGATTGGGTGGAGGAGAATGTCACGACCCAAGCAGCGTGGTGTTGGTGGGACGTTTCTTAGTGGCACGATTCAGGAATGTATTCGTGCTACGTAAAGGAGAGCGGTTGGTTGAAAGCGTAGATGGTGCGCAGCGGAAGGTTCCAGGCAGTTCGTGGAGGAAAATGGATGGAACCCCTTCGGAGTTCAGACGTGCCGACTTGGTTGAATGTAGGGAGCACGCCGCTAGTCGAGGACTTGACGTTGAAGAAGGGATTTGGCCATCCTTACACAAACTGGTCGGGAACTGGAGCCGTTCTCCTGATGAGCCCAGTGGCAGGGCGAAACCAGTCTACGTGCGCTTCAACCCTCAAAGGCTAAACTTAGCGGACCGTGGATAGAGAAGCTAAGTGCCGCAATGGGTTGAGAGGCGCAGGAAACCTGACCCCGTGACACCTGGTAGATGACCCGCTGTCTAACCCCATTTCCCTGGTGACTCAGCTGGGGGTCACGACTCAACGAATGGCAGGGGACCTCACGCTGACCTCCTTAGAGCAGCGGCGGGGTCGCCGATTGTTGCGGGTACGCCCGCACATCAGACATCTGATCGCGCGGCAACGATGTTGCTTCTATAAAGTTCAATGTCTCTCCCCCATTTCACCGGAAGGTCAATGGGTTGTCCGACACTAGGTGTGGGCGAAGGCTGATGCCAAGCAGGCTTTCCAGCTTGCAGAGCGAACTTGTTTCCATCGATAAGTTGAAGGAAGTCGTTATTTCCTCGACCATCACGAACCCCGCCAGTTTTGGCATTGGTTGCAGGAGTTCGCCAGTGTTGGTAAGTTGGGCCCTCGGTCCATCTAGCCCTTGCGTGACAGTGATGGCACGCTGCTCATTGAGCCTGCCACTATTCTTGGCCATTGGACCTCGCACTACCAGGCTCTTTTGGACACTCTCGATGAATACACTGAGGACCATTATGTTGCACTACTTTCCCCCACCCGACCGGCCATCGTGGGTCTCGATTCCACCATCTCCTGGAAGGAGATTAAAACGGTGGTCCGGAGACTCCGCCTTCACAAGGCGGTCGGACCTGATGGCCTGCCCCCGGGCTTCCTCAAGTGTATGTTGGGTGGTACCAACTCTCATCGGCGTGGTAGGGGGTTCGGTGTCGTTGTAAACTCGGCCAAGGATCCATGGTGCGTGCGCTCACCTCACTGTTTAACGCACTTTGGTGGTGTTCCATCGTTCCTGACTCTTTAAACACAGTTGCTCTTGTCTCCGTCCCAAAAAAGGGTGATCTCATAAACCCGGGGAATCACTGCGGCATTTCTCTCATCAATGTTCCGCTCAAAGTATTAATGGTGGTGGTGGCCCACCGCTGCTCTGTCTCTCTCGAGCTCCAGGGCTTTTTTAGCAAGGGCCAGGCTGGCTTTTGTAAGGGAGAGGAATGTCTTGGTCATGTCTCGACACTCCATGAGATCGCCCTCCATCGCAAATCCGTGCTTGGTCGGCCCACCTATGTGGCATTCATTGACTTCCGTAAGGCCTATGATATGGTGCCCCATGGTGCCCTCCTTGCCAAGATTCGGGCAGCTGGAATTGGTGGCTGCGCTCTTGGTTTGTTTCAGGCTCTTTATGCAAGCTCGTCGGTCCAAGTTAAACTGAGTAACCTGATTTCTAACATGATCAGGGTTCGCCGGGGTGTGCGCCAGGGCTGCCCTGCCTCTTCTCTGCTCTTCAACATCTTCATTAATGACATGTTGGCGGTGATGGAGGCGCAGTGTGGGGTGGTTGTCCCGGGCCTCCCTGAATGTATCCCCGGCCTACTTTTTGCCGATGACCTTGTCCTTCTCACGGACTCGGTGGCAAACCTAATGACACAACTGAGCAGGGTGCATGCTTGGGCCTCCACCTGGGGTATGGCAGTCGGGATCAACAAGTGCAAATGTATGACTCTGCTTGGCGATCCAATTGCCCAAGCTAATCTAGCAGTTGCTAACCTTCGGTTGGGGCAGGAGTCTATTGGCGTTTCCTCATCGTATCGGTACCTTGGGGTCCTTGTTACCCCTGACCTCTCAGTCCGCCCCATTGTCGCTGACCGAGCGCTTGCGGGGCACAAAGAACTCTATGGCTTGCGGCATTTTATTGCCTGTTGTCGGTGCCTGTTTGGCCTCGTATCTTAGCCCTCAAAGCATTGGTGTCCCCAGTCTTGACCTTTGGCGCAGAACTGATGGGCATGTATGACGTCACACTCTTTGCCCCTCTCGAACGCATGCTTCTCGAAGGAATGAAGTGGATTGTTGGTGCTCGGGGGCAGTCGTCCCTTGTGGGCGGCAATGTGCTCCACCGGGAACTTAACATTTGCCCGCTATTGGCCTTCTGTGCGGGTCAACGGGCTCGAGTCTTCTTTAAATACGCCCATTGTAAGATGTGGATCGCCGATCTCTTGTCCCATGCTCCGCCTCACCAAGTTGGCCGCATCTGGACATGCCCCATCTGCTACTACCACATGGAAGGCCTATCTTGTTCGCTCGGCGACCTGGCAACAGTGGAATGCATGCCACTCTACCCTTTCTTTCTACACCACGTTCCATCTTACGTGGAGTTACTGGGTCCTCCGGCGTTCTTGGCTTGATGGTTTGGTCTCGAGTAGGGCGGCTTTTTAATTGTTCTGTGCCCGTGTTGGTGCGTGCATCCTACCTGATTGGGCGGTCCAGCTGGGCATCTCCGCTCCCTTGGGCGGCACGGATGCCCTTTCTGTCCTGCCCCCGATGCCGACTTGTGTCACTTTCTTCTCGACTGCTCGGCCCTGCCCCTATTGGCTCTCCGACCCGCTCTTGCCCAAGTCCCCTGGACCCGTGGGGCCTCCCACGTGGTCACGTCGGTGCCCCAATTTCGAAAACAACTCCTCGCCTCTCTCTTAAGTGGAGATGGGGGCTGGGGATCACGAGTAGGAGGTATTGGGAGTCGGGCCCACCAGCTTTGCTGCAGTGGGTGCCCTTCTTCTGCAGGCCATGACGATGCTTCAGGTTGCGTATACCGCCTCTTGGGCTCCCGAGCCAGACGGGCTGATTCTCACCCATGAGCTGACGCCTATCCAGGTAGGGCCTGTCCTCATAAGGGACACACCTCTGGAGCCTCGGTAATGTTGGTGGACACCGACTCGATCCCTTGTAGATTCTGGCAAGGCCTAGTTCTCGGCGCCCTAATAAGGCACTAGGTCTTTCATCCCCACAACTAGGCTTTTCACCATGAGAGTTTCCTGGAGTATGGGTGCTTTTTGCTGTCACGCCCCGGATCTCCCAACAACGAGAAACCGATTAGTGATGCCCCATGCCTCGCACCCAAGAGGTCAAGGGGTTGGTGAATGGTCACCTAATAGGGCTCCCTCAAGGGTGCTGCCCACAACCTGCTATAATCTCACACACGACGTGCACAAACCACACAATAGAATACTCCATTTAGCAAAACTGTATTACATGATACATAGGGTCACCAGCCCCAAAACACAGTGTTCCAAATAAATATAGGAGTTTCAAGTTTAACAGTTACAATGTCTCAAAAAAACAGTAAATCAAGACATATGCTTCCACAGCGGAATAGCCTCCTAACGCCTGTTAGGTCCTGCAGAAAAAGACATTAAAGGTGGGTGAGCAAACCATAGCTCAGTAGGAGGTATGCCTCCATGGACCAACCCAACATCTCCTCCACAAAATGCTCAGTGCAGATATGTGCAGTGTAATGTACCTAAAGTAGCAATGGAAAACACACAAGGAATTCACAGGTGGTTCCCTCAATGGAACCTCAGCATCTCATGTCCAATCCAGGATTGTCCCCTCAATGGGACCTCAACATCTCATGTCCATCCTATGGACTGTCCCCTCATTGGGACCTCAATATCTCATGTCCATCCCATGGACTGTCCCCTCATTGGGACCTCAATATCTCAACTACAAGCACAATAACAAAGCACACAAAACATCTCATGAAACATCTCTATTAAAGCATAACAATTCTCACGCATGTATTAAATTCCAATACACATCAATAAAGTTCCACCACATCTCAATTCCATGTTTCATCACACAAAACGCATGCACAATATATACTCAAATGTATACCACCATATATAAATATATTTACACATATCTCAGATTCACATATCATAATACAATCTCCCCAAACGTTGTATTAAGCAATCATAACAATGGAAACTAATTTTAGGAGATAGAACCACCTACTTCAAATCCAAATGTGTTAGGGTTTAGAAATCAAGAAAATCGGGTGATCCTCTTTCGTCCTTGCTCCTCTCCAATGGCACCTCCCGCTCCTAAGCACGCACCTACTACAATCGCGCAGACGATGATCTCTCTCTCTCTCTCTCTCCCTCTCTGTGTCGGCGGCTACGGAAGAAGAACCCTAAAAATCGAAAAACAGGAAAACATATCGAAAATACGCTGTCACAGAGGCGACATCGACCAAAAACAGGTGAAATCGACCCACATCGACCAACCTTCTCGCGTCGACCAGGCACCCACGTCAACCAAAACTCACATCGCACCAGGTCGATCTCAGGCTGGGTCGACCACATCGACCTCACATCGACCCACGTCGAACATTTCTCGCGTCGATCAATACACAGGGGAAAAGCTCTCGGGAAATTGCTCTTGGTCGACCTTGATCGCACATCGACCGACGTCGACCACAATTCTCGCATCGACCACTCATATTGACGCACATCGACCACGTCGACTGCTCACTTTGCCAGGTCGACCATGTCGACCCTAGCCACACCGACCAAAGCCACATCGACCAGGTTTTCATGCGAAATTCCAACTTAGCTTTCTCCAAGGCGTTGCGCCCGGTCAGCGAGACCCCCGCCGAGGCGCTGCACCCTCGGACTCCCGCTAGTCATCGGGTCAAGGTGCTTGCCCAAACACAAATAAAGACTAACTCATCCAAACCCAAATACAGGTTGATACAAAATATAGCACCTCAATCCTCTAACTCTCAGGACTAGGACACGAGTCCTCACATTTGCACTTATCGGTACCCAGTTACATTGGTGCTTGAGCCTCCGTAGGCACGCGGCCTTGGCTATAAGTGCCAGGTGAAGGGAGCTTGCTCTTGACGCCTCTGGTTTGCCCCTTGGCCTACCTATGCTCCAGTCTAGGAAAACTAACCTATCTCTCTCTTTCTTGGTTGTATATGATTTCAAATACCTTAACCTATCTATTTATAAGCCAATGGTTGCCCCTCTGTTATTACACATACATTCTTTTAGTTAAAAAATAATACATAATATTAATAATTATTTAAAATTTTTAAATAATATGATTATCGCGCATTAAAAATAATTAAATAAATATCTAAAAATATTTATTATTATTTATTTAATCTAATTAAATAAATAACCATGTAATATATATTTAACTCTTAAATATATATTGACATATGTTAAATAATTAACTCTTAAACACATTAAGAGAGTTATCTCACAATAAGGGTGTAAAATGGACTGCCGATCTGCAGACTGGGCGGTCCAGACCACTCTAAACTTAGTCCATTTGAATCACAGGCCTAAACGGGCTAGTTCATTTGGCCTGTGATCCATGCGGACCAAAGCTAGACAGACTAGGACTGGTCCGAGGATGCAACCCCAACTCCCCACCTAAGTCCCAACCCTGTCACCCCATGCCCATCCGTCTCCCCAAAGCCCAACTTAACATTTAACAATTTAACATTTTAAATTTTTAACATTTATATTATCACGCATTAGTCATTACCCTTAGTCCCTTACTCGGTTACTTCCTTAGTCCCTTACCCTAATTTCCCATATTAATATCATCATGTTGACCCGAGAGAACTTCGCAAATCGCAAATCACAAGGTAAAGGTGCAGCACAGTGGCCAAGCCGCACCGCCCGTCCATCAATCTACTTCCTGCGCCACACATCGGCCGATCTGCTGCCCATGCTGCTCACTCGCCCATCTGCTCCCCATGCCACCTATCCATCGATTTACACCCCAAGTTGCTCATCCGCCGATCTGCTCCCGCAAGCCTGTCTGTTGATCTACTCTCTGCTCCACCTGTCTTCCAATCAACACCTCGAGCTTCCATATGCCAAACTCCTCCCGGCGCCACTCGTCTGCCGATCTGCTCCCACAAACTGCTGCCCAAACCGATCGACTACGAACTGCTCCAGCAAGGTGAGTAAATCAAAGAACTGCATATCAGCTTGTTGTTCTAGTTGTTAATTTAAAACTAATTATTTATTAAAAAAATAGACCGGTTTGGTCCATACACAGATCGGACAGGACCAATATATTTTTGGTCTGTATAAATTGTGAGCCTAAACGGGCCAGCCCATTTAGGCCCGCTTTATGATGGACCGGACCAGTTCATTTTACACCACTATCTCACAATGATCCTGTATTCCACATAATAATAAATGATGTTATCTAGAGGGACCAAATAACCTACTTAATCAAAGCTCTTATAAATAATATCTAATTAATTAATCTCATTAAACAATTAAATCATTATTTATCAGTTTTAGTTTGAGCCATGATCAAAAACTAAAACTTCACTCTAAGATTAAACAAATATAATTACAAGAATCCACAATAAAGGATTTGTCCATTGATATAACTGATTAACATGTTGTCACAACTCATTTTCGTCTGAGCTTGAGACTGGCTTTATGAAAGGACTCCACACTGGTTTATTCAATTGATCCTAGAGTCATCCCTGCACAAGGCTCACACAAACCATGAAAGAAAAGAAAAACAGAGTCACTATCAAACAATTTAGAGGTGTGATTGGGCACCTAAAAAAAGAAAGGTCTACGGTTTAGAGATTAAGGTTCAGGAGTCGGTTATGTGTAGGGAAGGATTAGCACCCCTACAACGCCCATTATTGGTACATAGTCTTGATTTATGGATGTTTGCTTGTTTTAGTTAAAAAGAAGTCATTTTTTGTATTTTATATTTTAAGGGAAAAAATTATACGATCTAGGCCTTTAAAAGAAACAAAAGGGTTTCAAAAAAGAAACATCTTAGTTTTAAAAAAAAGATATGGGATCTAGGCCTATGTTGCAATGCTATTCCTTTTTTAAAAAAAAGAAATAAAATAAAATAATTTTAAAATAATAGCATCGCCACAATCAATGTCGGCTCGAGCAGCTAGGGTATGAGTATTAAGGGCTCAACCCCATGGCCACTTGGACCTTTGATTTAATTTTTCTAGAAAAGGTCAATTTTGATTATCCTCTTTAATCTCTAAATAAAAAAGGAATATAAGTTTTAAAAGGAAATCATTTTATTTCAAGACATTTAAGAAAATAAGTTTTAACAGTTTAATAACAAGAAAGAAAGAAGAAGAACTTTGATGATTTGCGTTGAATGATTCTTTAGAAAATCCTTGTGTTGTTTAGCCAAAGCATGCTCTTTGCTGTCCAAAAGTGTTCCTCCGTGATTCCTCCAAGATTGCCTCACAAAACCTCTCTTTCTCCCATGGCCAACAAAAGGTGCCAATAATCGATGATTAATGGATAATTCATGTCTACAATTATGTAGGAAAAGATGGCTAATTTATGCCCCCCTTCTCCAGATGTCAAATGAGTAGCTTATTTATAGGCTAGGTAGGCTAGTCTTCCAAAGGGTAGTTTCTTGCATTTAATCCTTGATTGAAATAATTAAGGTAAATAGGATTTCTTATCCCCTAAAACATGCAATTAAATCAATTAGGATTATTTGATTTTTAATACTACCCCATTTAAATTAATTGATTGAGATAATATGGGAAAGTGAGATTTCTTTTTTTTTTTTCCAAGTATTGCAAATTTATTTTCCCCTCTTTAATTATGGATGCATCTGGACGCCTTAGTAAGAAATGACAAAATCACGAATGAGATTCCCGGATAATCATTGATGCGGAATTCAGATCGTCGCTAAATCATCACTGATGCAAAAATAAGGGAATCTGGATTATCATTGGTGTGGAGTAGGGAATCCGGATTATTACCAGTGCGGAGAATTCTGGATCATTGGAAGATAATCCGGATGATTGAAACTTATTCCGGACTAAAGCTTCTTATCCCTTATCAAGGATAGCTCGGATCCCTTATTCCGGATCAATGGAAGGTTCGGATCCTTACTCTGTATCAGTGGAGGCTTATTTCGGATCAGTAAAAGGCTCGGATCCTTATTCCATGTTAGTGGAGTCTTATTCCGGATCAGTGGATGGCTCGGATCCTTACTCTATGCTAAGGCGCCTTTTTCCGTATCAATGTAGCTTGGATCCTTACTCCGTGCTAAGGCACCTTATTCTGGATCAGTGGATGGCTCGAATTCTTACTCCGTGCTAAGGCTCCTTATTCCAGATCAGTGGATGGCTCGAATCCTTACTCCGTGCTAAGGAATCTTAGAGCAACTCCAACAAGAATCTGTATTTTATCTCTATAATAGAGATTTTTTTATTTGTAAAGAGCAATTTTTTATATCTAACTCCAACAACACTCTTTATTTTAACTTTATCTATATTAAAATAATACGTTTTAATGAAGGGAGCCTCTTCGGAACGGTCATGCCATTCTAAAGATATAATCGGCATCCAATCCTCCAATGACACATTAGAGATACTCATGCCAATTCCATGAACCACACCACAGGTGAATAGTTGATGGGGCGAGCACATGCCTGACAGAGAGAGCACATTAGCATTGCATGGCATGCTTGTACTCGCCCAATTTATCAGATTCAATGCTCTCGTGAGCCATGCAGATCCATCTCATAGGTGGAGGTTCACGCCATAGATCTGGGTGGTGTTCGCTCGGGACAATCGTCCGATCTACCTGCATCTGACTATCGTAAGGCCCTCTATGACTGATGAACAACTTTTGCCAGCTTCACTAATTTAGTTCAGCTTTTGTCGTTTAAATTGTCCTTCTAAATATTATTTTGATTCTCTTAATGTAACTACTCAGTATAGCAGCACGAAATGGGTCGAACCCACAGGGATTAACCAAGCTTTTCCAGTTTTTAATCAAATCACCTATTTACTCTAGTCCTAGAATATGTTTTAGCTCACTATTTTTTATTTTTCTCAAATTATTAACTCTTATCTCTTAAATTACTAAGCAGAATGGTTTTGGTTTTAAATTTCAGAATTAAGACATCTAGGGTCGCAACTTCGCTATCCCTGCATTGTTTCTATTGATTCGAGTGCTCTTAGGTTTGTTTTAAGCTACGCATGCTATTTATCAACCAAGGTTTGGCAAATGGTCATTGTTAGACCTTCCCAGCACTTAACTGCATGAATGGTCATCAATACAGCAGCTTCACAGCTAATAAATCACACACATGCAAGGATAATGGTCACACCAAGCATATACATGTCAAGAATCATGAGATTTGTCCCTGACTATGACTAAGGAATCCAGAAGTGCACAATCCAGATTATAAAATAATGATAAGATCCTTAAAACATGCAAGTTTCACATAGACAAACCCAGAATTCACCCATCATCAATATTACAACACAGGGGGCTACATTGCTCCCCTTGAAAATAAGAACTACTCACTCATCTTGGAGATTACAATAGCATCCATAAAATACAACATTCAGACCTAGGTACAAGAGAGAAAGTGTGTTCTCAGGTGGCTTCCTTCCTCAAGGTGAGAGATAATTCCCAAATCCTAGCTTTGATCTTCAATTCCAGCAGCAATCCACACCTCCAGGTCTGCTAGGGTTTCCAGCCATCAGCCCTTGTTCTCAGATGTTCAGTTCTCATGAATGGATGTGTTTTCCCTTTATATAGGGCTGCAAGTCCAGCTAAAGATGTGCCCTAGCCCACAGCTGACAGCCCATTAGCAAAACTACGTAGTTTTGCTTAATAACCCAAAATCCATCTTGAAGTTACAATAATGCTCAAACCAAGCAGATTTAAACCCAGGTTCTTCAGAGAAAAGTCTTTAAAATATTAAACCAAAGTGAACTATGCAAAAATATAGGTGCACGTTATATTGCACGTCATATCCTTATATGACGTGTAGCTCCAAATGATCTGAAATTGCTCCCCAAGCTTCCTGGCGTCATGTAGAAGGCAGGCATATAATTATCTCCTTGCACGTCACAATGGTCCATGTGATGTGTGTTGGACCCCATTTTGTCCGGGTTGGACATACATATTCATTTTAGCTTTATATTATTTCATATTTGTTATTCACTTTGTATAGATAAATAAAGAGGTGTGACTGTTAATTTAAAGGGTGTGACGTTAATTATATATATAAAACACAAAAACAAAAACAAAAAAAAACAAAAAAAAAAGAAAATTCCAAAAAAACAAAAAATATCCTTAGAGCCTGTTGAATGTCTACATTTTTATTTTTCAAACAGCATTTTCTGCAAAAAAAAAAAAAAAACGGTCACCTGCTCCAACGGTCATGGCACCTTTCCAACGGTCACGACACTATTTCCAACGGCTATATTCTCCACCAACGGCCACTTTTCCACCCTATAAATACACCCTCATTCCTCTCCTTTACTCACACAATTTCCACTCTACCACTCTTCAAACTCTCTTCTTCAATTCTCCACGTTTTTTGCCTCCTCTTCTGCGAAAATGACTGATTGGGCAAAGTGCGTGCTAACGGTGCTAGTGCTAGCGTGTACTATTGTGTATCCTATGCTGGGCGGTGCTTTCATACCCCTCCTTGCTTTCATCATCCTCTTGTATGTAATGGCAATGGCCACTGAATATATTTTAGGTTGAACCATGTAATATCTCCACTACGGAGTCCTAAATAAATTGCACTTTGCATGTTTATGTTATACGTGTGTGTGTATATATACATATATATGTTAAATAAATAAATAAATAAAACCGTCCCAACGATCAATCGCAGCCGACATAAGATTCAAAAAAAATCATGAATAGTACTCAGGGTACGGTTCGTGTCGCTATTCGTGAATAGTACCCGGAGTTACTGTTGCATGAATAGTACCCGGGGTTACTGTTGCGTGAACAGTACCCCGCACCCCTTATTTGACTTCTTAATAATAATAATCATAAAAATCAAAAATGGAAGTCCCACATTGGAGGTTTTACAAAATTTCCTTCTCCATGACTCCTATATAAAGGGGTCCTCTCTCCCTTCCAAAACACACCATCCATCAATTACACAAAACTCAAAAAAAAGAGTAAAGTGTAAACTTAACTGCGGTTCTAAAAAAGAACAGCGGTTATAGTCAAATTAATTTTCTTTTCCCTTCTTTTGCAGAAAAAGGAGGCATTCGGGAGAAGGGCGCCCTCGGTCCACGATATTCTAGGTTTTTATTCCTTTCCTTCTTTAATTTTTATTTTGTGTAGTAAATTAGTAGTTAGTTTATAATTAAATTAGCATAATTAGTTAGTTAGTTTTTTTTAAATTTAGCATAATTAGCATAATTTTAATTAGTTAATTTTAGCATATTTAGTTAATTAGTTAGTTAGTTTTTAATTAGTATAATTAAATTAGCATAATTAGTTAGTTAATTTTTAATAAGTTTGTAATTAACTTGTCAAATTTAAGCATGTCAATAGTAAGTAAGCCTGGTAATTAATTAATTAGTGCGTAATGAATTAAATAACATTAGTAATTAGATAAATTAGTAATTAACTTTTGTAAGTAATTTTCATATTTAAAATTTAGTAAATAATTAGGCTAATTTAAATAATTTGTACTTAGATTATGATAATTAAATTTAACCTTTAACTTTTAAATTTAATAATTAGCCTGGTAATTAATTAATTAGTGCGTAATGAATTAAATAACATTAGTAATTAGATAAATTAGTAATTAACTTTTGTAAGTAATTTTCATATTTAAAATTTAGTAAATAATTAGGCTAATTTAAATAATTTGTACTTAGATTATGATAATTAAATTTAACCTTTAACTTTTAAATTTAATAATTAGCTCGTGAATAGTAATTAAGCCTATTAATTAATTAGCATGTGACGGATTAAAATAAAATTTTGAGAATTAGATTTAGATTAAATGTGATTTAAAAATAATAAAAAATAAAAAAATAAAAAAAAAGCAAAATAAATAAAAATAAATAGAAACCTCCTCCTCCTAAGATAGGTACCGAAAGGGCGTTGTAGGGGTGCTAAAACCTTCCCAACACGTAACCAACTCCCAAACCCATCTCTGGTAACACAGACCACATCTTAACTACTCAAGGTAGAGGGTATCCAACTGTACCCCAAAAACAGTTGGTGGCGACTCTGTATATTTTATCATTTGGGTTCGGCCCGGACGAAAACGAGTGATAACAATGTGCACTCTTGTTTTACCTCCTCAAGCTGCCTTCTTTTGCCACAAGTTCCTTCTTTGGTACATGAAGTGATTTGGCTGATGTCCATGAGATCAAATTGCCTAAAAACCTGCCAAAACAGCCCAAAAACACATATATAGGCCAAACAATGTCTTCCTAAGGTGTTAGAGCAAATATTAGAGAAATATGGATAAATTAAGCTCTAGGTATGCTCTTTAATGTCCTAAATATACACTAGAATAACGGCATAAATGCACGTTATCAAATACACCACACTTGAACCATTGCTTGTCCTCAAGCAAAGACATACAAGCATGTAAAAATAAAATAAACACACAGTCACACTGGAACGAAAATAAAAATAAAAATAAAAATAAAAATAACAATCAAGGAGAGTCATGGTTTCCTAAGCACGCAACTCTATCATGATGAAGGGGGCATTCAAGTAACCAAAATGATTTATAATTTAGCTTACTCATGTCCATACCCCTAAGTCCAACAACCATGCAATCTCATCATTGAAAATTCAGATATCAACAAGCATTCCATGATAACACAACATCTAGTTTCCCTTGAAGCCCTCACCAAGGTTAGAGCAGCCTCACTCAAATATAAATTTTCATACAAGCCCAAGTATAGTACCTAACAGAAAATTAATGGGTTGGAAAGCTCCTCACTACATTTAAGTACTTGCCAAGCAAGCATGTGAATTCCAGATTGTGCTCATCAATGGAAACACACACTCTATGCTAAGAAACACAACTTGAGTCTAAGAGTTCAGCTCAACACTAAACACAAAAACAAAAGTATTCAGCCAAGGTGGCTGCAAACTAACAATCCCACAACTAATCATCAAGCCGTTGTGGCTTTTATTCTGAGAATATGTTTTTTTTTTGTTTTTTTTGTTTTTTTTTCACACTACTTTTAAATAATAACCTTACAAGGTTGCATTTTATGCTCTCCCTTGATGGATTATTCACTCTTTTTTTTATTCCTTAACACATAAATAAGATTGGCTTTTCTAATGTATACCCCTTGCCATTTTTGCTAAGTAGGGAGAGACAAAAATACACTGAGTGTCTCACATCCCATTATCACTGAGTGATGGGCTTTTTCACATTGTGCATCACAACCTTATTCATATACAACACGCCAAACACTGAGCACTAATAAGTAGTCATCATGTTTACTTAACTCCTACCATTAAATAACTAATGTCGAGATGCAAGAGAAGCAGAAAACTACAAACCCATAACCCAATAAAGGCACTCAAAGGCAAGAAAGAGGTTTTGTTTTCCTTGTGAATTATCTTTTCCACTCAACTTTAAGGGATATATATACTAAGTCTTATCCTAGCATGTCATGCTCAGCTCATATGCAAATGTCAGTTCCAAAAACATGGTGATATCATTTAAGAGATAAAGACATGATTGAATCAAATCATAGCACACGTTAATTACTGTAACACTTGGATCACAACATGATACTAATGTGGCATAAAAATTAAAAATTTAAGCCAAAAATGCGAACCCAGTTCTCATGCCTCTCCACATACAATTCAGACAGTCAAGCAAGCAAATAATCACACAAAATAAAGAAATGAACAGTAAACAAATAGTCCAAAAACAAAAACTAAAAACAAAACATGCAATCACACAACATAAAGGACAAACAAGTGACTCAAGGCACTCCCCACACCACACTTAAATATGCTATGTCCTCATGGCATGGAGTATAGATTAAGAAGATCCTGACCTATCCGCGGGTAAGCTGTAATAGTAGATAACGCGGGCCACCATGCGCCTCACACGAGCCACAAAATCAACTGAAGTTTCGTCACGGACTGCCCAACTATCTTTGTGTTGCAGGATAGCCAGCAAATAATAGCAAACAAAAATCCCACAGCTGAATTGGTCAGGCTGTTGAGGGAATTCCATTTTAGTGAGGTGAATCAGAGGTAATTTGCTTTGCAATAACCCCTCTTTCTTCATGGCGTCTTTGATTCGTTTCATGAAGCCATGAACAAGCTGTCTCTTTGTTCTCCCAAACCCATGGCCTTGACTGGGATCATACAGCACTAATGCACGGTGCGCCAGGGTCGGTGGCCTTCATTCGCACCATTCATTCACTGACGCAGAATAGTTTCAGACAAGGGGTGCTCGTATAACTCGCACAGCATAATAGACGTGTACTGGGCCAACGGATAATCATGAGGCTCAGCCTCCACTATGAATCGCATGGTCCTGTAAAACAAATCCACATCATCTGTACATAAAAATTCATTACCTGAAATCCATCGTAAGAAGTCAGATATGAAGACGTCTATGTCCCTTACAAAGCGAGCCTGCAGCACCCTAGGGTCTATAAATCGCTCAAATTCTGCTTGAGCTTCCACATAAGAGATGGCCGGATTAATCCTCAGATGCACCGGCTCTCCTAGGGAATCGTGAGGTGCAGCTGGCATATAAGTCCCTCATGAAATAGGTTATACAATAGGCACTATGGCCTAAGAATAGGCCGGGTCCACATAGGGATCAAAAGGTGAGTATCGTGCTTCCGGCGCAGCTTCTTGCGATATTGGGAATAATCAGAGTACCCTGCTGATGGCCTTGGTGGAGGGTGCTCTTCTTGGGCAGGGTAGGAACTATCGTATGCTGCAGGTGCTGGAGGAGAGTCCTCATGGGCTGGAGGTAAATCCTCATCAGATATCTCCACCACTGGAGATCGTTTAGACTTTTTCTTGTTGCTCAAGGCCCTCCAAATCTTGCCCAGTAAGCCTTTGATTTCTGTGTTATCTTTCTGTAGCTTCTCCACTTCGTGCCTCGTCCTAGCTTGATCCCTCCTCAGCTCTTGATTTTCTTGTTTCCATGTATCATGTGAGGCAGGAGTAGGAGCCTCCGAGGCTTCCCATGCCCTTGCTATGGGTCTAGAAGTGGCTTGCTGGTCCTGAGAGACAAGTGCCATTAACTCTTCAAATCGGGCACTCTGGATGTGTCCATTGGTAAATGCCCAATTAATAACTTCTACCTTACTTATCACTTGGCCACTTATACCTTGAAAGAAGTTAAAAACATCTTCTTTGTGCAGATTATACTACATATACATTGCAGTGAGCCGGAATAAGGTTTGCTTCCTTTCATCCAATGGGGTGGAAGTGTCTCGCGCAGCAAACTCAGTGGGCCTCTCCATATGAACACTATGCCGTGAAGGCTGTGGTGCAGCTTGGGGAACGTCCCCCCAATTTCCTCTAGAGCTTGCCCCTAAAGCTCCTTCTGGCTACAGCTTTCTCAGAATCCACTTAGAGGGGAAGGGAGTGTTGTCTAAGTAGGCAAAGTACTAGGGATATTGGCTCTGAAAAATGACACATAACAGTCTGCCATATACTCGTTTTGACAAATTTTTCTTCCACCAGTTGAAAATGGCGGTGGCCCAATCCACATCCAACATATGGTCAATGCTGTACATGAATTCCAGATGTGTCTTAGGCACACCATCCCTTCCACTAGTTTGCAACAGCAAACACTTCCCTACAAGATTAGCCAGGCATCTAAATCGACCTACAAAGCCATTTTTGGTAAATTGTCTCCTCCTCTCAAATCGTTTGGCATAATTTAAGGCAGTACCATACTCCGCTAAGGTCAGTTGAGGGAAGTGATCAGTAGGTATAGGAAGATTAAAGCATCTCCTAATTATCTCAGGTGTTATACGGATGAAAGCCCCCTGCATCTGCCCTATGATTTCTTCTTCTTCCTCATTTAGGTAAATTGAATGATAAAACTCGTGCAAAGCAGTGTAATATATGGCATAGCGGGCTGTAACTAACCTTTCTAAGCCGAGATTTTTAAGCTTTAGGGCCACCTCACTTGACCATTCCAGTTCTGATTCTTCTAATGCACTTAGATCTAAAGCATGCCCCAGGAACACCTCCCCATCCTCACTACTTGAAGAACTTGATGAATGGACCTCTTCCTTGCCTAATCTCCTTGTGCGCACCATCTTGCTTCAGGAATAGAGGGAGAAGAAGGATGAAAGTTGGCTACAGCAGCAAGAACCAGAGCTTTTCAATTGTCAGATCTAGAAATCGTTTCAGCCTTGTTTGACTTAGCTCCCGGCCTCAGCCTTTATAGCGTGCAACAGGAAATGTGCTCCAAATCCAATCGTACACGTGTCCTCAAATTTTCAGGCTAATCGGACAATTATAACCCTTGCACGTCATATGGACTTTGTCGTGTGCAGGCCAGAATCGTCTCAAATTTTGGTGGTAGGACCCTCATGCGCTGTACTCCAAATTAGTCTTCTGCACGTGATATGTGTGAAGAATATATGAGGCTGAAAACTCATATTTTTAACTTTTGACTACCCAATTGACAGCTACGATATGGCATGCAGAAGGCTTTATTGTTCCTCATTATTACAGCCACATGTCAGTTAAATTGTAGAGGCAAATGATGTGCACGCCATATCGCCATGTCACGTGCAGGCCCAAATTGGCTCATTTTTCTTCTAAAGCTTTCCCATTTAATGAAGACCATATTTTCCTTCTGCACATCACTTTATTGATGACTCTTTCAAACACTTCTGGGCTTCCCTTGGTCATTGCTCTAAGCTTTGGGCCTAAAAAAATAACTCTAGAAGTCCGGCCCATGATTATGCTCTTGGAAGCCTACAAGATGGTTAGTAGAAATAAACAAAGTTCCCTACATCAAGGTTAGTTCACACAAACAAATATAAAAACAAAACTAAGCAAAAGCTTGGGTTGCCTCCCAACAAGCGCTTTATTTAAAGTCTGTAGCTAGACTATGAAAAGTGATCATAATGGTGTAAAGGAGAGGGAATCAACAATCTCCCTCTGAGCTGGGTCATAATATGGTTTTAATCTACCTCCATTAACCCAAAATTTCTTGCCATCTTCAGCTTGGAACTCAAAGCTCCCATATGGCTTCTGATCAATTATCACAAAAGGTCTCATCCATTTGGACCTTAATTTTCCAGGAAATAACTTCAACCTTGTGTTAAATAAGAGTACTTTCTGTCCCAGGGTTAAAGGTTCATTGTTTAGTTGCCTATCATGCCATTTCTTGGTTCTTTCTTATAAATTTTAGCACTATCATAGGCATCCATCCGGAACTCATCTAACTCAAGTAATTGAGTCATCCTCAGCTCCTTGGTCTCTTGTGGATCAAAATTTAACCTCCTCAAGGCCCATTGAGCCTTATGTTCTAATTCCACAGGCAAGTGACATGCCTTCCCATAAAGAATACGGTAGGGTGACATCCCAACGGGAGTTTTATAGGCTGTCCTATATGCCCATAAGGCTTCATCAAGCCTTTGAGACCAATCTTTCCTGTTTCCTCCAACAGTCTTCTCTAAAATGGCTTTAATCTCTCTATTGGACACTTCTGCTTGTCCATTAGCTTGTGGGTGATAAGCTAAAGCCTTCCTATGAGTTACTCCATATTTGTTCAACAACTTGTCAAACAATTTATTGCAGAAGTGACTACCTTCATCACTAATTATAGCCCTTGGTGTCCCAAAACGGCTAAAGATGTTTCTGGTAAGGAATTGAGTCACTACTCTAGCATCATTCACTCTGGTTGGTATAGCTTCTACCCACTTTGACACATAATCCATGGCCAACAGGATGTATGAATACCCATCAGAATTGGGGAAAGGCCCCATAAAGTCGATGCCCCATATGTCAAAAATTTCAACTAGAAGAATTCCAGTTAGGGGTATCTCATTCTTCCTAGATAGACCACCTACCCTTTGACATCTATCACATGTTTTAATGTAGACATAAGTGTCTTTCACCATGTGAGGCCAATAAAAGCCACATTGCATGATCTTAGCCACCGTTCTCTGCACCCCAAAGTGGCCCCCATAATGTGATGCATGACAATGGTGAATTATGTCATCTATCTCCCCCTCAGGGATACACCTTCTAATGATTTGATCAACACACTGCCTATAGAGAATAGGGTCTTCCCAAATGTATTTCTTAGCATCCACTATTAATCTCTTTCGCTGATGGTAGTCCAATTGCTTCAGTATGAACCCAGTGGCTAAATAATTTGCTATATCAGCAAACCAAGGAAGCTGGCTCACCTCAAACACCTTCTTGCCAGGAAAGTCATCTAAAATGGGCAAAGACTTAGGTGCATTCTCCACACGGGAGAGGTGATCAGCCACAGAATTTAGGGCTCCCTTTGTGTCTTTAATTTCAAGATCAAATTCCTGTAAAAGGAGTACCCACCTAATCAAGCGTGGCTTAGCTTCCTTTTTAGAAAATAAATATTTTAAGGCTGCATGGTCAGTAAAAACAACAACCTTAGACCCAATAAGATAGGGTCTAAATTTGTTACATCCATACACCACTACCAGCAGTTCCTTTTTAGTGGTGGTGTAGTTCTGTTAGGCTGCATCGAGGGTTTTACTAGCATAGTAAATTACCTGAAACACCTTATCTCTTCGTTGCCCAAGGACTACCTCCACAGCATAGTCACTAGCATCACACATTAGTTCAAAGGGCTGTTCCCAATCTGGCGTGACTATCATGGGTGTAGTGACCAACTTGTGCTTAATAACTTCAAAAGCTTTTACACATTCTTCATTAAGTTCAAATTTTGTGTCCTTTTCTAATAACACACTAAGGGGTTTAGCTACTTTGGAGAAGTCCTTAATAAATCTTCTATAAAACCCAGCATATCCTAAGAAACTTCTGACCCCTTTTACATTGGTTGGAGGTGGCAGGGTTTCAATAGTGGATATCTTGGCTCTATCCACCTCCAATCCCTTAGACGACACCCTGTGTCCAAGGACTATGCCCTCATTCACCATAAAATGGCATTTCTCCCAGTTGAGGACTAGCCCTTTCTCCTCACATCTTTCCAAGACTGTCTCCAAATTATTCAAACATTGTTGGTAGGAGGAACCAAACACTGAGAAATCATCCATGAAAACCTCCATGATTTCCTCCACCAAGCCTTAGAAGATTGCTATCATGTACCTCTAAAAAGTGGCAGGTGCATTGCACAGCCCAAATGGCATCCTTCGAAAGGCATGTGAAGGTGGTTTTCTCTTGGTCCTCGGGCTTAATCATAATCTGATTGTACCTTGAGTATCCATTTAAAAACAATAATGACTATATCCGGCTAACTTATCCAACATCTGATCAATGAAGGGAAGGGGAAAATGATCCTTCCTGGTGGCCTGATTTAGCTTTCGATAGTCAACACACACTCTCCATCCAGTTATAGTTCTAGATGGTATCAGTTCATTCTTTTCATTTTTAACTACTATCATACCTCCCTTCTTAGGCACAACATGTAAAGGGCTTACCCACTCACTGTCCGAGATGGCATAGATTATCCCAGCATGTTTCCATTTTAAAATTTCTTTTCTAACCACTTCCTTCATTACTGGGTTAAGCCGTCTTTGCCGCTCTACAATGGGCTTACATTCATCATGCATTAGGATTTTATGCATGCAAATTCCTGGACTTATGCCCCTAATATCCTCAATATTCCATCATAGGGCTTTCTTATGTCTCCTAAGAATATCTAACAGTTGAGCACTTTCCTCATCATTCAAATTTGCAGCAACAATAACAGGAAATTTATTGGTTGAGTCAAGGAATTTATACCTTAGGTGTTCAGGCAACTACTTCAATTCTAGTGCTAAAGTTGTATCTTCTTCCCTTGCTTCTGTGGCCTGCTCTAGTGAGCTTGACATGTGGTCCTCCTCTTCATCCATCAAGTCCTCATCTCCTTGCTGATGGGTTTCTATAAGTTGGAGCACATCTTCTTGCTCTTGTTCACTTTGGTCTCCCAAGAAGTCTTCATCCAAAGCCTCAAAGTCATCAATCCATAGGCAATCCTCTTCTTCTTGTCCTTGCAGGGCTCTCTCCATAGTAAAGACTAAGGTATCTTCATTAATTCTCAAGGTTAGCGTCCCTTGAGTGTCATCACTGGTTTTCGTTCGAGCCGCAACCGAATGATGAAATATACAGAGTCGCCACCAACTATTTTTGGGGTGCAGTTGGTCACCTACGATGTGTGTGGTCTACGTTACCAAATAAGTGTTCGGGGGTTGGTTACGTGTAGGGAAGGATTAGTACCCTTACAACGCCCTTTCGGTACCTATCTTAGGAGGAGGAGGTTTCTATTTGTTTTATTTAAAAAAATCACATGTGAATCTAAGTACTAATTACATATTAATTATCTAATTATCAAAATGTTATTTTAATTCATTACATGCTAATCAATTAATTAACAAATTTAATTACTACTCACATGCTAATTATTAAACTAAAAGTAAAAAATTAAATTTAATGATCATAATCTAATTACTAATTATTTAAATTAGTCTAATTATTTACTAAATTGTAAATATGAAAATTAATTATAAAAGTTAATTACTAATTTATCTAAGTATTAATGTTATTTAATTCATTACGTGCTAATTAATTAATTACCGGGCATAATTACTATTTACATGTCAAAATTTGAAAAGTTTAATTACAAACTTATTATTAAAAATTAACTAACTAATTATGCTAAATTAAAAACACTAATTAACTAAATATGCTAAATTTAACTAATTAAAATTATACTAATTACGCTAAATTTAATTAAAAACTAATTAACTAATTATGCTAAATTTTTTTTTATTTTTTATAAAAAAAAAAAAAAAAAAAAAAAAAAAAAAAAAAAAAAAAAAAAAAAAAAAATAAAAAAAAAATTTTTTTTTTTTTTTTTTTTTTTTTTTTTTTTTAAAAAAAAAAAAAAATTATTTTTTTTTTTTTTTTTTTTTTTTTTTTTTATTTTTTTTTTTTTTTTTTTTTTTTTTTTTTTTTATTTGTGGTATTGGTGTGTTTGTAAAAGGGGGAGAGGACCCCTTTATATAGGAGTCATGGAAGAGAAAATTTTGTAAAACCTCCAATGTGGGACTTCCATTTTTTTCTTTTTATGATTATTATTATTAAGAAGTCAAATAAGGGGTGCGGGTATTGTTCATGAAACAGTAACCCTGGGTACTATTCACGAACAGTGGCATGAACAGTACCCTGAGTACTATTCACGAAAAATGTTTTTTTTTTGTTTTTTGTTTGAATCCTATGTCAGCCGCGACTGATCGTTGGGACGGTTTTATTTATTTATTTATTTATTTAACATATATATATGTATATATACACACGTATAATATAAACATGCAAACTGCAATTTATTTAGGACTCCGTGGTGGAGATATTACATGATTCAACCTAAAATATATTCTGTGGCCATTGCCATTACATACAAGAGGATGATGAAAGCAAGGAGGGGTATGAAAGCGCCGCCCAGCATAGGATACACAATAGTACACGCTAGCACTAGCACCATTAGCACGCACTTCGCCAGTTAGCCATTTTCGCAGAAGAGGAGGCAAAAAACGTGGAGAATTGAAGAAGAAGAAGAGAGTTTGAAGAGTGGTAGAGTGGAAGTTGTGTGAGTGAAGAAGAGGAATGAGGGTGTATTTATAGGGTGGAGAAGTGGCCGTTGGTGGAGAATATAGGGGTTGGAAATAGTGCCGTGACCATTGGAACAGTGCCATGACCGTTGGAATACTACCGTGACCGTTGGTTTTGTTTTATTTTGGTACGAAAATGCTGTTTGAAAAATAAAAAGAGTAGATGCACATCCGGTCCTAAAAAATGATTTTTTATTTTGTTTTGTTTTTTTTTCTTGTTGTTTTTTTGTTTTGTTTTGTTTTTTTTGTTTTGTTTTTTTTTAACGTCACGCCCTTTAAATTAACGATCACGCCTCTTTATTTATTAATACAAAGTGAATGACAGATATGGAATAATATAAAGCTGAAAATGAATATGTACGTCCAACCCGGACAAAATGGGGTCCAATAGCTGCCCCTCTTTGTGCATTGTTTGTATACAAACAGTATACAAAGATGAGGAGGAATCATTTTGGACGGGTTAGAGCACTTACTTAACTTACCAGCTGCAGAAGAAAGAGGAGAGTAGGATGTTGTTGGTAAGAAGGGATATGTGCAAGGGAAATGCGGGATAAATGAAACCCGGACCGCCCCGGGAAAACTGAAATCCTGACCGCTCAGGATAGAAAGAAAATAACTAATTCCAGTCTGTTTAGGAAGAAGCTACACACACAAATCTGGACCGCCCCGGGAAAACTAAAATAAAATGAGCTAAAAGCAGTTTGTTCCGGAAGAAGCTCAAGCAAAAGAAATCTGGACCGCCCTAGGAAAACTGAAATCCTGATCGCCCAAGAAAGAAAATAGCTAATTCCAGTCTATTCAGGAAGAAGCTAAACACACAAACCCGGACCGTCCTAGGAAAACTGAAATGAAATGAGTTAAAACCAGTATGTTCAGGAAGAAGCTCAAACAAAAGAAATCCGGACCGCCCCGGGAGAACTGAAATCCTGACCGCCCAGGATAGAAAGAAAATAGCTAATTCCAGTCTGTTCAGGAAGAAGCTAAACACACAAACCCGGACTATCCCGAGAAAACTGACATGAAACGAGCTAAAACCAGTCTATTTAGGAAGAAGCTCAAACAAAAGAAATCCGGACCGCCCCGGGAGAACTGAAATCCTGACCGCCCAGGATAGAAAGAAAATAGCTAATTCCAGTCTGTTCAGGAAGAAGCTAAACACACAAACCCGGACCGTCCCAAGAAAACTAAAATGAAATGAGCTAAAACCAGTCTGTTCAGGAAGAAGCTCAAACAAAAGAAATCCGGACCGCCCCGGAACTAAAATCCTAACCGCCCAGGATAGAAAGAAAATAGCTAATTCAGTCTGTTCAGGAAGAAGCTAAACACACAAACCCGGACCGTCCCGAGAAAACTAAAATGAAACGAGGTAAAACCAGACTATTCAGGAAGAAGCTCAAACAAAAGAAATCCGGACCGCCCTGGAACTGAAATCCTGACCACCCATGATAGAAAGAAAATAGCTAATTCCAGTCTGTTCAGGAAGGAGCTAAACACACAAACCCGGACCGTCCCGAGAAAAACTGAAATGAAACGAGCTAAAACCAGTATGTTCAGGAAGAAGCTCAAACAAAGGAAATCCGGACCACCCCGGGATGGAATGAAAGTAGTCGTATGATGATGCATTATGATGTATGTTACTATAATGATTGATTGATGCAGGATGCTTGTAACAAGGATGCATGAATGGATAATGTAGTGATTCCTAGCTTTAAATTTTGAAGTACTTGATGCTTGCATGAATGCATGGTTATGAAATGATATATGATGCCTGCATCATTTGTTCAGGGAGCTTAATCCGTTGGTGGTTGCCAAGTTACTTTTGGTGCAGGGGAAGTGAGCCAGTAGTTGTTTTCAAGTTTTGCCTGTTAAGAAAACTTGCTCGATCTTTGGAGGCGACATTCTCTTGGGGAAGTTATCTGGCTGGACCAGGGTTGCAGAATGACATTCTGAGGAGCTCTACTGGGGGATAGGCTTTTTATTGAAACAAAAACACGCAAAATTTGAGTTTAAAACAAAGTTTTGATGAAAATGATTTTTTTTTGAGTATGCAATGTACAGTCACAACTCGTTGTCTTCTTCTGATAGAGGTAATAGTGTTTGGGGGTTATCTGAACTATTTTGGTATAGCTTTCGGCTTGGTCTTACAATTGTATTCGAGGGTAGGAAGCCTTAGGTAACTAAGCTAAATGGGAATTCTGATCTTTTGAGTCGGTGCTCGTGGCTATTGGAGCTTCTGAGGTTTAGGGACTTATTGGAGCTTCTGATTGTTGGTTGAATTATTTTTATGCTTTGTGGTCGGGACTTGATCTGATTAAATTTGGTATTTGTGTATGAGTGCATCGGTTTTGATGCTCGATGTTGGCTGCTGTCAGGCCTTGAGTGCTTGACCTTCCTTTTATGGCTTCGAATCTTGCTCTCAGTGCCCTTTTTGGGTTTTCACTAAGCCCGCCTTGTTTTCTGCTTGTTGTTCCTTCTACCTTGTAGGTGGCTTTGTATTTTACCCTTGATGCCCTTGTGGGTTTTTATCAAGTCTGCCTTGATCTCTGTAATGCCATTCCTAATTGAGCATATGAGAAATAACTTTGATCATTTAATTGGAGAGGACTTTCTTAGGACCGTAACATAGGCTAGGGCTACTGGGTTTATCAAGAAAGGGTATAACAGGCTCAAACCTATTCTAGGTTGGTTATGATCCATAGTTCAAAAGAGAATTTTTTTTTTTCAAAAGGTGCCCTGGTGTAGGGCATTACTGTTGATCAAATGATTTTCCTACCACTGCCCCAATTTCAGGGGATTTACAAAATTGTCCCAAAGTGGGCTTCAGAAGATTTTTTTTCTTTTGCTTTCTTTCATTTTTTTTTGTTTTTACTAGATATTGCCCATGTGTGGAATCTCGACATTCATAACTGGCCCCAGTGTGGGGTGAACTATGGATCAGGTTCGATATACAAGAAGAATTTTAGTTGGGCTCAAAAAGGCTAGCGATGGTAGTATCGCGAGGTAGTGAAAGATGCTCTCTCTTCATTTTAAACAATCAAAGTCTTTCTCAAAGTGTGCAAGAAGGAACTTTCCATGACAGAAGGAATTCTGTTGTGCCCCAGTTTGAAATAAGAGCAGTTTTATTGGCTTTTATGCTGACATGCTCTTCTGATCTCCATGGAGTTTAAGGTAAAACTGAAATGGTTTAGGTTTCCTTGGCTTGATATTCCTTGGTTTGGACTTACTACCCATGCCAAAAGAGTAAACAAGTAATAACAAACGTTGCACACAAAAAATTGCAAGTAAAGTAAATTTCATAAAACAAGATTGATTGTTTTTATGACCACACAAAACAAAAGAAAATTGCCATAACCCCAGAGAGTTTTCGCATAACATCATAACCTTTACTACCTTATTTCTGTGGCTTCATTGTTTACTGGCTTGGATGTTCTGGTAATGGGTTTGAGGTAACATTTGGTGCAACGGACGGTTTTGAAAAGTCCAGCCATTTAGCCCTTACTAACTGTTGGACAATTTTCTTGAGGGCAAAACAATTTTCAATGTCGTGCCCCACTCCATTGCTATGATAGGCACATCGGGCCTCTGACTTGTACCATGCAGGGGGTGGCTATTTCACTTCTATGGCTGGAATTAGAGTCACCATTTTGGCTTCCAGGAGTCGTGGATACAACTCAGAATAGATCATTGGGAGCTTATCGAATTCCTGCCTCGGTCTATTAGTGGTTTGGCTCAACCTGGCAGGGGTTTGTTGGGGTTCCGGTTGCATAGTTGGAGCCGAATTTGGTGGAAGACTATAAGGAGCTCCCCCTTGTGGTCGATATGCTAAGTATGGAGGTATCGGCGCTGCATAGGCTGTCATCGGAGGTGGCCCTGCATAGAATCCAGGTGTAGGATATATACCGGGGTATGTCCCAAAGTTGCTTTGATGCATAGGAGTGCTTTACGAAATTGACTGGACATCTGCTTCCTCCTTTTTCCCTGATTGTGAGGACCTTTTGGAGGCATCTGATGTATCTCCATGAAGCTTCCCTTCCTTTACACCGTCTTCAATACGTTCCCCCGAAGCCACTAAATCTGAGAAGCTACTGGATACGTTACCTATCAGCTTTTCATAGTATACGCCTTTCAAAGTTTTGATAAACATTGTGGTCAACTCCCTTTCAGTTAGCGGGGGTTGAACTTTTGTAGCTGCCTCCCTCCATCTTCTAGCATAGACTTTAAAGCTTTCAGTAGCCCCTTTTTCCAAGGCTAGCAACGCCAACCTGGTCCATCTCTAAGTCCGTGACGTGTTTGTATTGTGTGAGGAAAGCTGTTGCGAGGTCTCTCCAAGTCTTGATATGGCTTCCCTCTAGCTGAATGTACCATCGAAGTGGTGCCCCAGTCAGGCTCTCTTGGAAACAGTGCATGAGGAGCTTATCATCATTAGCATGGGCAGCCATCTTCTGACAATACATAGTAAGGTGTGTTCTTGGGCATTGAGACCCATTAAACTTTTCAAAGTCGGGCACCTTGAATTTTGGTGGAAAAATGATTCCGGGCACTAGGCACAAATCTTGGGGACTAATCATCCCATAAACTTCTGGTCCTTCGACTGCTTTAAGTCTTTCCTCCAGCTTCTTCATTGACAGTGACTAATCACCCTCTTGTGGTATTTGGAGCCCCTTGGCTTTGGCCACGTTGCTTGGAGTAGGTGAGGTAAATTGGACTTGATGAGAAGGTGTGGGGTTCATGCTGGATGGATTGAACCCCAGTGGGGGCACCGGTATGAAATTGGGAGGCAGTGCTGCCTCTTGTGCTTGCCTTGGGGACTGGTCAGTGGCCATCTCATCGGGACCCCTGTCTTTGTCCGCTGCCATCTTGGTCAACATTTCCATCATGGCCTTCATTTGACTTTGCAGCTCTTGTTGGCCTTGCTCCAGACTAGCAAACCTGTTTTTTGTTTGTTCTGCCATTGAAGCGGGTGGTTGTTGCTGTCGGGATCTGAGGTTGTATCAATGTGCACTCTTGGCTGGAAAAGAAGTGGATTGTGGTAAGCTCCCTTTTTTTTTCTTATCTTTTGCTTGTTGTTTCTTTTTTTTATATATATTTTTGACATGTACGTATGCATGGATCTACCTTTCTATAAGTGTTGCAATGCATGAAGGCAAATTTCTATGTACCTATGTTTGTGTATGCATGAATATGTGTGTGAGTAGCATGTATGCAGGGATCTACATATCTACGTGATGCAATGCATGAGGGCAAATTGTTATAGAGCTATGAATGTATGACTGAGGGTGCACCTCTTAGGTACCTATGGAGTATGGACTGATGTGGAAGAATGTTGCATGTTAAGTGAGGAATGAATGGATACCTAGTACTGAGATGGTCTATGTGACCAAAGACTATGTGTGGGGTGGAATATAACAGAACATGTGTCCTATGTGGGCCCATGTTGGATGTTAAACTCAAGAAATAAACATGGAAAGTAACAAAGTGATGCTATTTTCTAGAGTTAGCACAAGATTATGAAAAGTTGTATGAGATAAGTAAAACAGTAGTAATAGTAAGGTAGTTGTATAAAAGAATAAACCAACAGTAAGGCAAATCATTTGTGCAAGGGATGACTTAAGGACTACCCTACAAAATAAAGGTTAGCATGGCATAGAATGAGCAAACAACATGTGGGTCAATGCCCCTGATGGGCTACTAATGCTGAACCTATCTTATTCGTTGGTTCCCAAACTTCCTCTATCGAGGGCTCCGTACACCATGGGATTTACCGGAGGGGGGTCTTAAAAGAACGAGCCCTAAAAGAACCTCAAGCTTGAGTGAGGAGTCCAGGGCCCTATTGCGGATAATGATCAACGCGCAAGGTACCGTACTAAACCTCGCTAACCTAAATTGTGACAAACCCGGGTATAGGGTTATACATGAATGCAACAGTTATGGAAAGCAGTAAATCACAACTATCATGACATTAAAGCGTAAAAGGCACAACTACTATACAAAAATGAGTAAAAATACATAAAAAGTAAAATAAGCAAGTAAAAACAAAAAAGAAACCTACCAATCCTAGTTTTAGTTCTAGGCCTAACCCTCTAAGTGTCCCCAGCAGAGTCGCCAGCTGTCATCACTAGTTTTCATCCGGGCTGCAACCGAATGATGAAATATACAGAGTCGCCACCAACTATTTTTGGGGTGCAGTTGGTCACCTACGATGTGTGTGGTCTACGTTACCAAGTAAGGGTTCGGGGGTTGGTTACGTGTAGGGAAGGATTAGTACCCTTACAACGCCCTTTCGGTACCTATCTTAGGAGGAGGAGGTTTCTATTTGTTTTATTTAAAAAAATCACATGTGAATCTAAGTACTAATTACATATTAATTATCTAATTATCAAAATGTTATTTTAATTTGTTACATGCTAATCAATTAATTAACAAATTTAATTACTACTCACACGCTAATTATTAAATTAAAAGTTAAAAATTAAATTTAATGATCATAATCTAATTACTAATTATTTAAATTAGTCTAATTATTTACTAAATTGTAAATATGAAAATTAATTATAAAAGTTAATTACTAATTTATCTAAGTAGTAATGTTATTTAATTCATTACGCGCTAATTAATTAATTACCGGGCTTAATTACTATTTACATGTCAAAATTTGAAAATTTTAATTACAAACTTATTATTAAAAATTAACTAACTAATTATGTTAAATTAAAAAAACTAATTAACTAAATATGCTAAATTTAACTAATTAAAATTATACTAATTACGCTAAATTTAATTAAAAACTAATTAACTAATTATGCTAAATTTAATTACAAACTAACTACTAATTTACTAAACAAAATAATAACTAAAACTAAATAAGGAAAGAAATAAAAACCTGGAATATCGTGGACCAAAGGCGCCCTCCTCCCGAATGTCTCCTTTTTCTGCAAAAGAAAGAAAAAGATTAATTTGGCTATAACTGCAGTTCTTTTTTAGAACCGCAGTTAATTTTACACTCTACTCTCTTTTTTAGAGTTATGTGTATTTGATGGTATTGGTGTGTTTGTAAAGGGGGGAGAGGACCCTTTTATAGGAGTCATGGAAGAGAAAATTTTGTAAAACCTCCAATGTGGGACTTCCATTTTTTTCTTTTTATGATTATTATTATTAAGAAGTCAAATAAGGGGTGCGGGTATTGTTCATGAAACAGTAACCCTGGGTACTATTCGCGAACAGTGACATGAACAGTACCATGAGTACTATTCATGAAAATTGTTTTTTTTTTGAATCCTATGTCGGCCGCAACTGATCATTGGGACGGTTTTATTTATTTATTTATTTATATATTTATTTAACATATATATATGTATATATATACACACGTATAACATAAACATGCAAACTGCAATTTATTTAGAACTCCGTGGTGGAGATATTACATGATTCAACCTAAAATATATTCTATGGCCATTGCCATTACATACAAGAGGATGATGAAAGCAAGGAGGGGTATGAAAGCGCCACCCAGGATAGGATACACAATAGTACACGCTAGCACTAGCACCGTTAGCACGCACTTCGCCCAGTTAGCCATTTTCGCAGAAGAGGAGGCAAAAAACGTGGAGAATTGAAGAAGAGAAAGAGAGTCTGAAGAGTGGTAGAGTGGAAGTTGTGTGAGTGAAGAAGAGGAATGAGGGTGTATTTATAGGGTGGAGAAGTGGCCGTTGGTGGAGAATATAGGGATTAGAAATAGTGCCGTGACCGTTGGTTTTGTTTTATTTTGGTACAGAAAATGCTATTTGAAAAATAAAAAGAGTAAATGCACATCCGGTCCTAAAAAATGATTTTTTTTAATTTTTTTTTTTTTTTGTTTTGTTTTGTTTTTTTTTTCTTGTTATTTTTTTGTTTTGTTTTGTTTTGTTTTTTTGTTTTTGTTTTGGACTTTTTTTTTTAATGTTATGCCCTTTAAATTAACGATCACACCTCTTTATTTATTAATACAAAGTGAATGACAGATATGGAATAATATAAAGCTGAAAATGAATATGTACGTCCAACCCGGACAAAATGGGGTCCAACATTGAGCCACATCTATTAGTGCACACCCTGTTCTGAGAAACGGCCTTCCAAGGAGAAGCTGGACTCCTCGAGCTTCCTCCATTTCTAATACCACGAAGTCTGCTGGAAAAATGAATGAGCCCACCTTCACCAACATGTCCTCAATGATTCTCTCTGGTTTTCCAGTGGACCGGTCAGCGAATTGTAGAGAGATTGACGTAGGCTTCATACCAGTTAACCCCAGCTATTTATAGAGGGCAAAGGAGATTAAATTGATGCTGGCCCCCAAATCACATAGGGCCTGCTGTTGTGGTGCATCTTCTAATACACATGGGAGAGTGAAACTACCTGGATCCTTATGTTTAATGGGTAACTTCCTCTGAACCACGTTACTAACCTTGTTAGTCACAGCAACTACCTCGTGGTCTCCATACCTCCTCTTCTTCATCATGAAATCTTTCAAGAACTTCTTGCATCGAGGCATTTGTTCATGGCGTCCATGAAAGGAATGTTGATTTCTAGCTTCTTGAATATCTTTAAGAAATGTTCACTTTCTTCCTCCACCTTTTGATTCCTCATCTGCTGAGGAAAGGGCATCGTAGGCCTCACTTCTCGTGGCTGTTGCTCTTCAACTGGTTTAATTTTAGTTGGTTGCTATGCCTGGTTGACTCTCAACTGCTTCTCTTCTTCCTGAACTCTTCCTTCATTTTTAACCACTAAAGGCTAACTCTGCTCTTCAGGATTGGTTGTTTGTTTAGGCTCCTCAACCTCCTTCAATCTTTTGCCACTCCTTAAAGTAATGGCCTTACAGCTCTCCTTGGGGTTCACTTCTGTGTCACTTGGGAAGGATTTGGATGTCACCCCTTGGTTTACATTTTGGGCTATGCCCACCATTAGTTTCTCTATGTTCCTCATGGCAGACTCCACGCTGCTCAATCTCTCTTCCAAGTTACCTCCTTCTCTCTTTGCTACTTCATCCTCTACTTGGTTATTCCTCGATCGGTATTGTTGCTGTGGATGATTCCCAAACCGTGGTGGCGCTTGTGGGGTTGGTTGCTCTTGGAGGAAATTGTTGGTGGCATAGGGATTTTGCCTCATCCCTGGTGGAATGTACTTGTAAGGCACTGAGGTCTCTCCTCCTTTATTTTTCTGATAGCCCTGCTGTTGTTGTTAATTGTTGTACCCTATATTTCGTTGCGGATAGCTATGGTCTTGTTGGGGGTAAGAGGGTTACTTCTGATACATACCCTTGCCTCCCACATAATTGGCTTCCTCTGCTCCAATCCAGCCTTGATCCTGTGATGGTGGAACTGGTTGTTGTTGTCCTTCCACTTTTAGCGCCAAGACCTCCATCCTCTTGGCCAAGGCTTGGATCTGTTCTTGCATGTCATTAGGAGTATTGTCCACAGCAGCTACCCTTTCCTTTGGCCTTGATGTTCTCACGTTGGACCACTACCACGGCCAAGCGACGGTCTCTCTCTAGTAGCTCGGCGACTTCATCAGGTTCTAGGTTCATCAAGCGACCTCCTGCGTACTGTGTTCACCTTATCTTGAGAGTGAGACTGTAAGCCAGTATAAAAGGATTCAATTTGAATCCATTGAGGTCTCCCATGCTCAGGGCATCTTCTAACCAAGTCCTTGAATCTCTCCCATGCCTCATGGAGAGTCTCTATCAAATCTTGCCTGAACCGGCAAATTTCTCCTCTTAGCTGTATCACCTTGGAAGGAGGGAAGTATTTTTACATAAACTTATTCTGCATCTCCTCCCAAGTAGTAATGGATCCAGCCGGCAGGCTGTTAAACCAACCAAGTGCTCTTTCCCTCAAAAGAAAAGAAAAAGTCTCAGCTTAATTGTGTCATCAGACACATTGTTGATTTTGATAGTGTCACACATCTGATAAAATCTCATCAAATGTTGATGAGGATCGTCTACTGCGGTGCCTCCAAAGGCATTATTGCTCACCACATTGATGAGTGTTGGTTTTAATTCGAAACTGTTGGCCTGTGTAAAGACTCGTATTTGGGTAGTTTTGAGAGATAGCCATTCTATGGGAATGCAACTATCTAGATGGTAGTGTAGTCATCGATGTGAGCATTTTGACTGTACTTGGGCCCGATTCCGAGTCGGGGCCCCGTTTGACCCGATTGTTGACTTTTCGGGGTTTATTGGTTGACTTTGCGCTTGGGTGGTCTTTTGGGTGTAATAATATCTGTTTAGTGTTGTGCTCATAATTTTGAGCGTTTTGACAGTAATTGGGCTCAATTTGGAGTTCGTGACCTCGGGAGGTCAATTATTGCGTTCGGGTCAATTATTGTTGGGAGGCCAATTATTGGCAGCAGTATAAATAATTAAGAAACTGCATTATCCCTTTAATTTTTCTTGGTGCGTGCGTGGTTGAGGAAGAGAGAGAAAGAGAGAAGGTGAAGAACTCCTTTTTGGCGATTTTGGGGCAATTGGAGCTCGTGGATCACAAATAATCTTTCAAGGTAGGTGTCCTTGAACCTCTTATCTCGATTCTGTCTTGGAATATGCGTGAATTTATAATGATTTATGAATTTGAGCATGAACCCTAGGTTTTGGGGAAAAACCCAATTTTGGGGTTAGATATGATGATTTAGCATAAAATCTGTGGTTAAGAACTAATTTATATCAGTTTGGGTACGTAATTTTGTACTCTGTTTAGTAAAACGCGTGTTTGTGAGTGCTTGGGGGTTCCTGGGTTGATTCTAGACAAAAATTTGGCCAAAAACGATGATAAATAGTAACCTGGGCGAACTGCAGTGTCGAAGTTCGTAGTCGCAGCTTCGTTAGTCCGGAGCAGTTAGTCCGGATCAGTAATCCGGAATAGTTAGTCCGGATCAGTAGTCCAGAGCAGTTAGTTCGAATCAATAGTCCAGAGCAGTTAGTCCGGAGCAGTTAGTCCGGATCAGCAGCAGTGATCCGTAGCTTCGCTCCGCAGCAGTGCAACTGCACTGCATTGGACATTTACATTGTAAACCTTTAAAGTATTATACTTAAGTTACAATGTAAATAACAAAATACCCCCCATTTGGATTCAAAGAAAAATACTAGAAAAATTAATTCCCACTCTTTAAAAATGTGAAAATTGGGTTTTAGTGTAAAATCTCGGAAAAACCCAAAAGTTCGTAGTGGTGAATTTTTGGAAAGTCGGGTTAGACATCTCAGAAAAATCCCCAAAAAACAAATTATCTTATTTATGATATGGGAACCCAATGCCGGGATTTTGATTTCAAGAAAATAGCTACTATGGGTACTTCCTTCATAAATCAAAGATTGAGGATTTACTTGTGAAGACTGGCTACAGTTTTAAAGGAAATATTGAGAATGACATGCCATACTCATGTTAGTATGTTGGTGTGAGGTATTGGGGCATGGACTCCGTGACTTGTTTGGGTTCTCACCGTGATGCACCGATGGTGCGATGTGGTTGACGGGGCAGGCATATGCGCCGATGGCAGGCCTGTGTGGCGACTGTGGCCGGGCATATTGCGCTGTGCCGTGGCAGGCATATGCGCCGATGGCAGGCCGGTGTGGCGACTGTGTCCGGGCATATAGCGCTATGGTAGGGCTGAGTGCCCTGAGCTGGGATCCTGTTGAGGATCATGGACAAGCTGTCCTGTGTGGGCAGGCTAGGTCCTGATTGTTTGCAGGCTGAGTCCTGATGATTGTGCACACTACACAGTGCACGAGTACACAGAGTATGTAGTATAGACTTGTATGTCTGCATGATGTGGAGTGTTGGGGTCACCTACTGAGCTTGTCGCTCACCCCTACTTGTTGTTTACCTTTTTCAGGTGTGACCCGAGACTAGTGGAGGACTTTCTTCCAGGAGGACGTGCCCACTACTCTAATGTATGATATAGTACTATATTTTGTATTGTGTATTGTATTATGTTTGTATTCCAGACATGGGTCCGTGGACAGTTGTATTTGCATACTGTTTGTGATGTGATGTCTGTATGACTATTTGACTTATTCTATGCATGATGATGTATGGGAAAGTACAGGATTACCCTTGATGTATGACTGTATAGGGTTGCATATTTGAGACAGCACCCGCGGTGTAGTCTCTATTGGTGCTAGTCACCAACCCCTTGACCTTTGGGGTGCGGGCAAGGGGAAGTCATGTTCCTGGTTCTAGGTTTTCTTGGAATTCAGGGGCGTGACAGCCTGGACTCTTGTTTGTCGGATCCCAGAATAATGGTCCGTCATTGTTGGCAGAGCATAGTCCAGAAATGTTCTGGGCACTGATCTACTACCCTCCCCTTCAGGGTTTTGCCCATTAAAAACAAAAGGTGGCCCTTGTTGCTGTCCACCGCCTTCTGCTCTATGTTCTGCCATCACTTCCAAAAGTGTATGTTCCAAACTGAGTAATGCATCCTCAACGTCTCTAGCGATGTCCCTTGCTGCTCTGCTCCAATTTCTGAGAGTCTGTTCAGGTTCTGGGTCAAAAGGCACAAGCTCTCTACGACGCATACACTGCTGGAAATTTATCAAACACCTGGCGTGCACTCCTGCAAAACTACAAGAACACACCACAACAGCTCCGTACAATGTAAAACAAAATTAAATGCTAAAATCACAAGTCAAACTATTTCAACCGATGTTGATGTAAAAACCAGTAAACCGTTGAATCCCCGGCAACGGCGCCAATTTGATGAACAACTTTTGCCAGCTTCACTGATTTAGTGCAGCTTTTGTCGTTTAAATTGTCCTTCTAAATATTATTTTGATTCCCTTAATGTAACTACTCAGTATAGCAGCACGAAAGGGGTCGAACCCACAGGGATTAACCAAGCTTTTCCAGTTTTTAATCAAATCACCTATTTACTCTAGTCCTAGAATATGTTTTAGCTCACTGTTTTGTATTTTTCTCAAATTATTAACTCTTATCTCTTAAATTACTAAGCAGAATGGTTTTGGTTTTAAATTTCAGAATTAAGACATCTAGGGTCGCAACTTCGCCATCCTTGCACTGTTTCTACTGATTCGAGTGCTCTTAGGTTTGTTCTAAGCTACACATGCTATTTATCAACCAAGGTTTGGCAAATGGTCATTGTCAGACCTTCCTAGCACTTAACTACATGAATGGTCATCAATACAGCAGCTTCACAGCTAATAAATCACACACATGCAAGGATAATGGTCACACCAAGCATATGCATGTCAAGAATCATGAGTTCTGTCCCTGACTATGACTAAGGAATCCAAAAGTGTACAATCCAAATTATAAAATAATGATAAGATCCTTAAAACATGCAAGTTTCACATAGACAAACCCAGAATTCACCCATCATCAATATTACAAGACAGGAGGCTACATTGCTCCCCTAGAAAATAAGAACTACTCACTCATCTTGGAGATTACACTAGCATCCATAAAATATAGCATTCAGACCTAGGTACAGGAGAGAAAGTGTGTTCTCAGGTGGCTTCCTTCCTCAAGGTGAGAGATAATTCCCAAATCCTAGCTTTGATCTTCAATTCCAGCAGCAATCCACACCTCCAGGTCTGCTAGGGTTTTCAGCCATCAGCCCTTGTTCTCAGATGTTCAATTCTCATGAATGGATGTGTTTTTCCCTTTATATAGGGTTGCAAGTCCAGCTAAAGATGTGCCCTAGCCCATAACTGATAGCCCATTAGCAAAACTACGTAGTTTTGCTTAATGACCCAAAATCCATCTTGAAGTTACAATAATGCTCAAACTAAGCAGATTTAAACCCAGGTTCTTCAGAGAAAAGTCTTTAAAATATTAAACCAAAGTGAACTATGCAAAAATATAGGTACACGTCATATTGCACGTCATATCCTCATATGACGTGCAGCTCCAAAATTGCTCCCCAAGCTTCCTGGCATCGTGTAGAAGGCAGGCATATAATTATCTCCTTGCACGTCACAATGGTCCATGTGACGTGCACTCATGTTTTGCCTCCTCAGGCTGCCTTCTTTTGCCACAAGTTCCTTCTTTGGTACATGAAGTGATTTGGTTGATGTCCATGAGATGAAATTGCCTAAAAACCTGCCAAAACAGCTCAAAAACACATATATAGGCCAAGCAATGTCTTCCTAAAGTGTTAGAGCAAATATCAGAGAAATATGGATAAATTAAGCTCTAGGTATGCTCTTTAATGCCCTAAATATACACTAGAATAACGGTATAAATGCACGTTATCAATGACGTCTTCCTCACTGGATTCAGAGAAGCTTGGCTATCCATTGTAATGGAGGACATGTCACATCCCTCTCCCGTCGGATATTCCTCATGACACTAATAAGTATGTTCATCCTTAACCTAAATTATTTCCTCCTCTCTGGATATTTATGCTTCGTTATCATCCCACCTGGAATTCATGAATACCATGAAAACGTTTTTGGGTAAGTTGTTGTTGGGGGGAACTCCTCTTAGTATGGTGTCAAGAACCCACCGAGAATCACCACTGGTACAGCTAATAGTGTATAATTGGAGCCGCCAGTCTCTACGTGGGCCATTTCGAATGCCAGTCCCTATGTTTCTTTTGATCCTGTTGCTCCTCTTTTGTAGTAACCAGCAAACCCACACTAAGAGACAAATGAAATGATAGTGCCCAGCCAGCTTCTAATATCTCAACCTAAAGAGATATTGTTGGTGCAATACCAATTTTAAATGTCTTTGTTGGGACTTGGGTACCTTTAATTGTTGGAAAGCATGGGGAGGTTGCCCAGGCATTAATCTGTTCCTGTGAGGCATTAGGGACGTGGTCGTTTGCGTCCACTCGTCGAGGTGGCCATCATCAATATCTCATCAGCAACATCAAGGCAGTTGGGGTTGGGGGTGTTGAAGTGGTCCAAGCAGGCGTTGGCCATCGAGGCGTCGTCGTGGGTGAGGTGGGCGAGATGAGTTTGAGCGTTGAGTGTCAAGAAGAACTATGGGATGTGCGAGATAGTTTAAGATGCATTCTGGTGTAATGTTTACGAAGGAGTCTTATTTCAAATTGTGTACGTGACGTTGAGTAATTGGGTGCCATTTTTGAGTGTTTATCGGACATAACCGGTTTGAAGATTTTCCCTTTAATGAATACCCAGTGCCATTGCTTTCTTCCCCAAATGCGCTTCCGACTAGACCTTTTGCCGTGAATTTCCATAGCTACCAACACAGTCCATCCAAGTCCTGTTAGCCTTGTTTTCAAGAAAGATTTTGATGCTGTCCAGAATGGCCTCTCTAACAATCAACTTCATTGCAAAATTTTCAACAAAAGCTAGTGATTAATTTTATTTATGTTTTAAATAGTCCTTTTCTTCCCTTCTTCCTTCTAACATAGTAAAAGGGTGGATAGCTTCGAGCGAACTGAAACCGAGACCCGACGAGACCAGCCTCAACACGAGACTGCGCGTGAAATCGAAGAACCGAGGAGCGTCGAACTTGTAGCCAATATCGACCTCGAAGGCCACCATCGAATCGAGGCGTGGGGTTTGGCACCGACGCCGAAGCTGAAGGATATCTACTTATCTCTCCATATAGTTCTTAACGAATCCGATTCAGCCCTCTAAAATCAGATAGTTGGTGCTGAGGTCTTTGAAGAAGTTGAGGAGCTGTTCAAGGTGGATCTGCCATGGGTGAAGAAGGAGGAGGTGAAGGTGGAGAACGGCGGTGTGCTCCAGAACAACGGCATGAAGAGCTGCAAGTAGGATGAGAAGGCGTGGATTTGCATCATCGTGGCTTGCTTTGATTTCTGATTGGTCAATGCTAGCTTCCTTTATGTCATCGACTATGGGGAAGGTAGGCGAAAGGAGCACGGCAAAGAAGACGAGGAGGCAGGTGTAGGCGCGACTTCCCCTTTTCTGGTTATCGTTGCACCTCCCGTGTTCGGTTCTTGGGCCAACGTGGTGGCCTCCCCTAGCCAGAAGAAAAGAGAGGATAGATGTCTTTGAAGTTGGTGGTGTCATCGTCAAGGCCAAGGCTAGAGTCCACCGGTAGAGGGAGATCGATGGTGAAGCAATCAAAATCAAAGAGTGGGAGGGAGTTAGCAGGGAGAAGAGAGGAGAGATGTTTTGATTGGACTGCTTTGTTGAAGGAGATGAACTAGCGTTTAAGACCGGATGAGGAGGGCTGCGAGGAGAGAGGAGGGAGAAGAGAAGAGAGAGAAGATAAAAATAATATAAAATGATGTAAAGAATGAATAATGACTCTTCATTTTTGAAGAGTCACTATAACAATTTGTAGATGTGAAGAGCCTGGTGAAGAGGTTATTGAAGCTTAGTTTTGGCATTTAACTCTCTATTTGTAAAAAAATAAAGAGCCACTTGAGTTGCTCTTATTCCGGATCAGTGGATGGCTCGGATTACTCCGTGCTAAGGCTCCTTATTCCGGATCAGTGGATGGCTTGAATTCTTACTCCGTGCTAAGGCTCCTTATTCCACATCAAGGATAGCTCAAATCCTTACTCCGTGCTAAGGAATAACTTGGATTAACCATGATGCTCCGGATTTGACCTTGATATTCTGAATTTGACCTGATGATCCGAATTTTGACCTTGATGTTCCGGATTTAACCATGATGCTTCGAATTTGACCTTGATGTTCTAGATTTGACCTGATGATTTGGATCTTGACCTTGATATTCTGGATTTGACTTGATGATTCAGATTTTGACCAGGGGCATTGACCGTCCTTTCACAAGTTGGACTTTTTATGACCAAAACTATTTTGGCCTTAACTTCTTCGTTTTAAGCTGGAATTAAACATAGTCAAGTGCGTTAATCTCCGAATTTCATCCTCTATCCTTTGGTACTAGACTTGGGACATTTGGAGGTCTTCTCAGTAGTGACCCTCCATTTTAGGCTTCCTTATTGAATTGGATCACAATTTGGCTCGATCAAAATGGGGTCCAACATATGTGATATGATTATTCACTATAATATTCATAATTAGAGACAGGTATCAATAGATTACGTTCAACCTCTCTAGTTATATCTCTGTCCATATATTACCATTAATTCTCCAACGGGCAACCTATTTATGATCCAATCATAAATTAGGATTTATAATAAATTATATCTAATATAGTTACGTATTACTTGATTCACCCAAGAATTTTGATTTAAATAATATAGGAATATCATTACTCTTCGTATAATGAAGCAGTAGATTCCATGCACTTGACTTGACTTGATGCTTTTACTATTTATAATATTATAGATCCAAAATATAAAAGTATTTGGAACTAAAAACCTCTCACTCATTGATAAGTCAAAAGATACAAATTATAGACATGAGTTAATTAAATGATATAATTAGTTCATGAATCAGTCATCTAGCGATAGAATATAAAGTTCTTCATATAATGTAATGAAGATTAGTTGAACAACTTATTCTATCATAGTCTTGTTCAATATGTATAATTACATACTGGTGCTTCTATTTGTAAACATTTTACAATGATCCTAGATTAGATCACTCTCACTATAGAAATAGTTAGTACTGCAATCTTATTAGAATAGAGCATCTCAAACTCCATTCATTGATTGTGAAATAACTTTATACTTAGCGTAATTAGTGGATCTATTTTATATGTTCGATACATACCAGTAATAAACTTTAATAAGTAATGAAATGTGATAATGTTTAGCCACATAAGAAAGCACAAGAATGCAATCAAATAAATACTTAAATAAAATATATTTTAATTAATCAGAAATAGTTTTTACATAATTAGGATCACACATTGTTTTATATAACATGTAATAGCCCAAGTCTCCCGTAGCACGATATTGTCCGGTTCGGGGCCCAAGCCCAATTCCCGATTTTGTTCTTGGCAGTGCCACACAGGCACCCCAAAAGGCCTCGTGTCAAGAGAAGTCTCTACGCCCTTTTAAGAAGTACGCTTCGTTCTCCTCCCCAGCCGATGTGGGACTTGCAAAGTCCTCAGACTCCACAATCCACCCCCTTAGGAGGCCACGTCCCCGTCGGACAATGGCACACCGACCCGGTCCCCAACTCTGATACCACCTATGACAACCCAAGTCCCATGTAGCACGATATTGTCCAATTCATGGCCCAAGTCCAATCCCCGGTTTTGTTCTTAGCAATGCCACACAGGCACCACAAAAGGCCTCGTGCTAGGAGAGGTCTCCATGCCCTCTTAAGGGGCACGCTTCGTTCTCCTCCCCAGCAGATGTGGGACTTGCAAAGTTCTCAGACTCCACATAACATTATCCCAACAAACTGTACTTAGAAACTAGGGTTAGGATTGTTTTATATATTTTCATAACTAATTAATTAAATCTCAAAAATACCCTTTTAGGGCCCCGCTTTCAAATTAAGCTTAATTACTGTTAAAAATTTTCATTTAATGAATATATTACCATTTAGATATCTTCATTCTTAAATAATGACTTATACACAATGGGCCCAAAATACCACTAAAATCAGCCTTTTGGGGCTCCAACTCCAAACCAGACTTACTCACAATCAAACCTCTTCATTTAATGCATACGTCATTGTACTAACATTAGTTTCTCAAAATACTAAGTCCACTTCAAACCTAATTCCCAAACATAGGTTATTACATCCTTTCCCCCTTAAAAAATTTTCATCTTCGAAAAGATAATACCAAGGTGGAAACATATCCACTAGAAAATTTTCAAAGGGACTTATAAATATGCAACTCATTTTGCATATCCTCATTATGTAATATCTCAATCACTTGTAACCCAATATTGTTTGCTTTGGGCCAAGCTTGCATAAATTTGTTCTTGGTATTTAGACCTAGACACCCACTCTTTTAAGGAATTACACCAACTCAACCTAAAAGGCCTTGTGCTAGATGAGATATCCACACCTCATAAGAGCCACACTTCATTCCCGACACCAACTGATGTGGGACATCACAGTTAATGTCATGGGATATTAGATAATCTAGAGCATTACACTAACATATGCATACACTTGGCATGTATATTTTAGGTTTTGGTTGGATCGTAGGTAGGGATGTTAAACGGGCCGCTAGCCCGCGAGCCGGCCCACATTTTTTGCGGTCTGGGCCTATAAATTGTTGCCCATTTATATGCAGGTCAAAACGGGCTTTGGCCTGCGAGTTGCGGGCTGAGCCCGTAGGTTCACCAGCCGACCCGCAGGCCGATATTTATGTTTTTTTTTTTTTACTTTTTTACTTTATTTTATTAGAATTTTACATATAGTATTAATATTTTGTAAGTTTCAATGTATTTATAGTTATTTATATGTTGTATTTGATCCATGAAAGCTAAAATTATTTTTTTTTTTAGAAAAAATAAGATTTTTAAAGTAAAAAAAATTATTTAAAAAAATTAGGCTCGAGCCCGCACGGGCTAGGCTTGGCCCAGCTCGGCCCACCCGTTTAACACCTCTAGTCGTAGAGTGGTGTGAAGGTATAGGTCATCTACTAAACATTCATGCTCACCTTACATTGTTTACTTGTTTTCAAGTGTTAGAAGGGACTAACAATTTACTACCACGAGAGCAAACTCATTACTTGCTTTTATTAATGTAAACCCTTAGATTGGTGTTGTAATGATTATTTAATCGAATTATTATATGTTTTCTAGACATAAGTCCATGAAAGTTATATTTATATAATTGACATATGAAGATGACATTGGTTTGATGTATATAACATATATATGGTTTATTTTAATTGTATTTTATTGGAAATGTACAGAAATATCTTTATTATATGATTGTACATATGTGAGGTTTTGAGATAATACCTGTTTGTATAATTTCTTTTTAGTAGTAGTCATTAACCCATTGACCATTTTAGTGTTCTAGATTTAGGGCCGTGACAAATATTGTTTGACTTTGCTATATTTTATAAACATTGATTTCTAATCTTATTATGATATATTTTTTATGTTTGGACAAAGTAAATTGATAGGTAAGCCTAAAACTATACAACCGTCCAATACATTAATTAAAAATATTATTAAAAAGTATTCATTTAGTCCATAATACGTTATGGTATCTAAATAATTAACCTAAATTATTATATTATGTCCAAAACATAAATGTATGTTGTGGTATGTGAATAATTAACATTAATTATTATATTATGTCCAAACAACGAAATGTCCTTTATGATATGTTCATCCTCGTGATACTATTCTTCTTTATGAGATGACATTCCCATGTTTATTTATCTCTCAATTAATTCTTGCTTTTATATGTTTACACTTACTTCAAATCTTATTAAGCTATTTAAGTTCATCTATTTTATTATTTCTTTTCCAACCACCACAAGTAATTAAATAAATAAAAATACTAAATAAGAAAGCCAATAGACTCTTGAAAATATAATTGTGTCGTCTTAAAAATTATGTTAGTTCACGCTGCTATGAAATATAACAAATGAGTTAAGAACATTAATACGTGTTTTCATTTTAATGACTACTCTATTAAAGTTAAGACTTGAATCCTGATTTGAATTATATTTAATACATAGTTGTAGTTTCATAAATTGAAATCACATTTTAAAAAAATATTGTGTCGGGAGGCAAAAAAGGACAGAGACAAAATATGAGAAAAAAATTAAGTGAGCACAGAATTATTACGATACCCAAAATTAAGTCTGACTTTAAATTTAATTTTGATTCAAAAATAGTTACGATAATTTAAATTCTTACCAAATAAGTTTTTTTATTTAAATTTAAAATTATGGTTATACCAAATAGTTTATAGATTTTTACACCTTAGATCTCGTAATGGTGTGATGTATAATTTATGTAAAAATAATTGACGTAAATTATTTTGCACACTTCAACTCTCAAATTTGGGTGTTGCTTGCACAGGCACAACTTTGAGAATGGAGCTCAGGGGCATGTTTTTTGGGTTCACACTGCTTCGAATTTGAAAATCAGACACTTCAATTAACTACGCGCTATAAATAAATAAATGCTTTGCGAGAGAAGGTACGTGGGCGGTGAGTTGGGCGCCCAGAAATGGGTCCAACTAGACACGGGTCAAAAGTAAATAACCACCATTCCCAATCCCACCAAAAAATCAAAGGCGTGGGTCGACGAGAGAAGAGCAGAGAAGACTGTCTGGTGGGAGTGTTATCCCATTCCCACCGGCCGCTACTACTACTACTACTACACACCTCCTGCTACTCCCACTGCGGCTGCTACCGCCTTGTTTTCACTCCCCCCTATGGCCCTTGCCTTTGTCGTCCCATCGAGCCCGTACCATTTATTCTTCACCTCACACACCCATTTCCATCATTTATAGAATGGAAGCAGAACCGACCGACCATCGCACACAGACACAGACAGTATCTGCGTCGGTGTCGGCCCCTCCTTCTTCTCCTTCTTCCTCGTCGCTCCCCATTGTCGATGACTCGTCGCCTTCTTCGCCTCCCTTGCAAGTCCACGAAGAAGAAAGAGGTGAAGTTAGCGCTCAACGCCGCCGCCGGCCTCGGCGCCACCACAATCCGCCGCCGTCGAGGTTTTCATATCGCCTGAACCTAAACATATCCGGTGGTTCCGGCTCACCTGAGAGGCGCGATGACGCGTGGTCTTGCCTTGTCGTGCTCATCACATTTTGGTTCTTCGGTTTGTTTATCCAACCTTTTAGTTACTGTGCTTTCTAGTGTCGGTCTGATTGTGCGTTTTTTTTTAAATAAAAAGAAATTTGCCTTCGAAAGTTATATTTCATTGCTTATGATTTTTTTTAACTGATTTGTCTGGTTGCTGTATGTGTGCCTTTTTTTTTTTTTATAATTTATTCGGTGTCGCGGCATTCCTCGCCAGCAGCTTCCATGACTTTGATTCTTGGATTTTATGGATCTGTAAATTTGCAACTGGGTCCTAATTGCTCCCGACTTTTACAAGCAAACCCATTATTTGTAAACTCGCTTAAGGTAATTTGCTTATTGATCATTCTCAATTGAACACTTCGTTCCTTTTGCTGATGTTTTTACCATGCAGTAATGTACTTCGTTTTGCAATTAGGCACAGAAAGTAGACGAGCCAGAACCTGGGCCAATGCTATATGGATTTTATGGCGATCTGCCTCCCCTGGGAGTTTATGCGAATTGGTCGGAAACACATAATGTCTCTATAGTACCAAGTTTTCATAAGGCAAATCATTTTGATCCAATGTTTCTCTCTCTCTCTCTCTCTCTCTCTCTCTATATATATATATATATATATATATATATATATATATATATATTGTGAGGCCAATCCTTATGTTTAATTGGACATTTCAAATTTACTACTCATCAGATTTGGTCAACATCCTTTTGGTGTTGCAGGAGTGGATATACTTTCTTAATTCAGGGTCTGAAGTGCATATCTCATATAGTGTGGAATCCCCAAGTTCATCGCCTCTTTCTCTCGTGATTTCTAAAGGTGCCTCCAAACGTTTTGATCATAATGTTTTATTAACATTAAATATAATATTTTAAGGGTGTTTGGGGGAGCTTATTTTTGTGAATGAACACCCCTTTAAAACAACCAGGGTGTTTCCCAACTAAATTAAGTCCCTCAACTATCCTCATTATACCATGGAAGATAATTTTGATGCTCACTCTCAAGAAGAGATGAGCAAGAACTGGAAGATTTGTATGGTATTAGCCTTTTTGTTTCTTTATACTAGGGTTGGGGCACATGCTCAGCTTGTCTGTGTACAGCGAGACAGAGAGAGAGAGAAATGTGTGGACAACGAAATTGCAAGACACTTCAAATTAATTGCAGACTTGCTACATTTTGTTGTAAATTCTTTTTTAAACATTTTCTTGATCGAAAAAGAGTTTTTTTTTTAAAATATTATCAGATTAAGGGGCATTGTGGAAACTAAATGACCATACAGTGAAAAGGAAACTACCTCATTCCTAAAATTATCGATACCTTGAGCCACATTTGCTTGTAGAGATCTGCCCTGTTGCATTAAGTAGAAATGTTGTTCTATCTATCTGTAAGTCAATTTGTTCAGAGCTTTTTACTTGGTTCGTAAGTAAGGATATTGATGAGATACAGTTCAAAGAAGAAACTTTAGGGTGCATGCTCAGAAAACCTTAGTTTAGACCCTGGTGTGCCCTTGTTAATTGGCTGTCGGTCGATAATGGACAACAGCCTGTTTGACTTTGCGGTTATTTTAGAAGTATGAAACGTAGCATGAACGTTCCTGCAACAAAGGCCACTCATTCTAGTTTCAAGATTGACTGTGCTTCCATGCATAGGAATCTATAATAGCCTTACAGCTACATAGTCATAATCACTTGCAAATATGGCCTCCATTAATTATGCCAAGACAAGTTAATCACATATATTGTGAACAGCTTGTCACTAATATCATTCACACATTACTGCAGGTAGAGAAAGCCTGGTTCAGTGGATAGAGGACCCATCGTATCCTAATTCAACCCTGTCTTGGAATATTGTTCAAGGTAAACTGACAGTGCTCTCTCTCTCTCGTGCGTGCGCGCGCGCACACACACACACACAATATTAGATGTCATATTACAGTATTTCTATCTACTTTTCTTTGTAGGAAGTGGCAGGGTGCAACAAAAAATTTGGGACTCCACAGATTATTATATAGCAGTTGGTAACTTAAATTTTGAGGAAGTGCAGGTAATTCTTGAATTGTTGACTCTCTGGATGATATCAGTCATGAAGTGCTTGGTGAATTATATTTACAAATTTTTTTAAGTAGTGTGCCTGTGCATGCCAAATTATATTTGTAATGCATGGTTTGTAATTGGGAAGTAGGCATTGTATTTCTATCATGGAGATAGGATTAGTCCTCAATAGGTGAAATTTTGAGAAGTTGGGGAAATCCCTTCACTTACATTTGTACACTAATAGTATATGATACTTCGATGATCCTGTGGACAGAGAAAGGTTATCAAAGTATGTAGTGCAGCAGAGGATATCTCACAGTACAGATAATTTATTGAATATGACTATTTTAGTAATCGTTAAGTGTCTTTCCATTATTTAAATCTTTGTTTACATATCCTTAGGGGGATTCAATAACATGTATCATCTCCATTTTTCGAACTCATGCAAATAACAAAGAGCTGCTGTTGCTCCATTTGAGCCCGAAAGAGAGTTTATCATAGATGTTTGATAAATCATTCAGTTTGAGAGCATGCTAGATATTGTGATTGGATGTGCTTGCACATACAAGTAGACTACATGTGTGGGTTGTTTTGAAACTTAGCCTGATAGTGATGTATCAGTTGTTGAGCCCTTATAGCTGTCGCAAGGAATTTTTTTGTTGAGAGTGGTCTTTGAACTTACACAGTTTTATGATTCAGAGTTGTGAGGGGCAATTGTTTAGTTTATATGCTCCAGTGACTACATGTGATTTTGACTCCAACCAAAACAAAACAAAAAGACTGGATGACTGAATGTAGAATTGTTTTGAGTTTGTACCTCAGTTTTTGGTCACATACCTTTACCAATTAGACGGTTTAACAAGGCTACTGAATTAAACAGGTCCAGTTAAACTTTACTGTCAAGGCCCTTCAATATGATACAGCTCAGGCGAACTATAAGTGCTCCTTAAGTCAACAACAATGTGTGGTAAAACTTTTTCTCCTGACGAAAAATGCTGCTGTTTTAACTACCCCGGGACCAGAGCAGGTACATGACTGCATTTCTCTACCTCCATTCATTTTGACTGCCATTAAAGAAATATATTTTAATTTAATATATTTTACCCTTGCCTTGTTCTTCAACATTGGGCTCAATATCTTCTTGGTCTCTTTGAAACAATATTTATATGCTTAATATGTGGTTATCTATATTCAATTATTCTGAATTTGTTGTATGAAGTAACTTGAAGAGGATACCTTGATCATGGGTCTTGTTTTGGGTGGACGTTAGAGCTCAATTTTTTTAGTTAGTGATGCGTATAGGCTACTAAAACCATTACTCTTTCATCCTAACCATTCAACCTCCAAAGATTCTTCACAGTGAGAAGTTTGCACTGTGCTGTTTCCTGAATGCCTCATTTTACCCATATGTGATGGTATAAAGTGCATACTTACATTCTGTAGACGCCTTTGGAAGGAGGAAAAGCCCCTGTGCAAGGATGATCACCTACATCTCTCACAACGCACTAAGTTGGATGGTTAATAGGCTGCATTCATAAATGACTCATTTTTTCTATATTAACATTAGTCTACACTTCTACCCAAACGTTCTAGTACAAAGTGCATACTTAAAATTCCAGACACCTTTGGGCTCGCAGGGGAGATGAAGCCTCTGGACAAGGATAATCTCCTAAACCTTCTCTCACAACACACCAAGTTAGATGGTTATCAGGCAGGATTCATAAATGAATCTTTTTTTCTATATTAACTGTAGTCTGCAAACCGCATGCTTAGATCCTGCATACACCTTTGGAGGGGGAAAACACTTCTGGACAAGGATAAACATCTATATCTTCTCTCGTGAAGAGTTAGATGGCTAATAGGTAGCGTTTATAAATGGTTCATTTTTTCTCTATTAACTTAAGTCTACACTTCTGCAGAGTGCACAAGATGGTGATTGGCAGGTGATGTTGTCCTATGGACCCCGTTGGATCACTTATTTTGTTGGATCAGGTTATTTATGGTCACCTCATCAAGTTGTCCTTCCTGCTTCACGTAAATTAGGAATCCCTCTTTACATTGGTTGCTGTCACTGCATGTAGGTGTGATGACAGCACTCATTATATTGGCCTTCAAAATATGTAATATTTTCCAGAATTCCAATGGAAATGGAACAGAAGTGAGATCTGAACAAGCCCCATTGCTTCCACACAAGGATGATGATCTTTCAAGTTGGGGTTCATCTGATGACTCATCATCACTTGATGAAGGGGATTTGGAAGGGAGTAGTCTTGCAGTGGCATCTGGTGAAGGGAAACCACAGAATGAAGGGGGAAACAGTAAGAATCCCCAACGTGTTTGTGCTGTATGCTTTGATGGGCCGAGGGATTGCTTCTTTCTTCCATGTGGACACTGCGCCACATGTTTTACATGTGGTACAAGGTAAACATACTCTGTTCTTTGTTCCGTGAAATCTAGAACATGGAATGTTAAGTATATATTTATTGCTAGGGGGCAATTCAGGTTTCGGGGTCTGCATTTTTTCAACTAATTAATTTCCCGGTTCCATTTAATCCAAAAATTAATGAGTTGTAAATGGTTAAAATTGATTCCACAGGATTGCAGAAGAAGCCGGTTCTTGTCCCATTTGTCGTAAAAGGCTGAAGAAGGTTAGGAAGATATTTTCAGTTTGAATAGAGTGTATGTTTGCGCTGCCCAGGAGGCAAAAATTTGATTGGGATGTGCTTATACCAAGTTAAATTTGATAATTTGCACAATGGTCATGACTCAGAGTACACCTTTTAACCTTTTTGACCTGGGTATTCTTCGGATTTGGTTTCACTGTTATATAAGGTGGTGGTCAGGTGCGTAGACTTATTGAACTGCAGATGCTTCAACGCTTGTATGGTGAGAATTATAAAGCATTGGAAGCTTGGTTAGACGGGAACATTAACTTTCAACTAAGTAGAGCCAAGACTTTCTTGGGCTTTCTCAGTGTATCAGTGAACCTCTCTATTAAGTCTCCTCGGTTTAGGCGATGCCAGCGTTGGACCTTTTGCTGTGATCTATATTGTGGTTGGTGGTTGATGGTTGATGGCTGGTGGGGTGTTGCTGAGGACATTTCTGGCTGGTGTGCGATGGTCACTTGGTCAGTGAGCACGTATTTTTTTGTGCTTTATCGCTGTTAACTTAGTTTCATTAATTTTTTTTAATGAATGCCACATGAAGTATTGCAATTCATATAACCTGTTTGGAAATTAAATCTCGATATGAGACTCTATTAGTGAATTAGAATAAAATTTAAAATTGTTGTTTTTATTTAAATGCCCGTGTTTGCCTGCAAAGGATTTTTGATTGGTGATTATTTGTGGCATGACATGAGTTTCCAAATTTTTCAACATTTTGGCGGACACAATGGTTGTAGTTGGTCATTACTGGTCATGGTTCCCTCCACACATATATGGTGGCTGTTGGTTGAAACTTGAAAGACAAATTTTATGCGAGAGAAGTGCTTTGTTTATTTTCATATTTTAACATTTAGAAACGTTTATGTAAAAATAAACAAAAGCATGCCCGAATGCCTACAACATTCTCAATCATTTTTTAAAATTTAAAATCAAATCTTTCTTTAAAAAAAATCTTTATCTTACGTGAACAAAAAGGAAATGAAAAAAGAATTCTTTAGTTATATATTAAGCAGAGATGAACACGCGTGTATATACATTTTAAGTCACTAATGAACTTCAAATACATGTGTCAACTAATTAGTTATGTATGACTGTATTATTCTTTCATATTTAAAATTATTTTTTAAAAAAATTATTGGTGAAGTTTTTGTTTTTGTTTTAAATAATATCGATCATTGAGTTTTAATTCTTTTTCAAATATACTTAACTTTCTATTAGGCTTAATTAGGCGGTATTCGAAAATGTAAATTTTACAGATAATTGCTAAATAAATCCAAAATGTTCAGTGTACCTATAAACAGTTAAACACGACTAATTTTCAAAATAAGTGAATTTGATAACGTATGATTTTGGTAAATTTATAAATAAATTTTTTAGTATGTCATAATATCATTGCCCATTTGAATGAGAATCTTAAAAATGAGACTGTAATATATTTTTATGATAAATATGACTTAATGCTTTTGATTTGTTTTAAAATTTTGAAAAGAAAAAAAGTGGCTTTTTGATACCAATTTTCAAGACGGATTTTTTATATTGAAAAAGATTTTAATAGAATGAATTGAAATGATGATACACAGACTGCGTGTTGTCTCTTTTCTTGTACAATCATACAAATGAGAATATAAGTATTTCTTCAAATGACATACAATCAATTCGAGCATAATTAATCTTATCATACTATCAATTTATTGTTCTTTAAAACATATTCAGTCCATTATAATTATCCACGAATCCTTGTTCTAGAATAAAATTGAGGTAAATAGTAACAAGTCAAAAAAGATTCGTACACCAATAAAATAAAAATATCTATCAGGGAGCGTAATTCTCAACTACAACACCTAGAAAAATACATCAATAACTATGGAAGAGCATAAAGCTTAATAGGTGAACTAATTTTCCTCACCATCCTACAACCACTAAACCCAATCCTATATGTTATGTGTACAAGTGTTCATGTGTAGTATTTATGATAACAAAACAAGTAATACAACCACAAAGGCCGAACATAACAGTTACTCATAAACAAGACATAAATACAATCAAAAATTAATCAAAAACAAGTAGATGGCCACACGGGCCACCATACCAACCAACTGTCGGATAGTTCTATATAAAGCAATATGTATTCCTAATTATGTAACAACTATTTCTAATTAATTAAAATATATTTTATTTAAGTATTTATTTTATTGCATTCTTGTGCTTTCTTATGTAGCTGAGCATCATGACATCTAGTTACTATTAAGGTCTATTAATGAGTATGGAGACATATATAATAGATTTACTAATTGGACTAACTATAAAATTGGTTTACAATCGATGAATGGAGTTTGAAATGCTCTATTCTGATAAAATTGTGGTGCAGACTATTTTTATAGTGGAGATGATCTAGTCTAAGATCATTGTAAAAAGTTTACAAATAATAGTACCAATATGTAATTATATATATTGAATAGAACCATAATAGAATAAGTTCTTCAATTAATATGTTGCATTATATGAAAACTTTATATTTTATTGTTAGATGACTGATTTATGAATGGTTCTTAATTCAGACCATTTGATCAACTCATGTCTATAATTTGGTCTTTTAATTTATCCATAAGTGAGAGGCTTAGTGCTTCAAATACTTCGATATCTTGGAGATATAATATTATAGATAGTAGAAGTGTTAAGTTAGATACGTGGAATTCACTGCTTCACCATATGAAAAGTAATGATATTCTCATGTTATTTAATTCGGGATTCTTGGGTGAATCAAGCGCTTATAACTATATTGGATATAATTTATTATAAATCCTAATTTATGATTTGATCACGAATAGGCCACCTATTAGAGAATTAATGGTAATATATGAATAAATTAAAAGGGGACCTAGGATGATCGGCCATGAAAGGAAATGGACTTGCCATGGCTTGCGTGTGCAGAAGTGACTGATAATCGAACGGTTTAGATCATATTTTTATTTAATTGTAGTGGGATATTGTACAGGTACTGTAACATATATACAGTTAAATGAAAGTGTGATCTAAGCAATTCGATCATGATCGAACAGCTGTAATCACACTTGTGCTTATTATACTCTTTTTTCAGTTAGCATTATATATATATATATATGCAACTCTGAAAGGCTTTCTATTATATATAAATAGAGAGTCAAATGCCAAAAATAAGCTCTAATAGGCTCTTCATCTCACTCTACATCTACAAATTGTTATAGTAACTTTTCAAAAATAAAGAGTCAATATTCACTCTTTATATAATATTATATTATTTCATACTATTTCTCTCTCTCTCTTCTCCATTTGATCGCTAGATCACCTATGTATTCCTCTCTCCCTCATCGTGTCATCATCGCACTGTCTCCCTTAGCCCTCTCCCTGTCGTCGCCTTGTCTCCCTCGTCCACCTCCCTCGCTACTACCATTGCCTTGTATCTCTCAGCGCCCTCCCCATCATTGCCCTATCCCCCGTCTACCTTATCACGCTCCCAAATTCTAAAGAACCATGAATGTGACTTTTCCTTGCCCGCACTCGAAGGATCAAGGGGTTGGTAACAAACACAATTCGAGACTACACCACGGGTGCTGCCTTAATCATACAAACATGTACAATCAAACATAAAGGGTAATCTTATACTTTTTCATACATCATTATGCTTACGGTAAATCAATCAGTCACACATACATCACATCACAGTCAATGTCACATACAACTATCCACGAACTCATGTCCGACATAAAACAAATAGTCAATAATATAAACATGGTATAGAATAAATCATTGCAGTAGTAGGCACAGTCCTCTTGAAAGAAAGTCCTCCACTAGTCCCGGGTCGCACCTAAAAAAGATAACAACAAAGTAGAGTGAGCTATACACTCAATAGGTGAGCCCCATAACTCCACATCATTCTACTATGTAAAACACATATGTCTATACTATATGCTGTATACTTGAGTTGTGTAGTGTGCATAGTTATTAGGACTTAACCTGCATACAACATCAGGACCCAACTTATCCATAATAGGAGTTAGCTTGTCCACAATTCCCACTAAGATCCTTAGCTTAGGGAACTTAGCCTTCGTACCACGAGCTCAATAGCTCAACCCAGGCCTTAGCCTATCTCACAACTGCCTAACAGCTAGCTGTACAACATCAACTCACCAAGTGTAAGGACCTGTGTTTGGGTTTTTTTATTGTTGGTCCCGGAGAGCCTAGAGGGGGGTGAATAGGCTCTTTGAAAATTCTTTCTCTCTCTTAATGGCTAGACACTCACTCCGGTTAAACAGATAAATCAGTACGAAAGATTAACCAGGTAGTGGAAGTATGTTGTTTTATTATCTGAAGATAATTACAACAAAGCAAAACAACATTTTAGTTGATTACAACACAACACTCTGTTTATGGTTACACACACTAGGCTGTAAATCTATGTATGAGCTATTTCACACGATACACGCTTGTAAGTATATGAGTACAAGTAAGCGCGCGCGTATATATTTAGCTTTTTACATTGCTATATATATAGACATCCTAGGAATCTATCTTGGAACTGCATTCTCCGAACAGTGTAAAGCATTGAAGTTCTTCATTGGAAAATGCTGAAGCTTTAACTGCTGCGGATGTGGAGCTCGAGATATTGGAAGCATAAGTTGTAATGAATTCTTGCTTGATTCCAATTGCATTTGAGACCGCGTCCACATCTCCGCGTGATCCACGTGTAAGGTAATTTAGGTTTTCAACGGGTTTGTTTTACATCAGGACGAAGTGAGCTGATTGCAATAAAAGCGACTTGGAAATGATGAAGCAGCGTTTTCTTAGTCCGTCATAAGATTCCGTACTCCGTATCAACGAAGCTCGGATCCTTACTCCGTGTTAGTGGTTGCTTACTCCGTATGAATGAAGTCCTGGAATCCTTGTTCCGTGTCAGCGCCTCTTACTCCGCATGAAGTATAGGCTCGGAGAGCTTATTTCGCATCAGTGCTTCCTTACTCCGCATAAAGTAGGTACTGAATGCTTACTCCGCATCAGTGAATCCTTACTCCGCATGAGTAATGGTTCGGATTCCTTGTTGTGCATTTGTTGTCCTTACTCCGCAACGATTATCCTTACTCCGTTCGAATGAGACTCGGATTTCTTAGTCCGTGTCTTCTTTTTCTTTAGTCTAGTGGAGTGACAATTTCGATTCTCTCTCCGCAACAAGTCTCTCTTATTCCGTGCGAGTGATAGACTTGGAATCTTATTCCGTATCAATTGACTTAGCCAAATTGAGAGTTAGACACAGGTTCTTTAAGTCGTTTTGTCAAGTATTTAGTCCGCACGAAAAGTTCTTACTCCAGATGAAGACTCGATTATATACCAAGTGAATGACGATACTCATGATGGTCCGGATCAGGATTATGTATCCTATTCTTAGCTTTGTTCTCACATGAGTAGGTCTGGATTAGAGTTATATCATCTACACAGACTTAGTAGTAAACATGAAACATCTCGAATCAAATTACATAGGGTTTGACCCGCATTATCCAAATTCTAGGTTTGATCCAACAATCTCCCCCAATATGGATATACCAAACCCTTTGTAATCTGATCCGATAAGGCAACAAGAAATAACACAGAGGTAAGGATAAAAGAGAACAGTTCCACTAAGTTGCAGCAGGAATACATTAAGCCTCAGTACAGATATAAATTATGGTACATATGGCTTACTATATTTGAAGATCATCCTTGCTGCATGCTCTCGTAGTATCATTGTCTGCTTCTTGGTGAACTTGATGATATTTTTCCAGTTATCATCAAAGGAGATAACAGATTTCAGGAAGTAGCAGACAAAGGCTCCACAGTTGTTTCTATCGGGTTGCTGGGGCACATTCTTCTTGTTCCGGATCGCCTCCATAAGTACTTCATCCTGACCAAGAGGCGGTAAATCCAAGTTTTCGTAGAGAGAACTCTGTCTGATTGCATTAGACAAGGTTCGAACGAGACTCCGCATCTGATTCTTTCTAATCTGGCGGTCAACAACCTGATGAGAATCCAGAAGAAAGATTTTCTTCTCCTTGATCAGAAAAACAGTCATCATGAAATGTGGAGAGTTGACCTGAAAAGGGATGAAGACGATGGACAGAGAGGTCCATGGTCGGCTGTTTTCTGCTGTACCATAGATGTAGGATAGAATGACGTCCACGACAGGAAACTGGTCTTCAACCCAGCATGGAAGAACATCAAAATCAAGGCCTTCCTCAAGTAAAGAGGGGAATAGCCTCAACTCCATCTTTACCGCTAGAGCATAGTTGCGGATGTCGTCAGTGGAAAATTGTCCCTCCTCAGTTAGTATGGTCCGGATGTCTTGAGGTTCGAAAGGGAACGAGGCAGACACACATCGGCGCTCGGTAGTGGAGGAGGCATAGGCCTTGGCCGCAGCAAGAATGCTCTCATCAGCATCATCCAGATGCAATTCCGCGTATGATTGGAGGAAGGTGATGGCACCAGATGGAGCAGCAGGAGTGGGAGAGCTGGTCTGGCTAGTGGAGAAACGGCTGCGTTTAGGCACCGGAAGGCCCGGAGGAAGAGCAGGTGCGGACCGTTTGCGAGAGGCAACGCCAGCAGTGGAAGGAGAGGAAGGATCAGATGATTTCTCCCCCAGGTTTGGTAGATCGGCGAGAGCGGGAGGGACTGGCCACGACTTACATTAAGTCCGTAATGGAGGTAGACAAGTCAGAGAAAGACGTGGCAAGCCGCTCAAGCTTCTGATCCATGGAGAGAGAGGTAGAGGAGAAGGCAGAAAGAAGCTCGGCACCCATGGCCCGGACATGGTCGGAAAGGGCCTGGGTTTGAAGACGACTGTCCTCAGCAAGGTGATCGAGTTGGGCGGAGAAAGCAGCCTCAAATAAAATCGTGGCAAAAGAGGCGCGCCCAAGACCAAAGGCGGGAGCTTTAGAGGACTCGCCCGCATGAAGAGGGGCAAGTGTGGGCAAGGCAAAGTCGGCAGCAGCAGGAGAGGACGGTGGTTGTACAGCAGCAGCAGCAGCAGGAGGTGCGACAAACCCACTTTGACCGGAGAGGTCAATGGTAGGGATATCCGCAGGATAGGAGGGACCAGCCTCAGCAGGGACAGGTGGCCGTGCGTCATGGGCAGGTCTGGAAGAGGCAGTAGCAGGAGGTGCAGCCTGAAGGAGAGACGGCGTTATAAAGCCATGGTAGCGGTTCTAAGTAAGCATTTCCTCCGGGGTCTGGGTGTGTTGAGTGTAAAACACTCGGAGGGTAGGTTCTGGGATGTCGGCAGAGATGGCGAGGCTGAAGCGCAGCCAGCAGTCATTCAGTAGGTCGGCAGGAAGATGGTCGAGGTAGTCCTGGAGGTCCGGAGAGTGAGCGGGAGAGGCTTCCGCAGGAGAAGAAGGGAGGTCCGGAAGAACAGCAGCAATAGCCGCTGTGACCGGAGAGATGGGTGCGGGAGCATCAGCAGCAGTATCAGGAGCAGCAGCAGGAAGAGAGGCAGGGACATCAGCAGGAGAGGCGGAGGTGGTAACCTCCGGATGAGACTGACTAACTATATCCGTATAAACAAAGTGCTGAGTAGAGATGATTCCTTTGCTGTCTTGACGTCGCGAAAGTGTGAAGTACCACAACACCTCAGAAATCCGAGACATCAGACAAGATATAGCGATGAATGGCAAATAGAATCTGAACCTGTGACTTAATAGATAGAAGCTTTGAAGAGCAAGTCTCATCAGGTTCGGGTTAGTCCGGATAAACAATATTAGAGAATAACACACAATCCGAACTAAGAAGAAACAAAACTTATGCATAAAAAGTTACGTGCTAGACACATACATAAGAAATGAAAGCCATCATACTGAAATCAATGTATGTATGAGATAATTGACACATAAATCCAATAGGTCAACATAGCCAATCCTTCATACTGAGAATGAAAGCAAAGATTAATTAAATTTGTATGACGTCATCCATCAGAGAATGCATGAGTGAGAATGGGAAGAAGAGCACATGATGTATGATGTTATAAGTGATTGTCATGCCTAAAATGCTAGGAAGAGGAAGATAACAGCCAAGCAATCCACAATTCCGATTCAATAATGCAAATCCAATCAGCTTTATGAGTGAGAGTTATAGGGCAGAACATCCGAGACATATCAGAGAGGCATTACTTAATAATAAGCATTCTCTCGCCCTGTAGTCATGCCTTTTGCTGAAACAGGGGGCCTTACTTAATATTCAATGAAGTATTCTCTCCCCCTGAGATCAGCGAATCATTTTGATGCGATCTTCTCGAGGATGACTCCTCCTCGATAGACAGCCAGGAAAGAGGTCATGAAATGTGAATCGGGGGGTATTACTTAGATAATAGAGAGAGCAGTTTCTCCCCCATAGACTATTAGAGCCTTTAAGACGTTTCCTGTTTAACATGAATTGTGAGAAACTGCTGCCTATCCTTGATTTACTCCACTCAAGCAGCTGATCGGTAGACATAGTGAATTTCCACTTTCAATCCGAGCTATCCCAAATCATTCCTCAACCTTGCATCTTAGATATGTCATTCAATCAGGAAATCATAAGACATAAGATGGAAGATGGAGTAGAATTCACGACATCAAAAGAGGATTTGTTTCATATATATTTAATTATGTTTGCTTGATTCACTATAAGTCCGGATAAGCAAGCATCCTCCCATTTGAACTTAGTGAGAAATATCAGAACACTTATACGACTAAAGTAAGATAATTAAACATGAAGTTCAGTATCTATCACTAACCATGAAGTACAACAATGCATGTTCTGAGAATAACTACTGATGGATAACAGGTGAGAAGCTTATGCAAAAAAGTCAAGCATACCTAATTTGAGAAGAAGTTCAGAAAATCTTACATCAGGTAGGGGCTTTGTAAGTATATCCGCCAGTTGATCTTCAGTAGCAACATGTTCCAAGGATATGTGCCTTTTAAGAACATGGTCGCGAATGAAATGATGCCTGACCTCAATATGTTTAGTCTTTGGATGTATGACGGGATTATTACTGATAGCAATAGCACTGGTATTGTCACAGTAGAGTGGAACAGATGTCATGTTGAAGCCGTAGTTAGTAAGTTGACTTTGCATCCAGAGAAGCTGTACGCAGCAACTCCCAACAGCTATATATTCCGCTTCAGCAGAACAGGTTGATACAGAATTCTGCTTCTTACTGAACTAAGAGATCAATCTGTTTCCAAGGAATTGGCATGTACCACTGGTGCTTTTCCTGTCTATGCGACACCCGGCAAAATCAGCATCAGAATATCCGGATAAGGCGAAGTTGGACTCTTTTGGGTACCAGAGTCCCAAATTCATCGTCCATTTGAGATACCTTAATATCCGTTTTACGTGAAGCATATGTGACTCTTTGGGATTCGCCTGATATCTTGCGCAGATGCAAGTTGCAAACATTATGTCCAGGCGACTTGCTGTAAGATACAGCAAGGATCCAATTATCCCTCTGTACTAAATCACATTCACTGATTTGCCATCAACATATGAGTCTAACTTGGCACTGACTGGCATTGGAGTTTTGACAGGAGATGAACCTTCCATACCAAACTTCTTGATTAAGTCATGAGTGTACTTAGCTTGGTTGATGAAGATCCCTTCCTTCAATTGTTTGACTTCGATCCCAAGGAAGCAAGACAGTTTTCCCATCATACTCATCTCAAACTTGCCAGTCATCAACTTGGCGAACTCATCACAAAGCTTTGGATTAGTTGATCCGAAAATGATATCATCCACGTAGATCTGTACGATCAGAGTATGTCCTTTCTCTTTCCATAAGAATAGCGTGGTGTCAATCTTCCCTTTTTGAAAGTTGTGAGCAAGTAAGAATTCCGAGAGTGTCGTACCAGGCTCTTGGAGCTTGCTTCAATCCATACAAGGCTTTCCTTAGTTTGTAAACCAGATGTCCAGCCTTGGGTTCAATGAAACTTGGAGGTTGTTCAACATATACCTCCTCTTGAAGATCTCCATTCAGAAATGCATTCTTGATATCCATTTGATAAACTTTAAAGTTTTCGTATGAAGCATATGCCAAGAACATTCTGATTGCCTCAAGTCTGGCTACTAGGGCAAAGGTTTTGTCATAGTCTATTCCTTCTTCTTGACGATAACCCTTGGCTACTAGTCGGGCTTTGTTCCGGATTATGATTCCGTCCATATCAAGTTTGTTCCGGAACACCCATTTAACTCCAATGACTTGTTGAGACTTTGGCCTAGGTTCAAGAGTCCACACATCATTCCTCTTGAACTAATTTAACTCTTCCTGCATGGTGCCTATCCAATTTGAATCTTGAAGTGCTTCTTCCACCACCTTTGGCTCTATCTGCGACAAAAAGCAAGAGTAGAGGCACATGTTGGAGGTGGCTGCCCTTGTTCTAACACCAACAGTAGGATCACCAATCACTTGTTCTTGAGGGTGGCTTCGAGTCCACCTATAGTTTTGTGCAAGTGGTGGTGAATACTCAATGATTTGAAGCTCTGTCAGATTAGGTGGTTCTTATTCGTTTGCTATGTGAGCTTCTTCCGGGCCAGCGTTATCCATATTAATAGGTTCTGGAGTGTTTTACGGTTCTCCATTACTATTAATTTCCGTATTAGTTGGTCCGGATGGACTTGAAGGTACTCCGGTATTTTGAATATCTGAAGGTATATGTCCGGAGTTAAGTGGAAGTCCTGAGTCCGATTCATCCGTAGCATTATCTGCATCATTTCTTCGTTCTTCACTGGTGCCACGTGGTTGGTCAGTAGGAGTGATAGGAACATTCATAAACTTTGAGTAGTCAATGTTGTCGTATTGATCCTGCACATTAGAACTTGGAGAACCAACTTTCGACCAATCCAGGTTAGCTTCATCAAAGGTCACATGGATAGATTCTTCAACTTTGAAAAGTTTTCTATTGAAAACCCGATAAGCCTTGCTATGAAATGAATACCCAACAAATATCCCATCATCAAATTTTGGTTCAAATTTATTCCGGGATTCTTTTCCATTGTTCAGTACGTAGCAAGTATACCCAAAAGTTCTGAAGTGTGAAATAGAAGGCTTTCGGCCTTTCCACATCTCATAGGGTGTTTTCATGGTAAATTTATTTATAAGAGTTCTGTTCTGAACATAGCAAGCAGTAGACACCGCTTCAGCCCATAGGCTGAGAGGAAGCTTTGCCCCTGCTAACATTGATCTTCCAGCCTCGACTAAAGTGCGATTCTTGCGCTCAGCTACCCTATTTTGTTGTGGAGTTCTGGATGCAGAGAAGTCGTGCTGACTGCCCTATTCAAAACAATATGACCTCATATCTGACAAATCAAATTTTGTACCATGATCACTCCTGATGCATTTAATGCTCAGTCCTTGTGAGCTGCTTATCCAGTTGAAGAGATCAACAAGGTGTTCAAAGGTTTGATCCTTAGATTTCAGGAACAACACCCATGTGTACCTGGTGAAGTCATCGATAACCACAAGGGTATATCTCGCACCAGCTAGTGAAGAAACAGAAATGGGACCACAAAGATCCATGTGAAGTAGCTGTAAGGGAGCAGTTATTGAATTAACTGATTTGCTCTTAAAACTATGTTTGGTCTGTTTGCCAAGTTGGCATTCTCAACAGAGAGTGTCTCTGAAGTATTTGTGTTTAGGCAAACCAGTGACCAAATCAAGCGACGCTAATTTAGACAAGGTCTTAAAATTTAAATGTGCGCAACGCTTGTGCCATAGCCTACTATCTTCATGTGATGCTGTAGTGAGGAAGCATACATGGTCAGAAGAATTGTTTCTCAAGACCACAGAATATATGTCCCCATCTCTTGATCCGGGTAGCTTAATATCTCCGGATAAGTTATCTCTAACTGTGTAGGTGTTTGACAAAAAGGAAACTGTGAATCCTTTGTCACATAAATTACTGACACTCAGCAGATTATGCTTCAAACCTTCGACTAATGCAATCTTAGTAATTGATACACAATCGTTGGTTAAAGTGCCATACCCCACAGTCTTACCTTTAATGTTGTCACCATATGTTACGGATGGGCCTCGTTTGTCAGTAACATCCACGAGCAGAGACTTATCACCCGTCATATGTCCGAAGCATCCGCTATCAAGTATCCACTTGCTTTGATTGATCTTTGACTTCAAGTGAGATGGCAGTGAATTCCATAGATGCTCCTACAAGACAACAGATTATACTTTTTGTGCCCAAACTTGTTTCGGGCGGTTAGGAGAAGCAACAACAGTGTTAACTATTCCAGATTTTACGTTGCTAGGAACTTTGACTTTCCAAGTTGACTTAACTTTTTCCGTATTAGTTGCTTTTTTAACTTGGGTTTTCTTAGGTGAGATGCTCCGAGGAGTTTTAGATTTAGATTTCCGAGAAGAACCCTTTTTGACAACCTGATTTTTATTGATTGAAAAGTGATTACATAACCAGTCATCCGATAGACTCCAACATTCATAATGGTAGTGACCTATTTCACGACATATCGAACAGACACTATGATGTGGAGTTACAGCGGGGGATACAGGTTTCTTTGGCTTAATAGGTTTCCTACTCTGTTCCCTATGGCCTAATCCTTTGCGAACGAGTGACGCGCTCTTGGCCCTAGAAGCGTCAACCTTAGCCTTTTCTTTGTTTCTGGGTGCTGTAATTTCGGCTTTAACTACAACAACCTTCCCTTTATCGTTTGGTATAGGTGCTACTACTTCGGGATTAGCAGTAACAGCCTCTCTTCCACAATCATAAACTATGATGCCACCTAAAACAAAACCATCCAACGGTTTAGATGTACTAACAGGATATAGGTTGATTAGTTTTGGAGTGTAGTCCGGAGGGCACTCAATAGCTGGAGCAGTGGAAGTGGATTCGGATCCTAGGCCAGGTTTGACTCGGATATTGTCAGGATCAGTTTTTAATATAGAGGCTATTTTTCTGGATTTTAGCCATTTACGATTTATTTCCTTTTCCTTTTCAAGTTCAATCTCGAGTCTTTTAAGATTTACATTCATGCCTGTGAGGTTTGTATTCAGCAAGTGATTTTTAGCTCTTAGGTCGTGATACCAAACCTCCCTGCTTCGGTAGTCAGCTATGTCCTTTTCAAGTTTAGAAACAGTAAGTTCTAGGCATTTAGTTTGACCACTCATATTTTGATACATTTGAGTAATTATTAATCTCTCATTCTTTTCATCATCACGTTCCTTAGTAAGAGATTCTATTATACTCAAGAGCTCAGAGATAGAAGGTACCTCAGCGTTTTCCATGAGGCAGACGTTCGCCTTTTTCGTTGGTTCGTCGTCTGAAGATTCATCTTCTTCTTCCAAACCACTGTTGTATTTTGAGACGAACGCCTTCCTCTTCGTCTTGTTGTTGTCTGAGGTGGAGCGTCGGGGTTTAACCTTGTCATCCTTGTCGGCCATCTTGGGTTTGGATCTACAGTCCTTGGCCCAATGACCAGGCTTCCCGCAAATGTAGCAGTCTTGGGATGTCGACTCCGACCGCTCTTTCCTTCTCGAGGATGAGGAAGAGCCTTTTCTGAATCCTTTTCTGCTTTTCCGCAAGAATCGTGTAAAGGATTTCACCAGAAGTGCTATTTCTTCTTCCATGTCCGAGTCTGAGTTTTCTGACTCTTCCGTATCATCCTCTGTCAGCATGCTTGGTCCAGTCGTAGCCTTAAGAGCTACCCCCTTTTCTTTCCGAGCTATTTTCTCGTCTCGGTCAGTGTATTTGAATCTGACCTCATGAGTCCATAGCTCTCCATATAGCTCTTCAAGGGGAGCATACTGCCAGTTGTCTTTGGATTGCATCTGGAGCTGCTTGGAGTAATAGCAATCTGGCAAGGAACGAAAGAACTTGTCATTTATTTGGAACTGAGTGTAGTGCTCGTTGACAGTTTTCAATTCCAGGATGAGCTTGCCGAATCGCCGATAGATACTCTCCAGGGATTTGTCGGGTTTGTGGTTGAAGCTCTCAAAGTTCTGTCTGAGAGCGCAAATGAAGTTCTGCATTTGGGACTAACTTCCTTCATATAGAATAGTCAATTTGTCCCACACAGCTTTTGCTGTCGTGCAGCCCTGGACGTCCGTGAAGGCCTCTGAATCTAAGGACGATGTCACGTAAGCTAGAGCCTTTTCACTGGCGTATTGCCAGGCTCTTTCATCGTGAGTGAGTTCAGCATCAGTCTTTGGCCTCTTGACCCCATTTTCTCCGATGGTCATCAGAATGGGAAGCTCCTAATGAAGACAAGGCCACATTAGATGATCATGACAGCTCATGAACATCTTCATGCGAGCTTTCCACTGGGAGAAAAGCTCTGGTATAAACTTTGGCGGTTTGCTTAGTGTGTAGCCTGAACTTCGTGGTTGAGGAGCAGCGACAGCAGCAGGTTGTGGTGGATCTAAATTTTCACTGCTGCTACGATGGGGAAGGGGCTCTTGAGCTCCCCCGGAGTTGAAGCGAGTGTTGAATAGCATGCTGCTTTCTTCGGCCATTGTTGAGTTGAGAGGGAGTGAGGGATCTCTACGACCAGGTAGAACTTGCTCTGATACCACTTGTTGGTCCCGGAGAGCCTAGAGGGGGGTGAATAGGCTCTTTGAAAATTCGTTCTCTCTCTTAATGGCTAGACACTCACTCTGGTTAAACAGATAAAATCAGTGCGGAAGATTAACCAGGTAGTGGAAGTATGTTATTTTATTATCTGAAGATAATTACAACAAAGCAAAACAGTGTTTTAGCTGATTACAACACAACACTCTATTTATGGTTACACACACTAGGCTGTAAATCTATGTATGAGCTATTTCACATGATACATGCTTGTAAGTATATGAGTACAAGTAAGTGCCCGTGTATATATTTAGCTTTTTACATTGCTATATATATAGACATCCTAGGAATTTATCTTGGAACTGCATTCTCCGAACAGTGTAAAGCATTGAAGTTCTTCATCGGAAAATGCTGAAGCTTTAACTGCTGCGGATGTGGAGCTCGAGATATTGGAAGCATAAGTTGTAATGAATTCTTGCTTGATTCCAATTGCATTTGAGACCGCATCCACATCTCCGCGTGATCCACGTGTAAGGTAATTTAGGTTTTCAACGGGTTTGTTTTACATCGGGATGAAGCGAGCTGATTGCAATAAAAGCGACTTGGAAATGATGAAGCAGCATCTTCTTAGTCCGTCATAAGGTTCCTTACTCCGTATCAACGAAGCTCGGATCCTTACTCCATGTCAGTGGTTGCTTACTCCGTATGAATGAAGTCCTGGAATCCTTGTTCCATGTCAGCGCCTCTTACTCCGCATGAAGTATAGGCTCGGAGAGCTTATTCTGCATCAGCGCTTCCTTACTCTGCATAAAGTAGGTACTGAATGCTTACTCCGCATCAGTGAATCCTTACTCCGCATGAGTGATGGTTCGGATTTCTTATTCCGCATTTGTTGTCCTTACTCCGCAACAATTGTCCTTACTCCGTTCGAATGAGAATCGGATTTCTTAGTCTGTGTCTTCTTTTTCTTTAGTCCAGTGGAGTGACAATTTCGATTCTCTCTCCGCAACAAGTCTCTCTTATTCCGTGCGAGTGATAGACTTAGAATCTTATTCCGTATCAATTGACTTAGCCAAATTGAGAGTTAGACACAGGTTCTTTAAGTTATTTTGTCAAGTATTTAGTCCGCACGAAAAGTCCTTACTCCGGATAAAGACTCGGTTATATACCAAGTGAATGACGATACTCATGATGGTCCGGATCAGGATTATGTATCCTGTTCTTAGCTTTGTTCACACACGAGTAGGTCCGGATTAGAGTTATATCATCTGCACAGACTTAATAGTAAACATGAAACATCTCGAATCAAATTACATAGGGTTTGACCCGCATTATCCAAATTCTAGGTTTGATCAGACATTTATGAGATAGTCTTGATTTTGATTTGGTAATGAAGATATCATTTTGGTATCGTGCTCCACGATACAAGTGTTTTGGCTGTATTTGAGTCCAACTTGGAGTTTAGAACCTTGGAAGGTTATTTGTGTAATTTTGGATATTTATTGATATTACTTAAGGAATTCACAGCAAATATAAATAGGAAGAGAGAAAGATAATCTCCTAGCATGTGGTCATTAGTGGTGTACGACTTTGGTGAAAGAGAGAGAAAGAGTGAAGAGAGTTTGAAGCTTAGAGTTTGGAGCTTGGATTTTGGGGTTGGTTTAGCCGTGAATCTTGCCAAGGTAGGTGTCCTTGTACTTCTTATCTTGCTTGATATGCATGAATTTATGCTATGATATGAAATTTAGCATGAACTTTGGGGTTTGCGAAAAATTCAATTCTGGGTCGGATCTAATGGTTTAACATAAGATCTGTGGTTAAGAGTATATATAGAGTTATGGTTATGTGTTTCTGTGATTTGGGCTTTTATAACCATGTATAGTATGAGGGTTGAGAAGTCAACCATGGAACTCTTGCTTTAGATCTAGATGGATCTAATAGGAAAGTTTATATGTGTATGTCCATTGTTACTACGCGATTTAGATGCATTAGGATGCATTCGACGGTGTAATATTATAGTTTGTTAAGTAAACAATGGGTATGTGAGCATCTAGGAGTCATTGAGTTGATAACAGATGAAGAATAGGCTATAATGATGATGAACGGTAGTACCTCGGTGCGTATTGGGTTGAGGCTCGAAGGGTCAAAGTGTCGGCAAGTCGAAGGTAAGATCACTCGGATTAATTATTCCGTAGTTGCGAGCCCTTCCGTATCAACGAATGCTTATTCTATGCTAGTTTGATAGCTCAGATGCTTATTCCATGCTAGTGTGATAGCTCATATGCTTATTCCATGTTAGTGTGATAGCTTGGATCCTTATTCCGTGATAGTGTAATAGCTCGAATTCTTATTCTGTGCTAGTGTGATAACTTCGATCTTTATTCTGTGCTAGTGTGATAGCTTGGATGCTTATTCCGTTTTAGTGTGATAGTTCGGATACTTACTTCGTGTTAGTGTGATGGCTCGGATCCTTATTCCGTATCATGGGGATTTGACCAAAATGATTCGAATTTGACCAGGATGACTCGAATTAGACTAGGATGACTCGAATTTGACCAGGATGATCCGGATTTAACCAGATTGCTCCGGATTGGACTAAGATGTCCCAAATTTGACTTTAAGTTATAATGGGAGTGTTGTAAACCTTGATACCGTGTTAGTGTTGATGTGTTGGTTTAAGGGTTGAGCCTTGAGCTCATGATGATAGGCTAAGGCCTGGGTTGAGCTGTTGAGCTCGTGATGACAGGCTAAGGCCTTGGTTGAGCTGTTGAACTTATAATGATAGGTTTTGGCCTGAGTTGAGCTATTGAGCTCGTGGAGCTATGACTGAGTGCCCCGAGTTGGGATCTTATTGAGGATTGTGGACAAGTTGTCCTGTGTGGGAAAGTTAGGTTTTGATGTTTGTTAGCAGGCTGAGTCTTGATGATTGTGTACACTACACAGTGCATAAGTATACTGAGCATATAGTATAGATTTGTATGTTTACATGATGTGGAGTCTTAGGGTCACCTACTGAGCTTGTAGCTCACCTCTACTTTATTGTTTACCCTTTTCAGGTGTGACCCGACATTAGTGGAGGACTTTCTTCTAGGAGGACGTGCTCACTACTCTGATGTATGAGTTTGTAGTGTATTATATATTGTATCCCAGATATGGGTCCGTGGACAGTTGTATTTGCATATTGTTTGTGATGTGATGTCTGTATGACTATTTTACATATTGTATGCATGTTGATGTATGGGAAGGTACAAAATTACCCTTGATACATGGTTGTATAGGGTTACATGATTAAGAGCACCCGCGGTGTAATCTCTATTAGTGCTAGTCACCAACCTCTTGACCCTTCGGGTGTGGGTAAGGGAAAGTCATGTTCTTGGTTCTGGGTTCTCTGGGATTCGAGGGCATAACAAGTTGATATCAAAGAATGGTCTAGTGGACCTAGGCTAGTGAAGGGTGGTTAATTGACTCCATGTGACTTGGAATACTATAGGGAGGGCGCCTGATCAATACAGTCCTTACATGTGTACTAGGTTATTGTGGTGTCAGTTAGATCATCCTAGAAGCATGTAGAGGGAGTGATGCATCTCTAGTGGTATGATTGTGTGCATATAGGGCACTAAAGCGTCTTTGTGTGTGATGTGATTGTATTGGTGCCAAGGTGGCATGTGGCTGTGATAGCCAGGGCTTGATATGTTTCTGTGTACCCCAAGGGGTGACACGATGCTGTATGCATGGTTATGGACCTACAGGTCATGTGGTGAGAGTTGACGGGTTGCTTTGTGCTTTTGATGGCTGTTTGTGCTAGCAGTCCTAGTGTTGCTTATTTGTTGTTTGTTGTTATGGCTAGTGTGATGGCACCATCGAGGAGAGTTGTCCGCGGCCAGGGTCCAGCAGAGGAGCCCACGATAGAGTTTGAGCACTAGGGCCAGCAGAGCCCGTATCAAAGTTCGCTAGCTCCCATTGTGGGACCTGACTTGGCTCAGGTGTTACTTCAGTTATAGGAGGCCATGCAGGGTATGCAGAGCTCGATGAGGTAGATGACTAGCGAGGTGGATGAGCTGAAGAGGCAGCAACAGTCTTAGCAGTTGCCACAACCTCAGCAACAGGAGGCCAGGGTAGTGCAGGATGTGCACCAGCAAGAGGTCATGACAGAGTCAGCGTGATGAGGGGTGGACTGGGTTACACAATTTTTGAAACATGCACTCAAGACTTTTGAGGATGGTTTGCGGCCAGAGGCAGCCGAGGACTAGATTAGGTGTGTTGAACCCCATTTTGACTGGATGGGATTATAACCGTACTCGGCGAAAGACCACAAGACAAAGGATCACTTTGAGAAACCTTAAATGCCCCAAAGCAAGCACTAAGTGATATAGGATAAAATTTGTAGAACAATGCACTTGACCACACTTGATTCCAAGAATAAATGAAGAGATTATCAAGTTTCATACGAATTTGAATTGGATAACCGGTGCGCAGCGCATCATTTTGCCAATAACTTCCACAATACTTGTCATAATCCAACAAAGTCAATTGCGTTTGTTAGAGAGAGAGAATATCCAGGGATTCTCAAGAGAAAAGACCCAGAATTGATCGTCCTCTTCCAGCGGCAGGAGGCATCAACGAGGAGGCCATCCAGTGGGGACATCAAACATCAATTATCAAAGGAGGCACTTCCAAAGCAAGGAGCAAATAGTCTAGAAGCGTGGACAATGAAGACTCAAGGCGAGAAAGGGAAGCTACATTTTTCTTTCTAACCTTTGTGTTTTTAAGGAAACTTTTTGAAGAAAAATCTCCAAGGTCATCCATAAAATCCACCCAGGTTCTTTTCTTTAACTTCTTCATATTTAAACTATTAAGGCTTCTTTGCTCAAATGTTTTGAAGTGAAATAGTTTTTTTAATTCACATTCCTTTTTTCTTCAAAAATTAAAAAGGACAATCAAAGAGTACATTTTCTAGAAGAATTAAAATAAGATCCGAGCGGTCATGAGGGTTGAGCCCTAGATGCTCATATCCTAGTCTGCTTGGGCCAATAGCAATTATGGCAGTATTTTCTTATTTGATTTCAAATTGTTTTTATTTTCTTTTCTAAAAAAGGAAAATTACTTTTGTTTTCTTATAAAAATGCAATACTGTCACATCGGCCTAGATCCCACATTCTTTTTCTAAAATTAGAAGGTACCCTTTTATCTGCTTTAAAATCTTTTCTTTTTTTTTTTGTTTTAAGATTTAGATCCTAAAAACTTCCTTTTCCCAAAAATTAAAAATATACAAAAATAACTTATTTTTGAATAATGCAAGCAAACACCCATAGATCAAGACTAGGTACAAATTGTGGGCGTTGTGGGGGTGCAAGAGTTTTTCTTCCTTCCCCACTCGTAACCGACTCCCGAACCTAATTCTCTGGAATCGTAGACCTTTCTTTTTCTAGGTGCCCAATCACACCTGAAATTTGTTTGGTGGCGACTTTGTTTTTCTTTTCTTTAATGGTTTGTGCGAGCCTTGTGCAGGGATAACTCTAGGATCAACGGAATGAACTAACATGGAGTCCTTTCATAAAAGCCAGTACGAGCCCGGTCAAAAACGAGTGATGACAGTTGGCGACTCTGCTGGGGAATTGTTATGAGAGTCTAGCCATGGTCTCGATTTATTGGAATGTTTGCTTGCTTGTTTTTTTTTGTTTATTTTCCTTTTATTCCATAATTGTTTTAAATGTGCATACATGCTTCTCTCTCTTTCTCCAACCCTATACCCGGGTTTTCTCTAACATAACAGGATTAGAAGAGGCTAGTAAAGGTTTGCCCACGTGGACTTGGTTGTGCTTGTCTATGTGGAATACCCGAAATGTCTCACTCAAGCAGTGGTCCTTTCTTGTTAATGTCCCATGAGGTACAAGAAGGACCCCCTCTGTCAATGCCCTTTGGGGTACGGGGGCTCCCTCTTAGTTCTTGTTAATGCCCTCGAGGTACAAGGCTAAGTAGGGTTTGCTTGGAAACCAATGAATAAGATAGGCTTAGATTTAGGAGCCCATCAGGGGCATGACCTTCATGTGTTTGAGCCATGCTATGACATTTATTTACTTGCCTTGCTTGAACCTTGTATATATTATCCATGTACTAACCCTGTGTATATATTATCCATGTTTTGTCTACTAACCCCTTCATTTTCGTTCATTGCATATCCCATGCATAACATGAATCCAAAAAAACCAAAGAACAAAAATAAATCCTTCTTCACCCAGGTTTGCTAGAAGGCCTCCAGCAAGATTGGGCGTTTACACAACTTGAGGTCTCACTGTAATCAACCAGCCCCTTTGATGGCTGAGCATATAGAAGACAAACTTACCCGCCTTGAACGAACTCAACGGGAGCAGGGGGAAAGTATGCTGCAAATGCAAACTCAATTGAAGACCATGACGGAGATGTTATCCAAGTTAACAGCCAAAAAAGGAGCCAGCCCCTAATGAAGGGGCAAGCAATTTGCCTACACCACCCACTGTTGGGATACCGGCTCAAAAGAATATCACAGAAGCTGTGGAGTCACTTACCCCTAGAGGAAGTGATCATCCATTAATCTGGAAGCACATTGAGGCCCGACTAAAAGCTGTCGAAGAAGCAAAGGTGTATGGGGCAACTAGCCCCCATGACTTATGCTTGGTACGAGGGATAGTATTACCTTATAAGTTCAAGGTACCCGATTTCGAGAAGTTCAATGGTACGTAGTGTCCTAGAACACATGTGATCATGTACTGTCGCAAGATGGCGACCCATGCTAATAATGACAAGCTCATAATGCACTGTTTCCAAGAGAGCTTGGCTGGAGGATCACTGCCGTGGTACATTCAATTGGAGGGCAGTCGTATCCAAACCTGGGTGACCTAGCTACAAATTTCCTAGACCAATACCAACATGTCACTGAGCTAGCACTGGATAGGCTGACACTACAGTCCTTTGAAAAAGAAAGCACTGAAAGCTTCAAGACTTATGCCCGGAGATGGAGGGAAGCGGCCATGGATGTCCAACCTCCATTAATTGAGCGTGAACTTACCACTCTTTTCATCAACACTATGAAGGGAGTTTATTACAAGAAGTTAGTCAGGAATGTCTCGAGCAGCTTCGCAGACATTGTCGCCTCCGGGGAAAGGATTGAAGGTGGCATCAAGGAAGGAAAAATCAATGATGGGAAAGTTGAAGTACCTATGCTCAAATGATACCATGGGAAACCCTTTGGTGGAAAGAAATCCCTCTCTCATTCATAAAAACTTTAAATAAATGGTTTTGCTTGTATTCCCATTCTTCTATTTAAATAAATTGTTTTTCAATGAAAGATTTCATTATTATCATATATTTGTCAACTCTCATGGCATGGGCAAAGAAGCTTCACTGGGGCAAGCTTAGCAAAGAAATTCTGAACCAGTCTAAGGTTAGCCTAAGCTTGAAGCCAAGACCGGCCCGAGGGGGAGGCCCAGTAGGCAGTTGCCTAGGGCACCCGGTCCGGTATATAGTATTGGGGGCACTTTTTTTTCCTGTTATGGGGCACCTGCGCGACGAGCTTTGCCTCCATGCTCTTGCGGACGCAGCGCCAAACGCGCCACCCCTGATGCAGTGATGCCTCCACCCTCGCGCTCCAGCCTCCACGCCTCCACTCCCCACTCCATGCCTCTACAACTCCATCCTCCACCTTCGCAGGACTGCAAGCTGCAGCCCAGGGGCGGATTGGGCTTCTCCTTGCCCGTTTGTAGAGTTTCATGCTCCGACACCTCTATTTTTCAGTGCCGGTTGTTGTTCTTGGATTGTAGGCTCCGCTTCCCCGTTTCTGTTATTTGGTTAATATTCTTTGCCGGTTTTTTGTAGGTAGGGTGCAGACACGTCTGCCTCCCTTTCTTTTCATTTTTCATATCCCAGCTTCTCCATTTCCGTTCACTGGACGGTCCGAGGCTAGATCTGGCCTTGGTTTGCGTGGCACCTTGATGTCAACGGTTGCTATGTTGAGCTAGCATTCTACCCTAGCTATTTGTGCTATTTTTGCGCCGGCCCATGTTATTTTGTGCCTCTGTTTATTTATTTATTATTAATAAATATGTTTATGTTTAAAAAAATAGAGGGTCAATGATTTTTTTCTATTATTTTTGGATGAATCAAACAATTTGCCCGGTTCTTTGAAATATTTTATGGAAATAATAGAAAATTATCAAATAATGAAAATTTTGAAAATAACTATTCTACATTTTTACATTTGAATAAATAAAATTATATATAAAATTATAAATATCTATTTTCCATAGATCATAACAATAATTTTTATATTGTTAAAAGGGCACTTTTTTGGACCCTGCCTAGGGCACCCAATTACATTGGACTGGCCCTGCTTGAAGCAAATCCAAAGGATGCGCAACTCCATCCCCACATGGGGGGCACTAATGGATAGTCTGATCGATGACCATACTTGGTTCCTTTTGTCACGGGAAATAAGAAGACTTCTAAACTTCTTTTGAGTAAATTGAGAAAGACTTTGAGCATTTAAAATGAACAGAGGCCATCATTTTGTGCTATCTTGTAATAATACCATTGTCAACCCACTTAAGCCTGCAGTAAAATTTTCTTTCATACAACCCGTTCCATGGTTCACCCTACACTGGGGCAGTTATTGGGAGATCAAATCTTTCATAAGGACCCCTCAAATGGGACAACCTTTACAATAAGATCCCACACTGGGGCAATTTTTGTCAGAGACGATTGGTCATCTTGTTACCCCACACTAGGGCAGTGTTCATAATAAAGTCCTCACATTGGGTTTATCCTAGTATCCCATTGGGGCAATTCCTTTAAAAAAAAAAAGCACTTTGAAGGGACCCTTTGTTGAGGGCAGTGCTGAAAAAAAAAAAAAGAGAAACAAAGGAGTTTCCATATCAAAACATGAGAGCACAAAACATTTCTATATCTTGCTTCCGTGTCAAAACATGAGAGCACAAAGAAGGGTAGTTCCAATTGCAAAAAGTCTAATTTGAACAATGGACCAAGTCTGGCCAAGAATAGGTTTGAGCCTCTTATATGATTCCTTTGGCAAACCCAAAACCTTAAGCCTACATTACTGTCCTAACAAAGTCCTCTTAGATTAGATGACAAAGTTATTTCTCAAATGCTCAAATGAGGGTGAAGATGAAAGCAAAGTGGACTTGATGTCGACCCAAGAGTGCATCAACGGTAAAATACAAAGCTAGCTACAAGGCAAAAAGAGCACTGAAAAAGTCAGAGGCAAACCCAACAAAATCAAAAGGGCAATCATGAATAAAGACCAAGGCCAAGACCTTAATATCATTCAGGACTGATTTCAAAAATCATTAGGCCTTCTAACAGGCGCAAGATCCCTAGAGTAACCAAGGTTTGCCCAAGGAGGAAGTCAAGCAAACTAGTTGGCACCTGCAACCACAAGGCAAGCTAAGGCTATATACGTTCAAATGACTACATAAAAGTATGCTCCTAGAAGCTCTTGCCTTTGCCATGGGAGGGAAACAAGTTGTGATTATATCACAAATCTGTTATCTTTTAAAAAAAAATCTTCTTCTAAAAAATGATTTCAATAACCCTTTTGAATTGCTTATCCCAATAGAGTCTACCATTGGTATTTCTCAGAAGAGGTACCGTATTCTCTAAAGAAGGTGTTGCCAAATCAGCAAAGGAGCTCCTCAAGTTGGGGCAAAAGATCTTCATTATTTTCCCCTAAAACGTGCCCTGGAAGCAACTACACCAAAGTAGTTGCGCCTTAAGAGCCTCTTTTCAGAAAATCGGTCATAATGGTCAGGTCACTAACCCTGTCATGCTAAAAGGTAACCTTATAGAGTGATCTCCTAGAGTGAACTCGTAAAGGGAGCCTCAATCAAGCTACTAATTTGGACCCTAGAAGTCATCTCCTCAAATGTCCATCCACTTTGACCCTTGACGTCACTTTCCATCGGCCCTAGATGCCATATCCAAATATTCCCAGCATATTCAATATGCAAGTCTAGAAGAAATGTAGTATACCGTTGGGGGTGCCGACATAGTGATACCAAAATCCTGATCTCTTGCAGCAAGGAGAACAAAAGGCACAAGTCACCCATTGGTCTCATTCCCCGCCAGAGGAAAAAGGATTTCAAAACTTGATCATAAATTCACATGCATTTATGCATTATTCTCAAAAGAAATAACATCTTCATGTATCATTAGCATACATCCTAGCATGTTTGCTCTTCTTACTTGCAGGATTGACTACACTTCAGAATGGCATCTCATGATCCACCAACAGTTAAGCTTCAAAGACTGTCTCTAAAGACAGATGAGGACTCACCCTCAACAAACAGAATTCCCTTTCAGAATCAAAGAACTAAAACCCGGTTGACCTAGATCGTAAGCCCAAGCATGACTCTTAAGTGGTAACCTCGTAGAGCGATCTCTTAGAGTGAACTGGTAGAGGGAGCCATAATAAAGTCACCTATCTGAAGCCCAAGATGCTATCTCACTATCCGGCCCAAGAAGCCACCCTCATAGCCCAAGAAGCTATCCGGTCCGAGAAGCCACCCTTATAGCCCAAGAAGCTATCTAGTCCAAGAAGCCATCCTTATAGCCCAAGAAACTATCCGGTCCAAGAAGCCACCTTCATAGCCCAAGAAGCTATCCAATCCAAGAAGCCACCTTCATAGCCCAAGAAGCTATCCATCCCAAGAAGCCACTCTCATAGCCCAAGAAGCTATTCGGCCCAAGAAGCCACCCTCATAGCCCAAGAAGCTATTTGGCCCAAGAAGCCATCCTCATAGCCCAAGAAGTTATACGGTCCAAGAAGCCACCGTCATAGCCCAAGAAGCTATCCGGTCCAAGAAGCCACCTTCATAGCCCAAGAAGCTATCCAGCCCAAGAAGCCACACTCTTATAGCCCTAGAAGCTATCCGGCCCAAGAAGCCACTCTCATAGCCTGAGAGCTATTCGACCCAAGATGTCGTATCTAGCACAAGAAACCATTCTCATAGCCTGAGAGCTATTCGACCCAAGATGTCGTATTTGGCCCAAGATGTCACTTATTTTCGACCCAAGATGTCGTATCTAGCCCAAGAAGCCAATATCAGTCAATCCAAGAGATTGTTATGCATGGCTATATAAGTCGTGCTCATTTGTTGGCTTTAAAAGCCATCCCTTTAGCCCAAGAGCTATCCGACCCAAGATGTCATTCTATCGACCCAAGATGTCGTCGCAGCCCAAGATGTTGTTTTCTTCCGACAGCTCTAGAAGCTGACCATTTTAACCCAAGATGTCATTTTACCACCCTAAACCAAAGATGTCACAGCAATGCCAGACTCCAAGGAATCAACTCTTATGGCAAAAGACCAAGGAGATCTAACCATTCAAAATGGATATTTGGTTATCTTTGTACATCATTTGTATACAAACAATGCACAAAGAGGGGCAGCTGTTGAACCCCATTTTGACCGGATGAGATTATAACCGTACTCGGCGAAAGACCACAAGACAAAGGACCACTTTGGGAAACCTTAAATGCCCCAAAGCAAGCACTAAGTGATATAGGATGAAATTTCTAAAACAATGCACTTGACCACACTTGATTCCAAGAAGAAATGAAGAGATTATAAAGTTTCATATGAATTTGAATTGGACAACCGGTGCGCAGCGCATCATTTTGCCAATAACTTCCTCAATACTTGTCATAATCCAACAAAGTCAATTGCGTTGGTTAGAGAGAGAGAATATCCAGGGATCCTCAAGAGAAAAGACCCAGAATTGATCGTCCTCTTCCAGCGGCAGAAGGCATCAACGGGGAGGCCATCCAGTGGGGACATCAAACATCAATTATCAAAGGAGGCACTTCCAAAGCAAGGAGCAAACAGTCTAGAAGCGTGGACAATGAAGACTCAAGGCGGGAAAGGGAAGCTACATTTTTCTTTCTAACCTTTGTGTTTTTAAGGAAACTTTTTGAAGAAAGATCTCCAAGCTCAGCCATAAAATCCACCCAGGTTCCTTTCTTTAACTTCTTCATATTTAAACTATTAAGGCTTCTTTACTCAAATGTTTTGAAGTGAAACAGTTTTTTTAATTCACATTCCTTTTTTCTTCAAAAATTAAAAAGGACAAGCAAAGAGTATATTTTTTAGAAAAATTAAAATAAGGCCCAAGCGGTCATGAGGATTGAGCACTAGATGCTCATATCCTAGTTTGCTTGGGCCAATAACAATTATGGCAGCATTTTCTTATTTGAATTCAAATTATTTTTGTTTTCTTTTCTAAAAAAGGAAAATTACTTTTGTGTTCTTATAAAAATGCAATATTATCACGTGGGCCTAGATCCCACATTCTTTTTCTAAAATTAGAAGGTATCCTTTTATCTGCTTTAAATTTTTTTTTGGTTATTTTAGGATTTAGATCCTAAAAACTTCCTTTTCCCAAAAATTAAAAATATACAAAAAAACTTCTTTTGAATAATGCAAGCGAACACCCATAGATCAAGACTAGGTACCAATTGTCACGACCTGAGCAGCGTGGTGTTGGCGGGATGTTTCTGAGTGGCACGATTCAGGAATGTATTCGTGCTACGTAAAGGAGAGGGGTTGGTTGAAAGCGTAGATGGTGCGCGGAAGGTTCCAAGCAGTTCGTGGAGGAAAACGGATGGAACCCCTTCGGAGTTCAGACGTGCCGACCCGGTTGAATGCGGGGAGCACGCCGCTAGTCGAGGACTTGACGTTGAAGAAGGGATTTGGCCATCCTTACACAAACTGGTCGGGAACTGGAGCCGTTCTCCTGATGAGCCCAGTGGCAGGGCGAAACCAGTCTACGTGCGCCTCAACCCTCAAAGGCCAAACTTAGCGGACCGTGGATAGAGAAGCTAAGTACCGCAAGGGGTTGAGAGGCGCAGGAAACTTGACCCCGTGACACAATTGTGGGCGTTGTGGGGGTGCAAGAGTTTTTCTTCCTTCCCCACACATAACTGACTCCCAAACCTAATTCTCCTGGAACCGTAGACCTTTCTTTTTCTAGGTGCCAATCACACCTTAAATTTGTTTGGTGGCGACTCTATTTTTCTTTTCTTTAATGGTTTGTGCGAGCCTTGTGCAGGGATGACTCTAGGATCAACGGAATGAACTAGCATGGAGTCCTTTCACAAAAGCCAGTACGAACCCGGTCAAAAAACGGGTGATAACAAGGTGGACAGAGGACATCTTTGAAATGATTGGGTTGCTAGATGAGGAGTAGGTGCGAGTGGCGATGCACTATCTATTGGGTGTCCCACGCAAGTGGTGGGAGTCCACTAGAGTTGTCTATGGCAATCAGATAAGCTGGAGAGAGTTTGTGGAGCATTTCTTTGGGGAGTATTTTTCCAGCTCGTTGTAGTATGCACGACAGAGTGAGTATTATGCTCTTGAGCAGGGTAACAAGACTATGAGTGAGTATGTGCTAGCCTTCACAGACTTGGGGCGGTTTACTCTTGAGGCTTGTGAAAAGGAAGCTCATAAGACGCAGGACTTTATTCAGGGCTTGAAGCCATCTTTGAAAAATAAGCTAGAGGTGATCCAGTTGACCAACTACAGGGAGGCGGTCAACAAGGCGATTATTATTGAGCAAGGCCAAGATCAAGCAAGAGCCCAGAGACCGGGAGGTTCGGCAGATCCAAGCAAGAAGAGGCAGAGTGGAGAGAGCAGTGCAGCTTAGCCTGAGGGGAGGCAGGTGTAGAGGGTTTCTAGCCAGGCGGTGGGACCCAGTGAGAGTTCAGCTAGCAGGAGGTCAGGTACCTGTTGGAGTTGTGGATTGACCAGACATTTATCATGAGACTACCCGAGGAAAAGGATGACATGTTATCGATGCGGGAAATTGGGGTATGGAGCTAGGGAACGTTCTACCCTTAGCTCGACTAGTAGTGTAGGCCCTCATCCAAGGGAGTAGGGATAAAGTTTGGGGCTCCGTCACAAGAGGTCGGTGCCGCTAGCACAGAGCACGCAGACGCGACCTGCGGTGCAACAGCCTCAGTGGGAGGCGCAGTGTCATGCCCTGAATTTTCGACCCGAAAAAACCGGTTAGTAAATCCCTATGCCCGCACCCGAAGGGACAAGGGGTTGGTGATGACATCGAGAAAGGGACCTTAGCACGGGTGTCGTCCCTATTCCATATCACACATATAACACACAAATACAAAAATTTTATTTAAGCCACAGTATAAACACATACATACATGTTCTTTCCCCCCATGGGGTTACAATCATAGCTTTTTACAATCCAACAAAACAAACAAATACACACATGTTCTTCACCTATGGTGAACCTCTTAGCTCCTGTAAGCACCTGAAACAAACACAATAGGAGGGGTGAGCAACCACAGCTCAGTAGGGATTATGTCTCCCCAACCCATCCTAACTCATAAACTAGTGTAGGCATGTGCTCATGTAATGCTACATTTACATCACCAACTCAATCATGTACACACATTGAAATCAAAGAAAACCTCCCAGGTAATCCTAAACATTGCCTCTCAGGCACACAGTACTGCCCCTCGGGCACACCAGTGCCTCTCAAGCACCGTAGCCTCTTAGGATCTGAACTAATTTCACTTTCCAGACCCTCAATAGTACCCTCCCAGGCTTATCATGATAGCCTCGTATGCCCACATAACTCTCTCTATAACATAGGTCAGTCTTCACAAATCTATCCTCATGTCTTGACCATGAGATAGAATTTTTGTAGAAGTTGTTTTCTTGAAATAAAAAGTCCCAGCATTGGTTCCCCATATCATAACTAAGATAATCTGATTTTTGAGGATTTTTTTGAGAGGTCTAACTGACACGAAAATTGCGGTGTTACTACAAGTATACAGATCAAGTAATATAGAGTAGTAAAATACCCCTAAAATTATCGTTCCACAGAGAATAGATTAAAAATAGGGAGATAAGCACCAGGCAAAACTTAAGCTTATTTATCTAGAAAAATCAAGTCTTTGGAAATTAATCAATTGAATTTAAATGAAATTAAGCTGAACTAAAATAACATGCACAATTTCAAGGTAAAACTTCAAATTAAATAATTCCAGGGGTTTGATTTCACTAACCTTTCACATGTTGAAATATCAATCGAGTTGTTGTTCTTGTGATTTTAATTTAATGGTTATCACTTACTCTCTACCACTTGGTCCATGAGAAGAGAATTAAAACCTATCTTAAATCTATTTGGTCCATGGAAATTAAGATTTACTAATAAAGTGATATCAACCAATTGAAATCAATACAAGTTTGGTCCACTTTGCAAGTTTCAATCTAAAATACTAGAATCCACCTCAGACTAAGGCTAATATAAAATTGATTCATGCATAAAATCAATATAATCAAAACATGGTATTTTAATCAAAAATTAAATCCAAGAATCTCACAACTCAACATCCAACACAACGTGATCAAAGGGGCTATATCTCTCCCCTAGAAAAGAGAATTTAGCCGGACATAATAAAATAGAGAATTACATAAACCAAAACCAACATACTAGAAAAATAAAAGAAATAAGTTTCTGAGCTCCCCCGTCTTCCAAACTAGAGGAATAATCTTCAAATCTACCCCAAGACACCTCTCTCCACGTTTTTCCACCCTTCTGCCATCTGCCTCCTCCTCTATTTATAGATATCCACCAAAGTAACCCTAAGCCGTCATTACATGTGAAATCTCCTTGTTGACCTTCATTAAAAATCTCCAAGTCAAACTTAAGATAAACAGTGTCGTTTTGGAGCATAATAAGAGTGCACGTGCCCAAGGATTTTCCAATAATAAACACTTATTTCTGGACACGTGCAAGAATAAAAGATGTTTGAAATCTTATTTTCTTATGCTTCTCATGAGCACATGTCCACAAATACACCAACACTGGACACGTGCATAGGACTTTTCTAACCGTGCAATGGCAACGTTCCCTCAAATATCAGTGTCTTCATGAATACCCTTGAACGTGTCCAACCTACACATGCAGTGGAATTAGTCCACACGTTCAAGACCAAAGTTGCAAGAAATGTCTTTTGCTTCATGACTGGAGCTGCACGTGTCCAACATCACCACATACACTGGACACGTGCACTGGACACGTGCACACTGGAATGTTTCATGCTTGCTTTCTAACATCTTTAGGTACCTTGCTCATCCTTGCTTTGCATTCTTTAGCTCCCTTGTCCTAGATAAACCTACAAAATAAAGCAAAACACACAAAACCAAACAAGCATAATATCTCCTAAAATAATACTAAAACTCACATTCGAGCACAAAAAGACATGCAAACTGGGAGATAAAACATACATAAATATAAGACATAAATTCCACATGTCACTAACCTAGGTGCGCAAAGATCAAAACTGGAATTTCCCGAGATTTTGCACTAATTCCCATTTTCACATTTTAAAGGAGTGGAAATTTGATTTTCTAGTATTTTTCTTTGAATCCAAATGGGAGGTATTTTATTATTTACATTGTAACTTAATACTTAAATATGGAGAGGCATAAAGGTTTACAATGTAACTAGTCCAGTCCAGTGTAACTAGAACTGCACCAGAACTGCGCTGCCCAACTGCTCAAGACTATGCTCGACGCTACACTCTGCTCGAGACTCCTACTTGAAACTCATGCTCGAAACTCTGCTTGACCCTTTGCTCGAAGCTAGCTCGACGCTCAAGCCACGAGCAGTCCCCCAGTCGCGATCTGTCGACTGCATTAATCCTGGTTTCATCCCGAAACCTAGTTATACTAGTTAAATCTTTACCTTTAAGCACCAATTCATCCCAAAAAAGAGTTCCTGACTCATCCTAGCCATATTAGGCTACCAAAACAGCCTTAATTCAAGGGTTAACACACAAAATTGAGTTTCCCTAACTTCTTAGGGTTCATACATCAAATTCCATGAATTTGGATTAATTCTCATGTTTTAGCTACTCTAGCAAGCATAATCAACGACGTATGAGTAAGAAGATTGAATCCCTACCTCGACTTTGGTCGCTTTGAGCTCTGAATCGTCAATCTCGCTTTCCCCCTTCTCTTTCTCTCTCCTCTTTGTCTCTCTAGAAAGGCAAGCACTTAAGACACTTAGGGATTTGGGTTCTTCACTATCCTATTTATACTTTCCCACATTTAATTCATTAAAATATCAAAATTACCCTCACAGGGTCCCGACTCCAAATCGAGCCCAATTATTATCAAAATGGTCTATTTAATGAGTACATCACTGTACTGAGATTTATTTTTCCAAATAATACCTTGAATACAAAGTCACCCAACCACACTATTAGACCCCATTTTGTTCGGATTAAACATACTAATCTCATTTTATATATTTATCTGCACATGCCATCTATCTTGTAAACAGGTCCAGGGAAGCCCAAAGTTTAGAACCTCTGCTACAAGCCTTTGAAGTGCCCCAAGACCAACACCAGGTGATGGAAGATGAAATTTGGAGACTAAAGCACTCGACCGAGCTCAGTTTTGAGTTAGCATGAAGAAGTTATGACCAAAGCAATATGCGACGGAAAAAGTCAAACTTGCCAAAAGATTATTAATGCCCCTGGTCAAAGGACCCGGAAATGTGACCATGCAATATTCTCCAAAATGACTATTTAGGCGAAGACGGGGCTTCCTAAACAATCCCTAAAAGTTCATCCATTTTGACATTTTGGGTAAGGGTAAATGGGTAATTAAAAGTAAAAAAAAAAAAAAAGAAATGGTCAAATTCGGAGCATTGTGGTCAACTTTGAGACATCACTGATCTAGACTAAGCTTCCACTGACATGGAGTAAGGATTCGAGCCTTCCATTGGTCCGGACTAAGCTTCCATTAACACGGAGTAAGGATCCGAGCCTTCCATTGATCTGGACTAAGCTTTCACTGACACAGAATTAGGGTTCGAGCCTTCCATTGATCCAGACTAAGCTTCTACTGACACGGAGTAAGCTCCAATCGTTCGGAATAGCCTTCTATTTATCCAGATCTGACCCTCGACCGACCTGCGACCCTCTGACCGTTGACCTTTGCTGTTTGGCTGTATTTCCGCGGACACTTTCCTATGCAGTCACAAGACACGTTTTTTATGTGCTGGCCATTTAGCAGAGTTGTTTTTCACTGCCTGTGTGCTAATAAAACCTTAAAAAAGGACAATCACGAGTTGCACAGGTCGCCATTACTTCCGACAAAAGGCAGAATCTAGAAATAGAAAATGCTAGCATTAATAATATAGCATTAAATGTAGCAATTAATGGGATGCGGCCAACCTCTTTAAAAGGAAGACATATCCAGGCAAAAAAGAGAGAGGATTACGCCCAAGATCTTTGCCTTTGCACAGACTCACGCCCAAGCTTATACCTAAGAACACCTAGAGTTTTTATGCCCAAGAGTTAAGCCCAATCTCTTTTTTCTTACGAGCCTTTCCAAAAACTACCCCCTTTCCAACTCCTCTTTCCTGAATATCCCGTTCCAGCTCTCTTTTTCCCAGCAAAAAGAAAAAACACAAAAATAACCCCAATTTTGCCCCCCACTCTTTCCTACATCTCCATCACAAAAACAAAAACAAAAAATACATTTCCTTTTCATTTCCCTATTTCTTACGCCCACTCTCCTTATTTCTAGCCACCAAAAAAAAATCTAGTGCAAATTCAGTTTGAGTTTGACAAATCTCACTGCCAGATTTGTTGGTTCCGTTTTCAAGCAAGACTATCGGTGCGGACGGGATAGTTCAAACGGATGGTTGGAGTTGAAGCACAAAGTCGGTTTAGTTAATTTATCTTTGTTTATTTATTACTTTTAGTTTATTTATATGTAGACTCGATGTAATGCTTAGTATTTTCCTGTTTTTTTATGTCATTGGTATATGTTGTATTTTACTTGTATTTTTTTTCTATGATTGTTGTAATATGTATAGTATAGTAAAAACAAAAATGAAAAAGAGAGCAAAGAAAAAAAAGAAAAAAAAAGTGAGTTGTTATTTGATTTGTGAATGTCGCAACCACACACTTCACATTTATTTTGATATGTGTATTTTCTCTAAAACAAAAAAAAAAAAGTAAACAACATGTTTTTCTCTATGACCTGAATAAATTGATTTGATAAGTTTTTGCAGCATGTGCACTGGTCAAGTAATAAATTGAAGTATTTAAACTCCGGTTGTCGAACCTACAGGGAGGTAGCTAATAATGTCAAGCAGCAAGCACTAAGCTAACAAGTCTTATTTTATGTCTGAACAAATGATGATGTTTTGAATTGAGTTCTAAATACTAAACATGTGAAGCACTGAATCTAGAAAAATAGCAATCTGTAGAAACTTCAACACAAATTGGAGATAGATAACAAGTTGAAGGTTCTAGGGTCACAACTTCACCACCCAATGCCCTGCAATGTTCTGGTTATGATACTTATTCTTAAACAATTTAATTAATTCCATATTCATATTGATCATTACCCACCAATTTTACACTTGGTCCATGTTAAGAAAGGTTTAAGCCTTTTATTCCATTTGGTCCATGAGAATAAAAGATACAAAGGGAAACAACCAATCTAACAATCACAGACTTGGTCCATCATGCAATTATCAAACCTAATTCATCAAAATCTACCCTAGAAAAGGGCTGAGATAATCTAATCATGCATAAATCAGATTGAACATTCAAATATGATGAACGAACTATGAAATAGAATTTTCTCATAATCAACAAGCATAATCCATAAACCCAGATTTACAATAGGTCATTGGGGGCTACATTGCTCCCCTAGAAATAGAGTTTTACCCCATAAACATTCTTACAATCAAAGCAAACCCAGAATAAAACATACTGATAGTACTAGTAGACAGAGAGAGAAAGATAATGATTAACAACTCCAGCCCTTCTCCTTCTCTACCAGAAACCCTAGTCGTCCAGTTCCAGATGTTACTATCCCTCCAAGAATGTGTTGCTGCCTCCAAAAATGTGTTCCAGCCCCCTGTTCTTCTCCAAGATCTCTCCTTTTATAGGGCTGCAGGTCATACATAAAGTGTGCCCTAGTGCCAGCTATTGTCACTTACCAAAATGACGTAGTTTTGGTTAATGACATCCATTCTTCCTTCAACTCTCAATAAAACTCAAACCAAGCAGAATTTGGATCAGATTCTTTAGAGAAAAATCATTAGCATAACAAAACAAAGCAGATGGTGCAAAAACATAGCTGCACGTGACAAAGGTCATTGTCACGTGCAGCCTCCAATTGGCCTCAAACTTCTCCACAAGCTTTAGAACTTCATCTAGAAGGCTCCCATGCAAAAATACCTCTGCACGTGACAAAGGTAATCATCATGTGCACCTTAGAATGAGCTAAAAATCACCCCTAAGCTTCCTTACATCATGTACAAGGCTCCTACGCACTTAACTCCTTGCCTGTGACAATGAGCCATGTCATGTGCAACTCTATTTTGCCTTCTTTGGAGTTCATCTTCTGCCTAAAGCTTCCTCTTGAGTAGATAGGGTGATCTAGCTGATGTGTATGAGAAAACATCTCCCAAGAACCTGTCAGAACAGCTTAAAAACACCAATATAGCACAAGTAGTGTCTTCCTAGGGGTTAGAGCAAATATACACATTAATATGCAAATAGACCTTAATCACACTCTAAAACACCCTAAAAATGGCCTAGAATAACGGCATAAATGCACGTTATCAAACACACCACACTTGAACCATTGCTTGTCCTCAAGCAAAGCATACAAACATGCAAAAAGAAAACAAACACACAATCAAACTGAAAGATAAATAAAATAACAAACAAGAGAGGCATGGTCTCCTAAGGCACATAACTCTATCATGATGAAATAGACATTCCAGCAACCATGATGAATCATAAGTTAATCTAAACATTTCCATACTACCAAGTCCAATAACCATGTAATATCATCACTGAAAATTCAGATATAAGCAAACATGCAATGATAAGATAAAACTCAGCATCCCTTGCAGTCCTCACCATGGACAAATGTCCCTCACTCAAATGTGTCTTTTCTTTCCTCTCCTTCTCAAGCCCTAAAGAATGTGTCACTCTCACACTCGCCATTAGCTATTGATTCAGTTCTTGCCAAGTAAACATGAGAGGTCCCTATTGTGCTCATCAAAGAAAACACACCCTCTATTCTACTTTATTTTGAAACTCACACCTTGAGCCAATGAAGTAAGCTCAAAACTCACAAAATAAAAACAACTCAGCCATTGTAGCTGTAAAATGGACGATAACACATATACATCAAACCATTGTTGCTTTATTCTAAAAATACTTTTTTTTGTTTTTTTTTTCACACTTTTTTTAGTTAATAACCTTACAAGGTTGCATTTTATGCTCTCCCTTGATGGATTATTCACTCATTTTTTTGGTTTTTTTAATGGAACTCTTTGCCTTTACAAATACCACAAAACAATACACAAAAACTAGGATACTTAGGAAGTCATTGTGACTTAATGTCCTTGTATTACTAGCAGCACACACCGAACACTATGCTACTAATAGGTAATTCTCATGCCTAATCAACTTCAACCATTAAATAGTCAATATTGAATGACAAGAGCAAAATTGTTAACCCTATAACCCATAGAATTCATGTCACGCCCCGGATTTCCAACCCGAGGAAACCGGTACGTGACTCCCCTTGTACCCACACGGAGGGCAAAGGGGTTAGCGTGCAAACCCCGAATCTAACACTTTAAACATCCACAACACATTCAAGAAAGTAATGTTCATAAAAGCAATCCACAATCCAAACCAGTCTTTATTACAAAAGACACTTAGGGATTTGGGTTCTTCACTATCCTATTTATACTTTCCCACATTTAATTCATTAAAATATCAAAATTACCCTCACAGGGTCCCGACTCCAAATCGAGCCCAATTATTATCAAAATGGTCTATTTAATGAGTACATCACCGTATCTGAGATTTATTTTTCCAAATAATACCTTGAATACAAAGTCACCCAACCACACTATTAGACCCCATTTTGTTCGGATTAAACATACTAATCTCATTTTATATATTTATCTGCACATGCCATCTATCTTGTAAACAGGTCCGGGGAAGCCCAAAGTTTAGAACCTCTGCTACAAGCCTTTGAAGTGCCCCCAAGACCAACACCAGGTGATGGAAGATGAAATTTGGAGACTAAAGCACTCGACCAGCCGGCTCGCTTTTGAGTTAGCATGAAGAAGTTATGACCAAAGCAATATGCGACAGAAAAAGTCAAACTTGCCAAAAGATTATTAATGCCCCTGGTCAAAGGACCCGGAAATGTGACCATGCAATATTCTCCAAAATGACTATTTAGGCGAAGACGGGGCTTCCTAAACAATCCCTAAAAGTTCATCCATTTTGACATTTTGGGTAAGGGTAAATGGGTAATTAAAAGTAAAAAAAAAGAAATGGTCAAATTCGGAGCATTGTGGTCAACTTTGAGACATCACCGATCTAGACTAAGCTTCCACCGACATGGAGTAAGGATTCGAGCCTTCCATTGGTCCGGACTAAGCTTCCATTAACACGGAGTAAGGATCCGAGCCTTCCATTGATCTGGACTAAGCTTTCACTGACACAGAATTAGGGTTCGAGCCTTCCATTGATCCAGACTAAGCTTCTACTGACACGGAGTAAGCTCCAATCGTTCGGAATAGCCTTCTATTTATCCAGATCTGACCCTCGACCGACCTGCGACCCTCTGACCGTTGACCTTTGCTGTTTGGCTGTATTTCCGCGGACACTTTCCTATGCAGTCACAAGACACGTTTTTTATGTGCTGGCCATTTAGCAGAGTTGTTTTTCACTGCCTGTGTGCTAATAAAACCTTAAAAAAGGACAATCACGAGTTGCACAGGTCGCCATTACTTCCGACAAAAGGCAGAATCTAGAAATAGAAAATGCTAGCATTAATAATATAGCATTAAATGTAGCAATTAATGGGATGCGGCCAACCTCTTTAAAAGGAAGACATATCCAGGCAAAAAAGAGAGAGGATTACGCCCAAGATCTTTGCCTTTGCACAGACTCACGCCCAAGCTTATACCTAAGAACACCTAGAGTTTTTATGCCCAAGAGTTAAGCCCAATCTCTTTTTTCTTACGAGCCTTTCCAAAAACTACCCCCTTTCCAACTCCTCTTTCCTGAATATCCCGTTCCAGCTCTCTTTTTCCCAGCAAAAAGAAAAAACACAAAAATAACCCCAATTTTGCCCCCCACTCTTTCCTACATCTCCATCACAAAAACAAAAACAAAAAATACATTTCCTTTTCATTTCCCTATTTCTTACGCCCACTCTCCTTATTTCTAGCCACCAAAAAAAAATCTAGTGCAAATTCAGTTTGAGTTTGACAAATCTCACTGCCAGATTTGTTGGTTCTGTTTTCAAGCAGGCGACTATCGGTGCGGACAGGATAGTTCAAACGGATGGTTGGAGTTGAAGCACAAAGTCGGTTTAGTTAATTTATCTTTGTTTATTTATTACTTTTAGTTTATTTATATGTAGACTCGATGTAATGCTTAGTATTTTCCTGTTTTTTATGTCATTGGTATATGTTGTATTTTACTTGTATTTTTTTCTATGATTGTTGTAATATGTATAGTATAGTAAAAACAAAAATGAAAAAGAGAGCAAAGAAAAAAAAGAAAAAAAAGAGTGAGTTGTTATTTAATTTGTGAATGTCGCAACCACACACTTCACATTTATTTTGATATGTGTATTTTCTCTAAAACAAAAAAAAAGTAAACAACATGTTTTTCTCTATGACCTGAATAAATTGATTTGATAAGTTTTTGCAGCAAGTGCACTAGTCAAGTAATAAATTGAAGTATTTAAACTCCGGTTGTCGAACCTACAGGGAGGTAGCTAATAATGTCAAGCAGCAAGCACTAAGCTAACAAGTCTTATTTTATGTCTGAACAAATGATGATGTTTTGAATTGAGTTCTAAATACTAAACATGTGAAGCACTGAATCTAGAAAAATAGCAATCTGTAGAAACTTCAACACAAATTGGAGATAGATAACAAGTTGAAGGTTCTAGGGTCACAACTTCACCACCCAATGCCCTGCAATGTTCTGGTTATGATACTTATTCTTAAACAATTTAATTAATTCCATATTCATATTGATCATTACCCACCAATTTTACACTTGGTCCATGTTAAGAAAGGTTTAAGCCTTTTATTCCATTTGGTCCATGAGAATAAAAGATACAAAGGGAAACAACCAATCTAACAATCACGAACTTGGTCCATCATGCAATTATCAAACCTAATTCATCAAAATCTACCCTAGAAAAGGGCTGAGATAATCTAATCATGCATAAATCAGATTGAACATTCAAATATGATGAACGAACTATGAAATAGAATTTTCTCATAATCAACAAGCATAATCCATAAACCCAGATTTACAATAGGTCATTGGGGGCTACATTGCTCCCCTAGAAATAGAGTTTTACCCCATAAACATTCTTACAATCAAAGCAAACCCAGAATAAAACATACTGATAGTACTAGTAGACAGAGAGAGAAAGATAATGATTAACAACTCCAGCCCTTCTCCTTCTCTCCAGAAACCCTAGTCGTCCGGTTCCAGGATGTTCCTATCCCTCCAAGAATGTGTTGCTGCCTCCAAAAAATGTGTTCCAGCCCCTGTTCTTCTCCAAGATCTCTCCTTTTATAGGGTCAGGTCATACATAAAGTGTGCCCTAGTGCCAGCTATTGTCACTTACCAAAATGACGTAGTTTTGGTTAATGACATCCATTCTTCCTTCAACTCTCAATAAAACTCAAACCAAGCAGAATTTGGATCAGATTCTTTAGAGAAAAATCATTAGCATAACAAAACAAAGCAGATGGTGCAAAAACATAGCTGCACGTGACAAAGGTCATTGTCACGTGCAGCCTCCAATTGGCCTCAAACTTCTCCACAAGCTTTAGAACTTCATCTAGAAGGCTCCCATGCAAAAATACCTCTGCACGTGACAAAGGTAATCATCATGTGCACCTTAGAATGAGCTAAAAATCACCCCTAAGCTTCCTTACATCATGTACAAGGCTCCTACGCACTTAACTCCTTGCCTGTGACAATGAGCCATGTCATGTGCAACTCTATTTTGCCTTCTTTGGAGTTCATCTTCTGCCTAAAGCTTCCTCTTGAGTAGATAGGGTGATCTAGCTGATGTGTATGAGAAAACATCTCCCAAGAACCTGTCAGAACAGCTTAAAAACACCAATATAGCACAAGTAGTGTCTTCCTAGGGGTTAGAGCAAATATACACATTAATATGCAAATAGACCTTAATCACACTCTAAAACACCCTAAAAATGGCCTAGAATAACGGCATAAATGCACGTTATCAAACACACCACACTTGAACCATTGCTTGTCCTCAAGCAAAGCATACAAACATGCAAAAAGAAAACAAACACACAATCAAACCGAAAGATAAATAAAATAACAAACAAGAGAGGCATGGTCTCCTAAGGCACATAACTCTATCATGATGAAATAGACATTCCAGCAACCATGATGAATCATAAGTTAATCTAAACATTTCCATACTACCAAGTCCAATAACCATGTAATATCATCACTGAAAATTCAGATATAAGCAAACATGCAATGATAAGATAAAACTCAGCATCCCTTGCAGTCCTCACCATGGACAAATGTCCCTCACTCAAATGTGTCTTTTCTTTCCTCTCCTTCTCAAGCCCTAAAGAATGTGTCACTCTCACACTCGCCATTAGCTATTGATTCAGTTCTTGCCAAGTAAACATGAGAGGTCCCTATTGTGCTCATCAAAGAAAACACACCCTCTATTCTACTTTATTTTGAAACTCACACCTTGAGCCAATGAAGTAAGCTCAAAACTCACAAAATAAAAACAACTCAGCCATTGTAGCTGTAAAATGGACCATAACACATAAACATCAAACCATTGTTGCTTTATTCTAAAAATACTTTTTTTTTGTTTTTTTTCACACTTTTTTTAATTAATAACCTTACAAGGTTGCATTTTATGCTCTCCCTTGATGGATTATTCACTCATTTTTTTTGGTTTTTTTAATGGAACTCTTTGCCTTTACAAATACCACAAAACAATACACAAAAACTAGGATACTTAGGAAGTCATTGTGACTTAATGTCCTTGTATTACTAGCAGCACACACCGAACACTGTGCTACTAATAGGTAATTCTCATGCCTAATCAACTTCAACCATTAAATAGTCAATATTGAATGACAAGAGCAAAATTGTTAACCCTATAACCCATAGAATTCATGTCACGCCCCGGATTTCCAACCCAAGGAAACCGGTACATGACTCCCCTTGTACCCACACGAAGGGCAAAGGGGTTAGTGTGCAAACCCCGAATCTAACACTTTAAACATCCACAACACATTCAAGAAAGTAATGTTCATAAAAGCAATCCACAATCCAAACCAGTCTTTATTACAACAAAATCCTCTTTCCAATCCATCCCCACTGGGGTTACATCAATTCCCATAAAAATAACATAAATGGAAGATAGTAAAATCAATAAGGTCTTCCACCTTGGGGTCCCACCTAACGCCTGTATGTTCCTGAAAGAAAACACAACATAGAGGGAGGGGTGAGCAACCACAGCTCAGTAGGGATCATGTCTCCCCAATCCATCCCATGCCCCTAGCGTCTACATGAGTGTGTACAGGTGCAGTGTAGTGACAATAAAATATAAACAAGTTGTATTCCACATTCACATGGCACACACATATCCACAGCCACTAAGGCTTAGCCATATAGGCTAACATATCCACGGCCACTAAGGCTTAGCCACACGGCTAACATATCCACGGCCACTAAGGCTTAGCCACACGGCTAACATATCCACGGCCACTCAGGCTTAGCCACACGGGCTAACATATCCACAACCATATAGGCTTAGCCACACAGGCTAACAGTTCCAGTCCCCGGCTTCCACAGCCACCGAGTTCCACAAACACAGCATACAAGGTCACACAGGCATTAAACCAAACACGTAGCATATACACTTTCACAGGCATAATACCAAACACTTAGTTCGCACAGCCCATCAGGCATAAAATCAAACACTTGACATGCAGAGTCTCACAGGTATTTTACCAAACGCTTAACATGCATACATTCACAAACCCACAAACCCAGCCACACAGGCATATTATCAAACACATACTAGGCATATTCACACAGACATATTCACACAGGCATTTTATCGAACACTTAATATGCACTCACCATCCAACACCAGAATACATCAAAAACCGCCATTGAAGGCCAACATCCATATAGGAGATCACACCTATATGGATTACATATATATATAAACAGGTATAACTCCATAATCTGCCCTAGAACCCTAGGACAGAGGAGGATTTAGGAAGAACAGAACCCCTACCTTGTATGTTCTCCTGCTCCCGCTTCCACGCAAGACTCCGACCACCCATGCAAGACGCTCCGGCAGCCACCAGAAGCTCTCCTTTCCTCTCTCTCTCTCTCTCTCTCTCTCTCTCTCTCTTTCTCTCTCTGCGACGGTTGGTGGAGCAACAAACCCTAAACCTAAAACAGAGGGGCTTCTCCTCCTTATATAGACAACACAACATCAAAACAACGTAGTTTTGATTAAGTGAATCCCAACATCAAAACGACGTAGTTTTGATGGAACAAGCTATGACCTTCCCACATCCATACACACCAAAATATTCACAATTCCAACATGGTCCTTTGGGAAAAGATGATTAGAATGACAAAACCAAGGTAACCATGCAAAAACATGCCTGCACGCCAATTTGAACGCCAATTCTCCAATTGGCGTGCAGCTCCAAATGCACTCAAACTTCACCCCAAGCCTCCTTGCATCTTGTAGAGGTCTGAGAAGCAAAAATATGCTTGCACGTGAAATGGGTGAATTCACGTGCAGCTCCAAATGCTCTGAAATCTCTGTGGTAGATAGAGGACCTCATTCTAAGCAACTTTTGTTCTTGCACGCCAATTGTTTGAGGCCATCTACTATACCAAAAATGAGCTCCAAAATCTACCAAAACAACTTAAAACCGCATGTATATGCATAACATCTTCCTAGGGCATAAATGTACGTTATCACTTGTCACATGCACCTCCCAAAAGTCCCCTCTTGGGCTCATCTCTTACCTCAAACTTGTGCACCAACATCCAAGGTGTTTGTGGTTAACTTCTTACACACGGGTCATTACAATTTACTCCAAGGAAGGATGGAAGATGGTGCTCTCAAACAGATTTGTTTTCACTCAACTCCAAGGTTCGCTAAACTTATCCTAACCTGTCATGTTCAGCTTCGTATCCAAACATGGTGAAATCATGCAAGAAGTATAGACATGCTCAAACCAACTCATAGCACACCTTAACTAATGAAACACCTTTATCACAACATGATATTAATGTGACAAAAATATTAAAACCAGAATTGCATACCGTGTAACCATGCCACTCACATGCAAACCACACAATCACAGTACTCAAACAATCAATCACTCAAACCAAACAAAACAATCATATAACATGGACAACAAAACAAATGGTTCAAGTCACCCCAACACCACACTGAAAAATTGGCTCTGTCCTCAGAGCATGGCATAAGGGGAAAGAAGACACTTACCGACAGGTGGGAAGGCTGTAAAAGAAAATAACACGGGCCACCATTCTTCGTAGGTGGGCTACAAAATCACCTGAAGTCTCACCAGTGATTGCCCATGTGTCCTTATGCTGCAAAAGAGCTATCAAATAGTAACACACAAAGATCCCACAACTAAACTGGTCAGGTTGTTGGGGAAGCTCCATTTCATTGAAGTGCACTAGAGGGAACTTAGATGTCAATAACCCCTCGTGCTACATTGCTCCCTTAACTCTTCTCAGAAAACCATGGATTATTTTTTTCTTTCTTGTGGAGAACCCATGAGCTTGGAATGGATCATACAACACCACATATCTTGCACTTAAATCCAGCTGCAAAAGCACAAAATGATGATCTACAAGGACAGGGATGAGTACCTTATGAACATTGGTGCCATGAGCGATGACCTTCTGTAATTCCATTAATTCTTTGGCAAAAAACATGTTATGCCAAAGGCTGCTCATACAACTCACACAGCATGATAGAAGTGTATTGTGCTAGAGGATAATCATGAGGCTCAACTTCCACTACATGCCGCAGTGTTCTGCAAAAAAGATCAACATCATCTGCAAACAAATATTTGTTACGTAAAATCCGCTGCAGGTATGATGATGTGAACACTTCAGAATCCTGAGCAAACCGAGCTTGCCAAGCACCACCTCGTAGGAACTGTTCAAACTCTGTTGTGGCTTCAGGAGATGACAAAGCGGGATTGAGGTTCAAAAATACTAGCTGGCCAATAAGATCCTCTTGTGATGCCCCTGAAGAAGTACCAGACCACCATTGTAAAAGCTGAACCATGGGAATGAGAGCATGAGAGGAGCTAGGGCCTAATTGAGGTTCAAATGAAGCTGGTGCTACTGGCTGAGTGTATTGGGAATAATCAGGTGTCCCCTCCTCCTGATAGAACTCCTACTGTGCTGGAGGTGTTGCCTCCTCCTCAGAGAACTCCTGCTATGCTAGAGGTGTTGCCTCCTCCTCAAAGAGCTTTGCAACTGGGGGCTTTTTAGACTTCTTCTTCTTGCTCAATGCTTGCCAAATTTTTCCCAACACTCCCTGCACTTTTTTCTGTTCTCTCATTAGGAGTTCTTGACCCCTCTACAACTGTCTAATTTGTTGTTTGGTCTTCACCTGATCCTCTTGAAGTTGTGCTGTTCTCCTTCGTAGTGTTTCATAAGATGAACTATATTGTAGATCAGGAGCTTCCCATGATCTTGCTGAGGGTCGTGAAGTTTCTTGCTGGTCTTGAGATAGAAATTCTAGCAGCTCCTCCAACTGAACATGGGTAATGTGGCCATTTGTGAATGCCCAATTGATCACCTTAACTTCACTAATAACCTACCCACTAACTCCTTAAAAGAAGTTATATATGTCTGCCTTATGGACGTTGTACTGCATGTAGATGGCAGTTAACTGAAAGATGTGTTATTTCCTGGCACTCATTGGAGTGGAGGTGTCTCTAAAATAATCAGCTGGCCTAGTCCATATGCACACTATGCCTGGCTGGCTAAGGTGCAGTAGGAGTGCTATATCCCCATTTTCCTCTAATGGTAACTCCTAGAGCCCCTTCAGGTTGAAGGACTCTCAATCTCAAATTAGATTGGAACACATTAGTCTCCATATGTGCACACAATTGTGCATATTGGAAGTGAAATAGCATGCTCAGTACTCTACCATACAATCTCTTATTCACATTTTGTTTCTAGAACTGAAAAATCTTAGCTGCTCAATCCATATTAAGTTGATGATCAATGCAATACATGAATTCAAGATGAGATTTCGGCACCGAATCAACCCCACTAGTTTGCAAAAGTAGACATTTTCCTACCAAGTGGGCAAGGCATCTATATTTCCCTATCAATTCATTTTTTGTGAATTGTCTTCTTTTCCCAAATTCCCTACTGTAATTGAATGCTCTACCATAAGCTCCTAAGCTAATTTGGGAATTTCATGTGTAGGACATGGAAGATCAAAACAATCTCTAATCATAGCAGGGTAAATATAAATTAAACGTCCTTGCACTTCCCCAATTATCTCATCATCATCATCATTCACATAAACTGGGTTATAGAACTCATGCATAGCAGGGAAGAGTAAATCATTTCTGGCAGAAACTAACCTCCTTAAACCAAGATTTTGAAGCTTCATCATCACCTCCTCTGCCCACTTAATATCGAAGGACACCAGAACCTCCCAATCCAACACATGACCAATGACAATTTCCTCTTCTCCTCTCATCTTGGAAGCTGAGGATTGGGCTGAGACTTCTGAGGTGGACACTTCCTTGCATGCCCTTCTTGTTTGCACCATAATTGCAGAGCAGAGGTTTGTTCTTGAAGAATAAAGGAAGATAAAGGGGAAAAATGAGAAGCTGAAGCACAGGTTCCCCTTTCTTATATAATACCAATCAGCAAAACATGAATTGATGTCTTTGACCAAGAAGATGCCCTTCAATGATGTCGCGTGTAGACTAAATAAGGCTCCAAATAATGCCTGCTAGCTTCCACTAAAATTTCAGGGTCAAAGGACGAAAAACCCTCTTGCACGTGACATCACATTGCCACAGGCAGGGCCAAATTAGTCCAAATTTTTACTGCAAGTCTAGAATGCGTTGTAGTGTCAGAATTTGTCTACACGACACATGAGCTGAAGTCACGGGCAGTCCTTTTTAGCATCAATTAAGCTCTAAAATTTTTGAAATTTGACAGGCTGGTGGCTCGCCCTTCAATGACCAAAACGTGTCAATTGGTTTTCCAAAATTTCACCCTTTTAAACCCTCATTTCGATTTCTTGACTTGTCATCAAAGCTTGGTGGGTCCCCCAGATGCTTAATGTTTGGGCTTGTACTTGGGCCTTACAAAGACTACCTAATGTCCAAATTCAATGGCCCATGGTTTAACAATCTGTAATAAATATTAATGAAGTCCAAAACCTCCCTCCCGTAGCAATGATTAGAAAACAGCATATACTAACCACAAATTAACAATAAAACACCCCCTGCAAAAGAAAAGAAAATACAAAAAATCTAAGAATAAAAAATAAAAATAAATTTCACACAAATGAAAGGATACACCATGGGTTGCCTCCCATGAAGCGCTTAGTTAAGCTCATTAGCTTGACCGCCTCTCTCTCAATTTGTGAGCAATGTCAGGTGGTCAACCACCTGGGCCTCTTCAGAAGAATAGTAAGGCTTTACCCTTTGCCCGTTCACTTTGAATAACTCTCCTGAGGTTGATTTGAGTTCAACACTATCATATGGGAAAACCTTTGTCATAGTGAAAGGTCCCATCCATTTGGATCGCAGCTTCCCTGGGAAGAGTTTCAGTCTGGAGTTAAAGAGAAGCACCTTCTATCCAGGTTGAATGGTAGAGGGACTGATCTTCCTGTTATGAATGATCTTGGTGGTCCTTTCCTTATAGAGCCGAGCACTTTCATAAACCGGAATTCCTCTAGTTCATTCAATTGGTGCGAGTGAAGTTCCTTTGCAATGTTGGGATCCATATTCAGCTTTTTCACAGCCCAGAATGCCTTGTGCTCAAGCTCAACCGGCAAATGACAAGCTTTGCCATACAACAGGCGGTAAGGGGACATTCCAATGGGTGTTTTGAATGCAGTGCGGTAAGCCCATAACGCCTCATCAAGCTTTTGAGACCAATCCTTGCAATTGCCTCCCACTGTCTTTTCAAGAATTTGTTTAATCTCCCTATTAAAGACTTCAGCCAGTCCATTTGCTTGGGGGTAATAAGCCAATACCAGAACCTCATATTTATTGGCTCGACTGGTAGCCAATATGAGGCTTGATCTGGGCCTCTTCATTAGCTTGATCTCTAGCCAACCATCCTTGTACAAGCTCTTAAAATATACTTGGCCGGTAATGGCACCGCGGGTCGAGTATGGAAAATATCCAATCGAAGGAACCTTAGGACTTTGGTCAGAATCAATCCAAAGTGCCCCTTCCTGGTCTTGATCATGCTGTGTATCTGAGCTCCCTAGTCTATCTTTCTTCTTTGTAATACACTACACATGATCTTTATCTACTTATGACTTGCAAAGTCATGAGCCGTCTTCTTGCAAATGAGGCATTGTCCAATTAAAACGACAGTCGCCAGTGCTTGACCGGAGAACCCAAGCTTCAGGGCTCCTAGTCCTTTCTTTCCAAGGTCGGAATACCCCAGAAAAGCCTTACACTCCTCTCTGGAGAGACTAGGTAAGGGTTGGAAGTTACCTTTAGGGAGTGGAAGAGCATCGCGGAGCGTTTCGGCTGAGATCCGTATCTCCACTCCTTGTACTGTTCCCACCAGGTCTTCTCTAGAGATGGCCAAGGTCTCATGAAACTCTGAGACGTATTCTACTAGTACATCTTGCATCCCAGAACATACAAATGCAATCCTTGACTCATCAAGGCGATTTCTGAACTCGCCCAACCAGCTGACTTTCACGTCCCCTATGGCTTCCCAGTCGACAATAAAGCTCGGGACGATGTCGCCTTATCCTTCTGCCATCGATGAGCTAGGTCCTACCATAGAGCTTTAGGAGAGAGAAAGAGACACTCGTAGAGAGAGTATGTGGTAAGGTTCAAAGATAGTCAAAGGAGAGAGATAAAGAAAGAGATGAGGGGACGAAGATCGAAGAGAGAGATAGAGCGTTAGGGTTAGGGTTCGAATGTGAAAGTGAAGAACATACCTTTTGGCTCTGTCTCTATCTATGACTTATATATGAGGTGGAAGTGTACCGTAGAAGTCACATACTCTTTTGGTTCGTCTTTAGGATCCGCGTCCTTTTCTTTGACCCGTCTCTTCATCTTCCGGATCCACCCGTTGGAGTACTCAAGCGATAAGTACATGTCACCCCTTATGTCGGTTATTTTGAGTTTTAAGTGTATAGTGACGTGCTGACATGTCTTCGACGCTTGAGCAGCAAGGAAACTGAATCTGTCTTGCTTCGACCCTTTGGAAACTGTGACTCTACGAAGCTGCATTTAGGAGAAATTGCAAATTCTCCGAGCTTCGAGGCTTCGAAGCAGTAGTCTTCGAGGTAGCAGTTCTTCGATGCTGTTTGCTTCCTGGTCGATTACAGATTCAGCGACAGAGGTAGATTTCTCTGGACCTTTTCAACATTTAATAACATGAAAGTGATGTATAGGATATTTCACATGAAATCATGCATGATGAACAGTGTTGTAAGTGGAATTAAGAGTACGTGCTCAGATCTTGAGTTCTTTCAATCGTAATACCTGGTTTACATGTACGACTACTGTAGCATGATCATTTACGATTCCATTCAACTTAGAAATGACTAAGTGTATCATCATATAGGTCTGTGTGCAGGATCACAATGTTAACATAGCATCCAGTAAACCATGGTTAGTCAAGTGCAACAACCCAGTCATAAACCATGAGTCATAGCTCACATTTTAACAAAACTCACTTAGTGAAGGCCTCACCCTCTCACTCTCGGATCAGCATGTGAGTTTTATTCAGGAACTAGGATTGCACTATTTGGTATACTCATGGTCAGCCGAATCTTACCACAAACCCTTATCTAACAATGATTTTCAGTTCAACATAGATGACTTGAGAGACAAGATGGCCCTATTGAGAATCAGAACACACATTCTAGTATTGTCTAGTTTATAACAAAGCTTATACATAGAGTTTGGAGCTTAAGCATACAGATTTTCTGTGTGAGCTGTCCTTTTCTTTTGTAAAGCACCGTTCATGAGGGCTTATTTATAACCTTTTAACGTAGACTGAGCTCAACACAGTTTCTTATAGAATACATAGATCACATGGTTTCTAAACTCCAACTTTTACTCTGAAAGAAACACATTCGAGGGGAATAGTGAGGACTCCCCCTAAGATAGGCAACCTATTTTCTATTTTCTTTTCTCATTTAGCCTTTTTCACCTTGCCTTTCCTAGTAAAAGGTATTGGCTCTTTTTGAGTAATAGGCTTTTTATAATTCTCAAATATTATAGTCTCAGTCATCCTTAGAGTATTGAATCATTAAGGATCCTTTCCATGTAAGTCAACAGTACCATGAGATACAATAGTTCCTGCTAGTTAATGAATGCAATGCCACACAAGTGATATTCACTTAGAATAAAAACAACAGATAATGGGAATATCATTTAATTAAAGTAATATGGAAATTGCACTCATTTCACCCTAGACTTGAGGATTCATGACAGGTTGCACAAAAGATTTATACCAAGTTCAACGGTAGCAAGTTTCATCCATGTGATTTCTCAATTACCCGTAGTAGAAATGTATGAATCAAACTTAGCCATTGCTAATTTTCATGGAGAGATAAATAGTCATTAACAGAGTCATACTTATGTTCATGCACAGGTAATTAGGTTGAAATAAAATACGAGACATGCAGTACGAATAATGAAGTTAAATCTAGCATGCCAAGTTTTGTTAGAAGTTCATTGAACCTGGCTTCTTGCAGTGGTTTGGTGAATATGTCGGCAAGTTGGTCATCAGTGGATATATACTCTAGGGAAATGTCTTTCTTCAGCACATGGTCACGTATGAAGTGATGTCTGACCTCGATGTGCTTGGTTTTGGGGTGCATGACAGGATTATTGGAGATTGCAATAACGCTTGTATTGTCACAGTACAGTGGCATAACCTTCAAGTTGACTCCATAGTCTGAAAGTTGACTGGCCATCCATAGCAACTGAACACAACAGTTTCATGCAGCAATGTATTTAGCTTCAGCAATTGAAGTTGAAACTGAATTCTATTTCTTGCTAAACCAGAATACAAGTTTGTTGTCAAGTAGTTGGCATGTTCCACTTGTGCTCTTCCTATCAATCCTGCAGCCAGCAAAGTCTGCATCTGAATATCCTCTCAGTTTGAAATCAGACTCCTTTGGATACCAAAGTCCCAAATTTTCAGTTCCCTTGAGATACCGCATAATCCTTTTGACATGAGAAATGTGAGACTCCTTGGGATTTGCTTTGTGAGGACCCGTGTCCTAGTCCTAAGAGTTAGAGGTTATAAGGTGCCTTATCTTGTATCGACACGTGTTTAGGCTTGGATGAATTGGCCTTTTTTTGTGTTTGGGCAAACACCTTGACCCGACGGCCAGCGGGAGTCCGAGGGCGCAGCGCCTCGGTGGGGGCCTTGCTGACCGGTCAGCGAGTAGGGGTCAAGGGGGCAGCGCCCCTTGCGGGGATTCTAGGGCAGCGCTCCGGAAGCCAAATTATCTTGGCCGGTGTAGCAAGGATCAACGTGGACGACCTGGCAGAATGAGCGGTCGACGTGGTCGACGTGCGTCAATTTGTGTGGTCGATGTGAGATTCTTATTCGACGTAAGTCGATATGTGGTCGAGGTCGATCAAGAGCAATTTCCCGAGAGCTTTTCCATGTGTATTGGTCGACACGAGAAATGTTCAACGTGGGTCGATGCGAGGTCGACGTGGTCGATCCAGCTTGAGATCGACCTGATGCGATGTGAGTTTTGGTCGACGTTGAGGCCTGGTCGACGCGAGAAGGGTGGTCGATGTGGGTCGATCCAGCCTATTTTTGGGTCGACGTCGCCTCTGTGACAACGTATTTTCAATATGACTTCTGTCTTTCGATTTTAGGGTTCTTTTTCGGTAGCCGCCGACGCGAGAGAGAGAGAGAGAGAGAGAGAGAGAGAGAGAGAGAGAGAGAGAGAGAGATTATTGTCTGTACAATCGTTGCGGGTGCGTTCTTGGAATCGGGAGGCGCCATTGGAGAGGAGCAAGGACGAAAGAGGATCATCCGATTTCTTGATTTCCAAACCCTAACACAATCGGATCTAAGGTAGGTGGTTTTATCTCTTGGAACCCGTTTTATGAATTGTTTGAGATGTCGATTACGAGGAGTTTGTATTGTGTTGTGTGATTGTGAGACATGCGTGAATTTATGTAGATATGTATATATATGTTTTGTGTTGAGAAACATGTGATAGAGATGTCCTTGAGCTGTATTGAGGTGTAAAGTAAGTTTGAACATATGGGTATGATTTGTTATGCTTAAATAGAGATGTTCCATGAGTTAAATTGTGTATTTTGTTATCATGCTTGTGTATGAGATATGAAGTCCCAGTGAGGGGACAGTCCTGGATTGGACATGAGATATGAGGTCCCAGTGAGGGGACAATCCATGGGATAGACATGAGACATTGAGGTTCCATTGAGGGAATCTCCTGTGTATTTCTTGTGTGTATTTCATTGTACTTCAATTACACTACACTGCACATATTTGCACAGAGCATTTTGTGGAGGAGATGTTGGGTTGGTCTAGGGAGACATAACCCCTACTGAGCTGTGGTTTGCTCACCCACCTTTGATGTCTTTTTCTGCAGGACCTAGCAGGCGTTAGGAGGTTGTCACACCGTGGATGCATGAGTGTTGTTTTATTGTTTTCTTTGATATATTGTAATTGAGGAGACTGAGACTCTTGTATTTGCCTCAGATTGGTGTACTTATTTGAGACACCGTGTTTTGGGGCTGGTGACCCTATTTATTATATGACACAGTTTTATTACATGGAGTATTATAATGTGTGGTTTGTGTATGCCATGTGTGAGATTGTGACAGGTTTGGGGCAGCACCCAAGAGGGAGCCCTATTAGGTGACCATTCACTAACCCCTTGTCCTCCTGGGTGCGAGGCATGGGGTATCACTAACCGGTTTCTCGGTGTTGGGAAATTCGGGGCGTGACATGCTTAGTATCTTACACAAATGCATGTTGCAAACATTATATCTGGTCTACTTGCTGTCAGATACAGCAATGATCCAATCATGCTTCTGTATTCTGTGATATCTACTTCCTTGCCTGCTTCACCCATATCCAGTTTGGCGTTTGTGGGGATGGGGGTTTTCATGTGAGTCACATCAGTCATTTTGAATTTCTTCAGAATCTCCTTTGTGTATTTGGTCTGACTGATAAAAATCCCATCCTCCAACTGCTTGACCTCCAGTCCAAGGAAGAATGAGAGTTCTCCCATCATACTCATTTCATATTCACTTTTCATCAGTCGGGAGAATTCTTCACATTGTTTCTTATCCCTTGATCCAAAGATTATGTCATTAACATAAATCTAGACTATCAAGGGTGATCCTTTTCCTTCCTTGAGAAACAGAGTGGGGTCAATTTTGCCTTTTCTAAACGTGTTCTTGATCAGAAACTCTAACAATGTTTCATACCAAGCTCTTGGTGCTTGTTTTAGTCCATAAAGAGCCTTCTTGAGTTTGTACACCTTGTGTTCTTGGTTTGGTTCTTGAAATCCAGGTGGTTGTTCAACGTAGACTTCTTTTTGACATCCATTTGATAAACTTTGAAGTCCTTGAATGTTGTATATGCTAAAAACATGCAGATGGCCTCCAGTCTAGCAACTAGTGCAAAGGTTTCATTATAGTCAATGCCTTCTTCTTGTCTGTATCCTTTTGCAACCAGTCTGGCCTTGTTTCTTATCACAACACCATCAGTATCAAGTTTGTTTCTGAAAATCCATTTCATACCAATGACTTGCTGTGACCTAGGCCTATTGACCAACAACCATACCTTCTATCTTTTGAACTAATTTAGTTCTTCTTGCATAGCATCAATCCAATAGGGATCCTGAACTGCATCATCAATAGATTTTGGATCCACATGTGACAAGAAACACATATATAGATTCTCATGAAGTGTGGTAGCCCTCATTTTAACTCTTACAGTAGGGTCTCCTATTATCAGTTCAGATAGGTGGTCCTTTAGCCTTCTCCTTGCTTTTAGAAGGTCTTCTGTTCCTTCATGATGGATGCCCAGTTGCTCTATGTCAGGTTCTTGGGCTGGTGGAAGTGGTAAAGACTGAATAGGTTGAATATTAAGGTTATGATCTTCTGCTGATTTTTGACTTTATTCTGCAGCAACTGGTTCAGCTCTCTATTCTTCAGGTTTAGATACATCTTCTACTAGTTCTGTTGTTGGATTGTCTGTGTCTTGGTCTTTGACTATGATAATATCCTGTACTTCACTTACATTTTGGTCTCCTTTCTGCATAGCATGGTTAGTTTCATCAAAAGATACATAAATGGACTCTTCAACAGTTTTGGTCCTTCTATTAAACACACGATATGCTTTGCTATTAATGGAGTATTCAACAAGATATCCATCATCTGATTTGGCATCAAACTTATTCAAGTAATCCTTGCCATTGTTCAGAATATAGCAAGTACACCTGAAGATCCTTAGGTGACCTATGTTTGGTCTCCTTCCCTTCCATAACTCATAGGGTGTTTTCATGGCTCATTTGTTAATTAGAGTTCTGTTTTGTGCATAGCAAGCAGTGGCAACAACTTCAGCCCATAGAGATTTTGGGAACTGAGCTCCTATCAACATAGTTCTAGCTGCTTCAACTAAGGTTTGATTCTTTCTTTCAGCAACTCCATTTTGTTGTGGAGTTCTTGGTGCTGAGAAATTATGCTGGATACCATGTTCAGTACAAAACTCTAACATGTCAAAAAATTCAAATTCCTTGCCATGATCGCTTCTTATGCATTTAATAGAGAGACTCTTAACATTGGTGATCCAGTTGAAGAGTTCAACAAGATTTTCAAATGTCTCTATTTTGTTTCTGAGAAACATAACCCATGTGTATCTGGTGTAGTCATCTACAACTGCAAGGAAGTATCTTGCACCAGATAATGAGGACACATTAATTGGTCCACATAGGTCCATATACAGAAGTTCAAGTAGTTGTGTGATAGAGGTTTTGTCAATACTCTTAAAGGAATGTCTCACTTGTTTGCTCAGCTGACAATCTCTACAGGGGTGTTCTTTCTCATAAACATGCTTGGGCAAGCCCTCAACCAAATTAAGAGAGGCCAACTTAGACATAGTCTTAAAGTTTAAGTGACCAAATCTCTTGTGCCACAACCAGCAAATGTCAAGTGAAGCTTTAGACAGATAGCAAATTAGTTCAGTAAATTGAGCATTGCCAAAGACCAATTTGTAGACATTGCCTTGTCTATGTCCGTTGAGTTTCACCTCATTGGAGACAAGATTCATAACTATGCAGGTGTGCTTAGTGAACAAAACTTCATAACCTTTGTCACACAATTGACTTATGCTCAACAGGTTATGTTTAAGACCTTTAACAATAGACACATTTTGAATCGACACAGAACCATTAGAGAGAGTGCCTATACCAACAATCTTACCCTTTTTATTATCCCCGAAAGTGACAAATGAAGAAGCAACCTCCCTTACTTCACTCAATAAGGAGGCATCATCTGTCATCTGTACGGAACAAGCAGTGTTAAGATACCACTAGCTGGAATTAATCTTTTGTTTCCTATGGCTGCTTTCAGCTTCAGGTACCTGTTCCTGCACAACAAGCAACTAAGTCTTGGGGGGCCAATGTTGATTGGGCTTTGGGTAAGTGAAAGGTGCAGTTAACAATTTAGGTTTCCAGTAAGAAGGAGCAGATTTAACTTGCCATGCTAATTTTGGTGATTTGAGGTTAGGCATGTTAGCAAGGTGATCCTTTGGGCTCATACAAAACTCTTCTTTCTTACTGGTACCTTTTGCAACTTTCTTAGGCACAAAATTAGCAATTGTATTCGTAGGTTTAGACTTTTGTTTCTTTGGTGAGGTAACTTGTGTGTGCCTAGTTTTCTTCTTCTTTCTATCAGAGTTATAATATTGTAGAAATGACATAGTTTTGATAAGTGAAACCCAGCATCAAAATGACATAGTTTTGATAATTGGAACACATTTTAACCTTCCTGCTTTCACACTGGACAAAATACCCACAATTCGAACATGGTCCTTTGGGAAAAGAATATCAGCATAACAAAACGAAGAAGACGGTGCAAAAACATGGCTGCACGTGACAAAGGCCATTGTCACGTGCAACCTCCAAATGACCTAAAACTTTACCACAAGCCTTATAACTTAGTCTGGAAGGCTCCCATGCAACAACCTCACTGCACGTGACAAAGGCATTGTCACGTGCATTGTCGCGTGCAGCCCCAAATGTTCCCTCTTGAGCTCATCTCTTGCCTCTTGTTTGCTCATCATAATACAAAGTGTTCTAGCCAAAGAGTATGAGAAGAAATCCCCCAAAAACCTGACAATTGCCACTCAAAAGGCATAACTATGACTATCTCCTCATAACCCTAAACACGGGTCATTACAGGGGTTCTTCCTCTTGTCATCCTTCCTGCTTGAGGAGCTTTTGGTCTTCTTCTTCTACTCAGCTGCCTCCTTCTTCTCCATCTTCAGCTTATAACAGTTAGTAACAAAGTGGCTGGGCCTATTGCAATGATAACACTGCAACTTCTCCTTATCCTTTTCCTTTGAGAAGGATGAGGATGACTGCCTTGCTTTCCTCCTGTAGTTCCCCCTTCTCTTCAGTAGCTTCTTGATTAGAAACGCTGCCTCTTGATCTGAGGTGCTGTCTGAATCAAGCTCTTTAGCATCTTCTTCTTCTTCCTTTGAAGATGGTTCCCTCTGTTCAGCAGCCTTAAAAGCAACGGACTTCTCCTTTTTCTTAGAAGGATTCTCAAATGCCTCAAGCTCTTCTTTTTGCATTTCAAAATTCTTGAGGTCCCCATAAAGTGCTTCCAAGGCACAAGTCTTTTTGTCCTTCTGAGAGATCTCAACATGGTACATCTTCATCCGTTGAATCAGACCCTTGAACCATTTGTATATACTCTCAAGTGATTCCTTCGGTTCACATCTAAAGGCTTTATACTCTTGTTTGAGCATGGAGATCTTGTTGTCCTGATTCTATTCATCTCCTTCATAGATGAGACATAGCTTGTCCCATACCTTCTTCACAGTTTCAAGATCCTACACATCCGTGAACATATCGTCGTTGAGCGCAGAGAAAAGTATGGCTTTTGCTTTGAAGCCGAGTTTTACTTTCCTCTGCTCTACCTTAGAGCAACTGTCTGGGTCTTTAGTCATTAACTCTCTGCATACTCTTTGGGGTGAAAGGCCCATTCTTTATCGTTTCCTAGAGATAAGCGTCAAGCATGTCAAGGTGAGCTCTCATTCTCGCTTTCCATTTGGAGATGCACGCAGGTGTGCACACAAGTACTTGGGAGGATGAGCCAAGCAGGATGCCGTAGAAGTCCTCTTGTTCTTTCTTGTTGCTATTAGTGCTTAGTTCTTCTAGCTCCTGGTCTCTAGTCGATCCTTCTTTTGGAGCACGACTGGCTTCTTGTTCCTCAATAGGAACTGGAGCTTGCTCGGCAGCTGGAGCTGCACTGCTGGAATCCATATCGGCCATTTAGAGATCTTTACAGAGTTGTAGATCTACTCTGATACCAATTGTAGGTCCCAAAGTGAGTCTAGAGGGGGGGGGAATAGACTTTCTTCGTGCGCGGAAGCTAGACTGTTAGCTGGTTTGTGATTCTTCTATGGATAACTTTGATGGAAGTATTAATGGAAAAGATGACAATATGGAATGAGAGTGATAATGAGAGTTATAATAAACTATTAGACAAATCTGAAATGTGAGTAAATGCTCTTTGCTTAACAGATCTCAGATGTGAAAGGAATGATCTATGGTAGTTTGGATTGTGGAAAACAACACAGAGATTAGACTCGATGATAGTGTTGGATCTTTGATAAACAAGAGTTTATGATTAATCGAAAGGATTGTTCTTGTTCAGATCAACATAGCACACAACACTTAGAATATTTCTCTTGGAGTCTCTCTTTCTAGCGTTGGAACCCCTCAAGTTAATTCTCTAAAAGTTGTTCTTTAATGTATGTCAAAATCTTAGTTATTGTGTTTTGTGTGTTCCACAACTTTTGAGAGAGAGGTTGACTCACATTTTTGTCATTTTGTGTGTGAGAGATATATATTTTAAGGTTATAGTGCTCGTGCACCTTGTTGCCCATCCTGACAGATTGACTTCCCAATGCTTGAAGTGCGGGATCTCAAGAGATGGGTTGATCTGCTCTGATTAGCATATCAGTTGCCTATACTACGTATTTGCATGCTGTCGATCTTGGACGTTCATCCGTGGATGGTAGTTGGCAAAAATTAATACGACATTAAATGTGCTCAACTGCTTAGAACGGCGCAGGTGTATTGTACAAACCCTAGTTGAAAACATCGCTAAGTTAACATACATAGGGTTGCAAGTTTGCCTCGAAAGTGGGTGCCTCGTAGGTTTGGTGACTTGAAGATGTTGGGTAGAGCCTGTAGAAGTTGTGGAATTTTGCTTAAGGCTTTACAGTGGTAATTTTTGCGAGTCTACGACTCACATATCTTCGAGTCTTCGAGGCTAGAGTTCAGGTTAGATTAGGTCTTTTCTGTCACTCTATTAACTGTAAGTCTACGACTCTGCAAGTCTACAACTCTCCTAATGGCTCTTAGAGTGACTTCTTCGTAGTGCACCTAATCTACCTGTTATTATAGTTGCGAGTCTACGACCCTAACTCTGCGAGTCTACGATGTCATGCCCCGGATTTTCAACCCGAGGAAACCGGTTCGTGACTCCCCTTCACCCACCCGGTAGGCAAGGGGTTGGGATGAATTATTCCACGCAGGACATCACACACATCCATAATAAATAACCACAAGACATAAACATATATCTTTATTAAATTCAAACCAACATCGACGTTTACAAACCAAACCATACACCTTTATTTTAGCCAAATTCCTTTTACAATCTTTCCCCACTAGGGTTACAAATGTCCCACAAAATAACATAACACAAAGCAACAAAGCAGAATTGTCTTTCACCTTAGTGTCCCCACCTAATGCATGTAGGTCCCTGAAAAGAAAACAAAACACAACAGGAGGGGTGAGCAACCACGGCTCAGTAGGGATCATGTCTCCCCAACCCATCCAATGCTCCTAGCATCTACGTGAGGACGTGCACAAGTGCAATGCCGTGGCAATAATATATAAACAGGTTATATTCCACATTATTAAGTGTCAACACACACAGGCCACAAAACAAGTACAACCATTGCCACAGCCACATAGGCTCCATATCCACAGCCACACAGGCTCCACAGCTACACAGGCTCCACAGCCACACGGGCTCCACAGCCACACAAGCTCCACATCCACAGCCACACAGGCTAACATAACCACATAGCACACATAATCACATTCACAACACATCAAATATACACATATATCCAACAATCCACACACAATCCATAATTGTCACATCAAACATAATTCTCATATCGATATAACTACCCCGAAAACTCTAAGGTTTCCCCACACGGTCCTACCGCAGGAGTAACTCTAATGATCTCAACCACGGAACGAATAGCGCAAACGCCCCAACGGCCCCCGAGGTCTTCTTCCCTGAGAACGAACCCGAAATCCCCCCGACCCCAGACTCAACATTATATCCAAACAAAATATGTCATTAAAGGCCAACATCCATATAGGAGGTCATACCTATATGGATTTACATATATATATATATAATAACAATAACAATCTACGATTCACCTACCACAGGGACTAACCCCGGAATGGATACCAGAAGAGACAGAACCCCTACCTCAGGAAGATCCTCCTTGCTCTTGCTCCCACACTAGACATACAGGGCAAAATACCCATAATTCATACATGGCCCTTTGGGAAAAGATTACCAGCAAAACAAAATGAAGAAAATAGTGCAAAAATATGGCTACACGTGACAAAGACCATTATCACGTGCAAGCTCCAATTGCCCTAGGATTTGGCCACAAGCTTTAGAACTAAGTTTGAAAGGCTCCCATGTAAAAACAGCAATGAACATGACAAAGCCATTGTCACGTGCAACCTCTAAAAGCTCTCTCTTGAGCTCAGCTCTTGCCTCATGCTTGCTCATCAATAAACAAGGTGTTCTAGCTAATGTGTGTGGAATAAAACTCCCAAAAACCTAACAATTGCCACTCAAAAGGCATAACTATGACTAACTTCTCACATCCCAAAACACGGTTCATTATATACGACCTTCGGGTCTCTCAGTTTACTTTACTTGACTAAGAGGCTCTTCGACAATCAATGGGTCAGAGGGAACAAAGGATCATTGACTCTACGAGTCTTTGACCCAGAAAATCTTTGACTCTATGAGTCTTAGACTTTGCATTTCGTCCTTAGTCTTTTGCAGTTGCTCATAAACTAAGTCTCCGTATTCTTCGAGTCTTCGACTTTACGGCTTCGACCCTTTAGCTATAACTCTCAGCCTTCAAGATCTTCGAGTCTATGATGTTTGACAATTTCTTTAGATTAACTGTATCTGTTTCTACGACCCTTGAGTCTACGACTCTACGATCCTTGAGTCTACGACTCTACGACCCTTGAGTCTATGACTCTACGAGTCTTTGAGCTATAGTTTTATATTTGTTTTCCGGTCTTTATTGCATCGACTCTTTGACCTTTGACCTTCGACCTTCGACCTACGAGTCGCGAGTCTGCGAGTCTCTATTTTGATTCTTAACAGTGTTATAAGGCTTCGACTCTATGACCCTTGAGTCTACGAGTCTAGTGGTACTTTAAGTTCTGTTAATTGACGTAAGAGGACTCTACAGTTCTACGGGCTACGAGTCTTCGAGTCATATAAAGTTGGTTACTGTTCTTTAGAATTCTTCGACTCTACGAGTCTCTAAATTTATCGTCGCTTGCAGTAACGCTCTCTTTTCCGCACTTCGACTCTACGACCTTCGACCCTAGATCTACGAGTTGCCATGTGTGAGTTGCCATGTGTTCTGTCACAATTTTGCTTCAAGTCTCCAAACTCTACGAGTCTACGAGTATCTTGCCAATATGTCCTGTGATAGTTCTTCTACGAACTTCGACTCTTCGATCCTATAACCTTCGGATCTTCGAGTCTCCAGACTTAGATTGTATTTTGGAAGCTTCATCAAATCCTATATTTTCAACACCATCCACATTCGCCACTGAGGCGGTTGAAGGAACATAGGCTTGGCTCAGAACTTTCATTAGTGCTTCCTGGTGAGGTTGGGAATCCATCATTAAGGAGACCAGAGAGATGTGAGCTAGTTGTCAACTTAACTGATCCACAATATTATACTCGCTCTGCTTTATGAGTTTCAGAAATTCTATGGTCTCTTCACTGACCGGTGTTCCTTTCCTCGTTGCCTCCGACGTTGGTTCAATGTTTGGTTCTACAGCTTTTTCTTTTCTTGCTTTGTCAGCCATGTCAGGGGCATATGCCCGACCACGCCTGGTTTTCTTTTCTACTGCGGTGGCTCCTTGGACTATTTCACAGCTATAGTTCCATGGGACTGCTTTATTCCTCTTATAGGGGAAAGGGGCAAGAACACGTATGGTGAGAGGTGTAATTCCATGAGGTAGTTGCGGGATTTCTATTTTTACCTTCTGGTTTGGCATGAGACTTGCATCATGTATAATGAGAGGCCTGATTCCATGTGGCAGTAGTGGGATTTCTGGAGTCTTAACAATCAAGACAAGGGGTGTTAGCACCCATGATGGTTTGTATGACATGTCTCCTTGGATCATGTGGCTTTGATTATCTGCCTCATCCCTGGAAACCTCGATCATCCTTTGGTCCATGAGTTTTTGCACCACCTCAGAAAACTCACTACATTCTTCAATGTCATTTCCCCATAACATCGTGTGGTATGGGCATCATTTTTACATATTTACCCCTCTCTCTGCTTCTGATATGTCTTTGGCTCGTATATATCCATGTTTTTGTAGCAATTGAAACAAATACACCTTCTTCATATGTATTTATGAAGCCTTCTTCAATCATCCTTCAGTCTCGATACTAGCCACATTATTGAAGTTTTCTGGGAGACGATTTCTGTTCATAATTGCCCCCCATCATTGTGGAAAAATCTAACCAATTGGCATCTTTCAAAGCCTGGATCTTCCTCTTGAATGCTATGTAGTTTTCAATATCATGTCCAGCTCCATTAGCATGATACTCGCATCTGGCATCTAGTTTATACCAAGCCGGGAGAGGAGACCTTATTTCTCCCAAGGGTGTAGGGAGTACCAACTTTGCTTCTAAAAGCTTGGAGTATAATTCAGCTTACGTCATTGGAATCAGTTCAAACTCTTGTCATGGACGATGAGGGGCCTGATTCGATCTTGTATGCTGCGTCTGGGCCCTTGGTTTCCCCTGTCCCTGGAATGTGGGTCTAGGTCCTTCCGGAGCTGATGCCCTTGGTTGCTCTTGGTATGGTGCTCTTGGTTGAAATGGGTTTGGTGCCATTGGATATGGAAATGGAACCCCTCCTTCTGGCAAATATGGCGTGAATTGGGGAGCAGGAGCAGGTGCAGCATAAGCAGCTACTAGTAATCCTCTGTAGTACCCTAGTGCTTGGTAGAATGTCTGTTGTATTGTCTGGTGCAACTGGTATACCAAGTTGGTCTCATTTTCTTTGTTCTTTGCTGATGGTGGAAACCTTTTTGATGCCTCGACCACATCACCCTTTAGCTTTCCACCTTTAATTCTGCTTTCTACAGGTTCACCGGATGCGAGCAAGTCTGCAAAGCTACTAGAGATGTTGCCAATCAACTTCTCGTAATATATGCCTTTAAGCGTGTTGATGAATAGAGTAGTGAGTTCTCTCTCTGTAAGGGGCGGTTGGACCTCCACAACCGTCTCTCTCCATCTCCGTGCATAATCCTTGAAGCTTTCTTCGGACCCCTTTTCCAAGGACTGCAGGGTTAGTCGATCCAGCGCCAGCTCGGTGACATGTTTGTATTGTGCCAAGAAGGAGGTAGCTAATTTTTTCCATGTCTTGATGCAGTTACCATCCAACTGAAAGTACCAACGGAGGGATGCCCCAGTTAGGCTTGCCTGGAAATAATGCATACGGAGCTTGCCTTCACCTACATAGGTTGCCATCTTTTAACAATACATGGCAAGGTGTGTTCTTGGACAACGGGTCCCGTTGAACTTCTTAAACTCTGGCATCTTGAATTTCAGTGGCAGCACCACTCCCGGCACTAAGCATAAGTCTTTGGGCTAATCATGCCATAGCTGTTGATGCCTTCTACAACTTTCAATCTTTCCACTAGTCGTCTTAAAGTGGGAGAGTCAGCATTCTCCTTAGGAGTTAGCAAACCCACCGCTTCTATTAAATTTCGCATTGCGAGCATAGTGAAATGAGTTTGATTTGGAGTAGGGGGTTGTGTCATGACAGGCTGATATGTGGGTGCCTGACTTGGACCCATATTAGGTGGCAGAACTGCCTCCTGCCCCTGTTCTTGTTGATGATTTGAGGTTCCTCTGGCCAAAGTTCCTTCTCCAATTAGCTTGGTAAATATTTCCATTATTGCAGACATTTGCCCCTGTAGGGCTTGTTGTGATTGTTCCAACCCAGTGAGTCTATTCTCCGCTTCTTCTTCCATTGGTTATGGTTATGGTATTTGATTGCACCGGGATCTGAGGTTGTAAGAGTGCGTAATCCTGGAGAAAGGCGGCTACCGACCTAGTGCAAGGTAATTTTTACTTGATTTTCAATTTTGATATGCATGTATGCATGAATGACTATGTAAAGGGTTAGAGAAACAAATGACTTTATTCTAAACATTTTCAAACAAACACACAGTACAATGCAAAAATGTCATACAGATGAGAGCTATGGCTATATGATCGTAAGGCAAACTTCCAGTCATCTCTTAAGCAGCACGGTGCCTTTCCTCTGTGGTGGTCGCTCACCTGCTTCCTCCCTCTGCTTCAATATGGTCTCGACCTGTTTTTCCCTCAACTGCAACCGCTAAAGAGCTCCTTCTAGAGATGCTTCCAACCTTTGGATCTGTTGCCTGAGATTAATTCTCCTGGAGGATTACCCTTATGTTTGTAGTTAACTATGGCTTGTGTTGTGCCCTCCAGGATATGTACGCTGGATAAACGCCAGGTTTTGGACTGTTGGGTTGGATCTTGTGTGGGATGGACCATGCCTGATACATCTTTTTGCCTTTTTCTGTGAGCGTGGTTCTGTCATAGGTGAAGTCACAATCTTTCATTCCAAAGAGAACTAGGATAATTTGATTACGCCTGACTTGTCTTCCGCCTTGTAGTGGTGCATATGTAGTCCCTCCCCAAGGGCCTAAGAGTGGAACCCAATTGTAGTCCCCACAGCTATATGTTATGGAGACCACCGGCATCCAAGGAGCAGTCCAGGTAATGTCATCTTCTGTAAGGTTGTCTAAATTCTTCCTCTAATCTTCAAAGCCTTTAGGTAAGCCCCATTTGCTGAGCAGAATATCTAATAGTGCTATGACTGGCAACTGATACACTAAAGGAAATCAAGAGACAATACAAGGAAAATGTCCTTGCAGCCAGGTACATAAGAGAAGCAAGCACCCCCTGAACTGCCCTGAGCCCTTACTCCGCAGATAAGTAAGAGAGCGAATGGTTTCGGCCACTATGGCAGGAGTAGGGCTCCACCCTTTGAATACCTATTGAACCAAATCCACAATTGCTCCATCGATATGGGCCGGAATCCTTGGGAAGATGATTATCCCGTATATGGCTAGTGTAAGCAGTTTGTGTGCCCCTGCTTCTGTTGCAGCCTGTATCATTTCTTTGATTGTTGCCCATGGAAGATATTCTCGCCCACCATAGGTTGTGGTCACTGGAGAGTCCCAGATTGGTTTTCCCATTATCTCAACAAAGGCCATTTGACATGATTTTTTGGCTCTGGTAGATAGATCTTCATTTTGTTTTCCATTGGGATATCCAGTAGCTTTCGGTATTCTTCTATGGTGGGAACGAGATCTATGTCGTTAAAGTCAAAGCACCGTTGTCAAGGTTCCCAGAAATAAATTGATGCCCCAAGCATATCCTTGTTGAGTAGTAGCTCTGTCACATGGAGCAAATCTCCAAACTGCTGCATATATCTGCTTTTCCTTTCGTCTAACCATGGTTTCTATATCGCATGCAACTCCTTTGTGTAATTCAGCTGATTTTCTATGATAACTTGTTCTGCTTTATAGGCTTCTCCTAGTGGAAAATCTCCAAGGCGAAGTTGAATGTCCCCAAATGATTAGGCCACCACTGCGATAGCCTCCTTATCGTGAAGGCCTTGTAAGAGATGACTGAAAGATGTCATGCCTATATGAATGTCGTGTTATGCATGATGATAGGTTAGGATGATAGTTAAACAAATATAAAGGCAAATAAACAGGATAAAAGAATAAACCAATATTAAAGAAAATAATATATGCAGGGGATGACTTAAGGACTACCCTACAAAATAAAGGTTAGCATTACATGGAATGAGCAAACAACATGTGGGTCAATGCCCCTGATAGGCTTCTATTGCTAGACTTATCTTATTCATTGGTTCCCAAACTTCCTCTATAGAGGACTCCGTACACCATGAGATTTACCGGAGGGGGTCTTAAAAGGACGAGCCTCAAAAGAACCTCAAGCTTGAGTGAAGAGTCTGAGGCCCCATTGCGGATAATGATCAATGCATTGGGGACCGTACTGAACCTCGCTAACCTAAATTGTGATAAACCTGGGTATATGGTTATGCATGAACGTAACAAGTAGGGAAAGCAGTAAATCACAACTCTCATGGCATTATTTACAGTATAAAATAACAAAAATTATGGTAGTTAAAGCATATAAATAAATCATAATTACAATTGAGAAAACAAAATGAAAGTTATTATGGGAGTTAAAGTGTATAAATAAAATATATACAAAAATAAAATAACCTCCTATTTCCTATGCTAGACCTAACTTTCTAAAGTTTGTACAATTCCCTAGTAGAGTCGTCAGCTGTTATCACGGGTTTTCATCCGTACCCGTTTGGGGTGGGCTCAAACTAGACCAATGGTGAGAAATTTAGAGTCGCCACCAACTGTTTTTGGGGTACAGTTGGATACCCTCTACCTTGAGTAGTAAAAAAATGTGGTCTGTGCCATCAGAGAAGGGTTCGGGAGTTGGTTATGTGTATGGAAGGATTAGCACCCCTACAGTGCCCTTTCAGTATCTATTTTCGGGGGAGGAGGTTTTCTATTTGTTATCACTACCGTGATTGGGTGGAGTTTCCTAAAAAGTCTATGATTTTTATTTTGCTACGTTATTTGTTAAAGTTATGGTTAAAATTGATTTACCCTAAATTGCTAAAGGGAATTCTAAAAGTTTTGTTTTGCTTTTTGTTTGAAGTGAAAAATGAAATCCTAAGGCTTTTGGTTTTGTTTTTTTTTTTTTTTTTTTTGAAGTGGAAAGTGAAATCCCAAGGTTTTAGTTTTTTGTTTATATATATATATATATTGTTTACATTGAAGTCCTAAAAATTAAAATGCTTTTTAGTTTTTGGTTGGAAAACATTTTTTGTTTTGTTTTGAAAATGTATTGTATTTTTGCTTTGTTTTGAAACCATTTTTTTTGTTTTGGAAAGGAACATATGTTATGAATTAACATAAAATAAATATTTATTTTTTTGTTATCTTTGTTATTTTTCTTTTTTTCTTAGCTAATAAAACTTTAATAACAAATCAAAAATAAATATTGTGTGTGTGATAGTGACATCCACAAAAAAAATAAAAAATAAAAAAATAAACATTCACTTTTTTTTTGTTTTTCATACCTCCCTTTTGTTTCCTCTTCTTTTTTTTTACTATTATTGGCTGTTACATATTACAACTTAAATAAGATGGAGAAAATAACAACGAAATAAGAAAAACAAGAAACGAAACAACTAAACGAAATTAACAGTAAGGGAAAAAAATAAAATCATAACACAAAAACTAAGAATATATTAAGATAATAAAACTACTACTACTAATAATAATAATGAAACCGACTTTGGCTTTGGATTGGAACTCCGGCAATGGCAACGTTAGCGGGAGGGCGAGTCTCCAAAGACAGGGGAAGAATGGAAAGTGGAAAAAAAAAAAAAGTATTATTAAATTGTGTTGAAAAATCTAATGGTGAACGGACTATTATGGAGGCCATACCGATCAAAAGGGAAGCTCGGATCCTTACTCCATATTAGTGGGAGCCCTTAGTCCGGATCAATGGAAGGCTTGGATCCTTATTCATGTCAGGCGCCTTAGTCAGATCAATGGCTCGGATCTTACCGTGGTGGAGGCTTAGCCGGATCAAGGAAGGGGGGGGACACGGTCGGGGAGCCCTTGGTCCGGATCATGGATGGGGGGGGGGGGGGGGGGGCGTTTTTTTTTGGTGGGGGGGGGGGTTAGTCCGGATCAAGGGAGGCTCGATCCTTACCGGTCGCTGGAGGCTTAGTCCGGATCAATGGAAGACTCGGATCTTTACTCCGTGTCAATGTGAGCTTAGTCCGGGAAAATGGAAGGCTACTCCGTGTTAGTGGGCGCTTAGTCCGGACTAGTGATGTCCCAAATTTGACCATGATGTTCCGTATTTGACCATGATTATCCGGATTTGACTTTGATGATCTTTTTTTAATCTTTTAATGACCTTTTTACCCCACCCAAAATGCCAAAATGGATGAACTTTGGTGGATTGTTCGAGAAGCTCCATATTTGCCTAAATAGTCATTTTGGAGAATCTCGCATGGTCACATTTTCGGGCCCTTTGACCAGGGGCATTGACCATCTTTTGGCAAGTTTGACTTTTTCCATCGCATATTATTTTGGCCATAACTTCTTCGTTTTAAGTTAGAATTGGGCTCGGTCAAGTGCATTAATCTCCAAATTTCATCCCCTATTACTTGGTATTAGTCTTGGGGCACTTTAGGGGCTTACTGTAAGGACCCGTACCTTGAGTTAGTCACAGTTTTGCCTTCTGAGTAGAGTTTTTCTAGATTTTGACCTAGTGAATGGGCTCAAATGAATTCACGTGCAAAAGGAAAGATGCTTAGAATGATGTCCTCTATCTACCACAGAAGTTTCAGGCCAAATGGACGTGTATGTGAGGTGCACGTGAAATGGGTCCATTTCACGTGCAAGTGTGGTTGTCTTCTACATGATGCAAGGAGGCTAGGGGTGAAGTTTGAGCGCATTTGGAGTGCATTTGGAGTTGCACGTGAATTGGGGAATTCACGTTCAAATTGGCGTGCAGCCATATTTTTGCATGGTTCCCTTGGTTTTGACATTCTAATGATCTTTCTCCAAAGGACCATGTTGAAATTCTGAGTACTCTGGCCTATATGGGTGCGGAAAGGTGCTAACTTGTGTGATCAAAACTACATCATTTTGATCCTGGGTTTACTTAATCAAAACTACGTCGTTTTGATGTGGGTAGTGTCTATATAATGAGGGCTTGAGTTGAGTTTAGGGTTCTTGTGTTCTTCTTTGCTTTGCTCTGCGCGAGAGAGAGAGAGAGAGGATCTCCGGGCAGTTGCCGTGGTGGTTCGCGTCGTTGGAAGGTGTCTAGTGTGGAGGTTATGACAAAAGTCTGAGGTAGGGATTCATGTTCTTCCTAACTCTCCTCTGTTTTAGGATATTCGCCTATATATATATATATATATATATATATGTAAATCCATATAGGTGTGATCTCCTATATGGATGTTGGCCTTCAGTGGCATGTTCAGTTGATTTTGATGTTGAATTTGGCCTAAGGATTTTCTGGGTTTGTTTATGCCCACCATGTGTTTGATGAAATGTCTGTGAGGCCTGCACGCTATGTATTTGATAAAATGTCTATGAGGCCGCATGCCATGTATTCAATATAATGCCTGTGAGACCTTGTATATGGGTGTCCGATGATATACCTACGTGACTGGTGTGTCTTGTGTTTGATTTGTATTTGATTTTAAGCCTATGAGGCTGATGTGTGTGGCTTGTATCCGACCATGTTGGTCCCTCCGAAATAAAGTGTAAATGTTGTCTTAGTTTACATGTCGAGATGTAATGCTATCTTGTTCGTTGGTCTGTTTGAGACCGAGCCGAGATATGGGCCAGGCACAATAGCTGGACCCCTTTGAGATTTGGCCAGGACGTGGTCCCGAGTCTCGGTGTAGCACTCACGATGGTGGGCTAAGTCTACACCCATTCCTGAGGGTAGGTATGGCCCGAGGAGGTGGTTGACCATATCCGACTCGGGTGGAAAATGTTGCATTGGTGTCCATGCAACATTCGCTGATGTGGTATGTCATGTCGCCGTGGTGGCGGGGTGTCCTCTGCCCTTCAGTGCGGGCTCAGGTAAAGAGTGTTTACCTGGGTGATGTTTCTTGCTTTAGCCTTAGGCACGACACGAGCACAAGCATACACATATCATGCATGTTGTAGAGCGGGACGGGTCTGGGGAGACTGGATCCCTACTGAGCTATGGTTTGCTCACCCCTCCTATAAACTGTTCTTTTGCAGGGTTTAGCAGGCGGTAGGTGAAGGCTGAGGAGCTAGGCCCCTGAGGCTAGGAGTTTTATGTTATTTCCTTTGTTGTACTCTGGTTTTATGTGTTTGGAATTTGGTTTGGTTTTATTCGTAATAGTACACCTGGCTTCATAGGGGTTTTTCCCCGACTAGGTTGTAATAAACATTTAGTCGTTGAAATGAAATAAAATGAGATGTTGTTATTCAATTTGTGTTTGTGTGCATGGTTTGGGAAGCAGGATCATGCCCCTTGGCATGTTAGCCTGGTTGTGCAGGTTTGGGACAGCACCCGTGCCAGAAGTCCTTTTAAGGTGTTTGCACCAACCCCTTGTCCCTTCGGGTGCGGGCATGGGCAGTCACTATTCATTTCCAAGTGGAAGGAAATTGGGGCGTGACACTTACAATAGAGGTAATCAATTTCGGGCTTCCCTGTTCGTGTCAATGTATCAATCTTGTGCAAATTGGGGTTAACATCAATGCCAAACCATTCCTTGGTAGTGGGGAATCCTTGAGGACCTATTCAACAAGGTATATGGCATTGTCAGACAAATATATACAAATGGGGTTAGTATGTCCAACCCGGACAAAATGGGGTCCAATAAATATCACCTAGATCCTTCTCATATGTTAGACTATCGTGAGATGGAGTTGGTTGATGATGGTGCCATTGTTAAGATATTGGCTCAGATTTTGGACAGGCGAGAGCAAGTCTTGCAAGGCAAGACGATCCCACTAGTCCGAGTGTTATGGCAACACCGAGGCATGGAGGAGCAGACTTCGGAGAAAGAAATCCAGATGCGGGTTCTTCATCTTGAGCTATTCGAGGACGATCAGTCCTAAGGTGGGAAGGATATGAGGGCCTTCCCTAAGGTATGAGTTATGTTTACTGCATTTGTTTTGCATATGTTTTGTAACCATATGTGGTTATGCTTGAGATATGGTTTAACTTGTTGTTTGTTGGCTCTTGCAAGGATCTTGTAAGCCTTTTTCGCTTGTTGTGAGTTGTATCTGTGTGGTTAGTAAGGATTATTATATTTTGGTTTTGAATTTTGTGATGTCCTTTGGGCATGTGTTTTATTTTCGAGGATGAAAAGTCCTAAGGGAGGGAGGATGTAAAGACATGTGTTTAGGTTTCTTTATGAGATAGTCTTGATTTTGATTTGGTAATAAAGATATCATTTTAGTATCGTGCTCGGCAATACGAACGTTTTAGCTATAGTTGGGTCCAATTTGGAGTTCGGGACCTTAGAAGGCTATTTGTATAACTTTGGGTGTTTATTGATATTACTTAAGGAATTCGCAGCAAATATAAATAGGGAGAGAGAGAGAGAGATACTCTCCCAGTGTGTGGTCATTAGTGGTGTACGACTTTAGTGAAAGAGAGAGAAAGAGTAAAGAGAGTTTGAAGCTTGGAGATTGGAGCTTGGAGCTTGGATTTTGGGGTTGGTTTAGTCGTGAATCTTGCCAAGGTAGGTGTCCCTATACTTCTTATCTTGCTTGATATGCATAAATTTGTGCTATGATATGATATAAAATTTAGCATGAACTTTGGGGTTTGAGGGAAACCCAATTTTGGGTCAAATCTGATGGTTTAACGTAAGATTTGTGGTTAAGAGTATATATATAGAGTTGTGATTATGTGTTTTTATGATTTGGGGTTTTATAACCCTATATGGTATGAGGGTTAAGAAGTCAACCATGGAACTCTAGCATTAGATCCATATGGATCTAATCGGAAAGTTTATATGTGTAGGTACGTTGTTACTGTGCAGTTTAGATGCGTTAGAGCGTTCACGGTTTAATATTTTTTTTTTTTTTTATTAAAAATTGTTTTTTTGAGCCTTTGGGAGTCACTGAGTTGATTACAAATGAAGAACAAGCAATAACGATGATAAACGGTAGTACCTCAGTGTGTATTGGGTCGAGGGTCGAAAGGTTGAAGTGTCGGCAAGTCGAAGGTAGGATCACTCGGATTAATTATTCCATAGTCATGAGCCCTTCCATATCAGTGGATGCTTATTTCATGCTAGTGTGATAGCTCATATGCTTATTACGTGCTAGTGTGATAGCTCGGATGCTTATTTCGTGCTAGTGTAATAGCTCGAATGCTTATTCCGTGTTAGTGTGATAACTCGGATCCTTATTCCGTGCTAGGGTGATAGCTCGAATTCTTATTCCATGTTAGTGTGATAGCTCAAATCCTTATTCTGTGCTAGTGTGATAGCTCGGACACTTATTGTGAGTGGGTTGTGTGTGAGGGGGAGGTTGCTTTTGGGGATGTGGGTTGAGAGTTTTTTTCTAGAGAGTGAACGGGGTGAGGGGGGGGGGGGGGGGGGGGGGGGGGGGGGGGGGGGGGGGGGGGGGGGGGGGGGGGGGGGGGGGGTGCTGACAGGCTTGCACGTTTTTGTTTTAGTTGTGGCCAATTAAGATTGGAGGCACGGACAAGCCCATGTTCTTCTTGTTTGTTTTGTAATTTTTTCCCAAAGGGCCAGTACAATGGTTTTGCCTGCGAAGTTAGGTTTCTTTCAACACCTTTTTGTGCTAGTTTTATCAAAATGGCGTTTTGGATGGGGGGGTCACTTATCAAAACTATGTCATTGTAAGTGATAAGGAAGTTTTGTTGGTTTGTTGTGGGGGGGGGGGGGGGGGGGGGGGGGGGGGGGGGGGGGGGGGGGGGGGGAAAGTGGGGGAGAGGGGGTTCCGTCGTTCTTGGTGGTGGGGGGGGGGGGGGGTATCGGGGGGGGGGTTTGGGGGTGGGGGGAAGGGGAAGGAGGATTGGGGGTGGGTTTTTTTACCTTCCGTTCGTGTGTGAATTGTTTGTTGAAACATAAGTGTGCCTCTTGTTTTGGCATTTTTTGTACACGGGGGTTTGGTTTGGGCGGGGGGGGGGGGGGGGGGGGGGGGGGTTTGCATTATTCCGTGTGGTGAGGTAGTTTCGGTATGTGCCTGTTATATTTTGGAAATTGAATGTGGGTTGGTACATGTGTATATTTTGTGAAGTGTTGTGTGCTTGGTTAGTTGGTGGGAGTGGATCTTGGGTGGGGGAATTTTGTGGCATTGTGTTTGACACTTAATAACTTTGCATTCTTTGCTTTTTGTGGGTTCCTGGAGCTGGGTGTTGGAGACGTCCCTTGTGTGTGTCCCCCCCCTCCGTTTGTTTTTTACTCGTATGGGGCCCAGTGAAGCTTTTTTGTGTCTGTTGTTGCTTATGGGTTAAGTTAGGTGTTATTTTGTGGCCTGAACCGGGTGGAGGAAAAAATATTTAACTAAAATAAAGGCGTATGGTTTTGTAAAGACCCGTACTTGTGTGGTTAGAGTTAGGCCCGAATAAAAATTTGGAATATTTCTTCGACAGTGTGGCCTTAGAGTGAGCATTTGAGTTATTATTAATATTATTTTAATATCCGAATTTTATTAGTATGCATTATTATTAATTATTATAATTACTTTAATATTTTGAGTTATTCCTATAATAATGAGTATTATAGTTGAGAATTTTATTATGGGCTTATGATTGTTACTGTAGATATTTTAATATTTAGACTATAAATATTAATTGTATCATTATTATTATTATTTATTATGGTGAATTATTATTATTAATTATTATAATTATTGTTATTAATCAAATTATTATTATTATTATAATTATTACTATTATTAATATTATAAATCAATTAGTATATAAATATATAGGTATAAATAGAGGGGAACCTAAGGTAAAACCCTACGTTCGTTATGCGTGCGAAGCCTGGTGAGAGAGAAGCAGAAGGGTTTGAAGCAGACTGTTCAATCAACCTTTCCAAACCAAATCCAGGTAAGTGATTCTTGTTTATTTGTTACACTAACGCATGAACGCAAATTGTTGGAATTGAGATTGACATGTGTTGGATCTTTGTACGTATATATATATATATATATATTAGAATATGTATAATAGTTTTTTTTTTTGATACTCAGCTCCCACGAATCATGTTGCTGCTCGTGGTTGATGCGTCGACTTCAAGGTGGCGTCGTGGCCGTACCGCTGGAAAGAAGGCGTCTTGGCATCGGCTTCAGTTGGCGTTGTGGCTGTGAATGGAAGAGACGTCGACGTCGACTTTAAGGCTGGCCATGCGATCTCGCACGCCCCGCACGGAGATATAGGAAGGAAGGGGGCGGTGGCATCAGTACCGCCCCCGTGGAACTCGAAAGGTCTGCGTGCAACACGCGCTCTGCGCGGAAGAGGGGAAGCAGGCGGCAGCATTTGTGCCGCCGCCGTGCAGCGCGTCTGCACGTTGGCATGGAGAAGGAGGGGGCAGCGCATCTGATGCCGCCGCCCCCACACACCCACAACCCCAGTGGGTTGGTTTAAAAGTTAAATAAATATATTTATATATTTAAATATTGTGTATGTGTGTAAAAAAATTAACTAAATACATAAAGGTGTATATATATATATATGTCGTCAGAGTTTATGTTATTAATTTAATAATATTGATTTTGTTTGGTGGTTTAATATCATTTAATTGGTGTTTTAAGTGTTGGATGTTCGATGAGGATTTAAATTTTTGTGTATATACATTTGTATATATAGAGAGATATGCGGTTAGTGTTGGATTGGTGAATTAAATATTTTCGTAGGGAATTCTGAGATGAAATTGGTTGGGTTAACTGCGGGTCCCACATAGGGCTGGCAAGAGGCCGCAGGTCCCCTATGTGGCTGGTAACCCAAGTCCCACATGTGGCAGGTTGTCGTTAGGGACACCAAAGGTCCCACATATGGCTGACTAGTAGTGTTCTGGATCCCTGGAGTTGGTAGCAAGAATTCCGTGGATGGAAGGGTTACCGATGTGAACTAATAATGATTAAAAAAAGTGATGTGATGTCTTATTTGTGATTTAATGAAATTTCATTATGACCAGACTTAATCTAAACGTGTTAGATTATGACACTACACCAACACATACATACACTGGTCATATAGATCTAGGAATTTTATGTATTGGGTAGTCGAGTTGGGGATCACCTACTGGGCATTTGTGCTCACCCTACTCTATTTATATATTTTCTACAGGTTGTAAGGGATAGCTGTTGGAGCCACAGTGGAGCTGGATGGGACATTTTTATGTAGGATATTCCGTAGACCTTGTTATTATTTTATTAATTTTCTTTCCGGACTCAGGTTCGTGACAGTTGTATTAACTTGGATAGCTTGACCTTGTTACTTTGTGTTTATGAGTGTTGATTGAATTCAGTAATATTGATTGCACTGATATAGTTATTGGTTGATTGCATGTTGTATTTGGATCATTGGTAAGTACAATGCTACCCCCGTTGTAGTATTGTACAGGAATTGATCAGTCTCCAACCCCTTGACCCCTGGAGTGGGTGTGGGGAAGTCGCGTTCCTGGTTCTGTGGGTTTCAGAATCTGGGGGCGTGACAGGTTTGGTTTGTAAACGTCGATGGTGGTTTGAATTTAATAAAGATATATGTTTCTGTCTTGTGGTTATCTATTGTGGATGTGTGTGATCCCCTTACCCACCAGGTGGGTAAAGGGGAGTGACAAACCGGTTTCCTCAGGTTGAAAATCTGGGGTGTGACAGACTAGGATGATTCAGATTTAACCAAGATGATTCGGATTTCACTAGGATGATCTTGATTGAACCAAATTGCTCCGGATTGGACCAAGATGTCCAGAATTTGACTTTAAGTTATAATGGGAGTGTTGTGAACCTTGATACTGTGTTGGTGTTGATGTGTTGCTTTGAGGGTTGAGCCTTAAGCTCGTGATGACAAATTAAGTCCTGGGTTGAGTTGTTAAGCTCGTGATGACAAGCTAAGGCCTAGGTTGAGCTGTTGAGCTCGTGATGACAGGTTAAGGCCTTGGCTGAGCTGTTGAGCTCGTGATGACAAGTTGTGGCCTGAGTTGAGCTATTGAGTTCATAGAGCTAGGGCTGAGGGCCCCGAGCTAGGATCCTATTGAGGATCGTGGACAAGTTATCCTATGTGGGCAAGATGGGTCCTAGTGTTTGTTTGCAAGCTGAGTCCTGATGATTGTGCACACTACACAGTCCATAAGTACACTGAACATATAGTATAGATTTGTATGTTTGCATGATGTGGAGTGTTAAGGTTACCTACTAAGCTTGTAGCTCACCCCTACTTTATTGTTTATCCTTTTCAGGTGTGACCCGAGACTAGTGAGGACTTTCTTCTAGGAGGACGTGGCCACTACTCTGATGTATGAGTTTGTAGTATATTATGTATTGAATCCTGGACATGGGTCTATGGATAGTTGTATTTGCATACTATTTGTGATGTGATGTCTGTATGACTGTTTTACATATTGTATGCATGTTGATGTATGGGAAGGTACAAAATTACCCTTGATACATGGCTGTACAGGGTTGCATGATTGAGAGCACCTGTGGTGTAATTTTTATTGGTGCTACTCACTAACCCCTTGACCCTTCGGGTGCGGGTAAGGGAAAGTCATGTTCCTGGTTCTAGGTTCCCTAGGATTCGAGGGCATGACACCAAAAGGCCATATCAGGCATTAGTCTCCTACATCCAACTCAAAGGTCACACTCATTCAAGGGTACCTCAGTTTAGGGGCCATAACCATGTATCAATACCAACAAATATACCAGTTCAACCATTGAATACCAGCAAACGGTCATCCTCATGGCCCTTGAAAATTATGAGGAGTAAAATCTAGAACCATATTTACATCATTTAACATGTTATGTCAACCAAACACCAATATCTAATACCCTTAAAAAGGGATTTTATACCCAAATGGGGGTTTCAAAGATTTGGAGCAAAACTACAAAGAAGAAGCGAAAAAACAACACAAAAAGGCTACTGATCGACTAAAATAGAAGCATTTTGTTGACTACCACTTACACGACCACCTTAGTCGACCACAACTGAAAACATGATTAAAATCCGAGTTGGTTGATTGAAACAAGCTCTCCTTACATAACCATTATTCACTTGACCATCTTGGTCGATTGAACTCTGTTGGAAAACGTTCGGTTGATTAAGCAAGCCTCAATTCACCCGACCAAGCCTTACTCGACCATCTTGGTCGGCCACAACACCCAAAATACACTGGTCAGTTGAACCAGTTGACCAAACCACCAAGCTCTTTAGTCAACCACGTCGACTTAGAGATGGCAATGGGGCGGGTTCCCCACCCCCACTCTAGTCATAACCCACCCCGCACGCACAGCCAGGCCAAGCAAGCCCCCAGCCCCGCCCGCACCCACCCAACCAGCCCTCCACGCACGCACCCACCTGTCACGGACTGAGGCTTATCCTAGCACACTTAGACTATTTTGGGGTATTTTCCCCCTTGTAAAGTGTTGAACTTAGCTTATAGAGTAAGTTGTAGAGATTTTAGATTTCGATCATATATGATGTCTCTTGGTGACATACCCAAAAAAGTGTTAACATCTATATGTAGGGGAGTGATGTTGTAAAGCTTTCAAGTAACCAATACAATCGTTTGTTGCCTTCGTTCAATCGTTTTTCCACTAAGCGCTTCCCTACATAATTGCTTTACAACGGATCGATGGGTTCCGATCCAAATGCGACGAGTTAGGCTGACCTAGCGTTCCTTCGTACGGGTGGGAACTAGGTGCCGCACGGGTTAAGCTGCTATAAAGGCTGACCCCATGACAAGTGGTATCAGAGCACGATTGGTGCTAAAATTCGGTGGAACAATCAAAACTTCGAGACGATGCAAAATGACAAATGGAGGATCTGTTGTCATTAGTGGTGGCGACCACGAAGGCCGCGACAAGGAGCACCACGCTAAGGAACGGATGAGAGATAAGTCCGTTTCGAGGGAAACATGTCCGCTGGAGAGTCGGCTAGCCAAATTGGAGTTGGCGTTAGCCGAACAGATGGAGGTGGTCGAGGAGCACACTGAAAGTATCGAAAAGCTGGACTCAGAGGGTGAGGAAAGCTTTGGGAGGATGCAAGGGCTTCTCAACTCCGTCATGAATGACATGAACTCTCGGTTCGACGTCCTGAAGGACACTCTCACATCCCAAATCCTGGCAATGCAGGAGGAAATCAAAGAAATCAAGGCGGATTGGTCTCTCTGCAAGATGGCGGTCACCCAAGGTGCCGTTGGCGGCCATTCTAGCTCCAAAATCGACGTGCCGAAGCCTAAGACCTATGCTGGGTTAAGGAATGCGAGGGAGTTAGACAACTTCCTTTGGACCATGGAGCAATATTTCGATGTCTTGAACATTGTGGACGAGGCAAAGAAAGTGAAGACCGCCCCGCTATACTTAGTCGATTCGGCTATGGTGTGGTGGAGGCGACAATATGCCGACAAGGAGTGCGGCCTATGTATTATCGACAATTAGGCGGATTTCAAGCGGGAGATCAAGGCCCAGTTCTATCCCCAAAACACGATGGACGAGTCTCGGGCGAAACTTCGACGCCTTACCCACAAAGGCACGGTGCGGGAGTACGTCCACGAGTTTTCAGAGCTCATCTTGGAGATCCCGGACATGTCTGCGAAGGATTCATTATTTTCCTTCATAGACGGATTGCAGCAATGGGCGAAGCTGGAGCTGCAGCGGAGGAATGTGCAGGACCTAGCGTCGGCCATGGCGGTGGCCGAATCACTCATTGAATACAAGAAGCTGGAGAAGGCCACCAGCTCTTCATCGACTTCCGAGGCGAATAGGTTCCACAAGGAGAAGCGTGGGGGAGACAACCGAAGTGAAGGAAAAGGGAGACCCTTCCAACCATCTAAGGCCTTTCACCCAAAATATTGTGCGAATAGTTCCAAGGATGAGGAGAAGCCAAAGATCTCCTTTTTCTTTTGTGAAGGCCCTCACAAGGTGTTTGAGTGCCCGAATTGCTCCAAGCTCTCGGCGATGATCAATGAAGACGAAGGAAGGGATGTGATGGATCCAAGACTTGTTGCAACTCCTCAACGCAATCAAGGCGAAGGTGGAGGTGCCACCATCCGGACGACAGAAGGGCCACATGTACGTGCTCGCTAAGGCCAACAACCTTGAAACTAAGGCCTTGGTGGACACGGGTGCGACCAACAACTTCATCAAGGTCGAAGAAGCTCGTAGACTGGGGATAGTCTACAAGGAAGAGAAGGGCTGGCTGAAGGAGGTGAACTCCAATGCCAGTCCGATCCATGGCGTGGCTCGAGGTGTCGAGCTAGGTATTAGCGAGTAGAGAGGCAAGGTGAATCTCTCCGTGGTGTTGATAGACGACTATCCCATGGTGCTGGGGATGGAGTTCATTGACTAGGTGCGGGCAATTCCAATTCTAAGCACCAACACGATGTGCATCATGGACGAGGGAAAGACGTGCATGGTGAAGGTAATGAGGGAGGAAGAGCTCAAGGCAAAGTCTCTCTCGGCGCTCCAACTGTCCAAAGGAGTTAGGCGATAGGAGCCAACCTTCATTGCCATGGTGAAGGAAGAATGCCAAAGTGTTGGGGAGGAGCCCCCAACTGAAGTGACGATGGTCCTTGAAGAGTTTGGGGACGTTATGCCACCCAAACTCCCCAAACAACTTTCGCCGAAGCGGGAGGTGGACCACAAGATTGAGTTAGAGGCCAGTGCAAGGCCTACTGCTGCGATGCCCTACCGGATGGCACCATCGGAGTTGGAAGAACTTCGGAAGCAATTGAAGGACTTGTTGGATGCCGGATTTATTTGGCCATCCAAAGCGTCATTTGGAGCACCGGTGTTGTTCCAAAGGAAGCACGATGGGTCGATGCGGCTATGCATTGACTATAGGGCGCTAAACAAGATTACGATGAAGAACAGCTACCCCATCCCACTCATATCCGACCTGTTTGATCAACTTGGTGCTGCGAGATGGTTCTCAAAGCTTGACTTGCGGTCGGGATATTGGCAAGTGCGAATAACCGAAGGTGATGAGGCAAAGACGGCGTGCGTCACAAGATATGGCTCTTACGAGTTCTTGGTCATGCCCTTTGGCCTCACAAATGCCCCTGCCACATTCTGTACGTTGATGAATCGGATCTTCCAGCCATACTTGGATAGATTCGTCATGGTGTACCTTGATGACATTGTCGTCTACAGCAAAACCTTGGAGGAGCACAAGGCACACCTACGGCGGGTTTTCCAAATCTTAAAGGAGAACCAACTGTTTGTGAAGAAGGAAAAATGTGACTTTGCAAAGAAGGAGGTGCCCTTCTTGGGTCACATCATTGGCGGTGGCAAACTAAAGATGGATAACAAGAAAGTGTTAGCCATCAAGGAATGGGAAACGCCCAAGAAAGTCCCGGAGATGCGTTCCTTCCTTGGCTTGGTTAACTACTATAGAAGATTCATCCACGGCTATTCCCACATTGCCGCACCCTTGACGGAACTACTAAAGAAGAACAAGACTTGGGTGTGGGATGATGTTTGCCAAGAGGCATTTGAGAAGTTGAAGCAAGTCGTGACAAACGGACCGGTGATGGCACTGCCGGACCATACAAAGCCTTATGAAGTTCACACGGATGCTTTAGACTTTACCATCGGTGGAGTTCTAATGCAGGAGGGGCATCCTGTAGCATATGAAAGCCGGAAATTCAATGGCACCGAATGGAGGTACACGGTGCATGAAAAGGAGATGACGGCAGTTATGCATTGCCTTCGGGTGTGGAGGCATTACTTGCTAGGGTCCAAGTTCGTGGTGAAGACGGACAACATTGCTACGAGTTATTTTCTAACTCAAAGGAACTTAACTCCGAAGCAAGCACGGTGGCAAGGACTCCTAGCGGAATTCGACTTTGTGCTAGAGTACAAACCGGGCACAAATAATGTGGTGGCCGATGCACTAAGTCGGAAGGCAGAACTTGCAGCTATTAGCCAACCACAATTCCCCCTAGTGGACAAACTAAAGGAAGGAATGGAGCATGATCTATTAGCCAAGTCCTTGGTGGAATGCATCAAGGCTGGAAAAACGAGGCGATTTTGGCTAAAGGATAACTTGCTCCATACTCGAGGGGAACGGGTGTACGTTCCTAAATGGGGAAGTTTGAGGAGAGACATCCTCAAAGAATGTCATGACTCGCGATGGACTGGCCATCCAGGAGTCGATCGTACCTTGGCGTTGGTGGAACAGAGCTACTACTAGCTTCAACTTTACAAGGACGTCCAAGTGTACGTGAGGACTTGTCTTGTGTGCCAACAAGACAAGATAGAGAATCGGCAATCGGCGGGACTGTTAGAACCTTTGCCTACTCCGGAAAGACCTTGGGAAAGTGTTTCGATGAACTTCATTATTTGTCTCCCAAGATCCGAAGGATGCGGTACGATCATTGTCATGGTCGACCAATTCTCTAAGTATGGAGTTTTCATTCCAGCTCCGAAGGACTGCACGGCAGATGACATGGCCCGACTATTCTTCAAGTACGTGGTGAAGTACTGGGGCATTCCAAAGACAATCGTGAGCGATCGGGACTCACGATTCACTGGGTGGTTTTGGACCGAGCTGTTCCGGATAATGGGTTCGGACTTAAACTTTTCAACAAGTTTCCATCCACAAACAGACGGCCAAACTGAACGTGTCAATGGCTTATTGGAGCTATATCTGAGGCACTACGTGAGTGCCAACCAAAGAGATTGGGCCAAGTTGTTGGACATAGCCCAATTCTCATATAACTTACAGAAGAGCGAGTCCACGAATGAGAGTCCGTTCGAACTCGCAACTGGGCAACAACCATTGACGCCCACTTCCATCACTTGGGGGTACACTGGAAAGAGCCCCGCGGCGTTCAAGTTTGCAAAAGGATGGCATGAACAGATGGATCTGGCTAGGGCATACTTGCACAGAGCGGCGAAGAAGATGAAGAAGTGGGCGGATCAACAAAGGACGCCCTTGGAATTTCAGGAAGGAGACATGGTGATGCTCAAACTCCTTTCGCGCCAAACCAAAGCACTCAGACAATTGCATAAGGGTTTGGTGCACCGATATGAGGAGCCTTTCAAAGTACTTAAGAGAGTTGGGAAGGTCTCATACAAACTGGACCTCCCGACTAGCTTACAAAGGCATCCGGTGTTCCACGTTAGTTTGCTCAAGCCTTACCACGAAGACTTGGAAGATACGAGTGGACAACGGGCGGTGCGGACACCAACATCATCAACAGGCAAGACCTATGACAAAGAGATAGAGAAAATCCATTCTCGTAAAGTCGTGCCAAGAAGAGGCGTAGATCCAAGCCGAGTGGAGTACTATGTCCAATGGAAGAACAAGCCGGTTGAAGAGATAAGCTGGGAGAAGGAAGAGGATCTGGGGCAATTCTCCAAGGAGATTGAAGAGTACTGTGAAGGAGTCGAACGCTACATCAGGCAGTTTGACGAGCTCAAGGAAGCCGAAGACGCAACGAGGACGCTGCGAAATCGGGTGGGGGAGAATATCACAGACCGAGGCTTATCCTAGCACACTTAGGCTATTTTTGGGTATTTCCCCCTTGTAAAGTGTTGTACTTAGCTTATAGAGTAAGTTGTAGAGATTTTAGATTTCGATCATATATGATTTCTCCTGGTGACATAGCCAGAAAAGCTTTCAAGCAATCAATACAATCGTTTGTTGCCTTCGTTCAATCGTTTTTTCGCTAAGCGCTTCCCTACACAATTGCTTTACAACTGATCGATGGGTTCCGATCCAAATGCGACGAGTTAGGCTGACCTAGCGTTCCTTCGTACGGGTGGGAACTAGGTGCCGCACAGGTTAAGCTACTATAAAGGCTGACCCCGTGACACACCGCCCCAGCCAGCCCCTCCCGCACGCACCCACCCCAACTCGCCCAGCCCCAACCAGCCCACGCCCAGCCCATCCCAAATTCAGCAAAATATAATGCCTACACTGAGTTTTGTACCCAAGACCTTCTCCTCACATGTGCAACTGCCAAACCATCAGGCTAACTCTATTTTGTTATATAAACTTATGTAAATAATATATATACTTATCATATCACATATAAATAATAATAATAATAATAATAATAATAATAATACAAAAAATAACAATTATGATAATTATAATTATTAATAATATTATTATTAATATTATTAATTATAATGATAATAATAATATTACTAAAGAATGCATACTTTATTTAAAAAAAAGTAATTACAATATATATATATATATATGTATTATAATAAAAACTAAATGTACTATTACTATTTTGATATAAAATACAAATTAATTAGATTCAAATTTAGTTTTTAATTTATTAATAAGTTGATTTTATGATTAAATGATTCAATCAAATATTATTTGATTGAAAATATATTAATATTTAAACTAATAATATCATTTACATATTTTATTACTTTTAATTTAAATATGAAATACATACTATCAAAAGTTAAAGTCACTCTCACATGACTCATATCATGAATAAAATAATTTATAGCTTGACGTTAATTATATTCAAATTTAACTTTAAAAATTATTAATATATTAATTTAATATAAAATAATCTAATTAAATATTATTTGGTCGAATAATTATAAGATTACTTATGGCATACGTAATATATTGTTCATACTAATATACTATATAATTATATCACTTGCATTTTATATGCTTGTATTTTATATTAAAACGTTGTTTTTACTTTTCAATGTTTATTTTTATTAAAATATACTCTGTAATTGATATTCTTTTTAAAGTAAAATATTTACCCATTATTATTATCATTAATAGTAATAGTAATGTTATTATTATTATTATTGCTACCAATATTATTTATATGTCATATTTAAAGTATATATACTAATTATGTAAATATAGTAACAATAATCATCTATGAAATATATAATTATCAACGAACTCCCTAACATCAGTTATTAGATTTTAGATACTCAACAATTATCATATTACTTATGTTATATATGGTGTGTATATATATATAGTTATATAATTGTCACTATAAATATATATGCATTTATAGATTATAATCAATAAGTAATACAATATTATGAAAAGTCATGTTTCTCAAACTTATTTTTCGTAATGTAATTAAAACTTATTTTTGTTATAAGTAATACAATAATATGATTATTTTTGCATAATACTAGTCATTGAGTGTAAGTGTATATATATGTATATATATTCTTTGGTATGATAAGTATATATATATATATACTATTATAATTATAATTAATGTTATTAGTTAATTAAACAATACTAACAAGTTTGATATACTAAAAAATACATGGTGAAAATGAGTTTTGACTTTTGATAGTATATATTTCATATTTGGGTTAAAAGCTTAAATAATAAATAATGTAAATGATATTACAAGTTCATATATAAATATATTTATCGATCAAATAATACTTGATTTAATCATTTAGTTTTAAATCGACATATTAATTGTTGGATCAAACCCAGAATTTGGATAATGCTGATAAAGCCTTATGTAATTTGATCTGAGATCTTTTGTGTTTATTTGATCATTGCAGAAGATATATTACTAATCCAGAGATGCACTCGTGAGAGCAAGGCTAAGGACAGGATACATAATCCTGATCCGGACAAGAGTGAGTGTCGTCAAACACTTGGTAAATAACCAAGTCACAAATACATACGGAATAAGGAACATTCGTACGGACTAAGAACTTAAAGGATAAAGTGCGGAGTAAGGAAACCAGATGCGGAGTAAGGAATCCGGATATCTTACTCGCCCGGAGTAAGAAACTTACATACGGAGTAAGGAACTTACATGCGGAGTAAGGAAGCGCTGACACGGAATAAGTCATCAGACTTTTCAAGACTCGCCCGGAGTAAGGAACTTACATACGGAGTAAGGAACTTACATACGGAGTAAGGAACTTATATGCGGAGTAAGAAAGCGCTGACACGGACTAAGGATTCCAGTACTAAATAGATACATAGTAAGCAACCACTGACACGGAGTAGGGTTCCGAGCTTCATTAGCTACGGAGTAAGGAAAATTACACCGGACCAAGAAGATACTGCTTCAACTCAACTGCATTTAAAGTTATCAGCTTGTGGCGTCCCGATGTAAGACGAATTTATTGAGAACCTGAAGAATCTTACATGTGGATCCTCCGGATATGTGGACACAACCTTAATTGTAATTGGGAACTCACAAACGCACTTATACTCTTCGAACCCAAGATCTTGAGCTCCACAAACTGCAGCAGTCAAGGCAGAGAGATTACCGAGGGATAGTTAGTGCGGAACGCATTCCGGAACTACAAGTTCCAAGGTTGTCTCTTAGGAATGTTTTGTATAAATATTCATACTTGTACAGAAAATAAACATGTGCATTTGTTAAGAAAAGACTAATTCTGTGTATGCACAAGTGTTTTCATCTTTGGAGATAGAATTTGGCTAGAGTGTGAGTTCATTTGTAAACAGAGTGTAAGAGAGTCTTGCTTCTATTTTGTTGTATTTATCTTGTGATAATAAAACAAAATACTTCCACTATCTGATTATCTTCCACAGTGATTCTATCACTTAACTAGATAAGTGTTTGCGTCTTAAGAGAAAGAAAAGAGTTTCGATAAGAGCCGATTCACCCCCCCCCCCCCTAGGCTCCAAGGGACCATCAAGTGGTATCAGAGCAAGTTCTATTTGTTCTAAGTAGAGATCCCACTCTTTCAATCTCAGAAATGGCCAAAGAAAGCAGTATGCTATTCAACACTCGCCTTAACTCCGGAGGTGCACAGGAGCCCAACCCGAATCGAAGCAGCAGTGAAAATGTCGACCCACCTCAACCTGCTGTTGCCGCCGCTTCTCAACCACGGAGTTCTGGCTTTACTTTAACGAAACCGCCCAAATTCACACCTGAGCTTTTCTCCCAGTGGAAAGCTCGCATGAAGATGTTTATGGTTTGCCATGATCATCTTATGTGGCCATGTCTTCATCAGGAGATTCCAATTCCGATGACTATCGGAGAACATGGAGTTAGGAGGCCAAAGACAGATGCTGAACTTACCAACGATGAAAGAGCCTGGCAGTGGCGCTAGTGAAAAGGCTCGCTTATGTTACATCGTCTTTGGATTCCGAGGCTTTCCACGGACGTTCAGGGCTGCACGACAAGAAAAGCCGTTTGGGACAAACCGACAATCCTCTATGAGGGGAGTCGGTCCCAGGATACGAGAATGTGATCTGCACTCTCGACGTAACTTTGAGAGTTTTAATCATAAACCGGGCGAATCACTCGAAAGCATCTATTGGAGATTCGGCAAGCTCATTCTTGAGTCAGAAGCTGTCAATGACACTATTCTCAATCCCAGATCAATGACAAGTTCTTTCGCTCCTTGCCGGATCGCTACTACTCCAAACAACTCCAGATGCGATCGGACAAAAGCGCGGTATGTTCCCCTTGAAGAATTGTATGGAGAGCTGCGGACTCACGAAGTCAGGTTTAAGTACTCTGACAGGGATGAGAAAATAGCTCGGAAAGAAAAGAGGGTAGCTCTTAAAGCTACAGAATGTCTAAACATACTGGGGAATGATGATACGGACGTGTCCGAGACTTCTGATTCTGATGAGGAGGAGGAGATAGCCCTTCTTGTCAAATCCTTTGAGCGATTCCTACGGAAAAGCAGAAAATGGTTCAGAAGACGCTCATCATCATCGTTCCAAAGGAAGGAGCGACCGGAGTCCAGTTCCCAGGAATGCTTCAATTGTGGGAAAACCGGTCACTGGGCCAAGGAATGCAGGTCCAAATCAAAAGTGGCCGAGAAAAGTGACAAGGTAACTCCTCACCGCTCCACCTCAGACAACAGCAAGAGCAAGAGGAAGGCGCTCGTGACAAAATACATGAGTGGCTCGGAAGAAGAGGAGGAATCCTCGGATGATGAGCCGACCACTAAGCCGAACGTCTGCCTCATGGCAAATACTGAGGTACCTTCTATCTCTGAGCTCCTGAGTAAATTAGAATCCCTTACTACTGCATGTGATCATGAAAAGAATGAGAGACTAATAATTACTCAAATGTACAAAGATATGGAAAGTCAGAATAAATGTCTTGAATTTACTATTAATAGACTCGAAAAGGACATCACTGACTTCAGAGGAAAAGAAGCTTGGTATCATGATCTAAGAGCTGAAAATCATTTGTTAAATACCAATCTCTCAGGCCTAAAAGTTATAGTAAAAAGACTCGAAAATGAACTGGAACAGGAAAAGGAAATAAATCGTAAGTGGCTAAAATCCAGGGAAATAGCCTCTACCTTTAGGATTGATCCTGACGACATCCGAGTCAAACCTGGCCTAGGTTCCGAACCATCAACTTCCATAACTCAAGCTACTGAGTGTCCTCCGGATTTTACTCCTAAATTAACCAACTTATATCTTGTTAGTACATCTAAACCGTTGGATGGTTTCATTTCAGGTGGCACCATAGTTTATGACTGTGGAGCTGAGGCTATTACTGCTCTTCCCGAACCAGTAGCACCCGTAACTAAAGATGAAGGGAAGGCTGCTGCAGTTAAAGCCAAAACTGTAACACCCAAAAAGAAAGACAAGGCTAAGGCTGATGCATTTAGGGCCAAGAGCGCGTCACCCAAATGCAATGGATTAGGCCACAGGGAACAGAGTAGAAAGTCTGTAAAAACTAAGAGACCTGTATCCCCTGTTTGTACTTCACATTATAGTGTCTGTTCCATCTGTAGGGAAATGGGTCATTATCACTATGAATGTTGGAGTCTATCTGATAGCTGGCTTTGTAATCAATTTCAATCCAATAAAGATCAGTTTTATAAAAGGGGTTCTTCGAGCAAAACAAAATCTAAATCTAAAAGGAGTGTCTCTCCCAAGAAAACCCAAATAAAAGAAGTAGTTGAAACTAACAAGTTAATGTCAACTTGGAAAGCTAAGAGTCCTAGCAAAATCAAATCCGTAAATGTTGACAATACTACTGCTCTCTCTAACCGCCCGAAACAAGTTTGGGCACCAAAAGTGTAAACTGTTGTCTTTCAGGAGCATCTCTGGAATGCATTGCCGGATCACTTGAAGTTAAAGATCAATAGAAGCAAGTGGATCCTTGATAGTGGATGCTCCAGACATATGACGGGTGATTAGACTCTGCTTGTAGAAGTTAATGATAAACAAGGTCCATCCGTTTCATATGGCGACAACAGCAAAGGTAAGACTGTCGGGTATGGCACTCTAACTAACGGCTGTGTATCAATCACTAAAGTTGCACTAGTCGAAGGTTTAAAGCATAATTTGCTAAGTGTCAGTAATTTATGTGACAAAGGATTTACTGTTTCCTTTTTGTCCAACACCTGTACGATGAAGAGAAAACTTATCCAGGAGATGTTAAGTTATCTGGATCAAGAGATGGGGACATATACTCGGTGGTCTTAAGAAATAATTCTTCGACCTTGTATGCTTCCTCACGAAAGCATCGAGATGAAGATAGTTGGATATGGCACAAGCGATGCGCACATTTAAACTTTAAGACTTTGTCTAAATTAGCGTCACTTGATCTTGTCACTGGTCTACCCAAACTCAAGTTCTCCAGAGACTCTCTCTGTCGAGAATGCCAACTTGGCAAACAGACCAAACACAGCTTTAAGAGCAAATCAGTTAACTCAATAACTGCTCCTCTACAACTTCTTCATATGGACCTCTGTGGTCCTATATCTGTTCCATCACTAGCTGGTGCGAGATATACCCTTGTGGTTATCGATGATTTCACCAGATACACATGGGTGATGTTCCTGAAATCAAAGGATCAAACTTTTGAACATCTTGTAGATCTCTTCAACTGGATAAGCAACTCACAAGGACTGAGCATTAAATGCATCAGGAGTGATCATGGTACAGAATTTGATTTTTCAGAAATGAGATCATATTGTTCTGAACAGGGCATACAGCATGACTTCTCTGCTCCCAGAACCCCACAACAAAATGAGGTAGCTGAGCGCAAGAATCGTACTTTAGTTGAAGCTGGTAGATCCATGTTAGCAGGGGCAACGCTTCCTCTCAGTCTATGAGTTGAAGTTGTGTCCACTGCCTGCTATGTTCAGAACAGAACTTTAATAAATAAATCTACCATGAAAACACCCTATGAGATATGGAGAGGACGAAAACCTTCAATTTCACATTTCAGGGCTTTTGGGTGTACTTGCTATATACTTTTAAATGGCAAAGAGACCCGGAATAAATTTGAACCAAAATCTGATGATGGGATTTTTGTCGGGTACTCACTACATAGCAAGGCTTATCGGGTTTTCAATAGAAAACTTTTTAAAGTTGAAGAATCTATCCATGTGACTTTTGATGAAGCTAATCTCGATTGGTCAAAAGTCGGTTCTTCAAATTCTAATATGCAGGTCATGGACAGCAACGTCGATTATTCGAAGTTTATGAATGTTCCTGTTACACATCCTGACCAACCACGTAGCATCAGTGAAACACAACAAAATTTTATGGATGATGCTACGGATGACTCTGACTCCGGACTACCATTTAGCTCCGGATATACTCCTACGGATACCCAAAATTCCCGGAGCACCTTCAAGTCCGTCCGGACTAGTTAACACTGGAAGAAACAGTGTTGAAGAACCAACTAGTTCATCCGTACCTCTCAATACGGAAACATCTAGTCCGGACGAAGCTCAACCAGCCGATACAACTGAACCACCCAATCTGGAAGAGCTTCAAATTGTTCAAGATCATCCAACACATGCACAGAATTATAGATGGACTCGAAACCATCCCTCAGATCAAGTGATTGGTGATCCTACTGTTGGTGTAAGAACAAGAGCAGCCACCTCCAACATGAGTCTTTACTCATGTTTTCTATCTCAAATAGAACCAAAGGTGGTAGATGAAGCTCTTCAAGATTCGAATTGGATAGAAGCCATGCAAGAAGAGCTGAATCAATTTAAGAGAAATAATGTGTGGACCTTAGTACCAAGGCCTAAGTCTCAGCAAGTCATTGGCGTTAAATAGGTGTTCCGGAACAAGCTTGATACGGATGGAATAGTAATACGGAATAAAGCCAGACTGGTAGCCAAAGGATATCGTCAAGAAGAAGGAATAGATTATGATAAAACCTTTACTCCGGTGGCAAGACTTGAGGCAATCTGAATGTTTCTGGTGTATGCTTCATATAAAAACTTCATAGTTTATCAAATGGACGTCAAAAGCGCATTCCTGAATGGAGACCTTCAAGAGGAGGTGTATGTTGAACAACCTCCCGGCTTCATTGAACCTAAGGCAGGACATCTTGTCTACAAACTTCAGAAAGCTCTATATGGTTTGAAGCAAGCTCCAAGAGCCTAGTACGACACACTGTCAGAATTCCTACTTGCACACAACTTCCAAAAAGGGAAGATAGACACCACCCTATTTCTACGAAAAGAGAAAGGACACACTCTGATCGTACAAATATACGTGGATGATATCATTTTCGGATCAATGAATCCGAAGCTTTGTGAAGAGTTTGCTAAGTTGATGACAGGCAAGTTTGAAATGAGCATGATGGGAGAACTGTCCTACTTCCTTAGAATAGAAGTCAAACAATTAAAGGAAGGAATCTTCATTAATCAGGCTAAGTACACTCGCGATCTTATTAAGAAGTTTGGTATGGAAGGTTCATCTCCCGTCAAAACTCCCATGCCTGTCAGTGCCAAGTTAGATCCGGATGTGGATGGCATATCGGTAAATGTGACCGACTACAAAGGGATGATCGGATCCTTGTTTGTATCTTACGACAAGTTGCCCGACATTATGTTTGCAACTTGCATCATTGCACGATACCAGGCGAATCCCAAGGAGTCACATATGCTTCATGTAAAACGGATATTAAGGTATCTCAAGGGAACGATGAATTTGGGACTCTAGTACCCAAAGGAGTCCAACTTCACCTTATCCGGATACTCGATGCCGACTTTGCTGGATGTCGCATCGACAGGAAGAGCACAAGCGGTACGTGTCAGTTTCTAGGAAATAGATTGATCTCTTGGTTCGATAAGAAGCAGATTCCGTATCAACCTCTACTGGCGAGGCGGAATATATATAGCTGCCGGAAGTTGCTGCGCACAGCTACTTTGGATGTAAAGTCAACTTACTGACTACGGTTTCAACATGTCATCTATTCCACTCTACTGTGACAACACTAGTGCAATTGCCATCAGCAACAATCCTGTCATGCATCCTAAGACGAAGCACATTGAGGTCAGATATCACTTCATACGCGATCATGTTCTCAAAAAGCATATTTCACTGGAACATGTTGCTACTGAAGATCAATTAGCAGACATACTTACAAAGCCCCTACCTGATGCGAGGTTTTCTGAACTACTCTTCCGATTAGGTATGCTTGACTTCTCTGCATAGCTTCACATTTGAATTACCCAATAGTATATTTACTCTCAGAACATGCATTGTACGTTTACTAAAAGTAGTAGAGACTTACTGACTGTATTGCTGATCATACTTACTGTTTAACGGGTTCATGTTTCTGATATTAATCGCAACCTCATACTGGGAGGATGCTTGCGTTTCCCGATTGAAGTCATTTAAAGCTAACATAATTACAGTTTATATGATTTACCTCTTTCGGGTTCATGATCTTAACTTCCATTAATCACCACATGACAAAAGCATGTTCATTTAGATTACTCTATTAACATGCATAGTTGAAGAAGTGAAATGGGTTAGCTTGGAATGCCTGGTGGATGAATACTCAATCGCAGTCTGATCAGCTTCTGAAGTATAGTTTTCTAATAAGATAGACAGTGCTGAACTTTTACAAATCGGAACGGTCAACCGAGAGGATTGCACAATCTACGGGAGAGAAAATACTTTATATATTATTCAGTAATACCCCCGTATATGTATCATGACCTCTTTCCTGACTGTCTATCTGAGGGGGAGCTTTTCATTGAGAGGATTAAATGATCTACGGGGGAGCAGCAATGAACCCCTAATATGTCTCGGATTCTCCTTCCTCTAAACTGTTACTTCCGGATCTGACTGGACATGCTATTTTTGAATCAGAAAAGTGGCATGTTTGGATGTATTTTCTTTCTTCAACCATGCATTTTAATCGACTAATCATCTGCCTTCTTTTGACATGTGTTCGCTCTATCATTGTTCACTCATGAATCCTAATGTGGCCAAATCATATGCTCTTTAATCAATCTTAGCTACGTTGTTCAGCAAGACGGTTTCGCTATGTTAACCTATATGAACCTGTGTATTGCTATCTGACATATGCCCTGATTCAGTAATATTGATCACTTTCACGTATGCATACGTCTACTACATTCTTAGCCATGCATGAGTTCTGTTTCTCATTAGTTCGGATTATGTTATTTTTCACTGATTATCTTCTCTAATCCGTACTAATCCTTGCCTGTTAAGCTTCTATATTTTCAGTTTATCCTTATTTAGCTACAGGTTCAGATTTTCTTTGCAACCGTATCGATAAATCCAGTCCATAGTCTCGGATTTGAAGTGTTGTGGTACTTCTCTTCTCTTCGACTTTTTGACTGCAAAGGAATCTACTCTACTCTCTCACCAAACTCTGTTTACGACGGACAAGGTCTATTATTCATCCGGATACTCTTCCACGACTATTATTTACTCCGGATGATTGTCGGCTCTTTCCTCCGGACTCCTGACACTGTTCAATTGTGACAATCCACGTATACTCATATGTTGCATGCTTTTGAGGAGGAATAATGATGATTCATTAAATGCATATCTCGGGTTGCACACACTTCTCTGGATGGCAACCAGTTGTTATCTTTACTTGGTCATGCGGTCTCCACGACATCGTTTCATTCGGAGGCGCCTCGATATCCAGACTAATGACATCAGCATGTCGCGCGGGTCCCTATCTCACTCGCACATTCCTAGGCCCGCTGACATTTGCGGACTCGGTCTTATATGTTCTGATCATTCCTGCGAAGCACGAGTATTGCCCATTTCAAATCCCTAAACCTCTCGTTGCTCCTTCCACTGTCAAGACCTCACCTTTCCTCTTATCCTTCCCATCCAATCTGCAATGGCACCCAGAATCTCTCTTTCCGGCGTTAATCCTGGCCATCTAGTTGATTGGAATGCTGTTTCTAATCCTCCGGATTGGTTTTTCCAGCTTCGCCCTCTACTTGAAGCCTCGCATATACTCAGCCTGATCTCCAATCCCGTCGATCTTCTTATCGATGACATTCTTGAGTATTATCAACGGATTCGCTGCACCACCGATTCCATAACCTCTTATGTCCGCGGTGAATCCATCATCATCACTCCGGCTGTTCTCCGCGCTGCTCTCCACCTACCTCTTGGTGAACCACAACGCCCGGATGCCGATCCAATGGCGGCTTCTATGGGTTGCACGAACAAGGGGAAGGAATACAAGGTGAAATCCTTCCAGGGTCGCTATCGATGTATGGCGACTATTCTAAGTCGATGCCTACTGGCTCGCACATCCGCCCTGGACTCAGTTCCGTACGACCTTCTCCTGGCCATGTACGGCGTTTTTGAAGGTCTTCCAATGGATTGGGGGATGTTCTTATTTCGTTTGCTTGCGAAATGGTCCCAAAAACCATTCCTTCGGGCGCATCCTCGGCATTGTCTTCCGGCATCTACGTCCGAACCATTTCGCCCGATTTGATGCTGTCTCGTTTCCCTCGGCTTATTACCTCCGTTACCTTACGCCGGACGGGAACATGACCGCTCGCCGACCCACTATAGCTCTCCGCATTCTCCCTGCCTCGGAACAACAAGGCAGCTCTGTTGGTGACCCCTCCAATAGCCAAGCCCACGAGGTCAGTTCTGCACACCGATCCTCCCGGATTCGGTCTGTTGCTGCGCCCTCCCACTCACGGGCCTCCCAGCCAAGTGTCCGTGCTGAACCGTCTGAGGTTGCGGGGCCCTCTCAGCGCAGTGTGTCTAAAGCTGTTTCCTCAGCCCCCTCTGCTGCTGATGTCCCCACTCCCTCCACATCCGCTATTGCTGCCGCAGTTGATACCGCTGTTGCTGTCGCCACCGCTGATGTCCCGGCCGCTAATCCGGAAGCCCCTTTGCCTCCCCTACCTCAACCCCAAGATTACCTTGACCATCTCTCCGCCGGCACCTTAACGGACCTCTGGCTCCGTTTCAGCCTAGCCCACCCCTCCTCCATTCCTGACACCGATCTCCGGGTGTTTTACACACGCAATACCCAATCCCCGGAGACCATGATCATCCGGAACTTGGACCAAGGCTTTCTTACGCCGGGCCGCCATTCCCGATGTGCCGTTCCCTACACCCTCCGGCCCGGTCCCTGCGCACGGAGTCCTTCCCCTACTAAGGCTGGACCCTCTTCTCCTGCCGCCGCGATTCCCGTGGTTGACTTATCTGGTCAAAGCGGGTCCCTTGCTCCGGATGCCTCCAATGCTCCGGATGCCTTCGATGCTCCGGATGCCTGATGCTCCGGTGCTCCTGCTTCGCGATACTCCTGCGGACTCCTCTCGCCCAACGCACTCCTGCTCCTGTTCATGCGGGGGAGTCCTCCAAAGCTCCGGAGTTGGTCCTTGGGCGTGCCTCTTTTGGCACGGTCCACTCCGACGCTGTGCTTTCCGCCCAGCTGGACCGACACGCCCAAGCTCAAAGCGCCCAAATTTCCGCCATCGCTGCCAAAGTTGATGCCCTCGGCGCCCAACTCCTCTCCGCTCTCACTGACTCCTCCACTTCCATGGAGCAGAAAATGGATCTTGTCGCCACCTCCGTCCATTCATTGTCTACTTCCTTCGCGGATCTGGCGCATACGATGGCTCGTCCTCCTGTTGCTTCCCGGCGATCTGCCAAACCGGGGGAGAGAGTGTCATCTGATCCGTCTACTCCTTCTGCCCCACAACCATCTACTCGGACCGAGAAGCGGCCCGCCACTTCGGTGCTTCGGGGAGTTCAAATTCCCAAACGAAGCCGCTTCTCTCAACCAAGCTCCTCTACTGCAGCTCCAGCTCCTCCTCCATCCTCCTCATCCGCAGCTGATACCTTCCTCCCATCATATGTGGAGTTTGACCCTTCTGATGCGGATGGAAGCTTGCGCAAGGCGATGAAATCTTATGCTGCGTCTTCTGCTGCGAGAAGATATCTTTCTGAAATGTACCCTTTCTCCTCGGCCGACATTAAGACTCTTTGTTCGGAGAAAGGACTCTTTACTACAGAAGACATTGACAACTTCTCGAGAGCTGCTAAAATGGAGATGAGGCTGTTTCCATCTCTCTACAAAGATAGGCACTTGTTTGACGTTCTGCCGTGTTGGAATGAGGGCTATCTTCCCAGTGTGGAGCTAATTCAGTCTTTCATCGACGGAACTGCTGAGGATAGCAAGCCATGGAAAACTCTCTCAACCATCCTCATTCCGTACCGGATCATGTCGCCACACTTCATGATGGCCATCTTCATGATTCAGTCCAAGCAAATGATTCTCATTGATTCTCATCAGATTGTGGAGCACTTCGTTAGGAAGAATCAATGGGAACCTCTGTGTCTCAGGCTGACTGAAGCTGTGAAGAAAGCCGGATTATATGAAGAGTTGGGCATCACACCCCTGCGTCCGACTGAGAAACTCAAGGCGACATTCCGGGGCAAGAAGCAAGTGCCACAACAGCCGGATGGAGATAGCTGCGGAGCCTTTGTCTGTCACTTCATCAAGTCATTCTTAACTGTGGACAAATATTGGAGCCAACACACCACCTTTAAGATGGAGGAGACAATGGAGCTAAGAGAGAAGGCAAAGAACTATGATCTTCAAGTATAGTAAGCCTTATGTACCCTAGTGAAAAACTTGTATTAAGGCTGAATTGTATTTAGTTGTTGATTAATGAAATTGGTTGTGTTGCGTATTCTGTATGTTATTCTTTTGCATTGCTTACCAGATCAGATTACAAAGGGTTTGGGCATATCCATAATTGGGGGAGATTGTTGAATCAAACCCAGAATTTGGATAATGCTGATAAAGCCTTATGTAATTTGATCTGAGATCTTTTGTGTTTATTTGATCATTGCAGAAGATATGTTACTAATCCAGAGATGCACTCGTGAGAGCAAGGCTAAGGATAGGATACATAATCCTGATCCAGGACAAGAGTGAGTGTCGTCAAACACTTGGTAAATAACCAAGTCACAAATACATACGGAATAAGGAACATTCGTACGGACTAAGAACTTAAAGGATAAGTGCGGAGTAAGGAAACCAGATGCGGAGTAAGGAATCCGGATATCTTACTCGCCCGGAGTAAGGAACTTACATACGGAGTAAGGAACTTACATACGGAGTAAGGAACTTACATACGGAGTAAGGAACTTACATGCGGAGTAAGGAAGCGCTGACACGGAATAAGTCATCGGACTTTTCAAGACTCGCCCGAGTAAGGAACTTACATACGGAGTAAGGAACTTACATACGGAGTAAGGAACTTATATGCGAAGTAAGAAAGCGCGACACGGACTAAGGATTCCAGGACTAAATAAATACGGAGTAAGCAACCACCGACACGGAGTAGGGTTCCGAGCTTCATTAGCTACGGAGTAAGGAAAATTACACCGGACCAAGAAGATATCGCTTCAACTCAACCGCATTTAAAGTTATCGGCTTGTGGCGTCCCGATGTAAGACGAATTTATTGAGAACCTGAAGAATCTTACATGTGGATCATCTGGATATGTGGACACAACCTTAATTGTAATTGGGAACTCACAAACGCACTTATACTCTTCGAACCCAAGATCTTGAGCTCCACAACCTGCAGCGATCAAGGCAGAGAGATTACCGAGGGATAGTTAGTGCGGAACGCATTCCGGAACTACAAGTTCCAAGGTTGTCTCTTAGGAATGTTTTGTATAAATATTCATACTTGTACAGAAAATAAACATGTGCATTTGTTAAGAAAAGACTAATTCTGTGTATGCACAAGTGTTTTCATCTTTGGAGATAGAATTTGGCTAGAGTGTGAGTTCATTTGTAAACAGAGTGTAAGAGAGTCTTGCTTCTATTTTGTTGTATTTATTTTGTGATAATAAAACAAAATACTTCCACTATCTGGTTATCTTCCGCAGTGATTCTATCACTTAACTAGATAAGTGTTTGCGTCTTAAGAGAAAGAAAAGAGTTTCGATAAAAGCCTATTCACCCCCCCTCTAGGCTCGAAGGGACCATCATTAATAATTTTAAAATTAAATTTCAATCAAATTAATATGATTAGTATTCCTAATTTATTTTATGTGTGATATGAGTCATTCACAGTGATATTGAGTTTTGAGTTTTTTTACACTTGATAGTATGTATTTCATATTTAAATTAAAAGTAATAAAATATGTAAATGATATTAGTAATTTAAATATTAATATATTTTCAATCAAATAATATTTAATTGGATTACCTAATCATAAATCAACTTATTAGTAAATTAAAACTAAACTTGAATCTAATTAATTTGTATTTTATATCAAAATAATAATAGTACATTTAGTTTTTATTATAATATATATATATATTGTAATTACTTTTTTTTAAAATAAAGTATGCACTTTTTATTAATATTATTATTATCATTATAATTAATAATATTATTAATAATAATATTAATAATTATAATTATCATAATTGTTATTATTATTGTTATTATTATTATTATTATTATTATTATTATTATTATTGTTATTATTATATTATTATTATTATTATTATTATTATTATTATTATTATTATTATGTGATATGATAAGTATATATATTATTTACATAAGTTTATACAACAAATTAGAGTTAGATTGATGGTTTGGCAGCTGCACATGTAAGGGGGGGGTCTTGGGTTCAAAACTTAGTGGAGGCATTATATTTTGTTGAATTTCGGCTGGGCTAGCTGGGGTGTGTGCGTGTTGGCTGGGGCAGTGGGTGCGTGCACGGAGGGTTCAAAACTCAATGGAGGCATTGTATTTTGCTGAATTTCGGATGGGATGGCTCGAAGGTGGGTGCGTGTAGGCGGGAGGGATTGTGGGGCTTTTAATTTCGGTGGGTTGGGGTGTGTGTGCGTGGGGGCGGTGCGGGTTCAAAACCAAGGGGGGGGGGGGGGGTTCAAAACTTAGGAGGGGGCATTTTTTGGGGGGGGGGGGGGGGGGGGGGGGGGGGGGGGGGGGGGGGGGGGGGGGGGGGGGGGGGGGGGGGGGGGGGGGGGGGGGGGGGGGGGGGGGGTTTGGGGGGGGGGTGGGTCGAGGATTCAAAACTTAGTGGAGGCATTATATTTCTTGAATCGGATGGGCTGGGTGGGGTGTGTGCGTGTTGGTGGGGTGGGTGCACGCACGGAGGGTTCAAAACTCAATGGAGGCATTGTATTTTGCTGATTTCGGATGGGATGGGGGGGGGGGTGTGTGCATGTTGGGGGGCGGTGGGTGCGTGCACGGAGGGTTCAAAACTCAATGGAGGCATTGTATTTTCTTGAATTTCGGATGGGTGGGTGGGGTGGGTGCGTGTGGGGGGGGGGGGGGGCCGGGGGGCGGTGGGTCTTGGGTCAAAATTGTGGAGGCATTATATTGTTGGGGGTGGGGGTGTGTGGTGTGGGCGTGGACGCGGAGGGTCAAAACTGTTAATCAATGGAGGCTTGTTTTTTGAATTTCGGATGGGATGGCGGGTGGGTGCGTGTAGGCGGGAGGGGCTGCTGGGCGTAGCGGCAGGCTTGGACGCGTGGGAGGGCGGGGCTTGGACGGTGGGAGTTGGGCCAGCGTGGGTGGGTCGATGGGGAATACCCATGGGTCGAGGATTTATCCCTGGGCGGGGGATGCTGCCCGGTTCCCATGGAGGCAGATGGGTGGTGGGGGGTGTTGGGGGGGGAGGGTGCGCCCGGGGGTTCACTGGAGGCTTGTTTTGTTTCGGATGGGACGGGGGCAATTTGTCATTCCTGGGCTGGGCATCAACCGCTAAACTCACATGGGGGGGGGGGGGGGGGGGGGGGGGGGGGGGGGGGGGGGGGGGGGGGGGGGGGGGGGGGGGGGGGGGGGGGGGGGGGGGGGGGGGGGGGGGGGGGGGGGGGGGGGGGGGGGGGGGGGGGGGGGGGGGGGGGGGGGGGGGGGGGGGGGGGGGGGGGGGGGGGGGGGGGGGGGGGGGGGTTTGGGGGGGGGGGGGGGGGGGGGGGCTCCCCGGGGGGGGGGGGGGGGGTGGGGGGGGGGGGGTATCTTGTCCAGATGAACTACAAACATTGTCGTTCAACAAAATCCAATCCAAGAACCTCAAAAATGTTATTTTCATCCTCAATCCACCCCTAAAATGGGTTTCTAACACCCTTAGCCATCCTACCTACAAAAAGAGCCTAAATAATTAAGGTTTCATACTCAATTTTGATTTTCCCCAAATTCCTAGGATTCATGCCGTCTCATGAAATCATGCTTAAATTAATCATATTTAAGGATATAATCGATGACAAAAGCTAGGAACACCTACCTAGAATGATTTCTACGAGTTTAAGAAACTCTTATTGTTCTAAATACAAGGATTCAAGCTTTCTCCTCAAGCGCTCTCTCTCTCTCTCTCTCTCTCCAACGCACGAACGGACTCGTAACGTGGAAAACTTTTCCGTTTTTCTTTTATTTATATTTCTTGCTATTTAGTCCAATAGTAAATCCCTACAAATAAGAATTGATTTCCCAGAATTCACAAACTCAAAATTAAGCGCAATTAAATCGAGGCAAAAGCTAGAAAAAGCATAACTATCAAAATGTTTTTCAACTCAAATGATCACTTATACGCAACGTTAACCAAAAGACTCTTAAAAGTCAACAAATTGAGCCACTCTGGAGCCCAACTAGAAATCGAATTCAATTACTATCCAAATAGTGTCATACTTATTTAATAGCTATCTCTCCACCCTACTCACATACAAGTATTTACACACCTCCCCACAGCCTCGCCGTGGCTCTAACCTCCACCACCATCTTCATCGGCACATTACTTTCCATGGCCAAGATATATGAAACTTGCTGGCTCTAATGTATGGATATTGGTTCTGCAGGCAATGGGGATGGGCATCTCCTACCGGTGCTTTTCAATAGTGGCGCTAGAGTGTAAGTTTGTGGGATACGTTAGAAAATAAATACAAAATATTATTTAAATAAAAATAAAAGATAGTTTGAAGATGATGGTTGGAATGTAGGTTAGAAAATACATTTCCACAAAATAATTTAAAAATTACCGTTAAATCGAAAGATAGGAATGTAAATTCTATTAACCGAATCAACGAAGACAACCAATCATGTCCCCAGTTATGTCAATTTCCTAAGAAATAAAATTTGCCGAAAAACAATAGCATGAAATCCAAACTCCTTATAAATGCAGGCATATGTGGCGTACAATTTTGTTAGTAATCCAATAAATGAAACAACTATCAATGTCATGAACAGTAATTGGGTCCGCCAATCAGCAACTTAATAAACTAATACATATAAAAATTAGCAGCTCATATCGCGACAAACGGCTCTTGTACTCTTATTTTAAGGGTAATTTTGAAAAATAAATTAAATAATTAAATATTTTTTTTTAGAAAAAGTTGAGGAACACAATGATAACGGTTTACAGATTGTGATGTGAGGCTGGTCAAAGGGTCAAAGCGGAGAATGGGGATGGGATCACAAGAAGGCAGGGGGTGAAGGGGTGGGGTGGGCGGCCCAAATCTCATTTTCAGCGGATGAAATAAGCGCATCGGTGCGACAATGCGGCGAATGTCGTTGACTCCCCCCCCCCCCCCCCTTCTCCCTTCCCCTTCCCCTTCCCCTTCCCCTTCCTTCCCTCCCCCGAGTCCCACTCCCCCCCTACCCCTACCCCCACCCCCAGTGTACCTAATACCTAATCCATTATTATTGTCACCGCCCCGACGCCAACCCCAACCCCAAACTCACATTCCCATGGGTCTCTCCCGCAACCCTGCCCTACGCCCTCCCTCCCTCCTCCCCTACCTCGCTGCCCTCACCCTCTTCTCCCTCACCCTCATTTTGCTCTTCAAGGTCTCTGTCTCTCTCTGTGCGTGTATATATAGATGTATATATGTATATATATATATATATATCTGTGTGCGTGCGTGTCTGTAGTTTCTATAATCTTTCGTTTATTTGATTGGTTTGTGTTTTGTTTTGATTGTGTTCGCTGGGGACTTCGATCGAACAGGTGGACGACTTCGCCTCTCAGACCAAAACGGTGGCGGGACACAACCTAGAGCCCACGCCGTGGCATCTCTTCCCTCCCAGGAACTTCGACGAAGAACCCAGATACGCTCGCACCACCAAAATCATCCAGTGCTCCTACCTCACCTGCCCCTACAGCTCCTCCTCCTCCTCCTATGGCCGTCCCCTCTCTCACCGCCAGCCCACGGCCTCTAGATGCCCCTCCTTCTTCCGGTGGATACACCGCGACCTCGAGCCCTGGGCTCGCACCCGGATCTCCGCCGCCCACGTCGCCGAGGCCCAGAAGTTCGCCGCCTTCAGGGTCGTCATCGTCAAGGGCAGGCTCTACGTTGATTACTACTACGCCTGCGTGCAGAGCCGGGCCATGTTCACCATCTGGGGATTGTTGCAGCTGCTCAAGCGTTACCCTGGAAGCGTCCCTGACGTTGATCTCATGTTCGATTGTATGGACAAGCCCACCATTAACCGGACCGCTGTCGGATCCATGCCTCCGCCGCTGTTTCGCTACTGCACCACTCCCGCACATTACGACATCCCGTTTCCCGATTGGTCCTTTTGGGGTTGGTAGGGATCTCAAATCACACAAAGGGTGTGCGCTTCTTTTCCGTTTCCCACTTCTTAAATAATTATACACATCACTTTTGTGACCGATGCAGGCCAGAGGTGAATGTAGGGCATTGGGATGAGGAGTTCATGGATATTAAACGAGGTTCAGGAGCCTTGAGTTGGGCGCAGAAACGGCCTTTTGCGTACTGGAAAGGAAATCCAGATGTTCAATCTCCTGTCCGTGAGGCTCTGTTGCAATGCAATGATACTAATGCCTGGGGAGCTGAAATTTTGCGCCAGGTTCAATTCTCGTTCCGATTTATTGTATTTGTAATCATAAATAAATGTTTTCTTGTGTGGTTGATTATTGAGCAAACTAAAATGCATGGCTGTTGGTGTTGTGGTTTTCCTTGTGGTAGGATTGGGCAAAAGAAGCCCGGGCGGGGTACGAACAGTCCAAGCTATCGAATCAGTGTAAGAATCGGTATGTTTTTTTATTTTCTTATTGAGTACTCTCTTTCTTTAATCACTCTCTAGAGTCTAGATGTTACAATTCGTATGCTTCTGTGGTTAGTGCCTTCTACTGCTTATGAGATTGGCTTGGGCCTGAATAAATCCATTGTGCTTCCATTGCGCTAATGTAGGAAAGCTTTATTTGTTAATTATGTCACGCAGACCATGAAATGAATATCACTTTGGATATCAGTGCATAACATGTTCTGCGGCTCTGAAAATTAAATTTATGCATCTTAAAAGTGATGAATTCTTGCAGGTATAAGATATATGCTGAAGGTTATGCTTGGTCCGTGAGCTTGAAATACATTCTATCGTGTGGTTCCCTTGCACTGATAATATCCCCAAAATATGAAGATTTCTTCAGTCGCGGTCTGATTCCCAGGGAAAACTATTGGCCCGTCTCGCCTACTGATTTGTGCCCATCACTTAAGTTTGCTGTTGACTGGGGCAACTCGAACCCCTCTCAGGTAAAGTTCCTTATAGTTTCCCATGTTTGTCACCTTGCTTATTGTTGCAGCTTGATTTTTGAGCTCCATGATAGATTTAATATAATTGTGCCGTGTCCTAATTTGTGAAATCAATGTACACGACACAAAATTTTCGTCTATCTTATAATGGTCGAACTGATCTAGAATTCTATGGAAGGTCGAGGGTGGATTGAGGCTAAAAAACTAAAACTTCCCATCATTTTCAACAGTGAGGATAATCCTAGTTCTATTTTTGCTTAGGAGAAAATGTATTTGATCTTAACAATTGGATGTCACGTTAAAATAGTAGTAACCAAAAAAATGTATTATTATAATTTTATTATTTTATGGAAAGCATGTTTGTGCGTAGATTCCATAGAATGCACGTGCCCATCATCAATAGGCTCTGTATCTCCATACACATAATTTTGAGTGAAACAGGCGGAGGCATTAGGAAGAAGAGGACAAGCTCTAATGGAAGATCTGAATATGGACGGAATATACAATTATATGTATCACCTCATTGCAGAGTACTCCAAGTTGCTGGATTTTCGTCCTGAGCCGCCCTCTACCGCTGTGGAAGTGTGTAAGGATTCTCTGCTCTGCTTCACTGACCCAAGGCAGAGGGAGTTCCTTGAAAAGTCTAGTTCGACCCCATCGGAAGGCCCTCCCTGCATGCTTCAGCCTGCAAACGCTGATCTCATTAACAGTTGGATTGAGCAGAGGGAAAAAACAATCAAGGATGTCAGCATGTTGGAGAGACACAAAACGCACACATAAACGTTAGATTAGGACTGGGTGGACGGACATACATGTTCACTTTTTTTCTTTTCTGAGATTTACAAATAATGTTCTGGTGAAAGTATACGGACTTTTTTTGTTCTTTTCAATTTTGTAGATGCAGTCAACTACATACAAGGAAATTGTCCTGTGTCGATTCAAGAGCCTGTACATTTCCGTGAGCTCTTTTGGAAATCGTTCTTGTATACTCTGGTGGAGCAATTTGTGTCGCTACTTGCGACAATGGTTGGTTGGTTGGTTTGTGCGGAAACGAATGATTGAATGATAGAAGGAAATTTTATACCAAGAAAAAGTTATTAAAGAAAAAACTAAATGAAGACGTTGTTGATTATTGTGTATATCTTTTAATTCTTAAGAGATCTTTATGATCTTGTTTGGTTTTAAAATTGATTGTTTTTCTTTGTAAAATATTTAGACTAAGTACAAATCAAGTTGAATTCACGGTGCCAGTTCACTGCAATGAAATCAAGTCAATTACTCCTACTCTATCTTGAACTTGAAACAAAGCTCTTATTAAGTCTCTTATTATATTTAAGGGTTTACCTGAATATCTTCTTCTCTAGGCCTTAACAAAATATAATACATAATATATAATATATTTTAACTAAAACAATTTTAATTTTTTTATATTTATTATTGCCATACTCCTAGACATTATCATTGTACTATTGTAGTAGATAATGTTAGTACTTATGTTTAATGTTTATTACAAATTAAATATTTTTTTAAAATATGATTATTGTTATGGATATATTATTAAATATTAACATTTTAATCCATTTAATCGATAAATAAAAGACAATTTCTACATCATCAATTTTTGTCTTATATAATATCAATAAAATTATTAAACTTATTAATTAAAAATAAATTTATTTCTATCACTAAAACATTATATCAAAGTTCAAGTGCAAATATATAGGCTTATATTTTAAGAACAATATTTATATAAAAGAAAATTAGGGATCCATTGAAACCCATTGGATAAAAATTGATTTTAGTATCCTTTATTTGTTCTTTAACGAGTAGATAATTTTGTATGCATTACCCGCTTATCGCGTGACTGCAGTTATAGGGGTGGACAATGAATATCCGCTCCCATTATTCCGCCCATTATTCGTCCCGTCCCCACTATGCAGGGCGGGTTACTCTGACTAGGCAAGAGTGGGGTGCGGTTTTGAAACTTAATACCCCACCCAGGCAGGGATGAAGAGTGGTAATAGGTAGTTGGGTGCCCCACCATACTCAGCCTAATTTTAATTATTTTTATTTATAATTTTATAATATTTAAAATATTATTATCTAATTATTTTATAATTATTGTTTATATTTTTTGATATTTTTAAATGATATTTATTATTATAAAATTAAATTATTTTTGAATTTTTTTTGAGTTACAAATGATGTAGAAATTTGATTTATGCTAAAATTATTCATATGAATAGATCCAAGAAAGAGCGATAACGGGATGGGAACGGGTGAAACTTCATTCTCAAACCTGTTAGAAAATGAGATATCCTACCCCGCCTACGCATGGAATGGGATATAATTTTAAAATTTGACCCCCCACCTAAGCGGGGGCGGGAGGCAATAATAAGTTGATTCCACTCCCGGTAGGGTTGGAATCACCTCTATCAGCTGTTTCATAGAACCTCCAAAGGACAAGCTTGTCATAAGAGAGATCAATAAAAGCCGATAACGGGGAGCAAGCAGATGAAACCTCCCCCCGCCAACCCCACCATAGGACGGGGTACCCTATCCCACCTACACAAGAGGCGGGGTACAGTTTCAAAATTTCACTACCTGCTTAGGCAAGACAAGATACGGTAATAGGTAGATCCCTCCCCCCGCTAGCAGGGGTAGACCCCTAGCCGTAGATATGAGTGGGTTTTGAAAGCATAGGGTCACTAATATTAAGGAGGATTATTTAATCAAGTGGATCAAAATTTAAGGAATAACAATAATCTCATAGAGTCATGGTCTATATTCTTCATAGTATATGAATGTATATTATTTTATATATTTTATTTATTCTTCTATTTTTTATTTTTTTAAAATTATATTTATTATTTTTTCATCTCTTTTATTTATTATAACCAATCAAAAGTGTATATGCCAATAAATATATTGAAACATAATAAGTGTTTGAAAAATAAATAATAACTCTTTAAATGTATAGATCTCTCGTACATCTTTATTCATAAACTTTATTTGAAAGAATATAATGTATACTTATTTTACCTAAAAGTTAAAAACTCACATCTAAATTATAGGAAAAACATCATTATAAAGTATTTGATATAAATACTCTTAGTAATACAAGTAGTCATTTGCTAGTAATAAGTAAAGCATCACTAAAAGCAATAGTGTTGGGTTGGGTTTACGATATTTAAAATATAGCTAGCCATTTGATTAAATGTCATAAAAGAAGTCCACAATGGACTCTCTAAATGTTATAAGAAATTTTCTTTTAGCTAAATCACTTGCTAAGAATAGTAGTCCTGGAGTGACTATAATTAAAATATAGGTAACCATTTGGTTAAATGTTATAAAAGAATCACATCAAACTCTTTAAATGTTACAAGAATTTGGCTTTTAGCCAAATCACTCGCAAAATTTGATAAGTTAATTCTACTAGTTAGGGGTGGGCAACGGATACCCGCCCCGCTTACCCCCGTCCGCTATTCGCTCCGCCCCCGCTATGCGGGGCGGGTTACCCTGCCTAGGCAAGAGCGGGATGCGGTTTTTAAACTTGACACCCCGCCTCAGGCGGGGGCGGGGAGCGATAATAGGTAGCGGGGTACCCCGCCCCCTGCCCCTGCCTAATTTTAATAATATTTATTTATAATTTTATAATATTTTAAATATTATTAGTTAACTATTATTTATGATTTTTAATATTTTTGAATAATATTTATTATTGTAAAATTAATTTTTTTTTATATTTTTGAATAATATTTATTATTGTAAAATTAAATTATTTTTAATAATTTTGTGGTTAAAAATGATGTAGAAATTTGATTTAAGCCAAATTATTGATATAGAATGGATCCAATAAAAAGCGATAACAAGATGCGGGCAAATCGAACCTCATTCGAAGACACATTAAAGAACGGTATATCGTGTCACACCTATATATAGAACGTGATACAATCTTAAAATTTAATCTAATGTCTAAGCGAGAACAGGAGACGGTAATAGGTTGATTACTTACTGATAGGATCCGAATTACTTCTATCAAATGCTTCGTGGAGCCTCTAAAAGGCAAGATTGTCTTAAGAGAGAAATCAATAAAAGCGGGTAGCGGGGTGCGGGCGGATGAAGCCTCCCCCACTTACCCCGCCATAGGACAGGTACCCCACCCCGCCTACACATGGGGCGGGATATGGTTTTAAAATTTTATTACCCGCCTAGGCGGGGGCGGGGGTTGGTAATAGGTAGACCCCGTCCCGATATGGCGGGTAAGACTCTACTACTAGTTGTAATTACTTTTTAAATAAAAACAATAATTTCATTCTCATCTCTCTTACTCTTCCCTGTCACGCATTGACATTACTTCCATTCCATGGTGAGAAAAAATATAATATTTTATTTAATAATCAATAAATTTATCTAGTCTATTATTTAAAATTATAAAATATACTAGCTAAATTTTATAAAGATGTAATTTTTTAAAGCTTAAATTAAAATTTAGTTATTCCACCGTGAATGTTTTAACATATTTTGTTGGGATATTTGTCTCGGATTGTTCAATGGTAAAAAGCCAAGATCGTCACGCCCGGATTTCCAACCCGAGGAGACCGGAACGTGACCTTCCCTTTACCCGAGTTTGGATAAAGGGGATAGAATACAACATGCTCACACAGGATACCATACACTTCACATTTTATATTTAGAGAGATAAAAACCATATTTTAATTAAGTCCAAACATACAAGAGTGCCCAAACATGCTTTTATTACATAAAACTCCTCATTACAATATCCTCCCACTTGGGTTACAAAGCTCACACAAAAACAAGTAAACTCAAATAATAATAAACAAAGCCACAAAACGTAACCTCCCAACTTGGGTGTTCCCGCCTAACGCCTGTAGGTCCTTGTAGAAAAACCAAACACGGTAGGAGGGGTGAGCAACCACGACTCGGTAGGGATCATGTCTCCCCAACCCATCCCATGCTCCTAAGATCTACATGCCATGTGTACAAGTGCGGTGTCGTGATACAATTATTTCAACAAATATAATGGCAAGCTATATCAAGAAATACAATTATTTCCACGACCACACAAAGCAAGACATGAACAAATCCCGGCTTCCACGACCACCGGGTTTCCAAGAGCAGATCCCGGGCTTCCACAACCACCGGGTTTCACAAAACAGTCCCGGGCTTCCACAAACCACCGAGATTCACAATAGTCCCCGGCTTCCCACAGCCACCGGGTTTCACAAAACATCCCGGGCTTCCATAGCCACCGGGTTTCACAAAACACAGTATACATAACCACTCAGGCATAAAACCAAACACTTAGTAGGCACACATTCACAAATGTACAAACCCAACCACTCAGGCATAAAAACAAACACTTGGCATGCACACCTTTACCAACTCACAATTCTAGCCATACCTGGCATATTATCAAACACATACCTGGGCATATTCATACAAACATATTCACATAGGCATTTTATCAAACATTTAACATGCACTGCCCACCTAACATCGAATCACACCAAAATGCCATTGAAAGCCAACATTCATATAGGAGATCACACCTATATGAATTTACATATAAGTATTATAGCAATAACAATGGAAACTTTACAAAATATCCACAGGGCCTAACCCCTGAACGACCAGGAAAGAGAAAACCCCTACCTCAAAGATCCTCCACGCTCTTGCCTCCACGCTCAATGCCGTCCAACCACGGGAATGACAACGACGACCACGAACTAGAGCTCTCTCTCTCAATCTCCCTCTCTCTCTCTCTGTGACCACTGGGCGGCCGACAACAAAAACCCTAAACCTAAAATAAAGAGAGCTCCTCTTTATATAGACCTCACTTATCAAAACGACGTAGTTTTGATAAATGAAATCCCACCATCAAAACGACGTAGTTTTGATAAATGAAACACACCATCAAAACGACGTAGTTTTGATAAATAAAACACACCATCAAAACGACGTAGTTTTGATAAATAAAACATGAACTAACCACTCTGCTTCCACACAGGACAAAATACCCACAATCCGAACATGGTCATTGTCACACGCAGCCTCTACACGCTCCCACTTGAGCTCATTACACTCTCTAACAACCAAGCCACGAAGACTCATAGAAACACTCCTTCGAAGATTAGCTGGAAACGCGGCCTCGAAGATCCGTCTCGAAGATCTAACTTTCGACCCTCAAACCTTCGAACTTCGACCCTCGGTCTTCGACCCTACGACCCAAATCTTCGGGTCTTCCACCTTTCGACCCAAGCGTTCGCCCAGGGTATTGTTCATCTTCGTTCCGAGCTTGTTCTACCCAAAACACGGGTCATTACATCCTCTCCCCCTTAAGACTTTTCGTCCTTGAAAAGAAACAACATGCAAGGAAAACAAACACATGCGGCCCATTTGCAAGACAACGAGCCACAACGCCCAAATGGATCACACAACATAACAGACATCTCAAACACATTTTGCAATCTCAAAACACATCTCAATAAAAATACCGGTTTACAAGTAGAAATACAAATACACCAAAGCATGAACCACAAAAAAAAACACATCACTACAGCCACCTCCCCCCCTTAAGATTGTTCGTCCTCGAACAACTTTGGGTGTTGCTCACGCATCATGGATTCGCGTTCCCATATTTCCTCCATAGGACGTGTCATCCTCAAAAAGACAATACACTTTCCATAATGCACATGCTGATGCACATCGCCCACAACCATTCACATACCCGCGATCAAGATATCACACAATAACACACATGAAGGCACGTACCCACGTACCCAATACAACACAAAGATGATAGGGAAACACATATTCTAACTACCCATTCACCAACATTATAAACTCATCCGCAGGGAGTGTCCTCACAACCTTCCCACCTTTGGACTTTTCGTCCCCGAAAAGAGAAAGCAAGTAGTAAACATCACGAGAAGATCAAAGCAACACATAACACCCAGGAGCACAACCAGATTAGAGCTGGCCAATTAGCGTCTGACAACAACTCATGTGAGCAAGTCCGACAACAATAGAGGTTGAGAAACCTCCCACGATTCATAAGCCTATGTGTGAAGCATCCATTCGCTAGAATTCATATGATTGAACGAGAAGTCACCGCATCGACATAGCAGGTACTCGGCGTTAGACGCTACTCGTGTCACAATAAGACCAACACGCCATAATGTAGAATACCTAACAATGACACCACCTGAGATTTGATGTCAACGGACACAACCAATTTACAACGCAGCCACACTCCATATGTAGACCTTACCCGACAGCAAACACAAAGAGGTCACAAGGAAACACAAACAAACAAGAGAAAAGCATTATGCAAACCACAATCGCATTCCCACACATGGAGATCACCCCCACGAGCACCATCATCACTGCTAAAACCACCTCACTCTATAGCGATACACGCAACAACAGAACCCAACCAATGCCAAAGGGAACTCAAGATGACTTACAATCCAGGTCACAACTACATCAGGATGAAGTTTGCCCTTCACCAATTCGGTCATAGTCAACAAGACGCCCAACGGTGTCCAAGGAGTAACTCAAAACAACAAACGTAGTACCATACTCAATCACGGCAAGACCAAAAAAAACTACTATTGGGCTAACACCAGCACCAACGTTGAGAATCTACTAAAGAATCCCATGAACCGAACGTCACACAAATAACACCTCTCTGACTACGGTCAAATAGGGATCCACCAAGGTCCCACATAGCCTTCACTAACCGAGGCTTATGTTACAACCCAAGTGATAACGCCTACTCGATCGGCAGACATTCCATGCGATAAGAATCCTTTGACGCTGGGTAGTTGCCAACAACGTAGTTCTCTCCACCCTGGAAAACTCTCCTACCTGCAACATGACAATAACGGAATCCGCGATGTCACCACTCACAGTCACAAGGGAATCCTTAGCCTCCAGGACATACTCCACCTCATGGCCCACTAACCCCGCTATACCAACCGTCATGTTCTATCTCAACACACCAATAAAACACTCAAACCGACCAAGAAATACTCAGGCTCTAGCCTTAGCTAAATGTGATCACTGCCATTCCTCCAGGTAGGCACAGAAACAAGACATGCAAACGCTTGATTCGGGACTTTCATGTAGCACCCAAACACACCAACACCTTGATATCGTGAACCATCTCCCTTATCGCGTGATACTTGTACATGAAAAGTTTTCAAGGAGGACATATGTAGGTCATTCGCCTACCACCACCGCTCTAATGCATACACCTTTTGATATCCGCCCGACATAAAACTCTCCCCAAGGAGTAAGACTAATACCCCGTCCTAACAAAACTCACAATCGACTCAACTCGGGAAATCAAACAACTCTTTTTCTTTCCCAACTTACCAACATTTTAGTAACACCAGACAAGGAATAACATAAACAACATCACCTCTAACACTCTTCCTCATCCTCACACCACAGCTTACTATACCAATACGTCATGCCTCATCCTTCTCTACGCATATGTGTCGCAACACCCACACGTAGCAACTCCGCTATATACCTTTACCACTTATGCAACACATACAACAAGACAATGCTACATTTTCTGCACATTCTCAACACATGCAACGAAACACAAGACACCTGACGAGTAGAACGTACCGGTTTTAAACCTTCTCCTCTCCTTTAAACCCACTTCCCACAAGATACGGACCAAAGGAATGGCCCTACCATGCAAAAGCACACCCTTAGTCCCTAGAGAAATGTTTTCCAGGATGTGGGTAAAAAGCCCGAATGAGGCCTGCCAAATCTCACTTGCTTACCTCTTGTTACCAATTGGATGCACCGGGCACGACCCTTGAAACCCACTCACACCGATAGCTGAGCTCCAAGAATAATTCACATTTTATACATGTGCATACCCATTTCACAACATATTCTAGGAACATTACTCAAGGTCTTTCACACACCACAAACATAACAAATGGCTACTGCTTGACCATCCGAGAACCCGGAACACCTATATAGTTACTAACCAAAACTTGCAACGACCACTCTAGCCAACAAGATAACACTTCAAGGACTCTAAGAGCAGGCTATACTAGCCGCATTTTCCACCCTCAACCATAACGCTTGGAAAGGTAACCATAGGAATATCCCTTTCAAGTAGTACTCCACACATACCTTTATCCACATAAGAACATATCTCTATTATTCAAGGTTGCCAAGGAGGGGTCACACGTTACCCACAAGCCATCACCTCACGCCTCAAGCTCTACTAGCTAAGCAAAAAGGTAGCCTACAAGGTTTGATTACTTTAATTATTCACGGTTGTCAAAATTGAATACCACTCCCATATAAAACCAACACTCACATATCTATCGATTACTTATTATCCTTCTAGTGTCACAAATATAAATGTTCATTTTTCTTATTATATTCTTATTATTATTATATATATATATATATATATATATTTTGTTACAAGTCACCAACCACGTCTATTAATAATGCTAACTCAAACGATCTCCTAAGCTTCACCAAACGGCAAACCGTGGCTCAAGAGCCCTACCAACGAGAATACCCCTCTATTACAAGTGTCTTAATTTAATTGCTAGAAACTCAACAATCAAAGGTCCACCCATCCTCACCTAAGTCAGGACAAGACTCAACCAATCACTATCTTCCCGGAGATGTCCTACTTTTCCACAGATGCAACACCGATCTCGCTTCTCGCTACACTCTTTTCCAATGTCCCGATTGTCCACAGTAAGAACAACCCTTTAAGCAACTGGTCTCAAATTGATTTGTTGGGGGATTGACCCCCATCTCGAAACTTGTGGCCATCTTCGATTGCCCTTGTCGCCTCTTGGGGTCCTTTTTCGCGATCAGAGACAACAATGCTTCGATTGATCTTCATCCGAGCTCCTCCAAATGATGTGGGTTAACCGCCCTCGGCGTGCCTCGCTCTTAATCGATTATCGAATCTCATCCCTCACCTGGAATAATCAGGGTTAAAATGCCAATCTCTGCCTGTGAAGATCATTACTTACAGCCTACGACTCTCGCCACTTGCCCGGCTTGGTGGCGGGCTCTTCTGTCGTACGGGTCATAATTTTTCGGAGGCTAGGTACATGAGGAGGTAGCACTCCAGGTTAACACTCAACGCTCTTAATACCATTACCGACTAGGCGTTTGGAGCTATAACTAATCTCAAAACACATTATCGCCACACATATTCGCAGATTCACATTTCACGACTATACAAGTTCACACCTTCACATTGCACATATCATTTATACTCAAGTGATTATCTCATCGTTTTTAACACCACATTGCTTATTCCACACAATACCATACAAAGGCACACACTTAAGCATTCACATATCTCACCTAGTCATTTTCATAATATCAACAAGTATTATCTCTATGTAGTTTGTTCACATTGCACAAGTCCACTAGTACACAAATTCCATACCACATATTTTTTTTGTAGTCATGCTTAAGTTGTCACAATATATCGAGTTGCACAATTAATTTTTTTTTTTCATTTAAAACATTCCCACGATTATCCATACATTCATGCATAAACAACAAATGCAACTAGTGCCCTAATGCCAATATATGCAAATCCTACCACAAGACTGGACTACCCCAAGTACACCTTAGAGGCTCCAAGAGGACCATGTTGATCGAGCACGTCCCTCCAGGCCCCTCCAAAGGACTCAAGATAATCAAGTCCGCCCACTACCCTAGGCCAACTAGACCATGCTCTGATACCATATTGTCACGCCCGGATTTCCAACCCGAGGAGACCGGAACGTGACCTTCCCTTTACCCGAGTTTGGATAAAGGGGATAGAATACAACATGCTCACACAGGATACCATACACTTCACATTTTATATTTAGAGAGACAAAAACCATATTTTAATTAAGTCCAAACATACAAGAGTGCCCAAACATGCTTTTATTACATAAAACTCCTCATTACAATATCCTCCCACTTGGGGTTACAAAGCTCACACAAAAACAAATAAACTCAAATAATAATAAACAAAACCACAAAACAGAATCGCCTCCAACATGGGTGTTCCCGCTTAACGCCGTAGGTCCTTGTAAAAAAACCAAACACGGTAGGAGGGGTGAGCAACCACAGCTCAAGAGGGATCATGTCTCCCAACCCATCCCATGCTCCTAGCATCTACATGCCATGTGTACAAGTGCGGTGTCGTGATACAATTATTTCAACAAATATAATGGCAAGCTATATCAGGAAATACAATTATTTCCACAACCCACAAGCTAGACATGAACAGTCCCGGGATTCCACAACCACCGGGTTTCCAAGAGCATCCCAGGCTTCCACAACCACCGGATTTCACAAAACAGTCCCCGGGCTTCCACAAACCACCGGGTTTCACAATAGTCCCGGGCTTCCACGGCCACCGGGTTTCACAAAACAGTCCCGGGCTTCCACGACCACCGGGTTTCACAAAACACAAGATACATAACCACTCAGGCATAAAACCAAACACTTAGTAGGCACACATTCACAAATGTACAAACCCAACCACTCAGGCATAAAAACAAACACTTGGCATGCACACCTTTACCAACTCACAATTCTAGCCATACCTGGCATATTATCAAACACATACTGGGCATATTCATACAAACATATTCACATAGGCATTTTATTAAACATTTAACATGCACGCCCACCCAACATCGAATCACACCAAAATGCCATTGAAAGCCAACATTCATATAGAAGATCACACCTATATGAATTTACATATAAGTATTATAGCAATAACAATGGAAACTTTACAAAATATCCACAGGGGCCTAACCCCGAACAGACCAGGAAAGACAGTAACCCCCTACCTCAAAGATCCTCCACGCTCTTTGCCTCCACGCTTAATGCCGTCCAACCACGGGAATGACAACGACAGCCACGAACTAGAGCTCTCTCTCTCAATCTCCCTCTCTCTCTCTCTGTGGCCGGCGCGGCGGCCGACAACAAAAACCCTAAACCTAAAATAAAGAGAGCTCCTCTTTATATAGACCTCACTTATCAAAACGACGTAGTTTTGATAAATGAAATCCCACCATCAAAACGACGTAGTTTTGATAAATGAAACACACCATCAAAACGACGTAGTTTTGATAAATAAAACACACCATCAAAACGACGTAGTTTTGATAAATAAAACATGAACTAACCACTCCGCTTCCACACAGGACAAAATACCCACAATCCGAACATGGTCATTGTCACACGCAGCCTCTACACGCTCCCACTTGAGCTCATTACACTCTCTAACAACCAAGCCACGAAGACTCGTAGAAACACTCCTTCGAAGATTAGCTGGAAATGCGGCCTCGAAGATCTGTCTCAAAGATCTAACTTTCGACCCTCAAACCTTCGAACTTCGACCCTACGACCCAAATCTTCGGGTCTTCCACCTTTCGACCCAAACGTTCGCCCAGGGTATTGTTCATCTTCGTTCCAGCCTTGTTCTACCCAAAACACGGGTCATTACAAAGGCATATATAAGAAGAAAGAAAACTTTAAATGTCACAATGTGTTTTAAAGCCATGCGGGCCGATGTAACGAGCTTAAAGCGAGATGGTATCATGACACTTGATTCTAACAAACTAGTATCAAAACCTGATTGTCTTGTGATTATCCCCATTAAGTATTTGGTGATATTGAAAGTCTTCTCGGCGTGGTGTGATCAAGCGGATGTCCTATTAGTGTGGCGGTATCCAAGTTATGATGTCACTTTAATATTAAACTGGGTTGATCTCTCCATAAGACGTGGATTGAGAGAAAGTTGTAAGAAATTCTCGATTTCATAGGTATGTCTCCATCCTATGGTGTACAACCATAGTGTGACAAAGGGAAAAACTTTTGGGATGTTTGTCCTACATCGATCAAGGGCAAGAAAGTTAAGGCATATATAAGGAAAAAAAGGCTTTAAATGTTATGACGTGTTTTAAAGACGTGCGGGCCGATATGGCGAGCCCAAAGCGAGACAATATTGTGACATGTGATTAAACCTTTGCCTAGACTCAATTCTAACATGTTCTTTATTTTTCACAATTAAAAATCAAACCCCAAATACTGATCAAATATTATCACGTTCCCAATTCCAAGAGACCCAAAACCAGGAATGCAACTACCCCATGTTCGCACTTGATGGGTCAATAAGTTAGTAACAAGTACCAATGGACATTCATCTGGGTGCTATCTCAAGCTACCATGTACAAACATACCACGTGTATATCTTGTACATCCCAATGATAGATATGTAACAATAAATGTTTCAAACCAAACATGTCATTAAATAATAATATATATAATTCCATACAAGGTTCAAGGACCCATGTCTAAAAAATAAACTGATTCAAATATCAAATAAAACAGTCTTCACATCAAAATGTAAACTAAAATACACTTGATTAAAACATGAAAAACAGTTTAACAATGTAGGGATGCATACAATTGCCCAAATACAACTCCACACAACCCTAAAACCCAACCATGTCTAGGATTCTACATGCTCGAAGTGTTCATGTGCTAAGTGTAGTGTCCTAAACCACCCAACTCACATATATCAAATACAACAATTTAACAATTCATAGTATATTTTACGATTATAATCAAATAGATATCCAACTATCATGGCTCGTGGCACCTAGGGGCCAAAGTCCGATAGTGAACAATAACCAGTCTCGACTAGTGTCGCCTATAAGCACTATTTGCCACTGAATATTGTGATATCCAATACCATGGCCTACGGCTTTCTCATGCCTGTTGGATCCCAGTTTGTCCGAGTTGGACATACTAACCCCATTTAATATATATACCTTTTTTGCCCATGTCATATACCTTGTTGCACGGTCCTTAAGGATTACCCCGTTTTGCACAAGATGGATACACTTACACGAATGGGGAAGCCCAAAATGGATAACCTTTACTAGAAGTCCCTGAAGTACCCCCAAGACCAATACCAGGGGATAAATGAGGAAATTTGGAGAATAACGCATTTGACTAAGCTCAATTCCGATGAAAAACGAAGAAGTTATGGCCAAAACAACTTTTGTTGGAAAAAGTCAAACTTGCCAAAAGATGGTCAATGCCCTTGGTCAAACCGCCGGAAAAGTGACTATGTGAAATTCTTCAAAACGTCTATAGGCAAATACGGGTCTTCCCAAGCAATCCCCGAAAGGTCGTTCATTTTTGCATTTTGGGTAGGGCCAAAACTAAATTCGAAGACTCGTAGCCTCGAAGCCCCGAAGCCTCGTCTTCGATTGAGGAAGCCTTCGAGTCTTCAAGGATTGACCTTCGAGAGTTGACCTTCGACTCGTTGACCTTCAACCCTATGATTAACTACCGACCTTTGACCCTGCCACCGACCTGCCGACACTTCGACTCTTGACCTTCAAGGGTTAACCTTCTACCCTTCGCCCCTTAGACCGTTGACCCATTAACCATTGACCTTCGACTCGTTGACTATTGACCTTCGACCCACCAACCTTCGACCCTTCGACGCTTCGACCTGCCATCACTTTGACCTTGTATTTTCGCTAATTGGCCTTATTTTCCACGGGTACTTTCCTATCTGATCCACGAGATGCGTTTTTATTAGCCGACAATTGTCGAGAGATGCTTTTCAATGCCTGTTAGACGTTTGTGCTCATAAAAGAATGAAAAAGCAATCACAAGCTGCCTCATTTTACGCACGGGTGTCGTCCGACCACCAGACAAAAGCCAAAATCTTGCAATTAAAAATGTTAGCATTCATAATAGAGCAATAAATGCATAATAATGACGGTCCAACCAAAGTGAGCCAACCCCTTTAAAATCGAGTCTTCTGTTCACGAAAAAAAAGAGAGAATTTTGCCAAAAAAAAAAAAGAGCATCGCTATTCTGCCATTTGCCTAGTCTTCACACTCAGCTCTCTGATCCCAAAGAAAACAAAAAAACACCCTCTGATTTGCTGCCATTCTCTCTCAAATTTGCCTGCATTCAAAAAAACAACTTTCTGCCATTCTGAAACCAAAAATCGCCCATTCTTTTTGAATCTTCTTACCTCGTTATAGCTCTTTTTCCCATCAAAAAAAAAAAAAGAAGCAAACAACTCTAGTTCTGCCCCCTCTCTCTTACATTTTCATCACAAAAACAAAAACAAAAACAAAACAATTCTTTTTCATTCCCCCATTTCTTACGCCACTCTCCTTATTTCCAGCCACCAAAAAATCTTAAACCCAAAAAATACATCACTCCAATCTCCAAATACCAGGAATTTTTTTTTACAAATCTCGCTGCAAGATTTGTTGGTTCTATTTTCGAGTAGGCGATTATCGGCGCGGACAAGATAATTTAAACAGAAGCCCAATATTGAAGCCTCATTCAAGCCAAGTCGGTTCAGTTAATTTGTATTTGTTTCTTTATTACTTTTCAGCCTATTTTCCTTCTTTTTTGTGTGTTGTTAGTATATGTTGTATTTTCCTTATATTTTTCCTTTTTGTATGTTGTTGATATATGTTGTATATGTTGTATGCTGTAATATGTAAAGAATAGTAAAGAATGGTAAAAGAAAAGAGAGAGGGAGAACAAAGAGAGGCAAGAAAAAAAAAAGAAAAAAAGAGGGTAGCTTTATTATTATTTGTGGATGCCACAATCACACACTCCACATTTATATTGATATATGTGTACCTTTAGTCAGTCAAAAACAAAAAAAACACAAATATCAATTTTTTTAAGTTTTTGTTTTGGATTTAGGTTCAATTCTTTAAAAAAAAAGAACAAAAAAAGGAGTTTTCAAAAAAAAAAAACATTTTTTAACAAAAAACAACAAAAAAACAAACAAAAAAAACAAAAAAATGTTTTCAAACAAAAAAAAAACGAAAAGAAAATAAACAAACAAAAAACAAACAAAAAAAACCTTAGGATTTCATTTTCCACTTTAAACAAAAAACCAAAACTTTTAGAATTCCCTTTATAAATTTAGGGTAAATCCATTTTAACCATAACTTTAATAACTAACTTAGCTAAATAAAAATCATAGACTTTCTAGGAAACTCAACCCAATTACGGCAGTGACAATAAATAGAAAACCTCCTTTTCCAAGATAGATATCAAAAGGGCACTGTAGGCGTGCTAATCCTTCCCTACACGTAACCAACTCCCGAACCCTTGTCTGATAACGCAGATCACATTTTTACTACTCAAGGTAGCGGGTATCCAACTGTACCCCAAAAACAGTTGGTGGCGACTCTAAAATTTCTCACTATTGGTTTAGTTTAAGCCCACCCCAAACAGGCCCGGACGAAAACCAGTGATGACAATGCCCAATATTTCCCAACATCGAGAAACTGGTTAGTGATGCCCCATGCCTCGCACCCAGGAGGACAAAGGGTTGGTGAATGGTCACCTAATAGGCTCCCTCAAGAGTACCGCCCTAAACCTCGCTATAATCTCATACATGACATACACAACCCATATAAGAAACCACTCCATATAATAAAATAGTGTTACATGATAGATAGAGTCATTAACCCCAAAACACGGTATCTCAAATAAATACACCAATCTCAAATGAATATATAATCTCAAATAAGCAACAAAAAACACTCATGCTTCCACCAGGTGTAATCTCCTAACACCGCTAGGTCCTGCGTAGAAAGACATCAAAGGTGGGTGAGCAAATTATAGCTTAGTAGGGGTTATACCTCCTTGGACCTACCCAACATCTCCTCCACAACATGTTCGGTGCAATTATGTATAGTGTAGTGTAATTGAAATAATAGTAAACATCACACAAAAGATTCACAGGTGGTCCCCTCAATGGAACCCTAATACTCGGGTTCACTCTTGGCTGTCCCCTCAATGGGACCTCAACAACTCATGTCCATCCCAGGACTATTCCATTAATGGAAGCTCAATGTCTCATGGCCAATTCAGGACTATTCCCTCAATGGAACGTCAATGCTTAAGTTCACACTAGGACCATTTCCTCAATGAGACCTCAATATCACATATCTTAATAAAATAGCAAAATACACAAGCATCTCATGGCACATCACCATTCAAGAATAATAATTCTCACTCATGCATTAATATACAATACATCTTAGTATATTTCCACAACGTCTCCGTTTCATACATCACAGATATCATAACACGATATGCATATACATATTAATATATTTCAATACATCAAAACACAATTTCTCCCAAACCATTATACTAAGGTAGAGTTTAAGATACAACTATCTTGATTTTTCAATAGCCATTGGAACAGACTCAAGAGGACAGAACTACCTACCTCAAATCCGGTTGCGTTAGGGTTTGAAATCGAAAGATTCTCTCTCTCTCTCTCTCTCTCGCGACTTCCAATCTCTCTCTGGCGGATTCCAAATGAAAAGAAATCCAAAAAACCAAAAACCTAAAATCGCAGAATTGAACGACACATATCGAAAATACATTATTGTAGGGTTGACGTCGACCACAAACACCGCGAGATCGACCACATCGACCACCTTTCTCGCGTCGACCAACCACCCACATCGATCAATTTTCACATCGCATAAAGTCGATCTACAACTAGGTCGACCTCATGTTGACCACACGTTGACCAACACACTTGGAACAACTCTCCGGAAACCGCTCTGCGTCGACCTCGACCATGTCGACCACAGATTGAAATTTATCTCGTATCGACCAAACTCTCTGGAATCTACTTTAGTCGGCATCGACCACTCACCACGCTAGGTCGACCACGTCGACTAATCCCACATTGACCAAGGCTTCACATGATGATCCATCCTAGCATCTCCAAAATAATTTGGCTTCCGAGGTGCTGCCCCTTGCCCCTGCTTGCTAACCGGGCGATAAGATCTTCGCCGAGGTGTTGCGCCCTCGAACTCCCACTAACCGTATAGACAAAAGTCTTTGCCTAAACGCACAAATAACTAACTACTCAAATCCCCAAACATGGATCATTACAAGCTCCCAAAGCATGAAGCTAAAACATAACATTTAGCCTTAGCTAATGTCTTCAGAGGCACTGAATGCCTAGAGAAATCAATAAAACCACATAATACATCAATCATAATCAAACATGATTTATAGCTAATCAGTAGCAATCCAAAACAAAATTCATGAGATAATTCATATCAATTCAACATATATTATCAAGATGACTCAAATCTCACGAAACAAGTCTAGGAATACCTTCCAAAGGTCCCATAAGCAACAATGACTCAAGAAGAAAGAAAAACAAGCAATACATAAGAAAAGGCCAAAACGCCTAACGGCCGTAACATGCCATGGATCGGCCGCAATCGTTCCTCACATTAATAGTCGATCGTGGTAGGTGGGAGCTAGTCGTGACAGATTTCATCGAATACCAAAATCTATGCTATATAGGTCGTAGTCGACCTTTTATATGCCACCACACTCGTATGTCGGTTGCGACGGAAGAGAGCCGGTTGTGGTTGACCTTCTCTATGACCCCACACTCTGCACATCGGCCCGCGGCGGAAAGGGGTCCGGTCGCGGATGGGCAACAAGCGATTTATGATCTTCACGCTTATAATCTAGTATTCGACCTACAACGCAACCCTATGTCTTCGACTCTAAAGATTTGACCTTTATGCTTTAAAACAACATCTTTAAGCCTTAAACAAACATATTCACATATATTTCAAGCAAGAATAACCAAACATTAGAGATAACATAGGCTCATCTTTGTTTTCTTGATTTTAATCTCAGTCCATGCAATAAATGTTTAAATTCTAATTTTAATCATTCCCTAGCATAGACAGACCAAGGGGTAAATAAGAAAAAATAAATCCAATACCTTTTGCCTTCGGAGAGAATAAACCTAGTAAGAATAGCTAAGAATCGGCGAAGGACGACAAATAACATGAAGAACACCAAAAACATTCACACTGTGATGGCTATAATGGCTAGGGTTCTCCAAAAAAGGTTATGAGACATTAATAAAATCCTAAAACCTATTTTCTAATTAAAATTCATGGACCCCCTCTCAAGTTACCAAAAACTAATATTAAATTCTATTTTTTATTAATTAGCCTTTAATTTAACTTTCAAAAATTACTTTATAGCCCTCGAAGACTTTTAGACTCCAAATTAAGCTCAAATATAATCAAAACAATCATATTAACGACTACATACTCAAAATAACATTCTTATCTTCAAATATAAACTATATGAAAGGCTAACCCAACCATGGATCCTTACAAATGTACTCTTACATCACGCCCCGGATTTCCAACCCGAGGAAACCGGTGCGTGACTCCCCTTGTACCCACACGGAGGGCAAAGGGGTTAGGGTGCAAACCCTGAACATAACATTTTAAACATCCACAACACATTCAAAACAGTAGGGTTCAATAAAGCAATCCACAATCCAAAATAGTCTTTATTACAACAATCCTCTTTTCAATCCATCCCCACTGGGTTACATCAATTCTCATAACAATAACAAATGGTAAACAAGAAAGTAAATAAGGTCTTCCACCTTGTGGTCCCTCCTAACGCCTGTATGTTCCCGAAAGAAAACACAACATAGAGGGAGGGGTGAGCAACCACAGCTCGAAGAGGGATCATGTCTCCCCAACCCATCCCATGCTCCTAGCATCTACATGGGTGTGTACGGGTGCGATGTAGTGACAATAAAATGTAAACAGGTTGTATTCCACATTCACAAGGCACACACCTATCCACACCTCACAAGCTTAGCCACACAAGGCTAACATAGCCACACCACTTAAGCTTAGCCACACGGGCTAACATATCCACGGCCTCTCAGGCTTAGCCACACAAGCAACATATCCACGGCCTCTCAGAGCTTAGCCACACGGGCTAACATATCCACAGCCTCTCAGGCTTAGCCACACAAAGCAACAGACAGATCCCCGGGCTTCCACGACCACCGGGTTCCACAAACACAAAGATACAAGGTCACCCAGGCATATTATCAAACACATAGCATACACACTTTTACGGGCATAATACCAAACACTTGACATGCATACATTCACAAACCCACAAACCCAACCACACGGACATATTATCAAACACTTGATATGCACTCACCATCCAACACCAAAATACATCAAAAACCGTCATTGAAGGCCAACATCCATATAGGAGATCACACCTATATGGATTACATATATATATAAACGGAGTATAACTCGTAATCGCCCTAGAACCCTAGGACAGAGGAGGATTTAGGAAGAACAGAACCCCTACCTCAAGTAAAACGCAACAACACAAGACTGTCCCGATCCCACGTCGAACGCCGTCCACCCACGAAGCACCGACCACCCACACAAGACGCCCGGCAAGAACCAGGAGCTCTCCTTCCCTCTCTCTCTCTCTCTGACGGCTGGTGGAGCAACAAACCCTAACCCTAAAACAGAGGGGCTTCTCCTCCTTATATAGACAACACAACATCAAAACGACGTAGTTTTGATTAAGTGAATCCCAGGATCAAAACGACGTAGTTTTGATCACACAAGTTAACACCTTTCCGCACCCATATAGGCCAAAATACTTAGAATTTCAACATGGTCATTTGGAGAAAGATCATTAGAATGTCAAAACCAAAAGAACCATGCAAAAATATGGCTGCACGCCAATTTGCACGTGAATTCCCCCAATTCACATGCAACTCCAAATGCACTCCAAATGCTCTCAAACTTCACCCCTAGCCTCCTTGCATCATGTAGAAGACAACCACACTTGCACGTGAATTGGACCCATATCACGTGCACCTCACATACACGTCGGTTTGGCCTGAAACTTCGTGGTAGATAGAGGACATCATTCTAAGCATCTTTCCTTTTTGCACGTGAATTCATTGGAGTCCATTTACTAGGTCAAAATCTAGAAAAACTCTACTCGAAGGCAAACCGTGACTAACTCAAGGTACGGGTCCTTACATCCTCTCCCCTTTAAGACTTTTCGTCTTCGAAAAGAAATGACCTACGAGGAAAACAACCACAAGCTACCCATTTGCCACCCGGCAAGCCACAACACCCAAATGAGTCATATATCGCACACGACCACATAACAAAGACATAACAAAGTACCACCATAATCCATAACCACAATAATGCATATAACACATGTCCGCATGTCACGAATATACATCTCAAAACACATCACAAATAAGAACACATGTCTTTAAAAGACAATACAAATACACCAAATCGTACACAACTAATACAAAACACATCACTATCCCTTGGCCAACGCCACCTCCCACGCTTAAGATTGTTCGGTCCTCGAACAAGTCCAGGGTGCTGCTCACGCATCACGGACTCACGTTCCCATGTCTCCTCCTCAATGCCACGGTGCTGCCACAGCACGCGAACCAAAGGAATAAAGACAACCACGCAAAAGCTTCTCGCGCCGATCTAGGATACAGGATAGGGGCCTCAACAACGGACATGTCATCCTCAATGTCCACTGTCCCCCAATCGATGACATGAGTGGGGTCAAGGTGATAGTTCCTCAACCGGGACACGTGAAACACGTTGTACACTCGACTCACCCGCGGTGGTAACGCTAACCGGTAGGCCACAGGCCCGACACGATCCGAATCTCAAAAGGACCAATAAACCGCGGAGATAGCTTGGAACCTCGCCCAAACCGTCGATGGCCACGACGTGGGGAAACACGAAGAAACACATGATCACCAACAGAAAACTCTAAAGGTCGCCGCCGCTGATCCGCATAAGATTTCGCCGACTCGAGCCGATAACAACCGTCGTCGAATCAACTTAATCTTCTCGGTAGCCTCTTGAACCAACTGCGGTCCCAAGAGAGTCGTCTCCCCCCACCTCGGTCCAACACAAAGGTGAGCGGCACGGTCGCCCATACAACGCCTCAAAAGGAGCCATCCCAATGGATGCCTGATAATCGTTATTGTAGGCAAACTCCACCAAAGGAAGGTGAGTTGCCCACGAACCCCCAAAATCTAACACACAGGCCCGTAACATGTCCTCCAAAGTCCGATTCGTCCTCTCTGTCCGACCGTCGGTCTCGGGGTGAAAGGCCGTACTCAAGTGAAGCTTGGTCCCCATAGCTTCCCGCAAACCTGCCCAAAAACAGGAAGTGAACCTCGAATCCCGGTCAAAGACAACCGATGATGGTACTCCATGCGGTCTCACAATCTCGTTCATGTACAGTGACTCAAGGTCCCAATGGAGTCCCGCTCGCGAACAGCCAGGAAATGGGCCGACTTCGTGAGTCGATCCACAATCACCCAAATCATATCTTTCCTCCCTGTGGTGGGTGGAAGACCGATCCAAAATCCATCGCTATGTGGTCCCACTTCCACTCCGCTATGGGCAATGGTCGTAACATGCCCGCCGGCCGTGATGCTCGGCCTTCACTTGGCGAAGTGAGGCACTCACAAACAAAGGCGACCACATCGCGTTTCATCCCAGGCCACCAAAAATGTCCCCCAAGCGCATGGTACATCTTCGTACCCCCCTGGATGCACAACGACTCTAGGACCGGTAAAACTCCCTCATCACCTCATCCCCCGAGGGAAGAAGCCACTACCAACCTCCCCGAAATGACAATTCATGCTCGGGACCCTCTGTCCAATCCTCGGATAGCTCACCAGCCTCAATACGAGCATGGAGAACCTCACACTCGATGTCACCCATTGTTCCTCCCGGACGCGCTGGTACAACTCAGACAACCACCAAAGGACTCGGGCTGTCCCACCATCACGAACCATAGGATGCACTTGCAACATCGCCAACTACTCCATCGGTTTCCACTCTCTCACGGCCACCTCAGCTTTCCCTTTTCTCGCTCAATGCGTCGGCCACAATATTGCCCTTGCCCGGGGTATAGGCAAGAGTAAAATCAAAGGTCCGCAAATACTCCACCCATCTCCTCCTGCCTCAAATTCAAGTCCTTCCGGGTAAAGATGTGCGAAGGCTCTTGTGATCCGAGAACACCACAAACTTCTCCCCCAAGAGGTAGTGCTGCCAACTCTTCAGGGCGAAGATGACGGCCGCTAACTCAAGGTCATGAGTAGGATAATTCTGCTCATGAGGCTTGGTACCTTGACCCATAAGCTACCACACCGTGCTCCTGCATAAGCACACACCCCAAACCAACCCTGGACGCATCACGGTATACCTCATACGGAATATCCTCCCTAGGCAACCTCAACACAGGTGCAGTGGTCAAACGGGTTTTGAGAGTCTCAAACGCCTGCTGGCACTTGTCCGTCCACTCAAATTTCACTCCTTTCCTAGTCAACGCCGTCATAGGAGCCGCCAAACGGGAGAACCCCTCGACAAAACGACGATAGTACCCCGCTAAGCCAAGAAAACTACGGATCTCAAAACGTTGGTTGGCCTCGCCCACGATGCCACGGCCTCAATCTTGGCTGGGTCCACCCTAACTCCCTCGGTGACACCACATGGCCAAGAAAGTGAACCTCCTGCGGCCTAAAACTCACACTTGCTAAACTTAGCAAACAATGCTGGTCCCTCAAGGTTTGCAACACCGTTGCCAAGTGCTCCACATGCTCCTTCTCGGTCTTGGAATACACCAAGATATCGTCGATAAACACCACCACGAACGAGTCCAAGTATGGGGCAAAGACTTGGTTCATCAAATGCATAAATACGCGGCGCATTAGTGAGCCCAAAAGGCATCACTATCCACTCGTAGTGCCCATACCGCACCGAAAGGCCGTTTTAGGGATGTCTCCCTCCCTAACCCTCAACCGATGATACCCCGACCGTAAATCTATTTTGGAAAACCACTGGGCCCCACTCAACCGGTCAAACAGGTCATCTATCCGAGGCAACGAGTACTTGTTCTTCACGATCCACCGAATTCGGCCTTCCGTAGTCGATGCAGAGACGAAGCGTGCCATCGGCCTTCTTAGCAAAGAGCACCGGAGCACCCCAAGGTGAGGTACTCGGTCCGATATACCCTTGGCCCACCAACTCCTCGATTTGCCTTTGCGGCTCCCTCGGCTCGGTGGCCCCATACGATATGCTACTTGGGAAATCGGACCCGTTCCGGCACCAACTCAATGGTAAACTCCACACTCCTCTGCGGAGGTAAACTCCTCAATGGTCGGGAAGACATCCCGAAATTGGTCCACGACAGCGGGCCACACCCTCTTCTCCACCTTACCCACCTCGGCAAAGGTCGGGCTGCCAACCCGTGGGTAATGGCACCCCACCGGTCCAACACCGGCCCGGCCTGACTCGCCTCACGGTCCCACTCCCCCTGCGGGGTGCAAGAGATCCCTGCAAGTGTCACGAAGGATACACGCCGCCGGTAATCTATCTTGGCTTGGAAAGCCATAAGCCAATCCATACCCAAGATCGGGTCAAAAGTATGCAAAGGCATCACATGCAAGTCAAAACTCGGCTCCACCTCGCCTATGGTTAACACACGATTACGACACACACGCCGTACCTCAATCATGCCTCCCACCGGAGACTCCACAACTAGGGGCCTCGCGGCCTCCACACAAGCTAACCCCAAGCCGTCTATTATAAGCTCGGCAACAAACGAACATGATGCACCCGTATCGAAAGAACAGGCTAATGTACGGGAGATCAAAAGGGTACCTCTAACCACCGACGATCCGCTCCACCCTCGCTGGTGGGGGTGGTAGCTCGGCCTCCTCCTGGGTACGTCGCCTCCAGCGCAAACACCCTTCCTTGTCCCGTGCCACTGGTCGGCTCACTCACTGGACGCTTCCCGCTAAGGTTGCCTCCGGCCTCGGTCTGCTCCGCTCCGGCCTCCCCTGGGGTCGGGTCCGACTCGATCTGCTCGACTAGCGCCACCGACGAGCTGGTCTCTCTGCTGGTGTACGGAAACCGGCGTCACTCCTCATGCTGGATGCCATGCCTCCAACTCCCTTGTTCTTTACTCCGGCAAACCCGGCTCAAATGGCCTTCTCGTCCACGGGTATTGCATCGCCGGTTCTTCTTGGGACACTCCCTCTTGAAGTGGCCTTGCTCCCCACAAGCAATGACAACCGCCGGGGAGTCCTCCTCTTGGACCTTCCTGTCTTACCGCCAAAACTAGACCTCCCTGGGGGCACCGATGGTTGTCCCCCAGGCGCGAAAGGAACTGCTTATCCCTTTCCTCGGTCTTGGGCCGCTTGGACCCGGAATCACGCTCCAACCCACCCTGCAACGGGCGACCTGATGGGTCCGCCTCCCATCATCCGGCTCCCTCTCGGCTACACGGGCCGTCTCTCGGCCTCAGATAGGTCCTCAAGCGTAGAATTGCCACCCTCTGCCTAAGGGCGGCCTGAGACCCAAGGTGAACTTGTGGGCCTTCAGGTCCTCCCTTGCCACGGTCTCAGGAGCAAACCTACTCAAGCTCCGGAACTCCCGCTCATACTCGGGTACCGTCCTGGATCCTTGTTCAAGCTGCCGAATTCTTCCCTCTTACGCCATCTCACCGATTCCGGAAGAACTCCTCATGGAAGAGTTGTAAGAACTCCTCCCAAAGCATGAGTTGCACCGCACGGCTCCTCGCGACACTCGTCCACCACTCCAAAGCATCCCCCTCCAATTGCCCCGTCCGGTCGCACCTTATCCTCTTCCCGGGGTAGGAGAAAGGAGAACACATGCTCTATCTGCCTCAACCACTGTTCGCTACCACGGGTTCACCTTCCCCCTTGAATCGCGGAGGTTGTTCCTTTCGAAACCGTGTCACCACGTCATCCTCTGCACTAGTTGGTACACCACCCGGCCGAACTCTCATGCTCGCGAGGCAGCTCTCCCACTGGTGGTGGTGGTGGTGGCACCACCTGTCCGTCTTGCCATCTCACGGCGCACCTCCTCTCGAACGTCCTGCCGGAGTCCCTCCCGTAGCTCTTGTACCTCCACCCGAATGCCTTCTCGTAGGCGTGCCGGCAACAACGCATGCCCTCCGACGGACGGTCCCGCACCTGGACCCTCATGGGCAATGACTCATCGCCCATTGCCCAGGACGCATGTGTCACTCTCCTTGGCGGCATTCTTACTACACGAAGTAAGATGCACAACGTCAAAACAATTTTATAACCTATCGCGTCACTACCTCTACCCCACCGATCAATTCCACTATCACATGACATTGCACACATACATCGTATCAATCACATTGCACGATTCAAGACACATTGCCAAACAAATCGAGTTGCACATTTCACTTAATCATATGATCTTATCCACGATTCAAGACACATTCACAGCGAATGCAACTAGTGCCCTAATGCCAATGCATGCAAATCCTACCACAAGACCGGACTACCCTAAGTACACCTTGGAGGCTCAAAGAGGACCATGTTGATCAGGCATGTCCCTCCAGGCTCCTCCAAAGGACTTAGGATAACCAGGTCCGCCCACTACCCTAGGCCAACTAAACCATGCTCGATACCATATTGTCACGCCCCGGATTTCCAACCCGAGAAACCGGTACGTGACTCCTTGTACCCACACGGAGGGCAAAGGGGTTAGGGTGCAAACCCCGAACATAACATTTTAAACATCCACAACACATTCAAAACAAGTAGGGTTCAATAAAGCAATCCACAATCCAAAATAGTCTTTATTACAACAATCCTCTTTTTCAATCCATCCCCACCGGGGTTACATCAATTCTCATAACAATAACAAATGGTAAACAAGAAGGTAAATAAGGTCTTCCACCTTGGGGTCCCTCCTAACGCCCGTATGTTCCTGAAAGAAAACACAACATAGAGGGAGGGGTGAGCGACACACTCAAGTAGGGATCATGTCTCCCCAACCCATCCCATGCTCCTAGCATCTACATGGGTGTGTACGGTGCGGTGTAGTGACAATAAAATGTAAACAAGGTTGTATTCCACATTCACAAGGCACACACCTATCCACGACCTCACCAGCTTAGCCACACAAGCTAACATAGCCACAACCACTCGGGCTTAGCCACACGGGCTAACATATCCACGGCCTCTCGAGGCTTAGCCACACAGTTAACATATCCACAGCCTCTCAGGCTTAGCCACACGGGCTAACATATCCACACCTCTCAGGCTTAGCCACACAAGCAACAGATAGTCCCGGGCTTCCACAACCACCGGGTTCCACAAACACGGCATACAAGGTCACCCAGGCATATTATCAAACACATAGCATACACACTTTTACAAGGCATAATACCAAACACTTGACATGCATACATTCACAAACCCACAAACCCAGCCACACAGATATATTATCAAACACTTGATATGCACTCACCATCCAACACCAAAATACATCAAAAAACCGCCATTGAAGGCCAACATCCATATAGGAGATCACACCTATATGGATTACATATATATATAAACAGGTATAACTACGTAATCCGCCCTAGAACCCTAGGACAGAGGAGGATTTAGGAGGAACGAACCCCTACCTCAAGTAAAACGCAACAACACAAGACTGTCCCGATCCCACGTCGAACGCCGTCCACCCACGAAGCACCGACCACCCACGCAAGACGCCCGGCAGCAACCAGGAGCTCTCCTTCCCTCTCTCTCTCTCTGCGACGGTGGTGGAGCAACAAACCCTAACCCTAAAACAGAGGGGGCTTCTCCTCCTTATATAGACAACACAACATCAAAACGACGTAGTTTTGATTAAGTGAATCCCAGGATCAAAACGACGTAGTTTTGATCACACAAGTTAAGCACCTTTCCACACCCATATAGGCCAAAATACTCGAATTTCAACATGGTCATTTGGAGAAAGATCATTAGAATGTCAAAACCAAGGGAACCATGCAAAAATATGGTCGCACGCCAATTTGCACGTGAATTCCCCAATTCACGTGCAACTCCAAATGCACTCCAAATGCTCTCAAACTTCACCCCTAGCCTCCTTGCATCATGTAAGAAACAACCACACTTGCACGTGAATTGGACCCATATCACGTGCACCTCACATACACGTCGGTTTGGCCGAAACTTCGTGGTAGATAGAGGACATCATTCTAAACATCTTTCCTTTTGCACGTGAATTCATTGGAGTCCATTTACTAGGTCAAAATCTAGAAAAACTCTACTCGAAGGCAAAACGTGACTAACTCAAGGTACGGTCCTTACATCTTCATCTTTTCTATATTTTTTGAACATGCTAAAATCATTCTCAATTTTTAAATATTTATTATTTATTCTTCAAATAATATTATATTAGTTGAATAAATTATTATGGCTTTGGAATTAATAAAAATAGAGAAAAAACTATTATTTTAATAAAAATAAAGTGAACATATTATTTTAATAAAAATAAAATAAAATAAAAATATTATTAATAACTCTCCAGGAAAACTTTTCATCTATGGATATAAAAAATGAAGACTCGTTTTGGAAATGGACTACTAATGAAGTAATGAACGAGACATAGAATAAAAACAGGAGTGAGAGAGAAGCAAATGCAAAACCAATTTTGCTTAAATTAATAATAAATAATAAATAATAATGACCACACTTGCCACTTGAGATTAATACCAAAAAAAAGTAACTATTTTTTTAAATGTTTTTTATAAGAATAGCTAATTTAATAAAAATATTTAAAATAATACTTTTAAAATTTTATATTACGATTAAAATTTTAACAAATAAAATACAAAAAAAATTAGTAATAAATAATTAAATATTTTAATAAATTTATTTATATAAAACAATAATGATTATAAATTGTATTCAAAATCTGTGTCTTGATTAAAAATTTTGTTTAAATTTAAAACTTTGAGTCATTGGCTAATTAAATTTCGAATACAATTTGTAATCATTATTGCTCCATGTATACAAATTTATTAAAATATTTAACTATTACTAATGATTCAAATTTAACTCATTAATATTTATTCATTACTTTTTAAATTTTTTTTCATTTTTTATTTATAAAAAATTAAATTAAAATAATAAATTAATAATTAAAATAAAATAGATTGTTAAAATAAAAAAAACAATTAAAGAGATAGGCAAAACGAGAGAGAAGCAAAACCAATTTTGGCTAGCCGTCGTATATTAATAATACAATAAAAATAATAATTTAAAAGGCCCAACGACAAGAATAATGGATTCGACATCGACACCCACCACTGCTGCTGTTATTAACCTCTCAGCGAGATAGGGTTTCTCTGGATCTCCTTTCTCCCGTAGCCGTCCCGCTCGCTCCGCTCTCCTGCTTCTTAGCCTCCCACTTCTTCAAGTTCAACTCTCTCTCCCTTACCCCAAATCCCTCGATCCAAAAAAAATCCCAAAAATTTAATAAAAATAAAAAAGTTAAAATAAAAGAGGAAGAAAAAAAATGGCCGGCAGTGGTGTGGTGACGGTTTACGGCAACGGTGCGATCGCGGAGACGGCGAAGAAGTCGCCGTTCTCGGTGAAGGTGGGACTGGCGCAGATGCTGCGGGGCGGGGTGATAATGGACGTGGTGAACGCAGAACAGGCAAGGGTGGCGGAGGAGGCGGGCGCGTGCGCGGTGATGGCGCTGGAGCGCGTCCCCGCGGACATCAGGGCCCAGGGAGGTGTGGCCCGGATGAGCGACCCGCAGCTGATCAAGGAGATCAAGCAGGCGGTCACCATCCCGGTGATGGCCAAGGCTCGCATCGGCCACTTCGTGGAGGCCCAGATCCTGGAAGCCCTCGGCATCGACTATGTCGACGAGAGCGAGGTCCTCACCGTCGCCGACCAAGACAACCACATCAACAAGCACAACTTCCGCATCCCCTTCGTTTGCGGCTGCCGCAACCTCGGCGAGGCCCTCCGCCGCATCCGAGAGGGCGCCGCCATGATCCGCACCAAGGGCGAGGCCGGCACCGGCAACGTCATCGAGGCCGTCCGCCACGTCCGCTCCGTCATGGGCCACATCCGGGTCCTCCGCAACATGGACGACGACGAGGTCTTCGCCTTCGCCAAGAAAATATCCGCCCCATACGACCTCGTCATGCAGACCAAGCAGCTCGGCAGGCTTCCCGTCGTTCACTTCGCCGCCGGCGGTGTCGCCACCCCCGCTGACGCCGCCCTCATGATGCAGCTCGGCTGCGACGGCGTTTTCGTTGGCTCCGGCGTTTTCAAGAGCGGCGATCCCGCCCGGAGGGCCAGGGCCATTGTGCAGGCCGTCACTCATTACACCGACCCTGATATCCTGGCTGAGGTCAGCTTTGGTTTGGGTGAGGCCATGGTGGGTATCAACCTAAATGACGACAAGGTTGAGAGGTATGCCAATAGGTCTGAGTAAGTAAAGTATGATTGCCACTCAGTGGGGCCTTCTTGTTTTTTTTTTTTCTTTTTTTGTTGTTGTTGGCTTTGTGAGTCCTGTTTTTTACATGGGTCGAAGATGCAATATCTTCTGAAGACCTTACCGCATGTATTATTATTATTATTTTGGTTCAGCAACTGTGGTTGGTTCTAGGTTTGAGAGCAATCTCAAACATATCAGGTGATATATGTGGTATTTTCTTTTCAAATACAATATGGTGAAAATGATGTTCTCCTGTCCTTATTTACTTATAGAACAATTGATTGTCGATTCATCTCTCTCTCTCTCTCTCTCTCTCTACATATGCCTCTGTGTGTACGTATCTATATATGTTTGTATGTATGTACATGTATTGGGTCTGATGATGCAATTATTCGAAACCATGTACTTATTATATAGCTCCTCTGTGATGTGGTTGAAATGAATTTATATTGTTGGAAATAAAAATACTTGGTGGACTTTGAACATCTCAGTATGAATGTGTATGTTTTCTTCCATTATGTCTTGTTGTATTGGATTGCTCCTATTGCTTTCAAGCATAAGAGGATTAAATTTCCTCTTCTTATGATCCATCGACCAATAAATATGACTTTCTCCCTGTACTTAGCGCAGTTTTTTTATGTTCCACATTTAAAGAAGTTTCCACGCTTTCATCAAATCCTATACTCAGAGTCGGCTAGCAGATTTATTTGATTGCTCCCAATATTTTTGAACATAAGGACAGATCAATCCATATGACTTTCTTCTTGTTGTTTTTGGCTTTTGCATGTTCCACATTTAAAGAAGTACCTCATCACAGTTGTCATGTTTTGCATGCCTTTGTTAAAATCCTAGACTTGGAGGCAGCAGCTAAATGTGATTGCTCGCAATGCTTTGGAGGCATAAGCGAATCAAATTTCCTCACCCTATGACCCATTTTCCTACCTTTGTCGAAATGCTAGACATAGAAACAAGGAGCCTGTGGCTTCTTAAGGGAGTGCCTCCAAAATCTTTATCGTTGGTTTTCATTGCCGCTTTTCTTTTGTAGATTTTTCAATGTTGTCATGTTTCTGAACTTCTAGTTTGCTGCCACTTTAATTGGATCGATTGTGATGGCCAAGGGAATGGGCAATATTGTATTACATTAGCATTTCTCCCGTGATTTCATTTGTTGTGCTGTTATGGAGGCATTATATTTAGCATAGATGATTTAGATGTAAGATGTTCGCGTAAGAATGAAATGGAATACAGTCAGATTTTTATGTCCATTTCAATGCTCATGTTTGGCAATCCTAGTAAATGAGATTTATGATTACATTACTCTCATTTACAAAGGCGTGGATGATTTCCACCTTCATCAGACTTAATTTTCACTTCCGTTTTAAAAAAACTAGTTTTCCCTTCCACTTTCGTCCTAAAAAACCTCGTTGCAGTTGGTGACAACAACCACCATTTTCAACATCAACAACCACCAACTGAAGAGCCATTTATGAACTCCGACCATCATTACGTTGCAGTTGATGACAACAATTATGGCTTCAATGCACCTTCCCCTCCCTCTCTCTCTCTCTCTCTCTCTCTCAATGTTGGTGTCACCCCTCCCATTGCCCAACCCAAATCCTTTGTTTTTAGCAGTAGGGTCTTGGCGGTGGCCAAGCCATGAAAGAGATGGTATGAAGAATAATAAGTTGATCTCGTCATTGGCGCGGCAAGGTAGTGAGGTAGTTTGGAGACAATGTGGTTGTTTGTGATGTGTCTGTGGTGGTTTGTAGGTGGCGCCATAACAAGAAGACTTGGCAGAGGGCCCAAATCCTTTGTTTTTAGGAGTAGGGTCTTGGCGATGGCCAAGCGATGAAAGAGATGGTATGAAAAATAATAAGTTGATCTCGTCATTGGCGCTGCAAGGTAGTGAGCTAGTTTGGAGACAATGTGGCCACGGTTAGTGATGTGTCTGTGGTTGTTTGTAGGTGGCTCCATACCAAGAAGACTTGGCAGAGATGTAGTACCGGCATATTGGATGCAGAGGTGTTGCCTAGTGTGGAGCAACGAGGATGGAGTAGTGGGAGGCTGTCAGGGGGATGGATGGTCCGTTGACGACATTGCTGGCGGAGTGTTGAAGAGGAAGGTAGTGGCTTGAGACAGAGGATAGTGTCGGACCAATGGATGATGACGGCCCGACAGGGTTGGTTCGACAAGGAATGTGACTGTCGTAATAGAATGGCGGCAAAGTTATGGTGAGGCGGGTAGCTGGGATCCGATTGGGATCATGAATGGACGTCCTTAGACCATCTCCAACGCAAGCACTATTATGCTATATATAACGTAATATCACCAAAAATTGGCTCCAACGATGCGTTATTTCTCTGTCATCTTACCGTCTGCTCTGATCTTGCGCCATATATGGCGCAGATCGTTCCTGTGCTATCTCTCTCAATGCCTCATAGCAGCTACTGCACGCAAGGGCCCCTAGCCGAACGCACGCTCCTCCCCTCTTCCTCGATCGGCGCTGACTTTCTCCCTCCCTATCTTCCCCAGCGCCAAACGCATCCCCCCTTCCTCAACACCAACTTCCCCCCTCCCGTCTTCACTGATGTTGCACGAACACCCCCTGCCCACTATGAGAAAAGCTACCTGGCGCATTATCCAACCGCCGAAGGGGAAGAAGAAGCCTCCTGGACAAATCCCTCCACTCGCAGGGAGAAGAAAAAGGAGCCACCGGTCGACTTTGCTCGTCGGGCATTAAAAAGAAGGCGTGAACCCCTCCAACACCGAATTGGATTCTCAGCCCCGGAGATGAGGATTTCCTTGGCAAAATCGAGACCCGGTTGGGATACGAGGAGAGAGATGAAGGACTGGGTGGTAGGGGAGAAGATTCAAGCTCTTGGATGAAGGATGAAGGACTGTGGTAGGAGAGAGAGACCCTATTGTGGTAGGGGGAGGAGATTCGGGCTTGGGAAGAAGACTAGATGAAGATGGCAGAATGTTACGCAGGTAATAGGAATATTAGATGAAATATTCTGTATAGAGTAGGATTTAGTAAAATGGGTTGGAGAAGAAGTAAAAAAATTATCCTATTTTAGTGTTAAAGCTACGCTAAAATGAAATATTGAGTTGGAGGTCTTATAGTGTTGTTGAAGGCACCGTTGAATTTTGATTAAAAAAAGAGCGGCTGCATGTGATGGCACAACTGTGGCTGCAAATGGCAAATCGTTGGCTGCGGGTTTTTGTTGGCGGCATGGAGGATTACGAGTAGGATGTATAATGAATCGGTTTGCTTTACAAGTAGGATGTATAATCGTATAATGGATTACGAGGATTATGGGCTTAAATAGGCTCATTTATGTTCATATTTTATACGGATTACGGATCGTATTTTATATAGATGGATTGGTTTAATCTGGTTCGACCTGAACTGATCTGCAGATCAACAAACATAAAAAATGTAGATCCTTTTTTTTTTAAAGTCCTACAAGAACTCAAGGAGTCCTATGGACTAGCAAGCAAGCTACTTTTTTTTCTTCTTCCCATTTTATCAAAATTAATATTGCTAACAATAATATTACATTACATCTGCTTTTTTCCTCTGGATTCAAAACATAATTTCTAGCAATAAGGTTACTCCATATAATTAAAATTTTCTTAATTAGGATTCCAGCAAGCAGCGTTGGACAGTCTTCTCTCTTTTTTTTTTTGTTCCCATGCAAGTTAATTGTGTGCGATGTAAACTTAAGCTTGATGTATAATCAACTACAAATATGCCCAACAGCCCAAGACCATAATTTATATAGCATGAAAGGAAAAAAAAAACCCACAAGAGTAACGCGCTACAAAAAACTAGGCGCGCTGTAATAAAAATAACGTGAAAAAATAAAACATACAGGTAAGATAAGAATGTAAAATAGAGAAAGAAGGAATGCAGCCGTACTGACGTAGGACCAGGTGATGTTTCTAAGGTTTTGACTACCAGAATTTGGTAATTGAACGGACATCACCAGAGATACATCCACGGCGGAAGAGGGCTCCGGCTTGGGCTGTACGTGTTGGAGGATGGGACACGACAGCCGATGAGAGATGAGAAGGGGAGGAGATCCGTAGACAGAGGAGCAGCAGGTCAGCGCCGGGCTGCAGTGCAGATCGCCGGATCGCCGGATCGGAGAGAGAGGAGAAGGAGAGGATTAGAGGAAGGAGTGAAGGAGAAGGACGACGGGCAGTCACGCGCCATCGCTGACGCAGATGCAGTAATGCCGTTGCCGACTCGCCGTCGCAGATGCAATGACGCCGTCACCAAAGGAGAAGGACGACACATTCCCGGACTCATAGCGACGATTCGAGTTCTTAGATGACGATGTTGTGTCGATGGCGAGTTGGCGTCTTGGAGTGGACTCTTGGTTGGCGTGGCGGCATGGGTACTGGGTAGCTTTTAACTGCATAAGCTATAAAATAAATCATGAAAATAATATATCAAATTAGGGTTGGGCGAGATTGGCCACTGGCGAGGCCGACTGCGGATCGGTTCATATCCGTATGGATTTTGGTTCTGTTTGAGCGTGCGTGTTATATGGATCAGAAATAGAGCGGTCCAGTCTGGTCTGTACACCCCTAACTAAGAGTGGAAGGGGAGAAATAAAGAGAGAAAATTTGTAGTCTAATCTTGGATATATTTTCGAGGTTATTTTGGTTACTGGTTTTGTTTGGCTTTTCACGTATTTTATTTTGGGTTTATGGTGGAATAAAAGTAAGATTTTTGAAAGTATTATATAGGGGTTATTGAGGATTTCAAATTGTAATCATCAATTTGTTAATTATTTGACAGTGATTTTTGTAGGTTTCTCTTGTAGCTTTGTTTTCCATATTCAAAGGGTTTTTAACATAAATTTTGGTATTCTTTTAATTTGCTTTTTTGGTTAAATTTCATATACATTGTTGTTCGAAATCGAGTGAAGGTTTAACAAATATTTATCGAAGAAGATTGAGACTTAAGTGCGACTATTTTTGATTTTCTGTCTTCCGTGTAAGTTTCTTAGTGTACCACTGCCTTGATTTGATGGTGATTATTAGAGCATCAAAACCCAAAATCCACCAATAATGTTTTACTCTTCAATTTACCTATTCAAACGAAAGGGTAATGTTTTACTCTTCAATTTACCTCTTCAATCCATGAATAATGTTTTACTCTTTTGTCAAACTATAATATGAATATGATATAACCGTTTGAAGTTTTACTATTATTTTAAAATTTCACTTTTTTCATTCAGATTTAGCGAAAGCACTCTTTTTTCTTTATATCTTGGCAAATTTGCCAAGAGAAAGAGTTTGAGGCATTTTGTCAGAATGTTTTTCTATTCCGTTGGTCCAGTTTTTTCAAATTGAAGAAGTAAAATGCCTAACATGGCCTTTCATCTTCAATTGTTGCATTGCATATGCTCTTAAACTTTTATATCATGTGTGGTAGGTGGAAAAGGAAAAGAAATGAATCGAATTTCATTTCTTTCTCCCATTTTGTACAACAAGAGAAAAGAAAGTAGGCATTACCTTAAGAATCTTATACCCTTATGTAAGGAAAAATTAATTCTCCCATCCCCCCAGGTTTACTAAGATTCTCTTGCATGAGAAAACTTTATTTTTTTTTCTCTCCCCTCTCCATCTTTTCTCTCATCGCCCCGCCTCCCCTTCCCCGTTGCCCAACTCCCTCCCTCCATGTCGCCCCGACCCGATCCGCCCCCCTCTCCCTGTCGCCGCCGCCCCCTTCCCCGACTTGATCCTACCCCTCTCTCGTCACCTAGCTCCTCCATCCCTCGCCCTCTCTCCTCTCTTTTTGCACCCCTCTCCCCCGATGCGTCTCTCCCCATACACACGGCCAAATCCGAGCATGATTTTTTTTTTCTTTTGTTTAATAAATTTAATAACAATAAGGATATTTTAGTAATTTATCTAATATATTACTCGACTACAATTGCATACCAAACACAGGAAAGGTAATGAACCATTCCATTCCGATTCCGCGTCAATTACATTCATTTCATTTTGATTCGCGCGTATCAAACATGCTATTAGTGTGATAGCGATGGAATCATGGATGAAAGGATTATTTTTTGATTGAAATCATTTTTATTTTCATTAATGCACATTTATTTTTAAAATTTAGAACTTCTTTATTTAGAAGAAGAATATTTGTAATTATAGTAAAATAAGAGGATGTTTGCTAAGTGTTTTTGATTTTGTATTTTAGTTTCATGACTTTATTTTATTGGAGTTGTGGTTTAAGTTTAGATTTTGTGGAACAAACTTTATTTGATAAAAGAGAGAATATATTTTTAAAAGTGTGTGTTGTTTTTTTTTTTAAAATCTGATCTCACAAAAAATAAAAAATTATGTGGGTTTAGGTAATAAAGTAGATGAAAGAGAGAGGAAAATAAATTAGACCTCACATAAATTTGAATTTAGATTTAAAATAGAAAACAACTAGAAGAAGTTTTCAAAATTTACTTTTTATATTAAAATTTGAATAAACTAACACTTTATTTGAAAATACTTGTACCAAATACATAGGACCCGTTTAGTATACTATTTTTTATTTTTTTTTTTTTTTTAATTCTAAAAATGTGAGCCCCAAAGCATTATAATATGATTATATTTAGAATTTTATTTTCAAAATGCATGAGTTTTACGATTATTTTGAAAAGTTATTTTTAATTATTTTATGTTTTTAAATTTAAACTCATATTTAGCGAGAGATTCATTTTTTTAATTTTCTTTTATTTTACTACATGGAATCATCATATTTTATTTTGTTTTAAATTTTTGTAGGACCTAATTTTATAAAAACATATATTCTTTCTCATACCAATTAAAATTTATTTTCAAATTTCAGAATTCAATACAAATTCCAAAATCTTATAAAATATAATATAAAAACAAAAATATGTATCAAATAGGTCCTTTGTCCTCTGAATTTTATTTTTAAAATTAAAATCTTGTTTTGAGAATAGTCAACCAAACAACTCCTAATATGTTGATTTTCTTATTTACAACACTTCATTTATATACCCTTGTCAATCATATTTTTGTTTTAATTGTATTTCTTTCAAATTAATATCTTTTATATCAAACGTGCGTGCTTAGAGTAGTAACAACAAATTTTCTACAAAAGTTTGTTTATCTTTATTTAATAAAAAAGTAATAAAATCATACGTACAATAGAAAGTCATATATTTAATATTCTTTATTGAATTTATAGAATGTTTTTTAATGTATTAAAAAATACTATTGATCTCATATGACTATTAAATTATAAAAAATATTTCCCTTATCCCTCTCTCATTTTCTCTATTTTTAATGTTCTCCTGTATCAAAATTATTTTAATGATATAAAAAATATATTGTATCATTGTATGTATTTATATAAGAAATAAAAAATAATTTAAATCTTAAAATTGAATAAAACAATAAAAAAGATGGTGCTGGTGCTCTTATGATTGAATAGACGAACACCAATCATTGTTAGCCCCTTGAAAGTCTAAAGGGGTGTTAATATTTTCCTACACATAACCAATTCCTGGATCCAACTCCAGCAACATAAATCATTTTTTAAGTGACCAACTGCAACCCAAAAACAGTTGGTGGCGACTCTATATTTTTTATCACCATTCGGATGAAGGTTGGGGGAACTGCATCCCTGAAAGCGGGTTTTCTCCCCGGATGAAATCCGGTGATGACGATTGCCGACTATCTTTGGAGATCTATTAGAGACTCGGGCCTGAAACTAGGATTAGAAGGTTTCCTTTTTGTTTTACTCGCTTAATTGTCATTTATTTATTTACTTACTTCAACTTGTTGTTGTATGATAGTTGTGACTTACATGCTTTGACACCATGATTTTTGTGTTTTATCGCTTTCCCTAACTATTGCATTCATGCATAACCGTATACTCGGGTTTTTGTCACAAGTTAAGTTAGCAAGGTTTAGTACGGTACCCAACGCATTGATCATTATTCACAAAGGGGCCCCGGACTCCTCACTCAAGCTTGAGATCCTTTTAAAGCTCGGCTTTTAAGGCCCCCTCTTCGGTAAATCCCATGGCATACGGAGTCCTCTATAGAAGTAGCTTGGGAACTAATGCATAAGATAGGTTTAGCGATAGAAGTCCATTAGGGGCGTTGACCCACATATTGTTTGTTCATTCTAGCCTTCCTTTTGAAGTATAAGTGCATTTATATTAGATCATGTTATTTATTACTGTTATCTTGTTGTATACTATCTTGTAAGTATTCTTGTGGTTATTTTTTACTAACCTTATCTTGATGTATATTATTGTTCTTTTTACTAACCTAGTATTTATTGTATGAATATTATTGCTTTTTTCTTTCTGCTAATCTTATCTTGTATATTATTATTCTTTTACTAACCCAGTCTTCATTCATATAACTATTCATATAGTTTTATGACATAAATACCAAACATAAATTTAAGTGTACATGAAGCATTCATTACTTAGTTTAGGGATACAAAAGAGAAAGAAATAAGACAACAAAGAAAAAAAAGAGAAAAGAAATATTTTGTAAAATACTCCCGCATTGGGACGATTTTGTAAAGTATCCCCCCACATTGGGACGGTTTAGCAATCTTGTAAAGTACCCCCACCACCGGGGTAATTTTTTTCATTCATCTCATATTCTTTTATAAGAAATAAAAGTCCAATTTGAACTATGGATCAAATTTAGCTTAGAATAGGTTTGAGCCACTTTATACCTTTTCTTGTTAAACCTTGTAGCCTAAGCCTATGTTACGGTCCTAATAAAGTCCTCTTGAATTAAATGATCAAAATTATTTCTTAAATGCTCAAAAAAAGAAAGTTAGAGTCATGGATATCTAAGACGGACTTGATGAAAACCTACAAGAGCATCAAGGATAAAATACAAAGTCGGCTACAAGGCGAAAGGAACAATAAGTAGAAAATAAGGTGGCCTTAGTGAAAACCCGAAAAGGGCACTAAGAGTAAAATTCAAAGCTAAAAAGAAAAGATCAAGCACTCAAGACCCCAGATCAGTTGGCATATTCTCTAATTGAGTCACTAAGTATCAACACCCAAGTAATCAAGTATCCCCTCAAATCACGCCTCTACACATCAAGCTCAAAATCTACAAACTTCTTCTATAGCTGAGCCTTTGAGCATCAAGGTCTAAGATCATCCATCATTTTTTTCTATTCGAGCCTTTGAACATCAAGAGTCCAATATCATCAAACAATTAGCCAGGAATTTTTAATTGACTATTTGAGCCTCAAAAGTCAAACAAGTAGGTAGAACCACCAAGTTATCTCACTAAGTTCAAATTTCATCATCGAAAGCATCAAATCACTAATTGCAAGGCCTAGCTTAAGGCTACACCTAGATAGTTCAAATGAACTATGGGAGGCTTCCCCTCAAAAGCGTTTACCTCTCTCAAGCGAGAAAACAAATGGTGATTTTACATTGCATAATCATGTTTCAAAGAATCATTTCCAAGAAAATTTTACTTTTGCAATTCAATAGCTTTGTGTGTATTTGTTTCAAAATGCTTATGTCCCAGCAGAGGTTCTTAGGGTATCACTCAGCAAGAATACCTCGACCAAGTAAAAAAGGGTTCCCCGATTGAATGAACTCACTTTCCAACTCAAGTAAAAAAGATACTGTCTTAGACTACCATAAATCTCTAACAAAGTTCAATTGATTCGAGAAAAGTTTCTTGAGCATCCCGAATTTTGAAGAAATCAAGCAAGTCTCCCCAACGATCGAGCAAATTAAGTCAAGAGTTTTCTAAATAGTGTCTCGAACCAATTTCCCCAACAAATCCAATTAAATTCTAGCAACACCAAATTCCTAGTGGTTTAAGCTCCCTTTTAACATAAAATGCATCTTAGACATGCATTACTTGCATATATTTATTCTTTCTTTCAGGAACGTTGTTGCCTCTGAAGATCCCAAGAGATCATCCTCCACAAGTTCCCAAAATATCCCTCATTTTTATTCCTTTGGGAAGTCCGTAGGTAGTTCCCTTACACTTATCCCACTTTTTCTTTTTAATTTCAATGAAGTCCACATGCAGTTCCCCTGTAACTATCCTTTTTCTTTTTCCTTTGGGAAGTCCACAAGCAATTCCCCTGTACCTATCCTTTTTTTTTATTATCCTTTTGGGAAGTCCATAGGCAGTTTCCTTGCACCTATCCCACCTTGTCTTTTCAATTCCTGTCAGGTCTTAGATGCTTTTTCAATTTTTAATGCCTTTTCAATTTTCGTTAGCTTTTTGCTCTTTTCAACTTCTACCGGGCCTTAGATGCCTTTTCAAATCTTTTCAATTTCCATTGGCCTTGGAAGCCTCTTTTCATTATTAGGGATAGACCCAACCATGATGTTCTACCTTACTTTGCCATTAGGTAAGTTAGGTAAGTACTCCAACCCATCCAAAATAACTCCATTCTTATCTTTGTACTCTTTTGTATACAAACAATGTACAAAGAGGGGCAGCTTGTTGTTCCTATAGTCTTTTTGTTTGCCATTGTTGTCAACGGTATGCGGAACGGGTAGCCACAAGATCAAAGATCCGTACTTGGTTGGATAACTTCATAGAGTGATCTCTTAGAGTAAACTTGTGGAGGGAGTCTACCTATGTATATTGTTAATCTGCTCGGGGTCGAAGATCCATAGACTCAAAGATATGTAGAGTCAAAGATCCATAGACTCAAATATATGTAGAGTCGAAGATCCGTAGACTCAAGGATATGTAGAGTTGAAGATCCTCAGGCTCGGAGCACCACCGACTCAAAGGCACACAGGGTCATAGACTCGTAAATCCATAGGATCAAAGATTCGAAGACTCAAAGTGTAGTCGGGTGTAGAGTAGTGTCTCAAGAGACTCAAAGACTTGCAAACTCGAAGACCCATCGGGTGTAGAGTGGCAGTGTCGTAGAGTCGAAGCTTGTGGGGTCGAAGATTGGAAGACCCGTTGCCTGAGAACAGAGACTGTTAATGTGAACGGATGATTAGTCAAGTTAGGATGCGGCTATCTCTAGCTTGAAATTGGAGACTCGTAGACTCGTAGGGTAAGATGTCGGTTGGTTACCGATTCTAACCTAAATTTGAAAACTCGAGCTTTCTATCTTGGAGTTGGTCTGACTCACGAGCTCGAAGGTTCCGACTCGAAGAGTTGAAGGTACGGACTCAAAGATCATAACACATACACTACATGGAGAATCGGTGAGGCTACAAAGCAATCATCTTCGAGGCCGTGGTTAATCGAAGAAGTGAAATGCGGACAAGGTTGCCGCTTAAGTAAGCTATTCGGACAATGTATCCCGAGCACGCTAAGTACCAGAATATACACATGGACGTTATCCAAGGCTGGATTAACATGTTTCAACGATGGAGATTAAAAGGTGGAACATACTTAACCCTAGCAGAAGGACTTCATGCAACGGCCGTCCTATAAAAGCAAGGAAGATATTATACTTCGAAGTGCATCAAAATATTATATAATACAAGAACTTATCGAAGAGATACAAAAGATGCAACGGAGTTCGTATTGCTTACACAGAGAGAGGAAGATTGAGAGCAAGATAACGGTGAGTTAACTGTCTTCGTTCCTCATACATTCAATGAACAAATAGTGAGTTTTGCAAAGGAGTGTTTGAAGGTCAAGAAATACAAACGGTTAATATGCGGGAGCATATTGCACTAGACAGTTCATCACAGTGAGTGAGTGCCAAGTAATCACGTTTCTATATTTGAATTTAAAAGAAAAGAGAGTTGATCTTATTGTAACAAGGGCAAGACCCTATTATATTAAAAGCGTAGAATGGATTGGACTTGGTGTAGGTACACTATCACTACTTGTGGAGTAGATCACACCGATCGAACCACGTAAACTATGTGTCTTTATCTTTTACTTCCCATACATATATGCTATTAATTTAATCTTTCACAAGACACTGAAATACCTCTCAAATAATAACCACATCTGCAAGAATACCTCTGAGAAGTAAACTACTTTTAAAACTAAATGAATTAGTTTTAAGTATACAGATTTGCCCCCCTCTTTGTATACACACACAAATACTCACACGATCTTGCTTGGATATTGGGAATATCACAGCTATTGAACCTTATTTTGTTCGGGCTATACATATACATTTATTTTTTGTTTTAAACTTCTTTTCTATTGGTTACTCACTGTGTATAGATAAATAAAGAGATGTGACCGTTGATTCAAAATGCAACTTTAATGACTTCTTTAAAAAAGGTTTTAATGGCAAAGAGCCAGTCCCAGGTGATGAAAAATCAATTTTTAGGATCAATGCCTTTGACCGTGCTCAAATCCAAGGTCAAACGAGGAAGTTCAACTGACAGCTAACAGTGATCAACTGACAACCAACGTTCAAAAAGACACTCCGGATCAGGTCGCAATTCTCATTTTCTCACTCTACTCATCATTCTGAGAATTTTGACATATATATTACATATATTCGCTCCCAGAGCTTATTTTTGAAAAATAAAAAATTATTATTTTTCCTGTAATAAAACGATTTAGAGACGTGCAATACAGTATTGGTATAAAAACGAGCTCATTTTTAAGAAAAAAGGATACAAGATCGTTTGTTGTGACACCCTGAGTGCAAAAGTAAGTTTTTCACATTTTATTAGAAACCAGATTGTTTTACCGATCTCAAAAACCCAAAACACCAGTTAAAGATTACATAATAGGGCAATAATTTTTTTTCTTTTCTCTTTCCTTTTCCCGCTTCTCTTAGCCATGTGTTAAGCTCTCGCTTGTTGATAATAATAAAATAAAATAAAAAAATAAAATAAAAAACCACATCCACATAAAATAATTCAGCCTTATCTCTCCCAAACCCGTCATTTTGCCCCATCTCTCTCATTTGCAGTGTTTTCTTACTCAATGTCGTACCATGGCCACAACGAAAGTTTTCTAAACATCAACCCCCTCTTCCCCCCATTTTATTTTGTCCATCCTTCCACACTGCAATAGTTTGCTAAATGTCAACTCCCATGGTGCTGCTATACTAGCAAGCTTATGTAACTTATGCTGACCCATTGATGCTGTCCTTCAACGGTGAATATGATATCATCCCCTCCTCAGCGACTACCAGCTTCCTCGACGACACCATCAACCGTGCCTAAAGCCTTCGCTCCCTGCCAACACTACCTCCGACCACGAAACGTCCCTCACCATAGCCTTGACCAAACCATGATGCCATCCTACGAGGCCTTGCACCTCCCAGCTTCAAGTCTAGCCCACTGGTCGCCCAAGGAAGCAAGAAACCATTGATTTGCTCGCTTGGATCAAAGAAAGGTCGGTTACATGGTTTGTTTGATATGATCCTTACTTCATTCATATTTGATGTTGTTGTATGACATTTGGCATTTCGTATATGCTAGTTCTGAATTTGATTGGTAGTTCCATATAGACTAGTTCATAAGTATTCTATATATGAGTTTTCTTTTAGATCCGTTCTGTTTTGGATTTGTTCCGTTTTGGGAAGCTCAGGTCTGTTTTATTTTTGCATATATGAGTTATCATTTTTGTTTATTAGTTTCGTTTGAGTCTGGATTCATGTGTACAGATTAAGCAACTGAAGTCACCAAAAATAGAAGACCAAGTAGTTAATTGACTATGTTTATTTTTTTTAATTGAGCTTGGTTCTGTATTTTTTTTTTTGCATACAGACTCTGCTAAGTGAGCCTATTTAGTTTTCTTCGTGGCCTTATTTTTCTTTCTATTTTGTTTTCGTTCGGATTTATTAGTTCTGTGCACCTCCATGTTCATCTATTCTGGCTTTGATTAGCTCGGTTCTTAGAGCCTTGGTATGTGTTGTGTTTGGGTTCTCTCTGATTTGGGTTATCTGTGTCGTGTTTGGGTTACTGAGGCGTGTTTTTATTGGTTTGATGAAATTTGTATTGCTTTTGTTTCTCCTTTTCCCCTTTCCCTTTTTTCAAAATGGTTGTCTATATTGTTTGATTTGCCTTTGTATCCTTCTGTTTGGGATGACAACTGCTTTAACTAGGGACATATCCAGAAAGTTCGGTCAGGGGGGCCAAAATATAAAATATGTAATTCATGTTTAGAAACTGTTATCTAAAACTATGATTAGTAGGGCCGGTCTCGAGATTTAGGAGGTTTAAAGTGATTATTAAATTAAAAGCTTTTATCCATAAATTAAATTATCGATTTTTATTTTTATTTACTATAATTATAAGTACAATATAAAATTTAAAAATATTTATTATTGTCAAAATTATAAATTAATTTTTGATTGTTTTCTCCCGTCAGAAGTTAGGCCAAGATGAGATGAGCCCTGAAAGTCTTAATTTTAATTTAATTTTTGGGGGCCAAAGACTTAGACCTCACTTGTCAGGCCTTGAGACCAACATTGACGATTAGTACTATCTAAGTTAAAATTAATAACATAAATACATAAAATATTTATCAAATTATCATATAATCAAGATAACTTTTTAAAATCATATAATTCATTTACCACCATTATAATTAATAACATGTTTATCACAAATATAGGATACTAAATTACATTACTAATTAATTTTAATTGTAATTATATTTATAATATAAATAATTAAAATTTAAATTTATATATATAGCTTTATATATTTATCTACTATTAAAATTTATAATTTTATATTATATATTTATATATTAATTTTAATATATATAAGTTATATATATATATATAAAAATTTAAATTTAAATTGGGGGGGGGGGGGGGGGGCTTCTGCCCCCCTAGTTTCCGTCTCTGGATTTAACGATTTAGAATACTATTTTACTTCCTAACAATGTGATGGACTATTATGGCTTGTTCCTTTATTACGGGATTAGATCTACTTTCATTTGTTGATTTTTTTTATTGTTGGGTTTCATTATTTGTTCATGACAATATGTAGCTAACTGTGGTTTTATAGGTTTTCTTTGTAATTTATTTTGGTCATTTTGCTTTTATTCATTCCTTGTACCATGTAATTCAAATTCTCTCTCATCCTATTGTAATGTCCATTGGACTCCCTTTTGTACAAATGTAATTCAAAACCAATATAGTGAAAAAAACGTAAAAAACAGAGAGAAAAGAAGAAAAGTGAGAAAAAAAGGAGAGAAAAAAAGAGAAAAGGAGAGAATGTATGTTTTATTTTGTGAATGTCACTCTCACACATAAATATTTTTACTTCAATTTTCTTAAAAAAAATCCTTTAAATTGTCGTTTTAAAAAAAGGTTTTCTTATATTTTAAAGTTAAATTTCTTTTTCGCGACAAATAAAATTGCATCTCACCTTGAATAATAAAAATACAAAAATATTTTTTAAAAATCCAAATAAAATAAAATAAAATAAAATAAAAAAAATATAAAAAAAATAAAATAAAATATGTTGTTGCAAATAAAAGGGGGGGGGGGGTGTATGTTTATCACTTAAGATTATTCCCTAGAAATCCTTTTAAGGTAACTTTTAGGTTCACTTTAGATCCCCTTGGTAAGTTGGACTTGATTTTAATTTGAACAATTAATTTAAAATAATAAAATGAGTAGCAACCTTAGGCCTTAGGAAAATAAAATTTGGTTTAGATAAGTAATAACTAAAACAAGCGAATAAAACAAATTAGAAACTCCATCCTTTTAAGATATGTATCGAAAGAGCATTATGGGGGTATTAATCTTTCCCCACATGTAACCAACTCCCGAATCCAACTCCAATGACGTAGATTATTTTTTAGAGACCAACTGCACCAAAAAATAGTTAGTGGTGACTCCGTATTTTTTCATTACCATTTGAATAAAGGTTGGGGAAATCGCATTCTGAAAGCGGGTATTCCCTCGGACAAAATCTGGTGATTACAATGATCTTCCCTTCTATCTCGCTCGATTTTGTTCCCAAACTAAAGCCTTCGTGCCATCCTCTTTATGCGTGCCATGCCATCTCGTTATCACTCGTTTTGTCCAGGTCGAATCCAAATGATAAAATATACAAAGTCGCCACCAACTATTTTTGGGGTACAATTGGATACCCTCTACCTTGAGTAGTTAAGATGTGGTACGTATTTACCAGAGATGGGTTCGGGAGTTGGTTACGTGTTGGGAAGGTTTTAAGCCCCCTACAACGCCCTTTCGGTGCACTGTCTTAAGAGGAGGAGGTTTCTATTTGTTTTTTTTTAAATCACATTTAATCTAAATCTAATTCTCAAAATTTTATTTTAATCCGTCACATGCTAATTAATTAATAGGCTTAATTACTACTCACGAGCTAATTATTAAATTTAAAAGTTAAAGGTTAAATTTAATTATCATAATCTAAGTACAAATTATTTAAATTAGTCTAATTATTTACTAAATTTTAAATATGAAAATTAATTACAAAAGTTAATTACTAATTTATCTAATTACTAATGTTATTTAATTCATTACGCACTAATTAATTAATTACCAGGCTTACTTACTATTGACATGCCTAAATTTGAAAAGTTAATTACAAACTTATTAAAAATTAACTAACTAATTATGCTAATTTAATTATACTAATCAAAAACTAACTAACTAATTAACTAAATATGCTAAAATTAACTAATTAAAATTATGCTAATTATGCTAAATTAAAAAAACTAACTAACTAATTATGCTAAATTTAATTATAAACTAACTCCTAATTTACTACACAAAATAATAATAAAAATTAAAGAAGGAAAGGAATAAAAACCTGAAATATCGTGGACCGAGGGTGCCCTTCTCCCGAATGCCTCCTTTTTCTGCAAAAGAAGGGAAAAGAAAATTAATTTGACTATAACCGAGTTCTTTTTTAGAACCGCGATTAAGTTTACACTTTACTCCTTTTTTTGAGTTTTGTGTAATTGATGGATGGTGTGTTTTGGAAGAGGGGAGAGGAGACCCCTTTATATAGGTGTTAAGGAGAGGGAAATTTAAGCATTTTTCGATGTGGGACTTCCCACTTTTTTTTTCCTTTGCATCGTGCTTGTTGTTGTTGTTGTTTATTTTTTTTTAAATAGGAAGTCAACAAAGGGGGGCCAAACTTGGCCCCCCTGCCCTTTTTTCAAACGTGGGGGCGATGCCCTCATGACTTTTTTTTTTTTTAATTTTTAACATTTTTTTGTTTGTTTTTTATTTTTTTATTCTTTTTTTATTTTTGTTATTATATATATATATATATATATATATATATATATATATATATATAAAAAGTCAAATAAGTGTGGCGGCCTTGTTCATGAATAGTAATGGTATTGTTCATGAAACAAGAACTCATTGGTCTTGTTCGTGAATAGTGATGCGAATAGTACCCTGGGCAATGTTCACGTATATGTTTTTTTTTTAAACCTATGTCGGCGCGATTGGCCATTGGGATGGTTTTATTTATTTATTTATTTAACCTATATATATATATATATACATACATATATATATATATAAATATATATACCCAGACATAACAAACATGCAAATTTATTTAGGACTCCGTGGTGGAGATATTACATGATTCAACCTAAAATATATTCTGTGGCCATTGCCATTACATACAAGAGGATGATGAAAGCAAGGAGGGGTATGAAAGCGCCGCCCAGCATAGGATACACAATAGTACACGCCAGCACTAGCACTGTTAGCACGCACTTCACCCAATCAGCCATTTTCGCAGAAGAGGAGGCAAAAAACGTGGAGAATTGAAGAAGAGAGTTTGAAGAGTGGTAGAGTGGAAATTGTGTGAGTGAAGGAGAGGAATGAGGGTGTATTTATAGGGTGGAAAAGTGGCCGTTGGTGGAGAATATAGCCGTTGGAAATAGTGTCGTGACCGTTGGAACAGTGCCGTGACCGTTTTTTTGTTTTGTTTTTTTTTTGTGCAGAAAATGTTGTTTGAAAAATAAAAATGTAGACATACAACAGGCTCTAAGGATTTTTTTTTTTTGGAATTTTTTTTCTTTTTTTTGTTTTTGTTTTTGTGTTATACATATATAATTAACCTCACACCCTTTAAATTAACAGTCACACCTTTTTATTTATCTATAAAAAGTGAATGATAAATATGAAATAATATAAAGCTAAAATGAATATGTATGTCCAACCTGGACAAAATGGGGTCCAACAATTGCCCCTTTTTGTGCATTGTTTGTAGACAAACAAAGTGTACAAAGATAAGAAGGAATCATTTTGGACGGGTTGGAACACTTACCGCCTTTACCTAGCGCCGGGACGGGGGTAGGACGTTATGGTTGGGTCTGTCCCCAAGAATGAAGAGAAGCTTCTAAGGCCGGTGGAATTTGAACAATTTTGATGAGGCATTTAAGGCCCGACGGGAGTTGAAAAGGGCATCTAAGGCCTGACAGAATTGAAAAGGCATTTAAGGCCTGACAGAATTGACAAGGCATCTAAGGCCCGACAGAATTGAAAAGGCATCTAAGGCCTGATAGAAATTGAAAAGGCATCTAAGGCCTGGCAGGGATTAAAAAGGCATCTAAGGCTTGATAGAAATTGAAAAAGGCATCTAAGACCTGACAGGAATTGAAAAGGCATCTAAGGCCTAACAGGGAGTGAAAAGGCATCTAAGGCCCGATAGAAATTGAAAAAGGCATCTAAGGCCTGATAGGAATTGAAAAAGCATCTAAGGCCTGACAGAATTGAAAAGGCATCTAACGCCTAACAAGAATTGAAAAGGCATCCGAGGCCTAACAGGAATGAAAAAGGCTTCCGAAGCCTAACAAGAATTGAAAAAGCATCCAAGGCCTAGACAATGGTGCATGATTGTTAAAGAAGGTATATGGGCTCCCTCTACGAGTTCACTCAATGAGATCGCTCTACGAGGTTACCCGAAAAGAGTGGAAGTTTGTTCGAGTCTCAAAAGGGTGCTTTTAGAGCTTGGGGAAATTATAAAAAAAAAGTCTTGTAGAGTTAAACAAAGGAAGCTAGTAGGGCTTGATGAGAAGCTTGTTGCGGATGAGTTCTTGGGATCTTTAGAGGCGATGACGTTCCTGAAATTGCAAAAATGCTTGAATGTATGCCATGATGCATGGAATGCAATGTGGTGTATGCAGGGGAGACATAGTGAATGAAATGTGTTGCCAAGGACCCAATATGGGCTAGGGTTTTATTCTCAATATGGCTAGAGAGTTTGACCGACATCCAACTTGTTGGGGAACTCTCTCTCTCAATATGGATGGAGGGCTTGTTTGACTTAGCTTCACTGCATTGAGGAACTTGATTTGACGACTCCGTTGGGGATGTTGGCACTCTGTGTTGAAGAGTTTGACTTGTTTGAGGTTTGAGCTTGGCCTTACTTATAAGGTAACGCCAAAGGAGCCTACTGGGGATTTAAAATGTTCTAATTAAATGTGACATGAAGACGATGAAACATGCGTAGGGAAATAAAAAGGATTTTTGTCGGTTTAATTCCACAAAACATATTTATATCATAGAAGGTGCCCCTTGTTATAATCGATAAACAAAATTACAAGTCTTTAAAACATAATGTACAAATTTGATTCGAGTATGCCTCGGGTTTGACCGGGTCTTCCACCGTTTGCAACTATTGTTTTTTAGATGGTCTTGTTTCTATTGTTTGCAAAGGACCTTGTTTTATGTGGTCTTGATCTTTTCGCCCTTCAGGGATTTATTTTTTGGCTTTGTATTTTACCCTTGGTGCCCTTTCGGGTTTTCACCAAGTCCGCCTTTGTTCGTTTCTTTGTCTATTGTTGGAGCTTTGTATTTTAACCTTGGTGCCCTTTCGGGTTTTCACCAAGTCCGCTCATTGCTGCCATGCTTTATTCCTTCCATGTCTCGGAAGAAAGATTAAGTAACTCCTCATTTGGACGAGAGAGTTAAGCATAGAACTTTTTCACTGCATCGCTATTCACTGGGTTAGGGAGCTCATCACCATCAATTCTGGCAAGGATTAACGCGCCTCCCCGAGAATGCTTTCTTCACAACATATGGGCCTTCATAGTTGGGAGTCCACTTGCCCCTATGGTCATGTTGAATTGGTAATATTTTCTTGAGGATGAGATCACCCTCTTGAAATATTCTAGGCTTCACCTTTTTATTGTAGTTATTCATCATTCTCTCGTTGATATAATCGACCTTTGCGGATCGGCGCCAGCGTTTGCCCTCAATTAAATTCAATTGTTCATAACGGCTTTGGACCCACTCTGCTTCTTCGAGTTGAGCATCCTTGAGTACTCGGAGGGAAGGTATCTCTACTTCAACAGGTAAAACTGCTTCCATACCGTATACTAAAGAAAAAGGAGTTGCCCCAGTTAATGTACGTACGGAGGTGCAATAAGCATGCAAAGCATAGGGTAGTTTCTCGTGCCAATCTTTGTATGTTTCGAGTCATCTTCCTAATGATATTCTTGATATTCTTATTGGCTGCCTCAACTGCTCCATTCATCTTGGGGCGATAGGGGGTCGAGTTGCGGTGTTGGATTTTGTATGTTCCGCACAACTTACCCATCATCCGACTATTCAGATTGGCAGCATTGTCTGTTGTGATTTGCTCAGGAAGGCCGTATCGACATATGATGTTATTCCACAAAAATTTAAGCACCACGGCTTGTGTGACATTAGCATATGACGTTGCTTCTACCCACTTAGTGAAATAATCAATGGCCACTACCATTGATGCGGTGACCATTGGATGCTTTCGGAGATATTGGTCTAATAACATCGATACTCCGAGCGAGAATGGCCATGGGGAAACCATCACATGTAGCTTGGATGGAGGTACTTGGATCTTATCGCCATAAATTTGACACTTGAGGCATTTACGCACATACTCAATACAATCTTTTTCCATGGTGACCCAATAATAGCCCATTCGTATGATTTGTCTTGTTAATGCATGTCCATTTGCATGTGAACCGCATTCTCCTTCATGCACTTCTTTCATTATCTATGTCGACTCTTCTTTTGCCACGCACCGCAATAACACCATGTCATGATTTCGCTTATATAGAATGGGACCATCAAGGTAATAATTGGATGCCGACCTTCGGATATTTCTTTTATCAGACTCAGAGGCCTCCGCCGGGTATTCTTGCTTAAACAAATACTGTCTGATGTCATCATACCAGGGCTTTTCCTCGGTATTTCCTTCGATGGCCATACAATGTGAAGGAGTATCTTGTATGCGAATGTCGAAAGACTGAACTTCCAACTTTGTGTCTAGCCGAAGGAGGGAGGCTAGAGTTGTAAGTGCGTTGGGAATCTGATTGTACTCCCTGGGCATATGCTCAAATGTAATGTCTTCAAACTGCTCAGCTAACTCTGCAACATGCTTCCGATATGGGATTAATTTGTGGTTCCGAGTCTCCCATTCTCTCCTTACTTGAAAAATGATAAGCGCGAGAATCACCAAACACTCGTAATTTTTTAATTCCTTTGCTAATTGCTTCTTGGAGCCCCATCACACGGGCTTCATATTCCGCCACATTGTTGGTACAAGGGAAGGTTAACTTTGCCGCCATTGGGAAATGTTCGCCTTTTGGAGATATCAGGATGGCCCCAATACCGTGTACCAAAAGACTAGAGCTCCATCAAACCACATAGTCCACATGTCGATACTTCGGCCGTAATGATGTTGATGTACTCATCCTGGAAAGCCAATAGTCATAGGCTCATAATCTTCTAATGCTCTGTCTGCCAAGTAATCGGCTATTGCACTTCCTTTTATGGCTTTCCAGAGGCACGTAGATGATATCATATTCCGACAGGATCAACTCGCCACTTGGCGATTCATCCAGAGATGGATGGTTTTTCCAAGAGATATTTGAGTGGATCATGCTTGGAGATCAGCCATGTAGTATGATAAAGAGTATCTTGCCTCAATCTTCTTGTTATCCAAACAAGGGCACAACATGTCTTTTCCAATGGTGTATAGTTTTCTTCATTGATAGTGAACTTCTTCGAGATAATAAATGGCCTGCTCCTTCTTCCAGGTAGAATCATGTTGCCCTAAGACACAACCCATTGAGGACTCCTGAGCAGTCAAGTATAAGATCAAAGGTCTGCTGCACCTGGTGGGACCAAAACAGGTGGATTGGACGGATATTGTTTGATCTGTCAAAGGTTTCTTGACACTTGTCATTCCAACCTGTCCTGGATTGTTCTTCCGTAATGTCTTGAAAATGGGTTCACATGTGGCTGTCAATTGTGAAATGAACCGAGCAATATAATTCAATCGCCCGAGGAATCCTCTAACCTCCTTGATGGTTCGTGGTGGGGGCATCCCTTGGATAGCTCGAACTTTGTCTGGATCAATTTCCACTCCTTTTTGGCTCACAACGAAACCTAATAGTTTTCCCGACATGGCTCCAAAAGTGCATTTTTCGGGGTTCAATTTGAGCTGATATTTTCGTAGCTTGTTGAAAAGCTTACGGAGTACTTCAATATGATCTTCAATGCTCCGTGATTTAGCTATCATGTCATCCACATATACTTCGACTTCTTTATGCATCATATCATGGAATAGGGTCACCATGGCTCGTTGATAAGTTGCTCCTGCATTCTTCAGGCCAAATGGCATCATATTATAACAGAATGTGCCCCAAAGTGTCGTAAATGTGGTCCTCTCCTTGTGTTCGGGGGCCATACGAATCTGATTGTAGCCTGAGAAGCCATCCATGAATGAGAATAGGGCATGTTTTGCTGTGTTATCAACTAGTGTATCAATATGAGGAAGCGGGAAGTTGTCTTTTGGGATGGCCCAATTCAAATCTCGATAATCGACACACATGCGAACCTTGCCTCCTTTCTTTGGTACTGGTACAACATTGGCCACCCATTCTGGATAGTAGGAGACACTTAGAAAACCTGCGTCCCATTGCTTTCTGACTTCTTCTTTAATCTTGAGTAAAGCATCTCCGGTCTCATTCTTCGCAATTTCGCTTGTCTTGGCTTGCACTCTGGCTTTACTAGTATGTGGTCTTGCCTATGTCGGTGTCTAATCCCGGCATATCTTGATATGACCAAGCAAAAACATCTATGTAGCTTCTCAATAGCTCAATTAATTGCTTCTTGATATTGGCAGCTATTAAGGACCCTACCCTCAATTCTTTTGGTTCAGTTGTCGTCCCCAAATTCATCGTTTCTACTGGGTCTTCACTTGGAATGGGTAAACGGTCGTCCCTTTCCAATAGGCGTATGATCTCTCCCCTGTAGTTCGGGTGTCTCCTCTACCTCATTCTCATCGACTTCAAACACCGGGCTGCTCCCAATTTGGACTTTGGTCAAACCTTAGGCATCTCATTTCACTTTCGCATACGATGTTCTCATTGACATTGTGATACACCTTATAAGAGGATGACAAGTTGGTAACCAAATATGATATGCATATGTCATGAATGGAATGCACCATGAAAGATTTGAAGAAACACATTTTATTGGAAAGCTTTTAATAAAAACAAATGTTCACGACTTCAAAAGACATTAAAATAGAAAACAAGTAAAATCCCAGTGACCCCTTAAACATTACATTATGGGGAGGTCCAGGCTGGTCCAATTGTTTAATGGTTGGTTGGAATCCTCTCGCGCCACCAGAACCATCTCGCTCGGTGCATGCTCGTCTGTGTCCAAGGCAGCTACAATCCTTGTCTTGGGCTCAGGTTGGCTCTTGTGGATAAACCCTCCAGTCCGGAATGTAATATGTAAGGGGGGAAAGCTCCTCTTTCCCTCTTGTATTGGCCTTTTCTGCAACTTTGTCATTCTAATTTCCTTCTTTTTGGCAGCTTCCCTCTGTCTGTCAGCTCTTGTAGGCATGTAACCTAACCCAAACTTCTCGGTATTTTCTTGAATGGTCAATGGTTTTTGGATTCCTTGAGCCTTTGGGCCTAATCCTTGCCCTGGTTTGTACCCCTGTTTGATCATGGTGGCTGCAACCATTCTTGAAGCCTTCGAGAGATATTGGTTTGGAGCAAAAATGACATTCACCATCTCAAATGCCCGATAGGAGCATTCTGGCACATCCTCATTGTTTTCAATATAGGGGACTGATGCTGGCTTGGTGACGTGGAAACTTGTCTCTCCAAAGATGCAAATGAGTTGGTCTCCCATTGCAAATTTCATCTTTTGGTGGAGGCTTGATGGCACTTGCTCTGCCATGTGGATCCAAGGTCTTCCCAACAAACAGCTATAATAGGGTGTAATGTCCATCACCTGAAATTCTACCATAAAGGTAGCTGGTCCAATCAGTAGTGGAATGTCTAGGGTTCCCACTATGTCACGTTTTCCTCCATCGAATGCTCGTACCTTCATTGTACAAGGGCGCATATAGGATGCATAAGGGCATAATATTCAAGGGCATAATATTCAAGGCAGAGCTGTTGTCAATAAGAACTCGGGCTATGGTATGCTCCTTACACTTGACAGTAATGTGCAGAGCTTTTATGTGTCCCTTCCCTTCCTGGGGCAGCTCGTCATCTCCAAAGCTGATGACGTTGTCCATAATGAGGTTACTAGTGAGTCCATTCACATTCGCCACTGGGATGGTTGGAGGAACATATGCTTGGCTCAGAACCTTCATTAGTGCTTCCCGGTGAGGTTGGGAATCCATCATTAATAAGAGCAATGAGATGCGAGCCGGTTGTCGACTTAGCTGATCCACAATGTTATATTCACTTTGTTTCATGAGTTTCAAAAATTCTGTGGTCTCTTCTTCAGTGACCGGTGCTCCTTTCTTTGTTGCCTCCAGTGTTGGCTTAATGTCGGGTTATGCGGCTTTTTCTTTCCTTGCTTTGTCAGCCATATCAGGGGCATATGCCCGACCGCTCCTGGTTTTCTTTTCTCATTGCGGTGGCTCCTTGGATTACTTCACAGCTATAGTTCCATGGGACTGCTTTATCCGTCTTGTAAGGGAAAGGGGTAGGAACTTGTATGGTGAGCGGTGTAATTCCATGAGGCAGTTGCGGGATCTCTGTTTTCGTCTTCTTGTCTGGCACAAGATTTGCATCATGTATAGTGAGAGGTCTGATTCCATGTGGTAGTAGTGGGATTTCTGAAGTCTTCACGTTCAAGATAAGGGGTGTTGGCACCCATGATGGTTTGCATGACATATCTCCTTGGATCATATGGCTTTGATTGTCCGTATCTTCTCTTGAGAATTCGATTATCCTTTGATCCATCAGTTTTTTGCACCACCTCGGAAAACTCACTACATTCTTCGATGTCATGTCCCTGCGACATCTTGTGGTATGGGCATTGTTTTTCCATATGTACCCCATTCTCTGCTTCTGATGTGTCTTTGGCTTGTACATATCCATGTTCTTGTAGCAACTGAAACAAATACACCTTTTTCATATATATATTTGTGAAGCCTTCTCCAATCGTCCTTCAGTCTCGATACTGGCTACATTATTGGAGTGTTCTGGGAGAGGGTTGTTGTTCACATTTGGCGTCCCCGTCATTGTGGAAAAATCTAACCAATTTGCATCTTTCAAAGCTTGGACCTTCCTTTTGAATGCTATGCAGTTTTCAATATCATGTCCTACTCCACCAGCATGATACACGCATCTAGCATCTGGTTTGTACCAAGCCGGGGGAGGAGACCTTATTTCTCCCAAGGGTGTAGGGAGTACCAACCTTGCTTCTAAAAGCTTGGCATATAATTCCGCATATGTCATTGGAATTGGATCAAGCTCTTGCCGTGGCCAACGAGGGGCCTGATTCGATCCTGCATGTTGGGTTTGGGCCTTTGGTTGCCCCTGTCCTTGGAATGCGGGTCTAGGTCCTTCCGAGGGTCGACGCCCTTGGTTGCTCTTGGTATGGTGCTCTCGGTTGAAATGGGTTTGGTGCCATTGGATATGGAAATGGAACCCCTCCTTGTGGCAAATTGTCACGCTCCTAAATCCTGAAACCAACAGGACTAGGTACGCGACTTCCCCACGCCCACTTCGGGGTCGAGGGGTAGGTGACTGATTCAACCCTGTACAATACTACAACAGGGGTAGCATTGTACTTGTAAATATTCCAATGCAACATACAAGACATGAATAAATATGTCTGCAAATAATATTACTGAAGTCCAGCTAATCAAGTTTGTACAACTGTCACGGACCCATGTCCGGAAAATAAATAAAATAAATAACTAGTAAACGAGTTCATGGGAAATAATCCTACTTAAAGTGGTCCCGACCTGCTCCGCTATGGCTCCAACTACTATCCCCTACAACCTGTAGGAAATAAAAATAAGGGATGAGCATAATTGCCCAGTAGGTGATCCCCATCTCCACTATCCCATACATAATTCCTAAGTCTATATGACAGTGTAGGCTTGTGACAGTGTAGTGTAACACACTCCCATGATTAAATTTCATTTATGTTACACGTCAGACATCACATCATATTTCAATCATTTAAGGTTTGCACCGGCAATTTATCCGTCCAAAGGAATTCCCGCTACCAACTCTAGGAATTCAAATCACAATTAAACAACCATATGCGGGACCCGTGGTGTCTCTAACGACAACCTGCCACATATGGGACCCGGGTACCAGCCACGTAGGGGACCTGCGGCCTCTTGCCAGCCCTATGTGGGATCCGCGGTTACCCAAACAACTCCACCACCCAGTTTACACACATAATCAAATAAATAAATAAATAAATAAAAACACACACGTATAACAGTAAATCCAACAACGTTTATTTAATTAAGCTAACCGAACAAAAATCAAGCCGTTATCATAATGTCAAACCAAACATGTTAAGGCCGTAAATGTATATAAATAAAATCTTTAACCAAACATTTTTTTTAAATTTGTTTTCCCTTCATATACATATGTGTAAGTATACGTTTGTATAAACATTAATATATTTATCTAAATATATATATATATATATATATATATATATATATATATATATATATACATTTATACAAATAAGTGAACCCACTGCGCCGCGCCGTCCCCCACCACGACGATCGCCCACCTGGTCGGCGCCTTGGGCTTGCCGACTGACCAGACTATCTCAGACAGTCTGGTGCTTGCCACGTAGAAGGCCAGGCCGAACTTGGCCTGGTGCAGACATAGAACACATATTTAAAAGTGTGTGGTGACACCAAGCCGCCCCCCCCCCCCCCCCTTCTTTTTTTTTTTCCTTTACTTCTTTCCACAGACTGTCAGGCCACATGAAGCAATCTACAGCTCCCCAAATGTTGTACCCAGACGGACAAGCCGACACAAGTGATGGCAGTCGCTCGTGTATATATATAAATAGGTATATAATCGAATATGTGTTCCTATGGCAACCGTAGACATGCGATTTAATAGTAAGAAAATGAAGAATCCCCTACCCGATAAAGTGTCGAAGGATCCAAGGAACGCAACGTCAAGTCCTCTTCTTTACTAGCTCTGCGCATACGAAAGAGACGTAGGGTTTGACCCTAGATGTCTTCTATTTATACTCTTATAGATTACATATATATATATATATATATATATATATATATATATATATATATATATATATATATATATATATGAAGATAATAACCTTAGTGATAATAATAATAACTTATTAGTAATGATAATCCAATAGTAATAAATATAATGATAATAATAATAATAATAGGATTAGTAATAATATTAATAACAACAAATACATAATTAATCCTATTAAAAAAAATATGAATATTAATAACATAACATATAGATAATTATAATTATTCTAATAATTATAATTACATCAAATAATGAACTCATATCAACATTAATAACTTCTCCCAAAATATCAAAACTAAGGTCACGCTATCGAATAGATATTTCCAAACTCCATCCGAGCCTAACTTCCAATCTCACACAGTACGGGTCTTCACATCCTCCCCACCTTAGGACTTTTCGTCCCCGAAAAGACAAGCTATCACTAAAGAGGGAACATTTCACTGCGCAGGCTAAGATAATTATATACCACCTAACGATAACTTAACAAGATAAACTAAATAACACCACAAACAAAATAATCAATGACTCATCAAATCACACGCAACCAAAAATATTAACAATCATAAACACAATAAAGAAGACAACAGGTTAACTAAACAACAGCAACAAGATCAACTACCTCAACGCACGGTAAGGATCTTGACATCCTCCCCACCTTAGGACTGCTCGTCCTCGAACAGCTCGGGGTGAAGAGCACGCATCTGACTCTCCCGCTCCCGGGTCTGCTCCTCCAAATTTCGGTGGCGCCACAAAACTCGGACCAACGGAATCGTCTTGCCTCGCAAGACCTGCTCCCGCCGGTCTAAAATCTGAACTGGTGCCTCTACAACAGAACCATCATCAGCTTGCTCTATCTCACGCCAATCTAGCATATGGGTAGGATCCGGGTAATATTTCCGTAACTGGGAGACATGAAAAATATCATGAGCACGAGCCAACTCAAGTGGTAACTCCAATCAATAGGCAACCGGTCCCACAACAGCAATAATAAGAAAAGGACCCACAAATCGAGGTGAGAGTTTGGACCCTCGCCCAAATCGTCTATGCCCCCGTCGTGGTGAGACTCGTAAGAAGACGCGATCCCCTACGACAAACTGTAGCGGTCGCCGCCACCTATTAGCATATGATTTCTGTCGACTCTGGGCCGTCAACATCTGCTGTCGGATCAGCTGAACCAACTCAGTAGTCTCCTGAATCATATCGGGACCCAAAACAACTGCCTCCCCTGCCTGGGCCCAACATAGAGGGGAGCGACACGGTCGCCCATACAATGCCTCATATGGCGCCATTCCTATCGTAGCCTGATAGCTGTTGTTATAGGAGAACTCCACCAAGGGAAGGTGAGCCTCCCAACTACCACCAAAATCCAACACACAAGCACGGAGCATATCCTCAAGAATCTGAATAGTGCATTCGGACTGGCCATCTGTCTGAGGGTGGTAAGCTGTACTCAAATTCACTCGGGTGCCCAATGCACGCTGCAGCTGCCGCCAGAACTGCGAAGTGAACCGAGCATCCCTATCAGAAACAATCGACAAAGGCACACCATGCAATCGCACCACCACGTCGACATAACGCTGTCCCAAAGTCCGAACTGGATTGGTCTCACGAATTGGAATAAAGTGGGCAGATTTCGTCAAACGGTCCACAACAACCCAAATAGTATCATGGCCTCTAGAACGAGGAAGCCCTGTGACAAAGTCCATAGTCACATGGTCCCACTTCCATTCTGGCACAGGTAACGACTGCAACTCACCGGTAGACCACAAATGCTCGGCCTTGACCTGCTGGCATGTCAAGCACCGTCGAACAAACTCCGCAACAGCCTTCTTAAGGCCCGACCACCAGAACTGTTGCCGAACAGCGTGATACATCTTGTTTCCCCCGGGTGAACAGCCAAACGAGAGTGATGGAATTCCCGTAGAATCGCCTCCCGGAGAGAAAATGGAACTATCAATCGACCTCGATAGCGCAACACATGGTCAGAATCCTCTGTCCAATCCGTGGGAAGTACGGCAGTCTGAATCTGATCCCGGAGGATCTCACAATCAACATCCCCCAACTAACCTTCAATAACCTGACGTTGCAACTCAGGCACCGCTATAACCACGCTCAACATACCCTATACTGCTCCTTGCACTGGTTGTAACCTCAGAGCAGCTAGTAGCCCTATCATCTCCCATTCCTTGACAGCACAGAGGGCCACTACGGCTTGGCTCTTCCGGATCAGGGCATCAGCTACTACATTCCCTTTCCCAAGTGTATACTGAAGATCGAACTGAAATTGCTGCATATACTCTACCCAACGCCTCTGCCTAAGATTCAGATCCCTTTGAGAGAAGATGTACTGCAAACTCTTGTGGTCAGTATATACCACAAACTTCTCCCCAAGGAGATAGTGCTGCCAACTCTTCAATGCAAAGATCACTGTAGCCAGCTCTAAATCGTGCGTAGGGTAGTTCTTCTCATGGGTCTTCAACTGGCGGAACCATAAGCAATTACCTGCCCTTCCTGCATGAGCACGCAACCCAATCCAACATTAGAGGCATCACAGTAGACCTCATAGGGTACACCCTCCTGTGGTAGGACCAGGATAGGTGCTGAAGTCAATCTGGCCTTCAGCTTTTTGAAAGCCTCCTCACAAGCATCCGACCAGTCAAACCGCACTCCCTTTCGAGTCAAGCCAGTCATCGGTGCAGCTAATCGGGAGAAGTCCTTGACATACCTCCTATAATAACCCGCCAACCCCAGAAAACTCCGAATCTCAAAAACATTCGTTGGCCGCTTCCAAGACATCACTACCTCAATCTTGCCAGGATCCACTGTAATACCCTCCGATGACACCACATGCCCTAAAAATTTCACCCGTTGCAGCCAAAAATCACACTTCGTGAATTTTGCGTATAGTCTATGGTCCCTCAACGTCTGCAACACCGCCTGTAGATGCTCCTCATGCTCGTACTCTGTTCGGGAATAAATCAAAATATCATCAATAAAGACTACCACGAACTGATCGAGATAGGGTGTGAAAATCTGGTTCATCAACCCCACGAACACCGCTGGGGCATTTGTGAGCCCAAAGGGCATCACTAGCCACTCATAATGGCCATATCTACAACTGAAGGCTGTCTTCGGGATATCAGACTCCTGCACACGTAGCTGATGGTATCCAGACCTCAGATCGATCTTGGAAAACCAACGGGCACCCCTGAGCTGGTCAAACAAATCATCGATCCTCGGTAGGGGGTATCGGTTCTTCACTGTCACCTGGTTCAACCGTCGGTAGTCAATACACAACCGAAGCGAACCATCCGCCTTTTTGGCGAATAACACCGGAGCACTCCAAGGCGAACTACTCCGTCTAATAAAGCCACGCACCAAAAGATCATCAATCTGCCTCTTGAGCTCTCTGAGCTCAACTGGTGCCATCTTGTAAGCCGCCAATCTGATAGGTGCTGTGCCCGGTAGCAATTCTATCGAAAAGTCCACTTCTCTCTCTGGTGGTAAATCAACCAAGTCTTCGGGAAATACGTCAGAAAACTGATCCACCACCTTAGGTAACACCGCCTTACCCTCCCGCTAGGTGTCAACAAGTGTCAGACTGGCCAACTGATGGGTTACATCACCCCATCCTTGCCTCAAAGGCCCCAGCTTACATGCATCGTCAGACCACTCACCCACGAAGGTGCCTCGGGTGCCCTCAGGTGTGAGAAAGGTCACTCGTTGCCTATAACACTCAATCACCACCTCTACACGGGTCAACCAGTCCATACCCAAAATCACATCAAAAGCATCAAAGTGCATTACAAATAGGTTACACCGGAGGTCAACACCTCCGAGAGTAACCTCATATTCCGAACAGACCCTATCAATCACCACCAGGCCCCCTACGGGTGTATCAACCACAAGGGGCTGATTAACGGTGGTACAAACCAACTTTAGTCCCTCTACAGTGGATTGCGCAATGAACGAGTGTGTAGCACCAGTATCAATCAAAACAGTACAAATAGTGCGTGAAACCAAAATTGTACCTCTCACCGCAGCTGGCCCCTGACTCGCCTCGTCCACTGGTGGAACTTCTGCCTCCCTGTCAGTGATAGCATAGTTCCTCCCCTTCTGTACACTGCCGGTGGCTTGACTCATCGTAGCTCGATCATTCTGTCCCTTCTGAGCCTGGGCCTCCCACTGAGGTTGCTGTGTAACAGGTCGTCCCTGTACTGACTGTCCTGACTGAGCTGGTCTCTGATATGGAGCCCCGCTCCTCTGGCCTTGGTCACGAGGTCGATAAGGCCCCGTAACACTAGCTAAGCTGGCAGAAGGACACTCTCCTATCCTGTGTCCCAGTCCCCCAGATCGAAAACACTTGAGTGGGTTGCCACTCTTCCGCCTACAATCTGCCTCCTTATGTCCCCGAAGTCCGCAGGATCGACACGTCCCTGAAAACCGTGAGGTAGAACTGCTGCCTGAGTTTCCCGTATGTGAGAATTTGGGCACCGGCCTCTTGTCTCCCTGTACCTCAGACTGCTCCTCTCTTGGCCTCTTTTGGCTAGGCCCCGATGAGCTCCATGGTTTCTGAGTCCTGATCTGGTTTAAGTCCCGCTCTCCAATAAGTGCCTTGTTGACCGCGTCACTGTACGTGGTCAACTCCATCATGTTCAGTCCCCTCCTAAGTGATGGTCTCAGCCCATCAATGAAATCCTGGGTCTTATTAGCCTCAACCCTCCATGACTCGGGGGCAAATCTCCCTAGCTCAGTGAAAGCAGTGACATACTCTGTCACAGTCCGACTGCCCTACTCCAAAGTGTAGTACTCCCGTCGCCTCGTCTTCTGCACAGAGCGAGGGAAATACTCTGTGTAGAAGAGCTCCACGAAGTCCTCCCATGCCATCGGGCTCTCGTGAACATGCTTCACAGCGTTCCACCACCTGCGGGCCCCACCTACTAGGAAATGCGTGGCTAAGCAAACCTTGGCCTCTTCGGGCACCTGGATCAGCTCGAAAATGTCTTCTGTCAATTTGACCCATTCCTCGGCCTCATCGGGTCTCGTATTCGCCTCAAAATTTGTCGGTTTCTGCTTCAGGAACCGACTCACCCAGTCGATTGGTACTGCGGGCGGTACTGTCATGAGCTGTGGCTGGCTCTCCTCTAAAACATCCCGCTGCTGCTCTTGCTGAGGTTGTTGCTGCCTCCTCAGTTCCTCCTGCATCACTTCTCTGGCCACCTCCCTCATGGTACCCTGCATGGCACCCTGGATTTGGTTTAATATTTGAGCCCCAATCTGAGCAGCAATTTCTGAACCCAAGGCAGGTATTGGAGAACTCTGCTCTCCTTGTGATTCGGACTGAATGGATAGCTCCTCGGCTGGACCTTGAGCCTAGTCTTGGGTGCCATTCTGCACCAACACATATCAACAATATCTATTAACTACTGCGCACTAGTCAAACAACCAAATTATTTAAACCCATAGGCAGAACCAAGTCCGCCACACAAATAATGAGGTCCCTAAGCCTCTTATGCTATTCACCAAATTATGTGGTTATTTACTTAGACCTCCTAAGTTTGAATTAGCACTAGCATTTTCAAATAAGCACAATCAATCACCAAAGAAAAACAAACCACAGATAGCCAATTGTTTAATCAACACAAGTACATTATTAAAGCATCATTAGCAGATAATTTCTAGTGCCTAGATATGCACATAATCACGCAGCATGTATGCACCCAACCCAAATGCTTCCTAGGATGATCTGATGAACTCTCAGTCAACCCAGAACACATATAAGGACTGCGTTGATCAGGCGCCCTCCCTATAGTCTTCCAAGCTTCTAAGTGTCTATCAACCACCCCTCACTAATCTAGGTCCACTAAACTTGGCTCTGATACCAACTTGTCACGCTCCTAAATCCTGAAACCAATAGGACTAGGTACGCGACTTCCCCACGCCCACTTCGGGGTCGAGGGGTAGGTGACTGATTCAACCCTGTACAATACTACAACAGGGGTAGCATTGTACTTGTAAATATTCCAATGCAACATACAAGACATGAATAAATATGTCTGCAAATAATATTACTGAAGTCCAGCTAATCAGGTTTGTACAACTGTCACGGACCCATGTCCGGAAAATAAATAAAATAAATAACTAGTAAACGAGTTCATGGGAAATAATCCTACTTAAAGTGGTCCCGACCTGCTCCGCTATGGCTCCAACTACTATCCCCTACAACCTGTAGGAAATAAAAATAAGGGATGAGCATAATTGCCCAGTAGGTGATCCCCATCTCCACTATACCATACATAATTCCTAAGTCTATATGACAGTGTAGGCTTGTGACAGTGTAGTGTAACACACTCCCATGATTAAATTTCATTTATGTTACACGTCAGACATCACATCATATTTCAATCATTTTAGGTTTGCACCGGCAATTTATCCGTCCAAAGGAATTCCCGCTACCAACTCTAGGAATTCAAATCACAATTAAACAACCATATGCGGGACCCGTGGTGTCTCTAACGACAACCTGCCACATATGGGACCCGGGTACCAGCCACGTAGGGGACCTGCGGCCTCTTGCCAGCCCTATGTGGGATCCGTGGTTACCCAAACAACTCCACCACCCAGTTTACACACATAATCAAATAAATAAATAAAAACACACACGTATAACAGTAAATCCAACAACTTTTATTTAATTAAGCTAACCGAACAAAAATCAAGTCGTTATCATAATGTCAAACCAAACATGTTAAGGCCGTAAATGTATATAAATAAAATCTTTAACCAAACATTTTTTTTTAAATTTGTTTTCCCTTCATATACATATGTGTAAGTATACGTTTGTATAAACATTAATATATTTATCTAAATATATATATATATATATATATGTATATATATACATTTATACAAATAAGTGAACCCACTGCGCCGTCCCCCACCACGACGATCGCCCACCTGGTCGGCGCCCTGGGCTTGCCGACTGACCAGACTATCTCAGACAGTCTGGTGCTTGCCACGTAGAAGGCCAGGCCGAACTTGGCCTGGTGCAGACATAGAACACATATTTAAAAGCGTGTGGTGACACCAAGCCGGGCCCCCCCCCTTTCTTTTTTTTTTTTTTTTTTTACTTCTTTCCACAGACTGTCAGGCCACGTGAAGCAATCTACAGCTCCCCAAATGTTGTACCCAGACGGATAAGCCGACACAAGTGATGGCAGTCGCTCGTGTATATATATAAATAGGTATATAATCGAATATGTGTTCCTATGGCAACCGTAGACATGCGATTTAATAGTAAGAAAATGAAGAATCCCCTACCTGATAAAGTGTCGAAGGATCCAAGGAACGCAACGTCAAGTCCTCTTCTTTACCAGCTCTGCGCATACGAAAGAGACGTAGGGTTTGACCCTAGATGTCTTCTATTTATACTCTTATAGATTACATATATATATATATATATATATATATATATATATATATATAAAACTTAATCATAATGATAATTATGAATTTGATAATTATCTAAATAGCAATGAAGATAATAACCTTAGTGATAATAATAATAACTTATGAGTAATGATAATCCAATAGTAATAAATATAATGATAATAATAATAATAATAATAGGATTAGTAATAATATTAATAACAACAAATACATAATTAATCCTATTAAAAAAATATGAATATTAATAACATAACATATAGATAATTGTAATTATTCTAATAATCATAATTACATCAAATAATGAACTCATATCAACATTAATAACTTCCCCCAAAATATCAAAACTAAGGTCACGCTATCGAATAGATATTTCCAAACTCCATCCGAGCCTAACTTCCAATCTCACACAGGTACGGGTCTTCACACAAATAGGGCGTGAATTGGGGAGCAGGAGCAGGTGCAGCATAGGCAGCTACTGGTGATCCTCTGTAGTACCTTGGTGCTTGGTAGAATGTCGGTTGTATTATTGGGTGCGATTGATATACTAGGTTGGTCTCATTTTCCTTCTTCTTTGACGGTGGTTGAAACCTTTTTGATGCCTCGACCACATCACCCTTTAGCTTCCCTCCTTTAATGCCACTTTCAACACGTTCACCAAATGCGACCAAGTCTGCAAAGCTGCTAAAGACGTTACCAATTAATTTCTCATAGTAAACGCCTTTTAGCATGTTGATGAAAAGAGTAGTGAGTTCCCTTTCTGTAAGGGGAGGTTGGACCTCCACAGCCGTCTCTCTCCATCTCCGTGCATAATCCTTGAAGCTTTCGTCGGATCCCTTTTCTAAGGACTGCAGGGTTAGTCGGTCCAACGCTAACTCAGTGACGTGCTTGTATTGAGCCAAGAAGGATGTGGCCAATTCTTTCCAAGTCTTGATACGGTTGCCATCCAATTGAAAGTACCAGCGGAGGGATGCCCCAGTTAGGCTTTCCTGGAAACAATGCATAAGGAGCTTGTCTTCACCTGCGTAGGCTGCCATCTTTTGACAATACATGACTAGGTGTGTCTTCGGACAACGGGTTCCGTTGAATTTCTCAAACTCTGGCATCTTGAATTTCGGTGGCAGCACCACTCCTGGCACTAAGCATAAGTCTTGTGGGCTAATCATGCCATAGCTGTCGATGCCTTCTACAGCTTTCAATCTTTCCTCCAATCGTCTTAAAGTAGGAGAGTCAACATTCTCCTTCGGAGCTGGGGAACCCACTGCTTCCATTACATTTCCTGCTGCAGACATAGTACAATGAATCTGATTTAGAGTAGGGAGTTGTGTCATGGTAGGCTTATATGTGGGTGCCTAACTTGGATCCAGATTAGGTGGTAGAACTGCTTCCAGCCCCTGTTCTTGTTGGTGATTTGAGGTTCCTCTTGCCGAAGTTCCTTCCCCAGTCAGCTTGGTAAGCATTTCCATTATTGCAGACATTTGCCCCTGTAGGGCTTGTTGTGACTGTTCCAACCCCATGAGTCTGTTCTCTGTTTCTTCCGCCATTGGCTGTGGCGGTGGTACTTGATTGCGCCGGGATTTGAGGTTGTAAGAGTGCGCAATCCTGGAGAAAAGCGGCTATCGACCTGGAATAATGTAATTTTTACTTGATTTTCAATTTTAATATGCATGTATGCATGAATAACTATGTGATGGGTTAGAGAAACAAATAACTTTATTCCAAACATTTGCAAACAAACACACAGTACAATGCAGAAATGCCATGTAGATGAGATCTATGGCTATATGATCTTAAGGCAAACTTCCAGTCATCACCTAAGTAGCACGACGCCTTTTCCTCTGGGGAGGTCGCTCTCCTGCCTCTTCCCTCTACTTCAATATGGTCTCGACCTATTTTTCCCTCAACTGTAACCGCTGAAGAGCTCCTTCTAGGGATGCTTCTAGCCTTTGGATCTGCTGTCTGAGATTCTGATTCTCTTGGAGGATCGCCCTCATGTTTGTAGTTAACTGTGGCTTGTGTTGTGCCCTCCATGATATGTATGCCGGATAAACACCAGATTTTGGACTGTTGGGTTGGATCTTGTGTGGGATGGACCATGCCTGATACATCTTTTTGCCTTTTTCTATTAGCATGGTTTTATTATAGGTGAAGTCACAATCTTCCATTCCAGAGAGAATTGGGATAATCTGATTACGCCCAACTTGTCTTCCGCCCTGCAGTGGTGCATATGCAGTGCCTCCCCAAGGGCCTAAAAGTGGAACCCAATTGTAGTCCCTGCAGCTATATGTCATGGAGACTACCAGCATCCAGGGAGCAGTCCAGGTAATGTCAGCTTCTGTGAGGTTCTCTAACTTCTTCCTCCAGTCTTCAAAGCCTTTTGGTAAGCTCCACTTGCTAAGCAGAATATCCAATAGCGTCATGGCTGGTACTCGATAAACAGCACGAAAACGAGGAACAATACAAGGAAAATGACCTTGCAGCCATGTGCATAGAAGAGGCAGGCACCCCATGAACTGCCCCAAGCCCGTACTCCTCAGATAAGTAAGAGATCGAATGGTTTCGGCCAATATAGCAGGAGTAGGGTCACATCCTTTGGGTACTTGTTGAACCAAATCCACAATTGCTCCGTCGATGTGGGACGGGATCCTCGGGAAGATTATTAGCCCGTATATGGCTATTGTAAGTAATTTGTGCATCCCTGCTTCTGTTGCAGTTTGCATCATTTCTGTTATGGTTACCCATGAAAGATATTCTCGCCCACCATAGTTTGTAGGCACTGGTGAGTCCCAAATTGGCTTCCCCATTATCTCAGAAAATGCTCTTTGACATGATTTTCTGGGCTCTGGTAAATAAATCTTCATGTTGTTTTCTACTGGGATATCCAACAATCTTCTGTATTCTTCTATGGTGGGAACAAGATCTACACTGTTGAAGTCGAAGCATCGCTGTCGAGGGTCCCAGAAATAGATTGATGCCCCAAGCATATCCTTGTCGACTAGTGGCTCGGTTATATGGAGCAAATCTCCAAACTGTTGTGTATAGATGTTTTTCCTTTCGTCTGACCACTGATGCCATATAGTCTGTAATTCTTTGGTGTAGTCTAACTGATCTTCTATGATAACCCACTCTGCCTTACATGCCTTTCCTGTTGAAAAATCTCCAAGGCGACTCTGAATGTCCCCAGATGCTTGGGCCACCACTGTGACGGCCTTCTTGTCATTAAGGCCTTTTAGGAGATGACTGAACGTTGCCATGTGCCTATGTGAATGTTATGTTATGCATAATGACATGTTAGGATGACAGTTTAAAATATCAAGGTACTTTGTACAAGAAACAAAAACAGGTATTAAGGCAAGTAATTTGTACAAGAGATGCTTTTAACAACTACCTTGCAAAACAGAGGTTAGCGTGGCATTGAATGATCAAACAACATGTGAGTTTAATGCCCCTAGTGGGCCTTACTAATCCTATCTTATTCATTGGTCCCCAAGCTTCCTCTATAGAGGGCTCCGTATACCATGAGATTTACCGGAGGGGGGCCTTAAAAGGACGAGCCTTAAAAGGACCTCAAGCTTGAGTGAGGAGTTCGGGGCCCCTTTGCGGATAATGATCAACGCGCAGGGGACCTTACTAAACCTCGCTAACCTAAATGGTGAGATAAACCCGGGTATAGGGTTATGCATGGATGCAACAGTTAAGGAAAACAGTAAATCATAACTATCATGTCATTTCAAAGTATATACATCATAATTAATAGTTAAGCAAGCACAAATATATACAATTAAGTAAAAACAAAAGCAACCTCTTACTCTTAATTCTAGGCCTAACTCTCTACAATTATATAACATTCCCAGCAGAGTCGCCAGCTGTGATCACTCGTTTTCGTCCGGGTCGAATCCAAATGATAAAATATACAGAGTCGCCACCAACTGTTTTTGGGGTACAGTTGGATACCCTCTACCTTGAGTAGTTAAGATGTGGTCTGTGTTACCAGAGATGGGTTCGGGAGTTGGTTACGTGTTGGGAAGGTTTTAGCACCCCTACAACGCCCTTTCGGTACCTGTCTTAAGAGGAGGAGGTTTCTATTTGTTTTTTTTTTTAAATCACATTTAATCTAAATCTAATTCTCAAAATTTTATTTTAATCTGTCACATGCTAATTAATTAATAGGCTTAATTACTACTCACGAGCTAATTATTAAATTTAAAAGTTAAAGGTTAAATTTAATTATTATAATCTAAGTACAAATTATTTAAATTAGTCTAATTATTTACTAAATTTTAAATATGAAAATTAATTGCAAAAGTTAATTACTAATTTATCTAATTACTAATGTTATTTAATTCATTACGCGCTAATTAATTAATTACCAGGCTTACTTACTATTGACATGCCTAAATTTAAAAAGTTAATTACAAACTTATTAAAAATTAACTAACTAATTATGCTAATTTAATTATACTAAATTATACTAATTAAAAACTAACTAACTAATTAACTAAATATGCTAAAATTAACTAATTAAAATTATGCTAATTATGCTAAATTTAAAAAAAAAACTAACTAACTAATTATGCTAATTTAATTATAAACTAACTACTAATTTACTACACAAAATAATAATAAAAATTAAAGAAGGAAAGGAATAAAAACCTGGAATATTGTGGACCGAGGGCGCCCTTCTCCCGAATGCCTCCTTTTTCTGCAAAAGAAGGGAAAAGAAAAGTAATTTGACTATAACTGCAGTTCTTTTTTAGAACCGCAGTTAAGTTTACACTTTACTCTTTTTTTTGAGTTTTGCGTAATTGATGGTTTTGGTGTGTTTTGGAAGGGAGAGAGGACCCCTTTATATAGGAGTCATGGGGAGGAAGTTTTTGCAAAACTTTCAATATGGGACTTCCATTTTTATCATTTTTATGATTATTATTATTAAGAAGTCAAATAAGGGGTGCGGGCACTGTTCATGCAACAGTAACCCCGGTACTATTCATGAATAGTGACATGAACAATGCCTTGAGTACTATTCACAAAAAATGTTTTTTTTTTGCATAAAATGCTGTTTGAAAAATAAAAATGTAGACATATAACAGGCTCTAAGTTTTTTTTGTGGAATTTTCTTATTTTCTTATTTTATGCTCTTTTTTTTATTTTGTTTTTGTTTTTGTGTTATATATATATATATATATATATATATATATATAATTAATGTCACACCCTTTAAATTAACAGTCACACCTTTTTATTTATCTATACAAAGTGAATAATAAATATGGAATAATATAAAGCTAAAATGAATATGTATGTCCAACCCGGACAAAATGGGGTCCAACACCATCCTCGTCAAGCCACAGCGGTAGCCGCTGCCAAGCCGTGTTGTCCTTGTCAAGCCACAATAGCTGTGTTGTCCTTGTTAAGCAGCAACGGCAGTTGGGGTGGGTGGGCAGGCTGGATTTGTGAGGGGGTAGGGTAGGCAGCGGGATTTGTGTAGGGGAGGGGTAGTGAGGAGCTGAGGAGTGGGTGGGGGTGGGTCGGCAATGGGGAGTTATGTGGAGGGGTGGGGTGGGATGGGGGCAGGGATTTGTTTAGGAGAGGGGGCAGGGATTTGTGTCACGGGGTGGGGGCGGGCAATGGGATTTGTGCGGGGGTGGGGGGGCGGCAAGAAGTTATGCAGTAGAGTGGGGGTGGGTGGGGGCAGGGAGAAGTGCGGAGGAGTAGAGGTGGCGTAGGGTGGAGGTGGGTGGGATGAACGATTAAAAGGCAAGGGCAAAAAAAATAAAAAAGGTTCCCTTATGCAAGGAAATCTTTTTAAACCTAGTTGGTGGGGGAATGGATTTACCCTTAATTTGGGGTATAAATTCTATGGGAATGCTTGTTTCCATTCCTCCTCACCTACCAAATGCGGAAAAGGAATCATCCTTTCCTTTCCTGCATATGAAACATGCCATTAAAGTTTGTGATTGTTTATGTTTATACTGTCTTCTCCTGCGATAAGGCCCGAAACCACCCACTTCTATCAAACTTGAGCCCAAACCATTATTTGTTTGTTTTCTTTTTGGGGGGCTAATGGGGCTGAAGCCATGTAGGCCAACAAACCAAGCCAAGTCGATTCACAATTTTGCATAGCATCTCAAATGGATTTCATATTCTAAAAAAAAAAACTAAGCCACTCTTTATCCACTGATAAAAGAATATGATTCATGTATGAAGATTAACGTGTTATTATTAAAATTTTAAATAATATTACATTATTTTTTCGCTCTCTTTACTTTCATTATCATCGGGGGAAAATGGTAAATAAAAATAAAATAAATAATAACACTATTAGACTCTCTATTTTTTTAAAATAAAAAGTCAAACCCTTAAAATTACACTCAATCAAGCTATTTATCCTACTATTTACATGTGAAATTTGTTATCGTTACTATTTAAAAATTAAAGAGCAATTATTCATTCTTCCCATTTATTATATTAATTTTCTTTTTTTCCCTCTTCACGTTCATTCTTCTCCTCTCTTTTCGGACAACGACATTGCTTCTCTTCGGGGGTCGGTCATAGTGGCGCTTACTGATCTATTTGAGGGGGTGGATGTGATAAATATATCTTTCCTTTTCGTGTTTTCTTTCTAGTGGTCTCAATTGTAGTTATCGTGGTCTGTTGGATGTTTTTTGTGTTGCTCTAGTTGTATCCGTTGGATGTTTTTAATATTGGCTCTATTATTTAGTAGTGGAATCGTGTGTTATTTGTCGATTCTATCTAGTCAGATCTAGATAGTGTTAGAGTGTATAAATAGAATAAGTATTTTTATTTTAATAAAAATAAAGTTGAAATGAAGAATATTATTTGATTCGTTTGGTATAATTGAAATCTTATATTATTTTTGAAAACTGTGAGTCTGATATGAGCCTAATATGAGCCTATTTAAATTTAATAATATATATAGCTTTTAAAAACAGTGAGTTTAATAACTTTTTTTAAAAATATTTTTAACTACTTTCTATTTTTAAATTTAAATTTAATTTGTTGGGAGATCATTTTTTTTACTTTTTTTCATTTTTGTTACTTGCGCTAACGAAATATTATTTTTAAAAAATTATGACTCAATTTTTTTAAATACTTTGTTTTAAAAACATATTATCCAAACAGAATTTTTTTAAAATTATAATTCAATACAAATTCAAATAGAATTCAGAAAACATAATATAAAAACTAAAATTCATTAAAAAAAAATCCATTACAATTAGAAATTAAAAATTACTATCCACTAGTACAAAACTCTGAAATTAAAATACATATTGGACATGATATTTAAATTATAAAATTATTTAGAATAATATTAGAGTTAAAAATAAAAAATATTAATTTGAGGCATTGTAACCACATTATGTTCTTTCGATGCACCCAATTACCTATTACAAATGACACAAACCAAAAAATATAATACTTGTGGGATTTAAATCTATCCCATGGATTGAGATCCCGTGTAATATCATTGCACGATGCAATTCATCTATCTAGATCACTGGATTTGTTTTTAACAGTTTAGATTAAAATTTTATTTGATTATAATAAAATACTACAACAATATCATAATTAAATAAAATGAGAATTTAAACCATTAATATATCAAATTATTAATGAATTACAACGTGCAATACAAATTGTACGTAATCTAAATCCCAATCCCATAGAGATGGACATGAAAAGTCTGGTCTTCTTTTCATGTCTGGTCGACTGTGTCATGCTCCCAAATTCCGAAAACAACAAAACTAGGGACGTGACTTCCCCACGCCCATATTCCAAGGGTAGAGGGGTTAGGGACCGATCCAAACCTGTACAATACTACAACAAGGATAAAATTGTACCCTCCAATGAACTAAATTCAAATTTTATTAGAAGGGATATGACAATGCAATCAATTCTCAGAAATGTCCAGCACACAAAATAACTCACAAATGAATTCTACCAAAACGGTTCATACAACTGTCACAGACCCAAGTTCGGAATAAGAAATAATCAAAAATAATAATCAAGTCCAGAGAAGAAATCTTACACCAAAGATGTTTCGTCCTGCTCCTCTATGGCTCCACCAGCTACTCCTTACAACCTATAGGAAATAGAAATAAAGTAGGGTGAGCACGAGTGCCTAGTAAGTAATCCCCATCTCTAGTATCCTATTACATAAATTCCTAGGTTTATATGATCAGTATATGCTTGTGCCAGTGTAATGTTATAATCTATCCCAGTTAAATTATATTAAATCACAAGATAAAACATCACGGCACAACACAATCATAATGGTTCTCATCGGCCATTCATCAATCCACGAGAATTCCCCACTACCAATTCCGAAAAAAAAATTCAGTTACTACTGAACAACCATATGTGGGACCTATGGTGTCCCTAACGACAACCTGCCACATATGGGACCTGGATTAACCAGCCACATAGGAGACCCGTGGCCTCTTATCAGCCCTATGCGGGACCCACAGTTAACCCAACCAATTTCATCACAAAATCCACACACATAAATATTTAATAGAATTTCCAATAATCCATACTCGGCACAATAATCATGCAAACAAGTCTAAACACCCACTCAACAATAACACGCCACATTTGATATTTGCATACGAACATGTATATATTTATATATACATATTCACCAAACAATTCATATCAAGCCACAACTAATATTTTAAATGCCAAATAACAACATAGTAATTGTTTTAAATAAACATATATATGTTTATTTTTAAAATATCCAATAACAACATAATATAAAACATATCTCCTTTATTTTTATTCTATTTTATTTTTAACTTATTATTTTAAGAACCAGCCCACAAATGGGCCAGTCCAAACACGCCAGCCCATTAGGGCTGGCGACTCGGGGATGGCACTGATGCTCCCCCCCCCCCCCCCCCCTCTCCTCTTCTCTCTCGCAGAGCGTGAGCTTGCGGCAGCCATGGGACAACAGAGCCATCGCCCTCTCTCTCTCTCTCTCTCTCTCTCTCTCTCTCTCTCTCTCTCTCTCTCTCTCTCTCCTGGGCAGACGCACGGCAGCCACGGGATGGCATATGCTATCACCCGTCCTCCTCTCTCTTTCCAGCGCGCAGTGACTACTATCCTTCACCTTGCCAACGCGCGTCACGTAGCAGCAAATTGATGCCGCTTGTCATCACTGGTTTTCGTCCGGGCCCTTTTGGGGTGAGCTCAAACTAGACCAATGGTGAGAAATTTTAGAGTCGCCACCAACTGTTTTTGGGGTACAGTTGGATACCCTCTACTTTGAGTAGTCTTAAGTGTGTGGTCCGCGTTATCAGAGATGGGTTCGGGAGTTGGTTACGTGTAGGGAAGGATTAGCACCCCTACAGCGCCCTTTCGGTATCTAATTTAGGACGAGGAGGTTTTTCTTTTGTTTGTCTTGTCATAATCAGGTTAAGTTTCCTAAAAAGTCTATGATTTTTATTTAGCTAAGTTATTTATTAAAGTTATGGTTAAAATGGATTTATCCTAAATGTCTAAAAAGGGAATCCTAAAAATTTTGGGTTTTTGTTTTGAAGTGGAGAATGAGATCCTATGGGTTTGTTTTTGGTTTTTCTTTTGGAAATTTAAGTCCTAAAAAACTATTTTTTTTATTTTCCTTTTTTTTTGTTTTTTTTGTTTTTGTTTTTGTTTTTGTTTTTTTTTTGTTTTTGAGTTAGAAAACACATTTTTTTTTATGTTTTGTGAAAAACGTTTTGTTTTGGTTTTGCTTTCTTTTATTTTTTTTGTTTTTTTTGTTGTTTTTTTTTGTTTTTGGAAAGGTAAAACATGTTTTTTATGTGTTTTAAATGGAATTGGAACTCCTAAATATGGAAACGTGCATTTTTTTAGATGCTTTCTTTTCCCCTTTTTTTGACTTGAAATATATTTTTGGTTTTGAAAACGTTTTCTTTTGTTTTTTTGTTTTTTTTTTTTTTTTTTTTTTGCAAGGATAAAACTTTGAAATTAACACAATAACATATAAAGTGATGTGTGTGGTTGTGACATCCATAAATTGAAACGACCCACTTTTTTCTTTCTTTTCTTTTTCTTCATGTCTCCCTTTGCTCTGCCCTCCTCCTTTTTTTTTAGCTTTTTTTTTAGCTTTTCTTTACATATTACAACATACACGATATATACAACATATATCTATGACTTCAAGGGGGGAAAAAAACAAACAAATAAATAATACAAGAAACACACGCCCTATACCCAACAGCCAAACAAAATAAAAAAAAAACATCACATTAGATATGAATATGCATGAGTAAAAGAAGTAAAATATGGAACTGACTTTGGGGCTTCCACCAGTTTGTTTGGGATCCTTATCTGCACCGACAGCTACCGAGCTCCAATCCCCAGAGATAGCAAAGAGTAGTTGGGAGATTGTAACGATGTGTGGAGATGAGAGAAGATGAGAAAAGTAAATTTCTGGGTTCTGAGTAAATCGTGAGAAAGGAAGGTGATGTGTATTTTTGGGATTAAGATTTTTTTTGGCTGGAATTGAGGGGAAGGGGTATAAGGTGTAAGGAATAGGAAATGAAGAAACGGTTGTTTTTGTTTTGATGAAAACGTAGGAAGAGAAAAGAAAAAGAAGAGCGGAACTGGAATTGTGTTTTTTGCTGTTCTCTCTCTGTTTGTGCTGGAATGAGGAATGGTAGCATGGGTCTCTTCTGTGTTTTTTTACTCTCTGTTTTTTTTTTCTCTCTTTGTCTGCACTGGGATGAAGGAAGGATGTGAATGGTAGCAAGGTTTCAATAATAAAGGGGCTCTCTGTTTTTTATTTCTTTTTCTGTACTGGACTGATGGAGGGTGACAGCAGGTTTTTTCCCTTTTTTTCTCAACGAGCTTCTTCCTCCTTCTCTCAAAGAACTCCCTCTTTTTTTTTTTTTTTGCAAGGACGGGCAACTGTTTTTTCTTATGACAGATCTCTTTTTTCTCTTTTTTTTTCAGAACTCTTTCTCCAACGAAAACCCACACTCTTATTTTTTTCACGAATTTTTCCCTTTAAAAAAGAATCCCCCTTTGCGCAGGGACGGGCAACTGCTTCTTAAAGGATTGCATAAAGTTGTTCTTTTTCCTCTTTGGCTGGACTGTCATAATTGCAGTATTATTTGACGCAGTATTTTAATTTGCAGATTTGTATTTTGTCTGGTGGACAGCCTGTGCGGAAAACATGGGAGCTCGTGATTGCCTTTTTGAACTTGTATTTTAGCGGCGCATGTGACTAACAGGTTGGTGAGTTATTCTCTTTAGGTGGCCGGGAAGACGGGTCTCGTGAAGCCGGCGAGAAAAATAAGCCAGCGAGGAAGTCAGCGAGAAAAATTAGCTAAGGCAAAAAAAACAGGGTCGGAGGTTCGAAGTGTCGGCAGGTCGGAGCGTCGGCAGGGTCGAAGTGTCGGCAGGGTCGAAGCTTCGGTGGGTCGAATTTCAGTGGGGCAAAAGTCAACGGTCAACGGGTCGAAGTGTCGGCAGGTCGAAGGTCAACGGTCAACGGGCCAAAAACTTACTGGTATTGCAAGTCAAGGTTCGAAGGTCGGAGTGTCGGCGGGGTCGGAGCTTCGGGGGTCGAAGGGTCGAAGGTGGAATCGGCAGGTCAACGGGCTTCGAGGCTTCGAGGCCGGGGCTTCGGGGCCCGAGGCTTCAGCCGAGGCTTCGGGGCTTCGAGCTTCGGGGCTTCGAGGCTTCGGGGCTTCAAGGCTTCGGGGCTTCGAGCTTCAGGGCTTCGAGGCTTCGAGGCTTCGGGGCTTTGAGGCTTCGAAGGTCAACGGGTCGCAGTGTCGGCAGGTCAACGGTCAACGGTCAACCCCGAAGTTTTTTTTTTTAACTTTTAATTACCTTTTTACCCCCACCAAAAATGCAAAAATGGGTAACCTTCCAGGAATTGTTTGGGGAGATCCGTATTCGCCTACATAGGCATTTTGAAGGGTTTCGCATGATCACTTTTGCGGGTAGTTTGACCAGGGGCATTGACCGTCTTTTGGCAAGTTTGACTTTTTCCAACGAAAGTTGTTTTGGCCATAACTTCTTCATTTTAAGTCCGATTTGAGCTCGGTCAAGTGCGTTGGTCTCGAATTTTCATCCTCCATCACCTGGTGTTGGTCTTGGGGCGCTTCAAGGACTTATAGCAAAAGTCATTAATTTTGAACTCCCCCATCCGTGTCAATTGTATTCATCTCATGCCGATTGGGGTAGACCATTCCTTGGAAGTATGGGATCATTGTGGACCTGTTCAACAAGGTACATGGCATGGGCAGAAAGGTATATCAAATGGGGTTAGTATGTCCAACCCGGACAAAATGGGGTCCAACACCGCCGCCGCTGCTCCGTCGTCCCCATGCCGACATATGGGTGCGCATTCGTTCCATAGGGACAGCAGTGGCGCTGTCGTGCCCCCCTCCATGCCCAAACCACCACTTCAATATAAATATACAAATATATATATACTCATATGCATATATCTACATAAATATGTAAATAGATTCAACACAAACTCCTAACAAATCGGTGTTCATACAAATGGTGGAATCAAAATATCACCTACCTGGATTTGGTTTCGAATGATCAATAGGACACAACGGCTTCAAACCCTGCTCTTCTCTACCAAGCTCTGCGCACGCACAACAGACCTAGGGTTTCACTCTAGGTTCTCCCTTTTTATACTATTATATATATTATTAATCCCCTAATAATAATAATAACCTTCAAATAATAATAATAATAATAATAATAACAACAACAACATTACAATAATAATAACTCAAAATATTATATTAGTAATGATAATAACATAATAATAATAATAAATTTAAAATATTGGAATACTTATATTTATAATAATAACATGATAATAATGATAAACCCAACAGTTGCAAAAGTAATAATAATAATCATCATCTTAATTATTATAATGATAACTCAAATACTTAGATAATCATACTAATAATATTACCATTATAATAACAAAATATTTAAAATAATTATTTTAATAATCATAATAATATCTAATAATGAACCCAAAATATTAAAATCATCATATTAATAATAATAACGACCCAAAATGCTAACGCTAAGGCCATGCCGCCGAATGGATTTTTCTCATTCTGTTCAGGGGCTAATTCCAATCACACCCAGGTACGGGTCTTTATAGACTGTTTATCACTTTTGTTGATGACTACTCACGGTATGGCTATTTGTACTTGCTGCATGAAAAGTCTAAGTCAGTGGACATCATAGAGGTATTCATTAATGAAGTTGATAGACAGTTAGACAAAAAGGTAAAAGTTGTGATGTCACGCCCCCGAATTCCAAGAAAACCCAGAACCAGGAACATGACTTCCCCTTGCCCGCACCCGAAAGGTCAAGGGGTTGGTGACTAGCACCAATAGAGACTACACCGCGGGTGCTATCTCAAATATGTAACCCTATACAGTCATACATCGAGGGTAATCCTGTATTTTCCCATACATCACCATGCATATGATAAGTCAAACAGTCATACAGACATTACATCACAAGCAGTATGCAAATACAACTGTCCACGGACCCATGTCCGGGATATAACACATAATAAGATACAAAATACAGTACTGTATCATACATCAGAGTAGTGGGCACGTCCTTCTGGAAGAAAGTCCTCCACTAGTCTCGGGTCACACCTGAAAGGGGGTAAACAACAAGTAGGGGTGAGCGACAAGCTTAGTAGGTGACCCCAAAACTCCACATCATGCAACATATATAAGTCTATATTATATGCTCAGTGTACTCATGCACCATGTAGTGTGCACAATCATCAGGACTCAGCCTGCTCACACAGGACAACTTGTCCACGATCCTCCATGGGATCCCAGCTCAGGGTACTCAGCCCTAGCTCCACGAGCTTAACGGCTCAACTCAGGCCTTAGCCTGTCCATATCGCAATATGCCCGGCCACAGTCGCCACACAGGCCTGCCATCGGTGCATATGCCTGTCACGTCAACCACATAGCATCATCGGTGCATCACGGTGAGAACCCAAACAAGTCACGGAGTCCATGCCCTAATACCTCACACCAACATACTAACATTAGTATGGCATGTCATCCTCAACATTTCCTTTGGAACTGTAGCCAGTCTTCACAAGTAAATCCTCAATCCTTGATTTATGAAGAAAGTACCCATAGTAGCTATTTTCTTGAAATCAAAAGTCCCGGCATTGGGTTCCCATATCATAAATAAGATAATCTGATTTTTGGGGATTTTTCTGAGATGTCTAACCCCACTTTCCAAAAATTCACCACTACGAACTTTTGGGTTTTTCCGAGATTTTACACTAAATCCCAATTTTCACATTCTGAAAGAGTGGGAATTAATTTTTCTAGTATTTTTCTTTGAATCCAAATGGGGGGTATTTCGTTATTTACATTGTAACTTAACTATAATACTTAAATGTGTAGATAGGTATGGGTTACAATGTAAATAGTCCGGTCCAGTGTCCAGTTACACTACAGGAGCTGCGACTCGTAGCTCAGAACCTGCGACTCGTAGCTGCGGAACGGCGACTCGTAGCTACGGAGCGCACCTCGAAGACTCGAAGCGGGTCTTCGAACTTCGACTTTCGGACTATGGGTCTACGAACTACGACCCTACGAACTATGAACCTACGAGCTACGAACTACGGGTCTACGAACTACAACCCTGGATCTTTGACCCTTCGACCCATAACTTCGGATTTTCGTCAGTTCGACCCAGTAACGTGCCCAGGGTACTGTTTATCGTCGTTTTCACCTGTTCTTCATCTAAAACGTGCCCAGAAACTCCCAGACGCTCACTAACACCCCTGTTTCGCAACAAACTACGATATCTACCTCAAAACGCGTCCAGAATGCCTCTAGATCGCGCAGAAACAACAGAAACACGTATAAAATTCCAGATTTCTAAAAATCTAGATCTAAACCCAGATTTCCATGGTTGACTTATCAACCCTCATGAAAAACACAGTTAATCAATCCCAAAATCATAGAAACATATATCCACAATGATAATAAACAGTTCTTAACCACAAATCTTATGCTAAACCATTAGATCTAACCTAAAATTGGTTTTCCTTAAATTCTAGGGTTCATACTCAATTCCATAAATCATGATAAATTCGTGCAGATCCAAAACAAGATAGAGATAAGAAGTTCAAGGACACTTACTTGAAGTGAATCTTTGAGCTCCACGAACCTAAATCGCCCCAAATCGCCAAGGCCTCCAAGCTCTCTCAAGCTCTTTCTCTCAAACGCACAAACGTGATAACGTAAAGTGAAAGCTTCTTCTTTTTTTTTCTGCTATTTATATTTCTGCCAGTCAACTGACCTAGTCAACCATTGACCTCCCAACACAAAAATTGACCTCCAAGGCCCCGAACTCCAAATTGAGTCAAACTACAGTCAAAACGCTCGAAATGACGAGCACAATACTAAACAGATATTATTACACCCAAATGACCGCCCAAATGCAAAGTCAACCAATAAACCCTGAAAAGTCAACAGTCGAGTCAAATGGGGCCCCGACTCAGAATTGGGCCCAAGTACAGTCAAAATGCTCACATCGATGACTACACTACCGTCCAGATAATTACATTCCCATAGAATGGCTATCTCTCAAAACTACCCAAATACGAGTCTTTACATGTGAGGTCTGATAAAGGTAGTGAATATTATGGTAAGTTTAATGAAAATGGACAATGTCCAGGTCTATTTGCAAAGTTCCTTGAAAGTTAAGTCATATGTGCACAGTATATAATGCCTGGTACACCTCAACAAAATGGTGTAGTAGAAAGGCAAAATCGTACTCTTATGGATATGGTTAGAAGCATGTTAATTTACAGTACTGCACATTTATCTTTGTGGATGCATGCATTAAAGATTGTTGCATATCTTCTTAATAGGGTTCCGAGTAAAGTAATTCCTGAAACACCTTATGAATTGTGGACAGGAAGGAAACCCAGTTTAAGGCATCTACATATTTGGGGATGTCCATCAGAAGTAAGAATATATAATCCATATGAAAAGAAACTTAATGCAAGAACCATTAGTGGTTGTTTATCGGCTACCCTGAAAAGTCAAAAGGTTACAAATTTTACTGTCCTAATCATAGTGCGAGAATAGTTGAGTCTGATAATGCTAGGTTCATTGAGTATGGTCAATCTAGTGGGAGTGGTGAACCACGTAAGGTGGATATTCAAGAAACTAGGGTGGAAAGTTCTATACCTGTTGTTTCTTATTCAGTTGTCATTCCTATTGTTGTATCACGGTCTCACAACATGCTAGAACAATAAAATAATATCCTAAATCCACTAGATGAACAAATTATTAATGAACTAGTTAATAATGACCAAGTTATAAATGAGCAAGTGATACCACAAGAAATAGATCTAAGAAGGTCTATAAGGCAAAGAAGACCAACTATTTCGAATGATTATGTGGTTTATTTACTAGAGTATGAATGTGACTTGAGTCTTGATAAAGATCTAGTCTCATTTATCTAAGCCATGGAATATAACAATTTTGAAAAGTGGTTTAATGCTATGAAAGAAGAGTTAACATCAATATATGACAATAAAGTTTGGGATTTAGTTAAGTTGCCTAAAGGATTAAAACAAGTGGGTTACAAGTGGGTCTTTAAGACCAAGCGTGACTTAAAGGGCAACATTGAAAGGTATAAGGCCAGACTTGTTAAAGGTTATACTCAAAAGGATGGCATTGACTATAAAGAAACCTTCTTTCCAGTTTCAAAGAAGGATTCTTTGAGGATTATTATGGCTTTGGTGGCTCATTATGATTTAAAGCTTCACCAAATGGATATAAAACTGTCTTTCTTAATGGTGACTTAGAGGAGAAAGTTTATATGGATCAACCAGAAGGTTTCATGCATAAACAAGAAAGGAACACTTGGTGTGTAAATTAAATAAATCAATATATGGACTAAAACAAGCTTCCCAATAATGGTACCTTAAGTTTAATGATACCATTATGTCATATGATTTTAAGAAAACACTATTGATTGGTGTATTTATATGAAGGTTAGTGGGAGTAAGTTTATTATATTAGTCTTATATGTTGATGATATCTTTCTTGCTACAAATGATATTAGTTTGTTACATGATATTAAAAGGTATCTCTCTAACAACTTTGCAATGAAAGATATGGGTGAGACATCTTATGTGATAGGAATAGAAATATTCCGTGATAGATCACAAAGATTATTAAGATTGTCTCAAAAGGCTTACATTAATAAAGTATTATAGAGATTTAAAATGGAAAAGTGCTCTGCAGGGATAGTTCCAATTCAGAAAGGGGACAAATTTAGTGAGATGCAATGTCCCAAAAATGATTTGGAATGAAAAGTAATGAAGTTTATTCCATATTTGTTAGTTATTGAGAGCCTATTGTATGTCCAGACATGTACTCAACCAGACATCCATTTTACTGTTGGAATGTTAGGCTGATATCAAAGTAATCCTGGAATAGATCATTGGAAAGCTGCAAAGAAAGTGCTTGGATATTTACAAGGCACTAAGGATCACATGCTCATATATAGGAAATCCAATCACCTTGAGGTGATTGGGTATTCAGATTCAGACTATGCAGGTTGTGTAGATTCAAGGAAATCTACATTTGGTTATATGTTCCTATTAGCCGGAGGAGCAGTTTCATGGAAAAGTGGAAAGCAATCTACCATTGCTACTTCTACTATGGAGGCTGAATTCGTGGCTTGCTTTGAGGCCGCTGTTCATGCGTTGTGGTTGCGGAAGTTTGCTTCAGGTCTAAACATTATTGACAGTATAGCTAGACCGTTGAGATTTTATTGTTATAATTCTGCAGCTATTTTCTTTTCAAAGAATGACAAGTATTCTAAAGGTGCAAAACACATGGATTTGAAATACTTGTCAGTTAAAGAAGAAGTGCAAAAACATAGAGTGTGAATTGAGCATATTGGTACTGATATGATGATAGCGGATCTGTTGACTAAAGGATTATCACCCAAAACATTCATTGGCCATGTTGGAAGTATGGGTGTAATAGATAAATCCTTGTTGACACGATATTCAGATGTGTACATTTGGTTATTAGCTTTTAACATTTGTGAATTCAATTAAAGTTATGTTTTTGGTTATTTATTTCTTACTCACATTATGTTGTATACAGTATTGTTTTAGTAAGATAACAATTGTAAAGACCCGTACCTGTGAATGGTGGAAAGTACTGAGTTATTATTAATGTTATTTTAATATTTGGAGTTTTTTTTATAGGCCTTATTATTATTATTATTATTATCATTATTATAATATTTTGGGTTTAATAATATAATTATTTAGGTCTTGGATTATTATTATTATTCTTATGCAATTAAATAAGCCATATTGATAAGTATTTAAAGGAAGCATAGGTTAAAAAGAAACCCTACATTCGTTGCACGTGCACAGTATCTGGTTAGAGAGAGAGAGAGAGAGAGAGACAGAGCAGTGTTGAAGATTTCGTGTTCTTGATCTCTCGAGTTTGAATCAGGTAGGTATTTCCATTGTTGTTTCTCGTTTTCTTGATTCCTTTTTTTATGATTGCGTGAACGAGGGTTTATGTGGGTGAGACCGTTACAGGTTCGGTAGATAAATAAATAAATATATACATGAATATACGCTATATGCAACCAGTCCTCTGTGTGTGTTGCCGGGGATATGGGCGAGGAACGGATGGCGGCGTCGGCACCGTCCAAGCATCCTTTTGCGCCGCGCGGAGGTGATGGAGGGGTTGAAGCAGCGGCCGACGACGTGTCGTGTAGCGACGGCGGGCGTCATCCAGAACAGCAAGACAGAGGCGGCGGCTCCACTTCCGTGGGTTGACCGCGTGCCGCTGAATGGCCGTGCACCGTGTAGATCGTGAAGAGAGGGACAGGCGCAGCGGCGTTAATAACCGCCCATGCGTCGCGCCGTCGTAGTAAAGGAAGGAGAAAAGGGGGCGGCGGCATCAGTGCCGCCCCCGTGGTTCGAGTCCTGCGCCGGGCGCTAGGGCAGATCTGGGAAGAGAGCAACACGTGTCGCCCAAGGGCTGTAGCGCGCCAGCTTCGTGCTGACGTGGAAAAGGGGGGGGTGGCGGCGGCGTCAAAGCCGCCCCCGTAGTCAAGCGCCAACCTGTATGGGCTGGCGTGTTGGGCCGACTCTTTTGGGTCGGTCCACATTCTAGTTTTATATATATATATATATATATATATATATATATATATATAAGTAAGTATATATATAAATATATGTATGTGTATATATATATATAATTGGTGGTAATATTATTGTTTTAATGAGGGGAAAAACTTATAATTAATATTAATTATTGGATGAGTATATATGTATATTTTATATACATATTACTGTCGTTTGCGATCAGATAGTGCTAGGTCGGAAATCTTAGTGCTCAAAAGGCTGTAGTAGCGAGTTGTGACTATTGGAAACTTTGTTTATTGATTATGTGTGGACATGTGATTAAATTGGTGTTTATAAATTGTGTGTGTGGACATGTGATAATTTGATGTGGGTTTTGAAATGAAAATTGGTTGGGTAACTGCGGGTCCCACAAAGGGCTGGCAAGAGGCCGCGGGTCCCCTTTGTGGCTGGTAACCCAGGGAGTGCGAGTTCGCTGCGGCTGCGGCAAAACGCCGCACGATGCGGCTTTTATTTTTTTGGTATAGTTTTTGTTGTTTGTTTCCAAAATCAACCGTTAGATGTAATATTCATGTAGTGTATGTACTTCTTGTAAAATGTTGTAGTAATCTAACGGTTAGATTTTGCACAAATGCAATTACAAAAAATAAAAAATTTTAAAAATAAAAATACTGAACAAATTTATTTTTAAAATTTTTAATTTTTTGTAATTGCATTTGTGCAAAATCTAACCGTTAGATTACTACAACATTTTACAAGAGGTACATACACTACATGAATATTACATCTAACGGTTAATTTTGGAAACAAACAACAAAAACTATACCAAAAAAATAAAAGCCGCACCGTGCGGCGTTTTGCCGCAGCCGCAGCGAACTCGCACTCGTAACCCAGGTCCCATATGAGGCAGGTTATCATCGGGATACCACAGGTCCCACATATGGCTGTCAGTTAGTGTTTCGAATATCCGGAGATGGTAGCGGGAGATTTCGTGAACGGCATGGTTGCCGGTGTGAGCCATTGATGATCTAAAAGTGTGGATGTTCTATGTATGTTTGTGAAAATTTTATTGAGATAGATGTGACACTACACAGGCACAAGCATACACTGTTCATATAGACATAGGATTTTATGTGTGTTGGTAGTGAGTATGGGAGTCACCCTTGGGCATTCGTGCTCACCCTACTTTATTTCTATTTTCCTACAGGTTGTAGGGGATAGCAGTTGGAGCCATAGCGGAGCAGGTTGGGACCTCTTGTGTAGGATTTATCTTTTTCTACAGACTTACTTATTTGACTATTTCCTCTTCCGGACTTGGGTCTGTGACGGTTGTACGAACCTTTTTTGATGGAACTGAATTGTGAGTTGTTGGTGTGTTGGACAATTATGTGGTTTGATTGCACTGCTATGTTTACTAATTAACTTTAGATTTATTACACTGGCGTACAGTTCTACCCCTGTTGTAGTACTGTACAAGTTTGGATGTCACCAACCCCACGGCTCTAGAGTGGGCGTGGGGAAGTCGCGTTCCTGGTTCTGTGGGTCTCAGAATTTGGGGGCGTGACAAGTTGGTATCAGAGCCAAGTTTAGTGGACCTAGGCTAGTGCGGGGTGGTGGTTGATAGACACTTAGTAGCTTGGAAGACTATAGGGAGGGCGCCTGATCAACGCAGTCCTTATACGTGTTCTGGGTTGACTGGGGGTCCATCAGATCATCCTAGGAAGCATTTGGGTTGGGTGCATACATGCTGCGTGACTGTGTGCATATCTAGGCACTAGAAATCATCTGCTAATGATGTTATAATGATGTGCTTGTATTGATTATACTATTGGATATTTGTGGTTTGTTTATCTTTGATGATTAAATGTGCTTACATGAAAATGCTCGTATGCTAGTTCAAACTTAAGAAGTTAGGTGAATAACCACATAATTTGGTGAATAGAATAAGGGGTTTAGAAACCTCATTATTTGTGTGGTGGACTTGGTTTTGCCTATTGGTTGTTTGACTAGTGCGTAGTAGTTAATAGATGTTGTTGATATGTGTTGGTGCAGAATGGCACCCAAGACAAGGGCTCAAGGTCCAGCGGAGGAGCTATCCATTCAGTCCGAATCACAAGGAGAGCAGAGTTCTCCAGTACCTGCCTTGGGTTCAGATATTGCTGCTCAGATTGCGGCTCAAATATTGAGCCAAATCCAGGGTGCCATACAGGGTACCATGAGGGAGGTGGCCAGAGAAGTGATGCAGGAGGAGCTGAGGAAGCAGCAGCAGCCTCAGCAGGAGCATCAACAGGAGGTTCTAGAGGAGAGCCAGCCACGGTCACGACGGTTCCGCTCGGTCACCGATCGGCCCAGGTGACTCGGTTCCTGAAGCAGAAACCGACGAAGTTTGAGGCGAATACGAGACCCGATGAGGCCGAGGAATGGGTCAAATGGACAGAGGACATCTTCGAGCTGATCCAGGTGCCCGAGGAGGCTAAGGTCCGCTTAGCCATGCATTTCCTAGTAGGTGGGGCCCGCAGATGGTGGGACGCTGTGAAGCATGTCCATGAGAGCCCGATGGCATGGGAGGACTTTGTGGAGCTCTTCTACACAGAGTATTTCCCGCGCTCTGTGTAGAAGACGAGGCGACGGGAGTACTACACTTTGGAGCAGGGCAGTCGGACTGTGACAGAGTATGTCACTGCCTTCACTGAGCTAGGGAGGTTTACCCCAGAGTCATGGAGGGTTGAGGCTAATAAGACCCAGGATTTCATTGATGGGCTGAGACCATCACTCAGGAGGGGACTGAACATGATGGAGTTGACCACCTACAGTGACGCGGTCAACAAGGCACTTATTGGAGAGCGGGACTTAAACCAGATCAGGACTCAGAAACCAGAGAGCTCACAGGGGCCTAGCCAAAAGAGGCCAAGAGAGGAGAGCGGCGAGGGACAGGGGGACAAGAGGTCGTTGCCCAGATTCTCACAAACGGGGAACTCAGGCAGCAGTTCTACCTCACGGTTTTCAGGGACGTGTCGATCCTGCGGACTTCAGGGACACAAGGAGGCAGATTGTAGGTGGAAGAGTGGCAACCCACTCAAGTGTTTTCGATGTGGGGGACTGGGACACAAGATATGAGAGTGTCCTTCTGCCAGCTCAGCTAGTGTTGCGGGGCCACATCGACCTCGTGACCAGGGTCAGAGGAGCGGTGCTCCTTATCAGAGACCAGCTCAGTCAGGGCAGTCGGTACAGGGACGGCCTGCTACTCAACAGCCTCAGCGGGAGGTCCAGGCTCAGAAGGGACAGAATGATCGAGCTATGACGAGTCAGGCCAGCGGTAGTGTGCAGAAGGGGAGGAACTATGCTATCACTGACAGAGAGGCAGAAGTTCCACCAGTTGACGAGGCGAGACAGGGGCCAGCTGCCGTGAGAGGTACGATTTTGGTTTCACGCACTATTTGTACTGTCTTGATTGACACTGGTGGTACACATTCTTTTATCGCACACTCCACTGTTGAGGGATTAGAGTTGGATTGTACTACTGTTGATCAGCCCCTGGTGGTTGATACACCCGTTGGGGGCCTGGTGGTGATCAATAGGGTCTGTTCGGGATGTGAGGTTACTCTAGGAGGTGTCGACCTCCGATATAACCTATATGTGATGCACTTTGATGCATTTGATGTGATTTTGGGAATGGACTGGTTGACCCGTGTGGAGGCAGTGATTGAGTGTTATAGGCGACGAGTGACCTTCCTCACACCTGAGGGCACTCGAGGCACCTTCGTGGGTGAGTGGTCTGATGATGCGTGCAAATTGGGGCCTTTGAAGCAAGGATGGGGTGATGTAACTCATCAGTTGGCCAGTTTGACACTTGTCGACACCCAACGGGAGGGTAAGGTGGTGTTACCCAAGGTGGTGGATCGGTTTCTCGACGTGTTTCCTGAGGACTTGGTTGATTTACCACCAGTGAGAGAGGTGGACTTCCCGATAGAGTTGCAACCCAGGACAACACCTATCAGATTGGCAGCTTACAGGATGGCACCAGTTGACCTTCGAGAGCTCAAGAGGCAGATTGACGATCTTTTGGCGCGTGGTTTTATTAGACGGAGTAGTTCGCCTTGGAGTGCTCCGGTGTTATTCGCCAAAAAGGCGGATGGTTCGCTTCGGTTGTGTATTGACTACCGACGGGTGAACCAGGTGACAATGAAGAACAGATACCCACTACCGAGGATCGATGATTTGTTTGACCAGTTCAGGGGTGCCCGTTGGTTTTCCAAGGTTGATTTGAGATCTGGATACCATCAGCTATGTGTGCGGGAGTCAGACATCCCGAAGACAGCCTTCAGCTGCAGATATGGCCATTATGAGTGGCTAGTGATGCCCTTCGGGCTCACAAATGCCCCGGCGGTATTTATGGGGTTGATGAACCAGATTTTCACACCCTATCTTGATCAGTTCGTGGTGGTCTTTATAGATGATATCCTGATTTATTCCCGGACAGAGATCGAGCATGAGGAGCATTTACTTGTGGTGCTGCAGACGTTGAGGGACCATAGACTATATGCAAAATTCACAAAGTGTGACTTTTGGTTGCAGAGGGTGAAGTTCTTAGGACACGTGGTATCATCGAAGGGTATCACGGTAGATCCTGGCAAGATTGAGGCAATGATGTCCTGGAAGCGACCAACAAATGTTTTTGAGATTCGCAGTTTTTTGGGGTTGGCGGGTTATTACAGGAGGTTTGTCAAGGACTTTTCCCGTTTAGCTGCACCGATGACTAGCTTAACCCGAAAGGGGGTGCGGTTTGACTGGTCGGACGCTTGTGAGGAGGCTTTCAGTCAGCTGAAGGCCAGATTGACTTCAGCACCTATCCTGGTCCTACCACAGGAGGGTGTACCCTATGAGGTTTATTGTGATGCCTCTAATGTTGGATTGGGTTGTGTGCTCATGCAGGAAGGACGGGTAATTGCTTATGGTTCCCGTCAGTTGAGGATCCATGAGAAGAACTACCCTACGCATGATTTAGAGCTAGCTGCAGTGATCTTTGCATTGAAGAGTTGGCAGCACTATCTCCTTGGGGAGAAGTTTGTGGTATACACTGACCACAAGAGCTTGTAGTACATCTTGTCTCAGCGGGATCTGAATCTTAGATAGAGGCATTGGGTGGAGTATATGCAGCAGTTCCAGTTTGATCTACAGTATACACCTGGGAAGGGGAATGTAGTAGCTGATGCCTTGAGCCGGAAGAGCCCGGCCACGATGGCTCTCTGTGCTGTCAAGGAATGGGAGATGATGGGGCAACTAGCTGCTCTGAGGTTACAGCCAGTGCAGGACGTAGTGCAGGGTATGCTAAGTGTGGTTATAGCAGTGCCTGAGTTGCAGCGTCAGGTTATTGAAGGTCAGTTGGGGGATGTTGAGTGTGAGGTCATCCGAGATCAAATTCAGACTGCCGTACTTTCTGCTGATTGGACAGAGGATTCCGACCATGTGTTGCGCTATCGAGGTCGATTGATAGTTCCATTTTCTCTCCGGGAGACAGTTCTACGGGAGTTCCATCACTCTCGTTTGGCTGTTCATCCTGGGGGAACGAAGATGTATCATGCTGTTCGGCAACAGTTCTGGTGGTCGGGCCTTAAAACGGCTGTTGCGGAGTTTGTTCGACGGTGCTTGACATGTGTCACGGGGTCAGATTTCCTGCGCCTCTCAACCCATTGGGGCACTTAGCTTCTCTCTCCACGGTCCGCTAAGTTTAGCCTTTGAGGGTTGAAGCGCACGTAGACTGGTTTCGCCCTGCCACTGGGCTCATCAGGAGAACGGCTCCAGTTCCCGACCAGTTTGTGTAAGGATGGCCAAATCCCTTCTTCAACGTCAAGTCCTCGACTAGCGGCGTGCTCCCCGCATTCAACCGGGTCGGCACGTCTGAACTCCGAAGGGGTTCCATCCGTTCTCCTCCACGAACTGCCTGGAACCTTCTCGCTGCGCACCATCTACGCTTCAACCAACCCCTCTCCTTTACGTAGCACGAATCCATTCCTGAATCGTGCCACTAAGAAACGTCCCGCCAGCACCACGCTGCTCGGGTCGTGACATTCTCCTCCACCCAATCCTCACAACGTCCTCGTTGCGCTTGTCGACATCGCTTCCCCGCGAGGCGATGGCATCGTTACCTCGACGCCCTCCCACTCGCCCAATGTCAACAGCTTGGACATCGCTTCCCCGCAGGCGCAACACCTTTACCAAGATGCCCGCCCCACTCGCCCAATGTCCAAAGGATAGGAGGCTTCCAAGATCGCTCCGACGCGCTCCTTCGTACTCCCTTGCCCAGCTCTGTATCACACTCTAGGATACTCCAACTCTATGGACGCAAGGCGTGCAAGACACTATCGGTCGACTCACCTCTGTGAGCTCCCACCTTGGGATCACGCTACTCGCGAGAGTGCTCGGCGAGTCTTCAGGATACGGGCCGGTTCGGCTCTGATACCACTTGTCACGGGGTCAGATTTCCTGCGCCTCTCAACCCATTGGGGCACTTAGCTTCTCTCTCCACGGTCCGCTAAGTTTAGCCTTTGAGGGTTGAAGCGCACGTAGACCGGTTTCGCCTGCCACCGGGCTCATCGGAGAACGGCTCCGGTTCCCGACCGGTTTGTGTACGGATGGCCAAATCCCTTCTTCAACGTCAAGTCCTCGACTAGCGGCGTGCTCCCCGCATTCAACCGGGTCGGCACGTCTGAACTCCGAAGGGGTTCCATCCGTTCTCCTCCACGAACTGCCTGGAACCTTCTCGCTGCGCACCATCTACGCTTCAACCAACCCCTCTCCTTTACGTAGCACGAATTCATTCCTGAATCGTGCCACTAAGAAACGTCCCGCCAGCACCACGCTGCTCGGGTCGTGACACATGCCAGCAGGTCAAGGCCGAGCATTTGCGGTCTGCCGGTGAGTTGCAATCGTTACCTGTGCTGGAGTGGAAGTGGGACCATGTGACTATGGACTTCGTCACAGGGCTTCCTCGTTCTAGAGGTCATGATACTATTTGGGTTGTTGTGGACCGTTTGATAAAATCTGCCCACTTTATTCCGATTCGTGAGACCGATCTAGTCCGGGCCTTGGGACAGCGATATGTCGACGTGGTGGTACGATTGCATGGTGTGCCAATATCGATCGTCTCTAATAGAGATGCACGGTTCACTTCGCAGTTCTGGCGGCAGTTACAGCGGGCTTTGGGCACCCGGGTGAATTTGAGTACAGCTTATCACCCACAGACAGATGGCCAGTCCGAGCGCACTATTCAGATTCTCGAGGATATGCTCCGTGCTTGTGTGTTGGATTTTGGCGGTTGTTGGGAGGCTCACCTCCCCTTGGTCGAGTTCTCCTACAACAACAGTTATCAGGCTACAATAGGAATGGCGCCATATGAGGCATTGTATGGGCGACCGTGTCGCTCCCCTCTGTGTTGGGCCCAGGCAGGGGAGGCAGTTGTTTTGGGTCCCGATATGGTTCAGAAACTACGAGACTTGGTTCAGGTGATTCGGCAAAGGATGTTGACGGCCCAGAGTAGGCAGAAATCATATGCTGACAGACGGCGACGACCGCTGCAGTTCATCGTAGGGGATCGCGTCTTCTTGCGAGTCTCACCACGGCGGGGGCACAGACGATTTGGGCGATGTTCCAAACTCTCGCCTCGATTTGTAGGTCCTTTTCCTGTCATTGCAGTCGTGGGACCAGTTGCTTACCGATTGGAGTTACCACCCGAGTTGGCTCGTGTTCATGATGTTTTCCATGTCTCCCAGTTGCGGAAATATTACCCGGATCCTTCTCATGTGCTTGATTGGCGTGAGATAGAGTTAGGCGATGATGGTTCCGTCGTAGAGGCACCGGTTCAGATTTTAGACCGGCGGGAGCAGGTCTTGCGAGGCAAGACGATTCCGTTGGTCCGAGTTTTGTGGCGCCACCGTAATTTGGAGGAGCAGACCTGGGTGCGGAAGAGTCAGATGCGTGTTCTTCACCCCGAGCTGTTCGAGGATGAACAGTCCTGAGGTGGGGAGGGTGTCAAATCTTTATCGTCCGTTGAGGTAGTTAACCTTGTTGTTTGTTTGCGTGTGAATTGCTGTGTTGTTGGTTACCTTGTTTGTGGGTGTTGTTTTATCTCTCATATTAATTAGAGCTAAGTGTGCTTATTTTGTTAGTCGGGGTAGTACTACCTCGTAGTGGATGACTTATCTTTTCGGGGACGAAAAGTCCTAAGTTGGGGAGGATGTAAAGACCCGTACCTGTGAATGGTGGAAAGTACTGAGTTATTATTAATGTTATTTTAATATTTGGAGTTTTTTTATAGGCCTTATTATTATTATTATTATTATTATTATTATTATTATTATTATTATTATTATTATTATTATTATTATTATTATTATTATAATATTTTGGGTTTAATAATATAATTATTTAGGTCTTCGATTATTATTATTATTCTTATGCAATTAAATAAGCCATATTGATAAGTATTTAAAGGAAGCATAGGTTAAAAAGAAACCCTACATTCGTTGCACGTGCACAGTATCTAGTTGGAGAGAGAGAAAGAGACAGAGCAGTGTTGAAGATTTCGTGTTCTTGATCTCCCGAGTTTGAATCAGGTAGGTGTTTCCATTGTTGTTTCTCGTTTTCTTGATTCCTTTCTTTATGATTGCGTGAACGAGGGTTTATGTGGGTGAGACCGTTACAGGTTCGGTAGATAAATAAATAAATATATACATGAATATACGATATATACAACCAGTCCTCTGTGTGTGTTGCCGGGGATATGGGCGAGGAACGGATGGCGGCGTCGGCACCGTCCAAGCATCTTTTTGCGCCGCGCGGAGGTGATGGAGGGGTTGAAGCAGCGGCCGACGACGTGTCGTGTAGCGACGGCGGGCGTCATCCCGAACAGCAAGATAGAGGCGGTGGCACCACTTCCGTGGGTTGACCGCGCGCCGCTGAACGGCCGTGCACCGTGTAGATCGTGAAGAGAGGGACAGGCGCAACGGCGTTAATAACCGCCCATGCGTCGCGCCGTCGTAGTGAAGGAAGGAGAAAAGGGGGCGGCGGCATCAGTGCCGCCCCCGTGGTTCGCGTCCTGCGCCGGGCGCTAGGGCAGATCTGGGAAGAGAGCAACACGTGCCGCCCAAGGGCTGTAGTGCGCCAGCTTCGTGCTGACGTGGAAAAGGGGGGGGGGGTGGCGGCGGCGTCAAAGCCGCCCCCGTAGTCGAGCCCCAGCCCGTATGGGCTGGCGTGTTGGGCCGACTCTTTTGGGTCGGTCCACGTTCTAGTTTCATATATATATATATATATATAAGTAAGTATATATATAAATATATGTATGTGTGTATATATATATAATTGGTGGTAATATTATTGTTTTAATGAGGGGGAAAACTTATAATTAATATTAATTGTTGGATGAGTATATATGTATATTTTATATACATATTACTGTCGTTTGCGATCAGATAGTGCTAGGTCGGAAATCTTAGTGCTCGAAAGGCTGTAGTAGCGAGTTGTGACTATTGGAAACTTTGTTTATTGATTATGTGTGGACATGTGATTAAATTGGTGTTTATAAATTGTGTGTGTGGACATGTAATAATTTGGTGTGGGTTTTGAAATGAAAATTGGTTGGGTAACCGCGGGTCCCACAGAGGGCTAGCAAGAGGCCGCGGGTCCCCTTTGTGGCTGGTAACCCAGGTCCCATATGAGGCAGGTTATCATCAGGATACCACAGGTCCCACATATGGCTGTCAGTTAGTGTTTCGAATATCCGGAGATGGTAGCGGGAGATTTCGTGAACGGCATGGTTGCCGGTGTGAGCCATTGATGATCTAAAAGTGTGGATGTTCTATGTATGTTTGTGAAAATTTTATTGAGATAGATGTGACACTACACAGGTACAAGCATACATTGTTCATATAGACATAGGATTTTATGTGTGTTGGTAGTGAGTATGGGAGTCACCTACTGGGCATTCGTGCTCACCCTACTTTATTTCTATTTTCCTACAGGTTGTAGGGGATAGCAGTTGGAGCCATAGCGGAGCAGGTCGGGACCTCTTGTGTAGGATTTATCTTTTTCTACAGACTTACTTATTTGACTATTTCCTCTTTCGGACTTGGGTCTGTGACGGTTGTACGAACCTTTTTTGATGGAACTGAATTATGAGTTGTTGGTGTGTTGGACAATTATGTGGTTTGATTGCACTGCTATGTTTACTAATTAACTTCAGATTTATTACACTGGCGTACAGTTCTACCCCTGTTGTAGTACTGTACAAGTTTGGATGTCACCAACCCCACGGCTCTAGAGTGGGCATGGGGAAGTCGCGTTCCTGGTTCTGTGGGTCTCAGAATTTGGGGGCGTGACAACAATGAAAGCAATGATTAAAGTATATCCCAATTAAAGTTTCTAAATTGAGTTGGTTTTGTGATACATGGAAGGAATCATGTCATTTGATGACTTGTGACCGTCATGATCCAATCATTTCAATTTAATTACAGTTGTCTTGATTGATTCAATGAAAGGTGCGCACTTAAAGTTGTTGAATCACCAAGTCATGACATGGGCCAAGTGTGAGATTGTTAGATTACTATTGTGTTTTTAATAATCTATTATGTGGCCTATGTAATTAATGGACCGCATATAATTAAAAGGTTGTTTCTAAATTAATGAAGGCCCAATATGATGGTTGTTGGACTCAATAGAAATTGGAAATAGTAAGGTTATATATATACATGTATCTCTTCAAATGTCTGGCGTGAGTTTGGTGCAGACTTGAAAAACGTCCGCATCGTGCAAACTTTTTTTATTATGCTATTTTTTTTATATTTGTTTTTAAAAAATGACCGTTAGATTAAATATTCATGTGATTTTTGTCTTGTTTGTAAAATTTCATGATGATCTAACGGTTAGTTTGTGCACAAATTCAATTAGAGAACTTTTAAAAATAAATATATAAAATTTTTTATATATTTTTTTTATTTATTTTTAAAAAATTTTTAATTGAATTTACGCACAAATTAACCGTTAAATCATTCTGAAATTTAATAAGATAAAAACTATATGAATATTTAATAATTATAATTTTTTTAAATAAATAGTAATAAAATAACATAATAAAAAAATTACACGCCGCACGAAACTCACGCACATCCCATACTACCTAGCCGTCATGCTGGCTCGACTCGGAGAGTCGGAGATGCTCTGTACTTATATTTTAAAGTTGGATTCGTTCGTACCAGTCAGTGCGGCAGCGTTTTTATTTATTCTTTTAATGCGGTCCTGGCCCTTTGCAGCCGGCATATTGATTGCCATGGGGGGTGATGACCCATAGACAGTGGCTGGGTAGCAAGTAAGGTTCTACGTCAGCTTCAATAATCTATTCTCACCGTTTAACCAGAAAAAAGAAAAGAAAAGAAAAAAAATTGGATAACATAATACCATTAGTCAGGCCAATCAAAGTCTGAAAAAAAAAACACATAAGAACATATATTGGTTTTGGGTAAAAGAGATGACAAATTTTGCTCCGGTACCCAGGCTAGAAAAATGAGAAGTCGAATTAAACATCTGGCTCTGATTTTGTTTTTGTTTTTGGTTTTTAAATTTGGGTAAAAGAGATGACAAATTTTGCTCCGGTATCCAGGCTAGAAAAATGAGAAGTCGAATTAAACATCTAGCTCTGATTTTGTTTTTGTTTTTGTTTTTGGTTTTTAAAGTCCTCCAAGTACGATGGGCGTGGTTTACGTGTGCGTGTGGAAAAGTAAATGTTGGATGGACATGCATGAGTCGGCTTTACGTTTCCGGCCCAAAAACAACCCACACACGCGTCAAGCACGCGGAGGTGAACACTGTTGTCCACCACCCCCGGCATGGCGGCCCCTAGGCCCTTCCTATTTTATAGAGAAATGGCAACCCAAAACAGTATAAATATATCTGTGACGAGCGTGCCTCTTTAATATGTCTGCACTGTGACGGCCGCACCTCTTTAATTATCCTTATTTTCCTTCAATAATTAAAGTTTATTTTAAAAAAAAACCATCGAAACCGGCAAATAATTTGTTCGAAAAAAGGAAAAATCAATGAGCAGCTGCTTTCCAATTGGGGGCGATCAAGAGCACTGTGCGTTAGAAAGATTAATAATAATAATAATAAATAAATAAATAAATAAAAAGGCGGGAAGGCGATGCGTTGAAGAGAGGACGCTTGACGAAAGAGAATTTACAAGGTTCGTTTTGGCTTGCGTAGCTGCTACCACTTTCATAACTGAGTGATATATATATATATATATATATATATATATATATATATATAAGGTAGATATTTATAAATAGACGCATCCGTATCTATGACACTATAACAGTACTTCCTGAACGGCTGCTTGGCTCTCTGGGCATGTGTGTCCATTCTTTTAGTCTTCTGATCTATTTTTAATCTAATCGAAGCTGCTGGTATATATACATAAATCGGTGGTGTGTAGAGGGTGGGAGTGTGTTAGAGAGAGAGGGAGAGGGAGAGGGAGAGAGAGACAGAATGGGTAGCTACAGAATGTGCCTATGCTTCACCCGGAAATTCAGGATCACGGAGGCGGAGCCACCGCCGGATGTGAAAGAGGCTTTCCGGAAATACGGCGAAGGAGGGACCCACATGACGGCGGAGCAGCTCCGGCGGTTCCTGGAGGAGGTGCAGGTCGACGTGACAGTCACCTCCGCCGCGGACGCCGAGCGGATCATAGAACAGGTCCTGCACTGCCGACACCACATACCCATCTTCGCCAGACACACTCTCACGCTCGACGATTTTCATCATTACCTCTTCTCTGCCGATTTCAACGCCCCCATCGAATTCCGGGTACGCTTACCCTCTCTCTCTCGGGCAGAAATTCCGAAGAAGAACAAATATTCATTTTCCTCTTCTCTTTACATACCTATACCTTTAGCTCCTGTTTGTTTCCTGAGAAAATCTGTGAGAATTGAAGCAAAGATTTTGATGATAATAGTAATAGAGAAATTCGAATTATATAGAAGTAATAAGCAGTGGAATACTGTATGGATTATGAAACACAGTCGAGCGCATTATGTCAGTGCTCAAGAAGGTTTTTGGTGCTTGCAGAGCAAGTTGAACCGATGATATATGGAGATTGTTGTGGTCAAACACTTAATGTGTTTGTTTTTTTTTATTCAGGTTACCCATAATATGACTGCCCCGTTGTCCCATTATTTTATATACACCGGCCACAATTCGTACCTCACCGGGAACCAACTGAGCAGTGATTGCAGTGACATCCCAATTATAGATGCATTGAAGAGAGGTGTGAGAGTGATAGAGCTTGATGTATGGCCAAACTCGTCAAAAGATAAGGTGCATGTTCTCCATGGAAGGTATGCCATGAATCTCTCTATTGCCAATAAATTCTTGATAGCTTGATTGAAACTCTTACGTTTTGAAACTCTGTTACGGATGGTCGGTAAACACGTTCTGGCGTCTTGCACCCTTAAAATTATAGCATTTCGGGAGGCGATTTTGTTTCTAAACACGCCCCATTTCAAAAATATCATGTTACGAGTGGTCAGTAAGCACGTCCTTGCGTCTTGCACTCTTAAAATTATAGCATTTGGGAGGTGTGCTTCTTTCCAAACACGTCCCGTTTCAAAATCATCCTCAGTAATAGGCTTACGTTCAGATTAATTCTAGATTGTAGTTAATTTGTTTGTTCCATCTGCATGTTTTCTGAAGATCTTATATCCCTCCTATTTTGTATTTATGTATAGTTTAAGGCTTCCAGAGTTGTTTTTGTTGTTGCCTTTTTTCCCAAGTTGGTTTAACGTTATTCTGGCATAGTGTTGAATCTTTCACTAGTTGTATGCTCAAAAGATTTGTTTTTGATTTTTGCAGTTCCTCAAAGAGGATTGATAACTTTTGTTATGGTGCTCAGGAGTCTGGACTTGAGGAAATTCTTTATACCATTATAAGCACAACAAGAGCTTTTATAAAATAAATAAATAAAGATAAGCACAACACAAGAGGATAGATATTAGATGGAAAATTCTAACCAGTCAAATAATAAAGTGCACCCCACCATTATATGACCTGACCAGTTATGATTTACCATGCCTTCTGCTTTTAGTACAGATCTTGTAGATCTTCCACAAATGTCTCATACGCTATGTTTGACACTCGGAGTTTTCGGAATCAACAACTGATTAGGGTCATAACAGTACTTTAGTAAAAGAAAAAAGAAAAGCTAATCATGATGCAGTAATATAACAACCAGCTAGATGTCATTCTAGTGCTCATGACCCTTGTATCCACAATGCTTTGGAATCCATCAAAGAATAAGAATAGCCTTCTGAAATTTGACCCAAAATCCATAATGCTTTCGATGGGAAACAAAGGCCTTGAGGTCATACACAGGGAAAAACAAATTATTGAAGCCCTCGGGAAAGAGCAGACCTAAGGAAACAAAACAAGTACCTGGGAAATAGGCAGGCATGTATAGTGACTGAACTATGAGGAACCTGGAAGAAATAAACGGCTTGGACAGTATCATTGTTGTGGGTGACCCTAGTGTTTGTCTGACACTGAATTATTATTATTATTATTGTTTTCTTTTGTTTTGTTTGGTTTTTTTCATTTCTTAGGGCAACCTTAAGTTTTGCTATCTAATCAAACGTGTATGTGGAATTGTAGGACCCTAACAACCCCCGTGGATTTCAACAAATGCTTAAAATCTATCAAAGAGAATGCCTTTTCTGCATCTCCATACCCTGTCATTATAACCCTTGAAGACCACTTAACCCCAGCTCTTCAGGCTAAAGCAGCTCAAGTGATACTCTTTGTTTTGCCATTGGTTTCTCGCGTGGCTTTTAACACTGTTTTTCTGCTTTGACTAAGTGATAAAACTTCTCTTTTTTTGTTTACTAGATGATCACTCAAACATTTGGAGACATGTTGTTTATCCCTGCATTAGAAAGTTTAAAAGAATTCCCTTCACCAGAAGAACTGAAGCATCGCATTATGATTTCGACCAAACCTCCAAAAGAGTACCTTGAAGCTAAGAGTTTCAAAGACAAGGGGAGTAGTTCATTGCAGGACAAGAACTCCAATGAAGATGTGTGGGTTAAAGAGCCCTCAGGACCTACACATAATAAACAAAATGATGATAAGGTTGTGCAATAGGTGCAATTTGCAATGTTGTTAAATCTTCATATTTAATGTTTTAGCGGTTGGCTATTTAAGTTTTGGTTACACTGATTGGCAGAGTGAAAGTGATTTGAGTGAACAAAAACAAGATGAAGAGGATGCTTATATTGATGACTTGGACAGTAATTCAACTGAACTAGGACCACCTGATTACAAGCGTCTGATTGCTATTCATGCTGGAAAGCCCAAGGGAGGGATAGAGGAGGGACTAAAAGTTGAACCTGATAAAGTTAGACGTCTTAGTCTGAGCGAACAGGCACTTGAAAAGGCTACTGAATCTCATGGTCAGGATATTGTAAGGTAAATAGTAGTTTATAGATTTCTGTTTCAAGGTTTCTATGATTTACTCAAGTTTGTACTAACTGTGATAAAATATTTTTTATCTCAAGGTTCACCCAAAAGAATTTTCTGAGGATATACCCTAAGGGTACTCGTTTTACCTCCTCCAATTACAAGCCACTACTAGCTTGGATGCATGGTGCTCAAATGATTGCATTTAATATGCAGGTATTCTTCTTTGTTTTTAATTGCTAGGTGTTTAATGTAGATATTATATCATCCTAGAATTATAAATTTGCAAGCGATGACCCTATCATCTCATTGCAAATGCTGGTTAATTTGATTGTGCCATCTAAAATTTAGTCTTTTTGGTTGGGGGTGACTTGTGGAAGGCCAATTTTCTGTAATTGTTTACAGCCTCCAGCTCCTTCCCTCTTTCGGTTCATTTCCCTCAATTGAACAGGGTCCTAGATGAAAATCCAAAGTTTTTTAGGCATCAGTACTTGACCTTTGGTTGGTTGGTTTTGAACCAATACTTCTTAATTGTGTCATTGAAGGGCTCTCTTGAGTAATAATACTTCTTTGCTAATTGAATCCTCAAAAAGCAGCTCTTCCTGCTCTATGATTTTACTGTAGGATAAATTTAGTAACTTTTCTTCCACCAGCACCTTAAACTATTCTTATGGCAGGGGCATGGGAAATATCTCTGGTTGATGCAAGGGATGTTCCAATCCAACGGAGGGTGTGGCTATGTGAAAAAGCCTGATTTGCTTTTGCATGTTAGTCAACAGAATCAGGTTTTTAATCCCGCAGAAAAGTTGATGGTGAAGAAAATATTAAAGGTTAAAGTCTATATGGGTGATGGATGGCATTTGGATTTTAAACCAACACACTTTGATTTATATTCACCGCCAGACTTCTACACCAGGGTAAGTTTTTTTCTGTTTTACTATGTTGCTCAACTTAAGCTAAAGCTTGAAACAAGGCCATATAGTAACTTTGTTGTGCACATTGGTGGGTCAATTCTTGCGAGCAGGTTGGCATTGCGGGAGTTCCTGCAGATGAGATCATGAAGAAAACTAAGACAATAGAGGACAACTGGACACCTGTTTGGAATGAAGAATTCACATTCCCATTGAAAGTTCCAGAGCTGGCTGTGCTTCGAATCGAGGTGTACGAGTATGACAGGTCTGAGAAAGATGATTTTGCAGGCCAAATTTGTTTGCCTGTGTCTGAGTTGAGGCAGGGGATCCGCGCTGTTCCCCTGTGCAACTACAAAGGAGAGAGGTATAACTCAGCACGTCTTCTAATGCGCTTTGAGCTTGTTTAAATATTTATGGCTATTGGCCATGGCTTTTCCTCATCACCGTCATATATTTATTCAAAAATTTTATGGGTGCTTACTTAACTCGCAACCTATGTTTTTTTTTTCTTGCTTTTTATTTTATTTATTTTTTATTACAAAATTTTATTAAAACACAAGAAAAATAAGACGTATAATACTAGGAGGCTTCTATTAGGCTATGTTTGATGCTGTTTTTAAAATATTTTTTTGAAAACTATATTTAGAATTTTTTTTTTTGTAAAATTAAAAATTGTCTTTTTGTTTGGCGTGTTTTTTTGTAAAATGGAGATCTAGTAGCTGGAGGAGGAGGTTGAGCTGGTAGGGAGATCGGCAGCGGCATTGCGCAGGGGCTAGGGAGGTTGCGTCAGCGGGGGAGATCGGCAGCGGAGGGCATTGTGTAGGGGCGGGGGAGGTTGCACCAGCGGTGGAGATCGGCAGCGGCATCGCACAGGGGTGGGGGAGGTTGCGCTAGCAGGGGAGATTGGCAGCGGTATCACACAGGAGTGGGGGAGGTTGCACCAGCGGGAGTAGGGGAGCCGTCGCAGGGGGTGGGGGAGCCGTGAGGGAGGGGACTTCGTTGCAATGGAAGGAAGGGAGTTCGGGATGGAGAGAAAACACCCAAAAACAACATAAAGATGTTTTTGATTTTCTTAACTCAATACGGCGTGTTTTTAAAAATTAAAAAAAAATACCTACATTTTTTATATTTAAATACAGAAAACAAAAAAAAATTAAGGTACCAAACATGCTCTATAAAAAATTCCTGAAAACCTTTAAAGCGAGAGACCCTAAGAAAGGAAAAATAAAATAGAAAAAAGTCAAACAAAATATAACAGGATACAACGACAAACAAAATGCAAGATACAATCATTATTGGGTCTCTTTTCATCAGATGTCCTACACTGCTAATAGATTTGACGTGTATATGACAATAAAGAATTACAAGGTTAAAAAAATCGAACTCAGAAATTTTAGAAAATTGCATTGAATAATAATGCAATTTTAACATTAATCAGATGACAAGGAAGGAGAGGGTAAAAAAAATGATGGGAGAGGGTAAAAAAACAGATTTGATGTGCATGGTAAAACTTGCTATCCATGCTCTTCCTGGAGTACTAACATCTAAAATTTCAAATACATGCGTGTAATTTTACTACCATCCGTTCTTTTTAAGCACTTTTTTTTGTTATTGTAATGGGAACTTCCTTTCAAGTCTATTTTCAGGTAGTGTTGTAAATGAATCAAACGTTGATGAATAAATTTGCGTTCAGTTCGGTAAAAGATTATTTATGTTCGTCTGTTAAATAATAGTGTTATTTGTGAACAGTTCGCAAATACTATTGTTATATTCATAAACATATTTGTGAACATTTACGAACAAGTGTTCACGGATAATTCATAAATATCGTTCGTGTTTGTGAAAATTATTTGTGAATAGGAAATTAACAAATCAATTAATATATATATATATATACAAGTTATTTTATTAAATATAAATATATTTTTATTAAATATAATTTAATAAGTATATACTTTTATATTATTATTAAATAAAAATATATGTTTTTGATTTATTTGTTTATTATTACTATTATTATAATATTTTCATGAACTATATATAGTAATTATTTAAATATATTAAATAAGATAATACAGTCTAACAGTTAATTAATTATACCTTTTTAGATAAATTTACTGTATGAATTCTTTTTGTAAATTTTTAAAATTTTATAATTATATTTGTAAACATTCATGAATAAATTTATGAACACATTCGTGAACGTTCATAAATTATTTATCAACAAAAGAATAGTGGTCGCGAACATCATAGTTTAAGGTTCATATTTGATTCAATTCGTTAATAAATATTAATATTAATATACATCTACTTGGTTCGTTTGCAGTCCTATTTCCAAATGATCTGATTTATTCATCTTTATTTTTAAGAAAGTTGCATTCAAGCAGTAACCGTTTTTTTCATTGCAAGATAACGGCCCCTCGTAGGGAAGCAATGCTAACCAATGTGAAGCGTAGAGAAAGGCTCCAGGGTTTAATTTCATCCGGGCTGTTTGGACTGGAGCTTTTAGGAGTAACGATCATACGACGGAGCTTTTATGCCAATTTCATTAGAACTCATTCCCTTTGAATGAAGAGCAGCAACGTCTAACGTCAATCACGGTAACATCAAATGTTTACAAAGAGCTTTCGGCCAAAATTAATTCTTTGAAACTCGGGACATTTAACAACTAATCGTTTAAGGCAATCCTTCATTCCAAACTACCTCAAAAGGGTATTAGGGACAGGGAGGCCAGATTAATTGATGAGACATGCTTCTAAGGTTCAACAGGGTCCTCATCCGCATTCTCTTCTGCATCTTCAATGCTGTTGGTGACGTGGGCATCGTATTCGAAGTCATCCTCAAGAGTTTTCATTGTCATCCCATAAACAAACTTCTTTGTCCCCATTGTTGTGAATGGCATGAGACCAAAAGCACGGGCTGTTTTGATCTCCCTAGCAATCTTCCTCTGGGCTTTGGCACTTATCTTAGTCTGAGTGAAGGCACAAGATACATATTCAAAACCAAATATTTCATATTTCATCATATGTTCACGGAAAGATCAAATCAATGAGTTAACGCTGAGTTCTACCGTGCTCCTCTTTTTAATTATTCCAGCCTCTGTTATGAAGTTGGCTAGGAACCTCACATTCTGCAAGCACCGATTGTGTTATGAAAGGGGCACTAAAGAACTTTGAAAAAAAAAAAAAAAAAAATGTTGAGGGAATTAATGGGTGATGACAAAAAAAATAAGAACACCTTATAAAAACAGCCATGATTTGGAAACCACTAGGGTGAAAAATAAGTTACTTACTGCAGCATCTGGTGAAGTGTTTAAACAATTACGATGAAAAAATCAGCACAAGTCAGCATAAAAGAGATGAAGTCAACAGACTGCCCAAACAGTTTTCCAGCCATCACTTTAGAGATAGAACTTTGCATGTACATCTCAACTCTCAGTCTGAGAGAGCACATAAACATGTATTTAAAAGGGATTGTGGGTTCGAGGCCTTCACGAGGCAAGAGGAGGTTTTTAGGAGATAGGATGGAGTGGGTGGGATTTTGGGGGGGTGTTATTGTAAAAATAAAAAAAATATGAATACTTTAACAAAAAGGATTGGCTTCTGAGATAAATAGGACACCAGTGGTACAAAAACTAAGTTGATATGCCTATTTTCTGTGACACATGGCATTGACTTGGATAACTAAAGACACTCGTTTGGCAAGGGGTCAACAAGAGCCCTACCTTCAATGTTGGTCAATATTTAAGGTAACCTGATCAATTAGCCCAATAATGAAAATATCATCTATAACTGGTATTGTATTGAGGCATGCTCACCCTGAAATCAGCTTTTCTTAAAACCTCTTTAGTAGTTGTCGTAAAATCAAGCATTTTGAAAGGTCTGGGGGGAGCTCTTGGCCTTCTAAAATCAAGATCCTGCAATAAGTGGTGTAATCAATCAATAAATATATGACAAAATATAAATAAAATTATATACAAAGCAATAAGTGAAGATGAGGATGTTGGTTGAAGACTAATATAATGCCTCTGGACATGAAGAATGTAAAGCTATAAGCATATAATGATTAAATAAATAAAATATAAGATGTTAAAATGAATGCAGAAAATGAGTAACAGAACAAATCCAGGAAAATTGCACAGCATTGCACCTGCAACAGGTACATGTTGTAATTCACTACAATGTCAATTGCTTATTTAATTGTACATATATAATTAAACACTAAATCAACTAATCATGCCCCCGATTCCAGAAGTTCAACAAAAAAACAAAGATATATCCTGCAAGAAGAAAGAGGCATATAAACTGCCCGTCCCTAATAGTTTGTTTTAAAAGGTCAAAATATATTAGCATTTTCTCCTAAATATACCAAGTAAAAAAAAAAAGGTTTCTTTTACAAAGGAAACAAATACAGGTTAACCTAACAAGTCATTCCAATTTGCTAGTATGTCATAGGAAACTCCTGATTGTGGTACTAATGGGCCATAAGTAATAGGTATGCAAAAAGACCTAACCCAAATATGGACTCAAATAATAACAATAATAATATGGCTTGTTCCTGTAAATAAAATCGAACTAAGCATACTCATAACTATTTAAACTAGAAAACTAGGGTGGGATACATCAATTCTATAAATCATACCTTTCTGCCAACTATGTTACCAGGTACAAAACGTTCATCTGGTCTATTTGGAAAATCATTTTGGATTATCTCATCAGGATTAAAATCAAATTTTGTGGCTGCTTTTTCCAATTTCCTATCCATCCCATCCGGTGATAAAGTAGTAAAACCATCGGAGTCAGAATCATCTCCATTGATCCCTTTTGATCCTAAATTAGTTTGGTCACGAGTCTTCTCACATTCATCAAGTTTTTTATAAAAGGAATCAGACGCAGGAGAACTCTTCCAAGCATTATCACCAAGAATCCGTCGCTCAAAGTCTTCCAGGGACTCTACTGAGGTAGAGTTTTCATTTTCATTGACATTATGACCTGTAGAATAGTTGAAGGCAACATAAATTTAATAAACCGAGAAGAGATGAACCTGCAGCAGAGCAGAGCATAACCATTAAATGATTAAAATCCTCTAAGATTTGAAATAAAGTTCGATATATTTTTCTCTCAATTTAAACTAAGCGACCTGGAGCAGGCAAGTGAAGCCGATAAATTTTATGTAAAGCAAGCTGAAACAACAACCCAGTATCAATCAGATTTCTGGATCAAATCTATATTGGGTTGAGAGCATCACTGCAATTAGAGGCCATGCAAATGGACATAAAGTAAAATATGATCTATTGGGGCAGCCGTCAAAAGTCCAAATGTAACACGTATTCAACCCTCTTCAGTTTTTGGTAAGCACTAGGGCCACGAAGATGGTAGCTATAGTTTGCACAAAATCAAAAGTCTCATTTCATATTCCAGAGAGAATCTATAATACCTCCAGGAAAAAATGTAGAGAATGCTTTAAGCATTGGAGGCTGCATCTGGAATCGTCGAGTCAATCCATCAGCAACAGACCGTCCAGCAACCATAATGAGATTCATTTTAAATTACCTCCTATAACCATATGCAATTGCAACAGGATCAAACAACAACATCCTCGAACAGGGCTGCTTTCATTTCATGAGAAATATGCATATATAGATTTATTCAAAGAATAGAACAACAACCTCAAAATTTGCATGCCTATCGAGGACAAAAGGGAATCGGGTACAATTAGGCTTTAGACATATTTTTGCCGAACAAGTAAAAGGCAAATAGAAGCACAGAGAACAACATAGCCTGAGAAATCGAACCCATAAGGAATTACCAAAAATTCCTTGAAACTTGAATTCAAGCAGTTATGCTTTCAATTACCAATAATATACTAAAATTCAAAGGCCACTTCTAACCATTCTCCTTTTCCGTGCACTTTCTCGCCAACCAAACATACCGCAAGGAACAACAACTCACAGGAAGATAGATTCTGTGGTAGTCGAAATACGAAAACCCATGACCGAGAATCGAGAGAGAAGATTGAGGATGGAATTAATTACCTGTTTATGGATCAGAACAAGTGGCGAGGAACACGAGCCCACGAGGAAGGGAGTTCGGAGATGTTTGTTCTTGGGGGTGGAAGAACGGCGAGAGGTGAGTCGAGGAGAGACAGTCGAGGAGAGCCAGAGAGAGATGAGTCGAGGAGAGCCAGAGAGAGATGAGTCGAGAGAGTCGCAGACGCAGAAACTCGTTCCCCTTTTTAGCTGGTAACGCACCGGCACGCGAAAAGAAATATAACCAAAGTTATATTCCGGTTTAGGTTTCGTCATTCAAATGAAATATTTTGATATTAATTTATTTTGATATTTCATTTCAGATTTATTATAAATTAAATATGTCAAATAATTTTAATATGATAATAAATAAATAAATAAGATACAAGTCTAATTAAAATCTTATTACATAACATAAAATCTAACTAAAATCACATAACATAAAGTCTAATTAAAATTACATTACATAATATAAAATAACAATAAGTTTTAATATTACTAGATTTTAACATGAATATTTTTCAAATTCTCTCAGATCAAAACACTCTTTATCATCAAGAGCAAAAGGATCAATGCTATCAGCTGGAGTATCAAAAGGAGTGTCAAAACTTCTAGAAAGAACTCTTTTATGATTTTCTTTAACCATCTGATCATCATCTGTAAGGTCTTCATTCATTATAATAACTTCATCATCATCTTCTACATTCATAGAAACTGTTGGTGCATCAAGATTATCCCAATTCAAATCATCTTTGTCAAGAAGCTCAGGCTCTTGAGCCACCCACTCTGCTATCAAATTAATGTTATCCAAGCTTATAGGATCAAATGTATTTTTGGTTCTTCTGATATTTCTACCAATGTGAAATATGAATATCATACATTAATAATATTTTTAATTATTGACAAGTATATTTGTATTTGCATCAGAGTAATAATAATTGTACCTTTCTCGAAGATTCAAATTATAATGAACAAAAATCAAATCATTTATTCATTTATGCTCTAATCTATTTCTTCTTTTTGAGTGAATATTCTCAAATATGTTCCAATTTCTCTCACATCTAGTTACACTACAACATTGACTTAGTACACGGATAGCAAACATACGTAACTCTGGAGTTTCAAGTCCAAATTGTTCCCACCATGAAACTACAATAACAAATCAAACAAGTATTTTCCATAGATAATTCAAATAACAAATACAAAGGATAAATAGACAAAGGTGAGATAATAACCATTTACATTATACTTAGATTTAGCTTTTCATGTTGATGGATTGCTAGTGACATACCAAAGTCACCAATTGACCTTTTGTATTCATTAAGTTGTGAACTAATCTTGTCTTGAATTTCAGGATCACGAACCAATCTCATAATAGTGGATAGTAACCCTCTATGAACTTCATTTTCTTGGTAAATGTAGGCCTAAAGTAAGTTGCAAAATTTAGAAAACAACCTGCTACATGTAAGTGACTACAAAGTTATCCTATTTAGCATCAATAACTTGAACATATGAGCCATACAAAGAAACTTTGTGCTTCATTCTGAATTTTATTTCTTCCTTTGCCTTGTCCATTGCTTTATACAAGTATCTCAGAGCAGGTTTCTCATCCCCGTCTACAAGATGAAGTACTCTAACTAAAGGCTCAGTAACTTTCACTATGTGATGGCATTGAGTCCAAAATTCATGATCTTCCAAAACAATGCTAGTTACTTCCTTTCCCACAATATTACCATAAGCAAATTCAACCCATCCATTCGAAGTAAACATTTGCCTAAGCTCTTTTTTGAATTTTATAAAGCATTGAAGACTTAAAAAATTAGTAGCAAATCTTGTAATTGCAGGTCGACATAGCTCCTTACCTTTTGTATATTGTCTCATCATCAAATTTAAAACCCATCCATGGTTGTAGATATATTTTGTTACATGTTTTGCCTTTCTGACAGTATTATCAATAATGGGGAAAAAATCTTTTATCAATAATATTCTCTAACATCAAGTCTAGGCAATACGCAGCACAAGGAGACCAAAATACTTCGTCATCAACTTTTTTCCAGCAACTTTGTAAGTGAAATCATTGTCAGTAATAAATTGCACAATATATTCCACACCAATTTCCTGAACAACAGTATCAAATATACCAAATAATGTTTCAATATCCTTTTTATGGCCTAAAGTATTAAGAGATTTCAAAAACACAGTACCCCTTCGACAATACACCAAAAAAATTATTATTGCCTGTTGTTTTTTATTTGTCCACACATTACTAAACAACCATATTCTCTCTAATCATTTTTAATATCTTCCATAAAGTCATTTACTTCACGCACATTGCTTCTCAATAAAGGTCCTCTCAATTCTTGAAAAGTAGGTCCTTTGAAACCTGGGCCAATGCTAGCTATAGCATCTATAGCAGGTTGATAATATACAAAATTAGTTGCTTTCAATGATATATTAGAATCAAACCACCATTTTGACCAAGTCATTTTTGCCTTATCAATCATTATTTTTGAAGTCATAGCACTTCTGATAAAGGGTTGATGTAATGACCTGTGTTTGGGGTTCTGGTAGTTAACCATGTAATGGAGTGCACATCGAGGGATGTGAATATCAATACGATGACGTATGCGTCAAATAGAGCATTTTCACTGTGAGTGGGCCTGATTCGGAGTCGGAGCCCCAAAAGGCTAATTTTGGGATTTTTGTGGTGTGGTCGGGTGACTTTGTATTCGAGGCCTTATTTGGAAAAACAAACCTCAGTACAGTGATGTACTCATCAAACGGAGCGTTTTGACAGTAATTGGGCTCAATTTGGAGCCTAGACCCTGTGAGGAAAATTTTGATATTTTAACGAATTAAATGTGAGAAAGTATAAATAGGGTAGTAAAGAACTCAAATCCCTAATTTTCATACGTGCTTGCCGTTCTAGAGAGAGATAGAGGAGAGGAGGGAGAAAGAGAAGGGAGAAAGCGAAATTGACGATCCGGAGCTCAAATCGACCAAAGTCGAGGTAGGGATTCGTTCTTGTCACTCCTATGTTGTTGATTATGCTTGCTAGAGTAGCTAAAACATGTGAATTAAATCCCAATTTGTGGAATTGAAAATATGAACCCTAGAGTTTGAGAAACTCAATTTATGTTGTTTTGGTATGAATTGATGTTGTTTTGGTAGGCTAAAATGGATAGGATGAGTTAGAAAGCCATTTAGGGGATGAATTAGTGCTTAAAAATGGAGATTTAATGAGTATAATTGAGTTTTGGGACGAGATTGGGAAGAACGCAGTCGACAGTTCACGATTGGGAACTGCTCGAGGCTAGCTTTGAGTAGAGCCTTGAGCAGGAGCCTCGAGCAGGGAGCCTCGAGCATGTTGCTCGAGCCTAGAGTGTCGAATAGCATCGAGCAGAGCTTCGAGCAGGGTGTTTGTAGCAGGGTGTCTCGAGCAGTTAAACAATGCAGTTGCCAGTGTATGTTACCAGGGTGCCTGGACTCATTTACATTGTAACCATTAAGTCTCAAGTATTATACTTAAGTTACAATCTAAATAGCGAAATACCCCCCATTTGGATTCAAAGAAAAATACTAAAAAAATAAATTCTCACTCCTTCAAAATGTGATTTTTGGGAATTAGTACTGAATTCCGGAAAAGTCCAGTTTTTGGTCCGAGGTGACCATTTGCGCACCTATGTCACACCCCAGATTTCCAACCCGAGGAGACCGGAACCTGACCCTCCCTTTACCCGGGTTTGGACAAAGGGGTTAGGATACAACGTAAGCATCACATTTTATATTCAGAGACCAAACCAAATATTTATTAAGTTCAAACATTACAAACGTGTTCAAACATACTTTTATTACATTAAACTCCACCTTACAACATCTCCCCACTAGGGTTACAAAGCTCACACAAAAACAACAAAACTCAGATAACAATAAGCAAGCCACAAGCAGGTCTTCTACCTTGGTGTTCCCACCTAACGCCTGTAGGTCCCTGTAAGAAAACAACACGGTAGGAGGGGTGAGCAACCATAGCTCAGTAGGGATCATGTCTCCCCAACCCATCCTATGCTCCTAGCATCTACATGCTATGTGTACAAGTGCAGCGTCGTGATACAATTATTTCAACAAATATAATAGCAAGCCATATCAGCAAATACAATTATTTCCACGGCCCACCGGGTTCCAAGAACAGTCCCAGGGCTTCCACAACCACCGGGTTTCACAGAACTTTCCCGGGCTTCCACAACCACTCAGGTATAAAGCCAAACACTTAGTAGGTATACATTCACCAATGCACAAACCCAGCCACTCAGGCATAAAACCGAACACTTAGTAGGCACACATTCACCAATGCGCAAACCCAGCCACTCAGGCATAAAACCAAACACTTAGTAGGCACATTTACACAGACATATTCACACAGGCATTTTATCGAACATTTAACATGCACTGTCCACCCAACGTCAAAATCACACCAAAACGCCATTAAAGGCCAACATTCATATAGGAGGTCACACCTATATGAATTTACATATAAATATTATAACAACAGCCATAGAAACTCTGTAAATCATCTACATATGGCCCAACCCCAAAACAGACCAGGAAAGACAGAACCCCTACATATGGGAAAACTTATCACCACAGCAACGATCCTGCTCCCACGCCGAACGTCGTCCGCCCACGAGAAACACCACAACAGCAATGGCCAGAACTCTCCTCTCTCTCTCTCTGCGACGGCTACGGTGGTTGAAGAAGAGAACCCTAAACCTAGAACAAGGAGCCTTCACCTCTTTATATAGATAACTCAAACCCCAAAACGATGTAGTTTTGATTAAATGAATCCCAGCATCAAAATGACGTAGTTTTGATGACAGACTACAACCTTTTTGCAACCACACAGGACAAAGCACTCATAATTTTACCATGGTCCTTTAGCAAAAGAGGATCAAAACAACCAAACAAGGGAAATGGAGGCCGCACGTGAGAAAGGCCCTTCTCACGGGCACCTCCAAATGCTCTAGAATTTTGCCACAAGCCTTAGAATAACCTCAGGAAGGCTCCCATGCAAAAATCTCACTGCACATGAAAAGCATTCTCACGTGCATTCTCACGGGCACTCCCTATTGGGCTCAAACTTTACCTCTTGCTTGCTTATCAACATATAAGATGATTTAGCCAAAGTGTGTGGAAATAAAACTCCCTAAAACCCAACAATTTCCACCCAAAAAGGCAAAACTGACTAACTCACATCCCAAAATACAGGTCATTACATCCTCTCCCCCTTAAGACTTTTCGTCCTTGAAAATAAACAACATGCAAGGAAAACCACACAGCAAGCCACAACACCCAAATGGGTCATACACCGCACATTGTACACAATAGCACATAACACGAGTGCCACCACGAGTCCATAACCACATGCATCACAATCCATGGAAACACATCCACATGGCACAAATACCCGTCACAAGCACATTTCATTAACACATTCAATACAAATAAAAGTCAAAAGTCGAAAGGAAATACGGATACACCAGCCAACGACCACCCCTCCACCCTTAAGAGTGTTCGGTCCTCGAACAACGCCAGGTGGTGCTCACGCATCAAAGACTCCCGTTCCCAAGTGTCACGGACCGAGGCTTATCCTAGCACACTTAGGCTATTTTGGGGTATTTCCCCCTTGTAAAGTGTTGTACTTAGCTTATAGAGTAAGTTGTAGAGATTTTAGATTTCGATCATATATGATGTCTCCTGGTGACATAACCAGAAAAGTGTTAACATCTATATGTAGGGGAGTGATGTTGTAAAGCTTTCAAGCAATCAATACAATCGTTTGTTGCCTTTGTTTAAATCGTTCTTCCGTTAAGCGCTTCCTTACACAAATGCTTTACAATGGATCGATGGGTTCCGATCCAAATGCGACGAGTTAGGCTGACCTAGCGTTCCTTCGTACGGGTGGGAACTAGGTGTCGCACGGGTTAAGCTGCTATAAAGGCCGACCCGGTGACAAGTGGTATCAGAGCACGGTTGGTGCTAAAGTTCGGTGGAACAATCAAAAGCTTCGAGACGTTGCAAAATGACAAACGGAGGATCTATTGTCATTAGTGGTGGCGACCACGAAGGCCGCGACAAGGAGCACCACGCTAAGGAACGGAGGAGAGATAAGTCTATTTCAAGGGAAACATGTCCGTTGGAGAGTCGGCTAGCCAAATTAGAGTTGGCGTTAGCCGAACAGAAGAAGGTGGTCAAAGAGCACACTGAAAGCATCGAAAAGCTGGACTCAAAGGGTGAGGAAAGCTTTGGGAGGATGCAAGGGCTTCTCAACTCCGTCATGGATGACATGAACTCTCGGTTCAACGACCTAAAAGACATTCTCACGTCCCAAATCCTGGCGATGCAAGACGAAATCAAAGAGATCATGGCGGATTGGTCTCTCTGCAAGATGGCGGTCACCCAAGGTGGCATTGGTGGCCATTCCAGCTCCAAAATTGACGTGCCAAAACTTAAGACCTATGCTGGGTTAAGGAATGTGAGGGAGTTAGACAACTTCCTCTGGACCATGGAGCAATATTTCGATGCCTTAAACATTATGGACGAGGCAAAGAAGGTGAAGACCGCTCCACTATACTTAGTCGATTCGGCTATGGTGTGGTGGAGGTGACGATATGCCGACAAGGAGTGCGGCCTATGTATCATTGACAACTGGACGGATTTTAAGCGGGAGATCAAGGCCCAATTCAATCCCCAGAATGCAGAAGACGAGTCCCGGGCGAAACTTCGGCACCTTACCCACAAAGGCACGGTGCGGGAGTACGTCCGTGAATTTTCCGAGTTGATATTGGAGATCCCGGATATGTCCGCGAATGATTCACTATTTCCTTTCATGGACGGATTGCAACAATGGGTGAAATTGGAGCTGCAGCAGAGAAATGTGCAGGACCTGATGTCGGCCATGGCGGTGGCCGAATCACTCATCGAATACAAGAAGCCGGAGAAAACCACCAGTTCTTCATCGACTTCCAAGGCGAACAGGTTCCACAAGGAGAAACGTGGGGGAGACAACCGGAGTGAAGGAAAAGGGAGACCCTTTCAACCGTCTAAGGACTTTCGCCCAAAACACTTCGCGAATGGTTCCAAGGATGGGGAGAAGCCAAGGATCTCCTGTTTCCTTTGTGAAGGCCCTCACAAGGCATTCGAGTGCCCGAAGGGCTCCAAGCTCTCCGCGATGATCAATGAAGACGAAGAGAGGAATGCGAGGGATCCACGAATTGGTTCCTTGCAACTCCTCAATGCAATCAAGGCGAAGGTAGAGGTGCCACTGTCTGGACGACAGAAGGGCCACATGTATGTGCTCGCTAAGGCCAACAACCTTGAAACTAAGGCCTTGGTGGACACGGGTGCGACCAACAACTTCATCAAGGTCGAAGAAGCTCGTAGACTGGGGATAGTCTACAAGGAAGAGAAGGGCTGGATGAAGGCGGTGAACTCCAATGCTAGTCCAATCCATGGCGTGGCTTGAGCTGTCAAGCTAAGTATCAGTGAGTGGAGAGGCAAGGTGAATTTCTCTGTGGTGTCGATGGACGACTATCCCATGGTGCTGGGGATGGGGTTTGTTGATCAAGTACGGGCAATTCCAATTCCAAGCACCAACACAGTGTGCATCATGGACGAGGGGAAAACATGCATGGTGAAGGTAATGAGGGAAGAATAACTCAGGGCGAGGTCTCTTTCGGCGCTCCAACTGTCTAAAGGAGTTAGGCGACAGGAGCCAACCTTCATTGCTATGGTGAAAGAAGGATGCCCAAGTGTTGGGGAGGAGCCCCCACCAAAGTGAAGACGGTTCTTGAAGAGTTTGGGGACGTTATGCCACCCGAACTCCCCAAACAACTTCCGCCGAAGCGAGAGGTGGACCATTGGATCGAGCTAGAGGCCGGTGCAAGGCCTACTGCTGCGGTACCCTATCAGATGGCACCACCGGAGTTAGAGGAACTTCAGAGACAATTGAAAGACTTGTTGGATGCCGGGTTCATTCGGCCATCCAAAGCGCCATTTGGAGCACCGGTGTTGTTCCAAAAGAAGCACGATGGGTCGATACGGCTATGCATTGACTATAAGGCACTCAACAAGATCACTGTGAAGAACAGCTACCCCATTCCACTCATATCCGACCTATTTGATCAACTTGGTGCTGCGAGATGGTTCTCAAAGCTAGACTTGCGGTCGGGATATTGGCAAGTGCGGATAGCGGAAGGTGATGAGGCAAAGACGGCGTGCGTCACAAGATACGGCTCTTACGAGTTCTTGGTGATGCCCTTTGGCCTCACAAACGCCCCTGCTACATTTTGTACGTTGATGAACCGGATCTTCCAACCATACTTGGATAGATTCGTCGTAGTGTACCTTGATGACATTGTCGTCTATAGCAAAACATTGGAGGAACACAAGGCACACTTACGGCGGGTTTTCGAAATCTTAAGGGAGAACCAACTCTTTGTGAAGAAGGAGAAATGTGACTTTGCGAAGAAGGAGGTGCCCTTCTTGGGTCACATCATTGGCGGCGGCAAACTAAAGATGGACAACAAGAAAGTATTAGCCATCAAGGAATGGGAGACGCCCAAGAAAGTCCCGGAGATGCATTCTTTCCTTGGCTTGGTTAACTACTATAGAAGATTCATCCGCGGCTATTCCCACATTGCCGCACCCTTGACGGAACTATTAAAGAAGAATAAGACTTGAGTGTGGGATGATGCTTGCCGAGAGGCATTCGAGAAGTTAAAGCAAGTCGTGACAAACGGACCGGTGATGGCACTGCCGGACCATAAAAAGCCTTATGAAGTTCACACGGATGCTTCAGACTATGCCATCGGTGGAGTTCTAATGCAGGAGGGGCATCCTGTAGCATATGAAAGCCAAAAACTCAATGGCACCGAATGGAGGTATGCGGTGCATGAAAAAGAGATGACGGTAGTTATGCATTGCCTTCGGGTGTGGAGGCATTACTTGCTAGGGTCCAAGTTCCTGGTGAAGATGGACAATATTGCTACAAGTTATTTCCTAACCTAAAGGAACTTAACTCCGAAGCAAGCACGCTGGCAAGGACTCCTAGTGGAATTTGACTTTGTGCTCGAGTACAAACCGGGTACAAATAATGTGGTGGCCGATGCACTAAGTCGAAAGGCGGAACTCGCAGCCATTAGCCAACCACAATTCCCCATGGTGGACAAACTGAAGGAAGGATGGAGCACGATCCATTAGCCAAGTCCTTGGTGGAATACGTCAAAACTGGGAAGACACGACGATTTTGGCTAAGGGACGACTTGCTCCATACTCGAGGGGAACGGGTGTACGTTCCCAAATGGGGAAGTTCGAGGAGAGACATCCTCAAAGAATGTCACGACTCGTGGTAGGCTATCCATCCCGGAGTCAATCGTACCTTAGCGTTGGTGGAACGGAGCTACTACTGGCCTCAACTTTACGAGGACATCCAAGTGCACGTGCGGACTTGTCTTGTGTGCCAACAAGACAAGATAGAGAATCGGCAATCAGCGGGACTGTTAGAACCATTGCCCACTCCGGATAGACCTTGGGAAAGTGTTTCGATGGACTTCATTGTTTGTCTCCCAAGATCCGAAGGATGCGGTACGATCATTGTCATGGTCGACTATTCTTCAAGTACATGGTGAAGTACTGGGGCATTCCAAAGACAATCGTGAGCGATCGGGACTCACGATTTACTGGGCGGTTTTGGACCGAGCTGTTCCGGATAATGGATTCGGATTTAAACTTTTCAACAAGTTTCCACACACAAACAGACGGCCAAACTGAACGTGTCAATGGATTACTGGAGCTGTATCTGAGGCACTACGTAAGTGTCAATCAAAGAGATTGGGCCAAGTTGCTAGACATAGCCCATTTCTCATATAACTTGCAGAAGAGCGAGTCCACGAACGAAAGCCCGTTCGAACTCGCAACTGGGCAGCAACCATTGACGCCCACTTCCATTACTCGCCTCTGCGACTTTCGATCTACGAGTTTACGAGTCCTATTTTCTTAACAGTGTCAGAAGGTTTCGACCCTACGACTCTACGAGTTCGAGTCTAGTGATAATTGAAGTTCTGTTAATTGACTTAAGTATTTATGGGGACTCTACGAGTCTACGAGTCTACGAGTCATTTAGCTTTGGTTACTGTTCTTAACACTTCTTCGACTCTACGAGTCTCCGAGCTTATTGATACTTACAGTAACACTCTCTTTTCCGTATTGTGACTCTACGACCTTCGACCATGGATCTACGAGTTGCAATGTTCTATCACTGTTTCGCCTTGAGTCTCCAGACTCTACGAGTCTACGAGTCTCTTGCCAATACGTCCTATGACAGTTTCACTTCTACGAATCTCGACTCTTTGACTCTACGACCTTCGGTTCTTCGAGTCTCCAGACTTAGACTATATTTTGGTAGCTTCATCAAATCCTATATTTCTAACAATCTCCCCCTGTTTAATGTAAGCTGACAACAGGTAATTGTATGAAGTTTGAGACTACGAATTTGATTGGCAATTTTAGATTAATCAGAAGATGTCTTTGCCTATAAAGAATTTGAAGGAGTTCAAAAGTTCAAAGAGAGACACTCCTCTCCCCCGTAGGCATGAAAGCTGCGTTAACTGGCTCCTGTCAGAGATAACTCCCCCTACGAGCTTGCTCCCCCTAAGAGAAACACTCCCCCTTTCTGGGGTGAGGAACAAGCACCAGAACATAAACCGTATGGGAGCAAGGGAATAAAGCACAGAATAGCAGACAGCATGGCAAAGACATACAGAAAAGATAACTGACAAACAGTAAGTACACATAAAAGTGAAAAGCAAGAAATGCAGTGTACAGGGAATTAGAGTACAGGACAATTATGGGTTAAATTTAGAGTACAAGACACTCTGTGTAAATAGAAAAACAGCAGCTTGCTCACGCAGGAGTTGAGCAGGAGTCAAGTGTAACGAGGCCGCTCGACTGCTCACACGATCAAATTCAGGCACGAGAGCTGGGAACCCGTTAGTAGTCAAGATGCGGATGTAATGGTAAACATAAAAGCCGCAGCTGTGAGCATCATCCTGAGCAGGAACGCCTTGCTTGACTTGCGTGATGTCCATCGGTTTGGAGAGATGATAACCACCACACCCATGCGAATAGCCCTGCATGACACGGGTGAGAGTGCGATTGAATTCACGCAGTTGTTCACGTCGATGGAGTAGTAAGGTACTGGGTTTAGAGTCGAAGATGATGATCCTTTGGTTCTTGAAGTCAATGTCGAGAAGAAACCAGTGCGGGGATGTTCACAAGTAGGGAATTAGCACATGGTCTACCTCATCCCAGGGACGGAAGGAGTTCTCATATCTGCGACCTTGTATAATCTCGAGCATCGCTGCATCATCGATCAGCTGAGCCTGCATGATCAGCAAACAGAGTTCCACCCTGGTATCTCTGCGAATGTGGAGAGGGAGCTTCTCGAGAAATGACTTCTGTGCAAAGATGAACTGAGTCATCTCGATATTATCCATTTCTTCACCATCATGGAGTAGTCGACAAAGGTCAGGTCCGGTGAAGAAGGCTTCATAGCCGCAAGTCCTCGCAGTGGTGTCCCCAGCAACATAAGTGTTGAATGCAGCTAGTTCAGCTGAGGTGCCTCCAGGAGTTACAATGCGAGGTGGGGCTAAAGGTTGGTCAGTAGTGTTAGCGGTTGGTTTGGTAGGTGAAGCAGGCATGGTGTACTCAGCCGTACTTAGATGGCTGAGTGGAAGAAGATGGTTGGTAGGGAGTAGCTAGCTGCTTCTTCATGCGGGTTGCAATGGGAACATCATCATCATCATCATCATCAGAATCTGAGATGACCGTGGTTCTGTGTGCGCGCTTTCTCCCCTGCATGTAAGTGGCAGTAGGTTGAGGTTGTGAGTGACCCGGAGAAGGGACGGCTGGCTGTGGAGTATCGACTGGTTCATGTGCAGGTCGGTCTGATGGCTGTGGGAGTGTGTTTTTGACAGTAAGAGATATTTCACCACTTGCAAGACGATGACATTCTGACAGAATAGCTCCTAGAGTTGTATTGAGTCCTTTGTATTGTCTCTGGTAAGCTCCCTTGATGTCTTCAAAGTGTTCCTCCAGATGTCTAAACCCATCTGTGGTCGCACTTGTAAGTGATGTCATTTCTTGCTGCACCTTGTCGAGGGTACGGTCTGATGATTCAACTTGAGTTCGTACCTCTTCTATGCTTGACTCCATGGTAGCCAGTCGTTCTTCAAAGGCCTGAGATACTGATGTCTTGAGGATGCCAGAGGAAATCAGTTTCTCAATGACCTTGCTTACCAGAAGATCTACTTCTTCATCCGTCAGAGAACGTGAGTGAGATGCAGCTAGTACTGGAATAGCCATTGGGATATTGGCTGCGAACTCCTCACTCACTTGAGTGGCCACCTGATGAACGATATGTGCAGATGGTGTGGCCATCTCAGTCCTTTCCACAGTCTCACGGACTTGTGGGACAGCTCCTGTATCGGAGTCACTGGCTGTAGCACCAGGAGATTCTTCTTCTTCTGCTTCCTCTTCTACCACAATGCCTACCACCTCAGCATCATGTGGAGTAGATGTGACAGGTGAGTCCACCATGATAGGGCAACCACTGATACGGCTTCCACTGGGTCTCTACTTACAAGACCCAGCTCGACTAACCAATTAATCAGATGGTCTCTATCTACCAATCTGTTTACCAAAGGCGATCCATGCCTTTCGTAAATCAGCGGGGGTCATATGAGCCTTGGCATATTCCATATAAAACTCTTCTAGCTCAGACTCCCCAAGGGTGCTCAACAGTACAGGTGTAGTACCCCTATCCTCTGGGGTTTCATGTGCTAGTGTCTGCCCTTCAACTGCAGGTTCTCTTACTTCGCGGTATCCTTGGGCGGCTCGGCGATGAGGGGTCTCCTCAGGTGTAGAATTAGTGGGGAGATGAGTTCTGGCAATGTTCTCCACCACTTTAGTTATATGTACTGTTGCAGTGGATGCAGAGGAGCCCCTAGAAGTCTGTGAGACATGAACCGGCGGTCGTGGTATGCGAGTGGGGGCTCGTACAGAGCTAGCTGTGTCTCCTGCACGACTTCTTGCACCTGACTCAGTCCTCTTCATCGACTTGATCTCCAGCCGACCATCCTCATAAATACTTTTAAATATGTATTTGGTTGGTAGTGTCACTGAGGGCCTTTTGCAGAATACATCAAGGTGCAGAAACCTAAGGACACTACACATGATCTTCATCTGCTCATGACTTGCAGAGTCATGAGCCGTCTTCTTACACAGTAGGCACTGTCCTGTGACTATAAGAGTCGCCAATGCCTGACCGGAAAAACCCATCTTCAGGGCTCCCCGACCTTGCTTTCCGGGATTGGAGTACCCAAGAAAAGACTTACACTCTTCTCTGGAAAGACTGGAAGAGGATCAAAGGTACCTTTTGGGAGTAGAAGTGCATCTCGGATTGTTTCGGCAGAGATACGAATTTCCACTCTGTGTACAGTTCCCACCAGGTCGTCTCCAGCGAATGCCATAGTCTCGTACAATTTCGAGACATCTTCTATCAGTAAGTCGTGCATCCCTGAGCAGACGGATGCAATACCGGTTTCATCGAGGCGGTTTCTAAACTCATCCAGCCAGCTGACTTTGGCGTCGCCTATGGCTTCCCAGTCGATGATGAATCCCGGGATGATGTTGCGTAGGTCATCGGCCATCGATGAGCTTGGTCCTGCCATTGAGCTTGTATAGAGAGAAAGAGACATTCATAGAGAGAGATTGTAAGGTTCGAAGTTGGTCAGAGGAGAGAGAAAGAGAGAAAGAGACAGAATCAAAGAGAGAGAGAGAGAAAGAGACACTCTAGGGTTAGGGTTCGAGTTTGAAAACGACGAACTTACCTTTGAGCTCCGTCTCTATCAGTGACTTATATGTGAGTTGAGAAGTGTATCGTAGAAGTCACTCACTCTGTCGGTTTGTCCTCATGGTCCGCATTCTTTTCTCTGACCCGTCATTTGATTATTCGGATCCACCCGATGGAATATTCAAGCAATGAATCCACGTCACCCCTTAAGTAGGTGTAACTCCCATTCTAAGTGCACAGTGACGTGCTGATGTGTCTGCGATGCTTGAAAAGTAAGTGACAGACTCTGTCTCACTTCGATACTTTGGCCTACGACTCTACGAAGTTGCGTTAGGATGCTTCGAGGCTACGACCCTCGAGGCTTTTACGCAACAGTCTTCGATCCCGCAATTCTTCAATGCAGTTTGCTTCGCGGTCGACTGCGAATTCAGCGAGCAGTGGATTTCTCTGGACTTTTTCAACACTTAACAATACACATGAGATGCATATGACAATTCACAGAATATTATTCATGATAAACAGTGTTGTGAGTGGAATTGAAATTACATATCCAGAACTTGATTTCTTCCATCCATAATACCTGGTTTATATGTATGCCTACTGCATCACTACCATTCAACTCTCCATTTACCGTAGAAATGACTAAGTACTTCATCATACTACATCTTGTGCGAGAAAATGATCACTATGTTAACATAGCAACCAGTAAACCATGATTTATCAATTGTAACTACCCAGTCATGAATTCTGAGTCTCCTCACATATTTAGCAAAACTCACTCAACGAAGGCCTCACCCTCTCACTCTCGGATCAGCATGTGAGCTTGATTCAGGAACTAGAATTACACTGTTTGGTAAGCTCATGGTCGACCGAATCTTACCACAACTCTAATTCAACAATGATTTTCAGTTCAACATAGATGACTTGAGAGACAAGATGGCCCTATGGAGAATCAGAACACACACTCTATCCTTGTCTAATTTACAACACATCATAGGTAGAGTTTGGAGTTTGATCATTCAGATTGTCTGCGTGAGTTGGCGTTTTTCTTTAGTAGAGCACCAATTTTCAGTGCTTATTCATGAGCCTTATTACAAGGATAGAGCTCAACACAATATCTTTTTGAATTACATAACCATACAATTTTAACTCCAGCTATTACTCTAACAGAGACAAACTAGGAGAATAGTGAGGACTCCCCCCCTAAGATAGGCGATCAATCTATTGTCTAGCCTTTGCCTTTTCCACCTTGCCTTTTTCTAGTGAAAGGTAGTGGCTCTTCTTAAGCACTAGGCTTTTTATGATTCTCAAATACTACGGTCTCGGTCATCCTTTGAGCATTAAATCATTGAGGATCCTTTCCGTGCAAGCCAACAAGATACCATGAGATACAACAGTTCCTGCTAGTTAATGAATGCAATACCACACAGGTGATATTCACTCAGAATAAAATAACAAGTAGTGGGAATATCTTCTGATTTAAACATAAGGGGAATTGCACTTATTTCACTCAAGACTTCAGGATTCATGACAGGTTGCACAAAAGACTTAAACCAGGTTCAGAGGTGGTAAGTTTCATCCATGTGATTTCTCACTTTCTCGCGTAGATATGCATGAATCACACTTAGCCATTACTAATTTTCAAGGAGACATAAATGGTAATTAACGGTGTCATACTTATGTTCATGCACCAGGTAATTAGGTAGAAATGAACCACAAGACATCTTGTGAGACTTATGAATTTAAATCTAACATGCCAAGTTTTGTCGAAGTTCATTGAACCTGGCTTCTTGCGGTGGTTTGGTGAATATGTCGGCAAGCCGATCATCGGTGGATATGTACTCCAAGAGAAATGTCTTTCTTTAGCACATGATCACGTATGAAGTGATGTCTGACCTCAATGTGCTTGGTTTTGGGATGCATAACAGGATTGTTGGAAATTGCAATGGCACTTGTATTGTCACAATACAGAGGAACGGCCTTCAGGTCAAACCCATAATCTGATAGTTGACTGGCCATCCAAAGCAATTGAGCACAACAGCTTCCTGTAGCAATATATTCAGCTTCGGCTGTAGAGGTTGAAACTGAATTCTATTTCTTGCTAAACTAGGATACAAGTTTGTTGCCTAAAAGTTGGCATGTTCCACTTGTGCTCTTTCTATCAATCCTGCATCCGGAAAAGTCTGCATTTAAATATCCTCTCAGTTTAAAATCAGACTCTTTTGGATACCATAGTCCCAAATTCTCAGTTCCCTTTAGATACCGCATAATCCTCTTGACATGTGACAAGTGGGATTCCTTGGGATTAGCTTGGTATCTGGCACAGATGCATGTTGCAAACATTATGTCAGGTCTGCTTGCTATCAGGTACAGCAAGGATCTAATCATGCTTCTGTATTCTGAGATATCCACCTCCTTGCCTGCTTCATCCATATCCAGTTTGGCATTTATAGGAATGGGAGTTTTCATGTGTGTCACATCAGTCATCTTAAACTTCTTTAGAATCTCCTTTGTGTATTTGGTTTGACTGATAAAGATCCCATCCTCCAACTGCTTGACCTCCAATCCAAGGAAGAATGAGAGTTCTCCCATCATACTCATTTCATATTCACTTTTCATTAGATGGGAGAAGTCTTCACATTGCTTTTTGTCCCTTGATCCGAATATGATGTCATCCACATAGATTTGGACTATCAAGGGTGATCCTTTTCCTTCCTTGAGAAACAGTGTGTGGTCAATTTTACCTTTTCTGAACTTATTTTTGATCAAAAACTCTGACAATGTTTCATACCACGCTCTGGGAGCTTGTTTTAGTCCATAAAGAGCCTTTTTCAGTTTGTATACCTTGTGCTCTTGGTTTGGCTCTAAAAATCAGGGTGGTTGTTCAACATAGACTTCTTCTTGGAGGTCTCCATTCAAGAAAGCACACTTGACATCCATCTGATAAACTTTGAAGTCCTTGAATGCTGCATATGCTAAGAACATGCGAATGGCCTCCAGTCCAGCAACCGGTGCAAAGGTTTCATCATAGTCGATTGCTTCTTCTTGTCTGTACCCTTTTGCAACCAGTCTGGCCTTGTTTCTGATTACAACACCATCAGCATCAAGTTTGTTTCTGAAAATCAATTTCACGCCAATGACTTGCTGTGATCTAGGCCTGTTGACCAACTCCCATACTTTCTGTCTTTTGAACTGATTTAATTCTTCTTGCATTGCATCAATCCATTGGTGATCCTGAACTGCATCGTGAACTGATTTTGGCTCCACTTGTGATAGGAAGCACATATACAGATTTTCATGAAGTGTGGCAGCCCTTGTTTTAACTCGTGCAGTTGGATCTCCAATTATCAGTTCAGAAGGGTGGTCCTTTAACCTTCTTGTTATCTTTGGAAGGTCTTCTCTTTCTTCATGATGGATGCCCAATTGCTCAATGTCAGGTTCTTGGGCTGGTAAAAGTGGCTGAGTTTGAACAGGTTGAATGTTAAATTCATGGTTTTCTGCTGATTTTTGACTTGGTTCCTCAGCAACCGGTTCAGCTCTGTGTTCATCAGGTTCGGGTGCATCTTCCCTTGTCTCTGTTGTAGTGGGATTATCTGTGTCTTGGTCTTCTATAATGACAATGTCCTGCACTTCATTTACATTTGTGTCTCCTTTCTGCATTCCATGGTTAGTCTCATCAAAAGAAACATGAATAGACTCTTCAACAACTTTGGTTCTTCTATTAAATACACGATAAGCCTTGCTAGTCATGGAATATCCAACAAGATATCCATCATCTGATTTGGCATCAAACTTATTCAAGTAATCCTTGCCATTGTTCAGAATGTAGCAAGTACACCCGAAGATCCTTAGGTGACCAATGTTTGGTCTCCTTCCCTTCCATAACTCATAGGGTGTTTTCATGGCTCGTTTGTTAATTAGAGTTCTGTTTTGTACATAACAAGTAGTGGCAACGGCCTTGACCCATAGGGATTTTGGGAACTGAGCTCCTGTCAACATGGTTCTAGCTGCTTCAACTAATGTTCGATTCTTTCTTTTAGCTACTCCATTTTGTTGTGGAGTTCTTGGTGCTGAGAAATTATGTTGGATACCATGTTCAGTACAAAACTCTAACATATCAGAAAATTCAAATTCCTTGCCATGATCGCTACAAATGTACTTAATAGAGAGACTCTTAACATTTGTGACCCAATTAAAGAGTTCAACAAGATTCTCAAATGTTTCAGTTTTGTTTTTGAGAAACATGACCCATGTGTATCTGGTATAGTCATCTACTACTGCAAGAAAGTATCGTGCACCAGATAAGGAAGACACATTTATTGGTCCACATAGGTCCATGTGCAGAAGTTCGAGTGGTTGTATGATTGAGGTTTTATCTATACTCTTAAAAGAATGTTTAACCTGCTTACCCAGCTGACAATCCCTACACGGGTGTTCTTTCTCATAAACATGCTTGGGTAAGCCCTCAACCAAATCCAGAGATGCCAGTTTAGACATAGTCTTAAAGTTTAAATGACCAAATCTCTTATGCCACAACCAACTAATGTCAGGTGAAGCTTTGCACAGAAAACAAATTGGTTCATCAGATTGAGCATTACCAAAGACCAACTTGTAGACATTACCTTGTCTATGCCCATTTAGTTTCACCTCTTTGGAGACAGGGTCCATAACTATGCAGGTGTGTTTAGTGAACAAAACTTCATAACCCTTGTCACACAATTGACTTATGCTCAACAAGTTATGTTTAAGACCTTGAACAACAGATACATTCTGAATGGACACAGAACCATTAGAGAGAGTACCCTTACCAACAATCTTACCCTTTTTATTATCCCCAAAAGTGACAGATGAAGCTGTAACCTCTCTTACCTCATTCAATAGAGAGGCATCATCTGTCATGTGCACAGAACAAGCACTATCAAGATACCACTGGCTGGAATTGATCTTTTGTTTCCGATGGCTACTTTCAGCTTCAGGTACCTGTTCCTACACAACGAGCAGCTAAGTCTTGGGGTCCCAATTAAGATTGGGCTTTGGGTAAGTGAAAGCTACAGTTGACAATTTAGGTTTCCAATAAGAAGGGGCAGATTTAACTTTCCATGCTAATCTTGGTGATCCTCCATTAGATTCATTTTGTCACGCCCCGGATTTCCAACCCGAGGAAACCGGTACGTGACTCCCCATTCACCCACACGGAGGGCAATGGGGTTGGATTACTGGATCCCACAAACAAGTCTAACAATTACAATAAATCAAACAAGCCACATCTTTATTTAATTCCACATATCAAAGGTTCACAAAACAACCATGTTCCTTATTACAATTCAATCCCTTAGTACATTTCCCACCCTGGGGTTACATAAATCATAAAATTACATTACTGAAATAAACAATAAAATGGACATGGTCTTCCACCTTGGTGTTCCCACCTAACGCCTGTAGGTTCCTGTAAAGAAAACAACATGGTAGGAGGGGTGAGCAACCACGACTCGGGAGGGATCATGTCTCCCCAACCCATCCCATGCACCTAATATCTACATGCCTTGTGTACAAGTGCTGTGTCGTGTTACAATTATTCCACCAGATGTAATTACAGGCTATAATAGCAAATGCAATCATACACGGGCTGGTACATAAACACTCCCGGGCTTCCACACCCACCGGGTTTCCAATAACAGTCCCCGGGCTTCCACAACCACCGGGTTACAAGAACAGTCCCGGGCTTCCACAGCCACCGGGTTCCACAAAACGATCCTGGGCTTCCACACCCACCGGGTTCCACAAAACGGTCCCGGGCTTCCACGGCCACCAGGTTCCACAAAACAGTCCCGGGCTTCCACGGCCACACAAGCTAACACTTTAACCACAAGTGATTTAACCGCCTCTTCAGGCCAAGTTATTTAACCGCCTCTTCAGGCCAAGTGATTTAACCGCCTCTTCAGGCCAAGTGATTTAACCGCCTCTTCAGGCCAAGTGATTTAACCGCCTCTTCAGGCCGGATACCACGATCAAGCACACAACACACATGGTCACTCAAGCATACAACCAAACACTTGGTGTGCACCCGTTCACAAGCGCACAAACCCAACCATTCAAGCCATAGAGCAAACATCCAGGATACATACATACACTAAACCACAAGTCCAGTCACACGGACATATTACCAAACACTTAATGGGCATATACACACGGCTAAGTTCACACAGGCATTTCATCAAACATGTAGCGGGCATGTCATACAGGCATTTTATCAAACACTTTTCATGCATCACACAAACACCGAAACACCAAAATCGCCATTGAAGGCCAACATTCATATAGGAGGTCACACCTATATGAATTTACATATAAATAATATAACAGATATAACTCATATTCGCCCTAGGACCCTAGGACGAGAGGAGGATTTAGGAAGAACAGAATCCCTACCTTAAAGCGGATCTTCCTTGCTCCCGCGCCAAACGCCGTCCTCCCCACGCAAGATGCTCCGGGGACGAACCAACGAACTCCCCTTCCCTCTCTCTCTCTAGCTCTCTCTCTCTCTCGGGCAGCAGCTGCAAGCAAGGAACACAAGAACCCTAAACTCAAACTCAAACCCTCCTTATATAGACACCATCCACATCAAAACGACGTAGTTTTGATTAAGTAAACCCAGGATCAAAACGACGTAGTTTTGATCACACAAGTTAGCACCTATCCGCACCCATATAGGCCAAAATACTCAGAATTTCAACATGGTCCTTTGGAGAAAGGTCATTAGAATGACAAAACCAAGGGAACCATGCAAAAATATGCTTGCACGTGAAATGGGTGAATTCACGTGCGGCTCCAAATGCTCTGAAATTTCTGTGGTAGATAGAGGACCTCATTCTAAGAAACTTTTGTTCTTGCACGCCAATTGTTTGAGGCCATCTACTAGGTCAAAAGTGAGCTCCAAGATCAGCCAAAACAGCTTAAAACCGCCTGTAAACGCATAGCATCTTCCTAGGGCATAAATGTACGCTACCACTTGTCACATGCACCTCCCAAAAGTCCCCTCTTGGGCTCATCTCTTACCTCACACTTGTGCACCAACATCCAAGGTGTTTGTGGTTAACTTCTTACACATGGGTTACACACGGGTCATTACATCCTCTCCCCCTTAAAACTTTTTGTCCTCGAAAAGAAATGACGTACGAGGAAGACAAACACAAGCTACCCATTTGCCACCCGGCAAGCCACAACACCCAAATGGGTCATACACCGCGCACACAGACATAACAAAGACATAACAAGGTACCACCATAATCCATAACCACATGCCTCACAATAATGCATATAACACATATCCGCATGTCGCAAATACACATCTCAAAACACATCACAATGAAGGACATATGTCTAAAAGACAAAACCAATACACCAAATCATACACAACTAATACAAGAAAACACATCACAATCCTTGGCCAACACCACCAACGACCACCTCCCACTCTTAAGGTTGTTCGTCCTCGAACAACGCCGGGTGTTGCTCACGCATCATAGACTCACATTCCATGTCTCCGCTGCAGGACGTGTCGGCCCCTAAAAGACAACACACCTTCCAAAATGCACATGCTGAGGCACATCGCCCACAACCATTCACATACCCGCGACCGAAGATATCACACCATAACACACATGAAGGTACGTACCCACGGACCCAATACAACACAAGCATGATAGGGAAACACATATTCGAATCTCACAAACAACCATTGTTCTCCTCACCTAACACATGTCACAAGTATTCACATGTCACGACAGTATAAGACATATACGCCCATCACCAACACGTTTAACGGATCACATAGGTCACGAGCAACTCACATCATAAACACCACCACAAGGAACAACTCACAAACAAAACACTACTACACGTTTAACGTTCCACTGCCCATTCACCATCATTATAAACTCATCCGCAGGAGTGTCCTCACAACCTTCCCACCTTTGGACTTTTCGTCCCCGAAAAGAGGAAGCAGGTAGTAAACATCACGAGAAGACAACGCATGGGAGCAAGTCGACAATAGTGAGGTCGAGAAACCTCCCACAAATTCGCTAAGACCCCAACAACCGAACAAGGCCAACACCATTAGCCTACGCGCGTCACAACAGAACCAACACTCCCCAATTAACGGTACCCCAACGGTAACCCGCGACACCCCAGATGTAGACCTCACCCTTACAACTAGCACCAGGAGGCCACAATGAAAAACAAATAAACGGGATAAGAGCATGATGTAAACCACAATCACGGTGCCACATTTGATATCACCACAAGACGACCACCGCATCACAACTTGAATCCCCTCACGCGAACGTAGAACGGGCTTAGGGATCCGAAGAATACATCTGCTAGCAAGCCACATTAAAACCCAACCAGCACCAATGATGGCTTGCCACAGTGACAATCCAGGACACAACTATACTAGGATGAAGTTTCCATTCGGTTACGATCAACATGATGCTCAATGGAGCCCAGGGATGACAAATTCGATGCCCAGACACAACCACGGCAAGACTAAAAACTACGATCGGGCTAACACCGTCACCAACGGTGAGAATCTACCAAAGAATCCCATGAACCAGAATGCCACACAAATAACACCTCTCGACTACGGTCGAGATAGGGATCCACCAAGGTCCCACACGGCCTTCACGAATTGAGGCTTCGTTACAACCCAAGTGATAACGCCTTACTCGATCGTCAGACATTCCATGCGATAGGAATCCTTTGACGATGGGTAGGTACCAACAACATAGTTCTCTCCACCATGGAAAACTCTCCTACCTGCAACATGACAACAACGGAATCCTCTCGTGTCACCACTCATAGGTCACAAGGGAATCTCCCACTATCCCCGCCATACCAACCATCACGTTCTATTCCTACACACCAATGAAACACTCAAATGGGCCAAGAAATACTCAGGCTTTAACCTCAGTTTAATGTGGTCACTACAATTCCTCCGGGTAGGCATAAGAAACAAGACATGCAAACTCCTGATTCGGGACTTCCACGTTACTCCCAAACACACCAACACTTTGATGGCATGAACCATCTCACTTACCCCGTTATACTGCACATGAAAGGTTTCCAAGGAGTACAGATGGAGGTCATCCGTCTACCACCACTGCTCTAAAACATACACCTTTGTGACATCTGTCCGACATAAATCTCTCCTCAAGGAGTAGCACTAACACCCCGTCCAAGCAAAAATGTCACAACCGACTCAACTCTGGGCATCAAACAACCTTTTTCCAACACAACAACACTTTAATATTTAGCTTAGCCGGCCATCGCACTAGACAAGGTATAACATACACAACATCACCTAGAACACTCTCCTTCATCCTCACACCACATTTAATATTCTACTACACCTCATCCTTCTCTACGCACATGTCACAACACCCACATGTAGTAACTCTGTTGTATACCTTTACCACGAATGCAATACATACAACAACACAATACCAAATTTCCAGCACATTTGCAACACAAGCAACGGAACACAAGACACCTGACGAGCGAACGTACCAGCCTTACACCTTCTCTCCTCCTCTAAGCCTACTCCCACAAGATACGAACCGAAGGAATGGCCCTACCACGCAAAAACACACCCTTAGTCCTTAGAGAAAGATAGCCCGAACAAGGCCTGCCAAATCTCACTTGCTTACCTCTTTTTACCAAGTTGATGCACCGGGCATAACCCTCAAAACCCACTCATAGCCGATAGTTGAGCTCCAAGAACACTTCACATTTTACACGTGTGCATCCCCATTTCACAACATGTTCTAAGAACATCACTCATGGTCTTTCACACTCGACAAACATGACACATGGCCACTGCTTGACCATCTGAGAACCCAGAACACCCATATAGTTATTAACCAGAACTTGCAATGACCACTCTAGCCAACAAGATAACGCTTCAAAGACTCTAAGAGCAGGCTATACTATCTGCGTTTTCCCCTCAATCACAACGCTTGGAAAGAAAGGTAACCATAGGAATATCCCTTTTTAAGCAGTACTCCAACACACACCTCTATCCGCTAAAGAACATATTTCTATTAAATCAAGGTTGCCAAGGGGGTGTCACACAATAACTCACAAGCCATCACCTCACACCTCAAGCTCTACTAGCTAGCCAGTCTAAATTTCCTCCCACTAGAAAAAAAAAAAGGTTGCCTACAAGATTTGGTTACTTTGATTATCCACATGTGCCAAAATTGAATATCACTCACTTATAAAATCAACACCCAGATACTCATTAGTCACTTATTATTCTTCTAGCGTTATAAATCTATATTTACTCTTTTTACTTATTTATTCCCTAACAGGTCACCAACCACATCCATTCGAAATGCTAACTCAAACAGGACATGATAAAGTCCACCCTGCCTCACATAACTAGTACGAGACTCAACCGACAACCCACCAAAGGGGCACGATACCACCAGTGAATTTTTGTCTTGCTCTTCCACTGGCCTCACTAGGTAGTCCTCCTGCCTCCAAATCGGGACTCGGCGTTGAGCTTTACCCCTAGCTCGCTGAGCCAGTCCCCTAACATCACTCCCAGACTGTACGAAGACGTCCTACTTTTCCACAGAGGTAACACCGGTACTGCTTCTTGGCACATTCTCTGTTCCAGTGCCCCGGTTGTCCACAACAAGCGCAATCTTTTGAGAAACAGGACTCAAACGGGGGGGGGTGTTGAGGGTGACAGCCTCTGGCGTACCTCGCTCCTGATCGGTTGTCGAATCGCATCCCTCACCTCTGGAATAATCGAGCTCAAGACGCCAACCTCTGCCGTGATTAGTCTATCACCTTCAGCTGCGGCTCTCTCTCACTTGTCCAACCTGGGTCGCGGCCTCCTCTGTTACCTCAATAGTCGCACGGCTTATAGTTTCCAGAAACATTGGTTAAGCGAAAAGATAGTGCTCCAGATTAACACTAAATGATCCCAACAATCGCAAGACCACTACCGACTAAGCAGCTTAAGCTATAGCACGCATTATTACCACACAAATTTACAAATTTACCAAACAAATCTCACAGACTTTACAAATTTACACTCCACCACGTTGCTCATAACCTTGTTTATTGCACACCATGCCAAACAAATTTACACTCCATCGGCTTAACACATGCTCAATCCTTCACAGAACACCAACATTATTACATATTTAATTTAATGTATTTATTTATTTATTTCTTTCTTGATTATTATTATTTTATTTTATTAACAGTTCACATTTCACAATCTTCACGTTCGCAAGTACTCCGTTTCAATACCACAAATTCTTTTCCATGTTTTCATGCTCGAACCATCACAAAATTTCAGAGTTGCACAATTGAAATTTTATCATGTTCAAACCTTTTATCCATGCAATTACACACACTGCACACATTTCAGTTCTCATTAAGCCACATTGCTCTGATACCATATTGTCACGCCCCGGATTTCCAACCCGAGGAAACCGGTACGTGACTCCCCATTCACCCACACGGAGGGCAATGGGGTTGGATTACCGGATGCCACACAAGCAAGTCTAACAATTACAATAAATCAAATAAGCCACATCGCACAAGCATCCATTCCATAAGCACACAGTTCAGTTAAACAAGGACCTTTCCTTGTAGTCATGCTCAAGGTACTTCAAATAAAATCAGAGTTGCACAGTTCTCACCTTATCACATTATTCATATTTTTCTTTTATCACAATTAAAATTTTCACAGGTATCCACACCTTCACATACAACAACCAAATGCAACTAGTGCCCTAATGCCAATGCATGCAAATCCTACCACAAGACTGGACTACCCCAAGTACACCTTGGAGGCTCAAAGGGGACCATGTTGATCAGGCATGTCCCTCCAGGCTCCTCCAAAGGACTCAAGATAACCAAGTCCGCCCACTACCCTAGGCCAACTAGACCATGCTCTGATACCATATTGTCACGCCCCGGATTTCCAACCCGAGGAAACCGGTACGTGACTCCCCATTCACCCACATGGAGGGCAATGGGGTTGGATTACTGGATCCCACAAACAAGTCTAACAATTACAATAAATCAAACAAGCCACATCTTTATTTAATTCCACATATCAAAGGTTCACAAAACAACCATGTTCCTTATTACAATTCAATCCCTTAGTACATTTCCCACCCTGGGGTTACATAAATCATAAAATTACATTACCGAAATAAACAATAAAATGGAGATGGTCTTCCACCTTGGTGTTCCCACCTAACGCCTGTAGGTTCCTGTAAAGAAAACAACATGGTAGGAGGGGTGAGCAACCACGGCTCGGTAGGGATCATGTCTCCCCAACCCATCCCATGCACCTAATATCTACATGCCTTGTGTACAAGTGTCGTGTCGTGTTACAATTATTCCACCAGATGTAATTACAGGCTATAATAGCAAATGCAATCATACACGGGCTGGTACATAAACACTCCCGGGCTTCCACGACCACCGAGTTTCCAATAACGGTCCCGGGCTTCCACACCACCGGGTTACAAGAACGGTCCCGGGCTTCCACGGCCACCGGGTTCCACAAAAAGTCCCGGGCTTCCACGGCCACCAGGTTCCACAAAACAGTCCCGGGCTTCCACGACCCACACGGCTAACACTTTAACCACAAGTGATTTAACCGCCTCTTCAGGCCAAGTTATTTAACCGCCTCTTCAGGCCAAGTGATTTAACCGCCTCTTCCGCCTTTGGGCCAAGTGATTTAACCGCCTCTTCGGGCCGGATACCACGATCAAGCACACAACACACATGGTCACTCAAGCATACAACCAAACACTTGGTGTGCACCCGTTCACAAGCGCACAAACCCAACCATTCAGGCCATAGAGCAAACATCCAGCATACATACATACACTAAACCACAAGTCCAGTCACACGGACATATTACCAAACACTTAATGGGCATATACACACAGCTAAGTTCACACAGGCATTTCATCAAACATGTAGCGGGCATGTCATACGGGCATTTTATCAAACACTTTTCATGCATCACACAAACACCGAAACACCAAAATCGCCATTGAAGGCCAACATTCATATAGGAGGTCACACCTATATGAATTTACATATAAATAATATAACAGATATAACTCATATTCTGCCCTAGGACCCTAGGACAGAGGAGGATTTAGGAAGAACAGAATCCCTACCTTAAAGCGGATCTTCCTTGCTCCCGCGCCAAACGCCGTCCTCCCCACGCAAGATGCTCCGGCGAGAACCAAGAACTCCCCTTCCCTCTCTCTCTCTAGCTTTCTCTCTCTCGGGCGGCGAGTGCAAGCAAAGGAACACAAGAACCCTAAACTCAAACTCAAACCCTCCTTATATAGACACCATCCACATCAAAACGACGTAGTTTTGATTAAGTAAACCCAGGATCAAAACGACGTAGTTTTGATCACACAAGTTAGCACCTATCCGCACCCATATAGGCCAAAATACTCAGAATTTCAACATGGTCCTTTGGAGAAAGGTCATTAGAATGACAAAACCAAGGGAACCATGCAAAAATATGCCTGCACGCCAATTTGCACGCCAATTCCCCAATTTGCGTGCAGCTCCAAATGCACTCAAACTTCACCACAAGTCTCCTTGCATCTTGTAGAGGCCTGAGGAGCAAAAATATGCTTGCACGTGAAATGGGTGAATTCACGTGCAGCTCCAAATGCTCTGAAATTTCTGTGGTAGATAGAGGACCTCATTCTAAGAAACTTTTGTTCTTGCACGCCAATTGTTTGAGGCCATCTACTAGGTCAAAAGTGAGCTCCAAGATCAGCCAAAACAGCTTAAAACCGCCTGTAAACGCATAGCATCTTCCTAGGGCATAAATGTACGCTACCACTTGTCACATGCACCTCCCAAAAGTCCCCTCTTGGGCTCATCTCTTACCTCACACTTGTGCACCAACATCCAAGGTGTTTGTGGTTAACTTCTTACACATGGGTTACACACGGGTCATTACACATTTGTAGGGTTAATCTTCAGATTTTCAGCATGTTTTCCTTTCTTATTGTTATCTTTGGTAGGTTTAATAAGCACAGGTTTGACAGCTTTCTTCACAGGCTTGGTCTTTAAGTCTTTTGAATGGGTAGCCTGTGTGTGCCTGGTGAGTTTCTTCCTATCAAAGATGTTGTTGCACTGCAGATTTTTAGTGACATTAAGCTATTTAAGGTTTACCCTGATTTCTATGGCAATCTCCTTTATAAGATACTTAGGGTAGAATCGACCGATAGGAGAGGTGTCCAACTTCAAAGCAGATGGGGCACGTTACATGTTTAGGTTGAACACTCTGTCTCAAGGGTTTTGCTGGAGTGTTAAAAGGTTTCCTAGGTTTTCTCACATATCCTAGACCGTTCTTAACTCTTTCATCGAGAGACAAACTTAGGTTGGAAGGCAGCGACCTTGCTTGGATGAACCAGGTCTCAAATTTAGTAGTGTGTCTACTTGGTTTTGTCTCTGAGATAACTAAACCCTTACCCTTGCATTGGGATGTAGAGGACAGGTTGACTGAGGGTTCAGCTTTCAGTTCTTTCTTAGCAACTACTGCATCACTGTCCTGAGATGCAATAGTACCCAGATCTTTGAGTTCGGGTGTCACTGGTTTGGGTGAACTAGCAACGGCCATTGATACCTCCTTTCCACAATCAACGAGCACATTGCCAGCAGGAACAAAGCCAGGCAAGACACTTGGTCCGAACAGGGGTAGGTCCGGGCCTTGGCTATTTGGTCTTCTCGAGAAACCTAGACTTAAGGCTAGACCTTTAACATCTGGAGTAGTCCTAAAGTGGGCTGCAATCTCAGCAGAGTCTTACCACTTTTGACGGATTTGTCTTTCCTTTTCAACTTCTGCTTTGGTTTCAACTAGTTCCTTTTCAAGCCTATCGATGTCTTTATTAGCCATTTTTGTCCAAAAGATCATCGTGTGTGCTTCTCATCTCACTCACTTCAGTCCTTAATCTTCTCTCTGTTCTTTCATAATCATCTATAGAGTCTCTATATTCACATGAATGCCATTCCAGTTTAGAATAGTATCTTTCTTTGTCAGCTTTCATAGGAAGAAATTGTTCCTCCATTTCTTTAAGAGCTCTATAGGTATCTTCATAATCAATGTAGAGCTGTTCATAAGTTCTTACCTTGAGGGGAGGTGAATGGTCAGTCATGAAGCAGATGAGACCTTTTTCCTTCTTCTCCTCATCTGATGATACTTCTTCCTCCTCAGTTTCACTGTTAAACTTGTTAGTGACAAGCGCCTTCTTCCTCTTGTCATCCTTTCTGCTTGAGGAGCCTTTGGTCTTCTTCTTCGCTTTCAGTTGCCTCCTTTTTCTCCCTCTTCAGCTTATAACAGTCAGCAGTGAAGTGGCCGGGCTTGTTGCAGTGATAGCATTACAACTTGTCCTTATCTTTTCCCTTAGAAAAAGATGAGGATGACTGCCTTGCTTTCCTTTTGTAATTCCCCCATCTCTTCAGTAGTTTCTTGATCAGAAATGCCACTTCTTCATCTGAGGCACTTTCTGAGCCAAGTTCATCTGTTTAATCTTTTTCCTCTTCTGAAGATGCCTCCTGTGGTTCAAAGCGACGACCTTAAAAGCAACAGACTTCTCTTTTTTTCTTGGAAGGGTTCTCAAATGCCTCAAGCTCTTCTTTTTGCATTTCAAACGTCTTGAGGTCCCCATATAATGCTTCCAAGATGCAAGTCTTCCATTCCTTCAGTTGACGGATGGCTGATGTCTTTATCAGCATTCTCAAAGGAAGAGATCTTAGAAATTTGTCATTTTTGTCCTTTTGAGAGATCTCAACGTTGTAAGTCTTCATCCGTTGAATCAGACCTGTGAACCGTTTATAGATACTCTCCAATAACTCCTTCGGTTCACATCTGAAGGCTTCATTCTCTTGTTTGAGCATGGAGATCTTGTTGTCCTGTATTTGCTCATCTCCTTCGTAGATGAGACAGAGCTTGTCCCATACCTCTTTAGCAGTCTCAAGATCCTGCACATCCGTGAACATGTTATCATCAAGTACAGAGAAAAGTATGGCTTTTTCCTTGAAGCCCAGCTTTACTTTCCTCTGCTCCACCTTAGACCAACTATCTGGGTCTTTCGTCATTAGCCGACCTCTCTGCATACTCTTCGGAGTGAAAGGTCCGTTCTTTATTGTTTCCCAGAGATAGGTGTCGAGCATGTCTAGGTGTGCTCTCATTCTCGCTTTCCATTTGGAAAAACATGCGGGTGTGCACATAGGTACTTGGGAGGATGAGCCAGGCAAGACATCATAGAAGTCTTCTTGTTCTTTCTTATTGTTGTTGGTACTCGGTTCTTTCGGCTCCTGGTCTCCAGTCGCTCCTTCCTCTGGAGCACGACTGGCTTCAAGTTCCTCAACAGGAACTGGAGCTTGCTCGGGAGCAGGTGCTACACTACTGGAATCCATGTCGTCCATTAAGGATCTCTACGGAGTTGTAGAACCGCTCTGATACCAATTGTAGGTCCCAAAGTGAGTCTAGAGGGGGGGGGGGGGGGTGAATAGACTCTGGTCGCGTGCGGAAGCTAGACTATTAGCTGGTTTTGGATTCCTCTATAGATGACTATGATGGAAGTATTTATGGAGAGGATGACAATAGTATTGAGGATAACGTGAGTGACGATGAACTATCAGACAAAACTGAAATAAGAGTAAATGCTCTTTTCTCTTCAGATCTCAGTTGTGAAAGAGAAGGCTTATAATAGATCGAAGTGTGGATAACAGACAACACAAAGATCAAGACTTAGTGGAAGTGCTAGATCTTTGATGAATAACAAGATTTGTGAATAAATGAATGGATTGCTCTTGTTCTCGATTCAACACGGCGCACAGCACTTGTCTCAGTTCTCTCTTAGTCTTTCTGTCTCGTGTTGGAACACTCTTCTTAGTTCTGAAAGAGATTCTTTTTCCCTAAGTTCGTCAGAACCAATGTCTTGTGTTGTGTATGTTTCCTTCTTTTGAGAGAGAGGTTAAACTCTTGGTTTTGTCGTTAAGTGCGTGAAAGATATATTTTTAAGATTAAAGTGCTCGTGCGCCATGATGTCCATCCCGACAGACTGACTTCCCGCCACTGAAAATGTGGAATGTCAGGGGATGGGTTAATCTGCTTTGATTTATAGATTAGATGCCCATACTGCGTATTTGGCATGCAGTTGATCTTGGCCGTTCATCCGAGGATGGTAGTTGGCAGCAATTAATGCGCTCAACTGCTCGGGACGGCGCAGACTTGCTATACAAACCCTAGTTGACAATATCTCTAAGTGACTGTGTTTAGGGTTATAAGTTTGCCTCAGAGGTAGATGCCTCGTAGGTTCGGTGACTCGAAGATTTCAGTTAGAGCCCGTTGAAAGTGGCGAAAGTTTGCTTTAGGCTTTACAGTGTTTCTGCGAGTCTACGACTCATATCTTCGAGTCTCCGAGGCAGGAGCTCAGGTTGGATTAGTCTTTTGTGTCACTCTATTAACTGAAATCTATGATTCTGCGAGTCTACAAGTCTACGAGTCTGCGACTCTTCGAATGGCGCTTAGTGTGACTTCTTCGAGTTCAGCTAATCTACCTGTTATTGTAGCTACGAGTCTACAACTCTAGTTCTGTGGGTCTATGACCTTCGGGTCTCTCAGTTTACTATATTTGACTAAGTGGTCTGAAGATCTTCGACTCTACGAGTCTTCAACTTCGCTTTTCTTCCTTAGTCTTTCACAGAGGCTCATAAACTGAGTTCCTGTATAGCTACGACCCTTTAGCTACAACTCTCCGCCATCGATCTCCGAATCTGGAAGTATGGCAATTTCACTATAGTGACTATGTCCGTTGAGTCTACGAGTCTACGACTCTACGACCCTTGAGTTATAGTTTCATTTGTTTGCCAGTCTTTATAGCATCGACTCTTCGACCTTCAACCTACGAGTCTACGAGTCTAGTTGCTTAACCGTGTTCGACGACTTCAACTCTACGACTTTCAATCTACGAGTCTACGAGTCCGGTTTTCTTTACACTATTCGAAGGCTTCGCCTCTGTGACTTTCGATCTACGAGTCTACGAGTCCTATTTTCTTAACAGTGTCAGAAGGTTTCGACCCTACGAGTCTTCGAGTCTAGTGATAATTGAAGTTCTGTTAATTGACTTAAGTATTTATGGGGACTCTACGAGTCTACGAGTCATTTAGCTTTGGTTACTGTTCTTAATACTTCTTCGACTCTACGAGTCTCCGAGCTTATTGATACTTACAGTAACACTCTCTTTTCCATACTGTGACTCTACGACCTTCGACCCTGGATCTACGAGTCGCAATGTTCCACATCCTTTGTTTCGCCTTGAGTCTCTAGACTCTACGAGTCTACGAGTCTCTTGCCAATACGTCCTATGACAGTTTCACTTCTACGAATTTCGACTCTTCGATCCTACGACCTTCGGTTCTTTGAGTCTCCAGACTTAGACTATATTTTGGCTGCTTCATCAAATCCTATATTTCCAACAATATCATCTATAAACACCACTACGAACGAATCTAAGTATGGAGCAAAGACTTGGTTCATCAAATGCATAAACACTGCGGGTGCATTAGTGAGCCCGAAAGGCATCACTACCCACTCATAGTGCCCATACCTGCAAACGGCGCGTCTTAGGGATGTCCTCCTCCTTAACCCTCAACCGATGATACCCCGACCATAGATCTATCTTGGAAAACCACCGGGCTCCACTCAACTGGTCAAACAGGTCATCTATCCGAGGCAACGGATACTTGTTCTTCACAGTCACCGAATTCAGCTTCCTATAGTGGATGCAAAGGCGTAGCGTGCCATCTGCCTTCTTTGCAAAGAGCACCGGAGCACCCCAAGGCGAGGTACTCAGTCTGATATACCCTTAGTCCACCAACTCCTCTATCTGCCTCTGGAGCTCCCTTAACTTAGCTGGTCCCATCCGGTAGGCCACTTGGGATATCGGTCCAGTCCCCGGTATCAACTCAATGGTGAACTCCACACTTCTCTTAGGAGGTAGACTCCTCAACTGGTCGGGAAAGACATCCTGAAATTGGTCAATGACAGCTGGCCACACTCTCTTTTCCACTTTCCCCTCCTCAGCAAAGGTCAGGGCTGCCAACCTGTGGGTAATAGCACCCCACTGGTCCAACACTGGCCCAGCTCGACTCGCCTCACAGTCCCACTCCCCCTGTAGGGTGCAAGAGGTCCTCGCAGGTGTCACGAAGGATACACGCCGCCGATAACAATCTATCTTGGCCTAGAAAGCCATAAGCCAATCCATACCCAAGATCAAGTCAAAAGTACGCAAGGGCATTACATGCAAGTCAAAGCTTAGCTCCACACTCCCTATGGTTAACACATAGTCACGGCAAACACGCCGCACCTCAATCATACCTCCCACTGGAGACTCGACAACTAGGGGCCTCGCTGCCTCAACACAAACTAACCCCAAGCTATCTATTGCAAGCTCATCAACAAAAGAACACGATGCACCCGTATCGAAAAGAACAGAAGCTAACGTACGGGAGATCAAAAGGGTACCTCTAACCACCGATGGTCCTGCTCCACCCTCCGCCGGTGGGGGTGGTAGCTCAGCCTCTTCCTGGTACGTCACCTCCAGCGCAAACACCCTTCCTTGGCCTGTGCCACTGGTCGGCTCACTCACTGGGCGCTTCCCACCAAGGCTGCCTCCGGCCTGATCTGCTGCCGCTCCGGCCTCCCCCGGGGTCGGGTCTGTTTCGATCCGGCCGACTAGCTTGCCACCGTCGTGCTGATCTCTCTCTGCTGGTGCATGGAAATTGGCATCACTTCTCGTGCTGGATGCCATGCCTCCAACGCCCCTGTTGCCACTCCGGCAAACCCGGCTCGGATGGCCCTCTCGTCCATAGCTATTGCATCTCCAATCCTTCTTTGGACACTCCCTCCTGAAGTGGCCTTGCTCCCCACAGCAATGACAACCGCTGGGGAGACCTCCTACTGGACCTCCTTGCTTGTTGCCGCCAAAGCTAGACCTCACTGGGTGCACCGATGTCTGTCCCCTGCTGCAGAAGGAACTATTGTCTCTCTCTTCAGTCTTGGGTCTCTTGGGCCCCGAATCACGTTCAGATCTGCCCTGCAACTGGCGACCCTGATAGGCCTGCCTCCCATCATCCAGCTCTCTCTCAGCGATACGAGCCGTCTCCACAACCTTAGCATAAGTCCTCAAGCGCAAGATCGCCACTCTCTGCCTAAGGGCTGGCCTAAGACCCAAGGTGAACTTATGGGCCTTCAGGTCCTCCTTTGCCACAGTCTCGGGAGCAAACCTACTCAAGCTCCGGAACTCTCGCTCATACTCAGGCACCGTCCTTGATCCTTGCCTCAAGCTGCCAAACTCCTCCCTCTTCTGCCACCTCAAAGACTCCGGGAAGAACTCATCATGGAAGAGCTGCAAGAACTCCTCCCATAGCATGAACTACACCGCATGGCTCCCCACAACACTCAACCACCACTCAGAGCACTCCCCTCTAGCTACCGAATGGCCAGTCTCACCTTATCCTCCTCCCGGGGTAGGAGAAAGGAAAACACATGCTCGATCTATCTCAACCACTGCTCAGCTACCACAGGTTCCCCTTCTCCCTTGAACCTTGGAGGTTGTTCCTTTCGGAACCGTGTCACCACGTCATCCTCTGCACGAATCGGTACGCCGCCCAGTGAACTCTCACGCTCCCGAGGTAACCCCCCCCCCGATGGTGGCGGTGGTGGTGGCACCACCTGCTGTGCCGCCATCTCACGGCGCACCTCCTCCCGAACTTCTTGCCAGATACCTTCCCTCAGCTCTTGGACTTCCAGTCAAATGCCCTCTCGCAGTTGCGCCAACAACAGTGCATGTCCTCCAGCGGACTGCCCCGCACCCGGACCCTCATGGGCAGATGTCTCATCAGCCACTGCCCTGAACGCGCGTGTCACTCTCCTCGGTGGCATTCTTACTACACGAAGTAAGAAAGTCAGCCTTCAAAACACATTCATAATCTATCACGGGTCACTACTTCTACCCCATTTATCAATTCTACTATCACAAGGCGTGTCACATTTCATATTGCATAGACGATACAAATTCACACCCCATCACATTGTTCATAACCACGATTATTTCACACAATACCACACAAATCACATGCTCAATCATTCCAAGAACACCAACATTATTATTTTTTTTCAGTTCGTTCACATTTCACAAGCTTCAAGTTCACAAGGACAGGTTTCAATACCACAAATTCTTTTCCATGCTTTTATGCTCAATTCATCACAAAATTTCAGGTTGCACAATTAAAACTTTATTACGTTCAAACCATTCATCCATGTAATTATACATAAACACAAATGCAACTAGTGCCCTAATGCCAATGCATGCAAATCCTACCTCAGGTCTGGTCTACCCCAAGTACACCTTAGAGGCTCCAAGAGGACCGTGTTGATCAGGCATGTCCCTCCAAGCTCTTCCAAATGACTCAAGACAACCAGATCCGCCCACTACCCTAGGCCAACTAGACCATGCTCTGATACCATATTGTCATGCCCCGGATTTCCAACCCGAGGAGACCGAAACGTGACCCTCCCTTTACCCGGGTTTGGACAAAGGGGTTAGGATAAAACGTACACATCACATTTTATATTCAGACACCAAACCAAATATTTATTAAGTTCAAACATTACAAATGTGTTCAAACATACTTTTATTACATTAAACTTCACCTTACAACATCTCCCCACTGGGGTTACAAAGCTCACACAAAAACAACAAAACTCAGATAACAATAAGCAAGCCACAAGCAGGTCTTCTACCTTGGTGTTCCCACCTAACGCCTGTAGGTCCCTGTAAGAAAACAACACGGTAGGAGGGGTGAGCAACCACAGCTCAGTAGGGATCATGTCTCCCCAACCCATCCCATGCTCCTAGCATCTACATGCCATGTGTACAAGTGCAATGTCGTGATACAACTATTTCAACAAATATAATAGCAAGCCATATCAGCAAATACAATTATTTCCATAGCCACACAAGCTAGCACATGAACAGTCCCGGGCTTCCACAGCCACCGGATTTCTAAGAGTAGTCCCGGGCTTCCACAGCCACCGGGTTTCACAAAACATAGTACACACTACCACTCAGGTATAAAACCAAACTTTTAGTAGGCATATATTCACCAATGCACAAACCCAGCCACTCAGGCATAAAACCAAACACTTAGTAGGAACACATTCACCAATGCACAAATCTAGCCACTCAGGCATAAAACCAAACACTTAGTAGGCACATTTACACAGACATATTCACACAGGCATTTTATCAAACATTTAACATGCACTGCCTACCCAACGTCAGAATCACACCAAAACGCCATTGAAGGCCAACATTCATATAGGAGGTCACACCTATATGAATTTACATATAAATATTATAACAACAGCCATAGAAACTCTGTAAATCATCTACACAAAGCCTAACCCCGGAACAGACCAGGAAAGACAGAACCCCTACCTGTGGGAAAACTTATCACCACAACAACGATCCTGCTCCCATGCCGAACGTCGTCCGCCCACGAGAAACACCACAGCAGCAATGGCCAGAACTCTCCTCTCTCTTTCTCTTTCTCTTTCTCTCTCTCTCTCTCTCTCTCTCTCTCTCTCTCTCTGCGACGGCTGCGGTGGTTGAAGAAGAGAACCTTAAACCTAGAACAAGGAGCCTTCACCTCTTTATATAGATAACTCAAACCCCAAAACGACGTAGTTTTGATTAAATGAATCCCAGCATCAAAACGACGTAGTTTTGATCCCAGCATCTTCACAACTCTATCCTCAAGAGTTTTTTTACATTATTCAACTTGACCTCTAATCCCAGGAAAATGATGCTTAAGTCTAGTAATACCACCTCCTTTAATCAACTTATTGCAATATAAACAAATTGTGCACATCCCTTAATGTGCACTCCATCATATGGTTAACTCCCAAAACCCCAAACACGGGTCATGACAACATAGTCTTGTATATTTGTAAAATGAGCTTTTTGGTGAACACACGTTTGTGCTTTGAATTGGTAACGCTTGATAACATGTTCGTAATAGAATAGACTTAGAGTGCTACCTGTAAGTTTGAAGAGAGATACATTTTTTCGGTAGATGCAAAGCATGTATAAACACTTAATTTATTATACATTTTATTATAATTATCATTTGATAATAATACAAAATACTTCCACTATCCGATTGTCTTTCGCATTGATTTACTCACTCAATCAGAATTAGTGTTGTGCTAAAGAGGAGAAGAATTTTCAAAGAGCCTATTCACCTCGCTCTAGGCTCTCCGGGACCAACAAGTGGTATCAAAGCAAGTTCTACATGCTCAAGTAAAGATCCTTCTCTTTCTCATATCTATAAATGGCCAAAGAAAGCAACATACTGTACAATGCATGCATCAACTCAGGAGGTGTGGCAGAGCCCATCACCAACCGCAGCAGCAGTGAAAACACTGACCCGAGCTCAAGCGCTCAAACCACTGCTCCTTACCACCAAAGTTCTGGATTCACTCTGAACAAACCGCCAAAATTCAGACCCGAACTCTTCTCACAATGGAAGGTTCGCATGCGCACATTCATGACGTACCATGACCATATGATGTGGCCTTGTCTTCATCAAGAGATCCCAACTCTGATGACAATCGAAGAAAATGGAGTTAGAAGGCCAAAGACAGACGCTAAACTCACGAACGAGGAAAGAGCCTAGTAGTTCGCAAACGAAAAGGCTCTAGCATACATTATGTCATCCTTGGATTTCGAAGCTTTCATGGACGTCGAGGGCTGCACAATAGCAAAAGCTGTCTAGGATAAACTGATAACCCTCTATGAGGGAAGTCAGTCCCAGATGCAGAACGTCATTTGTGCTCTCAGACAGAATTTTGAGAGCTTCATGCATAAACCTAACGAATCCCTTGAAAGCATCTACCAGAGATTCGGTAAGCTCATACTCGACTTGAAAACTGTCAATGAGAGTTACACTAACTTTCAAATAAATGACAAGTTCTTTCGTTCTTTGTCGAATCGCTACTACTCCAAGCAACTCCAGATGCATGCCACACAGAACTAGATGTATGCTCCCCTAGAGGTAATCTATGGAGAGCTATGAACTCACGAGGTCAGATTCAAATACTCTGACCGGGATGAGAAAATAGCTCGAAAAGAAAAGGGGGTAGCTTTTAAAGCTACGGAATGTCTGACCATACAACACGAGGATGATACGGAAGGGTTAGAAAACTCTGACTCTAACTCAGAGGAGATGGCCCTTCTTTTCAAATCCTTTGAAAGGATTCTGAGGAAGAGAATAAAGGAAAGCAAGGGAGGATCCTCTTCATCCTCTAGAAGGAAAGAGTGACCGGAGTCTTCGTCCCAGGACTGCTAGAAATGTGGGAAACCGGGTCACTATGCCAAGGAATGCAAAGCAAAATCCAAGGCGGCAGACAAGAGTAACAAGGACAGACCCCAACGCTCTACCTCTGAAAACTCCAAGAATAAGGGGAAGGCATTCGTCTTTAAGTATGACAGTGGCACAAAAGAAGAGGAGGAATCCTTTGATGACGAGCCAACTGAGAAGGCGAACATCTGCCTCATGGCAAATACTGAGGTACCTTCTATCTCTGAGCTTATGAGTAAATTAGAATCTCTTACTGTTGAACGTGATCATGAAAAGAACGAAAGATTAATAATTACTCAAATGTACAAAGATATGAGTGAACAGGCTAAACGTCTTAAACTAACCATTTCCAATCTAGAAAAGGACTTAGCCAATCTTAGGAGTAAAGAGATTTGGTATCATGATCTTAGAGCTGAAAACCATTACTCAATGTTGGGTATCATAGGATTTGGTGAAGCTTCCAATAATATTTCTAAATCTAGAGACTCGAAGATCCGAAGGCATAAGAGTCATAGAGTCAAAGTTCGAAGAAGAGTAAAACTGTCACAACCCTGATTGATAAAAGACTCGTAGACTCGAAGAGTCGTAACAAGAAAGTGACAAAACATAAGTTGACTCGAAAGACCCGAAAAATGTGAAAGTCCCCAAAGATGCCCTAATGAAAACTAACAGAACATAAGTTAATATGGAAACTCGGAGACTCGAAGGGTCGAAGAGTTGAAGTCACACATAGAAACTGTCAAGTAATAAGCTTGAGGAGACTTGCAGACTCGAAGGTCGATGGTCGAAGAGTCTAGGCCATTGAGGTATATAAACTAACAAATGAAATTGTAACTTAGACTTAAAGAGTCGTAAACGAGTTAATCAAAAGGAATTGTCGGTCAAAAATAAGACCAAGACCCGTAGACCTCAAAGGCGAGTCATAGTTAAAGAGTTGGAGCCGTAGAGTCGAAGACTCGGACAAACGGAGACTCAATTTGCAATAACCCAACGACGACAAACTAAGCATTAGATATTGAGAATTGGAGACTCACATAGTCGAAGACTCGCAGGTCGAAGATCTAGCATAAGTTCATAGACCAAAGGAACGAAGGGTCGAAGAACCTCTTAGCCCTCCAAAGCAAACTGAGTGACTCGAAGAAACAGAATTGAAGACTCGCAGCTAAGACAACAGGCATAGGCTATGTATGCTCATTATAAGAGTCACTTGAAGAGTCGGAGTAAGGGTCAGAGACTCGAAGGGTCGAAGACTCACTTAACACAGAGTGACCGTTAGAGTTAGACCAACCTGTAATCTGCCATCCACGAAGACTCAAAGATATAGAGTCGAAGACTCGTAGCTAGTAGTGAGTCAGTACACTCTTTAGAGAAACCACTCTATACATCACAGACTCGTAGAGTTGAGATCATTTTATAGAGTGAGCTTGTCATCATCTCGCAAACAACTACCCACGAAGACTCGAAGAAAACTAGAGTCAAAGACTCACAAGATATAATGTTGTCGAAGCCTGAAATATCATTATATACTAAAAAGAGGCTCGACCCAAATCTTCGAGGTAAATCTTTGAGTCACCAGATCTTCGAGGCAAACTAACAGCCCTAAACATCTTACTTGGTGATATCATCAGCTAAGGTTTGTACGATAAGCCTACGCCTTCCTGAGCGATTAAGCACATTTAATGTCGCATTAATGACTACCAACCGCCATCAACGGATGAATGGCCAAGATTGATTGTACCGGTATGAGCATACAACTATGCGGCATGAGTAAATGGATCTATAGAATCATAGCAGATCATCCCATCCCCTGCCTTCGCATTTTAAGTGGCGGGAAGTCAGACTGTTCGGATAGACGAGAAAGCACACATGCACTATAACCTTAAAATATATCTCTCACACACTTAACGAAAAAACATGAGTAAAACTCTCACAGAAAGCGAGGAACACAGAACACAAGATATAGAATTCTGACACGCATTAAAGAAATAACACTTGTAGAATGAAAAGAAGATAGTTCTAATGCAAGAGAGAGAGACTCGGTGAGAAAATTAATCAAAGTGTTGTGCGCCGTATTGAATGAAGAATAAGATCATCTTGAACTATCAATCACACATTCTTGTTCAAAGAGATCCATCACAATCATCTAGTCTACTTTCTGCGTTGTTTATCCACGATCATTATCTATCCTAGAACATTCCAAATGGAGTCAATTTGTCCATATTGATATCCGTAAGAATATTCATTCCATATCTGAGGTTTGTCTCATCTAAAGCATTTACTCTCATCTCAGATTTGTTGGATAGTCATTAATCACTCGTACACCACTTTATCATCTTCTCAATAAATATTCATAGCATAGTCATCTCTTGAAAATTCATATACCATCTTACAGTCTTAGCTTCTGCGAAAATAGTCTATTCACCCCCCTTTAGACTCACTTTGGGACCTACAATTGGTATCGGAGCGGTTTACAACTCTGTAGAGATCCCTCTTGTCAGATATGGATTCCAACGGCACAGCTCCCATTCCTGAGCAAGCTCAAGTTCCGGTCAAAGAACAAGAAGCCAGTCGTACTCCAGTAGTGGAACCAACTGGAGAGCAAGAGCAAGAAGAACCTAGCACCAACAGCAACAAGAAAGAATAGGAAAACTTCTACGACGTCCTTCCTGGCTCATCCTCCCAAGTCCCCATGTGCACACCCGTGCGCTTCTCCAAATGGAAAGCGAGAATGAGAGCTCACCTGGACATGCTTGACACTTTTCTCTGGGAAGTTATCCAGAACGGACCTTATACTCAAAAGAGCATGTAGAGAGGCCGTTTACAGACGAAAGACCCAGATAATTGGTCTATGGTGGAGCAGAGGAAAGTGAAGCTTAGCTTTAAAACAAAGGTCATCCTTTTCTTTGCCCACGACGATGATATGTTCACATATGTGCAGGACCTTGAGATAGCGAAGGAGGTATGGGACAAACTCTGTCTTATCTATGAAAGGGATGAACAGATCAGGGACAATAAGATATTCATGCTCAAGCAAGAGTATGAAGCCTTCATATATGAACCAAAGGAGTCACTTAACGATATTTACAAACGGTTCACCGACTTATTCAACAGATGAAAAACTACAACGTTGAGATCTCTCAGAATGATAAAAATGACAAATTTCTGAGATCTCTACCTCTAAGACTGCTGATAAAGACATCAGTCATCCGTCAGCTAAAGGAAAAACATGTGCCTTGGAAGCACTTTATGGAGACCTCAAGACATTTGAAATGCAAAAAGAAAAGCTTAAGGCATTCGAGAACCCTTCCAAGAAAAAGGAGAAGTCTATTGCCTTTAAGGCTGCTAAACCAAGGGAATCATCTTCTGAGGAGGAAGAAGAAGAAGGCGAAGATCTTGATACAAATAGCACCTCAGATCAAGAGGTACCATTTCTGATCAAGAAGCTGCTGAAGAGAAGGGGGAACTACGGGGAGGAAAGTTAGGCGGTCGTCCTCATCCTTCTCAAAATGAAAGGATAAGGAGAAGTTACGGCTTATCACCGCAACGAGCCCGGCCATTTCGTTACCGATCGCTATAAGTCAAGAGGGAGAAGAAGGAGGCAGCAAAACAGAAGAAGAAGAAGACCAAAGGCTCCTCAAGCAGGAAGGATGACAAGAGGAAGAAGGCCCTTATCACCAACAAGTTCAACAGCGACACTGAGGAGGAAGAAGAATCTTCAGATGAGGAGCAGAAGAAAAAGGGTCTCTTTTCTTTATTTTACAATAGGCTTTATTTACAAATTACAATTAAGGGTCAAGAGGCCCATTGTTACAAATCACTCGAGTCCCAAACTAATACAAACTAACTCAAGGGAATGAAAATAAGAAACAACCAAAATAAAATTTGAAACTCATAAACAGAGAATCATGACGCACAACTAAAAAAAACCACAAAACACAAAAACAAAACCAAACCAAAGGAAACATGAGTGAGAACACAAAAGAACAAAATTTATATGGAATAAAATTTAACAGGTTAGTGAATGAAGCCATACACTATAGAAAAAAAAACAACACTAAATAGGCTGCTAATAAATGGAAAATAGACAAATAAACAGGCTGCTAAATAATGAGATAAACACATGCAAGGAAGAGGGAAAATAAATGGAAACACCATGTACGGAGATCCCAAACAAAACGTCAACAATTTGGTCAAAGATGCTAACATTATGCATAAAGCCACTCAGAGCTCTCTACTGGCTAACTATAGTCATGGGTGCATCACCAAATCCATAGTATTGTCATGCATTAAACCAAAGAAATAAACAAACAGTCAATGAGTAATACAACCCATAACCAGTCGTGGCCATGAAGGTTCTCAAATAACCAGAGCAAGAACAAGCATCAATAGGGAGGGAACACAATGAGGTATACAAACAGATCATGAGGATGAGCAACAGAACAACAAGGCATACAAAAAAAAACACAAAAGACATCAAGGCAACAAAGAAACAAAGCAAGGCACTGGCATAATCACATGAGGTCAAAAATAAAGAGGAAGTTAAAGAAACACAAACCACAACAAAAAAAACGTTAAAACAACTTTTAATCCCACGGCTAATGCGGCAACAACACCCTTTCAATCTGATACTACAATGGACTCCACGACCTTCGGGTTCTTTGTCTCCTTTCTTAGCGGCAATGGCGCGTCACACCACTCATCAATCTTGCGAACCGGAATGCCACCCTCCTTGACTTCTTGATTAGCAGCGAGTGAGGACAGTAATGGGTTTGTGCAGCAATGATATGGTTGTTGAAGCTATGGTGGGCATGATAGAAGCGTTTTTGGGAAGGCGGAGGCGCGCCTCTGTTGCGACAGTCGTCACTGGGAGGCAAGGGCACACCACGCGGTTGGAGCAGTTGGCACCGTGGCAACATCGTGGGGGTGGTGCGCTCCGTGGTTGGGATCGTTAGCATCGTGGACTTATGCTTGAGAGACTATTGCGGTGGAAGGGAGGATCGAGTAGGTTGGAGGGTGAAAAGGCGGTGTAATCTCTGTTGCCATCGTATTTTTTGTTAACATAGTTGTTGGACCCAATTTTGTCCGGGTTGGACATACTAATCCCATTTGATGTATATACCTTTTTGCCCATGCCATATACCTTGTTGAATTAGTCCTTAAAGATTCCCTGCGATTTGCACAAGATGGACGCATTGACACAAACTGGGAAGCTCAAAATGGATAACCCCTACTACACGTTCCTGAAGTACCCCAAGACCAATACTAGGGGATAGAGGAGGAAATTTGGAGAATAACGCACATGACTGAGCTCAATTCTCATGAAAAACGAAGAAGCTATGGCCAAAACAATTTTCATTGAAAAAAGTCAAACTTGCCAAAAGACGGTCAATGCCCCTGATCAAACTACCCGGAAAAGTGACTATGTGAAATTCTCCAAAACATCTATTTAAGCAAATACGGGTCTTCCTAAACAATCTCCATTTTCACATTTTGGGTGGGGGGTAAAAAGGTAATTAAAAGTAAAAAAAACTAAAGTTCCCAAAACAAAAAAACAAAACGTTTTCAAAACAAAGCAAAAACAAAAAACAAAGAAAAAAACATTTTCAACAAAAAAAATGCGTTCTCAACAAAAAAAAACAAAACAAAAACCAAACGTTTTTTTTTTACAAAACACAAAAACCAAAAAAATGTTTTCTAACCCAAAAACCAAAAAAGGAGAAAATAACAAAAAACATATTTTAGGACTTCAATTTCCAAAATAAACCCAAAAACCAAAACCAACCCCTAGGATCTCATTCTCCACTTCAAACAAAAACCCAAAACTTTTAGGATTCCCTTTAGAAATTTAGGGTAAATCCATTTTAACCACGACTTTAATAAATAACTTAGCTGAATAAAAATTATAGACCTTTTAGGAAACTTAACCCCGTCATGGCAGTGCAAATAAAATAGAAAACCTCCTCCTCCGAAAATAGATACCGAAAGGGCGCTGTAGGGGTGCTAATCCTTCCCTACACGTAACCAACTCCCGAACCCTTCTCTGATAACGCAGACCACACCTTTAAACTACTCAAAGTGGAGGGTATCCAACTGTAACCCAAAAGCAGTTGGTGGCGACTCTAAATTTTCTCACCATTGGTTCAGTTTGAGCTCACCCCAAACGGGCCCGGACGAAAACCAGTGATGACAACTGGCACCTCTGCTAGGGATAAACACACTTTGGAGAGTTAGGTCTAGAACTAGGATTAGGAGGTTATTTTAATTGCACTGTTGTATATATTTAGCTGTTGTGATAAGCTATTTTTTTGTGGTTTACTTATTTTTTTATCTAATTGCTGTTATAGTTGTCGTTTATCTTTAAACTGTGATTTATTTATACGCTTTAATTACCATGATAGTTGTGATTTACTACTTTCCATACTTGTTGCATCCATGCATAACCCTATACCCGGGTTTAGCACAATTTAAGTTAACGAGGTTCGATACGGTCCCCGGCGTGTTGATCATTATCCGTAATGGGGCCTCGGACTCCTCAATCAAGCTTGAGGTTCTTTTAAGGCACGTCCTTTTAAGATCCCCCTCCGGTAAATCCCATGGTGTATGGAGCCCTCTATTGAGGAAGTTTGGGAACCAACGAATAAGATAGGTGTAGCAATAGAAGCCCATCAGGGGCATTGACCCACATGTTATTTGCTCATTCCATGCCATGCTGACCTTTGTTTGTAGGGTAGTCCATAAGTCATCCCCTACACATCTGCCTTACTATTGGTCTATTCTTTATCCTACCTATTTGCCCCGATTTGTTTTAACTTGCCATCCTAACTTGTCATCATGCATAACACGACATTCATATAGGCATGGCCACTTTCGATCATCTCCTAAAAAGCCTTCAGGATAAAGAGGCTGTCGCAGTAGTGGCCCAAGCATCTAGGGACATCCAACTTCGCCTTGGAGATTTTCCACCAGAAGAAGCCCACAAAGCAGAACATATTATCATAGAAGATCAGTTGGACTATACTAAGGAGGTGCAGATGATATGGAGCCAGTGGTCAGACGAAAGGAAAAGCATTTATATACAGCAGTTTGGGGATTTGCTCCATGTAACCGAGTTACTGGCCGACAAGGATATGCTTGGGGCAACCATATATTTCTAGGAGCCTCGATGGCGATGCTTTGACTTCAGTGGCATAGATCTTGTTCCCACAATAGAAGAATACAGAAGATTATTGGATATCCCGGTAGAAAATAAAATGAAGATCTATCTACCGGAGCCCAGAAGATCATGTCGAAGGGCCTTTGCTGAGATAATGGGAAAGCCAGTATGGGACTCACCGGCGGCCACAACCTATGGTGGGCGGAAATATCTTCCATAGGCAACAATCAAAGAAATGATACAGACCGCAACAGAAGCAGGGGCACACAAATTTCTGACACTAGCTATATATGGGCTAGTCATTTTTTCGAGGATACCGGCCCACATCGATAGAGCCATTGTAGATTTGGTCCAAAGGGTGCTCAAAGGATGTGACCCTACTCCTGCTATCTTGGCCGAAACCATTCGATCTCTTACTTATCCGAGGAGTACAGGCTCGGGACGATTCATGGGGTGCCTGCCTCTCCTATGCACATGGTTGCAAGGTCATTTCCCCTGTAGTGTTCATCGTTTTCCTGCTGTTTACCAGGTACCAGCCACGACACTATTAGATATTCTGCTCAGCAAGTGGAACCTACCTAAAGACTTTGAAAGCTGGAAAAGGAAGTTAGAGAACCTCACAGAAGCTAACATTACCTGGACTGCTCCCTGGATGCCGGTGGTCTCTATGACATATAGCTGCGGGGACTACAATTGGGTCCCACTCCTAGGTCCTTGGGGAGGAACTGCATATGCACCACTACAAAGTGGAAGACAAGTTGGGCATCATCAGATTATCCCTGTGCTATTTGGCATGGAAGATTGTGACTTCACCTACAACAGAACCATGCTTGCAGAAAAAGGAAAACAGATGTATCAAGCATGGTCCACCCCAGACAAGATCCAACCCAACAGTCCAAAACCTGGTGTTTATCCCGCATACATATCTTGGAGGGCACAACACAAGCCACAACTAACTTCGGACATGAAGGCTATCCTCCAGGAGAATCAAAATCTCAGGCAGTAGATCCAAAGGCTGGAAGCATCTCTAGAAGGAGCTCTCCAGCGGTTGCAGTTGAGGGAAAAACAGGTCAAGACCATATTGAAGCAGAGGGAGGAAGCAAGCAAGCGGCCACCTCAGAGGAAAAGGCGTCGTGCTACTTAGGAGATGACTGGAAGTGTGCCTTAAGATTATGTAGCCATAGCTCTCATCTGCATGGCATTTCTGTATTGTACTGTGTGTTTGTTTGAAAATGTTTGAAATAAAGTTATTTGCTTCTCTAACTCTTTGCATAGTCATTCATGCATACATACATATCAGATGAAAAAAAAATCGAATAAAAATTCCCTTGTACCCAGGTGGGTAGCAGACTTTTTCCAGGATGGCGCACTCTTACAATCTCAGATCTTGCCGCAATCAGGTATCCCAGCCACAACCAATGGCAGAGAAAGCAGAGAACAGACTCATGGATTTAAAGCAATCACAACAAGCCCTACAGGGGCAAATGGCTTTGATGATGTATATGCTCACCAAGCTGACTGAAGAAAGAGAAAGAATCCCGGCAAGAGGAACCCCGACCGGAGGAACTACCAATCACCATCAAGAGTAGGGGCAGGAAGCAATTCAACCGCCCAATCGGCTCTCGAGCCAGACACCCACCTATCATCCTGCTATGGCACAACCCCCCCAACTCCAAATCCAACTCATTTCACTATGCCCGCATCGGGACATGCAATAGAGGTAATGGGTTCTCCGGCCCGAAGGAGGACATTGAGTCCCCTGCTCTAAGACGACCGGAGGAAAGATTGAAAGCCATAGAAGGCATCGATAGCTATGGCATGACCAGCCCACAAGACTTATGTCTAGTCCCTGGAGTGGTGCTGCCACCAAAATTCAAAATGCCGAGTTTGAGAAGTTCAACGGGACCTGATGTTCGAAGACACATTTGGCCATGTACCGTCAAAAGATGGTTGCTTATCTTGGTGAAGACAAGCTCCTCATGCATTGTTTCCAGGAAAGTCTAACTGGGGCATCCCTTCGCCGTACTTTCAGCTAAATGGAAACCACATCAAGACATGAAAAGAATTAGCTACTTCCTTCTTGGCACAATACAAACATGTCATCGAGCCGGCACTTGGATCGACTAACCCTGCAGTCCATGGAAAAGGGATCCGAGAAAAATTTCAAAGATTATGCACGAAGATGGAGAGAGACTGCTGTGGAGGTCCAACCTCCCCTTGCGAAAGAGAACTCACCACTCTTTTTATCAACACACTAAAAGGCGTATACTACGAGAAGTTGATAGGTAACGTCTCCAACAACTTTGCGAGACTTGGTTGCATCCGGTGAACGTGTAGAAAGTGGAATTAAAGGAGGAAAGCTAAAGGGTGATGCCGCCGAGGCATCAAAACGGTTTCAACCACCAGCAAAGAAGAAGGAAAATGAGAGCAACCTGGTATGCCAAGCGCACCGGTCAATACAACCAACATTCTACCCAAAGACCAGGGGTGCTACGGAGGGTCACCAGGTAGGCCGCTTATCTTGCACCGCTCCACCTCCCCATTTCATGCCATACTTGCCGCAAGGAGGGGTTCCATTTCCATATTCAATGGTACCTAACTCATTTCAACCGGGGGCACCGTACCAAGAGGAACCAAGGGTGTCGGCTCCGGATGGACCGAGACCCGCATTCCAAGGACAGGGGCAACCAAGGGCCCCGGACTCGGCAAGCGGGGAGCGAATTAGGCTTCTCGTCGACCATGACAAGAGTTTGACCCAATTCCAATGACTTATGCGAGAATTATACCCCAAGCTCCTAGAGGCAAGGTTGGTAACCCCTATACCCTTGGGAGAAATAAAGACTCCTCCCCCGGCCTGGTACAAGTGGATGCCGGATGTGAATATCATGCAGGTGGAGCTGGACATGATATCAAAAATTGTATAACATTCAAAAGGAAGGTTCAGGCATTGAAGGATGCGAAGTGGCTAGACTTTTCTTGCACCGACCGGGACGCCAAATGTGAACAACAATCCTCTCCCCAGAACACTCCAACAATGTTGCCGGTATCTCGAGAATGAAGGACGGGTGGAGAAGGTCTCCCAAGTGCAAATGGAGAAAACATATTTGTTTACAATGCTACATGAACATGGCTATATACTTGCTAAAGACCCGCCGGAGGCAGAAAGAGAAAAAGATGGGGAAAAACAATGTCCTTATCACAAGATGTCGAAGGGACATGACATTCGCAGAATGTAGTGAGTTTTCCGAGGTGGTGCAAAAACTTATGGGCCAAAGGATGATCGAATTCTCCAGGGAAGAGATAGACAGTCAAAGCCACATGATCCAAGGAGACATGTCATACAAACCATCGTGGGTGCCAACCCCCTTGTCTTGAATGTTAAGACTCCAGAAATCCCACTACTGCCCCATGGAATTACAGCTCTCACCATACGTGTCCCTGCCCCTTTCCCTTACAAGATAGATAATGCGGTCCCATGGAACTACAAGCGTGAGGTAATTCAAGGAGCCACCGTAATAGAAAAGAAAACCCGGAGTGATCATGCTTATGCCCCCGATTTGGCGAACAAAGCGGGTAAAGAAAAAACTATAGAACCCGACATTGAGCAAACACTGGAGACAACAAAGAAAGGAACACCGGTCACGGAAGAAGAGGCCCTGGAATTTCTAAAACTCATGAAACAGAGCGAGTACAATATTGTAGATCGATTACGTAGACAATCAGCTCGCATCTCCTTGCTCACTTTAATGATGGATTCCCAACCTCACCGGGAAGCACTCACCGAAAGTTACGAGCCAAGCCTATGTTCCTCCAACCGTCTCGGTGGCGAATGTTGATGGAATCGCCAGGAACCTCATCATGAACAATGTCATTAGCTTTGGAGATGATGAGCTGCCTCAGAAAGGAAAGGACACATAAAAGCTCTACACATTCTTGTCAAGTGTAAGGCGCACACCATAGCCTGAGTACTCATTGATAACGGCTCTGCCTTGAACATTATGCCCTTACATATCTGCAACAAGCGCCGGTCGACGCATCCTATATGCGCCCTTGTACAATGAAGGTATGAGCATTCGATGGAGGCAAACGTGATGTCGTGGGAACTCTGGACATTCCACTCCTAATTGGGCCGATGAGTTTTATGGTGGAATTTCAGGTGATGGACATCACGCCATATTACAATTGTTTGTTGGGAAGACCCTGGATTCACATGGCGAAGGCGATGCCGTCAAGCCTCCACCAAAAGATGAAATTTGCAATGGGAGACCAACTTGTTTGCATCTGGGGGAAACAAGTTTCCTAATCACCAAGCCAGCATCGATTCCTTATGCGAGAACAATGAAGATATACCAGAATGCTCTTATCGGGCGTTCAAGATGGTGAATGTCACTTCTGCCCCAATACATTATCTCTCGAAGGCTGCAAGGATGGTTGTAGCCACCATAATCAAGCAAGGGTACAAACCAGGGCAAGGATTAGGCCCAAAGGCTCAAGGAATCCAGAAACCATTGACCATCCGAGAAAATACCGAGAAGTTTGGGCTAGGCTACGTCCCTACAAAAGCTGACAGACAAAGGGAAGCTATCAAGAAGAGGGACGTCAGAATGGCAAGATTGCAGAAAAGGCCAGTACAAGAAGAAAGGAGGAGCTTCCCCCCCCCCCCCCCAAGCGTTACATTCCGGACTGGAGGGTTTATCCATAAGAGCCAACCTGAGCCCGAGGCGGGGACTATAGCTGCATTGGACACAAACGAGAATGCACCAAGTGAGATGGTTCAGTTAGTGTGAGAGGATCACAACCAACCATTGAACAATTGGACCAGCCTGGACCTCCCCATAATGTAATGCTCATAGGGTCGCTAGGATTTAATGTATTCTATTTTAACGTCTCTTGAAGTGGTGAACATTTGTTTTTATCAAAAAGCATTTCAATAAAATGTACTTTTCTTCAAATCTGTCACGGTGCATTCCATTCATAACATATGTATATCATATTTGGTTACCAACTTGTAATTCTCTTAAGGAGAGGAACACGTTTACGACACTTTGGGGCACATTCTGTTATAATGTGCAACCTATCAATGAGCCATGGTGACCTTATTCCACGACGTGATGCATAAAGAAGTCGAGGTCTATGTGGATGATATGATAGCTAAATCGCGGATCACTAAAGATTACATCGAAGTACTCAGTAAGCTTTTTAATAGACTACGGAAATATCAACTCAAATTGAACCCGGAAAAGTGCACTTTTGGAGCCATGTTGGGAAAACTATTGGGTTTCATTGTGAGCCAAAAAGGAGTGGAAATTGATCCAGGACAAGGTTTGAGCTATCCAGGAGATGCCCCCACCCCGAACCATCAAGGAGGTCGGAGGATTCCTCGGCCGATTAAATTACATTGCTCGATTTATTTCACAATTAACAGCCACATGTGAACCAATTTTCAAGACTTTACTGGAAGAACAATCTAGAAATTTGGAATGACAAATGTCAAGAAGCTTTTGACAGGATCAAACAATATATATCCAATCCACCTGTTTTGGTCCCACCGATGCCAAACGGGCCTTTGATCTTATACTTGACAGTCAAGGGTCCTCAATGGGTTGTGTCTTGGGGCAACATGATTCTACGAGCAAGAAGGAGCAAGGCCATTTATTATCCGAGCAAGAAGTTCACCATCAATGAAACGAAATACACACCATTGGAAAAGACATGTTGTGCCCTTGTTTGGATAACAAGACGATTGAGGCAATACACTCTTTATCATACAACATGGCTGATTTCGAGGCATGATCCGCTCAAGTACCTTTTAGAAAAACTATCCATTTACGGAAGAATCGCCAAATGGCACTGATCTTATTGGAATATGATATCATCTACGTGCCTCAAAAAGCTATAAAAGGAAGTGCAATAGGTGATTACTTGTGACAGAGCGCTAGAAGACTATGAGCCCATGACTATCGGCTTTCCAGGATGACACAATTAACATCATTACGCCCAAGTATTAGACATATGGACGATGTGGTTTGATGGAGCCTCCAGTCTCTTAGGTCACGGTGTTGGGGCCATCCTGATATCCCCAAAAGGCGAACATTTCCCCATGGCGGCAAAGCTAACCTTCCCTTGTACAAACAATGTAGCAGAATATGAGGCTTGTGTGATGGGACTTCAGAAGCAATTAACAAAGGAATCAAAAAATTATGAGTGTTTAGCGATTCTGCACTCATCATTTTTCAAGTAAAGGGAAAATGGGAGACTCGAAACCACAAATTAATCTCATATCAGAAGCACGTTATGGAGTTAGCCGAGCAATTTGAAGACATCACGTTTGAGCATATGCCCAGGGAATACAATCAGATTCCTGATGCGCTGGCCACTCTAGCCTCCCTCCTTCGACTAGACACAAAGTTGGAAGTCCAGTCTTTCGATATCCGTACACAAGATGCTCCTACACATTGCATGGCCATTGAAGGAAATATTGAACAAAAGCCTTAGTTTGGTGACATCAGACAGTATTTGCTCAAGCAAGAGTACCCAGTAGAGGCCTCTCGAGTCGATAAACGAAATATCCGAAGGTCGGCGTCCAACTACTACCTTGATGGTCCCGTTCTATATAAGCGAAACCATGACATGGTGTTATTGCGGTGTGTGGCAAAAGAAGAGTCGAAACAGATTATGAAAGAAGTGCACGAAGGCGAATGCGGTTCATATGCGAGTGGACATGCATTAACCAGACAAATTATGCGAATGGGCTATTATTGGGTCACTATGAAAAAAGATTGCATTGAATATGTGCTCAAATGCCTCAAGTGTCAAATTTATGGTGATAAGATCCAAGTACCTCCATCCAAGCTACATGTGATGGTGTCCCCATGGCCCTTCTCACTTTGGGGCATCGACGTCATCGGGCCAATCTCGCCAAAAGCATCTAATGGTCACCGCTTCATCTTGGTGGCTATTGATTATTTTACCAAGTGGGTAGAAGCGGCGTCATATGCTAATGTCACGCAGGCCGTGGTGCTCAAATTTTTACGGAGCAACATTATATGTCGATACGGGCTTCCTGAGGGAGATCATAATAGACAATGCCGCCAATCTGAACAGCCGGATGATGGGTAAGTTGTGTGAAACATACAAAATCCAACACCGCAACTCGACTCCCTATCGCCCCAAAATGAATGGAGCAGTTGAAGCGGCCAATAAGAACATCAAGAACATTATTAGAAAGATGACTGAGACATACAAAGATTGGCATGAGAAGCTACCATATGCTTTGCATGCTTATCGTACCTCAGTGCGAACATCAACTAGGGCAACTCCATTTTCTTTGGTCTACGGCATGGAAGCAGTTCTACCTATCGAAGTGGAGATACCTTCCCTCCGAGTACTCAAGGATACTCAGCTCGAAGAAGCAGAATGGGCCCAAAGTCGTTATGAGTAGTTGAATTTAATTGAGGGCAAACGCTTAGCGACTATTTATAGAGGACAGCTATATCAACGAGAGAATGATGAACAACTACAATAAAAAGGTGAAACCCAAAAGCTTTCAAGCGGGTGACCTCATCCTCAAGAAGATTTTACCAATTCAATATGACCATAGAGGCAAGTGGACTCCCAATTATGAAGGCCCATATGTGGTGAAAAAAGCATTCTCAGGAGGTGCCTTAATCCTTGCCAGAATGGATGGGGATGAGTTGCCTAACCCGGTGAATAGTGATGCGGTGAAAAAGTTCTATGCTTAACTCTCATACCTCTCAACAAGATTCTCATTCCTGCAATGAGCGGACTTGGTGAAAACTCGAAAGGGCACCAAGGATAAAATACAAAGCTCCAACAAAAGACAAAGAAGCAAGCAAAGGCGGACCTGGTGAAAACCCAAAAGGGCACCAAGGGTAAAATACAAAGCCGATGACAAATCCTGAAGGGTGAAAGCGATTAGAATCCAAGGATTAGGACCACCTAAAACAGGGTCCTTTGCAAATAGTGGAAACAGCGTCACCTAAAGACAACAGTGTAAACGGTGGAAGACCTGGTCAAACCTAAGGCACGCTCGAATCAAATTTGTATATTATGCTTTTTAAAGACTTGTAATTCTGTTTATCAGATTATAACAATAGGGCACTTTTTATGATATAAATATGCTTTGTGGAATCAAACCAGCAAAATCCCGTTTTATATCCCTAATCATATTTCTTCATTTCACATTTAAGTAGAATATCTTAAATTCCCAGTAAGCTCTTTTAGCATTGCATTATGAGTAGGGTCAAGCTCAAAATCCTCAAACAAATAAGTCCCCCAACTCAGAGTACCCATATCTCCACAAAATATCACTATCCCTAGAGAAGTCGTCAAGTCAAGCTCCTCAATGCGGCAAAGCTAAATTAAACAGACCCTTCATCCACAAAAAGGGAGTTCCCCAGCAAGAAAGATAGAGCGGACTCCCCGGCCGAGAGAAAATTGTTCCCCAACAAGTGGAATGTTAGCTAACCTCTCTAACAACGATTGAGATAAATCTCCAACCCTTTCCAAAACATCACATTGCATTCAATGCATACATCGCATCGCATCACATTGCATCATATGGCACCACGGGTTGAGGTTTATGCATCCCAGCATCTGGCATTTTGCATTCCATGCATCATTTGCATACATTCAGCATACTCTATAATTTTAGGAATATTGTCACCCCTGAAGATCCTAAGAGCTCATACTCAGCAAGCTTCTCATCAAGCTATCCTAGCTTTGTTTGTTCAACTGTACAAATCTTTCTTTGCAATTTCCCCAAGCTCTAAACGCATCCTTTTGGCACGTGAACAAACTTTTTCCCTTTTTGGGTCACCTCGTGAGAGCGATCTCCTCGAGTGAACTCATAGAGGGAGCCCGATTGGGTTACTTCCCAAGCTCACCAATTCCCCAAAGCATTTCCCTCAAATACCAATTGATGTCTCCACAAGTCTCTCCAGTTTAAGCCTATCATTGTTGTGGGCCTTTCAATTTTCAATTCAAGCCTATCGTTGTTGTGAGCTTCCCATTTTCAATTCAAGCCTATCTTTGCTGTGGGCCTTTCAATTTTGAGTTCAAGCCTATCATTGTTGTGGGCTTTCAATTTTTAGTTCAAGCCTATCATTGTTCTGGGCTTTCAATTTTCAATTCAAGCCTATCGTTGCTGTGGGCCTTTCAATTTTCAATTTAAGCCTATCGTTGTTGTGGGCCTTTCAATTTTCAATTCAAGCCTGTCGTTGCCGTGGCTTATCAATTTTTAGTTCCACCTACCGTTCTTTGTGGGCCTTTCAATTTTCGGTTCAAGCTGTTATTGTTGTCGTGGGCTATCCATTTTTGGTTCACGCCTACCGTTCTTTGTGGGCCTTTCAATTTTCGGTTCAAGCCTTATCATTGTTGTGGGCTTTCCATTTTCAATTCAAGCCTATCGTTCTTGTGGGCCTTTTAATTTTCGATTTAAGCCTATCATTGTCGTGGGCCTTTTCCATTTTTCGCCAAGCCTATCATTGTTGTGGGCTTTTCATTTTCAACCCAAGTCTATCGTTGTCGTAGGCTTTCTTTTCGATTCAAGCCTATCATTGTTGTGGGCTTTCCATTTTTCGGTTTAAGCTTTGTCATTGTTGTAGGCTTTCAATCTCCAGTATCTTTACACCGTGACGCCCTTAGATGCCTCATCAAAGTATTATCCAAGTCCACCAACCAAGAAGTGCTTTTCACTCTGGGGATAGACCCGACCATCGCATTCTATTCTTCCTCTTTGCAAGGTACGCCGGTAAGCACTCTAACCCGTCCAAAATGACTCCCTTTTATCTTTGTACGTTGTTTGTATACAAACAATACACAAAGAGGGGCGGTTATTGGACCCCATTTTATCCGAGTTGGACATACTAACCCCATTTGATGTATATACCTTTTTTGCCCATGTCATATACCTTATTGAATAGGTCCTTAGAGATTCCTGCGATTTGCACAAGATGGACGCATTGACACAAACCTAGAAGCCCAAAATGAATAACCGCTGCTACACGTTCTGAAGTACCCCAAGACCAATACTAGGGGATATATGAGGAAATTTGGAGAATAACGCACTTGGTCGGGCTCAATTCGATAAAAAGCGAGGAAGTTATGGCCAAAACAATTTTCATTGAAAAAAGTCAAACTTGCCAAAAGATAGTCAATGCCCCGGTCAAACCAGGAAAAAGTGACTATGCGAAATTCTCCAAAACATCTATTTAAGCAAATACGGGTCTTCCTAAACAATCCCCAAAAGGTCGTCCATTTTTGCATTTTGGGTGGGGGTAAAAAGGTAATTAAAAGTAAAAAAAAAAAATTGACTTGTTGCCTCGATGTGTCGGCGACTCGAAGCTTCAAAGACTCGAAGCCTCGAAGACTTGAAGCCTCAACGCCTCGAAGCCTCGAAGCCTCGAAGCTGTAAGCTTGCCGACACTCTAACCTGCTAACACTTCGACCCGTTGACCGTTGACCTTCGACCCATCGACCTTCGACCCACCGACCTTCGACCCGTTGACCGTTGACCTACGACCTGCCGACACTTCGACCCTTTGACCCGTTGACCTTTGTTTGTTTGGCTTCTTTCGTGGCTCTCTCTACGCATTCTCTTGGCTACTCACAGGGACATGTTTTAATGGTGGCCATCTCGACATAATCATTTTTCAATGCATCGGTCACATGTGTTAAATGAAAACTTAAAAAAAGGACAATCACGAGTTGCCCGAATCGCTGAGACCACCCCGACCACGCACGAGAATCTGAAAATAAAAATGCGCATTAATAATACGGCATTAAATGCGAGAATCAATACAATCCGGCCAAATCCTTTAAAATACAGTCCTGCATTCGGGGCAAAAAGGGGCTCGACCAAGGAAAAAAGGGGAGAGTTCGACAGGAGGAAAACAAGAGTTCGGCGAGAGAGGAAAAAAAAAAAGGGTTCGGCCAAGAGAAAAAAGAGGATTGGCACACGAAAAAAGAGAAACACGAGAGAGAGATTTTTTACCCGGAAAAAAGGGAGTTCAGCGAGAGAAAAGAAGAAGGCCAAGAGAACATCCGGAGATTACGCCCCGGCTCCCTAAGCCTAAAGGAACACCTAGATTTTCGCTAACACTCTCCCTATCCCAAAATCAAAATCGCTCATCCTTCCCAGCTCTCTTTCCCTATTATTTCGTTCTAGTTTTTTTTCTAGCAGAACAAAGCCTAACCCCCGAACGTACTGTGCATGTTAACCCCCACCTATGGGAAAACTTATCACCACAACGAACGATCCTGCTCCCATGCCGAACGTCGTCCGCCCCACGAGAAACACCACAACGCAGCAATGGCCAGAACTCTCCTCTCTCTTTCTCTCTCTCTCTCTCTCTCTCTCTCTCTCTCTCTCTGCGACGGCTGCGGTGGTTGAAGAAGAGAACCTTAAACCTAGAACAAGGAGCCTTCACCTCTTTATATAGATAACTCAAACCCCAAAACGACGTAGTTTTGATTAAATGAATCCCAGCATCAAAACGACGTAGTTTTGATCCCAGCATCTTCACAACTCTATCCTCAAGAGTTTTTTTACATTATTCAACTTGACCTCTAATCCCAGGAAAATGATGCTTAAGTCTAGTAATACCACCTCCTTTAATCAACTTATTGCAATATAAACAAATTGTGCACATCCCTTAATGTGCACTCCATCATATGGTTAACTCCCAAAACCCCAAACACGGGTCATGACAACATAGTCTTGTATATTTGTAAAATGAGCTTTTTGGTGAACACACGTTTGTGCTTTGAATTGGTAACGCTTGATAACATGTTCGTAATAGAATAGACTTAGAGTGCTACTGTAAGCTGAAGAGAGATACATTTTTTCAGTAGATGCAAAGCATGTATAAACAGCTTAATTTATTATACATTTTATTATAATTATCATTTGATAATAATACAAAATACTTCCACTATCTGATTGTCTTTCGCATTGATTTACTCACTCAATCAGAATTAGTGTTGTGCTAAAGAGGAGAAGAATTTTCAAAGAGCCTATTCACCTCGCTCTAGGCTCTCCGGGACCAACAAGTGGTATCAAAGCAAGTTCTACATGCTCAAGTAAAGATCCTTCTCTTTCTCATATCTATAAATGGCCAAAGAAAGCAACATACTGTACAATGCATGCATCAACTCAGGAGGTGTGGCAGAGCCCATCACCAACCGCAGCAGCAGTGAAAACACTGACCCGAGCTCAAGCGCTCAAACCACTGCTCCTTACCACCAAAGTTCTGGATTCACTCTGAACAAACCGCCAAAATTCAGACCCGAACTCTTCTCACAATGGAAGGTTCGCATGCGCACATTCATGACGTACCATGACCATATGATGTGGCCTTGTCTTCATCAAGAGATCCCAACTCTGATGACAATCGAAGAAAATGGAGTTAGAAGGCCAAAGACAGAGCTAAACTCACGAACGAGGAAAGAGCCTAGTAGTTCGCAAACTAAAAGGCTCAGCATACATTATGTCATCCTTGGATTTCGAAGCTTTCATGGACGTCGAGGGCTGCACAATAGCAAAAAGCTGTCTAGGATAAACGATAACCCTCATGAGGGAAGTCAGTCCAGGTGCACGAACGTCATTTGTGCTCTCGAACCAGATTTTGAGAGCTTCATGCATAAACCTAACGAATCCCTTGAAAGCATCTACCGAGATTCGGTAAGCTCATACTCGACTTGAAAACTGTCAATGAGAGTTACACTAACTTTCAAATAAATGACAAGTTCTTTCGTTCTTTTGTCGAATCGCTACTACTCCAAGCAACTCCAGATGCATGCCACACAGAACTAGATGTATGCTCCCCAGAGGTAATCTATGGAGAGCTATGAACTCACGAGGTCAGATTCAAATACTCTGACCGGGATGAGAAAATAGCTCGAAAAGAAAAGGGGGTAGCTTTTAAAGCTACGGAATGTCCGACCATACAACACGAGGATGATACGGAAGGGTTAGAAAACTCGACTCTAACTCGGGAGGAGATGGCCCTTCTTTTCAAATCCTTTGAAAGGATTACGGAAGAGAATAAAGGAAAGCAAGGGAGGATCCTCTTCATCCTCTAGAAGGAAAGAGTGACCGGAGTCTTCGTCCCAGGGTCGCTAGAAATGTGGGAAACCGGGTCACTATGCCAAGGAATGCAAAGCAAAATCCAAGGCGGGCAGACAAGAGTAACAAGGACAGACCCCAACGCTCTACCTCGAAAACTCCAAGAATAAGGGGAAGGCATTCGTCTTTAAGTATGACAGTGGCACAAAAGAAGAGGAGGAATCCTTTGATGACGAGCCAACCGAGAAGGCGAACATCCGCCTCATGGCAACATCGAGGTACCTTCTATCTCCGAGCTTATGAGTAAATTAGAATCTCTTACTTGTTGAACGTGATCATGAAAAGAACGAAAGATTAATAATTACTCAAATGTACAAAGATATGAGTGAACAAGGTAAACGTCTTAAACTAACCATTTCCAATCTAGAAAAGGACTTAGCCAATCTTAGGAGTAAAGAGATTTGGTATCATGATCTTAGAGCTGAAAACCATTACTCAATGTTGGGTATCATAGGATTTGGTGAAGCTTCCAATAATATTTCTAAATCTAGAGACTCGAAGATCCGAAGGCATAAGAGTCATAGAGTCAAAGTTCGAAGAAGAGTAAAACCGTCACAACCCCGATTGATAAAAGACTCGTAGACTCGAAGAGTCGTAACAAGAAAGTGACAAAACATAAGTTGACTCGAAAGACCCGAAAATGTGAAAGTCCCCAAAGATGCCCTAATGAAAACTAACAGAACATAAGTTAATATGGAAACTCGGAGACTCGAAGGGTCGAAGAGTTGAAGTCACACATAGAAACCGGCCAAGTAATAAGCTTGAGGAGACTTGCAGACTCGAAGGTCGATGGTCGAAGAGTCTAGGCCATTGAGGTATATAAACTAACAAATGAAATTGTAACTTAGACTTAAAGAGTCGTAAACAGTTAATCAAAAGGAATTGTCAGTCCAAAAATAAGACCAAGACCCGTAGACCTCAAAGGCAGAGTCATAGTTAAAGAGTTGGAGCCGTAGAGTCGAAGACTCGGACAAACGGAGACTCAATTTGCAATAACCCAACGACGACAAACTAAGCATTAGATATTGAGAATTGGAGACTCACATAGTCGAAGACTCGCAGTTCGAAGATCTAGCATAAGTTCATAGACCAAAGGAACAGAAGGGTCGAAGAACCTCTTAGCCCTCCAAAGCAAACTGAGTGACTCGAAGAAACAGAATTGAAGACTCGCAGCTAAGACAACAGGCATAGGCTATGTATGCTCATTATAAGAGTCACTTGAAGAGTCGGAGTAAGGGTCAGAGACTCGAAGGGTCGAAGACTCACTTAACACGAGTGACCGTTAGAGTTAGACCAACCTGTAACTGCCATCCACGAAGACTCAAAGATATAGAGTCGAAGACTCGTAGCTAGTAGTGAGTCAAGACACTCTTTAGAGAAACCACTCTATACATCACAGACTCGTAGAGTTGAGATCATTTTATAGAGTGAGCTTGTCATCATCTGCAAACAACTACCCACGAAGACTCGAAGAAAACTAGAGTCAAAGACTCACAAGATATAATGTTGTCGAAGCCTGAAATATCATTATATACTAAAAAGAGGCTCGACCCAAATCTTCGAGGTAAATCTTTGAGTCACCAGATCTTCGAGGCAAACTAACAGCCCTAAACATCTTACTTGGTGATATCATCAGCTAAGGTTTGTACAGTAAGCCTACGCCTTCCTGAGCAGTTAAGCACATTTAATGTCGCATTAATGACTACCAACTGCCATCAACGGATGAATGGCCAAGATTGATTGTACCAGTATGAGCATACAACTATGCAGCATGAGTAACAGATCTATAGAATCATAGCAGATCATCCCATCCCCTGTACTTCTGCATTTTAAGTGGCGGGAAGTCAGACTGTTCGGATAGACGAGAAAGCACACATGCACTATAACCTTAAAATATATCTCTCACACACTTAAAGAAAAAACATGAGTAAAACTCTCACAGAAAGCGAGGAACACAGAACACAAGATATAGAATTCGACACGCATTAAAGAAATAACACTTGTAGAATGAAAAGAAGATAGTTCTAATGCAAGAGAGAGACTCGGTGAGAAAATTAATCAAAGTGTTGTGCGCCGTATTGAATGAAGAATAAGATCATCTTGAACTATCAATCACACATTCTTGTTCAAAGAGATCCATCACAATCATCTAGTCTACTTTCTGCGTTGTTTATCCACGATCATTATCTATCCTAGAACATTCCAAATGGAGTCAATTTGTCCATATTGATATCCGTAAGAATATTCATTCCATATCTGAGGTTTGTCTCATCTAAAGCATTTACTCTCATCTCAGATTTGTTGGATAGTCATTAATCACTCGTACACCACTTTATCATCTTCTCAATAAATATTCATAGCATAGTCATCTCTTGAAAATTCATATACCATCTTACAGTCTTAGCTTCTGAAAATAGTCTATTCACCCCCTTTAGACTCACTTTGGGACCTACAATTGGTATCGCAGCAGTTTACAACTCGGAGAGATCCCTACCGACAGATATGGATTCCAACGGCACAGCTCCCATTCCTGGAGCAAGCTCAAGTTCCGGTCAAAGAACAAGAAGCCAGTCGTACTCCAAGAGTGGAACCAACTGGAGAGCAAGAGCAAGAAGAACCTAGCACCAACAGCAACAAGAAAGAATAGGAAAACTTCTACGACGTCCTTCCCGGCTCATCCTCCCAAGTCCCCATGTGCACACCCGTGCGCTTCTCCAAATGGAAAGCGAGAATGAGAGCTCACCTGGACATGCTTGACACTTTTCTCTCGGGAAGTTATCCAGAAACGGACCTTATACTCAAAAGAGCATGTAGAGAGGCCGTTTACGGACGAAAGACCCAGGCAATTGGTCTATGGTGGAGCAGAGGAAAGTGAAGCTTAGCTTTAAAACAAAGGTCATCCTTTTCTTTGCCCACGACGATGATATGTTCACATATGTGCGGGACCTTGAGATAGCGAAGGAGGTATGGGACAAACTCTGTCTTATCTATGAAAGGGATGAACAGATCGGGGACAATAAGATATTCATGCTCAAGCAAGAGTATGAAGCCTTCATATATGAACCAAAGGAGTCACTTAACAAGTATTTACAAACGGTTCACCGACTTATTCAACGGATGAAAAACTACAACGTTGAGATCTCTCGTAATGATAAAAATGACAAATTTCGAGATCTCTACCTCTAAGATCGCTGATAAAGACATCAGTCATCCGTCACCTAAAGGAAAAACATGTGCCTTGGAAGCACTTTATGGAGACCTCAAGACATTTGAAATGCAAAAAGAAAAGCTTAAGGCATTCGAGAACCCTTCCAAGAAAAAGGAGAAGTCTATTGCCTTTAAGGTCGCTAAACCAAGGGAATCATCTTCGAGGAGGAAGAAGAAGAAGTCAAAGATCTTGATACAAATAGCACCTCGGATCAAGAGGTACCATTTCGATCAAGAAGCTGCTGAAGAGAAGGGGGAACTACAGGGAGGAAAGTTAGGCGATCGTCCTCATCCTTCTCAAAATGAAAGGATAAGGAGAAGTTACGGTCTTATCACCGCAACAGGCCCGGCCATTTCGCTACCGATCGCTATAAGCTGAAGAGGGAGAAGAAGGAGGCAGCAAAAAAAAGGAAGAAGAAGAAGACCAAAGGCTCCTCAACAGGGAAGGATGACAAGAGGAAGAAGGCCCTTATCACCAACAAGTTCAACAATGACACCGAGGAGGAAGAAGAATCTTCGGATGAGGAGCAGAAGAAAAGGGTCTCTTTTCTTTATTTTACAATAGGCTTTATTTACAAATTACAATTAAGGGTCAAGAGGCCCATTGTTACAAATCACTCGAGTCCCAAACTAATACAAACTAACTCAAGGGAATGAAAATAAGAAACAACCAAAATAAAATTTGAAACTCATAAACAGAGAATCATGACGCACAACTAAAAAAAACCACAAAACACAAAAACAAAACCAAACCAAAGGAAACATGAGTGAGAACACAAAAGAACAAAATTTATATGGAATAAAATTTAACAGGTTAGTGAATGAAGCCATACACTATAGAAAAAAAAACAACACTAAATAGGCTGCTAATAAATGGAAAATAGACAAATAAACAGCCGCTAAATAATGAGATAAACACATGCAAGGAAGAGGGAAAATAAATGGAAACACCATGTACGGAGATCCCAAACAAAACGTCAACAATTTGGTCAAAGATGCTAACATTATGCATAAAGCCACTCGAGCTCTCTACCGGCTAACTATAGTCATGGGTGCATCACCAAATCCATAGTATTGTCATGCATTAAACCAAAGAAATAAACAAACAAATAATGAGTAATACAACCCATAACCAATGTGGCCATGAAGGTTCTCAAATAACCAGAGCAAGAACAAGCATCAATAGGGAGGGAACACAATGAGGTATACAAACAGATCATGAGGATGAGCAACGAACAACAAGGCATACAAAAAAAAACACAAAAGACATCAAGGCAACAAAGAAACAAAGCAAGGCACTGGCATAATCACATGAGGTCAAAAATAAAGAGGAAGTTAAAGAAACACAAACCACAACAAAAAAAACGTTAAAACAACTTTTAATCCCACGACTAATGCAAAGAACAACACCCTTTCAATCTGATACTACAATGGACTCCACGACCTTCCTGGGTTCTTTGTCTCCTTTCTTAGCCGGGCAATGGCGCGTCACACCACTCATCAATCTTGCGAACCGGAATGCCACCCTCCTTGACTTCTTGATTAGCAGCGAGTGAGGACAAGTAATGGGTTTGTGCAAGCAATGATATGGTTGTTGAAGCTATGGTGGGCATGATAGAAGCGTTTTTGGGAAGGCGGAGGCGCGCCTCTCGTTGCGACGCCGGCCACCGGGAGGCGAGGGCACACCACGCGGTTGGAGCGATTGGCACCGTGGCAACATCGTGGGGGTGGTGCGCTCCGTGGTTGGGATCGTTAGCATCGTGGACTTATGCTTGAGAGACTATTGCGGTGGAAGGGAGGATCGAGTAGGTTGGAGGGTGAAAAGGCGGTGTAATCTCTCGTTGCCATCGTATTTTTTGTTAACATAGTTGTTGGACCCAATTTTGTCCGGGTTGGACATACTAATCCCATTTGATGTATATACCTTTTTGCCCATGCCATATACCTTGTTGAATTAGTCCTTAAAGATTCCCTGCGATTTGCACAAGATGGACGCATTGACACAAACTGGGAAGCTCAAAATGGATAACCCCTACTACACGTTCCTGAAGTACCCCAAGACCAATACTAGGGGATAGAGGAGGAAATTTGGAGAATAACGCACATGACTGAGCTCAATTCTCATGAAAAACGAAGAAGCTATGGCCAAAACAATTTTCATTGAAAAAAGTCAAACTTGCCAAAAGACGGTCAATGCCCCTGATCAAACTACCCGGAAAAGTGACTATGTGAAATTCTCCAAAACATCTATTTAAGCAAATACGGGTCTTCCTAAACAATCTCCATTTTCACATTTTGGGTGGGGGGTAAAAAGGTAATTAAAAGTAAAAAAAACTAAAGTTCCCAAAACAAAAAAACAAAACGTTTTCAAAACAAAGCAAAAAACAAAAAAACAAAGAAAAAAACATTTTCAACAAAAAAAAATGCGTTCTCAACAAAAAAAAAACAAAACAAAAACCAAACGTTTTTTTTTTACAAAACACAAAAAACCAAAAAAAATGTTTTCTAACCCAAAAACCAAAAAAGGAGAAAATAACAAAAAAACATATTTTAGGACTTCAATTTCCAAAATAAACCCAAAAACCAAAACCAACCCCTAGGATCTCATTCTCCACTTCAAACAAAAACCCAAAACTTTTAGGATTCCCTTTAGAAATTTAGGGTAAATCCATTTTAACCACGACTTTAATAAATAACTTAGTCAATAAAAATTATAGACCTTTTAGGAAACTTAACCTGTCATGGCGGTGCAAATAAAATGAAAAACCTCCTCCTCCGAAAATAGATACCGAAAGGGCGCCGTAGGGGTGCTAATCCTTCCCTACACGTAACCAACTCCCGAACCCTTCTCTGATAACGCAGACCACACCTTTAAACTACTCAAAGTGGAGGGTATCCAACCGTAACCCAAAAGCAGTTGGTGGCGACTCTAAATTTTCTCACCATTGGTTCAGTTGAGCTCACCCCAAACGGGCCCTGACGAAAACCAAGTGATGACAACTGGCACCTCTCGCTAGGGATAAACACACTTTGGAGAGTTAGGTCTAGAACTAGGATTAGGAGGTTATTTTAATTGCACCGTTGTATATATTTAGTTGTTGTGATAAGCTATTTTTTTGTGGTTTACTTATTTTTTTATCTAATTGTTGTTATAGTTGTCGTTTATCTTTAAACTGTGATTTATTTATACGCTTTAATTACCATGATAGTTGTGATTTACTACTTTCCATACTTGTTGCATCCATGCATAACCCTATACCCGGGTTTAGCACAATTTAAGTTAACGAGGTTCAGTACGGTCCCCAGCGTGTTGATCATTATCCGTAATGGGGCCTCGGACTCCTCAATCAAGCTTGAGGTTCTTTTAAGGCACGTCCTTTTAAGATCCCCCTCCGGTAAATCCCATGGTGTATGGAGCCCTCTATTGAGGAAGTTTGGGAACCAACGAATAAGATAGGTGTAGCAATAGAAGCCCATCGGGGGCATTGACCCACATGTTATTTGCTCATTCCATGCCATGCTGACCTTTGTTTGTAGGGTAGTCCATAAGTCATCCCCTACACATCTGCCTTACTATTGGTCTATTCTTTATCCTACCTATTTGCCCTGATTTGTTTTAACTGCCATCCTAACCTGTCATCATGCATAACACGACATTCATATAGGCATGGCCACTTTCGATCATCTCCTAAAAAAGCCTTCAGGATAAAGAGGCTGCCGCAGTGAGGGCCCAAGCATCTAGGGACATCCAACTTCGCCTTGGAGATTTTCCACCAGAAGAAGCCCACAAAGCGGAACATATTATCATAGAAGATCGGTTGGACTATACTAAGGAGGTGCGAGATGATATGGAGCCAGTGGTCAGACGAAAGGAAAAGCATTTATATACAGCAGTTTGGGGATTTGCTCCATGTAACCGAGTTACTGGCCGACAAGGATATGCTTGGGGCAACCATATATTTCTAGGAGCCTCGATGGCGATGCTTTGACTTCAGTGGCATAGATCTTGTTCCCACAATAGAAGAATACAGAAGATTATTGGATATCCCGGTAGAAAATAAAATGAAGATCTATCTACCGGAGCCCAGAAGATCATGTCGAAGGGCCTTTCCCTGAGATAATGGGAAAGCGCATGGGACTCACCGGCGGCCACAACCTATGGTGGGCGGAAATATCTTCCATAGGCAACAATCAAAGAAATGATACGGACCTGGCAATGCGCAAGGGCACACAAATTTCGACACTAGCTATATATGGGCTAGTCATTTTTTCGAGGATACCGGCCCACATCGATAGAGCCATTGTAGATTTGGTCCAGCGAGTGCTCAAAGGATGTGACCCTACTCCTGCTATCTTGGCCGAAACCATTCGATCTCTTACTTATCCGAGGAGTACAGGCTCGGGACAGTTCATGGGGTGCCTGCCTCTCCCATGCACATGGTTGCAAGGTCATTTCCCCGTAGTGTTCATCGTTTTCCTGCTGCTTTACCAGGTACCAGCCACGACACTATTAGATATTCTGCTCAGCAAGTGGAACCTACCTAAAGACTTTGAAAGCTGGAAAAGGAAGTTAGAGAACCTCACAGAAGCTAACATTACCTGGACTGCTCCCTGGATGCCAGGTGGTCTCTATGACATATAGTCAAGGGGACTACAATTGGGTCCCACTCCTAGGTCCTTGGGGAGGAACCGCATATGCACCACTACAAAGTGGAAGACAAGTTGGGCATCATCAGATTATCCCTGTGCTATTTGGCATGGAAGATTGTGACTTCACCTACAACAACCATGCTTGCAGAAAAAGGAAAACAGATGTATCAAGCATGGTCCACCCCAGACAAGATCCAACCCAACAATTCCAAAACCTGGTGTTTATCCCGCATACATATCTTGGAGGGCACAACACAAGCCACAACTAACTTCGGACATGAAGGCTATCCTCCAGGAGAATCAAAATCTCAGGCAAGAGATCCAAAGGGCTGGAAGCATCTCTATAAGGAGCTCTCCACGGGTTGCGATTGAGGGAAAAACGGGTCAAGACCATATTGAAGCAGAGGGAGGAAGCAAGCAAGCGGCCACCTCGAGAGGAAAAGGCGTCGTGCTACTTAGGAGATGACTGGAAGTGTGCCTTAAGATTATGTAGCCATAGCTCTCATCTGCATGGCATTTCTGTATTGTACTGTGTGTTTGTTTGAAAATGTTTGAAATAAAGTTATTTGCTTCTCTAACTCTTTGCATAGTCATTCATGCATACATACATATCAGATGAAAAAAAAATCGAATAAAAATTCCCTTGTACCCAGGTGGGTAGCAGACTTTTTCCAGGATGGCGCACTCTTACAATCTCAGATCTTGCCGCAATCAGGTATCCCAGTCCACAACCAATGGCAGAGAAAGCAGAGAACAGACTCATGGATTTAAAGCAATCACAACAAGCCCTACAGGGGCAAATGGCTTTGATGATGTATATGCTCACCAAGCTGACTGAAGAAAGAGAAAGAATCCCGGCAAGAGGAACCCCGACAGGAGGAACTACCAATCACCATCAAGAGTAGGGGCAGGAAGCAATTCAACCGCCCAATCTGGCTCTGAGCCAGACACCCACCTATCATCCTGCTATGGCACAACCCCCCAACTCCAAATCCAACTCATTTCACTATGCCCGCATCGGGACATGCAATAGAGGTAATGGGTTCTCCAGCCCCGAAGGAGGACATTGAGTCCCCTGCTCTAAGACGACTGGAGGAAAGATTGAAAGCCATAGAAGGCATCGATAGCTATGGCATGACCAGCCCACAAGACTTATGTCTAGTCCCTGGAGTGGTGCTGCCACCAAAATTCAAAATGCCAGAGTTTGAGAAGTTCAACGGGACCTGATGTTCGAAGACACATTTGGCCATGTACTGTCAAAAGATGGTTGCTTATACTGGTGAAGACAAGCTCCTCATGCATTGTTTCCAGGAAAGTCTAACTGGGGCATCCCTTCGCTGGTACTTTCAGCTAAATGGAAACCACATCAAGACATGAAAAGAATTAGCTACTTCCTTCTTGGCACAATACAAACATGTCATCGAGCTGGCACTGGATCGACTAACCCTGCAGTCCATGGAAAAGGGATCCGAGAAAAATTTCAAAGATTATGCACGAAGATGGAGAGAGACTGCTGTGGAGGTCCAACCTCCCCTTACTGAAAGAGAACTCACCACTCTTTTTATCAACACACTAAAAGGCGTATACTACGAGAAGTTGATAGGTAACGTCTCCAACAGCTTTGCAGACTTGGTTGCATCCGGTGAACGTGTAGAAAGTGGAATTAAAGGAGGAAAGCTAAAGGGTGATGCCGCTGAGGCATCAAAACGGTTTCAACCACCAGCAAAGAAGAAGGAAAATGAGAGCAACCTGGTATGCCAAGCGCACCAGTCAATACAACCAACATTCTACCCAGCACCAGGGTGCTACAGAGGGTCACCGGTAGCTGCTTATGCTGCACCTGCTCCACCTCCCCATTTCATGCCATACTTGCCGCAAGGAGGGGTTCCATTTCCATATTCAATGGTACCTAACTCATTTCAACCGGGGGCACCGTACCAAGAGGAACCAAGGGTGTCAGCTCCAGATGGACCGAGACCTGCATTCCAAGGACAGGGGCAACCAAGGGCCCAGACTCAGCAAGCAGGAGCGAATTAGGCTTCTCGTCGACCATGACAAGAGTTTGACCCAATTCCAATGACTTATGCGGAATTATACCCCAAGCTCCTAGAGGCAAGGTTGGTAACCCCTATACCCTTGGGAGAAATAAAGACTCCTCCCCCGGCCTGGTACAAGCTGGATGCCAGATGTGAATATCATGCAGGTGGAGCTGGACATGATATCAAAAATTGTATAACATTCAAAAGGAAGGTTCAGGCATTGAAGGATGCGAAGTGGCTAGACTTTTCTGCACTGACCGGGACGCCAAATGTGAACAGCAATCCTCTCCCAGAACACTCCAACAATGTTGCCAGTATCGAGAATGAAGGACGGCTGGAGAAGGTCTCCCAAGTGCAAATGGAGAAAACATATTTGTTTACAATGCTACATGAACATGGCTATATACTTGCTAAAGACCCGCCGGAGGCAGGAAAGAGAACAGATGGGGAAAAACAATGTCCTTATCACAAGATGTCGAAGGGACATGACATTCGCAGAATGTAGTGAGTTTTCCGAGGTGGTGCAAAAACTTATGGGCCAAAGGATGATCGAATTCTCCAGGGAAGAGATAGACAGTCAAAGCCACATGATCCAAGGAGACATGTCATACAAACCATCGTGGGTGCCAACCCCCCTTGTCTTGAATGTTAAGACTCCAGAAATCCCACTACTGCCCCATGGAATTACAGCTCTCACCATACGTGTCCCTGCCCCTTTCCCTTACAAGATAGATAATGCAGTCCCATGGAACTACAACTGTGAGGTAATTCAGGGAGCCACCGTAATAGAAAAGAAAACCCGGAGTGATCATGCTTATGCCCCTGATTTGGCGAACAAAGCAGGTAAAGAAAAAACTATAGAACCCGACATTGAGCAAACACTGGAGACAACAAAGAAAGGAACACCGGTCACGGAAGAAGAGGTCATGGAATTTCTAAAACTCATGAAACAGAGCGAGTACAATATTGTAGATCAGTTACGTAGACAATCAGCTCGCATCTCCTTGCTCACTTTAATGATGGATTCCCAACCTCACCGGGAAGCACTACTGAAAGTTCTGAGCCAAGCCTATGTTCCTCCAACCGTCTCAGTGGCGAATGTTGATGGAATCGCCAGTAACCTCATCATGAACAATGTCATTAGCTTTGGAGATGATGAGCTGCCTCAGGAAAGGAAAGGACACATAAAAGCTCTACACATTACTGTCAAGTGTAAGGCGCACACCATAGCCCGAGTACTCATTGATAACGGCTCTGCCTTGAACATTATGCCCTTACATATACTGCAACAACTGCCGGTCGACGCATCCTATATGCGCCCTTGTACAATGAAGGTATGAGCATTCGATGGAGGCAAACGTGATGTCGTGGGAACTCGGACATTCCACTCCTAATTGGGCCATGAGTTTTATGGTGGAATTTCAGGTGATGGACATCACGCCATATTACAACCGTTTGTTGGGAAGACCCTGGATTCACATGGCAGGGCGATGCGTCAAGCCTCCACCAAAAGATGAAATTTGCAATGGGAGACCAACTTGTTTGCATCTCCGGGGAAACAAGTTTCCTAATCACCAAGCCAAGATCGATTCCTTATGCTGAGAACAATGAAGATATACCGGAATGCTCTTATCGGGCGTTCAAGATGGTGAATGTCACTTCGCCCCAATACATTATCTCTCGAAGGTCGCAAGGATGGTTGTAGCCACCATAATCAAGCAAGGGTACAAACCAGGGCAAGGATTAGGCCCAAAGGCTCAAGGAATCCAGAAACCATTGACCATCCGAGAAAATACCGAGAAGTTTGGGCTAGGCTACGTCCCTACAAAAGCTGACAGACAAAGGGAAGCTATCAAGAAGAGGGACGTCAGAATGGCAAGATTGCAGAAAAGGCCAGTACAAGAAGAAAGGAGGAGCTTCCCCCCCCCTTAAGCGTTACATTCCGGACTGGAGGGTTTATCCATAAGAGCCAACCTGAGCCCGAGGCGGGGACTATAGCTGCATTGGACACAAACGAGAATGCACCAAGTGAGATGGTTCAGTTAGTGTGAGAGGATCACAACCAACCATTGAACAATTGGACCAGCCTGGACCTCCCCATAATGTAATGCTCATAGGGTCGCTAGGATTTAATGTATTCTATTTTAACGTCTCTTGAAGTGGTGAACATTTGTTTTTATCAAAAAGCATTTCAATAAAATGTACTTTTCTTCAAATCTGTCACGGTGCATTCCATTCATAACATATGTATATCATATTTGGTTACCAACTTGTAATTCTCTTAAGGAGAGGAACACGTTTACGACACTTTGGGGCACATTCTGTTATAATGTGCAACCTATCAGCGAGCCATGGTGACCTTATTCCACGACGTGATGCATAAAGAAGTCGAGGTCTATGTGGATGATATGATAGCTAAATCGCGGATCACTAAAGATTACATCGAAGTACTCTGTAAGCTTTTTAATAGACTACGGAAATATCAACTCAAATTGAACCCGGAAAAGTGCACTTTTGGAGCCATGTTGGGAAAACTATTGGGTTTCATTGTGAGCCAAAAAGGAGTGGAAATTGATCCAGACAAGGTTTGAGCTATCCAGGAGATGCCCCCACCCCGAACCATCAAGGAGGTCAGAGGATTCCTCGGCCGATTAAATTACATTGCTCGATTTATTTCACAATTAACAGCCACATGTGAACCAATTTTCAAGACTTTACGGAAGAACAATCTAGAAATTTGGAATGACAAATGTCAAGAAGCTTTTGACAGGATCAAACAATATATATCCAATCCACCTGTTTTGGTCCCACCAGTACCAAACAGGCCTTTGATCTTATACTTGACGGTTTCAAGGGTCCTCAATGGGTTGTGTCTTGGGGCAACATGATTCTACAGGCAAGAAGGAGCAGGCCATTTATTATCTGAGCAAGAAGTTCACCATCAATGAAACGAAATACACACCATTGGAAAAGACATGTTGTGCCCTTGTTTGGATAACAAGACGATTGAGGCAATACACTCTTTATCATACAACATGGCTGATTTCGAGGCATGATCCGCTCAAGTACCTTTTAGAAAAACTATCCATTTCTGGAAGAATCGCCAAATGGCAGCTGATCTTATTGGAATATGATATCATCTACGTGCCTCAAAAAGCTATAAAAGGAAGTGCAATAGCTGATTACTTGCCAGACAGAGCGCTAGAAGACTATGAGCCCATGACTATCGGCTTTCCAGATGAGCACATTAACATCATTACGGCCAAGTATTAGACATATGGACGATGTGGTTTGATGGAGCCTCCAGACTCTTAGGTCACGGTGTTGGGGCCATCCCGATATCCCCAAAAGGCGAACATTTCCCCATGGCGGCAAAGCTAACCTTCCCTTGTACAAACAATGTAGCAGAATATGAGGCTTGTGTGATGGGACTTCAAGAAGCAATTAACAAAGGAATCAAAAAATTATGAGTGTTTAGCGATTCTGCACTCATCATTTTTCAAGTAAAGGGAAAATGGGAGACTCGAAACCACAAATTAATCTCATATCAGAAGCACGTTATGGAGTTAGCCGAGCAATTTGAAGACATCACGTTTGAGCATATGCCCAGGGAATACAATCGGATTCCGATGCGGCTGCCACTCTAGCCTCCCTCCTTCGACTAGACACAAAGTTGGAAGTCCAGTCTTTCGATATCCGTACACAAGATGCTCCTACACATTGCATGGCCATTGAAGGAAATATTGAACAAAAGCCTTAGTTTGGTGACATCGAGACGATTTGCTCAAGCAAGAGTACCCAGCCGGAGGCCTCTGAGTCTGATAAACGAAATATCCGAAGGTCGGCGTCCAACTACTACCTTGATGGTCCCGTTCTATATAAGCGAAACCATGACATGGTGTTATTGCGGTGTGTGGCAAAAGAAGAGTCGAAACAGATTATGAAAGAAGTGCACGAAGGCGAATGCGGTTCATATGCGAGTGGACATGCATTAACCAGACAAATTATGCGAATGGGCTATTATTGGGTCACTATGAAAAAAGATTGCATTGAATATGTGCTCAAATGCCTCAAGTGTCAAATTTATGGTGATAAGATCCAAGTACCTCCATCCAAGCTACATGTGATGGTGTCCCCATGGCCCTTCTCACTTTGGGGCATCGACGTCATCGGGCCAATCTCGCCAAAAGCATCTAATGGTCACCGCTTCATCTTGGTGGCTATTGATTATTTTACCAAGTGGGTAGAAGCAGCGTCATATGCTAATGTCACGCAAGCTGTGGTGCTCAAATTTTTACGGAGCAACATTATATGTCGATACGGGCTTCCTGAGCGGATCATAATAGACAATGCCGCCAATCCGAACAACCGGATGATGGGTAAGTTGTGTGAAACATACAAAATCCAACACCGCAACTCGACTCCCTATCGCCCCAAAATGAATGGAGCAGTTGAAGCGGCCAATAAGAACATCAAGAACATTATTAGAAAGATGACTGAGACATACAAAGATTGGCATGAGAAGCTACCATATGCTTTGCATGCTTATCGTACCTCGGCGAACATCAACTAGGGCAACTCCATTTTCTTTGGTCTACGGCATGGAAGCAGTTCTACCTATCGAAGTGGAGATACCTTCCCTCCGAGTACTCAAGGATACTCAGCTCGAAGAAGCAGAATGGGCCCAAAGTCGTTATGAGTAGTTGAATTTAATTGAGGGCAAACGCTTAGCAGCTATTTATAGAGGACAGCTATATCAACAGAGAATGATGAACAACTACAATAAAAAGGTGAAACCCAAAAGCTTTCAAGCGGGTGACCTCATCCTCAAGAAGATTTTACCAATTCAATATGACCATAGAGGCAAGTGGACTCCCAATTATGAAGGCCCATATGTGGTGAAAAAAGCATTCTCAGGAGGTGCCTTAATCCTTGCCAGAATGGATGGGGATGAGTTGCCTAACCCGGTGAATAGTGATGCGGTGAAAAAGTTCTATGCTTAACTCTCATACCTCTCAACAAGATTCTCATTCCTGCAATGAGCGGACTTGGTGAAAACTCGAAAGGGCACCAAGGATAAAATACAAAGCTCCAACAAAAGACAAAGAAGCAAGCAAAGGCGGACCTGGTGAAAACCCAAAAGGGCACCAAGGGTAAAATACAAAGCCGATGACAAATCCTGAAGGGTGAAAGCAGTTAGAATCCAAGGATTAGGACCACCTAAAACATGGTCCTTTGCAAATAGTGGAAACAGCGTCACCTAAAGACAACAGCTGTAAACGGTGGAAGACCTGGTCAAACCTAAGGCACGCTCGAATCAAATTTGTATATTATGCTTTTTAAAGACTTGTAATTCTGTTTATCAGATTATAACAATAGGGCACTTTTTATGATATAAATATGCTTTGTGGAATCAAACCAAGAAAAATCCCGTTTTATATCCCTAATCATATTTCTTCATTTCACATTTAAGTAGAATATCTTAAATTCCCAGTAAGCTCTTTTAGCATTGCATTATGAGTAGGGTCAAGCTCAAAATCCTCAAACAAATAAGTCCCCCAACTCAGAGTACCCATATCTCCACAAAATATCACTATCCCTAGAGAAGTCGTCAAGTCAAGCTCCTCAATGCGGCAAAGCTAAATTAAACAGACCCTTCATCCACAAAAAGGGAGTTCCCCAGCAAAGATAGAGCGGACTCCCCGGCCAGAGAGAAAATTGTTCCCCAACAAGTGGAATGTTAGCTAACCTCTCTAACAGCATTGAGATAAATCTCCAGCCCTTTCCAAAACATCACATTGCATTCAATGCATACATCGCATCGCATCACATTGCATCATATGGCACCACAGGTTGAGGTTTATGCATCCCCGCATACAGCATTTTGCATTCCATGCATCATTTGCATACATTCAGCATACTCTATAATTTTAGGAATATTGTCACCCCTGAAGATCCTAAGAGCTCATACTCAGCAAGCTTCTCATCAAGCTATCCTAGCTTTGTTTGTTCAACTGTACAAATCTTTCTTTGCAATTTCCCCAAGCTCTAAACGCATCCTTTTGGCACGTGAACAAACTTTTTCCCTTTTTGGGTCACCTCGTAGAGCGATCTCCTCGAGTGAACTCATAGAGGGAGCCCAGATTGGGTTACTTCCCAAGCTCACCAATTCCCCAAAGCATTTCCCTCAAATACCAATTGATGTCTCCACAAGTCTCTCCAGTTTAAGCCTATCATTGTTGTGGGCCTTTCAATTTTCAATTCAAGCCTATCGTTGTTGTGAGCTTCCCATTTTCAATTCAAGCCTATCTTTGCTGTGGGCCTTTCAATTTTCAGTTCAAGCCTATCATTGTTGTGGGCTTTCAATTTTTAGTTCAAGCCTATCATTGTTCTGGGCTTTCAATTTTCAATTCAAGCCTATCGTTGCTGTGGGCCTTTCAATTTTCAATTTAAGCCTATCGTTGTTGTGGGCCTTTCAATTTTCAATTCAAGCCTGTCGTTGCCGTGGCCTATCAATTTTTAGTTCACACCTACCGTTGCTGTGGGCCTTTCAATTTTCAGTTCAAGCCTATTGTTGTCGTGGGCTATCCATTTTTGGTTCACGCCTACCGTTGCTGTGGGCCTTTCAATTTTCAGTTCAAGCCTATCATTGTTGTGGGCTTTCCATTTTCAATTCAAGCCTATCGTTGCTGTGGGCCTTTTAATTTTCAGTTTAAGCCTATCATTGTCGTGGGCCTTTTCCATTTTTCAGTTCAAGCCTATCATTGTTGTGGGCTTTTCATTTTCAACCCAAGTCTATCGTTGTCGTAGGCTTTCTTTTTCAGTTCAAGCCTATCATTGTTGTGGGCTTTCCATTTTTCGGTTTAAGCCTGTCATTGTTGTAGGCTTTCAATCTCCAGTATCTTTACACCGTAGACGCCCTTAGATGCCTCATCAAAGTATTATCCAAGTCCACCAACCAAGAAGCTGCTTTTCACTCTGGGGGATAGACCTGACCATCGCATTCTATTCTTCCTCTGTGCAAGGTACGCCAGGTAAGCACTCTAACCCGTCCAAAATGACTCCCTTTTATCTTTGTACGTTGTTTGTATACAAACAATACACAAAGAGGGGCAGTTATTGGACCCCATTTTATCCGAGTTGGACATACTAACCCCATTTGATGTATATACCTTTTTGCCCATGTCATATACCTTATTGAATAGGTCCTTAGAGATTCCCTGCGATTTGCACAAGATGGACGCATTGACACAAACCGGGAAGCCCAAAATGAATAACCGCTGCTACACGTTCCTGAAGTACCCCAAGACCAATACTAGGGGATATATGAGGAAATTTGGAGAATAACGCACTTGACTGAGCTCAATTCTGATAAAAAACGAAGAAGTTATGGCCAAAACAATTTTCATTGAAAAAAGTCAAACTTGCCAAAAGATAGTCAATGCCCCTGGTCAAACTGCCCGGAAAAGTGACTATGCGAAATTCTCCAAAACATCTATTTAAGCAAATACGGGTCTTCCTAAACAATCCCCAAAAGGTCGTCCATTTTTGCATTTTGGGTGGGGGGTAAAAAGGTAATTAAAAGTAAAAAAAAAACTTGACTTGTTGCCTCGATGTGTCGGCAGCTCGAAGCTTCAAAGACTCGAAGCCTCGAAGACTTGAAGCCTCAACGCCTCGAAGCCTCGAAGCCTCGAAGCCTGTAAGCCTGCCGACACTCTAACCTGCTAACACTTCGACCCGTTGACCGTTGACCTTCGACCCATCGACCTTCGACCCACCGACCTTCGACCCGTTGACCGTTGACCTACGACCCTGCCGACACTTCGACCCTTTGACCCGTTGACCTTTGCTGTTTGGCTTCTTTCGCTGGCTCTCTCTCTGGCATTCTCGCTGGCTACTCACAGGACATGTTTTAATGAGCTGGCCATCTGACATAATCATTTTTCAATGCCTGTCGGTCACATGTGTTAAATGAAAACTTAAAAAAAGGACAATCACGAGTTGCACAGATCGCCAGACCACCCGACCACGCACAGAATCTGAAAATAAAAATACTGCATTAATAATACAGCATTAAATGCAGCAATCAATACAATCCAGCCAAATCCTTTAAAATACAGTCCTCTGTTCAGGCAAAAAAGGGGGCTCGACCAAGGAAAAAAGGGGAGAGTTCGGCAGAGAGGAAAACAAGAGTTCGGCCAAGAGAAAAAAGGGGATTGGCACACAGAAAAGAGAAACACAGAGAGAGATTTTTACCCAGAAAAAGAGGAGTTCAGCAGAAAAAAGAAGAAGGCCAAGAGAACATCCAGAGATTACGCCCAGCTCCCTAAGCCTAAAAGAGGAACACCTAGATTTTCGCCCAACACTCTCCCTATCCCAAAATCAAAATCGCTCATCCTTCCCAACCTCTCTTTCCCTATTATTTCGTTCTAGTTTTTTTTTCTAGCAGAAGAAAGACAAAAAAAAACGCCAGTCTGCCTTTTCTTTCTCTTTTTCTTACGTTTCCATCATAAAAACAAAAAAAATCCAGTGTACCTTGGCAGTCTCCACAGTACGTCCTAGCTGATTGTTGCACTTGGCGCTACTGGAATTTGGTGATTTGGGTGAGCAAGCGTCTTTCGGTATAGCTAGAATATTTCAGACGGACGTCCCGTGATAAAGCCCCATTCAAGCCAAAGTCAGTGTAATTTACATTTGTTGCTCAATTTTTTTTTCAGCTTATTTATATTTATATTTAATGTAATTTTAATATTTTCCTGGTTTTCATTTTTTAGCTTATCTTTATATTTGATGTAATTTTTAATATTTGCCGTCGTATTTTCCTTGTATTTTCATTCTTTGTATGTGGTACGTTGTAACATGTAAAATATAGTGGAAACAAAAAAACAGAGAGCGCAAGGAGAGGCATAAGAAAAAGAGGAAATCAAAAAAAGTGTTTTTATGTTTATTTATTTGTGGATGTCACAATCACCCACTCCACATTTGTTTATCTTAATTTATGTGTTCATTACTCTGATATGAATTTGTGAATTTGGGTTTTCAAAAAAAAAAATTCCCAACACAAAAAAAAAACAAAATGTTTTTAAAACAAAGCAAAAACAAAAAAAACGTTTTCAACAAAAAAAAAACGCGTTTTCAACAAAAAAACAAAACAAAACAAAAACCAAACGTTTTTTTTTTTTTTACAAAACACAAAAACCGAAAAAATGTTTTCTAACCCAAAAACCAAAAAAGGAGAAAATAACAAAAAATATTTTTTAGGACTTCAATTTCCAAAATAAAACCAAAAACCAAAACCAACCCCTAGGATCTCATTCTCCACTTCAAACAAAAACCCAAAACTTTTAGGATTCCCTTTAGAAATTTAGGGTAAATCCATTTTAATCACGACTTTAATAAATAACTTAGCTGAATAAAAATTATAGACTTTTTAGGAAACTTAACCCCCGTCATGGCAATGTAAATAAAATAGAAAACCTCCTCCTCCGAAAATAGATACCGAAAGGGCGCTGTAGGGGTGGTAATCCTTCCCTACACGTAACCAACTCCCGAACCCTTCTCTGATAATGTAGACCACACCTTTAAACTACTCAAAGTAGAGGGTATCCAACTGTATTCCAAAAACAGTTGGTGGCGACTCTAAATTTTCTCACCATTGGTTCTATTTGAGCTCACCCCAAACGGGCCCGGACGAAAACCAGTGATGACAGTTGGCACCGTGGCAACATCGTGGGGGTGGTGCGCTCCATGGTTGGGATCGTTAGCATCGTGGACTCATGCTTGAGAGGCTATTTCGGTGGAAGGGAGGATCGAGCAGGTTGGAGGGTGAAAAGGCGGCGGCCATTGACGAGTTTTTCGGTCAGGGGACTCTCTTTAGAGATAAGGGATAAGATGAATTGTAGCTAGGTTTTCATATTTGTAGGTCCCAAAGTGAGTCTAGAGGGGGGTGAATAGACTTTCGTTGCATGCGGAAGCTAGACTGTTAGCTGGTTTTGGATTCCTCTGCAGATGACTATGATGGAAGTATTTATGGAGAAGACGACAGTAGTATTGTGAGCGATAACGTGAGTGATGATGAACTATCAGACAAAACTGAGATAAGAGTAAATGCTCTTTTCTCAACAGATCTCAGTTGTGAAAGTGATGGTTTGTAATAGATCGACGTGTGGAAAACAACACAGAGATTAGACTTAATGGAAGTGCTCGATCTTTGGTGAACAAGAGGTTCTTGAATGATCAGATGGCTTACTCTTGTTCTTGGTTCAACGCGGCGCACAACACTTCTTTTTTTTTTCTCTTAGTCTTTCTCTTTTGTTGTTGGAACTCTCTTCTCTTGGTTCTGTTAAGGATTGTTTATATCAAGTGTGTCAGAGCCATTTTCTTGTATACTGTGTGTTTCTTTCTTTTGAGAGAGAGATTAAACTCACAATTTTGTCGTTAAGTGCGTGAGAGATATATTTTTAAGATTAAAGTGCTCGTGCGCCATGATGTCCATCCTAACAGACTGACTTCCCGCCACTGAAAATGCGGAATGTTAGGGAATGGGTTGATCTACTCTGATTTACAGATCAGATGCCCATACTGCATTTTTGGTATGCATTCGATCTTGGCCGTTCATCTGTGGATGGTAGTTGGCAGCAATTAATGAGTCATTAAATGCGCTCAACTGCTCGGGACGGCGCAGGCTTACTGTACAAACCCTAGCCGACAATATCACTAAGTGGCTGTGTTTAGGGTTGTAAATTTACCTCGGAGGTGGATGTCTCGTAGGTTCGGAGACTCGAAGATTTCAGCTAGCACCTGTAGAAAGTTGTGAAGTCTTGCTTCAGGCTTTATGGTGTTTCTGCGAGTCTACGACTCACATCTTCGAGTCTTCGAGGCTGGAGTTTTCGAGGCTGGAGGTTAAGTTGGATTAGCCTTTTAGTGTCACTCTGTTAACTAAAGTCTACGACTCTGCGTGTCTACGACTCTACGAGTCTGTGACTCTCCGAATAGCGCTTAGAGTGACTTCTTCGATTACAGCTGATCTACCTGTTATTGGAGCTACGAGTCTACGACTCTAGCTCTACGGGTCTACGACCTTCAGGTCTCTCAGTTTACTATATTTGACTAGGTGGTCTGAAAATCTTCGACTCTACGAGTCTTCAACTTCGCTTTTCTTCCTTAGTCTTTCACAGAGGTTCATAAACTAAGTTCCTTTATAGCTACGACCCTTTAGCTCCAACTCTCCGCCATCGATCTCCAAGTCCGGAAGTATGGCAATTTCTCTATAGTGACTGTGTCCCTTGAGTCTACGAGTCTACGACTCTACGACTCTTGAGTTACAGTTTCATTTGTTTGCCAGTCTTTACAGCGTCGATTCTTCGACCTTCAACCTACGAGTCTACGAGTCCAGTTTTCTTAACCGTGTTCAACGGCTTTGACTTTATGACTTCCGATCTACGAGTCTACGAGTCCTGTTTTCTTAACAGTGTTCGAAGGTTTCAACCCTACGACTCTACGAGTCTTCGAGTTAAGTGGCAATTTAAAGATCTGTTAGTTGAAGTGTTTGTGGGGACTCTACGAGTCTACGAGTCTACGAGTCATTTAGCGTTGGTTACTGTTCTTAACACTGCTTCGACTCTACGAGTCTCCGAACTTCGTTGACGCTTACAGTAACACTTTCTTTTCCATACCATGACTCTACGACCTTCGACCCTGGATCTACGAGTCGCAATGTTCTGTCACTATTTCGCCTTGAGTCTCCAGACTCTACGAGTCTCTTGCCAATACGTCCTGTGACAGTTTCACTTCTACGACCTTCGACTCTCCGACCCTACGACCGTCGGTTCTTCGAGTCTCCGGACTTAGACTATTTGTGGCAGCTTCATCAAATCCTACATTTCCAACAATATTGTGAGAGCCCCCCTGTGCCTAGGGTTTCGATTGGCTTTTTATAGGAGAGGAAGAAAGAGGGTTTGGTTTGAATCAAGGCAACAAGGACATGATTTGGAGATGGGTTTGGCATGGCTGGAAGGGGGTAGGGAGGTATGGGGAGGCACGACTGGCAAGAAGAAGAGCTGGATTTAGTAATTGGCAACATGGCATAGGAGATAAGGAGAAAGGAGGGAACGATCCTTGTGCAAAAGAAAAGGTTGACTCTCTATGTTGTGCAGCAGCAGCGTGGAGATGGTGGAAGGGACAACGACGTGGGAGAGAGGTTGGGGAAGAGATGAGTGATTACGATTTTTTTTTGTTTTTTTTTTTGTTTTATTTTATTATCTTTAACTAACTAGACATTGACACGTGGATAAGAAGAAAAGGAAAAATGAAAAAAATGAAAAAATATTGCTTTATTTTTTAGTTTTGAACTGATATTTTGGGTTTTTGGGATTAGCAAAGCAATTTGGTTTTCAACAAAATACGAGAAAATTATTTTTAAACTCAAGGTGTCACGATGAGCAATCCCATGTCATTTTTATTTGAAAGTTGTTTCACTTTTGTGTCAAAATTATACTGTGCATCCTAAAACTGCTTTATCATTGAAAAATATATATATTTTTGATTTTTTTGAAAAATGCTCCCGGGAGCAAAAATATGCAATATATATATATATCAAAATTCTCAAAACGATGAGTAAAATAAGAAAATGAGATTCGTGACCTAATCCAGAGTTCCGTTTTAAAGGTTGATTGTTGTTTAACCGTCATTAGCAATCTGAATGTTGTTTTGACCATAACTTTCTCGTTTAACCTCGAAATTGAGCGCGGTCAAAGGCGTTGATCATCAAATTTAATTTTTTATCACTCGAAACTAGATTTTTGGCATGTTAAAGCCTTTTTAAAGGAGTCATTAAAATACACTCTTCGAATCGACTGTCACATCTCTTTATTTATCTGTACAAAGTGAATAATAAAAAAAAGTCTAAAGCGGCAAATGAATGTGTATGTCCAATCCGGACAAAATGGGGTCCAATAAGCTAAAATAGGATAGTACAAGTGAATGATAAACTAAAGTAGGATACTTGTATATGACCTATTTTCCAATCATCATAATTTGTTGTGTCGTGTGTGATATAATCGTGTAGAAACTATCAAAAAATTTATTTTTAATTATTATTATTATTATTGAAACTATTGATCAACTTAGATAGCAAATTTACCTTGAATATCTATTTCTATGCTTATGAAAATAATTGAAACTATTGATCAGTTGGGTTATGGCTTTATAAATAAGCGACTTTATAAATAAGCACGTTGAATGGGTTTCAGTTGTGTGCTTGCAACTCAAGTCCATGTCGAACCTGAGTAGGTTGGACTCAGGGCTATAAATGAAGGGTAACGAGTAGTTTTTCTTTTTCAGAACTTTGAAAGTTGTTTCACTTTTGTGTCAAGCTTATACTATGCGTCCTAAAACTGCTTTATTATTGAAATATATATATATTTTTGATTTTTTTTAGAAAATACATCGGAAGCAAAAATATGCAATATATATATATATATATCAAAATTCTCATAACGATGAGTAGAATAAGAAAATGAGGTTCGTGACCTGATCCGGAGTGTTGTTTTGAAGGTCAATTGTTGTTTGACTGCCGTTAGCAGTTCGAATGTTGTTTTGATCATAACTTCCTCATTTGACCTCAGAATTGAGCGCGGTCAAAGGTGTTGATCGTCAAATTTAATTCTTTATCACTCAAAACTAGATTTTTGGCATGTGAAAGCCTTTTTAAAGGAGTCATTGAAATACACCCTTTGAATCGACGGTCATGTCTCTTTATTTATCTGTACAAAGTGAATAAGAAAGAAAAAAAAGTCTAAAGTGGCAAATGAATGTGTATGTCTAACCCGAACAAATTGGGACCCAATAAACTAAAATAGGATAGTAGAAGTGAATGATAAACTAAAGTAGGATACTTGTATATGACCTATTTTCCAATCATCATAATTTGTTGTGTCGTATGTAGAAACTATCAAGATTTTTATTTTTAATTATTATTATTATTATTATTGAAACTATTAATCAACTTAGATAGCAAATTTACCTTGAATATCTGTTTCTATGCTTATGAAAATTATTGAAACTATTGATCAGTTAGGTTATGGCTTTATAAATAAGCACGTTGAATGGCTTGTTGGCATTAAATAATAATTTAGTCAATATTATTATGTTTAAATGTGATCCATTCATTGGAGCCGTTTCATGAGGTGGTAATTGTAATTGATTAGTAACTGCATACTAATTTATTTGGGCAATTAAATCCATGAATAAGAAACGGTTAATTCTTCTCCTCTTTTCCGTAACCTCCCATACTATTATTATAACACATTTATTTTGATCCATGATGGCTAGAACAAATATTCAAGGAAAAATGTGTTTCTTGTGTGTCTGATACGTGGGTTCACCAAGCCTGCTCTCTAGAGAAATTACACCATCTAATATTGAGAGAAAGACTTGGAAACTAGCTATTGGAATTATAGAATCAACAAGAAGGAAAGGCATTTGATTTCATTGAATCAATCAAAGCCACTGGAAAAAGCAAAGTCAATCATTCTGCAGAGATTGGAGGTAGTCATTTCAAATTTGAGACAACCAATTTGAATGACCAGAATGTCCAGAACGTTGATATGAAGAAATTAGGCGTGGTCAACTGAAATGGTCAATTCAAATTTCAGATGACCAATTCAAATGACCAAAAGTTCCAGAATGCAGATTGCTGAAATTGTGAAGGTAGTCAATTGAAATTTCAGACGACCAATTCAAATGACCAGAGTACAATCTTTAATCAAATACTAAAGGCAATGGCTGGAGGTATTTATATCGTTTCTATCTTATTGCTTCCGTTTTCATATATATGTTCATATGGTTAAAGAACATAATTTATATATATATATATTCCATATGTATGTTCTGATTTACATTGGAGATGATTTATTTTCTCCACATTTGGTATCAGAGCAACGTTATAATCTCTATCTTGCTTGGAAATTAGTTATCATTCGGTTTTATTAATTGATAACATTTTAATTCAATTTGATTATATTAATTTTTGGTGGACTCACGTCTTATTGTTTTTATCCAAGGAGAGGAGCTAGTTTTCATTCGGTTATGCCAGTAAATGTTATAATTTGACTTATATGATTCTTATATTTTGGAATGAATATATAAGTTCTATATACATAAAGATCGGTATATAATAAAGTAAAATGTCAACTGATTTAAATTTTTATTAGTTAGGGAATAGCCACAGCATCTCTAACTCTTGGAAATTTAATATTGAAATCACATGTGGATACTAGACATTAGTTGTAATTAATCATATGTAATATAATAAGATATGCCCACAGGAAATTTTATTATATTTGTACGGTTAATTAGGGTGTGGTATTAGATTGTGTTTCTTAATTTACCCACAGGGATTGAGAAATAATGATTTGATGGCTTCACCATAAAGAAATATTATGAATCTAATTTGAATACACTTTAGCCCACAGACAAGTTTTATGTCACTAGATTCATATCAGCATAATTTACATTGGTAAATTGTGAATAAAGTTCAATTTTAAACTTTGTTAATAAGCATATTTATTTGTTTGCAGTACTTTTACCTAGAAACATTTCTGATGTTAAATGTGAAATTCCTGAATTAAGAGATGATAACTACAAGGTGTGGAAGGAGAGAGTGTTACTGCATTTAGGGTGGATGGATATTGATTATGCTATTCGGAAAGACGAACCGCCTAGCATAACGGAGAATAGTTCTCCAGATGCGATTGATCTTTATGAAAAGTGGGAGCGATCTAATCGTCTCTCAGTTATGTTCATAAAGACTCATATTAGTGCTAGCATTCGAGGTTCCGTCATTCAGCACAGTAAAGTCAAGGATCTTCTTCAAGCCATCGATGAGCAGTTTGCATCCTCTGATAAGGCTCTCGCCAACACCTTGATTATGAAGTTCTCATCCATGAGGCACACTGAGGTTAAAGGAGTGCGTGATTATATCATGCGCATGAGGGATATAGCGGCTCAACTTCAGACTTTAGAAGTTACCATGTCAGAATCTTTCCTAGTCCATTTCATTTTGTGCACTCTACCTCAACAATATGCCCCTTTTAAGATATCTTATAACACACATAAGGACAAATGGTCAATTAATGAACTTATGACCATGTGCGCTCAAGAGGAGGGTAGATTGTTAATGGAAGAAGGCGAAAAGGTGAACCTTACTACAACTTCTTTTTCAAAGAAGAAAAAGGATCACATTAAGGAAAAGGAAAAGAGAAAGATTCATGTGAACCAGGTCATAAAGAAAGAGTCAAAGTGTTACTTTTGTAAAAAGAAGGGACACATGAAGAAGGACTGCATTAAGTTCAAGGCTTGGCTTGAGAAGAAAGGTAATTTTCTAGCATTTGTTTGTTATGAATCTAATATGGTTAGTATTAATCATGATACATGGTGGATTGATACTGGGACTACAATCCATGTTACGAAAACCTTACAGGGTATGACAAACCTAAGGAAGCCAGTGGACAGTGAAAGACTTATCTATTCAGGCAACAAGATAGCTTCACATGTGGAAGCCATTGGAACATGCAATTTGGTTTTAAGTACTGGTTTCACTTTGCGTTTGGATAGAACATTTTATGTTCCTAATTTTGCAAGGAATTTGATTTCTGTATCTGGACTTTTACCTTTTGGATTTTCCTTTAATTTTGCAGACTCTGGTTTCAGTATTATCAGAAATTCTGAAATTATTGGTTATGGTACATTGTCTAATAATTTATTTAAGCTTAGCTTGCAAAGTGATACCAATTACTATAATTCTATGCATGTTAGTGTTGGTTTAAAAAGATGTATTATGAATGAGGATTCCTCCTTGTTATGGCACAGGAGATTGGGACACATCTCTATTGAGAGAATTAAGAGATTGGTAAAGGAAGGTGTCCTTGATACTCTAAACTTTAAAGACTTTGATACTTGTGTTAGTTACATTAAGGGAAAGCAAACTAATAAACACAAAATAGGTGCCAAAAGGAGTTCTGACTTATTAGAAATCATACACACGGACATTTGTTGTCCGGACATGAATGCTAGTGATCCGAAATACTTTATCACCTTCATAGATGATTATTCGCGATATATGTATCTCTACTTACTTCATTCAAAGGATGAAGCTTTAGATGTCTTTAAATTGTTTAAGGTCAAGTAGAGAATCAAAGTGGTAAGCACATTAAGATCGTGAGATCAGATCGAGGTGGAGAGTACTATGGTAGGTACACTGAGAACGGACAAGCGCCTGGTCCATTTGCTAAATTTCTTCAAGAGCATGGCATTGTTGCCTAATATACTATGCCTGGTTACCCAGACCAAAATGGTGTAGCGGAAAGAAGAAATCGGACATTAATTGACATGGTGCGTAGCATGAGAAGTAATGTTAAGCTTCCATTATTTTTGTGGATTGATGCTCTTAAGACGGCAGCGTATATATTAAACAGAGTTCCTTCCAAGGTTGTTTCTAAAACACCTTTTGAGTTGTTCAAAGGTTGGAAACCGAGTTTGCGACATATACGCGTTTGGGGATGTCCGTCGGAAGTAAGAATATACAACCCACAAGAGAAGAAGCTTGACCCAAGGACTATTAGTGGGTATTTCATTGGATATGCCGAAAAGTCTAAAGGTTATAGATTCTATTGTCCGTCTCATAGCACTAGGATTGTGGAATCAAGAAATGCTAAATTTCTTGAGAATGATTTGATCAGTGGGAGTGATCAATTTCAAGATATTGTTCCAGAAAATGACCATTGTGCGGTTCCACCCTCTGAATCAAGTAATAGGTTGATTGTCGTTCACACTCCTCAAGTTCAACCGAGTGTTAGACAATCAAATACAGAAATTCCACAATCTGTTGATCAAAATCCGATAGATCATGTTGTAAACGAGGAACCAGTTCCTTATGAAAGTGAACAAGTTCCATTAAGGAGATTTACTCGTGAAAGGAGATCAGCTATTTCTAATGACTACGTAGTGTACTTGCAAGAATCAGATTGTAATGTTGAAGTTGATAATGACCCTCTGTCGTTTTCACAAGCCATAAGTTCTACAGATTCAAACTTATGGATGAATGATATGAAAGATGAGATGGATTCTTTGGCGTCTAATCGAGTTTGGGATCTCGTCAAGTTGCCTGATGGTATAAAAACCATTGGATGCAAGTGGGTTTTCAAGACAAAAAGAGACTCACTTGGTAACATCGAGAGATATAAGGCAAGACTCGTTGCTAAAGGGTTCACTCAAAGAGAAGGAATCGACTATACGGAGACCTTTTCTCCTGTCTCAAAGAAAGATTCTCTTCGCGTGATTATGGCATTGGTAGCTCATTTTGATTTCGAGCTACATCAAATGGATGTGAAAACTGCATTCCTTAATGGTGATTTAGAGGAAGAGGTTTATATAAAACAACCTGAAGGTTTTTCCTCTAAGGATAGTGAACATTTGGTTTGTAAGTTAAAATAAATCCTTATACGGATTAAAACAAGCCTCCCGCCAATGGTATAAGAAGTTCCATGAAATAATTACTTCATTCGGTTTCGAAGAAAATATCATGGATGAATGCATATATCTTAAAGTTAGTGGGAGTAGAGTTTGTTTTCTTGTGTTGTATGTGGATGATATTTTACTTGCAACCAATGATAAAGGGTTGCTACGTGAAGTGAAACAATTCCTTTCAAGTAACTTTGATATGAAAGATATGGAGAGGCATCTTATGTCATTGGCATTAAGATCCATAAAGATAGATCTCGAGGCATTTTAGGATTGTCTCAAGAGGCCTATATCAACAAAGTGCTTGAAAGATTCAGAATGTAAGATTGTTCACCAAATGTTGCACCAATTGTGAAGGGTGACCGATTCAGTTTGAATCAATGCCCCAGGAATGACATTGAACGGGAACAGATGAAAAATGTTCCATATGCTTCAGATTGGTAGCATTATGTATGCTCAGGTTTGTACCAGCCTGATATTGCATATGCAGTTGGAGTATTGGGACGATATCAGAGTAATCCAGGAATCGATCACTGGAAGGCTGCAAAGAAAGTGATGAGGTACCTTAAGGGAACTAAGGATTACATGCTTATGTATAGACGGACTGACAATCTTGAAGTGGTAGGCTATTCAGACTCTGACTACGGTGGCTGCAATGATTCACTTAAATCCACATCAGGATATGTGTTCATGCTAGCTGATGGTGCCGTATCTTGGCGGAGTGCAAAGCAAACCTTGACAGCCAATTCTACTATGGTTGCAGAGTTTATTTCTTGTTTTGAGGCTACCTCACATGGTGTTTGGTTGAAAGGTTTCATATCCGGGCTTAGAGTTGTTGACTCTATTAATCGGCCGATAAGAATGTACTGTGATAATTCAGCTGCTGTTTTCATGACAAAGAATAATAGAAGTGGAAGTCGAAATAAGCATATCAACATAAAGTATCTTGTCGTGAGAGAACATGTTCAAGAAAGAAAAGTGATCATTGAACACATTAGCACTGATTTGATGATAGCTGATCCCTTGACTAAAGGCATGCAAATTAAGAGTTTCAAGGATCATGTGGTAAAGATGAGACTTGGACCCATTATGTAGTACATTCATGTTGAACCTTTATTCATTGGATATTTTCTCATTTTGGAATTATGCGCAATTTATGAATTAAGTTGAAAAATATCATTTTGTTTGAACCTAGAGTAAAACATGAGGTTTGCTCATTAAGTTAAGTATGTGTGGTGTATTGAGTTTTCGATATATCGTGGTGCATGGAAGATTAATTCTCATTTCAAGAGTTTTCATCACCATGATCCGTATATTGTTTCTCAATCATAAATGGATCAAGTGGGAGAATGTTGGCATTAAATAACAATTTAGTCAATATTATTATGTTTAAATGTGATCCATTCATTGGAGCCGTTTCATGAGGTGGTAATTGTAATTGATTAGTAACTGCATACTAATTTATTTGGGCAATTAAATCCATGAATAAGAAACGGTTAATTCTTCTCCCCTTTTCCGTAACCTCCCACACTATTATTATAACACATTTATTTTGATCCATGATGGCTAGAACAAATATTCAAGGAAAAATGTGTTTCTTGTGTGTCCGATACGTGGGTTCACCAAGCCTGCTCTCTAGAGAAATTACACCATCTAATATTGAGAAAAAGACTTGAAAACTAGCTATTGGAATTATAGAATCAACAAGAAGGAAAGGCATTTGATTTCATTGAATCAATCAAAGCCACTAGAAAAAGCAAAGTCAATCATTCTGCAGAGATTGGAGGTAGTCATTTCAAATTTGAGACAACCAATTTGAATGACCAGAATGTCCAGAACGTTGATATGAAGAAATTAGGCGTGGTCAACTGAAATGGTCAATTCAAATTTCAGATGACCAATTCAAATGACCAAAAGTTCCAGAATGCAGATTGCTAAAATTGTGAAGGTAGTCAATTGAAATTTCAGACGACCAATTCAAATGACCAGAGTATAATCTCTAATCAAATACTAAAGGTAATGGCTGGAGGTATTTATATCGTTTTTGTCTTATTGCTTCCGCTTTCATATATATGTTCATATGATTAAAGAAAATAATTAATATATATATATTAATATAAATATATATATATATATATATATTTCATATGTATGTTCTGATTTATATTGGAGATGATTTATTTTCTTCACATGTGGCTCCGATTGTGTGCTTGAAACTCAAGTCCATGTCGAACGGGCTATAAATGAAGGCTAACGAGTAGTTTTTCTTTTCCGGAACTTTGGCCTCTGGGTTTAAAATTTATGATGGAAAGCCATGCCAATTTTTTTCTTTTTTTGAATATTAAACCTTCACTAGACTTTAAAATCTCCAACATAGTATAGAATACATTTGGATATTTTGTGGCATCTCAATCCGATGGCAAGATCGACGGTAGGATTTATACTTTTGCTGATAATAATCCGTGGACGCATAAAAGTCCGACTTGACAGCAACATCATTATAATTTTGCATTAAGTGGTTAGTGGTGGCGTGGTGTGAGTTTGACAGCATAAATAAATAACAGAACACGCATTTCATGGCAGCCAGTGGTGGTGGGGGAGTGGCAGTGTGAAACGAAGAAGCGTCGACGTCATCCCACTAAAAGCCCGAAACGCGGGAACTGTGAGGAGGATCCGGCCCGCTCCTGCCCATTTGAATTCGCAGTGGAACTGACACGTGTCTGTCGTGCACTTGAGGGGCGGCTATTAAGTACCATGGAATTGTGTCCTTCGCGGGTGTTGGTGCGTAGGCTCTGCGCCCATTTTAATTTATACATGGGAGGAGGTAGGGGTGAAATGAGTTTGCTTTTAAGTTATTTTTTAAATTAATTTGATGTGTTTTGATTTGGATAAAATTAAATTAAATTAAATTTATTGTTTGGACTAAAGTAAATTGGATCGAATTGATTCAGTTTGATTTGGTTCGTTTTGAACCAGCGGTTTGAATTATTATCAGAGTCGATTTAGTTCATAAATTTTTAAATTCTTAAAATTAAAATAATATAAAATAAATAAATAAGTAAATAGTATGTAAGCATATCAATATTAATACATATTAAATTTATAATTATAAGTCTTAAAATTTGATAATATAATTTACAAATATAACATATCAAATATTAACAAATAATCTTAAATAAATAAATTCAGAACATAAAATAAAAATATAAAATAAATAAATAATATTTGGTTTGGTTTAAACCGCGATTTTAAAATCTCAAACCAAACCGATTTTTATTCGATTTTAACAATTTGATAAATTAACGGTTTCGACGGATCAATTTGGACCGATTTCAACGGTTTGGCGGTTTAGAGTTACACCCCTAATTGAAGGCGGTATGTTTTTTTAAATAACATTATTAGAGAGTTTTATTATATAATTTTTTATCGTTATAATTACATCTAAAATGTTATACTTTTAAAAATATTTCTGAATAAATTATGAAAATTTATTAATAAATGTTTGGATATTATTTACAAATTAAATATAATTACAAATGTAAGGATTAACAATAACCTGCCTCAATTTAAATTATCAAAGTTTGTTTGGTGGAAAATAATAATATGTTTAGGAAGGAGTGTTTTTTAAAATCAACTTTTACAAAAAAAAAATTATAAAAAAAAATGAACACGCGTCAATAAAGTAGATGACAATAAAATTTAAAGTTCATGTAAAATTAAGTATAAATTTTAATTTAAATAAAATATTACTTTATTCGAAATTAAGAAATAATATGGCAGTCATAATTTATAGTGCTTCATAAAATTATGTAATATAAAAAAAAAACGAACATTCGAAACATCCGGATACAATTATGTAATATAAAAAAAAGCGAATGCAAATTCGCATTTGAGTTCCCCTGCAAATCAACGCACAAATGCGCCACCACCTGTGCGGAGCCGAGCTACGCAGCTTCGTTTGTTTATTTATTTACGTTTAAGGCAAGTTCAAGTTCGTTTCGGTTTTCCATTTAGACGATAGAAAATAATAATTTTGACCCACTTACTTTTCTTTTCTTTGTTTTTGGGCCGGTCGTTCCTACCCACAGCCACCCCCCCCCCCCCCCCCCCCCCAACACACACACACACACACGTTTTTTGGTTCGTGTTCTTAAAGCTGTTGAGTTTGCGCTCGCAGGCAAGCTCGAGTTTTGTTTGCAACTTCCCCTCTCCCGTCTCCTAACTGCTGCCGGAGTTCATCCAGGTATGTTCATTTCTGTGTTCTTATTATTAATTTGATGCTTTGTCGACGGACATATCTGGGTGGGTACTGTGGTGTTTTAATGTATTGGCGTTGTGGGTCTTTCCAAATACATTCTAACTTTGCTGTTTGGTTGCTGTGTTTTTTTTTTAAAAAAAAACAATGAAAAAGTTAGTTGAGAGTCTTGGTTTTTTATTATAGATAGTTATTCGGCAGCTGATAAGTTGAAAGGATAACTGAGCTGAGAGTAGCTTAAGCAACTGGGTTTGGTTAGGTTTTAGATATATTGCCGGGAAACTGAAGAAGCTAGAACTCCTCTTTTTTGGTTTTTTTATTTTCCCTATTTCACTTTTAGCAGTGAAATTGTTTGCGGACTTTTTGTGATTTTGTTGTTCATTTCTGCATCAATTATGTGTGACATTTGAATGAGGTTTTGTAAGATTGCAATATATATGACGCTTGACACTATAATCTGAAATATTTAGACTTAGTAGGCTCCGTTTTTTATCACATTAGATGGTTTTGATCTTTGGACTTCATCTGCCTCTTCTTCTGTAAGACTAACTAAATCTAAATGGTTGTATATCATCTGTCATACTCCGTCACTTTTTTTTTAAATGAATTCATTTTTAGGTAATACAGGCCATGTTTGAATTCCTGTAAACTCTTGGAACAGCATATCTGACCAACTATATTAATGTTTCGTAGGTGAGAATAAAAAAAAATGTGGAGGTTTCACGAATAAGAGTATCTTTTGTTGTGGTTCCAGGTGGAAGCTTTGTCTAACATGGAGGTTGACTCTAGGAAGCCAGACGGGCTTTTTCATAACTTATCAGTTCTGCTTGAACTAGCAGCCTCAGATGATCTCAGTGGCTTTACAAGTGCTATTGATGAAGAGGGACGTAGTGTTGATGAGGCGGGCTTGTGGTATGGGAGAAGGATTGGTTTCAAGAATATGGGATTGGAGGAGAGGACGCCCCTCATGATCGCTTCCATGTTTGGCAGTTTGCAAGTACTGAATTATATTCTTAAAACAGGCCACGTCGATGTTAACCGGGCAAGCAGATCGGATGGAGCCACCGCACTCCACTGTGCTGTGGCTGGTGGCTCCAGCTCTTTTCCTGATGTCATCAAGTTCTTGTTTGATGCTTCTGCAGATTCAAGTTCTATTGATTTCAATGGAAGCCAACCTGTTGACTTGGTTGGAATTGCTTTAGGTTCCCCCCTCCTCAAATTCAAGGAGAAAATGGCTGGAGACCATTTTGAGAGGGAATGGAAGCACTGCGGAACTGTATGCTTGCCCTGATCAAACCGTAAACAAAACTGGAGATCAGAAGCAGCATATCCAGAAGCTACATGCTTCAAAAGACGGGATGGAAAAGAAAGAGTATCCAATTGACCTCTCTCTCCCTGACATAAATGATGGGATATATGGGATGGATGAGTTCAGGATGTATGCCTTTAAGGTGAAGCCTTGCTCCAGGGCTTACTCTCACGATTGGACGGAATGCCCCTTTGTTCACCCTGGGGAAAATGCACGGCGGCGTGACCCATGTAAATATCATTACAGCTGTGTTCCCTGCCCGGAGTTTCGAAAGGGTTCTTGCTGGCAGGGGGATGCCTGTGAGTATGCACATGGGATTTTTGAGTGCTGGCTTCACCCTGCCCAATATCGAACCCGCCTGTGTAAGGATGAGACTGGTTGCTCCAGAAGGGTGTGTTTCTTTGCTCATAAGCGTGAGGAACTTCGTCCTGTTTGTCCTTCAACAGGTTCAGCGCTGCTTTCTTCCAGATCGTTCTCAGCAAATGCTTCTTCACTTGAAGTGGGGTCTATGAGCACACTTTACCTTGGTTCTTCGGCACAACCTGCGACACCTACTAGAGCCTCTTCCCCAATGGCTGGAGGGGCGATGTGGCCGACCCAGGCTAACATGGTTCCCCCTGCTTTGCAGCTCTCTAGTAGCCGATTGCGATCTACCCTAAGTGCTAGGGATATGGAGTTGGATGTCAAAGCACTTGGGTTGGAAAGCCATTGTCGCCGACAGGAGTTGATTGCCGAGATTACTGGTCTTTTGTCCCCATCACAACGGAGAAGCTCCATGCCCTCTACTGGGGCCTTTTCCATGTCTTCTGGAGAGTCCAATAGATTTGGAGGAATGAAGCCCACTAACCTGGAAGATATTTTTGGATCTCTCGATCCTTCAGTTTTGCCTGGTAGTCTGCAGTTGCAGTCTCCAACTGGGAATCAACTGCGACAGAACATGCTTCAGCAACACCAATCAAGCTACCTGACTGGCCTTCCATCCTCACCATCACAATTATCGTCATTTGGGGTCGACACATCCAGAGCAGTAGCAGCCCCTGCTTCCATCCATGGTTTGAAATCAGCTGCATTTGCAAAGCGGAGCCAGAGCTTCATCACGAGAAGTGCCATGAATTCTCATTCCAGGCTCTCCTCGGCTACCTCTTCTTCAAGCACAACACCTTCAAATCTTTCGGATTGGGGCTCCCCTGATGGAAGGTTGGACTGGGGTATGCAGGGAGAGGAACTGAGCAAGTTAAGGAAATCTGCTTCATTTGGTTTTCGAAGCACCCCAGATCACAGCCTTGCTACGGACGAGCCAAATGATGCATCTTGGGTTCAGTCTGGGCGGTTAAAATACGAGGAGCCGCAGCAGCAACAGTATTATCTCAACAATTGGGATTCTGAAATGCTCTCTCCTTGGTTGGAGCAATTGTACAAGGAACAAGAGCAAATGGCATAAGGTCAAGTCGCAATTAATTCCATATGTGAACGCAACTGAAAGAATGGTTGAATTTTTTTTCCATTGTTATGTTAGAAGTAGTCTTATGTTGGCTGACACGAAAAGCATACAACGTAAGTAGAAGCCCGAAGGGATATGACGTGGATGTGTCAAGGTTACAATGGTTTATGCAACTGATGTGTTATTATTATTATTATTTATAAAATCGATATATTTATTTGAGGGTGCAACGTCTTAACTATATTTATTCCTGAAATAGTAATGCATTATATTTTATCCTCAAATGTTTTTGTTTGCCTGCCGACATTTTCATTCGTGAATTATAGATTAAGATTAAGATTATAATTATATAAAATGTTGAAAATAAAATCAATCATATTATATGTAATCATTGTTGATTGTTGAAAATAGATCCAGATTACATCATACAAATCAGATTAATATTTTTGGTATTGGGATGTAGATATGTGCAGTGCAGCTGTAAAATTGATTCTCAATCATAGCTTTATATCCAGTTGATTACCAATATTCCCACTCTTTTTCTTCTTCTTCTTCGAATTGGAAAATCTGAATTTGCAATTTTGTAGAAAAAAACTGCTATCAACGAATGTACATTGCTTTGTACTAAGTCAGAAATTTTGAATTGATTCCACAAGTTGATCCACCAAATCCTGCAGCAGTTCATCGAAAATTGGCGACCCAAAATCTGCACTGATGTCCCCAAGCTGATCCGCCTTCCACGCCTCCTCCTCGGTGGTGGAGGTGGAATCCACACCAGCCAACCTGCAAATTTCATCCCACGTGTCTGGTTTGCAGCTGCTGTTCCAACTCAACTTCTCTTTCTTCCTCTTCCCTTCCCAAGCTTCGCCTTGGATTACCGCCGTTTCGCAATCTCCCTGGAGACTGCCACTTCTACTGGTACATGGTGGTGGTGGTGGACTGTCGTAGTAATATTCGAGTTCTGTCGACAATTTTCTCCTCCAATTTGATCCTCCAGAGTCACATCTCTCTTCTGTTGCCAACACATTTGTTTCGAAAGGAGGCTCAAAAGTTGAAAATTTTGGTGATATATATTGCACGATTAAAACATCACGTATGAGTGACACGACACGAGTATACAGACGGACACGGACGGACAGACACACAAACAAACAAACCTGATGCGTGAAGTTGGAGAAATTCGCCCGACTCTAGAACCGAGACAGGGCTGGAATTCTCGGACGCGCTGTCGGCCTCCTCTGCTGCCGAAGTAGTCTTCTTCAGCCCGTTCCTGAATCTGGGTACTTCTTGTTTGGGACGCAGATCTAGGCTGGAATCCTCAAGCTTGACCGCCGTCGATAGCATCACACTCTCGCCACCCTCCTCCTCCTCCTCTTCTTGGTTGCTCTTCTCTGCTCCCTTATCCTCCTCGCCCTTGCACTCTGGTGGGCTGTTGTGCTTTTTTGATTCCATGGTGTCTCCGTTTCTCTGTTTCCTCTCAAAGGTGAGCACAAAGAAGTCCTCGTTTTCTCGCTCAATGAAAGCGGGCCTCTCCCGGAAAGACAAGGAGGTCCTGAGCCGACGATGCCTCTGGTCAGATTCAGGCTCCCCGTCCCGCCGGTAATCCAAGGCGTTCATGGAACGGCTTCGCGATATGGAATTCGGGGATGGCAGTGCTTCCAATCCCATCAGCCTCGCAACTAGCCCCGGCGGCGATTCAATCTTCTCTTCCACATCCCTCGTGTCGCCGCCGCCACCATGACACTTGACATCACCGTCGCCGAGGCGGAGGCAGTTGGTTTTGATGGTATCAGCTGGGTAAGTGGGGAGACCACCGGAGCAAAGAAGGCGGCGTAATGCTCCGGCGAGACATCCTCCTGCGTTCTTTGAATTGCTGAAGTTGGAATCACCTCTAGAAGAGGTGGGTGAGGCAGCTGAGGATGAGGAGGAGGAGGAGGAAAAAGAAGAGAGCTTCTTCATAGTGAGGGTTGAGGAACCAAGTATGAGTGACCAACAACAAAGGGACTAACTAGAAACGGGTACATACACTCACAGATAGCTACACAAGAAGGCAAAGAGAAGAAAAAGATGAGTAGTATAATTTGAATATCTAGAGAGAGAGAGAGAGGGAGAGACTATCTTTTCTTTCTTTTTTTTAAAGGTTTGGAGAGAGATGGCTGGCGGGCTTTGCATTTGAATCTGTAAGACCGGCCGAGGAGCAGTGAGGTGTCCCTAGATGACGATAGGTCGGCAGCTTGATAGGTGACTCAAGCTGTTGCCCACGCTGTATCCATTCCATTTTTTTACAACTTTTTGCTGTTCTCATTTGGAGCATTCGGATGGCAAAAGTCGGATTTGTCTCGGGTGAGTTTACGGTTGAGATCGAATATTTTAAGATAAAATTATTTAATATTTTTAAAATGTTAAATCGAAATAAAACAGTCAATACCCATAATCGTATTATTATCTCATAGATGAGACCAAAAGAAAAAAAAAAGATATTTAAATCGAAACAGATCAGGCGAAAATTATCATTCCTGAGCATTTCACTTGCCACACGAGAACCTTCAACTCAGATCATTGTTTACTTTTTATTATTTTTTATTATAACTACTGTTTTACTAAAAGGCTAATATCATCACATTTTAAACAACAAAAGCAGCGTGATTAACTCAAAAACTAATTCTATTTCGTACAGCTAATTATTTAAAAAGAATAACAAAAAACCAGTCAAACAAACAAACCTAGAAAGCGATTGACGTGGAAAATGAGTGCAACAAAACAAAACAAACGTCCATTGAATCACTAATTCACCTTGCCCTTACAACCAAAAAACACAAGGAACAAAGGGAAGGGAGAACAATAATATAGTAATAGGGGCAAATAAATAACGAGGCGTACAGTAGGGGGTGGCAAAATTGTAGTGTAAAAGTGGTTGGTTACAGCTGGGTACGCAGATCCATTAGTAGGGTGGGTAGTTGGAGCAAACAGCTCGGCCCATGTAGCCTCCTTGTCTTTGAGGTCAGAGTTTTAAGAAAAGATTATTTGTTACAAGCCGCGAGAGGACTGTTTTGTTTGGCTGGCACAAAGAAATGAGGCCCTAATACGTTGGGCCTTGTGGCAAAAAAGAAAAGAAAAAAGAAAAAAAGCTAATCTCTCTCTCAGTAGTGCTGCTGTTGTTGTTACGTTAAAAGACAGGCGCGCGGGCCTCTCTCCTCCCGCCAATGGCAACCCCCTGGCCTGGTCGGAATCTACTCCGCCTTGCGCCGGAATGATTTGTGGAGCTGCTCGGGATCCGTCTGATAGAAGACGACTTCACCGGAATCACTTACAAAGTGATCACGCCGAATGCTCGTCAAGAGAATTCCGATCAAGTGGAATGGGAATGGACTGGAAGACTTTCGTGGCTCTCTATAGTACTTTCCCAACACCGGCTTTGCTGCCTTGGTCTGCATGCAAGCAAGCAAGGCCCCAAATTTGGGCTCTTCAATTAGAACTTTCTGGATTAAATTAACAGATTAACAAGCACATACTCTCAATTGGTCTTCTTTTTAACACAGATTTGGAAAGAATAATAAAAGGGTAATAACGGGCAAAATTCACCGTTTTCACGATTAAGGGATTTTTTTTCCTCAATTAAATATATATAATTAAAGTTCTTCCCTTTCGTATTGCACAAAACATAAATCCAGAATACTCTGACAATTAACTAGTTTCTATTTAAAAAATGGTAACGCATTAATTTACGATTGAAGGCAGGCGAAATTGAAGTTTCCATTGAAAAACAATTACGTAGATAGAATTAAACTTCATTAATTAATTTTCTAATGGAAGCGAAAATAAAGGGAGTTTTAGTATAAAAATATTTATAAAAAAAACAAAAAACAAGCAATTAAAAAGGAATTTATGCTTGTTAAGAAAGGTACCGCTTCTAGCAAGTGATAGTGCGGGATCTGAGGGAAGAGATGATGGATGACATGGGTACCGATGTGATGATGAATGCTATTGAACCATCCGTAGTCCTGATCAACGGTCGTTAGGGCCCCCCCTTAAATAGCTCCATTCCTGTGAAACATACTTAGAATGATTCAACTTGAACTACTTCTTTATTTGTTTATCCATTAATTAATATTTAATAAATTTATCGGCCAACCAAATCTTAATGAATTATTTTTAAAAATAATAGATCCCAACAATTTATAATGAGTGATTCGAATTCATAAAGTTTTTAAAAAAAAAATTAATACAGTCATCACAGTACAAATCCGACAAATTATATGAATAAATAATAAACAATCCATCTACAATACCTTGCCCCGGTACCATGGAAGCTTGGCCTCATGCCCGTGGTGATGCATGTATGTCACAAAATCTAACCACATGACGAAAATCTGCAACCACACCCCCCAAAAAAGGACATTGATATATTATGAGAGATCTAAAATGAAACCAAATAAGGAAAGAGTTATTTTGAGGTACCAAATAGGGGACCCAATAGAGTTTGATCATAGGGACAGGACCCAGTACACCAAACGACAACCAGACAAGAAAAGCAAGCGCCATGACCCAACACACGGTGGAGACAACGATGGATTTCCTCTCACTGGGAGGGAACAACGCACTGTAGGGGTTGAAATGAGAGCCATACTTCCCTGGGCTTCGACGCCACTGCAATGTTCATACGACCCCAACACACATCACTCACCAAGCAAAAAAAACGTTACAACTAGTCTCTTCTTAAATTAGGATTCTAGGACATTGGACAGGAACTGAAATAATAATAATGCAAATTACTAAAATGCAGAGTCTAAGAGTTAGTTCTCACCAAATACACGGGGTAGGCAAATAAGGGGAATGGAATTGTGAACCTCATGGCTCGGGAAATAACATCCATGTTCTTATATAGTTTCTCTGGCATCTGATGACGAAGGAAAACAATCAACGCTCAAAACTCAAATCTCATTGAAAGCCCATTAGAAAAAATGGGTGTCAATGACAAAGAACTTGATGTTATATATATATATATATATATATATATATATATATATATAATAGAGAGAGAGAGAGAGAGAGAGAGAGAGAGAGAGAGAGAGAGAGATGAACAACAAGGAACAATTAAATTACCGGAACCCATGATTCGTCCTTCTCAATGTGCCCATGGTTCTGGTGGTGCGTTCTGTGGCTGATTCTCCTGTTATGTTCGTTGGGAAAATGTGATATTTAGATATCAATATTATGAAATATTCCTGATTTTCTTGAACGAAAAAAGAAAAAAGGAAAAAAAAAGTGGGATTCATTAAACAAACGAAAAACAATATATGGAGGATGTTACCATCCATTGTAGGGTACAAGAATTGAGGAATGCAGGAGATGCCCAGCCACGCTATTCAGAACTGGGTAATCAGAAAAACTCCCATGCCCACTGATTCACATATAAAATTCCAAAAACATATTCAATCAATCAATCAGGGGGATGGACTCAGAGCTCCAACAATCAACAAAACGAACGAATCCAATGCGATTCGTGCTTTGAAATTTCAGATCTATAGCTACATATGAATCTCAGAAAAGCAAACAAATATTTTAAAAACAAAACAAAACAAAACAAAACGAGGAGTGAAGGACAGGAACGAACCAGTCGTGACCGAGGACGAAGAGGGCCCAGAACATGGTCCCCTGGGAGGCCCAGTAGAGAGGCCAAACGAAGCAGGTGTAATGGGCAAAATGGAGGGCGGCGGCGGCGAGAGCAAGGATGACGATGACATCCCTGAAAACGTAGCTGAGAGACCTCCACGGATCTTTGACCCAGCAATGCTCCGGAATGGCCGCTCGGATCTCCGCCAGCCGGAACGGTGGCGCAGCGCCCAAGTCCATTGCGCAACGCAAGCCGGTCTCTCCTCTTTTCTTTTCTGGTTTTGTATTATAATTATTGTTTTGCTTTTCTTTTTTTTTGTTTTTTGGCGAGGGGGGTGGGTCACTTCTCTGGACCTGCCCGAGTGCCCTCCTGCCTTCGCAAATTATTCGTCGCTACACCCGATGGACTCTTTTATAACACCCTGAAACTCTCTCTCTTTCCTTTTTTTTCCTTTTTTATTTTTCCATTTAAAGTTATTTTATATTTTGTGCTATTCTGCTCTCCGCCCATGCGGTACACCGGTACGTCTAATATGCATTCTCTTGCATGTGCAGCAATATCGATCGTTTAAATCCACGGACAAAAAGCGACAAAACCCAACGCCCACTTGACACCAGTAATTAATTTTGAACACACTATAAACAACCTGTCTCAATTTTCCATGCCAAGCAATAGTCCTTCTCTCTCTGGTTTCTTTTTGGGGGGTGCGGGGGCATGAAACTCTTGACCGTTGTTAAATGTAATTGTTCTACCCAAAATAGGGGCACTTATTCTTTCTAAATTGTTTTACTAAATAAGTGACAAGCGTATTCCCATCACCCCATGATCCATTTTGTTGCATCAAATTTAATTAACCATTTAAAAAAAAATGGGGTGTGCATATAGCCGAACTCCTACTTTGAGGTCTGTGTATCTGGTCACCCGGACAAAGCCCTGTGGGGCTAAGTGATGTACAGACCAGAACATTATGCCTATGGCGACGGAGCGAGTCTGGATTGAGTACTGGATGATCCAAACTCATTCAGTGAGTATTTGAGTCGGAGCAAAATGGGACTAAAGAGCGCAATGGATCAAGGTGGGATTGGGAGCAAGATAGGTTGAGGTAGGTATTTTAAGCTAAAATTATTTTAAAATATTAAAAAAATATTGAGCAAGTGGGTCAATCAATACTCGTGCCAATACCATTGTCTCTTTGGGTTGAAGCGGGTCAGGTAAAAACAACCTAGATTAGGATGGGCCAAAATTGTCGTTCCTAATTATGCTTATCCAATCACCTCCCTAACCTCTAAAGACGGATTATAGAAATTCAATTGCATGGAGGGAGGGAGATACAAACTATTAAGATTATTATAATCTGCATTTAAGACATGGAAGCATCAAATGCTCACCAAATCCTCTTATAATCAAGTTTGAACTAACTTTTTAAAATCGTATAATCTATTTATAACTATTACATTTAGCAGCATATTCATTACAAATATATTGAGAGAGTAAGTCATATTACTAATTAAATTTAAATTTTAATGAAAACTAAAAACGTAATTATAAATACTTTGTTTGTGCATGTGTATGAGTGTATTGTATTGTTCTTAATATTAACTTGTTGTAATTATTAATTTTTGTTTATTCGAGATTGATAAATATGTGTGAATGCAATTAACAAATGATAATGATGATATTGATGCAAGATTCAAGTCTTGATTTGTCAAAGCTTAATTTGATTACCAATTAAGATTCAGATATCTTGGAATGATGGAAGGATAGTTTTAGATTTCCCAATTTGACCAATATAACTTGTGATTTGTTAAGCATGCTTATAACTATTGTGACTTATGAATCATCTTTTAGTATTAGATGACGTGTGATAAATAAGTATAGGAGTCGTCTTCTTCCTTAAAATGTTTAAGTTTTGATTTGCACATGTAGTTAGCTCATTTGATTCACTTCTATCGGTAATTGTTATGTTTTTTTATAATTCTTAATAAATTAAATAGCTTATTTAATGTATTTATAATTTTATTAATTTGTAGGTTTGGAAGAATATGAAAATGATGACATTGAAAAAAATTATTTAACTTCAATAGAAAGTCCAAACAACAAAGTTTGGAGTTTATGATGATTTCTTTTATTATTGTTTGGAGACTTTGAATTGTTATTATTATTGTGTCTCATTTTACTTTGGCTTTTGTTTGGATCTAATTAGTTGTTTAGAATTTATTTAAGTATTTCATTTGAAGTTTTTTTAAATTATAGTTTATGCTTACTAGAATTTTTATTGTTTGGAGCTGGGACATTATTGATGTAATTTCTTATTATTGATTATTGCTGTAATTATTATTGTTTGGAGTTTGTTTCAATATTGTTTTTTCAATTTTTGTTTCTAAAAAAAAAATACCTGTGAGCCAGCCCGCCATGCAGGTGGATTGAGTTAGGCCAAAAATTTAAATCCGTTTAAAAGTAAGATTAAATAGACTTAGCTCATTTAGGCGTGGGCCTGCACGGCCTGAGCCCACCCACCTAGCCCACCCATTACAAAATACAATCCAATCATAGTTGGTATTTAAAAAAAACAATGGAGTGCCCTATTGGACTCTATTTTATCTAAGTTGGATACACTTTATCAAATTTAACTTTTTTTCGTGTCATCTCCACCTGCTATAAAATGTTGTAGGACAATAAAAGTCGTAACTGCTGAGTTGAAAATGTCCAATTTTAACGACTTAACCAGAAAGACCTTCAAATGCCAAAGAATCAGTCCCAGGTGATAAATAATCAAATATGATAATCAACACCTTCGACCACACTTGATTCTGAGGTCAAACAAATAAATTGTAGTCAAAACCGTGTTCAGACCGCTAACGGAGGTCAAACGATAGTTGACCTCTAAAACGAAACTTCAGATTATGTCACAAATATCACTTTCTTACTCTATTCATCATTGTGAGATTTTTGATATATATATATATATTGCATATATTCGCTCCCATGCATTTTTCAAAAATATCAAAAATATATATTTTTATGTAATAAAATAGTTTCAGGATGCACAAGACGAGCTTCACGTTAAAACAAGATTGTTTTTAAATAAAAATGACACAGAGTTGCTCATCATGATGCCCTGAATCTAGAAATAATATTTTTGTAACTTTTTGAAACCTGAGTCACTTTACCGATCCTAAAAACATAAAGACATCAGTTAAAAATAAAAAAAAAAATTTCTTTTTCTCTTTCCCGCCCACCTTCAATCCACATGTCAATTAGCTACTGGTTAATAAAACAAAACAAAAAAAAAAACAACAAAGCAAAATGAAAAAATAATAAAAAGCATTGCCTCGCTAATCTCTATCCTCTCTGACCAACCCTGTTACGCCCTCAAATTCTAAGGAATTCGGAACCAAAAACATTAAGCCTGTTTGGTTGCTGTTTTTGTTTTTTGTTTTCTGCATTTAAATGCAGAAAATACCCATATTTTTTGTTTGGAATCTGTTTTCGTTTTTTGTTTTCGAAAACAATTTGTTTTGAGTGCTAAAAAATGAAAACACTAATTTGATGTTTTCTATTTGTTGTATTCTGTTCTCACCTGTTTTCCGGTAAGCTACCGCCGCTCGCCGCCACCGCCCGCCAGCCCCGTTGCGCGAACGCTATCTCCCCCTGTGCGTGCCACGGCATAGATCTCCCCCGATGCGATGCTACCTCCCCCGCCGACCTCCCCCGGCGCGAGATCTCCCCCTAGCGCCACCTCCCCCGCGCGACAACCTCCCGTTGCCAGATCCCCCGCCTGGCGCGACCTGCCCCCCGGGGCGCGACACCCCCCTGTCGCTACACGGCCTCCATGACCTCTCCCATGCCGTTGACAAAAAAAAAAAACGAAAACGAAAACAGAGAACGGTGACCAAACGAAATTCATTATTACTTTAACTTTAAAAATAATTTTTAATTATAATTTTTAAAACCGATATTTGAAAACATAGAACGAGAACCGTGACCAAAGCGTGCATAAAGATTACACTGCAGTCAATAATGTTATAATTAAAATTAAAAAATTAATAAAAATATTACCTAAATATAAAAATAAAATAAAAATATATTTACGTTGCTCACGCCGTGCATAATCACGTGATGGCAGCAAAAAGTTTTAAAAAACTTTTTGTGTATATTTTCTTTTTACTGTGTTGGCTGGCTGCTCTTCTGCCTCTACATTACGAATGTACGGAATATTTAAAAAAACTAAAACGATATGAAGGCAATCACGTGTTTGTTGTCTCTTTAAGCCTCGTTTGACAATGTTAAAAATGAGCTGATGATAAGTTATTGAAAATTGTCAAGTGTCAACACATTCACGATCAGAATGTGATACATGTTATATGAATGTGATAATCAAATTATTAATATCCGTTGTGGGGTGTGCTTTTGATCAGTCGGGCAGACACGAAAATTTGGGGCGGTTAACGAATGTGATTTTATTTTTAAAAATAAAATTTAGCTAATAAAGTTTTTTTTTGGCACACCTATTAATACTTTATTCAGTATTCAAATAAAATAATTATTTTTAGAAAATAAGTTTAAATTATTTTATATTTTAAGATTTAAATTCAAAAAATTATTCTAATTTAATTTTTTTCCTACTTTATTATTTAAATTTACCATATTCTATTGTGAGATCTGATTTTAAAGAGGGCATTATTTTGAAAACACATTTTATCTCCATTAAACATAATTTTTGAATTCAAATAAAGAAATCAAATACCTGTACCAATTGCCAAATACTCCTTGGTTTTCAGTTTTGAGTAATAATTTTTGATACAAACTGTTTTGTGATTGTTTTAAAAAGATATGGGCATAAATAAATTTAAAGTTATTTAATTTTAGAATTTAATTTTTAAAGTAGATAAATCTCATAGTTATTTTTAAAAACTGTTTCTAACTATTTTCTGTTTTTAAATTTAAACTCAATTTTTTCAGGAGATTCAAATATTTTTTTATTATTTATATATTTTATTTTATTACTCAAACTATTAAATTTTATTTTTAAAAATTCTTTTTGGACCTAATATTAAAAAATGCACAGTTTTTTTAAAAATATTTTTTTCTATATCAAATATAAATTATTTTTAAATTATAATTAATACGACATAATTAAAAAAACAGAATACAAATACTAAGATCTTTTAAAAAAATACACTCTTTTATGATTTATTTGAATCCCAATAAGAAAATTGGGTTTTAAATTTTGCTATATATATAAATTCTTTTTAAAAAAACATAAGAAAAGAGAATGAACAATATCTTCTTAAAAATGGATAATTTTTTAAATTGTTTAGCATTAAATAATTATAAATTATTATTTAAAGTTCAAATCAAATTCGGAGCATTTTTTTATATTTGAACTAGACCCCGATTAAGAATTAAGTCAATCAAACAAATAGAGTTTTGGGTTTGAATCAAGTTCAAGTTTCATTTCAGATATTTGGCCCAGCAGAGCCTAACCACGAGTATTGTAATTTGTATACTCAAATTCCTAACCCAAGTTGCCTTCAGTATTTTCAGTCGTGCAGGTTGCACTAAATTGTTAATTAAAAAAGAAAAAAGGGCACCAACCGCGATGCAATATTGGTGCATGTCGGCATATAGCAAAGCAAGAGGAATCACCTATTTGTTGGTCCCGTTCGACATTAAAAATGAGCTCACATGCTATTGAAAACTATATATCATCACATTCACACCTGTGGTCGAAGAACCAGGGGCGGAACCAGCAGGGACGGCCCGGGGAATTAGGTGCCCTAGGCGGGAGTTGATAAAATGCCCTTATTAAACATACAATTCGAGCTGTACATGACTCACGTAGAATGAGGCTGGAGTCTCGTGCAACCGTCATTTCATGCAAAAGAAAGATTGCATGACAATAACATGTGAATGTGATATTATCTAATTTTGTTATAATGTATTTTCTCCATGCTTGCAGAAAATTCATAAAACCACCAATCAAACATCATAATTTTCCTTAGCATATCAATGGAAGTCGAGTTAAAATATCAAGGAATTAAACAATTTGGGTCAAAATTCAGAATATATGTGCGCTTTCATAAGTTATGTACATGTGCATCAATTGCATACCAAAGGATCGGGACACTGGTACTACATAAGCACCAAATGCTCTATCACCAATGTCAGAATTGTTGAACTTCATAGCAAATTGAGACTTCACCTTCATCCCTCCACTCTTAATCAAGCGCACCAATCTCAAAACAGTTTCTTTAGGAATCTCAAGCGATCCCACATTCAACTCAATTGTGTCAAACCCCAAGGACTTGCATTCCTAAAAGATCCCAAAGTAGAACTTACAAAATGGAAGCTCCAAGAAATGACTATGGAAACAAATAACGGAAAGGGAATTCTGTCGCACCTTTACATATTGTTCAAATGCAGAAGGACGTTGGCGAAGCAGGTGCTGACATATATATTGTGCTTATGCGCCATGGCTGTCACTTCCTTGACATAATCCTTTGGCAGCAAACTGTGAGAACCTCCGATAAACTTCAGCCCATCAACAAATTGGCCAATAGACTAGAATATATCGGGTGAACTGCAAATATAACAACAAAGTTACAACAAGGATTAAGTTAGCAATCGTGAAACTTTTCCAAGCTATCGGGGATAAAGGATTTAAACGAGTGCTATAATTCTAAATCAATTTTAAAATTATTAATTTTCTCCTTATTGTTTGGTTATTCATTATGAATCAATTTTAGCCTAACACAGGGGGGAGATTAGAAGCCTTGAGGAGATGGGGAAAAGGAAGCCGGGCCTCAGATCCTTCATTTAGGTAGTAGTAGCTAGGAAAGCCATTGCCCCTCAATTCCCTTTCCTCTCATCATCAACAGACAAAATTAATCCAACGTTTTAAGGTCCTACCACCAAAAAATTTCTTCGATTCATTTTTCCTAATAGAAAGGATATTACCCCTTTTAGGAGGAAACATGCTTTTGGTAAATTCTCAGCAGCGATAGGAAAAACAATAACATCATGAAATTCCCTAAACATCATGGGATTGGGTAGATTTCGGTGAACTAAGAAAAGAAAATCTTGCAATTGTTTTTTTCCGTAATTACTCGCAAACCATACCAAACTAAAGGTAGGAAAATCTTGAAGATCCCCTCCTTTTATTCTCCACAGGAAAAAAACGACTGTAACAATTCTTGGGTTTTTGTAAATCTCGGTTTCCCAGAAAAAGCAGAGAAACAAAGAGGAACAAACAGAACAAGAACAGTTCGATTTCATAAGAAAAAAAAACCCACATCAAATAAACCCATGAACGGAAAGATTCAAAACAATATGAGAAGGAACAAACAACAAACATATTTGTTCCAGCAGCAAAACTTGCAAACAAAAAGGGACAAGAGAAGAACCTCTTGTTGCGATCCCGGAGGCTGATATCCTTTTCCTCAATAAGAAGGAAAAACAAGCTCGATCATGAAAGGGTGAGCCGGTAAGGGCGTTCGGCATCGCCGCGGTCGTCGAGCGGTGAAAGAGAGTCAAGTACGGCCGTGCAGGGCTGCGCGGTGCTGGCGGCCAGCAGGACTGCGTGTCTGCATCATTCCGTTGCTGCGATGCGGGAGAGTGGAGAGGATCGTGGTGGATGCGTGCAGCGTGCGTCGGCGGGTTACGGGTAGCGGCTGGTGCGCCAAGGGAATAAATATGTGCCCCCCTTAACTGGACCATGGGCGCCCTAGGCAGCCCCCTACTGGGCCTCCCCCTTGGGCCGGGCTTAGGAACCAGTCCCTTTGAGGCATAAAAATTCACTCCCACCGAGACATATTAGTAATTTAAAAAATATATTTTAATATACGTATAATTCTAAGTCAGGCATATTTATAATTTTAAATATATATTTTAATATACACACGACTTCGAGTTTTCAACTCTCTCACTCCTGTCTCTCAGTGCCGAAGGCCCGAAGCAGTGAGGCACCGCGCCAGATGGTGATCCGCCGATCCGATCATTTGACATTCAACTCAAGGTCCGCCCCTAATATTTTCTTATCCGATTTGGCCTCCCCTAGATTGAAATCCTTGGTCCGCCCCCCGAAAAAAATGTGATGGATGTTAGTATAAATGTGAGAAGCAAATTATTAACGTAGTTTGCTATTTTGAATTTTTGATACGACAAGACAATGCAACGATGATATAGGCCTATTTCATATCACTCAAAATCCCAACTCAAGTTGGCTATACTATTTTCCGTTGCACTAAATTTTTAATTAATGGGCAACTATTAGGAGGAAGAATAGGAAAAAAAACTAGGTGTTTGTTTTTCTTCTCTTACCTTTTTCTTGCAAATGCGATAAACGTTGTACCAATGTTATAAGTATTTTCAAAGGTTGTTTGAAATACCCAACAAGAAATTTGAGCATGTCAGTGTAGAAATGGCAATGGGACAAAATGGGTTTTTAATTGTCCCGTTTTCATTTTCGATAGAAAAAATATATCTCGTTTTCGCCTTGTGTCTCGGTGGGTATTAAATTTTTCATCTCATTCTCGCCCCGCTGAGGCAAGGGGTAGGAATCCCCGCCCCCGCTCTAGTTCTACTCACGGCCTAGCCCCCGAGTGCCCATGCTAGGAATAATTCATGGCAAAAAATTAATTTTGCCAAGAAGGTTTGAATCCAGGACCTTTTTCCTTTCAGTGCAACTGCCTAACCATTTATGTTAAGTTTGTTTTGTTTTAGATGCTAATGTAAATAATATATATACTTATAATATAATATAATAATAATAATAAAGAGTGCATGATTTATTTTAAAAATAAAAGTAATTATAATATATATATTTATATTATGATAAAAGTAAGTATACTATTACTATTTAAATATAAAATACAAATCAATTAGATTCAAATTTAGTTTTGAATTCATTAATAAGTTGATTTAGGATTAGACGATCAAATCAAATATTATTTGATTGAAAATGTATTAATATTTAAACTAATTATTTATATGATTTTGTTGGAAATATAGGATTTGATGAAGCTGCCAAAATATAGTCTTAAGTCTGGAGATTCGAAGAACCGAAGATTGTAGGGTCGAAGAGTTGAAATTCGTAGAAGTGAAATTATCATAGGACGTATTGGCAAGAGACTCGTAGACTCGTAGAGTCTGGAGACTCAAGACGAAACAGTGATAGCACATTGCGACTCGTAGATCCATGGTCGAAGGTCGCAGAGTCATAGTACGGAAAAGAGAGTGTTACTGTAAGCGTCAATAAGCTCGGAGACTCGTAGAGTCGAAGAATTTTTAAGAACAGTAACCAAAGCTAAATGACTCGTAGACTAGTAGACTCGTAGCACGCAAAATTGTAGAGTCCCCATAAATACTTAAGTTAATTAACAGAACTTAAATTGCCACTAGACTCGAAGACTCGTAGAGTCGTAAAGTCAAAACCTTCGAACACTGTTAAGAAAACAGGACTCGTAGACTCATAGATCAAAAGTCGTAGAGTCGAAGCCTTCGAACAGTATAGAGAAAACCGGACTCGTAGACTCGTAAGTTGAAGGTCGAAGAGTCGATGCTATAAAGACTGGCAAACAAATAAAACTGTAACTCAAGAGTCGTAGAGTCGTAAACTCGTAGACTTAAGGGACACAATCACTATAGAGAAATTGCCACACTTCTAGACTCGGAGATCGATGGCAGAGAGTTGTAGCTATACAGAAACTCAGTTTATGAGCCTCTGTGAAAGACTAAGGAAGAAAAGCGAAGTTGAAGACTCGTAGAGTCGAAGATTTTCAGACCACTTAGTCAAACATAGTAAATTGAGAGACCCGAAAGTCGTAGACCCGCAGAACTAGGGTCGTAGACTCGTAGCTACAATAACAGGTAGATTAGATGGACTCGAAGAAGTCACTCTAAGCGTTATTCGAAGAGTCACAGACTCGTAGATTCGTAGACTTTAGTTAACAGAGTGACACAAAAGGCCAATCCAACCTGACCTCTAGCCTCGAAGACTCGAAGATGTGAGTCGTAGACTCGCAGAAACACCATAAAGCCTGAATCAAAACTTCGTAACCTTCTATAGGTGTTAACTGAAATCTTCGAGTCATCGAACCTATGAGGCATCTACCTCCGAGGCAAACTTACAACCCTAAACACAGCCACTTAGCGATATTGTCAGCTAGGGTTTGTACAGCAAGTCTGCGCCGTCCCGAGCAGTTGAGCGCATTAATGACACATTAATTGCTGCCAACTACCATCCACGGATGAATGGCCAAGATCGACTACATGCCAAATACATAGTATGGGCATCTGATATGCAAATCAAAGCAGATCAACCCATCCCCCGACATTCCGCATTTTCGGTGGCGGGAAGTCGATCTGTCGAGATGGACATCATGGCGCACGAGCACTTTAATCTTAAAAAAAGATCTCTCATGCACTTAACGACAAAATTAAGAGTTTAACCTCTCTCTCAAAAGAAGGAAACACAAAGAACACAAGATATTGGTTCTGACGGACTTAGTGAAAAGAAATAAATCCTTAGCAGAACCAAAAAAAAAAGTGGTGTGTGTTCCAACAATAGAGAGAGACTCGGAGAGAACTCGAGGTGTGTTGTGCGCCGGGTGAATCAAGAACAAGTGAGTAATCCATCTGATTATTCAAGAATCTTTTGTTCATTAAAGATCTAGCACTTCCATTAAGTCTAATCTCTGTGTTATTTTCCATACAGCGATCTATCATAAACCATCACCTTCATAACTGAGATCTATGGAGAAAAGAACATTTACTTTTTTCTCAGTTTGTCTGATAGTTCATCATCACTCACGTTATCGCTCACAAAACTCCTGTCATGTTCTCCATAAATACTTCCATCATAGTGATCTGTAGAGGTGTAAAGACTCGTATTTGGGTTGTTTTGAGAGATAGTCATTCTATGGGAATGCAACTATCTGGACGGTAGTGTAATCGTCGATGTGAGCATTTTGACTGTACTTGGGCCCGATTCCGAGTCGGGGCCCCGTTTGACCAGATTGTTGACTTTTTGGGGTTTATTGGTTGACTTTGCGTTTGGACAGTCATTTGGGTGTAATAATATCTGAACAGTGTTGTGCTCATCATTTCGAGCGTTTTGACAGTAATTGGGCTCAATTTGGAGTTCGTGACCTCGGGAGGTCAATTATTATGTTCGGGTCAATTATTATTGGGAGGCCAATTATTGGCAGCAGTATATATAATTAAGAACTGCCTTATCTCTTTAATTGCCAATTATTGGTGCGTGCGTGTTTGAGCAAGAGAGAGAGAGAGAGAAGGTAAAGAGCGTGAAGAGCTTTCTTGGCGATTTTGGGGCGATTGGAGCTCGTGGATCGCAAATAATCTTCCAGGTAGGTGTCCTTAATTGTCTTATCTCGATCCTATCTTTGAATATGTGATCTGTGGTTGTATGAGTGTGTATTTTATGAGGGTTGAGAAGTCAACCATGGAGGTCTAGATTTAGATCTAGATGAATATATGATTTGTGTGTATTTCTACTGTTATCGTGCGAATTAGAGGCGTTTAGGACGCGTTTTGAGGTAAATATTGCAGTTTATTGCGTAAAACATGTGTTTATGAGTGTCTGGGGGTCACTGGGTTGCTTCCAGACGAAGAACAGGCCAAAAACGACAATGAACAGTACCTTGGGCGAACTGCAGGGTCGCAGCTTCGTAGTCAGCAGCTGTGGAGTCAGCAGCTTCGTAGTCAGCAACTATGGAGTCAGCGACTATGGAGTCAGCAGCTGTGGAGTCAGCAGCTTCGTTAGTCCGGATCAGTAGTCCGGAGGAGTTAGTCCGGATCAGTAGTCCGGAGTATAAGTATTATACTTAAGTTACAATGTAAATAACGAAATACCCCCCATTTGGATTCAAAGAAAAATACTAGAAAAATTAATTCCCACTCTTTCAAAATGTCAAATTGGGATTTAGTGTAAAATCTCGGAAAAACCCAAAAGTTCGTAGTGGTGAATTTTTGAAAAGTGGGGTTAGACATCTCAGAAAAATCCCCAAAAATCAGATTATCTTATTTATGATATGGGAACCCAATGCCGGGACTTTTGATTTCAAGAAAATAGCTGCTATGGGTACTTCCTTCATAAATCAAGGATTGAGGTTTTACTTGTGAAGACCGCTACGATTCCAAAGGAAATGTTGATAATGACATGCCATACTAATGTTAGTATGTTGGTGTGAGGTATTGGGGCATGGACTCCGTGACTTATTTGGGTTCTCACTGTGATGCATCGATGGTGCTATGTGGTTGACGTGGCAGGCATATGCACCGATGGCAGGCCTGTGTGGCGACTGTGGCCGGGCATATTGCGCTGTGGACAGGCTAAGGCTTGAGTTGAGCCGTTGAGCTCGTGGAGCTAGGGCTAAGTGCCCTGAGCTGGGATCCCATGGAGGATCGTGGACAAGTTGTCCTGTGTGAGCAGGCTGAGTCCTGATGTTTGTTTGCAGGCTGAGTCCTGATGATTGTGCACACTACACAGTGCATGAGTACACAGAGCATGTAGTATAGACTTGTATGTCTGCATGATGTGGAGTGTTGGGGTCACCTACTGAGCTTGTCGCTCACCCCTACTTGTTGTTTACCTTTTTCAGGTGTGACTCGAGACTAGTAGAGGACTTTCTTCTAGGAGGACGTGCCCACTACTCTGATGTATGATACAGTACTGTATTCTGTATTGTGTATTGGATTATGTTTGTATCCCGGACATGGGTCCGTGGACAGTTATATTTGCATACTGATTGTGATGTGATGTCTGTATGACTGTTTGACTTATTGTATGCATGATGATGTATGGGAAAGTACGGGATTACCCTTGATGTATGATCGTACAGGGTTGCATATTTGAGACAAAGACCCGCGGTGTAGTCTCTATTGGTGCTAGTCTCCAACCCCTTGACCTTTCGGGTGCGGGCAAGGGGAAGTCATGTTCCTAGTTCCGGGTTCCCTGGAATTTGGGGGCGTGACAAGAGGAATCCAAAACCAGCTAACAGTCTAGCTTCCGCAAATGAAGAAAGTCTATTCACCCCCCCCCTCTAGACTCACTTTGGGACTTACAATTGGTATCAGAGCAAGTTCTACAACTCTGTAGAGATCCCTATTGGCCGACATGGATTCCAGCAGTGCAGCTCCAGCTCCCGAGCAAACTCCAGTTCCTATTGAGGAACTTGAAGCCAGTTGTGTTCCAGAGGAAGGAGCGACTGGAGACCAGGAGCAGGAAGAACCGAGTACCAGCAGCAATAAGAAAGAACAAGAAGACTTCTATGATGTTTTGCCTGGCTCATCCTCCCAAGTACCTATGTGCAAACCCGTGCGCTTTTCCAAATGGAAAGCAAGAATGAGAGCACACCTAGACATGCTCGACACCTATCTCTGGGAAATGATAAAGAACGGACCTTTCACACCAAAGAGTATGCAGAGAGGTCGGCTAATGACGAAAGACCCAGACAGTTGGTTTAAGGTGGAGCAGAGGAAAGTAAAGCTCGGCTTCAAGGCAAAAGCCATACTTTTCTCTGCACTCGATGATGACATGTTCACGGATGTGCAGGATCTTGAGACTGCTAAAGAGGTATGGGACAAGCTCTGTCTCATCTACGAAGGAGATGAGCAAATACAGGACAACAAGATCTCCATGCTCAAACAAGAGTATGAAGCCTTCAGATGTGAACCGAAAGAGTCATTGGACAGTATCTACAAACGGTTCACCGGTCTGATTCAACGGATGAAGACTTACAATGTTGAGATCTCTCAAAAGGACAAAAATGACAAATTTCGAGATCTCTACCCTTGAGATCGCCGATAAAGACATCGGCCATCCGTCAGCTGAAGGAATGGAAGACTTATGCCTTGGAAGCATTATACGGGGACCTCAAGACGTTTGAAATGCAAAAAGAAGAACTTGAGGCATTTGAGAATCCTTCCAAGAAAAAGGAGAAGTCTGTTGCCTTTAAGGCTGCTGCTGAGCCACGGGAATCGTCTTCAGAAGAGGAAGAAGATGAAGCTGATGAACTTGGCTCAGATAGTGCCTCAGATCAAGAAGTGGCATGTCTGATCAAGAAACTGCTAAAGAGAAGGGGGAACTACATATGGAAAGCAAGGTAGTCTTCCTCATCTTTCTCTAAGGGAAAAGAGAAAGACAAGTTGCAATGTTATCACCGCAACAAGCCCGGCCATTTCGGCTGCGATCGTTATAAGTCAAGAGGGAGAAAAAGGAGGCAATGAAAGCAGAAGAAGAAGACCAAAGGCTCCTCAAGTAGAAAGGATGACAAGAGGAAGAAGGCTCTTGTCACTAACAAGTTTAATAGTGAAACCGAGGTGGAAGAAGAATCATCTGATGAGGAGAAGAAGGAAAAAGGTCTCATCTGTTTCATGGCTGACCATTCACCTCCCCTCAAGGTAAGAACTTATGAATAGCTCTACATTGAATATGAAGATACCTATAGAGCTCTTAAAGAAATGGAGGAACAATTTCTTCCTATGAAAGCTGACAAAGAAAGATACTATTCTAAACTGGAACGACTTTCATGTGAATATAGAGATTCTATAGATGATTATGAAAGAACAGAGAGAAGATTAAGGGCTTAAGTGAGTGAGATGAGAAGCACACACGATGATATTTTGGACAAAGCTGGTCAACTAAAAATAGCTAATAAAGACATCGATAGGCTTGAAAAGGAACTAGTCAAAACCAAAGCGGAACCGGAAAAGGAAAGACAAATCCGTCAAAAGTGGCAAGACTCTGCTGAGATTGCAGCCCACTTTAGGACTACTCCAGATGTTAAAAGTTTAGCCTTAGGTCTAGGTTTCTCTGAAGACCAAATAGCCAAGGCCCAGACTTACCCTATTCAGACCAAGTGTCTTGCTGGCTTTATTCCTGCTGGTAGTGTGCTCGTTGAGTGTGGAAAGGAGGTACCAATGGCTGTTGCTAGTTCACCCAAACAAGTAACACCCGAACTCAAAGACTTGGGTACTATTGCATCTCAGGACAGTGATGCAGTAGTTGCTAAGAAAGAACTGAAAGCTGAACCTTCAGTTAAACTGTTCTCTACATCCCAATACAAGGGTAAGGGTGTAGTTATCTCAGAGACAAAACCAAGTAGACACACAACAAAATTTGAGACTGGTTCATCCAGCAAGGCTGCTGCCTTTCAGCCTAAGTTTGTCTCTGAAGAAAGAGTTAAGAACGGTCTAGGATATGTGAGAAAACCTAGGAAACCTCTTAACACTCCAGCAAAACCCTTGAGGCAGAATGTTCAACCTCAACATGTAACGTGCCCCATCTGGTGTGAAGTTGGACACCTCTCCTATCGCTGAGATTCTACCCTGAGTATCTTATGAAGGAGATTGCCACGAAATCAGGGTAAACCTTAAACAACTTAATGTCACTAAAAATATGCGGTCAACAAAGCATCGTTGATAGGAACAAACTCTCCAGGCACACACAGGCTACCCATTCAAAAGACTTAAAGACCAAGCTTGTGAAGAAAGTTGTCAAACCTGTGCCTATTAAAGCTACCAAAGATAACAATAAAAAAGGAAAACATGCTGAAAATCTGAAGATCAACCCTGCAAATGAATCTAATGAAGGATCACCAAGATTAGCATGGAAAGTTAAATCTGCCCCTTCTTATTGGAAACCTAAATTGTCAACTGTGGCTTTCACTTACCCAAAGTCCAATCTTAATTGGGCCCCCAAGACTTAGTTGCTCGTTGTGCAGAACAGTGCACGAGTCAAAGCGACCACCGGAAACAAAAGATTAATTCCAGCCAAGTGGTATCTTGATAGTGCGGTTCAGTGCACATGACAGATGATGCCTCTCTATTGAATGAGGTAAGAGAGGTTACAGCTTCATCTGTCACTTTCGGGGACAACAAAAAGGGTAAGATTGTTGGTAAGGGTACTCTCTCTAATGGTTCTGTGTCCATTCAGAATGTATCTGTTGTTCAAGGTCTTAAACATAACCTATTGAGCATAAGTCAATTGTGTGACAAGAGTTATGAAGTTTTGTTCACTAAACACACCTGCACAGTTATGGACCCTGTCTCCAAAGAGGTGAAACTAAATGGGCATAGACAAGGTAATGTCTACAAGTTGGTCTTTGGTAATGCTCAATCTGATGAACCAATTTGTTTTCTGTCCAAAGCTTCACCTGACATTAGTTGGTTATGGCATAAGAGATTCGGCCATTTAAACTTTAAGACTATGTCTAAATTGGCATCTCTGGATTTGGTTGAGGGCTTACCCAAGCATGTTTATGAGAAAGAACACCCATGTAGGGACTGTCAGCTGGGTAAGCAGGTTAAACATTCTTTTAAGAGTATAGATAAAACCTCAATCAAACAACCACTCGAACTTCGCGACATGGACCTATGTGGACCAATAAATGTGTCTTCCTTATCTGGTGCACGATACTTTCTTGCAGTAGTAGATGACTATACCAGATACACATGGGTCATGTTTCTCAAAAACAAATCTGAAACATTTGAGAATCTTGTCGAACTCTTTAATTGCGTCACAAATGTTAAGAGTCTCTCTATTAAGTACATTCGTAGCGATCATGGCAAGGAATTTGAATTTTCTGATATGTTAGAGTTTTGTACTAAACATGGTATCCAACATAATTTCTCAGCACCAAGAACTCCACAACAAAATGGAGTAGTTGAAAGAAAGAATTGAACATTAGTTGAAGCAATTGGAACCATGTTGACAGGAGCTCGGTTCCCAAAATCCCTATGGGTCAAGTTGTTGCCACCGCTTGTTATGTACAAAATAGAACTCTAATTAACAAACGAGCCATGAAAACACCCTATGAGTTATGGAAGGGAAGGAGACCAAACATTGGTCACCTAAGGATCTTCGGGTGTACTTGCTACATTATGAACAATGGCAAGGATTACTTGAACAAGTTTGATGCCAAATCAGATGATGGATATCTTGTTGGATATTCCATGACTAGCAAGGCTTATCGTGTATTTAATAGAAGAACCAAAGTTGTTGAAGAGTCTATTCATGTTTCTTTTGATGAGACTAACCATGGAATGCAGAAAGGAGACACAAATGTAAATGAAGTGTAGGACACTGTCATTATAGAAGACCAAGACACAGATAATCCCACTACAACAGAGACAAGGGAAGATGCACCCGAACCTGATGAACACAGAGCTGAACCGGTTGCTGAGGAACCAAGTCAAAAATCAGCAGAAAACCATGAATTTAACATTTAACCTGTTCAGACTCAGCCACTTTTATCAGCCCAAGAACCTGACATTGAGAAATTGGGCATCCATCATGAAGAAAGAGAAGACCTTCCAAAGACAAGAAGAAGGTTAAAGGACCACCCTTCTGAACTGATAATTGGAGATCCAGCTGCACGAGTTAAAACAAGGGCTGCCACACTTCATGAAAATCTGTATATGTGCTTCCTATCACAAGTGGAGCCAAAATCAGTTGACGATGCAGTTCAGGATCACCATTGGATTGATGCAACGCAAAAAGAATTAAATCAGTTCAAAAGATAGAAAGTATGGGAGTTGGTCAACAGGCCCAGATCCCAGCAAGTCATTGGCGTGAAATGGATTTTGAGAAACAAACTTGATGCTGATGGTGTTGTAATCAGACAAGAAGAAGGAATCGACTATGATGAAACCTTTGCACCAGTTGCTAGACTGGAGGCCATTCGCATGTTCTTAGCATATGCAGCATTCAAGGACTTCAAAGTTTATCAGATGGATGTCAAGAGTGCTTTCTTGAATGGAGACCTCCAAGAAGAAGTCTATGTTGAACAACCTCCCGGATTTCTAGAGCCAAACCAAGAGCATAAGGTATACAAACTGAAAAAGGCTCTTTATGGACTAAAACAAGCTCCCAAAGCGTGGTATGAAACATTGTCAGAGTTTCTGATCAAAAATAAGTTCAGAAAAGGTAAAATTGACCCCACACTGTTTCTCAAGGAAGGAAAAGGATCACCCTTGATAGTCCAAATCTATGTGGATGACATCATATTCGGATCAAGGGACAAAAAGCAATGTGAAGACTTCTCTCATCTAATGAAAAGTGAATATGAAATGAGTATGATGGGAGAACTCTCATTCTTCCTTGGATTGGAGGTCAAGCGGTTAGAGGATGGGATCTTTATCAGTCAAACCAAATATACAAAGGAGATTCTAAGAAGTTTAAGATGATTGATGTGACACACATGAAAACTCCCATTCCTACAAACGCCAAACTTGGATATGGATGAAGCGAGGAAGGAGGTGGATATCTCGAGATACAGAAGCATGATTGGATCCTTGCTGTATCTGACAACAAGCAGACCTGACATAATGTTTGCAACATGTATATGTGCCAGATACCAAGCTAATCCCAAGGAATCCCACTTGTCACATGTCAAGAGGATCATGCGGTATCTGAAGGGAACTGAGAATTTGGGACTATGGTATCCAAAAGAGTCTGATTTCAAATTGAGAGGATATTCAGATGCAGACTTTGCCAGATGTAGGATTGATAGAAAGAGCACAAGTGGAACATGCCAAATTTTAGGCAATAGACTTGTATCCTGGTTTAGCAAGAAACAGAATTCAGTTTCAACCTCCACAAGCAAGTTGAATATATTGTCAGCAGAAGTCGTTGTGCTCAATTGCTTTGGATGGCCAGTCAACTATCAGATTATGGGTTTGACCTGAAGGCCGTTCCTTTGTATTGTGACAATACAAGCGCCATTGCAATTTCTAATAATCCTGTTATGCATCCCAAAACCAAGCACATTGAGGTCAGACATCACTTCATACGTGATCATGTGCTAAAGAAAGACATTTCTCTGAAGTATATATCCACTGATGATCAGCTTGCTGACATATTCACCAAACCACTGCAAGAAGCCAAGTTCAATGAACTTCTGACAAAACTTGGCATGCTAGATTTAAATTCATGAGTCTCACAACATGTCTTGTGGTTCATCTCTAACTAATTACCTGTGCATGAACATACGTATGACACTGTTAATTACCATTTATATCTCCTTGAAAATTAGTAATGGCTAAGTGTGATTCATGCATATCTACTGCGTGAAAGTGAGAAATCACATGGATGAAACTTGCCACCTCTGAACCTGGTTCAAGTCTTTTGTGCAACCTGTCATGAACCCTCAAGTCTTGAGTGAAATGAGTGCAATTCCCTTTATGTTTAAATCAGAAGATATTCCCATTACTTGTTATTATATTCTGAGTGAATATCACCTGTGTGGTATTGCATTCATTAACTAGCAGGAACTGTTGTATCTCATGGTACTGTTGGCTTGCACGGAAAGGATCCTAAATGATTTAATGCTCAAAGGATGACTGAGACTGTAGTATTTGAGAATCATAAAAAGCCTATTACTTAAGAAGAGCCACTATCCTTCACTATAAAAAGGCAAGGTGAAAAAGGCAAAGGCTAGACAATAGACTGACTGCCTATCTTAGGGGGAGTCCTCACTATTCTCCCAGTTTGTGTCTGATTAGAATAACAATGGAGTTAAAATTGTATGGTCATGTAATTCAAAAAGATATTGTGTTGAGCTCTGTCCTTGTAATAAGGCTCATGAATAAGCACCGAAAATTGATGCTCTCTTGAAGAAAAGAGACAACTCACGCAGACAATCTGAATGACCAAACTCCAAACTCTACCTTTAATGTGTTGTAAATTAGACAAGGATAGAGTGTGTGTTCTGATTCTCAATAGGGCCATCTTGTCTCTCAAGTCATCTATGCTGAACTAAAAATCATTGTTGGATCAGGGTTGTGGTAAGATTCGGTTGACCATGAGCTTACCAAACAGTGTAATTCTAGTTCCTGAATCAAACTCACATGCTGATCCGAGAGTGAGAGGGTGAGGCCTCCGCTGAGTGAGTTTTGCTAAATATGTGAGGAGACTCAGAATTCATGACTGGGTTGTTACGATTGATAAATCATGGTTTACTGGTTGCTATGTTAACATCGTGATCATTTTCACGCACAAGATGTAGTGTGACGAAGTACTTAATCATTTCTAAGGTAAATGGAGAGTTGAATGGTAGTAATGCAGTAGTTATTCATGTAAACCAGGTATTAGGGATGAAAGAAATCAAGTTCTGGATATTTAATTTCAATTCCACCACCAACATTGTTCATCGTGAATAATATTATGTAAATTGTCATATGCTTCTCATGTGTGTTGTTGAGTGTTGAAAAAGTCCAGAGAAATCCACCGCTCGCTGAATTCGCAGTCGACCTTGAAGCAAACTGCATCGAAGAACTGCGAGATCGAAGACTCCTGCTTCGAAGCCTCGAGGGTCGTAGCCTCGAAGCGTCCTAATGCAGCTTCGTAGAGTCGTAGTCCAAAGGATCGAAGCGAGACGGAGTCTGTCACTTACTATTCAAGCATTGCAGACAGGTCAGCACGTCACTGTGCACTTAACATGGGAGTTACACCGACTTAAGGGGTGACGTGGATTCATTGCTTGAATTTTCCATCGGGTGGATCCGTGTAAGGACCCGTACCTTGAGTTAGTCACAGTTAGTCACAGTTTTGCCTTCTGAGTAGAGTTTTTCTAGATTTTGACCTAGTGAATGGGCTCAAATGAATTCACGTGCAAAAGGAAAGATGCTTAGAATGATGTCCTCTATCTACCACAGAAGTTTCAGGCCAAACGGACGTGTATGTGAGGTGCACGTGATATGGGTCCAATTCACGTGCAAGTGTGGTTGTCTTCTAAATGATGCAAGGAGGCTAGAGGTGAAGTTTGAGAGCATTTGGAGTCCATTTGGAGTTGCACGTGAATTGGGAATTCACGTGCAAATTGGCGTGCAGCCATATTTTTTGCATGGTTCCCTTGGTTTTGACATTCTAATGATCTTTCTCCAAAGGACCATGTTGAAATTCTGAGTATTTTGGCCTATATGGGTGCGGAAAGGTGCTAACTTGTGTGATCAAAACTACGTCGTTTTGATCCTGGGTTTACTTAATCAAAACTACGTCGTTTTGATGTGGGTAGTGTCTATATAAGGAGGGCTTGAGTTTGAGTTTAGGGTTCTTGTGTTCTTCCTTGCTGCCAGTGCTGCCGAGAGAGAGAGAGAGAGAGAGAGAGAGAGAGGGTCTCCGGGCTGTTGCCGTGGTGGTTCGCGTCGTTGGGAGCTGTCTAGCGTGGAGGTTAGGACAAAAGCCTGAGGTAGGGATTCATGTCCTTCCAAACTCTCCTCTGTTTTAGGATATTCACCTATATATATATATGTAAATCCATATAGGTGTGATCTCCTATATGGATGTTGGCCTTCGGTGGCATGTTCTGTTGATTTGATGTTGAATTTGGCCTGAGGATTTTCCCGGGTTTGTTTATGCACACTATGTGTTTGATGAAATGTCTAAGAGGTCTGCACACTATGTGTTTGATAAAATGTCTGTGAGGCCTGCATGCCATGTATTCAATATAATGCCTGTGAGACCTTGTATATGAGTGCTTGATGATATACCTGTGTGATGGTGTGTACCGGTGTTTGATTTGTATTTGATTTTTAGCCTATGAGGCTGATGTGTGTGACTTGTATCGACCATGTTGGTCCTTCCGAGATAAAGTGTAAATGCTTGTCTTGAGTTTACATGTTGAGATGTAATGCTATGTGGTTCGTTGATCTGTTTGAGACCGAGCCGAGATATGGGCCAGGCACAATAGCTGGACCCCTTTGAGATTTGGCCAGGACGTGGTCCTGAGTCTCGGTGTAGCACTCACGACGGTGGGCTAAGTCTACACCCATTCTCGAGGGTAGATATGGCGCCCAAGGAGGTGGTTGACCATATCGACTCGGGTGGAAAATGTTGCATTGGTGTCCATGCAACATTCGCCTGAATGTGGTATGTCATGTCGCCGTGGTGGCGGGGTGTCCTCTGCCCTTCGGTGCGGGTTCAGGTAAAGAGTGTTTACTAGGTGATGTTTGCTTTGCGTTAGCCTTAGGCACGACACGAGCACAAGCATACACATATCATGCATGTTGTACGATGGGACGGGTCCGGGGAGACGGGATCCCTACCGAGCCGTGGTTTGCTCACCCCTCCTATAAACTGTTCTTTTGCAAGGGTTTAGCGGGCGGTAGGTGAAGGCCGAGGAGCTAGGCCCCCGAGGCTGAAAGTTTTATATTATTTCCTTTGTTGTACTCTGGTTTTATGTGTTTGGATTTTGGTTTGGTTTTATTGATGGCTTCATAGGGGTTTTTCCCCGACTGGGTTGTAATGAACATTTAGTCTTTGAAATGAAATAAAATGAGATGTTGTTATTCAATTTGTGTTTGTGTGCATGGTTTGGGAGCAGGAGCATGCCCCTTGGCATGTTAGCCTGATTGTGCAGGTTTGGGACAGCACCCGTGCTAGAAGTCCTTTTAAGGTGCTTGCACCAACCCCTTGTCCCTTCGGGTGCGGGCATGGGCAGTCACTACTCATTTCCAAGTGGAAGGAAATTGGGGCGTGACAATCCGAATGATCGAAAGACGGGTCAGAGAAAAGAACGCGGACCATGAAGACGAACCGACAGAGTGAGTGACTTCTACGATACACTTCTCAACTCACATATAAGTCACTGATAGAGATGAAGCTCAAAGGTAAGTTCGTCGTTTTCAAACTCGAACCCTAACCCTAAAACTCTCTCCTTCTCTCTCTTCGATTCTGTCTCTTTCTCTCTTTCTCTCTCCCCTGGCCAACTTCGAATCTTACAATCTCTCTCTATGAGTGTCTCCTTCTCTCTCTACAAGCTCAATGGCAGGACCAAGCTCATCGATGGCCGATAATCTACGCAACATCGTCCCGGGATTCATCATCGATTGGGAAGCCATAGGCGATGCCAAAGTCAGCTGGCTGGACGAGTTTAGAAACCGCCTCGATGAAACCGGTATTGCATCCGTCTGCTCAGGGGTGCAAGACTTACTGATAGAAGATGTTTCGGAATTGTACGAGACCATGACATTCACTGGAGACGACCTGGTGGGAACTGTACACGGAGTGGAGGTTCGTATCTCTGCCGAAACAATCCGAGATGCACTTCCACTCCCAAAAGGTACCTTTGATCCTCTTCCTAGTCTTTCCAAAGAAGAGTGTAAGTCTTTTCTTGGGTACTCCAATCCCGAAAAGCAAGGTCGGGGAGCCCTGAAGATGGGCTTTTCCGGTCAGGCATTGGCAACTCTCATAGTCACCGGACAGTGCTTGCTGTGTAAGAAGACGGCTCATGACTCTGCAAGTCATGAGCAGATGAAGATCATGTGCAGTGTTCTACAGGGAAGACGAGTAGACTGGGGAACACAGATACACTCCATGATCAAAAGCAAGAAGGGACACTTTGGACTTCTTCTCACCAAAGTCCTTAGGTTTCTGCACCCTGACGTATTCTGCAACAGGCCCTCAGTGCCACTGCCGACCAAATACATATTTAAAAGTATTTATGAGGATGGTCGGCTGGAGATCAAGTCGCTGAGGAGGACTGAGTCAGGTGCAAGAAGTCATGCAGGAGACACAGCCAGCTCTGTACGAGCCCCAACTCGCATACCACGACGACTGGTTCGTGTCTCACAGACTTCTAGGGGCTCCTCTGCATCCGCCGCAATAGTACATATAATTGAAGTGGTGGAGAACATTGCCAGAACTCATCTCCCCACTGATTCTACACCTGAGGAGACCCCTACTGTCAAGCTGCCCAAGGATACTGCAGAAGTAAGAGAACCTGCAGTTGGAGGGCAGACACCCAGACAGAAACCCCAGAGGATAGGGGTACTACACCTGTACTGTTGAGCACACTTGGGGAGTCTGAGCTAGAAGAGTTTTATATGGAATATGCCAAGGCTCATATGACCCCCGCTGATTTACGAAAGGCATGGATCGCTTTTGGTAAACAGATGGTAGATAGAGACCGTCTAATTAATTGGTTAGTCGAGCAGGGTCTTGTAAGTAGAGACCCAGTGGAAGCCGTGTCAGTGGTTGCCCCATCTCCTATCATGGTGGACTCACCTATCACATCTACTCCACATGATGCTGAGGTGGTAGGCATTGTGGTAGAAGAGGTAGCAGAAGATGAAGAAACTCCTGGTGCTGCAGCCAGTGACTCCGATGCAGAAGCTGTCCCACAAGTCCGTGAGACTGTGGAAAGGACTGAGATGGCCACACCATCTGCACATATCATTCATCAGGTGGCCACTCAAGTGAGTGAGGAGTTCGCAGCCAATATCCCAATGGCTATTCCAATACCAGCTGCGTCTCACTCATGTTCTCTGACGGCCGAAGAAGTAGATCTTCTGGCAAGCAAGGTCATTGAGAAACTAATTTCCTCTGGCATCCTCAAGACATCAGTATCTCAGGCCTTTGAAAAACGACTGGCTACCATGGAGTCAAGCATGGAAGAAGTACAAACTCAAGTTGAATCATCATACCGTACCCTTGACAAGGTGCAGCAAGAAATGACATCACTCACAAGTGCAACCACAGATGGGATTAGACATCTGGAGGAACACTGTGAAGACATCAAAGGAGCTTACCAGAGACAATACAAAGGACTCAGTACCACTCTGGGAGCTATTCTGTCAGAATGTCATCATCTTGCAAGTGGTGAAATATCTCCTACTGTCAAAAACACACTCCCACAGCCATCAGACCGACCTGCACCTGAACCAGTTGATACTCCATAGCCAGCCATCCCTTCTCTGAGTCACTCACCACCTCAACCTATTGCCACTTACATGCGGGGGAGAAAGCGCGCACATAAAACCACTGTCATCTCAGATTCTGATGATGATGATGATGTTCCCATTGCAGCCCGCATGAAGAAGCAACCGACTGCTCCCTGCCAACCATCCTCTTCCACTCTACCAGGCCCCTCAACTTCACATCCAAGTACGGATGAGTACACCATGCTTGCCTCACCTACCAAACCAACCACTACCACTACTGACCAATCTTTAGCCCCACCTCGCATTGTAACTACTGGAGGCACATCTGCTGAACTGGCTGCATTCAACACTTATATTGTTGGGGATACCACTGCGAGGACTTGCGGCTATGAAGCCTTCTTCACCGGACCTGATCTTTGTCGACTACTCCATGACGGTGAAGAAATGAATAACATTGATGTAAGGACCCGTACCTTGAGTTAGTCAGTTTTGCCTCCTGAGTAGAGTTTTTCTAGATTTTGACCTAGTAAATGGACTCCAATGAATTCACGTGCAAAAGGAAAGATGCTTAGAATGATGTCCTCTATCTACCACAGAAGTTTCAGGCCAAATGGACATGTATGTAAGGTGCACGTGATATGGGTCCAATTCACGTGCAAGTGTGGTTGTCTTCTAAATGATGCAAGGAGGCTAGGGGTGAAGTTTGAGAGCATTTGGAGTGCATATGGAGTTGCACGTGAATTGGGGAATTCACGTGCAAATTGGCGTGCAGGCATATTTTTGCATGGTTCCCTTGGTTTTGTCATTCTAATCATCTTTCTCCAAAGGACCATGTTGAAATTCTGAGTATTTTGGCCTATAGGGGTGCGAAAAGGTGCTAACTTGTGTGATCAAAACTACGTCGTTTTGATGTTGGGATTCACTTAATCAAAACTACGTCGTTTTGATGTTGTGTTGTCTATATAAGGAGGAGAAGCCCTCTGTTTTAGGTTTAGGGTTCTCTTCAGCTGCTGCAGCCGTCGTAGAGAGAGAGAGAGAGAGAGAGCTAGAGAGAGAGAAGGAAGGGGAGTTGCTGGTTGCTGCCGGAGCATCTCGCGTGGGGAGGACGGCGTTTAGCGCGGGAGCAAGGAAGATCTGTTTTGAGGTAGGGATTCTGTTCTTCCTAAGTCCTCTTCTGTCCTAGGGTCCTAGGGCAGAATATGAGATATCTGTTATATTATTTATATGTAAATTCATATAGGTGTGACCTCCTATATGAATGTTGGCTTTCAATGGCGATTTTGGTGTTTCTGGTGTTTGTGTGATGCATGAAAAGTATTTGATAAAATGCTTGTATGACATGCTTGCTACATGTTTGATGAAATGCCTGTGTGAACTTAGCTGTGTGTCACGCCCCGGATTTCCAACCCGAGGAGACCGGAACGTGACCCTCCCTTTATCCGGGTTTGGACAAAGGGGTAGAATACAATATACACTTCACATTTCTTTTCAGAAACCAAAATCATATAATTATTTAATTGAAACCACATGCCTTTATTATGTTTCAAACTTCATTACAATATCTCCCCACTGGGGTTACAGTGCCTCAACAAAATTACATAATGCAAATAACACAAAACAAAGCCACAAAATGGAACTCTTCCACCTTGGTGTTCCCACCTAACGCCTGTAGGTTCCTGCAAGAAAACACACTATAATAGGAGGGGTGAGCATCCACAGCTCAGTAGGGATCATGTCTCCCCAACCCATCCCATGCTCCTAGCATCTACATGCCATGTGTACAAGTGCGGTGTCGTGTTACAATAATTTCAGCAGACATAACAATAACCACATCAACAATTACAATCCGCACTGCCACACAAGCTAACACATTAACAACAAGTGATTTAACCGCCTCTTCGGGCCAAGTTATTTAACCGCCTCTTCAGGCCAAGTGATTTAACCGCCTCTTCAGGCCAAGTGATTTAACCGCCTCTTCAGGCCAAGTTTCCACAACCTCACAGGCTAACACAAAACGGTCCCAGGCTTCCACACCCACCGGGTGTACAAGCAACCACACAAGACATAAGGCCATACGGGCATAACATCAAACACTTAATATGCTTAGTCACATGGGAATAACGTCGAACACTTAGCATGCACATATTCACGAGGCTCACAAACCCAGCCACACGAGATATTATTTCCAGACACGAATATACATAGCCTCACAGGCATTATTTCAAACACGTTCTGAGCATACACACAGGCATATTCATACAGGCATACCCACACCGGCATTTTATCAAACACTTAACTTGCACTAGCCACCCAACCTCAGAAATCACACCAATACGCCACTGAAGGCCAACATCCATATAGGAGATCACACCTATATGGATTACATATGTATATATAAACAGATACTGACCCGAATCTGCCCTAGGACCCTAGGACGGAGGAGGGATTAGGAAGAACAGAACCCCTACCTTAAAGCGGATCTTCCTTGCTCCCGCGCCAAACGCCGTCCTCCCCACGCAAGATGCTCCGGGAGAAACCAAGAACTCCCCTTCCCTCTCTCTCTCTAGCTCTCTCTCTCTCTCAGGCAGCAGCTGCAGCAAAGGAACACAAGAACCCTAAACTCAAACTCAAGCCCTCCTTATATAGACACCATCCACATCAAAACGACGTAGTTTTGATTAAGTAAACCCAGGATTAAAACGACGTAGTTTTGATCACACAAGTTAGCACCTATCCGCACCCATATAGGCCAAAATACTCAGAATTTCAACATGGTCCTTTGGCGAAAGATCATTAGAATGACAAAACCAAGGGAACCATGCAAAAATATGCCTGCACGCCAATTTGAACGCCAATTCCCCAATTGGCGTGCAGCTCCAAATGCACCCAAACTTTACCCCAAGTCTCCTTGCATCTTGTAGAGGCCTGAGAAACAAAATTACATAATGCAAATAACACAAAACAAAGCCACAAAATGGAACTCTTCCACCTTGGTGTTCCCACCTAACGCCTGTAGGTTCCTGCAAGAAAACACACCATAATAGGAGGGGTGAGCATCCACAGCTCAGTAGGGATCATGTCTCCCCAACCCATCCCATGCTCCTAGCATCTACATGCCATGTGTACAAGTGCGGTGTCGTGTTACAATAATTTCAGCAGACATAACAATAACCACATCAACAATTACAATCTGCCACTGCCACACAGGCTAACACATTAACAACAAGTGATTTAACCGCCTCTTCAGGCCAAGTTATTTAACCGCCTCTTCAGGCCAAGTGATTTAACCGCCTCTTCAGGCCAAGTGATTTAACCGCCTCTTCAGGCCAAGTTTCCACGACCTCACAAGGCTAACACAAAACGGTCCCGGGCTTCCACACCACCGGGTGTACAAGCAACCACACAAGACATAAGGCCATACAGGCATAACATCAAACACTTAATATGCTTAGTCACATGGGAATAACGTCGAACACTTAGCATGCACATATTCACAGGCTCACAAACCCAGCCACACAGATATTATTTCAGACACAGAATATACATAGCCTCACAGGCATTATTTCAAACACGTTCTGAGCATACACACAGGCATATTCATACAGGCATACCCACACCGGCATTTTATCAAACACTTAACTTGCACTAGCCACCCAACCTCAGAAATCACACCAATACGCCATTAGAAGGCCAACATCCATATAGGAGATCACACCTATATGGATTACATATGTATATATAAACAGATACTGACCCGGAATCCGCCCTAGGACCCTAGGACAGAGGAGGGATTAGGAAGAACAGAACCCCTACCTTAAAGCGGATCTTCCTTGCTCCCGCGCCAAACGCCGTCCTCCCCACGCAAGATGCTCCAGGCAAGAACCAAGAACTCCCCTTCCCTCTCTCTCTCTAGCTCTCTCTCTCTCAGGGCGGCATGCAAAGAAAGGAACACAAGAACCCTAAACTCAAACTCAAGCCCTCCTTATATAGACACCATCCACATCAAAACGACGTAGTTTTGATTAAGTAAACCCAGGATTAAAACGACGTAGTTTTGATCACACAAGTTAGCACCTATCCGCGCCCATATAGGCCAAAATACTCGGAATTTCAACATGGTCCTTTGGCGAAAGATCATTAGAATGACAAAACCAAGGGAACCATGCAAAAATATGCTTGCACGCCAATTTGAACGCCAATTCCCCAATTGGCGTGCAGCTCCAAATGCACCCAAACTTTACCCCAAGTCTCCTTGCATCTTGTAGAGGCCTGAGAAGCAAAAATATGCTTGCACGTGAAATGGGTGAATTCACGTGCAGCTCCAAATGCTCTGAAATTTCTGTGGTAGATAGAGGACCTCATTCTAAGAAACTTTTGTTCTTGCACGCCAATTGTTTGAGGCCATCTACTAGGTCAAAAGTGAGCTCCAAGATCAGCCGAACAGCCTTAAAACCGCCTTGTAAACGCATAAGATCTTCCTAGGGCATAAATGTACGCTATCGCTTGACACATGCACCTCTCAAAAGTCCCCTCTTGGGCTCATCTCTTACCTTAAACTTGTGTACCAACATCTAAGGTGTTTGTGGTTAACTCCTTACACACGGGTTACACACGGGTCATTACAGCTGTGTGTGTATGCCCATTATGTGTTTGGTATTATGTCCGTGTGACTGGACTTGTGGTTTAGTGTATGTATGTATGCTGGATGTTTGCTCTATGGCCTGAATGGTTGGGTTTGTGCGCTTGTGAACGGGTGCACACCAAGTGTTTGGTTGTATGCTTGAGTGACCATGTGTGTTGTGTGCTTGACTGTGGTATCTGGCCTGAAGAGGCGGTTAAAGAACTTTGCCTGAGAGGCGGTTAAATCACTTGGCCTGAAGAGGCGGTTAAATCACTTGGCCTGAAGAGGCGGTTAAATCACTTGTGGATAAAGTGTTAGCCTGTGGCAGTGGAAGGTTGTAATTGTTGATGTGGTTTTTATTATGTTTGTTGAAATTATTGTAACACAACACTGCACTTGTACACATGGCATGTAGATGCTAGGAACATGGGATGGGTTGGGGAGACATGATCCCTACGGAGCTGTGGTTGCTCACCCCTCCTACTGTGTTTGTTTGTTTTCCAGGGACTTACAGGCGTTAGGTGGATACACCAAGGTGGAAGACCCTCTCCACTTTATTGTTCATTTCAGTAATGTACTTTTATGATTTATGTAACCCCAGGGAGGGGAATGTACTAAGGGATTGAACTGTAATCAGGGACTTGGTTGTTTTGTGAACCTTTGATGTTTTGGAATTAAATAAAGATGTGGCTTATTTGATTTATTGTAATTGTTAGACTTGCTTGTGTGGCATCCGGTAACCCAACCCCATTGCCCTCCGTGTGGGTGAATGGGGAGTCACGTACCGGTTTCCTCGGGTTGGAAATCCGGGGCGTGACAATTGAGATGACTCAGTTGATCTTCGCCCAAAAGTCCTTTCTCGAGAAACTACCTCTCCATATTCGCAGAGATACCAGGGTGGAACTCTGTTTGCCGATCATGCAGGCTCACTTGATCGATGATGCAGCATGCTCGAGATTATACAAGGTCGCAAATACGAGAACTCCTTCCGTCCCTGGGATGAGGTAGACCATGTGCTAATTCCATATTTATCAACATCCCCGCACTGGTTTCTTCTCGACATTGACTTCAAGAACCAAAGGATCGTCATCTTCGACTCCAAACCCAGTACCTTACTACTCCATCGACGTGAACAACTGCGTGAATTCAATCGCACTCTCACCCGTGTCATGCAGGGGTATTCGCATGGATGTGGTGGTTATCATCTCTCCAAACCGATGGACATCACGCGAGTCAAGCAAGGCGTTCCTGCTTAGGATGATGCTCACAGCTGCGGCTTTTATGTTTGCCATTACATCCGCATCCTGACTACCAACGGGTTCCCAGCTCTCGTGCCTGAATTTGATCGTGTGAGCAGTCGAGCGGCCTCGTTACACTTGACTTCTGCTCAACTCTTACGCGAGCAAGCTGCTGTTTTTCTATTTACACAGAGTGTCTTGTACTCTGAATTTAACCCATAGCTGTCCTGTACTCTAATTCCCTGTACACTGCATTTCTTGCTTTTCACTTTTCTGTGTATTTACTGTTTATTCGTTATCTTTTCTGTCTGTCTTTGCTATACTGCCTGCTGTTCTATGCTTTATTTCCTTGCTCCCATACGGTTTATGTTCTGGTGCTTGTTCCTCACCCCAGAAAGGTGGAGTGTTTCTCTCAGGGGGAGCAAGCTCGTAGGGGGAGTGATCTCTGCCAGGAGCCAGCGAACGCAGCTCTTAGGGGTACGGGGGAAGAGGAGTGTGTCTCTTTGAACCTTTGCACTCCTTAAAATTGCCCATAAAATTTGTAGTCTCAGACTTCATACAATTACCTGTTGTCAGCTTACATTAAATAGGGGGAGATTGTTGGAAATATAGGATTTGATGAAGCTGTCAAAATATAGTAAGTCTGGAGACTCGAAGAACCGAAGGTCGTAGGGTCGAAGAGTTGAAATTCGTAGAAGTGAAACTATCATAGGACGTATTGGCAAGAGACTCGTAGACTTGTAGAGTTTGGAGACTCAAGGCAAAACAGTGACAGCACATTGCGACTCGTAGTACTAGGGTCGAAGGTCGCAGAGTCATAGTACGAAAAAGAGAGTGTTACTATAAGCGTCAATAAGCTCGGAGACTCGTATAGTCAAAGAATTTTTAAGAACAGTAACCAAAGCTAAATGACTCGTAGACTAGTAGACTCGTAGACTCATAGCACGCAAAATTGTAGAGTCCCCATAAATACTTAAGTCAATTAACAGAACTTAAATTGCCACTAGACTCGAAGACTCGTAGAGTCGTAGAGTGAAAACCTTCGAACACTGTTAAGAAAACAGGACTCGTAGACTCGTAGATCGAAAGTCGCAGAGTCGAAGCCTTCGAACAGTGTAGAGAAAACCGGACTCGTAAACTCGTAGACTTGTAGACTCGTAAGTTGAAGGTCGAAGAGTCGATGCTATAAAGACTGACAAACAAATGAAACTGTAACTCAAGAGTCGTAGAGTCGTAGACTCGTAGACTCAAGGGATACAGTCACTATAGAGAAATTGCCACACTTCCAGACTCGGAGATCGATGGCGGAGAGTTGTAGCTATACAGAAACTCAGTTTATGAGCCTTTGTGAAAGACTAAGGAAGAAAATCGAAGTTGAAGACTCGTAGAGTCGAAGATTTTCAGACCACTTAGTCAAACATAGTAAACTGAGAGACCCGAAGGTCGTAGACCCGCAGAACTAGGGTCGTAGACTCGTAGCTACAATAACAGGTAGATTGGATGGACTCGAAGAAGTCATTCTAAGCGTTATTCGAAGAGTCACAGACTCGTAGAGTCGTAGACTCGCAGAGTCATAGACTTTAGTTAACAGAGTGACACAAAAGGCCAATCTAACCTGACCTCTAGCCTTGAAGACTCGAAGATGTGAGTCGTAGACTCGTAGAAACACCATAAAGCATGAATCAAAACTTCGCAACCTTCTACAGGTGTTAACTGAAATCTTCGAGTCATCGAACCTATGAGGCATCTACCTCCGAGGCAAACTTACAACCCTAAACACAGCCACTTAGTGATATTGTCAGCTAGGGTTTGTACAACAAGTCTGCGCCGTCCCGAGCAGTCGAGTGCATTAATGACACATTAATTGTTGCCAACTACCATCCAAGGATGAATGGCCAAGATCGACTGCATGCCAAATACACAGTATGGGCATCTGATCTGCAAATCAAAGCAGATCAACCCATCCCCTGACATTCCGCATTTTCAGTGGCGGGAAGTCAGTCTGTCGGGATGGACATCATGGCTCACGAGCACTTTAATCTTAAAAAAAGATATCTCATGCACTTAACGACAAAATTAAGAGTTTAACCTCTCTCTCAAAAGAAGGAAACACAGAACACAAGATATTGGTTCTGACGGACTTAATGAAAAGAAATAAATCCTTAGCAGAACCAAAAAAAAAAAGTGGTGTGTGTTCCAACAATAGAGAGAGACTCGGAGAGAACTCTAAGGTGTGCTGTGCGCCGCGGTGAATCAAGAACAAGAGAGTAATCTATCTGATTATTCAAGAATCTTTTGTTCATCAAAGATCTAGCACTTCCATTAAGTCTAATATCTGTGTTGTTTTCCACACAGCGATTTATCATAAACCATCACTTTCATAACTGAGATCTATGGAGAAAAGAGCATTTACTCTCTTCTCAGTTTTGTCTGATAGTTCATCATCACTCACGTTATCGCTCACAAAACTCCTGTCATCTTCTCCATAAATACTTCCATCAAAGTGATCTGTAGAGGAATCCAAAACAAGCTAACAGTCTAGCTTCTGCAAACGAAGAAAGTCTATTCACCCTCCCCCCCTCTAGACTCACTTTGTGTAAGGATTCGTATATGTGTTAACATAACTTATAATCTATATTTGATGCTAAGAAAGTTATTTTGAGAATGTGGCCATTAATACAATCATTTTAACTATATTTGGGCCTAATTTGAGGTCCAGAAGCCTTCAGGGGTTATTTAGTAATTTTTGGGAGTTAAATTGAGGGTTAATAAATGAAAAATAAAATTTAGGAGGGCTTTTTGGAAATTATTAAAGAGGAGGACGAACTTTAATTAAAAATAGGGTTTGGGGGTTTTATCATTCATTATAATTTTGTTTTGAGAAATCCTAGCCGTCGGAGGAGAGTTCATAGTATTCTTTGCGTTCTTCGTCATTCTTTGCCGATTCTAGACTGTTCTTGCGAGCTTAATCCCTTCGGAAGGCAAGAGGTAGGTGATTCTTGATTCTTCGTCATTCTGCTGCATGAACTTGGTCCGTTGGGGGATAATACGTACTTGATTTAGTTTGTGAAAACATATATACATATATACGTTTTAGCGTTTGTCTTCTATACTTATTTTTGCACGATTTCTCCAGTGCCCTTTTCCTTATTCCCTTTTTACACAGTCTGCCTGGAAATCTTGATCTTCTCTTTTCTTGTTATATAATTATATAATAGGTTTATATATATATATATATATATATAAATTATGACCAGGCGGAGAGCTTGGTTTCCTTTGCACGGGGGACGAGTCAGCGACAGGGTTACCAAAACCCTGTCGCGTGTTTGTGATGCAGGGGGGCGGCGGCACTGTGCCGCCCCCATGCCGCCTGATGCAGCGCGCTCGTGATGGAGGGGGAAGGGCAGCGACATCATGCCGCCCCCATGCCGCCAGACCTCCTATCGCCAGAAGCCGCCAAACCTCATTGCCAGATGCCGCCAGATCCCATGTCGCCAGAAGCCACTAGATCCCATGTCGCCGGAAGCCGCCAGACCCATACGTGAATGCCGGAGCTGTTAGCTTGGACTCCAGTGCGCCGACAATAGGGTGGTGCCGCTCGGATGTCTGCGTGTATGCAGGGTTCATCTGCGTGAGACTCCACGCGCAAACACCAAAGATTGGAACGCCAGGCCTTGCGGGGGGTCAGCGGCACGGGCTGGCCTAATTGGGCCGGCCTATTCCCCTAACCCTATCTCCTTGTTTTGTGTGACCTGGAGTTAGTTGTTGGGTATTTATACTATATATATATATATTGGTTGGGTTTGAAGAGTTAGGGTGTAAATATGATTAATGTTATTGGGCTTGATACTCATAATTGGACATTAATATGAATTAATTTGATGGTCCACAATTAAAATATTATTTGGACTTAATATTGATTATTCATAATTTAATATTATATGGGCTTGGTTCAGTTAGTTTAACTAAATGGATGATGTTTGGGTTTGATATTATTTATTATTTTAAATATTGATTGGGATTTAAATTGATTTGTTTTATTAAATAATATCATTGGATTTGTTGTTATCGGTTTAGTGACTTAATTATCATTTGTGGCATGCCATTGTTGATTTGATGATTTACATAAATTACATGATATGATATTGAATATTGAAATTATTATTTGTTGGTTATTTGTGTGAATTTGGTGGTGGAGTTGGTTGGGTTAACCATAGGTCCCATATAGGGCTGGCAAGAGGCCGTAGGTCCCCTATGTGGCAGGTTAACCCAGGTCCCATATGTGGCAGGTTGTCGTTGAAAACGTTGCAGGTCCCACATATGGCTATCCGGTAATGATCGGCATCCTTGGAGTTGGATATGGGAATTCCCTTGATGGTTGGATTGGTTGGTGTATACCCTTAATGAAAGAAATGTAATGTGTGTGATGTTATACTTTGTAATTGAATGTGAACTTGTGGTAATAGAATAGGACACTACACTGGCACAAGCATACACCGATCATGTAAACTTAGGTTTCCATGTTTTAGGATGGTGAAGAGATGGAAATCACCTGCTGGGCATTCGTGCTCACCCTACTTTATTTTTATTTCCTACAAGGTTGTAGGGAGTAGGCAGGGAGCCATAGTGAGGTAGGACGGGACGTCCTTGGTGTAGAATTTATTTAGTAGACGATTTGTTTTTATTTTATTTTCTCATTTTATTTCCCGGACTTGGGTCCGTGGCAGTTGTGGAACCTTGTTGGTGAAACTTATATGTGAGTTATCCTGTGTGTTGGATATTATGGGAATTGAATGCAATGTCGTATCATTTTAATAAATCTTGAATTAAATGCATTGGGAAGTACAATTCTACCCCTGTTGTGGAGTTGTACATGATTGGGTTGAACACTAATTCCCTCGACCCTTATGGTGTGGGTGTGGGGAAGTCGCATTCCTAGTTCTGTTGTTTTCAGGATTCGGTGGCGTGACAAGTTGGTATCAGAGCCAGGTTGATTTAGTGGACCTAGCATAGTAGGGTGATTGATTGAAACTTTGGGGCTTGGGAGACATTAGGGAGGGCGACTGATCAATGCAGTCCTTAATGGTGTCCTTGGTTACCTTAGTGTCAGTCAGATCATCTTATGATGCATTGGGATGGGTGCATACATGACATGACATTGCTTGTACATTTAGGGCACTAGAATTGGTTGCGCATGATACTCTGATGATGTTTGACTTTATAGCGGTGAAATTTCTTGAAATTGCTTGGAATGATTTGCGTAGTTGCTTGTTAATGACTTACATTATTTTGGACTGACTTGTATTGTTTTGAGCTGATTCAAGTACAATATGCTATAGTATTATCTTTCGCTTGATGTTATTATGATGATGTGGTGGGGAAAATATGAACCCTAGCAATTGTTCGATAGCTTAGGTAGCCAGTTAAATGATTTGGGAAAATGTAATGGATTTCGGGGGAAAATGAACCCCATTGTTATATGATGAGGACCTATTGGGTCATGCTTGTTATGAGTGATTGTTTGATGGAAGTGTATAGGTGAGGAGCAATGTCCCATTGATGACAGTTGAGACTTATGAGTAATATGTGGCGTAGACTTATAGGTCACTGATTGGGAGTGATAATTGCATTTCATTTGTGCTTAATGATAAATATTTGTGCAATAATTTGAACTTAATTGATTGCTTTTATTGTGCAAATTTTATTCATCGGTATTTTGAGCTTTTAGTGTAATTTTTTTTAAAATGCAATTTTAGAGAAATTTAAAATGTACTTTGAGTGACTTGGATTGCGTGGCATAATTTAATGCATTTTTTTAAAAATCTTCCAAATTTCTTATTTTACCATGTTTTTGATTATTTTATAGAATTAATATTAATTTGGTGGATTTTTACTGTTTATTTATTTATCTATTTTAATATTAATTTTTGGACTAAGAAAATTTTGGGGAGAAGAGCTTTTGCATGTGGAGATATGATTAATTTATTTTGGTAAGAGTTAATTATTGTAAAAAAATGTGTGTGAGATTTACTTGGCGTGAATTTATGGAATTAAATTGATGGGTGTGTGAATTGAGAGAATGAATATTTAAAAAAGGAAAGAAGTGAGATTAGAGATGATTTATTATCTTGGTTTCCTTTGTCTTGTGATTTGGACCGTAAAAAAAAAGGTTGAGAGAATAGATTGGAGAAAGAGAGTTGATATGGGAAATTGAAAAAAAAGAGGAAAATCATATGGGGTTATGAGTGAGGTAGAGTAATTTGTAATTATCTCTTGAAAAGGGTGTTAGAGCTTGCTTGCTTACTTGTTATGGACCTACTGGTCATGATTGTTTCCCTTATGATGTGAATTGATGTATCATATTTGTCTAACGTGTGGTATATAAAGTAGTAGCAAAAGGGATGGTTGGAAAAAAGTAACTTAATAAAAGTAAAACATGAAGTACAACAATGGTAAATGATGGAATAAAATATTCAAGGATTAAATAGTGTAGTGAATATAATAATACGGTAGAAACTAACAACTGTTATGACTAGCAATATATACTGATAAGATATTAGGCTTAAATATTATGAGAAAACCATGATGGGATTGGTAGATTCAATAATGGTTTATTTTCGTTTTAAGGCAATTGAAGGGTAGATGTGCCAATAAGTGGGGGAGATAGTGATGACATAGTCTTTTGGAATGGGAGTAGAGAATTCATATCCTTTCGATAAAATATTTTAATAACTTGTCTTTTTCAAAAATGTTAATGAGTAGATGATTTAGAAGGTGATTAAATAATCTGAGAAATAATGGGAGCTATATTTCTTATGACTTTAAGGTATAATTAAATGTTGAATCTGTATATCGATTTTTCAGTCATCGTATGTTGACTTGGTTAAATGCTACTAGTTAGTTGAAATGCTATATAAGATTTTGGTTGAATGTTAGTGAATAGTGTTGAGCATTCTTGGGTATGCCTTTTTCCTTGACTCAATTGCCATTATAATTGTGTAAATATTGATGGGTTGTTGGCCTGTTTGTTTTTGAGTAGTTGCTCGTTGTTGGTTGCATGCACCTTGTGTGGTGTTGGCTTGTGGTGGACTATGTTAGTGCGTGTAACCAGTTATTGATAAGAATGGTAAATATACAATAAAACTAAAAAAAAAACATAAATAATATACTTACAATACTAGTAATAATAGTAAATAAATGAATAAATAATGATAATCAACTTTGTGTTAAATATTATTGTGATTCATGTCGATTGATGTCAATGTGGATTACCACATTGTATGATTGTTTGGATATTCTTCATATGATATGCCGTGCAAATGACATGTTGTGGACTTTTGCCCTGTTTTGGGGTATAGTTGTGTGATACGACTACATGTGTTATTTGATGTAATGTGAACACATATTATTGTGCTATGCTTGAGAGTGTGCTATCTGGAATTGTGGGAGCCTATGTGGCTATGGAGCCTGCGTGGCTGTGGTTATGGTAGCCTGTGTGGCTGTGGTTTTGGTAGCCTGTGTGGTTGTAGATATGGAAACCTGTGTGGCTGTGGCTATGATTGTGCTTGCTTGGTTGTCTTAATTATAAATGTTGTTTTTAACCTGTTTATTTATTATGATGTGCCGTGTTGTGTATCTATGCCTAAGTGTAATAATGATAGTATTTCTTATTGTTGCCTTGTTTCGCTTTGACTGGTTTGTTGTTAGTTATATACATTATTATTTTGTGTGGTAACATGTGGTGAAACTAAGAGGACCTTATTTATTGATCGTTTGGCTTGATTGGTTGGTGGTAAGCATGATGATGTGGAACTGGTGAACGGTTTATGGTGGGATTAGCTTGATGAGCTTTCCCTTGGTGATGTTAGTATGACGTGTTGTTGTGGTAGCCGAGTTTGTTGCTTGTTTGTGGAGTCCTCTCTGTAAGGGGACTTGGTTGTAATTCAATGACATCTTACATTGTTTGGTGGAGCTTATTAGGGTACGACCTTTATTCCCCTACATGGGAGTATATGTTATTCACATAATTGTTGATATTTTGATGTTGTTTTGTTTGGTTTTTCTATCTGTGATTGTTGCATGGCCTATATCATTTTTAATATGCGGTCATGACTCATAAAGCATTGTGTACTTATTATGGTTGTTGGGGGATATTAGTTATATGAGGGTAGGTTGTTGGACTTTGGTAATGTAATATTTAATTGAGGTGGTGCGTTTATCCTATTGATTTAAGCCGATAGTGCTTTGATGGATTTTTGGGTTATAATGTTAATCCTTATTGTTTTGGGTTCTATTAGATTGGTTAGTTTTGATGGTGATGTTGGCACCACTTGGAATAATTTTGAGGTAGTGTATGGTCGGTTGTGGAGTTATTAGTATGGTGTTGTTTCGTTAATGATTCGTTATGATGGTCATTTAGTGGATTAATTACAAGGGGTTACCGGTAGTGGTTCGATATTGGGTATTTGGCGTGCGATGGTTGCGTGTGATGCAATCTGTTAATTTGATTGGTTATTGGATTTTAATAGGGGATCGTATTGACTATGATCCAGTGATTTATGTTGAGATGTCCATTTAACCTTGTTGTTGTTACCATGACTATCCGTAGTCTAGAGTTACCACTAGAGTTAGGTGAGTTATGCTGCGTTTCAAGTGACTTAATTAAGGATGTGTTACCCGAATATCTAAGCCTTGTTGTGTTGGCAAGGGATCATAAATAATTTATAGAAGGATGATAACCCCCCCACCAACCTCTCCTTATGTTAAATGGTTAGTGGATGCGTTGTTAGTTCACGGGAATGTGAATCTATAAATACCTTGTTGCTTCGTAATGGTTAATGGTATGTCCTGAAGCATTGTGCTGGCTCATGGCTGATGGACTAAGCGTTGCCCTATCGTTAGGACTGTTGCTGGTTAGTCTTTTTGGGGACGAAAAGTCCTAAGGGGGAGAGAATGTAAGGATATTTCCGATATCGTGTCATGTATGTTTGTTTTATGTTATTTTGTTTGTTGTATCTTGTTCTCATAATTATATTCATGTGCTTAGTTATTGATTAAGAGCATATGTTAGTTTCGGTCTATGGTAGATATTGTATCAGCTCGGCGCTTGTGGGTTAATAATTTTGTAGGATAGTTTGGGTGTGTCAGAATAGGTGTCAATAATTATATTCACGTAGGTGTGGGCTTGGTTGGATATCGAGGTCTATGACGTCTTATGGGGATAGTTGTGACATTTGATTCAGTTGGCTTTTCGAGGACGAAAAGTTCTAAGGTGGGGAGGATGTAAGGATCCGTATATGTGTTAGCATAACTTATAATCTATATTTGATGCTAAGAAAGTTATTTTGAGAATGTGGCCATTAATACAATCATTTTAACTATATTTGGGCGTAATTTGAGGTCCAGAAGCTTTCAGAGGTTATTTAGTAATTTTTGAGAGTTAAATTGAGGGTTAATAAATGAAAAATAAAATTTAGGAGGGCTTTTTGGAAATTATTAAAGAGGAGGACGAATTTTAATTAAAAATAGGGTTTGGGGGTTTTATCATTCATTATAATTTTGTTTTGAGAAATCCTAGCCGTTGGAGGAGAGTTCATAGTATTCTTTGCGTTCTTCGTCATTCTTTGCCGATTCTAGACTGTTCTTGCGAGCTTAATCCCTTCGGAAGGCAAGAGGTAGGTGATTCTTGATTCTTCGTCATTCTGCTGCATGAACTTGGTCCGTTGGGGGATAATACGTACTTGATTTAGTTTGTGAAAACATATATATATATATATATACGTTTTGGCGTTTGTCTTCTGTACTTATTTTTGCACGATTTCTCCAGTGCCCTTTTCCTTATTCCCTTTTTACACAGTCTGCCTGGAAATCTTGATCTTCTCTTTTCTTGTTATATAATTATATAATAGGTTTATATATATATATATATATATATATATATATATATAAATTATGACCAGGCGGAGAGCCTGGTTTCCTTTGCGCGGGGGACGAGTCAGCGACAGGGTTACCAAAACCCTGTCGCGTGTTTGTGATGCGGGGGGCGGCGGCACCGTGCCGCCCCCATGCCGCCTGATGCGCGCGCTCGTGATGGAGGGGGAAGGGCGGCGACATCATGCCGCCCCCATGCCGCCAGACCTCCTATCGCCAGAAGCCGCCAAACCTCATTGCCAGATGCCGCCAGATCCCATGTCGCCAGAAGCCACTAGATCCCATGTCGCCGGAAGCCGCCAGACCCATACGTGAATGCCGGAGCTGTTAGCTTGGACTCCAGTGCGCCGACAATAGGGTGGTGCCGCTCGGATGTCTGCGTGTATGCAGGGTTCATGCTGCGCAGACTCCACGCGCAAACACCAGCGTTGGAACGCTGGCCTGGCGGGCTGGCAGTGCACGGGCTGGCCTAATTGGGCCGGCTTGTTCCCCTAACCCTATCTCCTTGTTTTGTGTGACCTGGAGTTAGTTGTTGGGTATTTATACTATATATATATATATATATATATATATATATATATATATATATTGGTTGGGTTTGAAGAGTTAGGGTGTAAATATGATTAATGTTATTGGGCTTGATATTCACAATTGGACATTAATATGAATTAATTTGATGGTCCACAATTAAAATATTATTTGGACTTAATATTGATTATTCATAATTTAATATTATATGGGCTTGGTTCAGTTAGTTTAACTAAATGGATGATGTTTGGGTTTGATATTATTTATTATTTTAAATATTGATTGGGATTTAAATTGATTTGTTTTATTAAATAATATCATTGGATTTGTTGTTATCGGTTTAGTGACTTAATTATCATTTGTGGCATGCCATTGTTGATTTGATGATTTACATAAATTACATGATATGATATTGAATATTGAAATTATTATTTGTTGGTTATTTGTGTGAATTTGGTGGTGGAGTTGGTTGGGTTAACCATAGGTCCCATATAGGGCTGGCAAGAGGCCGCAGGTCCCCTATGTGGCAGGTTAACCCAGGTCCCATATGTGGCAGGTTGTCGTTGAAAACGTTACAGGTCCCACATATGGCTATCCAGTAATGATCGGGATCCTTGGAGTTGGATGTGGGAATTCCCTTGATGGTTGGATTGGTTGGTGTATACCCTTAATGAAAGAAATGTAATGTGTGTGATGTTATACTTTGTAATTGAATCTGAACTTGTGGTAATAGAATAGGACACTATACTGGCACAAGCATACACCGATCATGTAAACTTAGGTATCCATGTTTTAGGATGGTGAAGAGATGGAGATCACTTACTGGGCATTCATGCTCACCCTACTTTATTTTTATTTCCTACAGGTTGTAGGGAGTAGCTGGTGGAGCCATAGCGAGGTAGGACGGGACGTCCTTGGTGTAGAATTTATTTAGTAGACGATTTGTTTTTATTTTATTTTGTCATTTTATTTCCCGGACTTGGGTCCGTGGCAGTTGTAGAACCTTGTTGGTGAAACTTATATGTGAGTTATCCTGTGTGTTGGATATTATGGGAATTGAATGCAATGTCATATCATTTTAATAAATCTTGAATTGAATGCATTGGGAAGTACAATTCTACCCCTGTTGTGGAGTTGTACATGATTGGGTTGAACATTAATTCCCTCGACCCCTATGGTGTGGGTGTGGGGAAGTCGCATTCCTAGTTCTGTTGTTTTCAGGATTCGGGGGCATAACACTTTGGGACTTACAGATTTATTAGTTTTAATTCAAATATGAAATATATGCTATCAAATGTCAAAAGACTCAAAACTCACTCTCACCGTGCATAACTCAGATCATGCATAAAATAATTTATGGATACTAATCATATTAATTTTATTCAAATTTTGTTTTAAATTTATTAATATGTTGATTTAAAACTAAATGATCTAAACAAATATTTTTTTATCGATAAATGCATTGATATTTGAACTAATAATATCATTAAATAATTTATTACTTTTAATTCAAATATAAAATACATACTATCAAAAGTCAAAATTACTCTCATAATGCATTACTCATATCATGAATTAAATAATTTATAGAAGAACATTAATTAGATTCAAATTTAGTTTTTAAAAATATTAATAAGTTTATTTAAGACTAAATAATCTAATCAAATATTATTTGATCGAATAATTATAATATTATTTATGTTATACGTAACATATTAGTCCATGCTAATATACTATATAATTATATCACTTGTATTTTATATGCTTGTATTTTTATATTAAATCATTACTTTTACTTTTCAATGTTATTTTTATTAAAATATAAGTATATATACTGTTGGATCGAACCTAGAATTTGGATGATGCTGATAAAACCCTATGTAATTTGGTTTGAGGTATTTCAATGTAAATTCTAACATGTTATTGGACCCAATTTTGTCCGGGCTGGACATATTTTATCAAATTCAATTTACCTCAAATGTCGCTTCGGTTTGTTGGAATTTTACAGAACGACGGAGTCGTGACCACTGAGCCGCAAGTGCCCAATTTCAAGACATTATTCAAGAAAAGCCTCCAAATGCCAAAGAGCTGGTCCTGGGTGATAGAAAATCAAATTCGAGGATCAATGCCATCGACTGCACTCAATTCCGAGGTCAAACGAAGAAGATATGGTTAAAACGGCATTCAGGCCGCCAGCGGGGGTCAAAATGGTAATTATTTTTCCAAACGGCATTCTGGGTCAGGTCATGAACCTCATTTTCCTATTCTACTCGTCATTCTGAGAATTTTGACATATATATTGTATATATTTGCTTCCGGAGCCCTTTTTCAAGAAAAATAAAAAAATAAATATGTTTTTTCGGTAACAAATAAGTGCAGTACAAGCTTGACGTAAAAACATGATCGTTTTCAAATAAAATTGACACGGGGTCGCTCGTCACGACGCCCCGAATCCAAAAACAAATTTTTCGAGATGTTTTGAAGTCCGGTTTTGTCACACCCCGGTTTTCCAACCCGAGGAGACCGGAACGTGACCCTCCCTTTACCCGGTTTTGGATAAAGGGGTAGGATACAACATACACTTCACATTTTATTTTCAGAGACCAAAATCACATAATTATTAAATTCAAACCACATGCCTTTATTATGTTTCAAACTTCATTACAAAATCTCCCCGCTGGGGTTACAAGGCCTCAACGAAATTACATAACACAAATTACATAACATAAAACAAAGCCACAAAACGGAACTCCTCCACCTAGGTGTTCTCACCTAACGCCTGTAGGTTCCTGCAAGAAAACACACCACAGTAGGAGGGGTGAGCAACCACAGCTCAGTAGGGATCATGTCTCCCTAACCCATCCCATGCTCCTAACATCTACATGACATGTGTACGAGTGCGGTGTCGTGATACATTCCAACAGATATAATAACAAACCACCAGCAAATACAATCATTTCTACATTCACACAGGCTAACACTTTAACCACAAGTGATTTAACCGCCTCTTCAGGCCAATGATTCAAGTGATTTAACCGCCTCTTCAGGCCAATGATTCAAGTGATTTAACCGCCTCTTCAGGCCAATGATTTAACCGCCTCTCAGGCAAATAGTTTAACCGCCTCTCAGGCATAGTTTCCACGACCTCACAAGCTAACACAAAACAGTCCCGGGCTTCCACGACCACCGGGTGTACAAGCAAACATGCGGCACATAAGGCCATACAGGCATAACATCAAACACTTAATATGCTTAGTCACACGGGAATAACGTCGAACACTTAGCATGCATATATTCACAGGCTCACAAACCCAGCCACACGGATATTATTTCAAACACATAATATGCATAGCCTCACAGGCATTATTTCAAACACGTTACGAGCATACACACAGGCATATTCACACAGGCATTTTATCGAACACTTAACATGCACTAACCACCCAACCTCGAAATCACACCAAAACGCCACTCGAGGGCCAACATTCATATAGGAGGTCACACCTATATGAATTTACATATAAATAATATAACAATAACAATAGAAACTCGAGAAACCCTCTACACAGGGCCTAACCCCGAACAGACCAGGTGAGACAGAACCCCTACCTTGAAAATGTCCTCCGACTCTTGCTTCCACGCTAGACGTTGTCTTCCCCACGCACGACGCTCCCGGCAACGAAGCCGCAGGCTCTCCTTCCTTCTCTCTCTCTCTCTCTCTCTCTCTCTCTCTCTCTCTCTCTCTCTGTGACGGCTGAAAAGAACCCTAACCCTAGAATAAGGAGTCTCCTCATCCTTATATAGACCTCCCATTATCAAAACGACATAGTTTTGATTAAGTGAAACCCAGGATAAAACGACGTAGTTTTGATTACACAAGCTACAACCTTTCCGCATCCATACACACCAAAATACTCACTATTCCAACCTGGTCCTTTGGGAAAAGATGATTAGAATAACAAAACTAAGGTAACCATGCAAAAATATGCTTGCACGCCAATTTGAACGCCAATTCCCCAATTGGCGTGCAGCTCCAAATGCACTCAAACTTTACCCCAAGCCTCCTTGCATCTTGTAGAGGCCTGAGAAGCAAAAATATGCTTGCACGTGAAATGGGTGAATTCACGTGCAGCTCTAAATGCTCTAAAATTTCTGTGGTAGGTAGAGGACCTCATTCTAAGAAACTTTTGTTCTTGCACGCCAATTATTTGAGGCCATCTACCCTATCAAAAGTGAGCTCCAAGATCAGCCAAAACAGCTTAAAACCGCCTGTATACGCATAGCATCTTCCTAGGGCATAAAGGTACGTTATCACTTGTCACATACACCTCCCAAAAGTCCCCTCTTGGGCTCATCTCTTACCTCAAACTTGTGCACCAACATCCAAGGTGTTTGTGGTTAACTTCTTACACACGGGTCATTACAGGTTTGCTCTGCTGATCCCAAAAACTAAAAGACGTCACTTAAAAATCCAAAAATAAAAATAAATTTCTTTTTCCTTTTATTTTCCAGCTCACTCCAGGCTAGGTTTCAACCTTTCATTGGTTGGAAGTAATTAAAAACAAAAAAACAAAAAAAAAAACAAAAAAACAAAAAAATAATAACACACTCTCTCTCACGCGCGACCTTATCTCTATCACCTGCCGCACTTGTCTTCTTCTTCCTCTCTCCCTTCCCACCTCGTCTCCATCGCCAACTCCACACCACGAACTCCGGGATCTCGGAGGACCACCGGCGTCCCCATAACCGGTGCTTCATCTCTCTCCTCTCCAACACAACCTCTCAACCATGGTTCGAAGATCGTTTCTTCCCCCTCTCTCAAACCTAATCTCTCACCCGTTAGCGCTAACCCAGCACCGGTTCGACGCTCCAATCCATCTCCCAGCCGTAACCCTAACCTCCACGCCTATAAAGCCCCCGAGCCGCTCGTCTACAGCTTTCTCTCCTGGCTCCGCTATGAAAAACCAGCCCCTCAAAATCGTCACCCACGATCTCTCACAAAAGCTCTCCCCTTCTGGCCAAGAAATCCAAACACGCCTTCCCCATTCCTCTCCTTCTGGACAAAACAAAAAAACATCACTCTCTTTTCTCTCCCTTGTTAGCTCCCTGGCCGAACGAAAAAAAAAAGTCCATCGCCCCATCGCCTCTCGCATCTCCATTTCTCGCCCCACTCTCTGGTTCATCCTCCCTCGAAAAAAATCAACGTGCCGCCCTCCATAGCTCTCCTTTCTTGCCTAGAATCCTCATCGCCCTTCTCTTCCTAAAAATCCAGACCTCACGCCTCTCGGTTCGGCTCCCCCTCTCTCTAAAAAAAAAACAGGACGAAAACCCCTTTCCTCCCTTCTGCTAGATTCGTATAGGGCCCCTCTCCCTCCCTGGCCAGAACTCTTCCTCTGGCCAGCAAGGAGTCCATTCATTCTATCCCCTTATGCTCGTCTCTCCCATTAACCGAGCATCATCGAGCAAGGAGAGTCAGCTAGCCGAGGAGGTCCCAGCATCGCTCATCCCAGAGTCTCCCTGAACGTGAGGTGGTGATCATCCAAGGGGTTCAGCGTCACACATCCTGTCGTTGACCACCACAAGGCTGCCCCACGAGTGAGAAAACAGTTTGGCCGTCCAAGGTGTCTCCGCATTAGAAGAAAGGTATTTTCTTTTCCTTTGCAGGATTGGTTCCCCTTTCTCTATGTGTGGTTATGATGTTCATATTGTGGTTGTGATGCCTTTGTAATGCATATGAGAATTTCGTTCACTAGCAAGAAAGTACCTTGGTGTCTTTGTTTTCATGACTAGTATTTGTTTTTTTTGTATGCCTATATGATGCTGACCTCTTATTGTGCCTTCATTTGCTACATCTTAGTATGGGTTTTGTACTAACCTAGGTGCATATGGTCTGTAGCTGTTCAAGTCGTGTTCAACATATGGTTTTTTTTCCTTTTTTTTCTTTTTCTTTTCATCTGTTTTTGGTTTACCGTCCCTTAGGTAACATTGTTCATTCAGTTGGCCAAGTTTGGTGCTTTCACGTTCACTGGGATTTGTTTTTTTACCTATCTTAGGTATGTCCTTCATTTGTTCAGTTTGGTTTTGATCTAAAAAAGAAAAAAAAGAAAAAAAAAGGTAGAAAGGCTGCTATGTGATTTGATCTCGTTTTGGCTGTTATGCTGGGTCACTTATGTCTAAGTGTAGTTTTGCCTTGCATGTATCTTTTTTATGTTGTTTTCCTCCATGTTTTTTTTTGTTTGGGCTCATTGGGGCACGAGCCTTTTGGTTTGGATATGGGTAGTCACTATTTGGTCTTGTTTTATTTTCTCTGATTATTCTAGTACATTCATAGGGTTCATAAATCATCATTATTCTGTTTTCTGTGTTTATTGTTTGCACTGTGTATTGTTTTCACTGGTGCACGAGTATTATGTTTTGTTTTCTATTCTATTTCTTTTCTCTGCTTATTCTAATCCATGAACATTCGTTTCTTCCTCCCCTTTTGTTTACCCATGCTATCGAGAGTTCTGATGTACGTTCTCCAAGTCGGTCTATTCCCGATTGCCCAACAACGGACGTTGACCAGCACCATTTATGTTTTTACTTCATATTGTAAATAGTTTGGTATTAATCACTGCAGCACTGTAATATTTATTTGGGTTTTTTAATTTTATTTCATTTTCTTTTCATTTTTTTCTTTTTCTTTTTTTCTTTTTCTTGTTTGTATTATGGACCATTAGGGTGGTGTTAGTATTGGTCATTTGTAATTATGTAAGCATGAGTTCTATAACCTAGTCCTAATTGTAACATGCAAAAAAAGAGAGAGAGAGAGAAAAAAAGAGAGAAAAGAGATAGGATGTTTTTTACTTTGATGTATGTCACAATCACACACAACGCACTTTTGTTTATTTGTTTTTAATTCTTATTTTTTTTAACACAAAAAAATCATTTTCCAAATTTAAAAAGGACAAATGTTTTCTAAAAATCAAAGAAAAGGAAAAAAAGTTTTCCAAACAAACGAAATTTGCTTAAAAAAACAAAAAACAAAAAAATAGAAAACAATTTTTTCTTAAAATCATTTTTTTCAAGTATAAAAAACAAACAAACAAACAAACAAAGAAAAAAACACACTCAAAAACAAAAAAACAAAAAAAATCTTTTCTTAAATACCAAAATGTTTTCTAAAACAAAAAAGAAAAAAAAGAAAAAGAAAACCTTTTGAAACTTAAAACTTTTTTTTATTTGCTTAGGGATTTTCAAATACTTGGGTTTTTCAACACTTTTGTTTTCTCTTATCATTAGTAGTGTGCGATTTAGAAATAAACAAATTCATGAGTTATTTTTTGTTTTCTTTAGATTTAGGTTTTAGCTTTAAAAGTTAGAGTTCCCTTTAGTGATCTAGGATGAAATAAGGTTTAATTTTGAACTTTAACAAAGAATGTAAAAAAAATAAAAAAATAAAAAAATAAAAAATAAAAAAATAAAAAAATAAAAATGCTAGAATTCCCTTAGATGCTTAGGATAAATTGGACTTAATTTTCACTTCGACAAATAACTTAGGAAATAAAAAGAGTAGGTTCTTAGGCCACATGCAAATTCAATATTCAATATCACCTCCAGGCAAATTAAACTTTAGATTAAGCAAATAAAATAAGTTAGAAACCTCCAAAATTTTAAGATAGGTACCGAAAGGGCGTCATAGGGGTGCTAGTCCTTCCTTACGCGTAACAAACTCCCGAGCCCATCTCCAGTGCTATAGATAATTTCATTTTAGGTGACCAACCGCACTCCAAAAACGGTTGGTGGCGACTCCATATTTTTATCACCATTCGGATGAAGGTTGGGGGGAATCGCACCCCAAAAGCGGTTTCCCTCCCGAACGAAATCCGATGATGACACATGTTGTAGAAGATGAGTGTTAATTTGGATCTTCACTCGTGAGTACAAAGCTAAGGACAGGATACATAATCCTGATCGTGACCAACATGAGTGACGTCAATAAACTTAGTAAATAACTAAGTCATTACAAGATACGGAGTAAAGATTATTAGTGCAGACAAAGCACTTGAAGATATGGACTAAGGAAACTGGGTCTTACATTCAAACGGACTAAGAATCCTATTCTACAACATGAGCGGAGTAAGAGAGAAATTGCGGAATAAGGAGCTAAGTCTTTCACTCACGCGGACTAAGGACAAAAAAATACGGAGTAAGGAATCTGAGTCTGTCATTCGCGCGGAGTAAGACAGGACTTGTAAGGAATAAGGGCCCGTATCTTTTATTCGCACGGACTAAGGAAAAGAGAAGCGGTGTAAGAAATCCAAACCTTTACTCAAGCGGAGGAAGAAAGCGCTGACACGGAGTAAGCCTTCGGAATCTTTCATTCGTACGGAGTAAGGAAACGCTGACACGGAATAAGGGTTCAAGTGTCAGTGTTTCCTTACTCCACAGCCACCTAAGTAGCCTACTTCGTTCTCCTCCTCATCCGATGTGGGACATTACAGCTGTGTCTTGATGTAAGAAAGATCCATTGAACATTTATCATCTTACACGTGGATCACTCGGATGCATGGACAAAGCCTTTAATGCAGTTGGAATTATGCGAAGCAATTCAATACGCTTATACTTCCAACATCTTGAGCTCCACATCCACAACAATTATAGTAGATGTATTTTCTGAGAAGTCTTCAATGCTACACACTGCTCGGAAAATTTTATTCCAAGAATGTTTCCTAGGGATGTCTATATATATATATATATACTAAGTCCTATATATTTTCATGTGAGTGTATATGTGAAAGAGCTTAGAGAATTTCATTTTGGCTAGTGTGTGCGTTACTGTAAAACAGAGTCCTACTGTAAACAGAAGAGAGATATACTTTCAGTAGATCCAAAAGCTTGTACGTAGCTTTAATTTGCTACAATTTGTTGTAATTATCTTGTGATAATAATTCAAATTACTTTCACTATCTGGTTGTCTTTCGCATTGATTTTATCTTTAACCAGATTAAGTGTTGTCCAAAAAGAGCGAGAAGAGTTTTGAAAAGCCTATTCACCCCTTCTAGGCTTTCTGAGATCAATAAGTGGTATCAGAGCGAGTTCTACTTGCTCAACGTATAGATCCCCCCCCTCTCTCTCTCTCTCAATACTCAAATGGCCGAAGAAAGCGACATCTTGTTCAACGCTCGCATCAACTCCAGGAGGTGCACAAGAGCCCATCCCCAATTGTAGCGATGGTGAAAACGCTAATTCGAGCACAAATGCTCAAACCACTGTTACTCCCAACAACAGAGTTCTGGATTCACTCTCACCAAACTGACAAAATTCACACCTAAGCTTTTCTCCTAGTGGAAAGCTCGCATGCGCATGTTCATGATGTGCCATGATCACCTCATGTGGCCCTGTCTTCATTAGGAGAACCCTATTCCGATGACAACCGGAGGCAATGGAGTGTGTTGTTCCTGCGAGGTTGAGTTGTCAACATTGTAGAGAAGCGGAATTCACAGGGTCTGGGTCGAAGATCCGTACTTGGTTGGATAGCTTCGTAGAGTGATCTCTTAGAGTGAGCTTGTAGAGGGAGTCTACCTATGTACGTCCTAACTTGAAGATTGTAGACCAGGCGACTCGAAGGTTGTAGACTAGGCAACTCGAAGGTCAAAGGTCGTAGACCATTAGACCATAGGGGCTCGAAGCACCCTTGAAGAGGCATAGGGTTGAAGCCTCGAAGGGCCACAGGGTCGAAGGGTTGTAGTTTCACAGACCCAAGGTGCAGACAGGTGAAGAGCCGCATCTCGTACACTCGAAGCAAAGACTCGTAGAGTTTAAGCTCACAAGGTCGTAGAATGAAGCTCGCAGGGTCGTAGATGAAGGACCTGTTGCGGAGACCCATGAACAGTTAATCAGCCAAGGCAGAATGCAGTTGTCACTAACTTGAAGACTCGTAGAGCTCAAAGCTTATAGAATGAGATGTTAGTTAAGCACTGATTCTGACCTAGCTTCGAAGCCAGAGAGCAGAAGGAAGATCAATGCCTTTGGTTTGAAGACTCTAACTCGGAGAGTCGAAGATGAAGACTCGTAAACTTGTAGAAGTGTTACGAGGCAATATCTTCGAGGTGGTGGCTAGTCAAAGGAACGGAGCGTGCCGCGAATGAGCAAAACGCATTGAAGTTCATTGTTTAAGTAAATCATTACCCAAGCAGCGGTTTTAAGTACGCTAAGACTGAAAAACACGTGGATGTCATCCGAGGGTGATTTAACATGTTTCAACCGTGAAGGTTGAAGGAAGAAACATGCTTAACCCTAGCAGAAGGGTTTCTGACTTAGGCCAACATATAAAAGAAAGGAATGTGCCTGACTTGTGTGTGAGCGCCCATATTATTTTTGTGTAGACAAGAAACGTATCTGTAGAGATAAAAAGGCGACGCAGAGTAGTTCATACAAGATACAAAGAGGGAGAGGAAGATTGAAAGAGAGATAACAGTGAGTTAATTTGTTTTTCTTCCTCATACATTCAAAGAATAGATTGTGAGTTCAGCAAAAGGAGTGATTGAAGGTCGAGCATAACAAGCGGCTGAGTACACAGGAGCAGATTACGTCAGACAGTTCTTCACAGTGAGTGAGCTCTAGAGTAATACTATTTCTGTGTTTGCATTTAAAAGGAAAGAGAGTTGATCCTATTGTAACAAGGGCTAGACCTTACTGTATTGAAAGGAGATAGTGGATTGGGTTCGTTGTAGGTACACCTTCACCACCGTGGAGTAGATCACATTGATCGAACCACATAAATCGTGTGTCTTTGTCTTTTACTTTTCATACATACCTGCTGTTTAGTCGATCTTGCATGAGACACTAAAATACTACCCAAACAAGAACCATACCTGTTGGAATACCTCTAAAGTATCCTACTCTTTAAAACTAAAGGAATATTTTAAAAGTATACAGATTCACCCCCCCCCTGACAGACAAGATTTTTAACCTCTCTAAAAGAGCTAGCTAATGTCGTTAAATCTCTCTTCAAAATAATAAATTCCCTAAGTTTGCACTAAAAGAATAGCAGCAAGAAAGGGGTCGAACCCACAGGGATTAACCTAGTTCTCTAGTTCTCAAATCAAATCACCCAATTACTCTTGTTTTATAAAATGTCTTAGCAAAAAGTTTTCTTTTTTAAACTAAAGATCTAATTTTTATGTGGTTTTCTGAATAAACAAAGAAAGTAAACTGATTTTAGGATTAAGTTTCAAGGATTAAAAGCATCTAGGGTCACAATTTCACCTCCCTATGTTATCTCTACTTGGTTCATGGTATTAGGGTTGTCGATTGAAAACATGCTAAACATAAGCCAAGGACAACAAATGGTCATTGAGGTCCTTTTAAGAGTTGTATGCCAGAATAGTCATCTAAACACACAAACATGCAAAGCCAATAAATCATACTTGCAAAAGGATAATGATCACACCAATCACAAATAAGTTATGAATCTCAATCCGCCCCAGACTAGGGCTAAGAATACCAAGGTGTACATCCAAAGATAGAATTAAGAACAGATTCATAAAACATGCAAAACTTCAATCATCCAAACCCAATATTCATAAACACAAAGAAACAACAAGGGGGCTACATTGCTCCCCTAGATTAAAAGAACTACTCACGCATGATTACAAGCAAAACCAAAGCAGAAAAACTCAGCATCTTCTTCTTGATCACGCGGACAGCAAAGCTTCAAATCCAGGCTCCAAAATCCGCGACGGCTGCTGCGACGGCTGCGACGGCTGCTCTCCTAGGTCAAGGAGCACCTCCAAGTCGTGGAGCCTCTCTCTCTCTCTCTAAAACGTGTAGGGGGGTTAGGCATGGCTAGCAGAGGCATGGAGGCTTGTATTTATAGAGTTTGGATGGGCTTTGAGGTGTTTAACCTAGCCCACTTATCAAAACGGCGTAGTTTTGATAAGTAACACTCGAAACATTAAAAACTCTATCTTCCATCCACAATTTGGACTTGGGCCTTCAGGAACAAATGATCAGCATGGAAAAACGATTGGATCGGTCCAAAAATATCTCTGCACGCCAATTTGCACGTGATATGGTGAATTCACGTGCACCTCCAAATCAGCTCAAACTTCTCCCCAAGCTTCCTTGCATCATGTAAAGGCCTGAGAGGCAAAAATAGGCTTGCACGTGAATTGGGTGAATTCACGTGCAGATCCAAATCAGCTCCAAATGCTCTGAAATTTCTGTGGCAGGTAGAGGACATCATTCCAAGCAACTTTTGTTCTTGCACGCCAATTGTTTGAGGCCATCTACTATGTCAAAAGTGAGGTCCAAAATCTGCCAAAACAGCTTAAAAGCACATGTATTTGCAACTAGCATCTTCCTAGGGGTTAGAGCAAATATATATGAAATATGAGGCAATAAGGCTCTAATCATGCTCTTAAACATCCTAAATAAACACTAGAATAACGGCATAAAATGCACGTTATCAAATACACCACACTTGAACCATTGCTTGTCCTCAAGCAAAAAATACAAGCATGCAAAAATAAAATAAACACGCAGTCAAACGGAAGAAAAATAAAATAACAATCAAGGAGAATCATGGTTTCCTAAGCATGCAACTCTATCATGATGAAATGGGAATTTAAGCATCAAAATGAGTCATAACTTAGTTCATTCATGTCCATATCCCTAAGTCCAACAACCATGCAATATCACCACTTAAATTTCAGATATGAGCAAGCAATCCATGATAAAATAGCACCTAGTTTCCCTTTAAGTTCTTACCAAGGATAAGCAGCCTCACTCAAATATAATAATGCTCAAGCCCAATACCTATCAATGAACAATGGATGGAAAACTCTATCTCTACACTCGCCATCAGCTATTGATTAAGTACTTGCCAAGCAATCATGAGAGTTCCCTATTGTGCTCATCAAAGAAAACACACTCACTATTCTACTTTATTTGAACTCACACTCTAGTCTACTAACTGATAAAACAAGACCATGAGCCAAAGAATTGAGCTCAACATTCTTAAAACAAAACACAATTCAGCCAATGTGGCTTCACAAATCTAAACAATCACACATAAACATCAAGCCATTCTGGCTTTTATTCGAATCTTTCTTTTCTTTTTTTTTTAAGTAATAACCTTACAAGGTTGCATTTTATGCTCTCCCTTGATGGATTATTCACTCTTCTTTTTTTTTTTACTCACATAACACATAAATAAGACTGATTTTTCTGATGTATGCCCCTTGCCATTTTGCTACATAAGGAGAGACAGAAATTCATTGATGTCTCACATCCCATTTCCAGTTAAGTGATGGCTTTTTCACATTCTAAATCACAGCCTTTTATATAATATCACAAAATAAAGAAAAGAATGCAAAGACAGTCACAATGACTTAGAGGTCTTGCATCCTAACTCCACACACCAAACACTGAGCACTAATAAGTAATCACATGCTTACTTGACTCCTACCATTAAATAACCAATGTTAAGTGCAAAGAAGAGTAGCAAATCAAACTATTACCCATACCCTAAAATGGCACTCAAAGGCTAAAAGAAGCTGTTCTCATTTTTCATTTCTTTTTCACTCAACTTTAAGGGTTACTTAGGTCTATCATAGCATTTCATGCTCAGCTAATATTCAAAACTCGGCTCCAAAAACATGGTGATATCATTCAAGAGATATAGACATGATTAAACCAATTCAGAGCACATTTTAACTACTTTAACACCCTTATCACAACATGATACTAATGTGGCATAAAAATTAAATTTTAAGCCAAAATTGCATACTTAATATCCATGTCTCCACAAACAAATCATTCAAGCAAACAACTCAAACAATCATGCAACTAAAAACAGTGTTTTTTTTTTGTTTTTTGTTTGTTTGTTTTTTTTTTTAAATAAAACATGCAATCACAACATAAAAGACAAGCAAGTGGCTCAAGTAACTCCCTATACACCACACTTAAAATATGCTATGTCCTCATGGCATAAAATAGGGAGTAGGAAAAACAGTTACCCCTGATTTGGCAAGCTGTAATAGTAGATGACATTGGCCACCATTCGTCGCACCTGAGCCACAAAGTCAACCAACGTCTCGCCGCGCACTTCCCAAGTTTCCTTCCCTTGCAAATAGCCATCATGTAGTAGCAAACAAAGATCCCACAGCTGAATTGGTCAGGCTGCTGAGGGATTTCCATTTCGTTGAGGTGAATTAGCGGAAGCTTGTCCTGCAACAATCCTTCTTTCTTCATTGCATCCTTGATTCGTTTGATGAGCCCATGAACAAGCCGTCTCTTTCTTCTCGCTGAACCCTTCATTTTGGCTTGGATCATACAAAGACCGCATGCCCTGCGGTCAAATCCACTCGCACCAAGACATAATGACGTTCAATATGCACTGGGATCAGCACCTCGTGCATACCATGCCAAGGACGGTGCCCTTCATTCTCGCCCATTGATACGCTGGCGCCACACACTTTCGGACAAAGGTTGGTCGTAAAGTTCGCACGAGATAATGGATGTATACCGGGATAATGGGTAATTCCCGAGGCTCGGCCTCCACAACAAAACGCATAGTTCTACAAAACAAGTCCACCTCATCCGAATATAGATATTCATCGCCTAAAATCCTTTGAAGGACAAACGAGGTGAAGAGGTCCATGTCCCTTGCAAATCGAGCCCTTAACACCTGAGAATTAATGAAGTCTTCAAATGCCTGCTTGACTCTCACAGATGATATGGCTGGATCAATGATTAAATAGATAGGAGGGCCAAGAAGGTCTTCAGGTTCGCAGGCATGTATGTACCCCAAGAGACAGGATGTATAACAGGCACAATAGCCTGAGAATATGCAGGATCAGTAAAAGGCTGGAAGGGTGTATACCCTTCTGCTGGCGCTGTCTCCTCTGGTTGATAGTAAGATGGCTGAGCTGAAGGTTCTGGTTGAGGTGGATCTGCCTGGGCTGGATAAGCATCTTCAGGGGATGGAGAGGGTTCTTCATCAGATATCTCCACTATAGGAGAACGTTTTGATGCTTTCCTCTTGCTCAAAGCCTTCCAGATTTTGCCTAGGAGGCCTTTGACTTCTTTATTGTCCTTCCTCAGGGCTTCCACCTCGCGTTGGGTTCGGCATTGGCCTCCCCAGGCTGCTGTGTTTCTTGCCTCCAAGCTTCGATAGATGCGGCAGGAGGAGCTTGGGGGCCTCCCATGCTCTAGGTGATGCATGAGCAACTACATCTGGGGCCTCCCATGCTCGGGTTCTAGGTTGGGAAGTAGCTTGTTGGTCTCCAGAGATGAGGGCCATTAATTCCTCAAATTGGGCACTAGTGATGTGCCCATTAGTGACTGCCCAATTGATGACCTCCACTTCGCTCACCACCTGCCCACTAATGCCTTGAAAGAAATTGAAAATGTCTTCTTTGTGTACATTGAACCGCATGTACATGACAGTGAGTCCGTATAAAGTCTCGCTTCCTTTGATCCAAATGAGGAGAGGTCTCCCTTGCAAAGTCCGTGGATCGCTCCACATGAACACCGTGCCTAGCGGGCGTGATGGAGGAGGAACATTGGTTGCCCAATGGCCTCGGGTGCGACCCCCAAACCTCCTTCAGCTTGCAATACTCTTAACACCCAGGTGAGAAGGAAAAGTAATGCTCTCCATGGAGGAAAATTGCAAAGCAGGCATGCTTTGAAATATCACACACAAAATTCTCGCCATTTATCTGCTTGGATGAGTTTTTCTTCCACCATTTAAAAATGGTAGTGGCCCAATCCACATTTAGCATATGATCAATGCTATACATGAACTCCAGGTGTGGCTTAGGCACACTATCTAGCCCACTGTCCGAATCAATAAGCATTTCCCTACCAGGTAAGCTAGGCATCTAAATTTTCCAACAAAACCATTCTTGGTATACGCCTTCGACTTTGAAATTTTCTAGCATAGTTACATGCGGTACCAAATTCTCCTAGGCTTAGCCGAGGGAAACTATTACCTGGTTCAGGGAGGTTAAAGCAATTTCTAATAATATCGGGGGTTATTCGACATAAACCCCTTGCACAACCCCTATCGGTTCATCCTCATTCCCAGGAGACAGATACATAGAAGTCTTGTAAGGCAGAATAGGAAATAGCCGGGTCAAGCGATACTAACCTTTGTAATCCCGAGTTTGAATTTTAACGGCCACCTCTCTAGCCCGGCCCAGCTCATGAAGCCTCCAAAGCTTGCATATCAAGAGCATGCCCCAAGAGTATCTCCTCCTCAGGTTGGTATCAGCACTAGGTGAGTGCACCTCCTCTTGGCCGGTCCTCCTTGTGCGCACCATCTTTGGAATGAGAAAATAAGAACAAGAGCGAAAAACCGAAGAGCAAGAGAGCAAAAGGGCGAGCTTCTCTAATACTCGGATCCGGAGTGATTTTGGTGTGGAAGCCTTTGAAGATGGCCTCCCTTTATATAGCGTGCGAAGGAAAGATGCTCCAATTGGCGTGATACACGTGCCCCTAACTTTTCGAGTGTTCGACCAAAATACCCTCTCGCACGTGAATTGGCTGAATTGGCGTGCAAGTCGAATCGTCCCAAACTTTGGTGGTGGGTCCCCACCGATCGGGCAAGCAATACTTCCTTCGCACGTGAATTGTGGGAAGCTTCTAGGAGGGCTAAAATCGGTATTTTGCATTTTTGGGCCTCCATATGACAACTAGCAATTCGCGTGCAAGAGTAAACGTGATTCACATGGTCTTCATCTACCATTCCAGAAGTTACAACTCAAAAAGAGGTGCACGTGAATTGGGCAATTCACGTGCAAATTCACGTTCAGGCCCAAACCGGCCCAAATTTCTCCACCGAGTTGATTATGCATTATGGACCATCTTTAAGTCTTGCACGTGAATTGTTTGAGCCCATCTTCAAGCACTTTTGGGCTTCACTTGCTCCTTGCTCCTTGACTTTGACTTTAAAAACAATTCCACAAGTTCAGGACCCAAAAATTTGCTCATCCCGCACATGGTTAGCTAAGAAAGGAACAAAGTCTCCTGCACAATGGTTAGCTTGCAAACAAATTTATTGAAGAAAACAAATAAGAGAAAATAACATAAAATAAAACACAAGAATAAACATTGGGTTGCCTCCCAACCAGGGCTTTATTTAAAGTCTGTAGCTAGACTTTCAGTGATGATCATGCAATGGTGAAAGAGAGGGAATCAACTATCTCCCTCCGAGTTGAATCAAAGTAAGGTTTCACCTATTGCCATTCACCCAAAATTTCTTGCCATCTACACTTGGAGCTCAAAGCTCCCATATGGCTTCTTATCAACTATCACAAAAGGTCCCATCCACTTGGACCTTAATTTGCCAGGAAATAACCTCAACCTTGTGTTAAATAGAAGAACTTTCTGTCCTAAGGTTAAAGGTTCATTGTTGAGTTGCCTATCATGCCATTTCTTAGTTCTTTCTTTGTAGAATTTAGCACTATCATAGGCATCCAACCTAAGCTCATCTAACTCAATTAATTGAGTCATCCTAAGTTCCTTGATCTCTTGTGGGTTGAAATTTAACTTCTTCAAGGCCCAATGAGCCTTGTGTTCTAGTTCCACAGGCAAGTGACATGCCTTACCATATAGAATACGGTAAGGTGACATCCCAATGGGAGTCTTGTAAGCTGTCCTATATGCCCATAAGGCTTCATCAAGCCTTTGAGACCAATCTTTCCTATTGGCTCCAACAGTTTTCTCTAAAATGGCCTTAATCTCTCTGTTGGACACTTCGCTTGTCCATTAGCTTGTGGGTGGTAAGCTAAAGACTTCCTATGAGTGACACCATACTTGTTCAATAATTTATCAAACAATTTGTTGCGAAATGACTACCCTCATCACCGATTATAGCCCTTGGTGTCCCAAAACGGCTAAAGATGTTCCTAGTAAGGAAGTGAGTCACAACCCTAGCATTATTCACTCTAGTAGGAATAGCTTCTACCCACTTAGACACATAATCCACAGCAAGCAAAATGTATGAATACCCATCAAATTGGGGAATGGCCCCATGAAGTCAATGCCCCAAATGTCAAAAATTTCAACTGGAAGGATTCCAGTTAAGGGCATCTCATTTTTCCTAGACAAACCACCTATCCTTTGACATCTATCACACTTTTTGATGTAGACATAGGTGTCTTTCACCATGTGAGGCCAATAAAAGCCACACCGCATGATCTTAGCCACGCTTCTTTGCACCCCAAAGTGGCCCCCATAATGTGATGCATGACAAAGATGTATTATGTCATCTACTTCCTCCTCAAGGACACACTTTCTAATGATTTGGTCTGGACACCTCCTATAAAGAATTGGGTCTTCCCAAATGTATTTCTTAGCATCCACTACCAATTTCTTTCTCCTGGTGGTAGTCTAACCGCTTGGGTATGAACCCAGTGGCTAAATAATTTGCTATGTCGGCAAACCAAGGAAGATGATGCACCTCAAACAACTTCTCATCAGGAAAGTCATCTACAATGGGTAGAGACTTAGGTGCATTCTCCACACGGGAGAGGTGATCAGCCACGGAATTTAGGGCTCCCTTTGTGTCTCTAATTTCAAGGTCAAATTCCTGTAAGAGGAGAACCCATCTAATCAAGCGTGGCTTAGCTTCTTTTTTCGCAAACAAATATTTCAATGCGAAGCATGATCGGTGTAAACAATGACTTTAGACCCCAAAAGGTAGGGTCTAAACTTGTTGCAACCATAAACCACGGCTAGGAACTCTTTCTCGGTGGTGGTATAGTTCGTTGAGCATCATCTAAGGTCTTACTAGCATAGTATATGACCCTAAACACCTTTTCTCGCCTTTGCCCTAAGACTACCCCCACAAGATAATCACTCGCATCACACATTAGCTCAAAAGGTTGAGCCCAATCAGTGTGACTATAACAGTGCGATGACTAACTTACCCTTGAGGATGTTAAAAGCTTCTAAGCAATCTTCATTAAACTCAAAGCTTGTGTCTTTTTCTAACAACCTACTCATGGGTTTTGCAATTTTTGAGAAGTCTTTAATGAATCTCCTATAAAAGCCAGCATGGCCAAGGAAACTTCTCACTCCTTTTTCATTAGTTGGAGGTGGCGAGTCTCAATAGTGGAGATTTTTGCCTTGTCTACCTCCAGGACCATGTGTAGACACCTTGTGCCCTAGAACTATCCCCTCGGTTACCATGAAATGGCATTTCTCCCAATTTAGGACTAGTTCCTTCTCTTCACATCTCTCTAAGACCACATCTAGATTTTTCAAGCACCGTTGGTAAGAGGAACCAAACACCGAGAAGTCATCCATGAAGACCTCCATGATCTCCTCAACCAAACCCTGAAAAATAGCCATCATACACCTTTGAAAGGTGGCGGGGGCATTACAAAGCCCAAATGGCATTCTCCTAAATGCAAATGTGCCAAAAGGGCATGTGAAGGTGGTCTTTTCTTGGTCCTCGGGCTTAACCATGATCCGATTATACCCGGAATAGCCATCTAAAAAGCAAGAGTGACTATAGCCACTAACCTATCCAACATTTGGTCAATGAAAGGAAGAGGAAAATGATCCTTTCTAGTGGCCTTGTTCAGCCTTTCTATAGTCAACACACACTCTCCACCCCGTCACGGTGCGAGATGGGATCAATTCATTTTTCTCATTCTTAATCACGGTTATGCCCCCTTTCTTGGGCACAACATGCAATGGACTCACCCACTCACTATCGAAAATAGCATAAATTATACCTGCATTTTTCCATTTTAAAATTTCTTTTCTAACAACTTCTTTCATGGCAGGGTTTAATCTTCTTTGTCTTTCAAAGATGGGTTTAAAATCATCATTCATCAAAATCTTATGCATGCAAATCCCTGGACTAATACCCCTAATGTCTTCAATGTTCCATCCTAGGGCCTTTTTGTGTTTCCTAAGGACTTCTAACAATTGAGTACACTCCACATCATTCAAATTAGAAGCAACAATAACAGGGAATTGATTTGTAGAGTCTAGAAATTCATACCTTAGGTGTCCAGGCAGCTCCTTTAGTTCTGGAGCTGGAGGCATGTCATCTTCTTTCTCCTCCTCAGCTTGCTCCAAAGAGTTTGTAGTTTGCTCATCTTTCTCAGCCGTCAAGTACATCTCTTCATCTTGTTGAGCTTCTATAAGCTGAAGGGCCCCATCATTGGTGGTGGTAATTTCTTCTGCCAAGTAATCTTCCACCAATTCCTCAAGGTCTTCAACCCAAAGGCAATCCTCCTCCTCTTGACCTTGTAAAGCCTTCCCCATGTGGAAGACTAAGGTCTCCTCATTAATTCTCAGAGTAAGCTGCCCTTGAGCAACATCAATCAATGCACAACCCGTTCTGAGAAACGGTCTTCCAAGGAGTAGCTGAACTCCTCTATCTTCTTCCATCTCCAAAACTACAAAGTCTGCTGGAAATATGAAGGAGCCCACTTTAACTAGCACGTCTTCAATTATCCCTTCAGGCCTTCCAGGAGACCGGTCGAAAGAACCGCAATGATATGGAAGTGGGCTTCATGCCCTTAAGCTCAAGCCGCTTGTACAAAGCAAAGGAAATCAAATTGATGCTGGCCCCTAAATCACATAGGGCCTACTGCCATGGTGCATTGCCAATCACACAAGGGAGATTAAAGCTGCCCGGATCTTTATGCTTGATGGGCAAACTCGTTGAACAACACTTGCTCACCTCGTTAGTGATCGCCACCGTCTCATGATCCCCATATTTCCTCTTTTTTGTCACAAAATCTTTGATGTATTTTTTGTACCTAGGCATCTGCTCCAAAACTTCCACAAATGGAATGTTAATCTCAAGCTTCTTGAACAAACTCAGGAAGCGCTCATACTCTTCTTCAACCCTCTAACAATCATGCAACTAAAAACAGTGTGTTTTTTTTTGACAGACAAGATTTTTAACCTCTCTAAAAGAGCTAGCTAATGTCGTTAAATCTCTCTTCAAAATAATAAATTCCCTAAGTTTGCACTAAAAGAATAGCAGCAAGAAAGGGGTCGAACCCACAGGGATTAACCTAGTTCTCTAGTTCTCAAATCAAATCACCCAATTACTCTTGTTTTATAAAATGTCTTAGCAAAAAGTTTTCTTTTTTAAACTAAAGATCTAATTTTTATGTGGTTTTCTGAATAAACAAAGAAAGTAAACTGATTTTAGGATTAAGTTTCAAGGATTAAAAGCATCTAGGGTCACAATTTCACCTCCTTATGTTATCTCTACTGGTTCATGGTATTAGGGTTGTCTGATTGAAAACATGCTAAACATAAGCCAAGGACAACAAATGGTCATTGAGGTCCTTTTAAGAGTTGTATGCCAGAATGGTCATCTAAACACACAAACATGCAAAGCCAATAAATCATACTTGCAAAAGGATAATGATCACACCAATCACAAATAAGTTATGAATCTCAATCCGCCCCCGGACTAGGGCTAAGAATACCAAGGTGTACATCCAAAGATAGAATTAAGAACAGATTCATAAAACATGCAAAACTTCAATCATCCAAACCCAATATTCATAAACACAAGAAAACAACAAGGGGGCTACATTGCTCCCCTAGATTAAAAGAACTACTCATGCATGATTACAAGCAAAACCAAAGCAAGAAAAACTCAAGATCTTCTTCTTGATCACGCGGACAAGAAAGCTTCAAATCCAGGCTCCAAAATCCGCGACGGCTGCTGCGACGGCTGCGACGGCTGCTCTCCTAGGTCAAGGAGCACCTCCAAGTCGTGGAGCCTCTCTCTCTCTCTCTAAAACGTGTAGGGGGGTTAGGCATGGCTAGCAGAGGCATGGAGGCTTGTATTTATAGAGTTTGGATGGGCTTTGAGGTGTTTAACCTAGCCCACTTATCAAAACGGCGTAGTTTTGATAAGTAACACTCGAAACATTAAAAACTCTATCTTCCATCCACAATTTGGACTTGGGCCTTCAGGAACAAATGATCAGAATGGAAAAACGATTGGATCGGTCCAAAAATATCTCTGCACGCCAATTTGCACGTGATATGGTGAATTCACGTGCACCTCCAAATCAGCTCAAACTTCTCCCCAAGCTTCCTTGCATCATGTAAAGGCCTGAGAGGCAAAAATAGGCTTGCACGTGAATTGGGTGAATTCACGTGCAGATCCAAATCAGCTCCAAATGCTCTGAAATTTCTGTGGCAGGTAGAGGACATCATTCCAAGCAACTTTTGTTCTTGCACGCCAATTGTTTGAGGCCATCTACTATGTCAAAAGTGAGGTCCAA